>JAYKKI010000116.1:2517500-3912500 GCA_039881145.1 Druceiella hillmani | reverse complement strand
CTAATTCAGCTCAAATATCCTTATACTTAATTTTTTTTTGACGTCGTTAACATATTTATACAAAGATAATAGATAAATAAAACACCCTTTCCCCAAGTTTTGCATTGTCACAAATTTTAAATTAAATAAGACAAAAATTTAGTAAAACCACTTCAAACGTTACTTGTCTTTATTTATTATGAACGTAATATGTCGAAGCCATCTGGCCGGAGAGTCTGAAGGACTAAAATTGCAACTGATGTTATTAGGAGATGTTTAGAATGACAAAGGCTTTGTATCAGCGAGTCGCTTCTATAATTAATTTTCAAGAAGTTGATGCGCCTATATAAATTATACGATTTAAATTATTAAAACTTTTCTTTTTTCTTCATTTTCAATATTCACCTACCATTGTCCTAAACTCATCACTAAAATATTAATTTCTGTGTTTCTATGTATTTTTTGGAATATCTTTTTAAACGTACCATTTAAAATTATAAAAAAAAAATACTTTTGTATTCTTCATAACAAGCCCTTTCAAATCATATAATGTAACAAATTTAAAAGAAAATAAAATCTTTATCTTCTCTTTAATTCCTACATAAATATTTTTAACATCATAACTTGTAAAACATATGGGATAATAAGACATGTTTTAATTCTGCTTCGCGTGGTTCTGACAAAATTGGCTCTTAATACAGGAAACCGTAAATATATTGCCTATTCTATCTTTTTAGGCGTAAAAAATGGTGCATATTTCTAAAATTATGACATCTAAAAATATCGTTACAGATTTCATCCAACCTTTACGTGGGCTTTAAAAACTAATATTTTTTCATAACTTTTAATAGATATTAAGGGCGAAGACTTGTTTTTTCACATATTTTTCAATATATCTCCAGCAAATATAACAAAAATATTTTTGAAGCTCTCATACTAACCTTATGAAACTACACCCCATAATATATTTTGTTTAAAAAAAATGCTGTGTACTTAATTTGATCCCCCTGAAATTTCCAAATGAATGTTTTTGAATATTTGCTATTGAAATATTTGTGATTAAAATTTCAAGTTTGTTCGAAATATAATATTTTTAAAGTTCAGAAATATTGTTATTTTATTAGGCAGTTCAATTCCTAGGACTGTCTACTAAATACTATGGGCTGTGATGGTAAGCCGAAGTAAACGATAGCTGATTATTCTAGTGAATATAACCTTGCTTAATATCTGTAACGATGGTTAAACGTAATTATAGTGATAAATGTTGATAAGAGTTGCAAATAAAAGCTATAGTCTTCTTTAATTTTGTTGGCTAGTTTATTATTCATAAGTAGCTTGAATTTCACTACACGTGATATATATTCTACTGCATATTCAATGGAAAATTACAAAATCAATACCTGAAATTGAGAAGAGTAATTAATATAAGAACATATCTCTAGGTTTCTTTTAATATAATTCTTGCTTATAACACTTGTACTCTAATAAGAAACTTTGTCATGGTATAAGATCGGGTTGACGATCAATATGTGAAAGTGAAATAAATCTCATCAATCAATAAAAAATCAGAAGAATATTTGAAAGTAAAAGAACGTTTGTCGAAAAATTGAAGGGAGAAATAAAAAAAATATGTATAATGATGGAATGAAAAATGTGTGATTGACAAATTTTGGAGAATAAGGCGGAGGAAGAAATACATATTAAAAGGAATTATTTTTTTATTTAGTAAATAGTTTTTCTTGCTTGGAAGGAATAGCGAAAACACATTTTTTTAATAGGTAGTTTACACAGAAAACTAATGTAAAGAAAACTATAAGTTCAAAACTTAAAAGAAAACTATAAACTAAGCGAAAAAAAATCTACCCTGTAAGATCGTAGAAAACTAGACATTAAAATGTTGGTTCATTTACCAAATGAAATTACCAGTTGGATTTAAATAGATGTAAAATATTTTTTAAATTTTGAGATAAGAATACCAGATATCGAGAATTATGAAAAAACTTGTCTACTGATATTATAAATCAAATCAATATGGTGTTTGTTTGTTTTTACTTTATTTAAGAACTAGTAAGGTAATTTAGTGAATGCTCCCGCATTTTACATTATTTTATAAATGCTCCCGCATTTTACATTATTTTATCAGGTGTTTATTTTTTTATTAACGTTTGTGATGGACTTGCCGTTATTAGGTACTGGGAAAAAGAACTCATGTGATGGAAATTCTTTGTTCGTCCGTCTGCCTATTTTTTTATAATTTTGGAGTCGGTAAGAAAAGTATCTTAAATACTTAAGAATGCACCCCGGTTTCAATTGAGCAGCTAATTTATCTATATATAATTTTTACGTACATTGAGTATTCATGCACAATTATTTCACACTATGTGTACTTTACTATGTGTACGTAAGACAAAAGACACCAGTTCGTATATAAATAAATAATTTCAAAGAAAGGGTGCCGTTTAAACCATCATTTATAAAACATTTGACTTCACCGAATAAAATAATCACACAAGAATCGAGGAGCATCCTCCATTCATCGCAAATTTACCTTTCCACGTCCGTCGATTGGGCTGCCGCAAATTAATATGTTAAGCAGGGAGACATTTTTGGAAATTTCTTGTTGTTACTTGACATAGATTTATCAGAGCGAAATTAAGATAAAATTCCGACAGGTTTGTCACGTTTGAATCATTACGTTATGTTAGTTTGTGAATACATATTTGTATGTAGGAACGATTGAATGAACGATCTTTAAGTGACATCCGGTGGCGGGCGACTTCGTAGTCAGTATGTCACTCTAGGCGTTACTCATAAGCCCTCTCTACTACTTCTCGCCATTTCTTCCTGTCAGTAGCCGCAGATAAGTTGTATAAGCTGAGAAATCAGGTTTTTGGTTCCTTAGGTCTTCCTTGATTTTCTTCAGGTCGTTGGTTACTTAAATCTAATTTGACTTGCTTTTATTGATTATCCGGTCACGGATTGGACCTCTCAAGATCAGTTGGAGACATTATATTTAAAGGATTTCCTAGTTTTTGAAATCCTTTTTGAATTGAGTTTAAGTTTCTTAATCCTAAAATGAGCATCCAAAAGAAGAGAATCTCAGTCGAAATGGTGAGTTTATTTTTCATCCACAGACATGATCCGAGTAAGGTGGATGCGACAGACCCATAAGAAATTCTGCGCCGATGCCATAAAGTCAGTTACGAGTCAATTGAATGACGCCTTGTTTCTCTCCTCACATCCTTTACGCCCTCCCTTTAGTAAAGTAACAGCGACAACTGACTGCAAACATAAAGTGAGGAAATAGCAAAACAATCTGGTTCCTCTGTGCCGGGAATATCGATGCGCGGAGGGCAATATTGATTTTCTATGAATTGTTGGTCATGATCTCTGATGTAATAATAAAAAAAAACTGTCAGTGCGTGAACGGAGAGAGTGTATCTAAAATATGTAACGAGATTTTCAATAAGGCATTGCATGCAAAAAGTATTTCTCATGCGACATTACAGGGTAAACTTAAATAATATTGATGCATGTTTCCATTGTTTAATATATTTAACTTGTGACTTCTTTCACTGTCACAAGGTAAATATATTAAACAGCTTGCGTTGAATATGTTTATAATTTGATATAAATACGAATTAAGTCTATATATTTTGGAATTCATATCATCCAAATACATAAAAGAATAAATTATTATACAATACTAACCATTTTTTTTTATAATTAATGACTACATAATAATTTTTTTAAATTAAATCTATACTTATATCAAGGTGAGAAAAAAATTGTAAATTATTCAATCCGTTCAAAAGTAACGGATGAAAGTTTAATTTAGAAGACATTGAAAGAACAATCAAGTATGAGTCGGATTTGCAATACGAAGATTTCGTGCCTTCTAAAGTCAAATGCGTTTTGATTTAACGTATCTATATTTTTAATTTCATTTAAATTACAATAAATAAAGTATACCATTATTGCAAAATTTATTTATTTCAGTAGACAAAGAAAACACTTTAAACTCGAAGACTTGTTAGACAGGTTTGTGTTTGGAATGTTACAACACCTTATAAGTTTTGTAATATTTTTACTATCGGTATTAATTTTTAAACTGTTCGTAATTAATTAATAACTTAAGATTGAGTGAAAAGCTAAAGAAACTCTTTAGTGCAGGAAACTCCTGTATATCATATAAAGATACTTATTATTTAAAAAAATGCTCAAAATGTTTAAAACTTAATTTTTATACAGTAATTATCTAGTTTCTAAATGTTATTGTCACTATATTGACTAATAAGTAAAATTTATACTTTATTGCATCAATCTTTGCAAATTTTATTTCCTTTTTTAAGTGTTCGTAATCGAATAGGCCAAACGGAACTTTTTTGTTGAGGCAACGCCGTTCTTCCGTGCATTGCATGCGTCCTGTGTGATGCTTCTAACTGCTAGACGAAATAGGAGAGGAATTGGAATATTACATAAACCATTTAGTGGCTTTACTACGATCGGGAATAGTTTTCAAAACTTATACACAATTTTATTTCAAGGAGCATGCAAAAAGGAGTTCAGTTTTTTTTTCTAGGCAAGTGAGATATAATTGAAAAGTATTCTTTGAGTACAGTTAAGAATGTTAAAGTATTTTCTGAAATTTATATAAGCTTTATACCTGTATATCTTGAATTAATACATCATATTGCAAATATCCTGTACTTGAACAATATTTACCAAAGATACATTTGACTGAAATAGTTTTATGTTATGAAATAATTTTAAGTTATTTCCTCTCTCTATTGTATGACTTAAAAAAATTCAAGAAGTCAACTTTGATGTTTTTACATTTTCTTTAGTTTAAATAAAAATTCAAAATATAATTATGTAACATCAAAACGCCTATGATTTTAGAAAATAGAGACTCGGAATCCTTGCAGTGCGAATCCAACTAACACTTAATTGTTTTTAACGTCTTCTCAATTCAATCTCTCTTCATTAGTTTTGAACAATTTTAATAGTTTACTATTTTTTTCACTAGCTTGATAAAAGTAAAGATTTAATTTTAAAAATTTGTATGTAGTCATTACTTATTCGTGTTAAAAAAAATGTTTGTTATTATATGATGTTTATTCTTTTATGAAACCGCATTTATTGTAAATCTCTCCTGTAATGTCGTGCGTGAAATGCTTTCTACGAGTACATGCGACGCCCTATATCTTTTTATGCACTGACCATTTTTTGTTATTTTTATATTAATATAGATCATCACCATGTATAGAAAACCAATATTGCCCTCCGGCAACGATATTACTGACTAGAGAGAGAGAGTAACCAGATTCTTTCCCGATTTATTTGCTCTATGTTCGCACTTAGCCACCGTTACTTTATCAAAGAAAGGGCGTAAAAGGCGGAAGGATAGGAGCAAGGCGATATTAAATTGGATCGTAACTCACTTTACGTAGTCGCCTCAGAAGTTTATGTAGCGTCTGTCTCTTCCGCTCTACTCAAACGGTGTCTATGGACAAAAAGTAATCTTGTCGTTTCGACTACAACTCACTTCTTTTGGGTGCTCATTGTAAGATTAACAAACGTGGACTTAGTTCAAAAGGATGTCAACAACTTAGAAGTCCTTTGAATGTTATGACACATTCAATCTTGAGATTTTCAATCCGTGACTGGATAAAATCAAGTCAATGTAGATCTAAGTAACCAACGACTTTATTTCTTAGAACATTCTCCGCGAACAAAATCCGCGGTTACGGGCCGGAAGAAATGGAGACAAATAGTAGAGAGGGCTTGTGAGTAACACCTACTGTAGCATACTGGCTTCAAAGTGTCCAGATGTCACAGGTCCAGGTGTCCAGATGTCAATTGACCAGATGTCACTCAAGGACTTTTCGTTCAATCGTTCCCACACACAACCATGTCCAGTATCCACATACTGACATAATATAACGACTCAAACTAGAGACTCATAATAACAAGCCCGTTGGAGTTTTATGTTAATTGCGACTTGGTAAACATATGCCCAATAATAAAAAGAAACTTCTAAAAGTTCTCCCTAGTTAACATTTCTATCAATTTTACAGCAGCCCAATCAACGGACGCAGAAAAACCTGAAATAAAAAAACGGTAAACCTGAAATTACCGCGCGAAGCACTAAAGATACGTTTCTTGCTGACTCTAAAATTATGAAAAAATAGGCAGACGGACGAACAAAGAATTTCCATCATATGAGTTTTTTCCAGTACATAATATCGGCAGTCAATCACAAACTTTATGATAAAAATGAAAACCTATCAAATTAGTTTAAAATTCAAGAGATTTTTCACAAAGCAACAAAAATATTAATTGATACAAAACATCACCAGCTTATCTGCCGCTATTTTTTTCTTATCGATTACACATTCATGTGAATTAATTTCTTATATTAAATAAAGGTTAATTACTATAAAATTAAATTTCAGATAACTCGACTGTTTCATGATCAGAAAAGTATAGATGGCAATAGCAATATACTTTGCTTCCTACTTTCATTGTCACGGTATTAATAACATGTAACTAATACAGTACTATCCGTTACTGTATATCTAGTTATTCATTATCTATTAAATTATAATAGTTATCACTAAATTACCTTTGTAGTTTTTTAAATGAAATAAAAACAAACGTACAAATTGACATGTCGATTTGATTGGTGTACCAGCAAAACCAAATTTATAATAATTCTCGATGTCTGATATCCTTATCTGCAAAAAAATTGCACATTCTACTTAAATCCATCTGGTAGTTTCATAGGATGCATGTACCAACATTTGTAGTTTTAGTTCTCTGCGACGTTACAGTGTAGATTCTCCTTCGTTTAGGTTATTATTGTTTTTTAAAATCTTTAAGATAAAGGTTTTTTCCATCTACTATTTCCATGTAAACTACATGTAAAATATGTCTTTGCTATATTTACAAGAAGAAAAAACCATACAATAAAGATAAAATAATGCTTTTCAATATGTTCAATATTCTCAAAAATTTACAAATTTTTCAATCGCGCCTTTTTCATTCCATCTTTTTACACATTTGCACATTTAATGTTCCGTTATTCCACATATTTTTCTTATTTTGTTCTTAAATTTTTCAGCAAACAGACTTTTGCTTCCTTTTCAGTGATTGATGAGATTTATTTCTTTTTCAGACATTAATCGTCAATCTTAATCTTACACCATGACAAAGTTACAAACAAATATAATATAAAATAAATAGACTGAGATGTGCCTATACCGATATCCTTATTAAATTTCGGGTTTTCATCTCATAATTTTCAATTGAATATGCAGTAGAATACTTATTACAGGTAGTGAAGTTCACACTACGTGTTAATAATAACTCATCAAAGAATTAAAGAAGATTATCGCTTCTATTTGCAACTCCTATCGATATTTATAACATTAATTTATGTTTTACCCCCGTTACATATATTAAACAAGGTAATCTTCGCTAGACTAATTAACCATCGATCCGCCACTACCTATGATACCTTCAGGGCATTTTAATATCTGGTAACACATAAATATTTCGCAACTCCTCCGGCGGATGTTCGAACACCAATTTGTCTATATATAAATAGAAGTGAACAAATGCTGCATTCAACGGCTGCTTCTGTAATTTTAGCGGGTAGGGTGACTGCAGTGGAAAAATGGAATAATAAGATCAAGAACTTACATTTGTATGGCATCATTGCTTCCGGACATTATACATAGGTAAGTCCTTATGTTTGTAAAATATCTGGTTTGTTTTAATGATATAAAAATAATTTCTTACTTCTACTAGTGATATTCTACCTATAAACAAGAGCCAAGAAATAGATTTTACTTTCCGTCATACTAAACATATCTCAATGATTTTTTTTAAATCGTTAGGCATCCAATATTACTTTAGTTAAGTACATACAATTTAATCCTTACATGTTATTGCTAGTTCGAAGTTGCTGCCTTATCTACATCACTCGCCGAATATATTTATCAGGAAAATGTAATATATGGCATAATAATATGAGAAAAATATTTTCTTTTAGTAATAAAAAAGAGTTGCAATTATTTAATATCCCTAATAGATCTCAGAGATTAAATTATGTTATCCTTTGAAAATTAAATTTCTCAGCAAGTGCACTACAATTAAATTCTTTAAAATTTTTATACGCCTAAATTATGAAAGTTGATTGTTAATATTTAAAACACAGGTAAACGTAAGAATTCTGAAAATTTTCTTAGGAACTACGAATTTTCTTAGGAATTCAGACACAAGGTCAGACAAATTTTGTGATGTGTATGCTACACATCTCATCACTAAAATGCTCATTTAAATAAAAAAAAAACATTATGCTCCGTTTGAGAAATAATGATTTCCTGCAAAGTATCAAGCAACATAAATTTATTTATTCCGAAAAGTAAGAGATAATATATTTTTAAAAAATCCCATAACCAAAACTTTCTTGAAAAATTCTTGCATCACCAGCCACTTGACACTTTTTCCAAAAATTATAATGATATATGCATAATAATTTTTATGGTCTAATGTTTTGTTTCGAAGGGAAATATAAAATCGTTTGTGTATCAGGCATCTGGAGCCTACCCGCAAGAATTACCGGTTAACTGGATCTTTTTAATATCTCATCGCCATTCATGAGCCTATGAATAACATCCCAATATTTTACCTTATATGTTCTTATCTATTAGTAGCTGTAATTTGTTGTTACACTGGCTTTGTGCATCAGTATATATATATATATATATATATACATATATATATATATATATATATATATATATATATGTATATATATATATATATATACAAAAAAAAATTATAAACTATTTCCACGTAAAATATTGACGAGTATGTATTTCATAGAACGGAAAATGTCATGAATTTCTGACAAAAATTGTAATTTTTATTCAAAGTTCTGGCAACCCTTCTACTTTCATAATTTAATATTTATTAGTTTTCAAAATGAAATATCTTAAAAAACCGACTGCAAAAAAGGTGATACTAAAAAATTAAAAATACTTACACCGACTTCAAAAATAATTATCTTATTTATTGCAAAAAGTAAGTTCCTATCTTGAATTAATTATTGTTTACGTTTTAGTCCTATCTTTTTTGAAGTCGGTTTTTTAAAATATATTTTATTTTAGAACTTTACGTGAATGTTAATGAACAAAATTATTTTCTTTCCTAAAATATTGGATAATTATTAAGTTATAGGCAAAAGCTAGTATTTAGATAACTTCCCCTTTGTCTAAAATTGATTATCAACAACATATAGAAATTAAGCGATAGTATTAGCCCCCCATGTTTAGCTGTTAGCCGTTGAGGAGTTTAATTTTCCATATACAAAATCCGAAACACAATATCAGATTTTGCAAAGTAATAACTAAATTAACAACTAACAGTAGCATATATATTGAATCACGATCGATTTATTACCATCCGTTAAGGAGTTACATTATTCATATTCAGAACTTATCATCACCCACTGATATTGTTGATGGTGTAGTTATTTTTGAAAGTAAAAACTACCAGTAGTATTACGTTTGATTTACTATCATCCAATACGGAATTCTATTGTCCATCTCCAGAATGCATTATCAAACTCTAATATGATCGATAATTATTTTGCAAAGTAACAAATACCAGTAGCAAACATCTTGAATCACTTTCAATTTAGTATCATCCGTTAAGGAGTTCCATTGTTCATCTCCAGAACTCATCATCAGACCAGGACTACTAGCAGCAAATACTTTTAATCACGATTGGTTTACTAATGTCCGTTGAGGAGTTCCATTGTTCATTTCCAGACTTCATTATCAGATCATAATCATATCTACATGGGACCACACCTGTAGTATCCTCATTCAAATAAAAAAAGAATCATGGAAATCGGTCTATTCTGTAAAGAATTATCGCTGAACATACATAAAAAAGATTCCGACGAATTGAGAACCCCCTCCTTTTTTGAAGTCCGTTAAAAATGAGGAAAATCCTCTAAGTATGTTTGCATAATTTTTGGTTTATCTATAAGAATAATGATCAAAATTGATCAGACACAGTGATCAAAATTATGAAAATAAATATTTAGGATATTCTTACTAATAAGAAATTTAAACAAATATGGTATTCATATAGTTCCATCTAATGTTTCCACAAAAATATTTTTGGTGTTAACTACATTTTGATATGTGTGAGAGTTGTTAGTTTTATTGAGCCAGTCGCAAAACAATCAAACGCACGGACACCTGAGTGATATCATACGTCTGTTTTTTTCAAAGTTCACAACTAATAACGATGCTAAAAACAACGCAATTACTTAAAATAGTAAAGTTTTTAAATAATACTACACGCAATCCAATTTTATTGACGAAATTTCACCTGACATAAAAGATAAGAATGTAACCTACATAAACTTTGATTGGGAAAGAAAATTTATTTTTTTTTGTTAAAATACAACGGACAGAGTCTAAATGGCTCAGCACAGTGAAGTTTACCCCTACAGACCCTTGATCGTAATTTTTCGTCGTAATTTTTGTAAACTATTGAGAAATTAATGAAATTAATGAATGGTACTTAATTTTTTTTTCATTTTGGCTGAGACAAAATTTATAAAATATTGCGATGTATTTTTATATACCATGTCATCTCCTACTTCCATTGATAAAGTATGCTGATGTTTATTCAACATACATATTTATCCTACTAGAAAATATAGCTACTTAATTAATACAAATATGTATTAATTAAGTAACTATATTTTCTAGTAGAATAAACAGGAAAAAAAAAATTTAACCTTAGTATGAACTTTAAGCACCAATATTATGTAAATATTCAGTATACAAACAAAATTAAACAAATTAAGAGAAATTTAAGAAAATGAAAGCATATTTGACTCAGTTTTGCATCTTTGACTCCTATAATCCATATAATAAACAAATTATTAAAAAGCAATATATTCCTATGAATGCGAACAAGATGGCCAATTCTATTAAAAAGTCTCATCACTAATTAAATTATGGACCGTGTATAAAGGTTTCATTTAAACTTTAAATAACATTATGAATTATTAATTTTGAGTTTAGCGTTTCATCTCTCAGAATTTTTCATGCAAAAAATGAGTAACAGTGCAAAGGATATGAACTCTCAACTCGAGTTGGTCACTTGAAATGTGAAAATTTGTGAATCGGCGTCGGTTTCATAAATAATGTATTATGTGGCTGCCTCATAAAAATTAAGTGAGGTGAATTCTAAGGACCTATTTTTACCTCACAGAGGGGAGAATCAACGGATACGTTTTTTAAAATAAAAGTAAGTTTTCAATTGCCCTTTTTTAGTTTTTAATTCCATCTGCTTAGGGTCAAATATTAAAATGATGTACAGAGGTTTCCTCGTACCATTTTTCAACCAAAATATCTGAGAAAATTCCCAGATCATTAGAAATTAGTTCATTCAACTTGCATCCAAAATTTCAAGAGACCTGTTCCGACACACACATGAACCATTTATTGTTATGGAGTGAGTATGAAACAGGTGGAAAATTGTACCGATTCACATAATGTAATCAATTAATTAAAATAAAATAAAACGCTAAGTGCGCCATGAAATTTATTAAAATAATACCTCCAGTATAGCGGGAATAACAAATTATGGATATGACAGAATTAAGTGAGTTCGATAGCTTGCCGTATCACTAGATACATATCAAATGCGGTCTATGGTAAACCCCAATTAATTAAAAGTACGAAATATGCGCTCGCACTCTAATGTATGGCGTGTGGGAGTAAACAGAGTCGCGCAGATCAATATTAACAGTTGTGAGGTGGAATATTAATGTCTTATTCGCTACATTTTTTTATTATTTTCTTAAATTTAAGAAAGCATATAAGCAACAACTCCTCAGATAAAGAAAAGTAATAAAAATTAAAATTTGTGTGATTTCCAGCCGTATTTTCCCATATTTTTACTTCAAAAAACTCTCCTATTTTATGAACAATGTAAAATATTAATAATGATTATTTAAAGAAATCCTGCCACCGCAATTAAATAAGAAATCCTGGGAACGATTTTTTTAACAATTATTGTTGTAACACAATGGTACCTTTTGCTCGGCGATTTGTCGGTATAAAGCACATTATTTACAGAAGCGGAATTGTCATTAAAACTTAATATATTTTCAAGACCTTTAAAGATGAGAAAATACTATGAAAGGATTATAGAAGCGTCTAGAATATCTTGAAATATTCTTTGCAATGTCTTGTGGAAAGCTTCCTAGGAACACAAACACGTACCAGGTTTTAAAACCGTAGTAGTATCGTGAAAATTTTACAATGTACTATGCACGGTACTCAAAAATGGCTACTTATGTCAAATAAATTATCTAATAGGGAGACTTTCAATAGTAAAATTTTGTAAAGCCTGGGCTTTGCGAGGTTGCAGTTAATTCAAAACAGAAACAGATACTGTCTTTCTACGAGTGACATAACAAAAGGCTATTTGAAGAATATGGAATAATTGCCTCTATGGCTTTCTCAGAATAAGATACAAGTCTTCTCAGATGTCCGTATATTTATATAATCATAACCTTTAGAATAATGATTAATACCAATCAACTCTAATAGGTTCAACTACCATTTTAGTGACCTTTAAAATCTTTTTTAAAAAGTAATCAACTTTAAATTTATTTTTAATGTGAACTTTGCTTATTTTTGCTCTGTGCAATAACCGCGCTTTTACTCAAAATATAGTTTATATTATTTCACAATTGAGTCGAAACCTTCATCGTTGTGTTGAGAATAATTTTTTTTAGAGAAGTATTAATTTGATTCACAGTCGTATATATTATTATTACATCAATAAAAGCACTAATTTAGATCTTGTCGTATTACCATTGATGGGAAACAAAATAATACATTACATACTATAAGATATTTAGGCCTCTGGAAAGATTTTTTCTCGTGTACAATTAGACGTTAAATTCTTGCACAAAGCTAGAATTGGCCTGTCTTCAAATTGTGTTTCTTCTTTAGTTGGTATACAGTTATTTAAAATACACCATTTTTTATGATAGACATTCCAAAATTTATATCTACATTGAGAGGTCTACGAAAAAAATTAATATTCGTTAGTAAAATTTCAAAAAGAGTTTTTTTTACGATTCAGCGGCCTCTTTATGTAGTAGTAGATTATTACTTTTGTATTTCGTTTTTTGTGGCATAAGGAACAACATCATAAAAGGGCATTATTCCCCTTCATCATAAGCTGACTTTCTCCGCCAAAAATTTTGAAATAATTTTCTTGGCATGTATTTTACGATTTCTCCGAACCATGAAAATGTTATATTAATTTAACCTATTATGAGTGGTAGATTAAAACATTGAATAAAAATAGTATGTAGAAAGTTATATTAATATTAGCTTCTTCCGTTTAACGGATATTAAACTAGAGAAAAGCACACCTTGCAAGGCACTTAGATATGATTTTTTTAATGAGAATGGGTTTGTTACAAAATTTGTTAATAAGATCTGTAGTAACATTTGTACAAAAAATTGTGAATTTGTGCAATTATAAAAATAACATTAGGAATTATTGGTTTTCTTTTAAGTAAAATTGTAAAAAAAAATTAGCTATAATATGCGTACAAATTGAAAGTTAGAATTTATTTTAAGTAATTATTATGTTCTAAGACATTAAAAACGATAGAAAATATTACTTCTCACGAACAAGTTATAAAGAAGGAGGAAGGAGCGATTCGACACGTTTAATATAAATACCATCGCAGTAACTTAGTTTGAAAGGATAAAGCTGATTGAAATAGACTTAGCCAACAACTGAAGCTATATGTTTTATACGAACTAATATCAGACGGCGAGAAAAGATCGTATTTTTTTTATTTTTGATAAAAATTATTTGCTGTCTTCCCAACATCAATTTCTATAAAATTTAATAGAGAACAAAGTGTATTAAATTTAAATTAAAAAGTTAAAGACTTTTTCAAAATGTTGAATAAAAATTACGGGAACTAAGATACCGAAGATTAGGTCTCAATATCGCATGTTGTCTAGATGTTTGATATATTCAAACAAAATTAAGTGACTCATGTACCCCTACGACACTTACAGTAAACTGTAACTTTATTTTTTCTTCATTGACTATGTTTCGAAATTACTTACAGTCTGTTTAATAAATGGAAGGGATTTACTAAAAAATGAGTTATTTTTTGCCACTACAGCTTTAAATTTCAATTAAACAGTTGATCTATTCTTTCCTATATGGTTATAAATATTAGTATTTTTAAACTGAAGCGACGGGCTATTGAGTAACGATTCTTTTGGTAGCGATGCCGCAAGTACCGTATTGCTTGGAACGAGTTTTGCGAATTATGCAGTTGTTTATATACAATACGAGTAAATTTCTGTATTTACATGTATTCCGTGTGTTGTGCGGCCTACTGTACGAGGCTTACCTTTGCCGAGTTCCTAGGTATTGTCCGTTGACCCATAAATGTAATATGTTTTTCACGTTCGTTATCATAGGTGGTATAGTGGCAAGCAGAATTCAAATATTTTATTTTCCATTAAGACCCCAATCGGGATAATTTTTGTAAGATATATTCATGACATTTGAAATAAGTGAAGTGATGAATTTAGTGAACTGAGTCTCATAATTGGGTTAAAAATGGAAAATTTTCTTTTATTGTCCATACATACGAGAAATTTAATTAAAAGATAATATGTTAGATTGGGAAGGAAAAATAGCACAAAACTTTGTTCAAAATACAAGTTATTTCATTTCATTATAAATTTTAAACAATCTTTCAATACCTTTACCTAATATCTAATAAGTAGTACGTTATCTGTTTTTCTGTGTTATACTCCATTTCTACCTCTAGATGGTACATTAATATTGTGATTGTTCTGTTATTTTGGTACACATAATCAATGTAGAGAGCACTTTTACACCGCGGGTCTCATTTCATTACAAGCAAATACATAGTTACAGTTCGGTACGTTTTAACACAGATTGAACCATATCAACGTGTCACTTACTTTAAAAGCTTTGACCCCGGAACGAGTTTTGCAATTATGGTTCAGTGTTATATTCGCATTTCAGAATTGAAAACATACGATTTTGCATACCAAATATGTCATATAACTGGTGTTTTTTGATGGTATACAACATTTAAATGAAAAAAGAAACAGATAAAATCATATTAATGGCCATGCTATTGGCTTTATTGAAAAGGTAATTATATACCGTTTGTGATTAAATACGGCGTATGCGTGCGTTTCATGCGTATGGGTGCTGCAGCTGTTTCGAATAGAGCGTAATCTGAAAGTCCTAGGTTTGTCATATAAACTCTTCAATACGCCGGTAACATTTTGGATGTTGGAACAATCTTTATGTTACTCCATTTATTCATTTTAGTTTTAAACTTTTGTTTTTTTACGTATTTATTTTAAATCACTTTTGTTTTATTCTATGTTTTAATTTAGGAGATATCCTAGACTTTTAATGATAAATATTTCAGTTTAAATCTGTGGCATGCGAATTATGACGCATTCGTCTTTAATTTATACGAGTACTCACGTGTTGTGTACTCATTATCGGACCTTCATACCTTTTTCTTCTAAATTTGGTACTAAGCTGAGGATTTTGTTCCAAATTTGAAGAGATTTTATAGTTTCGTAAATTGTTTTTTTATTTTTGGTATTTGAGAAATGAAACCGAATTATCAAAACAATTAGAAGCATGAAGATTTTATGTACATGCTAATATTTTTACGATTGAGTGTTTAGAATTATAATTAAAATTATTATCGCCATATTTTGATGATGATAAAATAAATATCTACATATGATAACATTGTAAGAGAGTAAGTTTTGTAACTGGAAAATATTTTAGGAAGAGTGGTTGATTAAGCGTATAGAATGATAACAGAAGGGGAAACCCTTTTTTACAATTTTTCTTCATTTGTATGTATGTTATTTTGTGTAAAATCAACTGGATGGATTTTGATGAAATTTCGTATGGTAATAATTTATAACCAAAAGCAACATATGAGAGAAAAAAATTCTTATACTGAATTATACTCGAGTGAAACCGTGAGGCACATCTAGTATTACATATTATATTCTAATTATATTTAAATTAATAAACTACTTAAATTAGATATTATATAGTTTTTATGATATGTATATGGTTCGAAGCGTAGAATTGAATTGTAATTAATTTGGTTACCTGACCCTTTCTTTTAGCAAAGTCTCTACAAGTTTATCTTATTCAATTCAAATAACTCCACAACTAAACAATTATCAAAAACATCCTCGAATCGCCTTTCGCTGTTTTGATATTTTTAAAACGAATTATACCAGATATACACATACGACAGAAAAGAAAACCGACTCCATATTAAGTATTATAATAATATGTATTATATTTGTCAATCGCTTCACAATGGTGTTTACTAAAACTGCATAATAAATGTATAGTTAGAACTATATTTTTTTATAAAAATTATACGATGAAATTTAGTATATATCTGTCCGTGTGTCAGAGCTGTTCTTCTGAGCAACGATTAAAACTATGAGCTTATTTTGGCATAGTTCCAGAGTTTGTTTTTCCGCATAGATTTTCAGTAAAAGAAAAAAAATGTAATTTATTATGAAAAATGGGGTTTGAAATTTAAATCAATCAAACAAGATCAACTATATCATACAAAAGGGCTTTATTGACACATTACAAATATATTTTTCTTTAAATTTTGAACCTTGTAGTTTTTGATGCATGATCTAATATGTTTGAAAAAACATATTCCCTCCTATTATCTTTGAGTTATCAAGCTGAAAACTCTAACGTAATTTTTACGGATAGATTATTTTATATACAATATAGAAAAATTTAAGAGAAGTTTCCTTCATGGATATTTGCATAGAAAAAATAAAACTCTTACTATTTTTTCCTTTTTTAACTTCCTAATTTTTAGGCCATAATCATACAGTATTCATGAATAAATTAATAGAGTGAGTATAAAAGAATAACTTATAATATCATATACCTTCTAATTAAAAGTATTATAATAATAACGATTGTCGAAATATTGTCCTGCTCGCTGGCTACAAGTTGTTTATGTCTGACATGCATGTGAGCGAGAGGTGCGGCAATGTGAAAGTAAGCTGTCTGAATGAGGGCTTACATTATTTTCGGCTATATTGCTTAAAGGAAGCTTTTCTTGGATTGTCTTTGATGTTGAATTGCTATTTGAATTTTGAACTGACTTTTATTATAATCATCCCATAATAATATATCCCATGTTAATTTGTGTTTTTGTTTTAAATATTTCTCTTTTTTATTTATCATTGTTTCCGATTTAAAATATAAGTAATTATTATTGTCATCGAATATAATATAACGGCAGTAGATTAGTAGAATTTCATACCGGTTTACGAGATATGGAGGTGTCCATGACTAATTATCATTCTAAAGGCGTATGTAATTGAGTGAAGCGAGCTTAAATATATTTAAATTAATCAATTAACTATCACAAACAATGAATTAAAATTTTTAACAAATACTTAATATTTTATCTGATTTCACAGGTAACACTGTTAAGAGTATAGCCCAGAGCGGAGTTGAACTATATCAAATGCAGAGTGCATTATAATTTTCAGAATGTTATACAAAGAAATTAATTAAATATTAATAACTATATAATTTGAATGTATATTATCTGTTTAATCAAACCACAGTATTTTTAATAGGAAATATTTAAAATGATAATTAGTGCTTAATAATTTAAAAATAAGAATTAAACTTATTTTAAAGGATTACTTCTTAAAATAATTCATCTGACAACAGTGGACGTGCCGACTATTAATAATATATTTTCTATTACAAAAAGTTCATTAATGGACGTGGTCACAACTTTTTATTTACTGTAAACAGCTATAATGCGGCAATGAATAATAAAGACGTTGCAATACATAATCGCAAGAAATAATCACTCGGTGATGATGCTTCACGAATCAATGATCGAGGAACCTTTGGCGCAAGATTTCTGCTCGCAGTTTTTTTATTTTTAAAATTAAAAAATAAAACCATCCAAAGAATTATTTTCAGATCTGACATTAGATACGCAATCCGGTTATGATAATGTAAATATTATTAATATCTAAGGACACTTCCGTGGTCGTCGCATTTTAAGTTTCTAAATAGGGAAAAAAGGCGTTTAAATTAATAATGAATCTCGTACTTTTGTTTTATAATATTTTCCCTACGATTTCATTCACGGTAACGTTTTGAAAATATAATTAATTTAATCCTGAAATTAAGGGTTGGCAAACACGAGCATCATATATAACTATTATCAATTTTTTTTCCATGTAAGTACAATTCATATTTTAATTTCAAATTACAATATTTTTTTTAATAGGTTAACAACTATAACGAAATCGAGCCATGTTATATTAGAATTTGTCAGAATACCTAGTTACAAACCCATGAAGATACTTTCAGCGTTTCTTGCGTGACGTTCGAACAAATAAACCTACTTACAAAAAAAAGTAAAAAAAAATATTTTTGTATTCTATTACTTTCATTATGTTACAATTTTACAATTTTTTTCGAAATATCTTTAGTGTACTGACACGTTAAGTTACTGACACGTATATACAATAATTCTTATATATGAGAACTTAAATGTGCTTTTCCGTGAATATTCGGGTTATATTTTATAATCATATTTTATGTATTACGCACATTTTATACAATATTCACGGTTTTGTTTTCACGTATTTTAAAAATTTTATCGATATTTTTATAATTAGTAACCTTGAAATGACCTTAAATAGTAGGAGCTGGAGTGAAAATTCTATCCAACAAATTGTCAGCAATAAATGTGTTTAAAATATTAGTACAAACGGCAGCAAACAAGATATATTTATGTATCTGAGCACATGCGCAAAATTATCCACTTCCGGTACCATTTTCATATTAAAACCGTTACAAACCCATCGACTTGCAGGTTATAATTATGACAAAAATATAAAATGACGCGTTATATCCAAATAATATTTAGTGCCCATTTTATCCTTACCGGATCCGGTAAGGATAAAATGGAAATTTCAATGCATTATTTCACGATCACTGTATCCTACGATTTTGGATAAAATTGACGCTAAATTACACTTCCTGTTATGAAATATATAAAAGTGTGCTTTCTTTAAACTCGTTCGAAACATAAGGCGTTAAACACCTTTTATGATATGAGATACAAACTACGAAGTACGTTTAGCACGAAACACTTGAAGGAAAAATGTAACCTCCGGCTTAATAAATAAATTTTTAGGGGCTTATTATTTCCAATTAAATATTTTGTATGTTTAGGAAACGTAATGAAAAGGAACGGAGAGAAAAATATCGATGATAATAAATTAATTCTCGCAGACCTACGTATGTGTTAAGATCTTTATGTTAAGTACTGAGTAGCTTTACGTAAACATAAATTTAAATGGTATTCAGTTTTGAGCCAAATTCCTTACACATCGGGTTAGTTCTTTAAAATTATGTCTTATATAAAGGATAATATTTTACTCAAAGCAACCACTTACTTCCCGTCAAAATTTGTTTGACGGTAAATCATTATCATGTTCGAATACCCGCAAAACTATAACTTTAAATGCAGATAAAATATTAAATTCCACCCTCATAAACTTGTCAAAGCTATATCATAATTTCATTTAGTAATCTCTTTTTATCAGTTAAGTAGAACTGATAAAAAACATTTTCGGAGAATTTTTCGTACGAAAAAATTATAATAATTTGGAATTAAATAGATGCAGAAAAATCATTTGAATTTTGCGCTAGGAGCGAGAAATATATAAAGAAAAGTTGAAATACTCAGATACTAGAAAAATTTGGTCTTTATTTAGGATTGAGATTTTTGTGTTATGTTTAAGAATAATTGAATGCCTTGGGAGGTTTTACATTACAGCTAGCTCTGATACTACTAATTAAAATTATGCACATTTTATGAAAATGCCTTTGAGTTATGCTGTTAAAATATCGTGCCAAAACTAGTCAAGTATTGTATATAACGTATATTTATTCAAAGTTTTCCGCATCCTTTCTGACATAAATGTTGACATCCTCCCGCGGATAAGAAAAGGACATGAATCCGCTCGCGTTCGCGTAACAAGCCCGGGGTGGTGCAGCCATAACATGAGTTATGGGCTAGTTTAACTCACCTTTAATACCCTTCCTTCAAAAAACAATAACAACCACTCTGAGAAGGAGCACAAAGTGAGGCGCAGAAATAACTTTACCTGTGATGAGAATGCTAATGCGTGGATCCTTCTCTAATGGGAATTCTTCGCTGATGGGTGAAACACGGTCATTAATAATATTTTTAAAATGTTACTTTTGTTGTTAAATACATTTAAATTAGAAGTAATGTGTATATTACACGTCTAATTCAATCACTTTATTATTCGTCGACATGTATGTTGATTGTAACTCTCATAAAATATATGTGGGGTAAATTTTTTTAATGTGATCTTTTCGGTATATTTGTATCTGAATATACGATAGCGCATCGCCAAGTTTTGCAAAACTAGCAATACCATATAAATAAGCAATTTTCTTAACGTATGTGCAATAATTCATATTACTGTTAATAGGAGTTAGCTATAGTCAATAAATTTATACTGTATTGGAACATTTAATAAATGAGCTTTTACTTTCTAAATCGTTGACGATATAATGGTCACACATAGAGAAGACCCTTATGAGCGTATTTCCAACAAATTTCTAATAATACATGTATGCAAAAGTGTCATCAAATATGAATAATAGGCTCACATTTCGAATAGCCATATATGAAATAAGTTGCTTCTATTCAATAGCATAAAGGGTCTAACAGGGGAAGCGGAATAGCGCTCTCCTAACGGACGCTTACATTGCATTGTAACTTAGGGTATAATATCATCTTGGTATATGAACACGATTTATATACATACCTGTCTTTCAGCGCAATAGCTAAATGTGACCTCGAGGTATGAGGAAAAGTGCATGTTATACTTGTTAATTTCCCATATGTCGGTAATTGATCAAATTAGAAAGACAGATCCGATATAAAGATTTAATCTACATTCTAGATGATATTATATCCTCTTTTAACATTTTCAAATTATTCTATCTGTTTTAAAAAACTGAAATAAATTTATCTTCTTAAAAATCATAAATACCTCTACAATAAAGTCGAAAAAAGTTGCTTTTCACCGCTGACCTATTAAGGAGTGAAAGTGGAAGTTCCTAAAATTTGAATTTAATTAAATATTTATAAACATTAATGAAAAGTTATTTTAAAATTCATTTAAGTAATTTAACAATATTGCATGCTTACATTGTCACATTAATTATATGGTATTAATGTTGTACAAGTGTTATATTTACGGAAATGGTCAGTTCATAATGACGGCATGTTAGTATTCAATTTTTCGACGCAGGTTCTCTAAACTTTACTTAATTTCTGGTGATATTGAACATATTACGCTGGCGAACATCCTCTATCCGTCACTTCGTTGGTATTTTGCGGGGCCCGATGTGAGTCTACGAAGAAAACTACAGGTTGTCTTGTTGCACTGGATCACAAGTAACAATGAGAAATTACGTTTATAGTTTATCTTTTGGTGTCCATGAACTGTTGTAATTTTAGTGAGTACTCAGTTTTTATTTTTAAATCCTTAATCGATCATGTCGAGAAAAAGGCAAAAAGTGTAATAATTTTCTATGTCATGTTACAAAGAAATGTACGTATTTTAAGGGTATGCAAATAAATAAACACTACTAAATGACATTCTCATTAACAAGTATGGGCTCATTGTTTTTCATAATGGGAATCTGTGTCTCTATTAAAGCTTAATGTAAACATATTTTTTTGCTTTAAAACAAAAGTATTTAAATGTAAAATAATCAATTTGCAAATATTATTTGATTAACAATAAAATTGTTTTTTTAAGATAATTTCTTTTATAAAAATATAGCTCATCAAGACTTGAAATTACGTTATTATTTTCAGTTTTAATATTAAAGTCGAACAAACCAATAAATTTCAGTTATACATTTGCTTTCAAACAAATGATGAATGGATCCGTGTAATCGCGGCATTCAATAGAAAATCCAGAATTTATGCTGGCAGTGGCTCGCAGTACCTCATTAAACGGGTGAGAATGTTTTGACGTGCTGCGCAAAATGTAGTCTATTTAATATATTAATTAATTTTTCTTTTCATGCTAAATTAATCTTATTAATAAGAGTTTTTTAATTCTGTGGGTGTGTATATACATAT
This sequence comes from Druceiella hillmani, assembly GCA_039881145.1. Lineage (NCBI taxonomy): Eukaryota > Metazoa > Arthropoda > Insecta > Lepidoptera > Hepialidae > Druceiella > Druceiella hillmani. The sequence continues at coordinate 3,890,143 of JAYKKI010000116.1, read as the reverse complement.
ATATATATATTTATATATATATATATATATATATATATATATATATATGTATATATATATATATATATATATATATATATATATATATATATATATATATATATATATAATATTTATAAATTTTACATAATTAATATTTAATTACAATGAAAAAAAATATTAAAGAGTAATCCTTCTAAATAAACTTATTCATACATACATATTTGGCAACATGACATATGGGACATTAAATAAATAGTTATGAGGCAAAGTAGCGCGCCTAGTTTGCCTCATATTTTAAATGAATAAAAAAGAGATTCCTAAAATATTACCAAACTATTTTGGCAGATATAATTATATACATTTCGACTAAAGACGTTATAAAATAAGTACGACGATACTTGCACTAAATTTCGATGCTTCTCTAATACTTTCACAGATTTCTCTTGCTCTTTAACATTATAAAAAATGTTGAGTGATAATTTCAATACCTTTCCAGAAAATCATGTAGTTTTGTGAAAATTAAGCCAGGAGTAAAAGTTACTCTGTTCAGAAAATTAATACTCGCTCATAAAATCGTTCCCACTGGTGAAGACAAGATTTTTTTAAATAATCATTATAAATACTTTACAAATCTTGGCAAACAGGGAGGGACAAGGCCACTAGAATATCTAAAATCTCTTGATTATATTCCTTATTCTCCATCCAAGAATAATATTTTTTTCCATATTTGCCTATAAATAAATATAATTGGAATAAGATAATATTGTTCAACCCGATGTCGGTTAATATTGACCTTTATTATGCTATTTACATACACACTCTTCATAGAGAAGTGTGGGCGCATAGTTGATATATTTTAATTACATCGAATTTACCTTCCACAACATTTGATATGCGATATTGTGATACACCGAACTTTCGAACGTGCGTAATACGTAAATTTCCATTAGCTCGATTATTTGTTATTCATGAGGTACTGAAGTTTCATTTTACTTAATTTCGGAGCGTTCTTTCAATAGGTCACTATAGCAGGCTTATTTAAAATTTCCCTAAATTGTTTTATAATGTTTATACTGGTTAATATGTTTTATACAGATTTCATATTAACTTCTTAATAAAAGACCGCTCCATGATATTTACCGTATGATCTGTGGTGTCAATGCAACCATAAAATTTCTCTAATAATGTGGGAAAATACATGACACGATTATCGGAGTGTATTCTAATAGTTAATTCTCAATCAATCAACAGGTGACCTTTATGAATAAAATCGTTGAAAACTAAAGTATTTAGAGTTCACATCAAGGAATTTATCATATAGAAACCATAAAACATATGATATATGAAACCAAACATCGAATTTTAACATATAACAGCCATAAAACACATACTCTATTAAACTGAATATTGAGTTTTTTTTGAAATTTTATGTTATGGGTGGAAATTCTACAAGATAACGTGTAAATTAGAAAATTAAAAAATTGTCTTTAAAGTTAGAAAGAAAACTTTTTCCACAGGTAATAAAACATTTTTATTACTGAATTTAATTTGACTCTGTTGACAGACCTGAAATAAGTTAGTAAATTATAATCGTCACTGGACCACATTACCGTAAAAACGTTTGTACTGTTACCATATTCTTTTGTCAAAATAATTGAATGACTGCATGTTAAAAAAATAAATATTTCACATTGATTATTATTTAATATCTCACATAAAAATTACACTTTAACCATTTTAGTAACGCTAAAGTGTAAAGCACTTTACATTTATAATCTTTACAATCTTTACATTTTCACGAATGTTTAATTGTTATGAAAATTTTATTTGAAACTGACCTAAAAATATGTTTTTAAATGTCGACACGTTTCGTTCCTTATACAAATTAAATAATTTTCATTTAGTTTCCGAGTACGTTGGTTATCACTAAGTACGATGGGTGAATAATTTCTACATTTCAAATCACATCAATCATATATATTCTCCTTACTCGCTTCAAAAATAGCTATATGCACTACCACAATAATGGATACCGCAATAGTTTATTGTTATGTGTTCGTGCCATATTATACTACCCGACACATTAAAAATATATAGAATATAAGATCCCATGATATTTATAGAATATAATGTCATGGGAATTTAAAGCTCAATCAGCACCTACATAACCAAATAAGTCGTTATTACCCATTATATATTTCAAACTAAACGGTTTTTTTAAACGTTTTAAAATACATTTCGCATGAATTCAATTAATTTAACTAGTTGTATAACAGAAGATATATTCGAACATGTTAATACTGATAAATATAACTATCAGTCATTTATTAATACTGATATTGAGTAAAAATGATGTATTTTTGAAGTCTTAAATTTACCTCCATTCAAGTACTTATTTCTTTAAAATTTTCCGTGTTGAATGTTTTTTTTAAACAATCTACAAATCGTTCCCAAGTCCATTCTTTTATTTTTTAATTGGCATAACCAAATCTTGTTCCATTTTTCCTAAATTTCTTAATCTAAATTTACATTTTATCACATTTTTTAAATATTCTGTTTCTTTAGTATAATTTGAAAACTTGAAATTTAAAATTTTTATTGTACTATCCTGACTTACAATGTTCATTAGTAAAATCATATAGAAAGTTTCGCCTAAGTAGCCATGTAAGAATACAGTAGGGGCATTGACATGAGTTATGTCTAGATCGAATTAAATATTTAGAGTGAACAACAGTTTTAGGCTTGAATGATGAAACAGTGGCAAAAAGGCTTTTATAGACTATTTCTACTTTCTGTATGAAATAATATGCCATCCACTTTGTCCTATACCGCACATTATTTTTCTAGTTTCTTAGGAATTACTCAATTTCACTTAACTGTTCTTTGTTCTGGCTTGTTGCCATGTTTCATTCGCTTCGGATGATTTCAGTTCTTTTTCTACATATAAACACCATATACCGACTAAACAATTAAATATTATTTAAATGTTATTAGATCTGCATGTAGACTCACGCCAGTTTCTATACACATGGTATTGAAATCTTATCTGTCACGGTCTCCCCGTTTTCGTTAATAATATCTAAATTTACCTCTATGTGTGATATCCTTCAAGTCGCTCTTTGCAATAGGGTCGAAGAGCTTATTTGGAGAAGTGTTAGAAGTTACTTCATTTTCTACATTGATACTATCATTATGCCTTAATGCACCGCCCGCAGTCACGCTTGATCAGAATCTGTATTTTTTATCTGCATAATTGCGTTGCTCCATAGTATTTGATGAACTTTGGCATTTTTCTACAGTTACCTAAAACTTATTTGATTCATCATTTAATTCAATAATAGGAACATCTTTGCTGGTGTCACCTTCATTTGTTACATGATCATATAATAAGTAATACTTTACATTATTACTAAATAATGTTATGACGACATTGGTATGGGGTTGACATTAGACTTTCTGCTTATTCAGAGCTCCTAAGTTTTTTTACGTAATCTCGAAACTAAATTCTTATCCTTTAAATATTGAAATAAATCCTTAGATATTAAATATTCAGTGATATATTTTGTTTCTGTAAAAAATTTCTGGTACATATATGTATAAAAAAATAGACACCTAGTTCTCTTCACAAGTGTATGATATAGCACTTTACATAGGCTATTATGTTACGAGATAGTAAATGGATAGGTACGCTGATGGATTAAACCGTTTAGCTTCAAATAAAATTCCTTTTCAATATATGATTTTCTTATTCTGATTCTGGTATTCATTTCTTTCCCAGTCATTAATTTCAACTTTCTCAAATTCTTTGATATTACACTGTGTTTTTTATTATATATAAACGACATTCTGTTATTATCCCAAGGATTAATGTTGAATTTTTGGTGGTAGTTTAAGGCCTTCGAAATTTTGCACAAAATTATCTCAATACTAGTTAAATAGAAAACTGAAACTCTGCCTGTGCGCTCGGCATATTAAAAAATATGCTGAAAATATATTTTAGGCAATGGTGAAATATTCGTAGCCTATTTACTAAACGTATTGAAAATCAAAATCCAATACTAGCACAAGCATGCACTTGGCTTATCCTTGAGATATAATATTTACCATTCAATTTAATACTTACAGCTAGTTTATAAATTTCTGCTACGTTTATTTTAAAATTTTATTTTAAACGAAACGACGAAATTGAAACAATATTTGTATGGTTATTTCTTTAATTGCATATAGGTAATGGGTAATATTAATATAGATAAAAACTTAAGATTGGCTAGCTGAACTTAGGTTTAGTTTTAATCACAGGCTAATGAAAATGTCTTTCAAATTTAGCGATATAAATTTAACTTATAACCAATGACGAAAAATATAGAAGCATAGAAAATATTCACAAAACAAAAATTAGTTACTTAGTGTGGATTGTTCAAATGTTGCAACTCTCTAAATCGATACACTTTAAGAAATTAGCCTCATAAAACCAATTCGTGGGTGGCATAGTTTAGAAAAACTAACTTTCTAATTAAAAGTTATTTTTATTTTTATTTTCTTTAATACTAAACCACTTTTAAACAAATATTATATATATTGAAAACATTTTTGTAAATTTCTTACTAATTAATACAATAAATTAAAGAAATAATCCGACAATAAATTAAAAATACCTTAAATTTACAAAATAAGAAATGATTAGTTTAAATTATATTTTAAATATTTGGTCTTGGTTTATTTAAAATTTAGTCAAGTGAAAATGATAACACTTGTCGGAAGTGAATTAATACAAACATGATCAAAACTAATTGTGAGTTTCATTGGCTAATCTTGTGTTTGATAAAAATTTCAATATTAGCTGCAAAAATGAATAATATATTTTATGTATATTAATGATATTTTTTTGGTGTTTGCTGGTTTTGCGTTCTTCTCTGATTGAAGTTTTTATTGTTTTATTGACAGATGTACATATAAAGCAGTGAACGGCATGCCATCAAATTGGACAGAGACTTACGGCGTTACGGGTTTTGTATATTACACAATTTTGTATGGCCACGTCTATAATAATATGGCTACTTCTAACAGTAATCAGTTGAAAATTGTAACTGCTTATCTTGCAAAGAGAATGAAGCAATTCAAAAAAGATTCGATGAATGTGAGAGCGATGGAGTGGTGAATATACACCGCATCAAACTTGACATCCCAGAAAGTGTTGTTAGAAAAAACATTACTTCAGGAATATGTATCACAGAATTCCAATTTCAGAAATATATGAAATGAAATACATTTCCAAAATCACCGATAAGTGGTCATCTGATCTATATTGGATTAATTAATCTATATTGGATATTTTGTATAATTATGTCTTTTAAATCAGTTTTTATGTTACAGAATAAATTCAAAACCATCGAAACTTTTCAGTCAAAATTGCTTTAAAACATTTTAAACGTTTAAGGTGGAATGCATATTGCAAAGTTGTTAAAGTAGTTACTGATAATTCTGCCAATTGACAAAGGCGGTTATCGAGAATCCCCCTAAATACCATCATTCATGTTTTCTTCAGACATTCAATTCGTCAGTAATCTGGTTAGTTTTGTTAATTAGTGAGTTACTACATACAAAGCCATTTAGTGATAAAAGAACTAACATAAATATAGCACAAGATAGGGTTTCAAGAATTACAACATATGAGATGAGACCGAAAGGTGAACTTTTTGGTTCAATCCCCTAGTATCTATATAATATGTCTATATAATATTGACGGATCGAAATGAAAAACGATTTATTATTGCGCACAATAATTTAAATTAATATTAGTCATGACGGATGAGAAAAATACCCAAGTATATTTCGAATCATAGCAATTTTTGAGGGCTTTAAGTTATATTAACAATATAAATACCAGAAGGTATATCTGAAGAAAATTAAAATGATATCTTTTGGGTTTCCGGAAAAACTAAAGCAGTAGCAAAGGTTATTTTGCAGATTCCATTCATTTAAACAATATTGCCTTAGTACTGTAGAAAATGCTACTGTAGAGAATAGTGAGTAGCTGGACAATTAACAAAGTTATTTAGAATACTTGAAGTACTTACGATATGCAACTGCTATCTAATTTAACACCAACTTTTACTCGTCCTTTTAAAAACCATGACGAACTGTTGAAATATTTCGATGAAAAATTTCTGCAACTATTTCGACGATTATAACTAGTGCTAATGCCTTATTTTTAATAAAATATTACTTTAAATGTCTTATTTCGATCATAGAATTGATTGAAGTTTTGGAAAACGTATGTTAATAAATTCCCTTAGCTTGCTCCTAAATATCCTAATGTACCGGAAACTTCTGTACCCTGAAGGCAAATTATTCATTACGCCTCATATTTTTTAATGTAGCATGTTATCTTAAAGGTAGAAGGCACAAATTCGTTTGGTAACATGGTATTTACCAAACAAATTTAAGACTCCTTCTTTTAAATAAAGGTGCAGAAATATTTACTTAATGAACTTACTGGTTACTTTTATTCTAATATAAGTTTAATTTGTTAATTTCAATTTATTACGAAATCATGAAATTAAATATTGTGTTTACCATAATATTTACTGTACATAATTACTATTAGATAACACTATATACAACTATTCATATTAAATCTACCATAGATATTATCTACCGGTACTAAGAATGTACTAAGAATTCATTATTCATGTTAGTAATTTAGTTCTGCACTACTTAGTGCAAAATGTTTTTTGTTGACTTGATACCATACAAATTAATTTTAATCATTATTACTGGTTGTATAACGTTTACTATTGATTAGTTTAAGTGATGACAAAGTTCCTAAGATATTTATTAACTGAAAAGTGATTAGGATAAAACCGCTTTTATCTTAATTAAATTTGTTAGACTGAAACTATAAGACTGATTGTTCTCAGAGTATTAATACTTCAAATTACCACCACACTAACCACTGACTTTTTTGATGATCAAAAACAATTGAAATATATTTCGATTGTTTCCAGTAGATAGAGTGGAGCTGAACCGTGCTGCTGTACGTAATTTAATTTATATTGAGCCACGACGTGGCGCAAATGGCGCAGTGCGAGTTCTTGATCCATCGGTTACGAAGGAAAATAATCGGGAATAATGGAGATGTTCCAATAATAAAAACTCTGGTTTTACTCTTTATATAAATATTGAATAGATATTTTTGTAAATTGGAAGACGTTTAAAAAAAATTAATTTTAACATTTGTCGTAAACCAGCAATTTAAAGAAAAATTAAAATGTTTTCACTGTTACTTGAAGAAAAATCCTAAACGGTACAATTTGAAATAATGTATGGTCTACTAAGTGATGTAGTATTATCTTTTCAAAAGCAAAGATTCTTCGCTAATAGCCGACCTGAAGATGTGGTAATACAACGAAACCTAGGTCGTGGTAAAGAATTTAAAGAAAGTAGAAATAATACTACATCACGTAGTTTTATTAATTGTGAATAATGAATTTCTACAAAATTAACGCCAAATACATTAATTTTTTTTTTAAATTTTTAATAATTGTTTCCCAAATTTAATTCAAATTCACAGCAGAAGGTTTTAAAACCAACTATACTTTAGCTAGTTGAATATAAATATAAATTAAATGATTTTGAAGTAAAAAAGATTAATTATGAAGTAAAACCAAAAGAAATAGAATGAGAATGAAAAGAATAGAATGCTTATTAATCTCAGTCGACACTTGATGTAAACGATTTGGTTTTCAATAAAATTTAATTAAATTATACACAGATGTGTACATAACTTTTTATGGAATAAAGTGTTTTATATTTTCGTAAAAATATTTAAATATTGAATTAGTATTTGAAATCAAAACATATTTTTATTATTTTTAAATTTTCCCGCGGCTGTGTACGTATTTTTTTATTATTGTCGTGGAAATTTATTAATCCTCGAGAAATATCGTATCGGCATCTCAATTTCACCCTTAATAAGAAAAAATAGTTATAACTTTACTGCGGAATCTGAATCCCGAATACCAAATCGCAGTAATAATTTTAACATTTTTTAATGTTTTTTGTAATAAAATTTTATTTTAAACATTAATATACAAGGGATAATCTAAATTTTATTTTAAACATTGAAATGAAAGTTTTATTTAAATAGAAGCTTTTGTACCGCCGAAAAAAATATGGAATGTATTTTTCCCCAATCGATATAAAGCTGCAACTCATCTATATACTGATACAAAATTATCAATATTCGTTCACTGTATAATGACACCACATTGTCAGAAAATAGCCTATAATTTGTAAAATAAACTGAACTTACATTTACATATAGGAAATATTAAAATATAAGTGTTTATAATTTTTTTCGAAAAATATAATAAATAGATTGGGCCGTTATTCATCGATTCATGAAAATTAATCCACGAACTACAGATACCGGTAATTCCCTTGGAGGTATATTATAATTGAAAGAAACAAAGAAATTTCTGAAAGAAGGTATATTATAATTGATGATATGTAAGTATATTACACCTGAAAGAAACGTCAATGGACTACTGATACTAATATTATTAAAATTTTTGTTTAACGTAATGAGAGTGTTTTCAGATAGGAATTTACAAATTGGTGGGCTGCAGGAAATTTAAATCTAAGGCGGCTTCTCATTACATTTTTAAAATAAAGAACAGCGTTTGTCTGACTAAAATGCCTCTTATAGTTACATTATAAAATTTCCTAAAATCTAATTCAAATTTAAAACCCTTGGGGTAAACTGTCTGTATTAGTGCAGAATATTATGTTTTTTGAAGGCAATTATTGTTAAGGATCTATCCTTTGACAATTATTATTCACATTTTGATTATTTAAACAGAATTTAAAAAATGATTGTTGCAATTTGTCACACAAAATATTTCGTGAATATAGGATATTCAGCAAGTGGCATGGATCTAGCGGGAATTATTGAAATAACGTCAGTAGGCTAGAGTTAATTTTTTTACTGAATTAATGCAACATCCAATGTAAAAAGTTTGTTAAAAACCAAACGTACCCGATTTTACATATTTATAATGGATGGAAGGAGTGACATGATCATGGTCATACTTCGACAGTTACTTTTCATGAATCAAACCATTATATAAATGTCGTCGTCGTGGTGTTTTGGGTCGATCACAGGGCATACGTCTTTTGGCAGCATGGCGCACCGCAGGGACTCGGATTCAGTTCCCGGCCGCTTGCCGAGCGAGGCTGGACTGGTGTTCTGGGTGGCTGTGAGAGATTGCTCTCGTAGCAATAAGTCCGCTATATGTACCAAATAGATCATTTAAAGTAGATAAATAAATTTGACTTCCTAACTTATTAACATTTAACCTGTAAGATTTAATTAAAATTTAGAAAAGTTCTATATTGAATATATTTAGCGTTAATTTTGTGGAAATTCATTATTCACAATTAAATGAAACTACGTGATGTAGTATTATTTCTACTTTCTTCTATTAGCAAAGAATGGCCGGGAACCGATCTTTGCTAATAGCCCACCTGAAGATGTTGTAATACAACGAAACCTAGGTCGTAATAAAGAACTTAAAAAAAGTAGAAATAATACTACATCACGTAGTTTCATTTAATTGTAAAAAGTTCTATAATTTAGATTATTCTAACAAAATAACAGGACGTTTATTTTATATTAATTTGTCATACAAAATATTCAGTCAATATAAATATAAAGATTCAAGGAGTGGCATGGATGTAGCGAGCATTTTTAAATTAACTTCAGTAAGTTAAGGTTCAATTTCATGAATTGAAATAATGCAACATCCAATGTCAAAAATAAACGTACCAGATTTTATATATTTACAATGCCTGGAAGGAGTGTCTCCACAAATATACACCTTCTTGATATTTTTATTGGATGGTCTCTTATGTACCCACCCCAACCACCAAAATTTCAGACGCAGCCGCTGAATGCAGTGTTTGCTTAGTCCTGTTTGGACGTAGACAAATTATCGTTTAGCATTTGCAAGCAAAGTTGTGACATCTCGATTTGTAACGGGATATTAGAACGCTTCGAAGGCGTCATGGGCGGCGAGATAATGTTAACTGAATCAATCAAGTAATTAAACATTTCTGAATATCTTAATGTAAGTGTTGGAGCGTTCTTAGTAAAATAAAATATTTATTAATGAGAATCAGTCACGACTATTACGATAATATTGCTTTATTTCGTTGACGAATTATTTTTCGTAGTATAACAACTCTCTTTTAATAAACTTTGGCACAGCAATAAAAAGTTGACGGTGGGGATCCATCTGGATGAAGTATAATAAATAAGATATTTTGAAGAATATCCAGAACTATATACGGAACGAATGAGAGATAGAATAACGAAATTTTTTTACTTACTGAAGCGCGTGTGTCACTCTCTTTCTGATACATGCACAACATGAAATTGCTCTGTCTAGCAGCCATTTTACCTAAATATATTTTGTGTATAAATATTGAACATAAGAAATATTGGATGTTAGGAATCTGAAATGAGTTAATGTTTATTTTAAAGAATCACACTTTGTTTCGCTAAACTTGCTATCTCAAAATTTTGCATTCAGTGACTTAGTGATACGATGTTAATTTCTAAAGATATTGTAATAGTTACATCACTACGATTTTTTTATTGGACTATTAACACATCCTAAGGTAGGTTTTAAAGTAAAAATCAAATCTCTAATTGTACAGATTTTACTACAGTGATATTTTTAGACATACGTTTCTGTTTTGAAAACACAAAAAAGTCAACAGAAAGTTTCATACAATAGAAGAAACTAAGAATAAACAAAAAATGGCTCATTATTTACTTGTAATATGACTACCCTAATTTTTTAACAAATTTTATGATTTGGTAGAGAAATTTGCGAACACAAGTGATTTATGAGACTTGAGTAAAGTCACATAAATCGCTTATGTTCGAAAAGTCCAAAAAATAATTTCTTAACTATTGATTTTTGCGGAAGTAGTGTTTTTTTAAATAACTTACCATGATGATTTGATGACTATTTTTGATGATATCATTTCTACCTAAAAACAATTTTATAGTCACTGCAAATGGGTCACCTGTATATAATATTATTAAGTTAATATTATTAATATGGTGCATAATAAGATGATGGTTTTAAAATAAGACTTCTATAAACCACATTACCAATTTAGATTGATGGGCAAGATTCCATACAGCTATCCGTACTTGTTATGTTGTTTTACCCTGCTTGCATTTAGAGAGTCAAAAAGGTCGCGAAATATATAAGCATCTAAATTATCAATAAAAACGAACCAAGACAAATGTGTGATTCCCCTTCCGGCTTTATATTTGCCTTTCAGTTGTTAGAAAGTGGTGATTATCTCTTAAAATACACAGAATTCTAAAATTTATGCATTCAACCACATACTCTAACATGTTTCTAGTTAGTAATAAAACATCTACAAAAATCATATCTTTGGCTGTTCTTGAGGATTAAAAAAATTTAAATACATTTTACATATACGAGAAGCATATTGAATAATTTTTTAACTTTGTATTTGGTGCCAATATTTTAGCTAGATTTGTAGCACTAATAGTGTGCAAGTGCAAGGCTATGATGGGCAGGCGGGATGGCGAGCGGATAAAACGATTCTATAAGGGTTTCAATTTGGCTATAATCACCTAAAAATAGACTATAACTTATTTATAAAGCAAATATTATTTTTAAATAATCACCAACATTTTCTATGCATCTTTCGTATCGTATTTTTTTGGGAGATGGGCAATGCTCCATTCTGCATTTCCGACATCTTGGTTGTTTACCACAAAAGAGCAGATGGTTGTGTTTTCCTGTTTTTTTTTATACGAATATCGTGATGGAAAGCTTATGCCTTCTTGGGGACTCAAAAGATAATTGCAGCGCATCGAGTTCTGGATCACCCTTTCTTTGATTATTATGAACACTCTTAATTAGAGCATCAGCCGAATATAATTAGGAATATACAGAGATCCTCTGCTTTTTCTCATACCATCCTTTTATCTTTCTCCCTATTTCCCTATACTTTTCCTGTAAGCAAAGAATCTCCTGCCTTTGCTTTTCTCTATTATATGTCTATACTTATGTGGGGTTTGAGAACTTTACCAACAAACACATAGCGTGACTTAGTTCATCATTTAAGAGCCTTAAAAAGTTTTATACGCTACTAATCTCCCAAATCACTAAGTTTAAGCGTGGATTAAAGACGAAAAAGGAAGGAAAAGTGTGGCTGTCGAATATGTTCGCCTCCGTAAAATGTACTTGTATTTAACTCTCAAGCGGTACTATTATAAATATAAACCAATGAATGGTATATGCCTTAATGCGAAAAGTTTTACATTACATAATATTTTTCGAAAACGAGGATGAAATAATGAATGGATTCCGTAGTATAACTCGTGCGGAAAAAACTCTTCTTTCCTTAGAATCGCACTTTATAACAAATTTCATATAGAGGTTCACCTCTATAAATAATCAATACTTCAATATTTAATCAACTACTTAGTGAAATTGGTACTAAACGAAAAATATTTTTGTTCAAGTCCGCGGAACTATTAGATTCTTGAAAATTTGACGCTTACTCTAATGTCAAGTATGACAAGTAACTACACTAATGTTTAAATATGTATAATAAATTATATTAATAGCGGCATAATCATATTTATTTTATAGAAATACACAACATAACCACTCTTGCATAATAGTTTATCAATGGACAACTAATTAGAGACACTAATAAAAACATACAAAATTACATATACAAAACCTTATTATAGACCGGAACTTGTTTTTATTGCTAATTTTAAAGTTAATTTTATAGTTAGTATTAACATAGAATAATATAATTTTCTACATACCGAACAAAATATTAATTCTATTTTGACTGGTTTTAATTTATAAGTAATGTATTTTGTATTTCTTTTTTAAATGTTATTAATTTTGATTCATAACGTCCAAAGAAGGATACTGAAAAACAATATTGTTATTGAATCAGCACATTCGAATTATGGGGTTATAAAAAGAAGTACTATTGTTATAAACTTGTAGTACGAATAGTCTCTGTAACGATATATGGGATTTGAGTCGAGTGTTGAGTAGAGTATTCGAGTGAGAAGTTGACCAGAGAGAGGAAATAGGGAAAATCAATATACAGATGTATGATTTTGTATAAATATAACAGATAGACGACTATCCTCTATGTAGCTAGTGAAGACAAATTAATCCTCTTTAATTGGATTGCATAGGATCTATAATCTCGTTAAACATGAAGTCGGTAGCAAGGAATATTCAAGAACCTTATTTGTAATTTTTCAATTCAATCACTGTGTGATTTGTAGTATGGAGACAATTTGTGAACAATATAAATATGTAAAATTGTGATGGTTTTTAAATTCCTTAGTGGAACTAGAGATGAATCCTAGAAGTTGTGAAGATTTATAAGCAATATGATCGCAGTGAGAACGGAATACCAATTTTGTATCAAAGAAAACTCCCAGATTTCTAACAACAAACTTAAATTTTAGAGTCGAGCCGCCCAACATGTACTTAAATAAAGATTTATTTTTTACAGTATCGAAGGAGATAATAAAGCAATTCTCAACATTAAGAAACATCCTCTTGGAGGCACACCACTCAGCTATTGCAAGTAGGTTTTGTTGTAAATATAGACAGCCTTTAACGTCATTCACAGTGAGGTTGATTTTCAGGCCACCTGCATAGAGTAAACGGGGACATGTAAATATTTGTATCTGGTCGTTTATGAATATTAGAAAGAGAAGGGTTCCAAATGCGAGGATTCCTTATGGAAATTCAGAGGGGTTGTTACAGGTGCGGAAAGATTACCTTTGATACTGACAAGTTGACTCCTGTTATTTATCTAATCCACATTGATAAATTCCTCTGAATACCGTAACCTTCAAGTCTCGCGCATAGTATCGGATGATTAATCTTATAAAATGCTTTCGAAAAGTCTATATAAATGGAGTCTACCTCCCTTCTTCTGCCAAATGCGCTGCAAAGATAGTTTTTATATACTTATAAATTAGTTTTTGATTTTTTCAAAACCAAACCAAAAACAAAAAATAAAAAGTGTTGTACAAAATGGATTCAAATCATTTTAGGAAAGCAGATAAGATACTGATAGGTCTGTAGTTTTTACATCAGTTTTTGTCACCTGATTTATGGATTAGAAAAATGTAAGCAGTTTTTCATTGATTAGGACATTTCCATGATTTAATAGATTTATTTAATAGAATACATGGAATTAAATGATAAACACGGTTTTTAGACAATTTAAATGATCTAATATTTTGCATTATATTCATCAACCTTTATAAAAATAAATTATTACTTTTCACATTGTTGCATCACATTCTTACCTCGACCCACATTAATTTCAGAATTTATAATAAAAATGTACTCCTTAATAATGTGATATTTAAGAATGGCACTAAAATTAATTATTGTGAAAAGAAAAAATATTAACTTTTCGCAATGTTCAAGTTACAAAACAATTATTTTTTTATCTTCATTTAAATATATCCCCGTTTTGTTCTTAGACATAAAGGAAAATGCAATAAGTTTTTATTTGTGTGCGTTGTTTCTATTGTAATTACTTAAAGAGATTATTTTACTTGATAACGGATAGCTTCATATAACAATAGCCAATGACATCTATTTTAGTCAACATATACAGCAACTTGAATAATAAACTCTGCCCAATTTATTTTCAAGTCCAAGTATTTGTTGAGTGAAATTTATTTTGTGAATGCTCACAAAACTATCAGAGTTCTGTCTGTTCCTAATACATGAGGCATAGGTATACAAGCTATAAAAGAAGAATCTATTATTCATTCAGGTGTTTCGGCGCATATTATGCGGTGTATCTTTAAAAAAAAAAGGAAACTTCATTCGTTGAAGTCACAATAATGACATTTTTTCAAAAACGATTGACACTGAATAAAATTTATTAAAATATCTGGTCTACTATTATTTAGGAAAAATCTTTCTATCCTCTTTACACTATCGCTTCGTTGCTTTATAAGTTTGAAATGTAAATGTGGAAAAAACTTAAGAAACACCAAATACATTTGTTTATGCCGAGATAAATGTTAACATTTTAACTCGGCGGTGAAAAGGTTAAAATTTTTTTAAATTGTGAATGTATTGTCACAGTTTCTATTTAGCTAAGAAAGCGACAATGAAATTTGCGTTTTTCATTTCATATTTTGTGTGGCATATAAACAGAAAGGGCAAGCCATAAGCATAACAAAAACATTTTTTTTAAATTTTATCTAAGATAGTAACAGAAATATTGCTGAAAATGCTCATAAAAATATTGCTATGTAAGGACGGAAAATATAATTTCATAAATACTAAAGTAAATTTTACAAGAACCAATAATGGGAGTTTATTTAAAGTTGGCCGGAAAATTCACAATAATTTTACGCAGGTTAAATATAAATTAAGCATAGATCATGAAAAAAACTAGTTTAAAAAATTATTTACAAAAAATTATGTAACCTTAAATTTTTACACGATTCTTTTTTTAGTAAATTTAAAATACACTATCCTTGAACTGATTATACCTATTACGTGAGTTCTATATTTAAGAAGCTTTTATTAACGGTTTTTTAATCATATTAATTATTGTGATGTAAAAATGTGAAGAATGATTTGTAAGCTGTAAATGCCGTTAACCAGTTGTTATGTTCATTGGTTACTCAGATTACCAAGAAATCGGAACAGACAGGCAGTAATGGTATAACAAACAACAGATAAATATATGCACACTTACACACACCTGACATGAAATATATGCAGTGCTAGTGTCCAAGTGCTTACCCCCATATGTAGATTAAGATAGGAGTGGACACAAAAATGTTTTGATTGGTGTAAAGTAAAATATGTATCTTTAACTTTTCAGATTTTATAAAGTGCGTGCGTGCGTGTATGCGCGCGAGCGTGTATGCGTGTGTGCGTGCATGCGTGCGTGCGTGTGTGTGTGCCTGCGTGCGGGCATGTGTGCGTGCGTACGTGCGTTCGTGCGTTCGTGCGTGCATGCGTGCGTGCGTGCGGGTGTGCGTGTGTGTTTGTGTGTGTGGGTGTTTGAACACAATCTCCCACACCCGGCAGCGCAGTCGGAAGGAAGCAGATCTTGTTGAGAGCCTTTCACTCGATCCGCTGCTAGCTTGTAATCAGAAGCAACTTAACCGCCTTTCCCATTTTTCATTTGAGGCGTATTATCCTCCTTCAGAATAACTTCAGCCAACTCGTCGTAAAGGCGACGATGCCAATTACTGCGGTGCTGCAGTTCCGCCAGGTACTCGCTACTCCATATGAGCTGGAAATGTTGTCTCAATTTTTTAATTCACTCGTATCAGGTTGAATGGCTGGAAACTTATATAGACAAAAGTGTAGTGAGAGATGAGCAAATTAAAGAGTGTTCCGATGTTAAGAAAGACAGGTGAATAGGATGTGATATTAAGGGAGTGAGTGGACGGAGATTAAGGACAACCTCTATCTGCACGAAAAGTGTTTCTAACTCCACGTAAATTAAGTTATCATTGCACCTAAAGCGTTTTAGATGGCATTTGACTGAATTTAAACCGCCTCCCATAAATCACTTATCGTAAAAAGAAAGAAAAATTACCACCTTCTTTTAAAGTAAAAACTTTTATGGCTGAAGCCCATCTCTCACTACACATTTGAATATTCTGCCTAATTCACGATTTGCTTTTATGAAATTACCTCTATTATCAGAATGGATATGTCATGTCATGTCATGTGAATGGATATGTCATGTCATGTGTGTGTGTAATGTGGACATGTTATATGAGGTCGCTGACCAATTCCAAATGTCTCGCCTTCGTTAAGGAGTACATGAACAAACAAAGGTAATGTTTCGAGAAATTAATAAAGGCGAAACTGAATTTAATATTTTCATGGTAATTTTGTGAATTTAAATATAATAGTTTCATGTTTAGTAAATTCTACTTCATTTGAAAACAAATTTCATTAACTATTTTAATTATTTATATGTAAGTATTACCAATTTCATCAAGTTACAAGTGTGCGTTTGTTTTTATTTAACGATTATTTCACGTAATAAATGCATTTAGTGAATAAAATGAACTGCAACAAATATTAAATTTCAATTGTTTTATTTAAGTTTGAGTAATTGTTTTTACAACTTTTAATTGTATATTATATATATATATATATATATATATATATATATGTATATATATATATATATATATATATATATTTTTTTTTTTACTCAATTTTTTCTCTTAATTAAGATATCGAATTTTAATATTGAAATGTGGTTCACATATCTCTCGTTTATATGTAATAGGAATTTGGACAGCATTTTACTTATTTCTTACTAAAATTACATAAATCGCAACAAAAACATTTATGTTAAAATATGTATTAAGGAACATATATTAGCATTAATGGCTTTTGAAATATTGAATATCTTAACAAATTGCTCACCTAAAGATGTTGTCATATAACGAAACCTAGGTCGTAGTTAAGAATTTAAATAAAGTAGAAAAAATACTGCAGCACGTAGTTTCATTTAGTTGTGAAAAAAAAATAAGTGGTTTTTGAAAAATTCAGTTCAAAATCATCAACACCTGAAGTACAAACAAGTGCCATGTCAAATGGTAATAAAGCCCAGTTTGTTCTCAAATATAAAAGACAATATTAAAATCTCCGTATATTGTTTCTATTATAGTAACTTTTTGCATAAGTTTGTTAAACTGCAAATACATAAATATATTAACAAATTAGATAAATTAATAATAAATATAAAAATCGAACCCAAATTCTCGATGAGCAATTATTAATCATACTGCTCGACTGTACAGGATCGCAACAACATTTCAGTTCGAGCGCAAGCAAGTAAATCGACGCCCAGCGACAAGTCCGGAAAATTAAGCGGTTCAAATCGGCAACAAATTGAAATAATATCCATTATCTTATGAATTTCGAAATAATGAATACCAATTATCACGCATTATTTTTAAATAAATGGGTCGAACATCTTCAAACTCTCTTACAATGAAGCAAGAGGGATAGCGACAGACGCAGATTGTCACCAACTAAAACTAAATACGGACCGATACAATATATATATATATATATATATATATATATATATATATATATATATATATATGTATATATATATGTATGTATATGTATATACATATATTTTTTGTAATAAATGTATACCAATAATGGATTACAAAACCGAAGTGTCCGTTTTTTTACTATTGTGTAGAAGAAAAAGTTATATGTAAACAATATTGAGAGCACCCACTTATATCATTGAGGTCTATAAAACGTCTTTTAGTATTCCGTACCCCAAAAAGAAACATGAAACCATTAAAAGATCACTTAAGTATTTGTCCGTCCGTTGCAGACGTTTTTCTCAGAAATCACTTGGTTTACCAATTGCGCATTGTAATAAAACATATTAATACGCACATATCCCAAAAGCTAAAACTTAAGAAAATTTATTTGGAAAATTTTTGGGGATGCGTATCATGTGATGAACTTTTTTTTAGTTATTTATATTGTGTGGGGAATCGTTTAAAATTGTTAGTTAAAAGGATCTCAAAAATATTTTTCTTTCATAATTTTCGAAACTATTTTTTATATATAGATACACACACACATACACATATACATATAAATATATATATATATATATATACATGTATACATATAGCATCTATATATACCGCTCTTTATTACTGAAATTACTAAACTTAAAATTATGAGAAAAACGAAAATTTTAGAAGCTCACGCTAGGATCACAAGAAAACTATAGCAAGTTATATATAGTTAGTTTTATATAGTTCTAGATGTGATAATTTTTTAATATGATGTTTCTTCGCCTATGAAAGATATCCTATTTGCTTGTTTCTCTAGTCATAGCTAATATTTCCGAAATTATTGAGCTGAAATACATCTACAGGGTTTGTAACATCTGACCAGAAGTTCACAAGGAGTTACCCTACCCCTTTTTCAGTTTTATATTTACAAAATATAAACCCTATTTTGACGCCTTTCAATAGGTAATATCTAAAGTTGCTAAAAATTTATATTTCTAAACCATTTAATAGTAATTTTTTGTACCTTTAAACATTCATAAGTTCAGAAATGTGTACGGAACTATATAGTACGAGTTCTACTAGTGCTTGACAATTTACTCTTCATAAGATATTATTTGTGTATGTATCCAGAAAACTTTTCGGTTTTTACAAAAATATATTAGATAATATTTTATAAAATGTTGGCCCTGAAATTTACTAAAAGAACAAAAGTGGGAAGTTTTTCAATGTTTATATCGGCAATTGAGGCTCGCACCGTCGTCGGAGATTCGCTGGACAAAGGTAACATCCTTACTCTGCGACCAGACAGCTATTGCAGAGTGAGACGGCGCTAGCGTGGTTTTTTTCTTTTAGTGCGCAGGGCTTCATACGACTGTGCACAAAAAATCGGTGCGGAAATCAACCGTGCCCTGTTACTAAAACTAAACTATTACAATTCGCATGCATTTTTTCCGCAGTGCGCGCACATACATATAATTCCATAGTTCACATATTGTGCGGAAATAACCCTTACAGAATTTTACCGCAGTGTGCGTTAGGCTTAAGTAACACTAAGGAAAGTCCTTAAGCGCACCTCAGCGCTTAATGACGATGTTTTCGTTAACTGTGCTCGCCGAGGCGATCGTCCCTCTGTACAAATTTTTTATGAAATTTGAAACTATATTTTTATGAATAAGTACTTTTCTCCATTAGATATCAATTTAAGAAAAGGAAAACGGTGCACTGAACCAGGGGACGACCGCTTCATAGTCAGTGAAGCGCTACGAAATCGTCAAGTTACGTACGTGGATCTCAAACAGAACCTGGAAGATGTCAGAGGTACACGAGTAAGCCTATGAACAGTCAGAAGGAGACTTCAGACCGTCAATATACGTAGCTATCGCCCAGCTCAGCGCCCTACATTGCTCCGTGAGCATCGAGTTGCCAGATTGAGATTTGCTCAAAATTTTTCGTCATGGACTCAACAAGACTGAAATAGTGTTTTATTCTTCGATGAAGCTTGTATATCAATTATTGGTGAGCATCGACATCGGCGAGTCTTACGAAGACCTGGAAAATGTTTCGCAGAAGTGTGCTTTGAGGAAATAATCCCTTACGGTAGAGGCTCCGTAATGTTTTGGGCTGGTATTAACTCAGATGACCGTACCAAGTTAGTTCTTATTGAAAATGGCACACTTAATGCGCAAAGGTACATAAAAGAGGTTCTTATCCTCATGCCCAACCCGCATTAACAGCAGTTGGAGGCTAGTTCATTTTTATGGACGACAACGCTCGCGCCCACCGCTCTAGAGACGTTGATGCGTATATGCAGGAGGCCGGAATTCGTCAGTTAGATAGGCCAGATATAAGTCCCGACCTCAATTCGATAGAACACATATGGAATAATCTCAAACGATGTGTCAAAACCGTAAAACCAGCTCCAGAAAACATTCAGGCCCTTAAAAATGTGATCGTCACTCGATGGAAACGTATTCCTCAGGAAATGATAAAAAAAAACGTAGTCGAAAACATGCCTAGCAGATTAAACGCATTGATTTTAGCTAGAGGAGGCCATACTCGTTACCAAATTTTCAAATTTTATGTTATATTATTAAAAAATATTGAAAAATAAACTTTAGCCATTTTAATGTACTAGTATGAAAACGCTCGTCTGTGGACTTTACATAGTTTTTTTTATTTATTCGCATTTTTAATGACTGACGTAGGTAAAAAGGATATCTTAATAATACATCATAATATTCTCATTATATCGCCATATAAAATGCATCAAATAATAATAAAATAACTCTGAAATTGTTTATTCCTATAAGTGCCCTTTTTTTGCAAAAGAGTGTATATTGCCCTTCACACTACTCGAGTATATATTGCCCTCGGCATTCGCGATACATAGATAGTAACTCGATCTTCCGCGATTCACTCGCTTTTTGCTGGTATTCAGTTGCCACTATTATTGTTTTATCAAGTGGAGGGCGCAGAGGGCGGACAGAGAGGAGTGGGGCGACACTAAATTGGATCGTAACTCACTTTATAGAGGCGACGCAGACGCTTTGTTCTGCAACAGTACCGTGTTGGCTTAATGCGTTGTTCATATTTTGTTTATTTAACAAGAAGGTGTAATGAAAATACATACGAATGGCGACAGAGAAAGGAGTTAGGTACTGGCACTGATATCGTTTATTATGTTGATCTACCAATTTGGTTTGTTGAAAATATTTTCGTAACTAAACAATACCGTTTTACAAATTTGATAAAAAATTATTATTAATATTTATTTTTTTTATTTCAAAATTATTATATATTTATTTTTAAGAGGTAAAAACATTTAAAACATAAATTGTTACTTTAATTTACTATGTATTTTTTCTACTTAAAACTATTTTAAATATATAAATATTTTTTTATTTTAAAATCCCTTAAATAATTTCTTCACTTACAGTTTTGTAATGAAACAGGCAAATACTATCTTTATTTTATCAGTGAATTCAAGTGATTATCAACAGTTTAGCTTCGAATATTCTGGAATCAGAAATGTTTATTTTTGATGGTTAAGTTTGAGTTCAGCTTGTTTCCGTCATAGTGTTTTCTCAGCAACGGTCAAGAAAAGATCAACGAGAAATCTTTTTAAAAGTCAAGAGTGAATGTTCTTTTTTTTATTAAAAATATTTTATTTAAGTAAGATGCTTAAACTTAAGAATTTTATAATAAATAAAAAACTGAAAAAAAATTTATTACCGTTTCTTCAATTGTCGTCACTAAAAATATATTATATGTTCTGTTAATATAAAATTAATTGACATAAACTGCACCGAAGCATAGATATGATTCTCCATCATGACCTGACGATTTTTCTTCTTCCAGTTGTTTAGTTACGAAAATATTTTCAACAAACCAAATTGGTAGATCAACATAATAAACGATATCAGTGCCAGTACCTAACTCCTTTCTCTGTCGCCATTCGTATGTATTTTCATTACACCTTCTTGTTAAATAAACAAAATATGAACAAAGCATTAAGCCAACACGGTACTGTTGCAGAACAAAGCGTCTGCGTCGCCTCTATAAAGTGAGTTACGATCCAATTTAGTGTCGCCCCATTCCTCTCTGTCCGCCCTCTGCGCCCTCCACTTGATAAAACAATAATAGTGGCAACTGAATACCAGCAAAAAGCGAGTGAATCGCGGAAGATCGAGTTACTATCTATGTATCGCGAATGCCGAGGGCAATATATACTCGAGTAGTGTGAAGGGCAATATACACTCTTTTGCAAAAAAAGGGCACTTATAGGAATAAACAATTTCAGAGTTATTTTATTATTATTTGATGCCTTTTATATGGCGATATAATGAGAATATTATGATGTATTATTAAGATATCCTTTTTACCTACGTCAGTCATTAAAAATGCGAATAAATAAAAAAAACTATGTAAAGTCCACAGACGAGCGTTTTCATACTAGTACATTAAAATGGCTAAAGTTTATTTTTCAATATTTTTTAATAATATAACATAAAATTTGAAAATTTGGTAACGAGTATGGCCTCCTCTAGCTAAAATCAATGCGTTTAATCTGCTAGGCATGTTTTCGACTACGTTTTTTTTTATCATTTCCTGAGGAATACGTTTCCATCGAGTGACGATCACATTTTTAAGGGCCTGAATGTTTTCTGGAGCTGGTTTTACGGTTTTGACACATCGTTTGAGATTATTCCATATGTGTTCTATCGAATTGAGGTCGGGACTTATATCTGGCCTATCTAACTGACGAATTCCGGCCTCCTGCATAT
Source organism: Druceiella hillmani (assembly GCA_039881145.1). NCBI lineage: Eukaryota > Metazoa > Arthropoda > Insecta > Lepidoptera > Hepialidae > Druceiella > Druceiella hillmani. Next base: position 3,867,211 of record JAYKKI010000116.1, on the reverse strand, counting down.
AAGCATCAACGTCTCTAGAGCGGTGGGCGCGAGCGTTGTCGTCCATAAAAATGAACTAGCCTCCAACTGCTGTTAATGCGGGTTGGGCATGAGGATAAGAACCTCTTTTATGTACCTTTGCGCATTAAGTGTGCCATTTTCAATAAGAACTAACTTGGTACGGTCATCTGAGTTAATACCAGCCCAAAACATTACGGAGCCTCTACCGTAAGGGATTATTTCCTCAAAGCACACTTCTGCGAAACATTTTCCAGGTCTTCGTAAGACTCGCCGATGTCGATGCTCACCAATAATTGATATACAAGCTTCATCGAAGAATAAAACACTATTTCAGTCTTGTTGAGTCCATGACGAAAAATTTTGAGCAAATCTCAATCTGGCAACTCGATGCTCACGGAGCAATGTAGGGCGCTGAGCTGGGCGATAGCTACGTATATTGACGGTCTGAAGTCTCCTTCTGACTGTTCATAGGCTTACTCGTGTACCTCTGACATCTTCCAGGTTCTGTTTGAGATCCACGTACGTAACTTGACGATTTCGTAGCGCTTCACTGACTATGAAGCGGTCGTCCCCTGGTTCAGTGCACCGTTTTCTTCAAGAACTGGGCCTTCTTTAGTTTTTTATTATTAGTTACTGACATCGATATTTCATGTCAGTGACAACCGAAATAATTAATTTTCATATCTGAAATCATCTTTTTGATGGGGTGCTGGGAACTCCAATATTATTATGATTTGATTGACACAAATCATAATAACGTTGAAGTTATAATTTTTTCAAGACTAGGTATGATTAAGGTAACAAACATTAAAAAAACACTATAGTGAAAGTACACACACGTGTATTGTGCAATACCATTTCACCCTTTCAACTCCAAAAACGACACGGACTTTCATGAATTCTTTCAGTCACTCTGCCGCCTATAAATGAATCATAATAGATTCGTTTAAAACAGTTTGCCAGGTCGCATGCTGTAACACAAATTACAAAGGTTATCAGTGAAATTTTATTAAAATCAATTAAAATAACTTAAATTGTCGTAAAAACAATACATTTGGCGATACAATCCGATGACGAGGTCTGGAAATGAAAGATTACCCCTTAACGAATGGCAGTAAGTTAACTATGATTTAAGATATTTGCTACGGATAGTTGTTATTTTGCAATATAACTATACCATTTACCAGGCCAGGGTCTGATGATAAATTCTGGATATAAACAATACAACTCTTTAACGGATATTAATAAATCAATCAGTAAGTAAAGTTCAAAGTAAATCAGATATTTGCTACCAGTAGTTGTTACTTTGGAAAATGCCTACACGTTGACCAGGTCAGGGTCTGATGATGAGTTCTGGAGATGAACAATGAAACTCCTTAACGGATCGTAGTAAATCGATAGTAATTAAAGATAATTGCTACTAACTAGGGTAGTTGTTTCTTCGGATAATAACACCATCGATCATATAAGAATCTGATGATAACGGAAGATGGAGATGATCAACGGAACTCCTTATCGGATGGTAGTAAATCAATGTAGTTCAAGATATTTATTACTGGTAATTTTTAATTTGCAAAATAACTGGACCATCGATCAGGCCAGTGTGTGATGATAAGTTCTGAAGATGAATAATATAATTCCTTAACGGATGGTAGTAAATCGATCGTTTTTCGATATATATGCTATTAGTTAGTTGTTACTTTAGTTATTACTTTGCAAAATTTGATATTAAATTTTGGATATGGAGAACGGAACTCCTCATATGGTAGTTTTTAATTTGCAAAATCTGATATTGTATTCGGATATGGAGAACCGAACTCCTCAATGGCTAACAGATACCCATTGGGGGCTATTAATATTTCTTCATTTCTATTTATTGTTGATAATCAACTTTAGACAAAGATGAAATTAACTATATCGTAGATTTTGCTTTTTGCTTTTGCTTTTTTTTATTTCGACTTTTTTTAATGAATATCCAATATTCTAAGAAAAAAAAATTCTTATAATTAATATTAATATATTATAATATATTAATCACTGAAATTTCTAAAATAAAATATCTTTTAAAAAACTGACTTCAAAAAAGTTAAGTACTAAAAAGTAAACAAATAATTAACTCGAAGTTGGTACCTATTAATTTGCAATAAATAACTAAATTACTTATTTTTGTAGTCGGTGCCAGCACCGCTGATCAAATTTAAAATGTAAATTTTTATTTTCCAAATATGCCCTTTATTAATCTATTTAGCATTGTAAGCACATTAGAAAGGTTAAAGTTCTGAATTTCCATTTTAAACTAAATTAAATTATAAATTTGTTTAAGTTGGTCGACAGTGTTGTCACCGACTTCAAAAATAAATAACTTAGTTATTTATTGCAAATAAGTTGATATCTATTTTGAGTTAATTATTTTTTATTTTTTACTACTTACCTTTTAGTCGGTTTTATAAAAGATGTCTTATTGATTAATGGTATGAATTGAAATTTTCTATTTTTTTGTGATTCTCAATTAAATGGAACCATATAAAATGAGAAATGAATAACTATTATGAATATAGTTATATACAATATGAATATAGTCATATAGAATAACTATTATGAATATAGTAATATAATAAGTCATTACACGCATGTGAATATATGTTAAATGAGCAACTACTTACTGCGGATTTTTGTTGCATCACTTGCATCATGTGCGCTTTGTAAAATTTTATTATCATAATTTTTTCATATAGTAGAAGTATAAATAAGATAAGAATTATAAATAGAGTAAGAAGTATAAATTCAAAAATATGTATTGTCATTTGCAGTATTTATATTTTAATAAAATGTCCCAAGAAACACGCAACTTTCTCTGAAGTCCCTAAGACAAAAAGGTTTGGCGTCTAACTTATACCGAAAAGGGTTTAAAAAAATAGGTTCAAAAATATCTTTATAATCATACTTTTTTATTATTAAAAATAGTTCAAGATCAAGTTTAAAATATGGTACACCGTCCCGTTTCATAATACTTTTTCATAACTATAGGTATTTTTTTAAAAATATATCCAGAGAGACATTTAACTATTATTATATATATTTATTAAAATAAAAAACATCTTTTATTCCCGCTTCTGATATGGCGTTCGGAGTTGATGGTGGGTCTTAAAAGACAGTTGTTTAATTCTTTATTAATAGATTTTGTTCAAGAAGCTTGATAAACGATGCCTGCAAAGAAACATTTTTTGTCAAGACGGGAGGGGGGAAAAAGTGAAACCAGTATTTTTTCTTCCCAAAAACTTCAAAGACTTTCATTTTGTTGTCAAATTCTGTTTCAGTGTTTATGATCACTGGTGCCATTTTAACAAAAGGGTACACCTAATTTTTTCATTATCTCTTATCCCTTATCGTAGACTCACAAAAATATTGTATATAAGTTTTTTGTAGAAAAAGAAATTATCTACAACTTTGAATAATGACATTTTCACGTAAATTTAATAATCAAAAGTCACAAACAGGATAAATTAAAAATTATTTAAAGGGTCATAACGTTTTTATTTTCCAATGAAACAATATTATGACTACATTTTTAAAGGATTTCCAGGCGACAAGTTAAAGATAATTTTATTACCTTCAAAAACGTTCTCTACACAAAATTTTTGCCAGATTTATGGTTACCGTGATATAACAAAGAAAAACCTATTAAAAAAACTTTAGAAATGTTTGCCGAAAAGTGAAGGGGAGAGTGTGGCTTTGATTAATAATTAACTTTTCGTGATCAAATGACGGATATAATAAAATAATAGTTAAGTTTAATAAAATAATAGTTGCTGATTTGTTGGCTATACCTTATTTAATTTTGAAGCAGAATAGAATTGTGTTCATAATCTTTGGCTTACACGAAGCCAAGTACATTGATGGGTTCAGAAGACATGAGGCATGTACAAACAAAGTTATGTTTACTCCTATTATTCTCAATATATTAATTCTGAACATGTTAATTTTAGATTCGTCCAAAATCGGCTGAAAAGTTTTGCTAAAGAATTTTTTTCTGATTGTTAAAAGGAGAAATTAATGCTCTACAACAGAGCAAAAATTCCTCTTTCTTTGTACTTGGTAATTTTTTGCAAACGTCTGTCATTTTTGAACCATGTTTGTGAAATTTTAAGTTTTAAAGTTAAGAGGGGTATACACTGCAATATCCTTCCCTCTTCTTCTGGTCAATTTTTCAACTGCAAATTTTTTTTTATCCTACCATTTCTTTAAAACTTTCATTAATTTATTACCATTTCAAAAGATGTAGAAAACTAGAAATTTATGCGTACTTTGATATGCAATTGGTCTGATTTTTGCAAAAGTTTTAATGGGAGTAGTTTGTTATGAAATCCAGATGAAAATTATTTTGATATAAAATGTTGATTGGGTTGAGTACATCTAGAAGGAATAGAAAATGTTTTCAAGTCACTCTAAGAGTAATGAAATTTCTATTTAAGTATAATTCTCTATTGCAAGAGTAGATATCCGATTCTCAATTTCTGCAGAGCGTAGGTATATGAAGGCCAGTTATTAACAGCCTTGACAAGGATTTAATTGGATATGATGGGTTTAATTGGATGCAATGTTTTAATATGGAGAAACATGTTATTCATACTTTATATGCTATCAAATGGATTGGTTATAATCCTCATGGTTCTGACCTGCAGTTCAAGACAATAAACGAGATGAATTTCAAAATGTTTTATTTAGACACAGCGCGATGAAAATCAGGATCGTCATCAGCAAATACGGTTCCGATTTCTATTGCAATTTTCCTACCTGGAAAGTTTTACTAGAATTATACATTCAGTAGATATCGTTTTATTTTAAATATTGATAACAGTGTGATTACATTACAGTATTCTTAATCCTTTGATAGTAAGCCACGAAGCTTACTCTTCTAATAAACCGAAAATGTATGCAGGCAACCTGGCATTTGAATTTCTGGTAACGTAAATAAATAATTTAGTAAAAATGTTCCTATTGTCAGATTGATCATCAGGAGGATAACTTTTTAAGACTTATCCTTCGACGAAAAATAATTTTTTCAGCGAAGGTGTTTAACACCTAAAAATGATTGAATTGAGATGAATTTATCATTTTTTCATAGAGTAGTTCTACCCAGCACATTGTGTTTAAGCAGCTATGCTGGGTGGCAACAAACAGTTATTCATGAAATTACGATTCCAAATATTTTTACGAAAAATGTGAATATTTCAATATAAAGTAGTTTTAATTGAAATTGTCCTTAAAAGTAAAAATTCTATTAATCCATGGGATAGTGACGTCAAATGTTCATTAAGGTTACTTGATGAAAATGAAAACATAGTGGATGGAGTTATTGGAGCTCGAGGTATTTTCTGCATGTCTGGGTAAATTAAAAAACGTAAGCGTCTAGAACTCAATGTTGGGGGCAAGAAGACTAAAGAAATATTCGAAGGTTTTGATGACTTCAACAATGTCGGAATTGATAATAATTTTATTTATTTTCGTTAGTTATTTTCAATTAATTTAATTTTCAGTCTGAAGCCAAATATTTGACTCATAAGGATTTTCTTATAATTTGAAGACGTATATTGAGGTAAAATTAATTCTCATTGACAGTATAGATAGATTTTATGCAAAGTAAGTCAGTGTTTTAAATCTCCTCTTAGAATCCTGCAAATAAATTAACTTTTATTTATTCCAGGTATACATGTATTTAACGCCAAAAAAGAGGTTGAAAAATTAATAATTTTGAACGCAAATCAAGAGTGATTTTATCAAATTCATGACTCACTATTTATATCTATGATTGCTACTATAAAAATTTATTTAAGTTTTTACTAGCAATTTAATTTTCATTATTCACATTTTTAATTCTATATGTCGCCAGTTATATTTTAGATATAGCATGTATCATAAGAAATGAACATTTTACGAGGGTTTATATTTAATAAATACTTGTGAGTTTCCAATAAAATGAAACTACAACTACAAACTTCTTTAATTTCTTTACCACGACCTAGGTTAGCAAAGATCTTTGCTGAAGATGTTCCCACCTGAAGATGTTGTAATACAACGAAACCTAGGTCGTGGCAAAGAAATTAAAGAAAGTAGAAATAATACTACATCACGTAGTTTCATTTTATTGTGAATAATGAATTTCTACAAAATTAACGCCAAATATATTCAATACTTGTCAGTTTATTACCTTTTTTTAACAGGCCTTTTTTTAAATTTAATAAAGAACACCAAATAGCCATTTACTTTTTCGATAATAATGAATGCTCGATCATTAAGTACAGGGTATTTAAACCGAATATTTTTAACATATATATCCATACACATCCACCTTCTGTTTTTTGTACCTGAAAAGTTGGTTTGACAACTTCAAACAATTCCCCTACATACTGAAAAAACAAAATCGCTACCTACCCAAATAACCCTTTTTCCACATGCAGCTGAAGCTACCGTACGGAAGGGAAACGGCGGTATCCACAAATCAGATAATATTTAATGAACGCACGGTGCGCTAATAAAATTATTTTCAACATAAATATTCCTTATACATAAACATTCATATTTCTTAATTTACATATTCCTATATTATTTTATTGTTAAATAGATATTTAAGAATAGAAAAAAAGTTACTTGATTAGGGAACACGCCAATTATAATGTATTTCTGAGCTCATTTATATCGCATAGGTGCTTCCTTTGGAACATTGGCGGTTTCTCGTTTTTAACAATTCCCATAATTTTTTTTTTATTTTTTCACTATTATTTTATTGTTATATAGATATCTAAGAATAGAAAAAAAGTTACTTGTTTAGGGAACACGCCAATTATAATGTATTACTGAGCTCATGTATACCGCATAGGTGCTTCCTTTGGAACATTGGCGGTTTCTCGTTTATAACAATTACTATAATTTTTTTAAAATTATTTCACTGTTATTTTATTGTTAAATAGATATCTAAGAATAGAAAAAAAGTTACTTGATTAGGGAACACGCCAATTATAATGTATTTCTGAGCTCATTTATACCGCATAGGTGCTTCCTTTGGAACATTGGCGGTTTCTCGTTTATAACAATTACCATAATTTTTTTAAAATTATTTCACTGTTATTTTATTGTTAAATAGATATCTAAGAATAGAATAAAAGTTACTTGATTAGGGAACACGCCAATTATAATGTATTTCTGAGCTCATTTATACCGCATAGGTGCTTCCTTTGGAACATTGGCTGTTTCTCGTTTATAACAATTACCATCATTTTTTTAAATTTATTTCACTATTATTTTATTATTTAATATATTTAGTGTTAATTTTGTAGAAATTCATTATTCACAATTAAATGAAACTACGTGATGTAGTATTATTTCTACTTTCTTTAATTTCTTTACAACGACCTAGGTTTCGTTGTATTACAACAACTTCAGGTGGGATATTAGCAAAGATTATAACAATTACCATCATTTTATTTTAATTTTTTGTCTATTTTATTGTTAAATGGACATCTAAGAATAGAAAAAAAGTTACTAGATTGGGGAACACGCCAATTATAATGTATTTCTTAACTCATTTAAACCGCATAAGAGATCCATTGTAGCATTGGCGGTTTACTTTTTATTAGAATTGTCATAATTTTTTTTTAATTGTATGTCTATTATTTTCTTATTAACCGTGTATTATTTTCATAAGTGTGTATTATCTAAGGCAATTTTATATTCAAAATTATTATTGTAGACACCGTGCGTTCATTCAAATTTTGTCTGACTAGTCGTTACCACTGTTTCCCCTCCGGGCGGTAGCTTCAGCTGCATTTTTTCCACTAGGCTATAAAATAGTCAGCTAAATAATTATAAATTATATATTTAATGAAATGTAACATTATATTGAACAATAAGAAATAGAAGAAAATTTTTCATCATAAACAAATAAACGAATACATATGCAGGCTATCGCCATTGAATAATTTATTGTATTAGTTATATAATTGCGTTTCTTTTATTCTAGTGGACATCTATTCAATGACACTTATTTGTAAGCGACTTATTGCGACTTAGATGTCCGATGCAAAACAGCATAGTCCGAAAAGCACTCGAATTTCGTTAAAAAAATTTTACATAAATTCAATCATAATATCTGTAGAGTTTACGCCCGCATATAAACTTAATGAAAACATATTAAATAAACAGCTTTTAAGCAGAAAACCTTTATCATTCAGTTGTACCTCTATAATTCAATGATAGCTTCGACTTAATAATGTGTTCAAAACCAATAATGACAAGTAAGGTTTGAAGTCATGTTCATATATTGTCGATTTAACTTATTTAATTTTGGTTGAAGGGTAAAACTTGGAGAAATGACGCAATATTTCTTTATTAAACTTAAATCAAACTTAAACGTAAATATAAAGAGTAAATATTAACACAATTATTTATAGCAAACCGTATATTTGAATGTACGAAGATAGGGTATTATTTTATAATCAACCAAGTATGATAATTTATAACGATTATTGGCATGGACTAGAGGAGTAATAGGGAGTCTACAAAATACAAAGATTAAAAACAACAAAAATAACAGAAAAACCGACGTATTATTTAATAATATAATGATATTTGTGTTTTTCAAACAAAGCATAAATTGATGATAAATTCCTGACATCGTTATAAAGTTGTTCCAAAAATAAGCAGTGATACACTAAATGAGTGTTCATGGAAGAAGGTAACGCATTTGGGAACCGAGAGGGTGAGTGGTTCCTTTGAGAACGTGCGAAGATGGATGGAAATGTGAAAGTAAGATAAAAGGGTCTATGTTAGCTATTTGAGACGTTGAAAGTAGTCTAAGAATGTGCATTTGCCGGTGATCACCAATTATACAAAGAATTTATAAAGAATTAGGTTATATATTCTTTTCCGTGTAGGAATTTTTTGCCGTCCTCCTGTTTGTTGAACCTTCATCATAATATTGTCAAGATAGAGAACGCAATAATTATATTGCTGAATGTCTAGGTTAATATAATAGATTTGCATAATGGACCTAGCATGTTCGTCGTCGAGGTGTTTTAGGTTTATCACAAGGCATACATTTTTAAAACGAATTTTTAAACCTATGCATATACCATTCTACTATTCTCATTTTATCATAAAACTCGACATTTTTCGTATAATTTCCTCTCAGGTCTCAATTCTACTTTATTCATCATACTTCCACAGCTCTTATATAAAAATCGTTTTATAGTTCTTGCACAAATTAGTACTCTATCATTTAATCAAATGCGCCCCTTTCGGAACATTGATTCTTTACTACATTCTTCAGTACTCAATTTATTGTGTCCATTACTACTTTCATCAGCCGCATGTCGTCAACTATCAACGATTTGTCAAAATTAATAGAATCATATCCGTTTCACTCGCTTACCAAATCTTTCTTATTTTATTCTGTTAAAAGTAATTTCAAACAGTTTTCAACCGATTTAGTTTCAATAAGTTTGCAGCCAGGTGCCATCGACATAACATTGTCGTGAAGAACAAGCATTAAACGCGAGACTTGCGCATATTACTGTCGTTGTTTTTTTATTTTATTCCCTTGGCTCATTGTACGTGAATGATAGACAATTTACAGCATTTATTAGTAAAATATAGGTGAATTTATAAAAGACAACTTAAAAAAATAGCCATAACATTTTTGTAACTTGTACGTTTTAATTTGTGTGGCTATCGATACACGTATATTTAGTTTTAAGCATTAAAACAATTGAAATAAACATAAATTTTATTTCCTGTAATTTTAAATAACTATTTTCTTAAAAACTATTATATATATTTCTGTAGAATTTTACCTCATTTTTTTATATCCACGTTAACGGAATAAAAAAATAATAGAAGTGAGAGCGAGGCGATTTAATATTATAACTTTTGGTTTGCCGTCAAGCCCCATAATAGTTGGAATTTACTTAAATATAATCGATATTAAAAATATATAAAAATAAAAGGAAAAGTAAAAAATCCTTAGTCACAATATATATTAAATTACTGAATGCAGGCGGATATCTGATAATCAGTTGAGTGTAATTATTATTTTATTATCGCGTTTGTACTTACATCGTTATTCAACTCAACAAACTTTGAAAACGGTTACACCGCTGTAATAAAATTGCTCTAATCTAATAATAGTTTATTACCATACTTTGTTGATGAATTGAGCAAACCTAGTTCAACCTAGAAATAATTTTGTTAACCGCCAAGAACCTTAAATACTATTTACTGTAAAGTAAATACTTAATTTCGACTCCATGATATAATTGTCCCTCGTCTATGTTAATCGGCTAAAACAAACCAAACGCTAGTAAAAGTACTATTTCACATAACAAACTTCATATATTCTCCACTGCGTAAAACAGATACTTGGCAGAATTAATTGCAGAAATATGAGGAATTTAACTGGGAAGTAAATATTTTAAACGCGTTACATTTCAGAGCTCAAATTAAATAAACGAAAGTCTGTGATCTATTTCCACGGATATAAAATAACTGTTTCCTGGAATATCTTACTCTTTTCTATAATCATTTGAACAACTAAAATTGTAATCGTTTAACTTATATTAGATGTAGATACAAATACTTGCCTGCTCTTAATATTGAGCTACGTTCCAAATACTTACTCAGTCCCAATTTTCCAAATATGCAACCACTGTCAACGAAACGTCCTTCGCTATCTGAGTTCACACAATTTGAAATAAACTAGTTCTTGATAGGAGCTTGCTTTCTAAATATTCCCAGAAGTCCTTAGAGAAATTCTTATGTCTCGTGCCATTTTATCTCTACCGCTCTTTAATTTCACCTCACTTCCATTCTCTTAATAATTGTATTATGTATGTGACACATCTTGCCAACTTAATTTGTTGCTGTAATTTTTTTAATTCATAAATTTGATGTGAGTCAAATTCATTGAAATCTTTTACTGTCGTCTACGAAACTAAATTTTTAAATGAAATAATTATTTTGTACTGAAGGAGATTGCTCATGTGGCAATGAAAGCGCCAAAATGTATGTGTATTTATTTATAGGTACACAAAGTTTGGCTTCAATTAGAACATGTCAATGAAGTTCTTTAAGCACTGAAAAATACAGATTAAGTTCCTGTGACCTGGAATAGGTATATTCAATATTCATCAGCTAACGATTTCATTAAGGTAAGAGATCATATTAATATTGCTAAGTATCTTAGAAAGTTCTTAACGCAAATATTTTTTTGGATATTAAACAAAAATAAAATCGATGATATACTTGGGATATTATGCTGTTTTATTTAAAGATTTTACTAATCCATTGTGAAATATTTGATATGAAACTTTAAAAGGAATTTATAAATTAATGTGAAACTTATTATATACATATAATATTTATTAAATATATATCGACCGATGTTTATCGAGACTGGGATGTAGGTTTTTTTTCCTATGTAAACTACGAAATTTAGTGAAATTATTATAACAACAGAGAAGTTTCAATATTAAGTTTAAAGTTTTCACCATTACGTTAGGTTGGGTTAGCAATGAAACTTTCCACTAATTAGTTTAATTTAATCCAGAGTCCTGCTTCATTATTAGTTTTGAGATGAGACCCGAGTTCAGAATTAGTCTTAAGTAGTTGGCGGCAACGATTGTCAGTTCGGTCAAATTAGGAACGCCAATTTACGGCTTGGGGAAGAATTTTGTAATTAATTTCTTAATTATAGGTCGAAATTGCTCATTATTAGCAAATAAACATAACATTGCACAATAATTTATTTTATTTTACGTATGGGGATATTCATTTTGAATTGTCATTCGAATAAACGTACTTGGTTTTGATAATTTTCTAGTAAAGATTTTTTATACAGTATTGTCTCTTGTTTTAAAGTTCTCTTGAATCTAAAATGAATTTCTTTAATTTCTTCTTTTACGTCTATTTGTTATGACTCCTCTGAACTTTTGATCATTTTGTGGCAGGTTATTTGCTTATATGCAAATGACGTAAACAACATTTCGTCCACATTTCATTTTAAATTTGTTAGTGAACTAACTTATTTTAGTGGAAAGTACTTTATTTTGCGTTTTAATAGACTCACATATACATGCACGCAAAAATAAGTAATACTAATAGTGCCCTTATCAATAATTATATAGCGTATATATATATGTTTATTTAAATTAGTTGTGATAAGTGAAAAACTTAATTAAAATCTAAGCATATGTTAATAATATTTACCTATAACTCTTAAATAAATAAACGAATACTTATCGCATCAGTCATAGAAATTTATAATAGTTATTGTGAAACCAACGATATTATTAATATTTAAAATTGCTCAAACTTCACAATACATAAAATATGGATATCTGGTCTTTAAGTAAACTTAGCCATTACTTTAATTATTGGGTGAAATACTAATGAGAGAATGAAAATATCCTTGTTCTGTAATCGAATAACGCCAAACCACCAAAATTAAAGTTTATCCCATTTTCTTGTCAATCGTAGTTTAAATTAAGTTATAATGATAGAGTTTATTTCACCTTTTCATTTCAGTATTTTTATTTAATTAAAGGCATTATTCATTGGTACAAAAAAAACATCAAAAATATTTCGGAAATGCTAAATTTCAACAAAATAATAACCAAACCAGTTATCTTTGTTTGTATGAAGAAATAAATCAATATGGTGAATTAAAATTAGTAAAGTAATCAGAATAATATATAATTGAGATATTTTTACAATATTTTATTTTTTCCTCAATGATGTACCACAGGTTTCATTTGCTTTAATGCTAGTGATTAGCAATTTCAGTCAGCTTAATATTGTAATTACAAAATCCCTTCTCAACCTCTTATTTATCTTTCTCAATTTGTCCAAGTAATACTCGTTAGATAATGTAATTTAAGACAAATTACGAACTCAACACTATTTTATCTCAAACTAATGGCGAACATAACTTAAATGCTTAATTGAATTTTTAAGATTTGTTTATTTTTGCGATTTTTTTCTGTAATTGTTATGAATTTATATACATTGTTTCATAGCGAGTATTTGAAAGAGTGTTTATTAGTCAGTATTAAATGTTAAACAATAATAATATGTGCATCCGAAAAATATTCCATTTGTAAATTCTTTTGTTTTATATACCTAAATACTATCTATATTTATCGGTTACTAAAAATCATTCCTCTGTTTAATAGCGCCGAAGTAACCACCTTGTATGTTATTCGGTTTGAGAAAATCTTGCAAAATAGTTTTAATTTTTTTCCAGCATTGCTTTTCATACTTTACGTGAGCGTGTAACCTAGGCGTGGGTAACCAGTCAGTGAGCGATTCAAAAGAATCGATACTCTATGCTGATTCGCTATGTTAATTTACTCCCTTGAAATGTTATCGCTTAGGAACGTTTTGGTGTAACAAATACTGGTTGTATGGCTTGCGACTTATATATTAGGTGTTATACAACTTCGCGCATTACCTGGACGCAATGGTTTGTTGAGGTGTTTGGTATTCACATTAGTGAAATATTTCTTTACTATTTGGCACGCATTCGTTTTTCATATTAAGTACGTGTCTTTATTTCTCTTAAAGAATTATTAGCGAGTGAGTAATATATGCTATGTATAAGGAAATATCAAAAAGTCAACTTTTTTTATTCCATGAAATGGATTTTTATCACCTTATGTACAGGTACAAACCAAATTATTCCTCAAAAATGATTATATCTGTAAAAACCTAATATAAGTATGGTCCATTTCATAATTTTAAGTATAGATATGAACAAGTATATTTGCAACTGCCTGCTTAGTTAAAAATTCATGTCCGTTTTGTTCGTGTTTATGTTTCACTACGAAAAACAACATTAATTTATCTTATATACCGGCAGTATTCAGTCGATTTATTTACCATTACAATTTTAATTTTAATTTAACTGAATTTAGTTCTAATTTTCCGTTTCCAAGGAAGGCTGTTTTAAATACTTATTATTCGTTAAACAATAATGGAACGAGGTATAATATTATTTTATTAAGTTTCTGTTGCTGAAAGTAAACACCAGACACTTATAAATTCGTCATGTTCATCTTTTCGACCATGGGTCACAGTACCATAGTTTTTTTTCAGGTTAAGTTTTATTGTAATAATTTTTTTTTCGAAAACATTGTTAAATAATGCAAACATGTAAAATTTCTTTTAGGGCACACTTCTAAGAAATTATAATTTTCAAAGAGTTACAAAATTATGAAGGTAATTATAATTAATTTATGAAATGAACTTTGGGATGAAATCGGGTGATAGTCAAGAGAAAAGTTAAACACACATAATTGCGTAAATGTTGGCTCTAATACACATCCCTTTCATGGAGATGTTGTTTAATGACTTTTTAATTTTTCCGTGCCGATGTTGGAAAAGAACGCTCGTGATCTTGTCTCTGGTGTGTGTCCGTTCGACTGTTTCTCGCAATCTTCTAAAATTAACCTGCTTTTTGAATATTGCATTTTAATAATATTTAATACTATTAGTAGCATTTTAATAATATTACGACTTTAACTTCGTATTGTTTACAATAGTGGTTGCTGTAGTGACATTATTTTTAAATATTCATCTTTTCAACCTAGTTTTTGAATTATCATATTATCGAAATAAATTCACAGCCGTATAGCGGTATTTATAAGTTTACTCTTTTATATTTAGGGTATTTACAAGTTTTACTTTCAAATAAAATGAAGTCTGTGAGTGGATTTTTTAAACAAATCTATATTTACTTGCGACAGTTATTATAAGCAGTAATCATCAAGTTTTAGTATCCGTCATCCATTAAGTAATAACATTTTATTATACGATAGATCGTACTGTTATCAAATTAAATATTTATTAAATTGGCTCCACGATTTTTTTTTAAATTCTATGTGAACGAAGTTGAGCTAGTAACGAAATATTTTGACCAAAATTTTTTATGCAATTACCCTTATGTGATTTATGTTTAATGATTTATTACAAAAGTTAAAAGTAAATAAACTGAACTATAAAAAAAACTCGTAGTTGTATCTCTAAAATCTCTGTTCAGGTAAAATAGTTTCTCTTACCGTCTGTTCATTGGTCATATCTATATATCTATTTAATTACAATTTAACTTTAAACGCTGTAAGATCCCATATAGCAATTTATTGTTCGACGGCAGCGAAATGCTTTTACTTCCCAGTTAGCATTAACTTATATCCCAAGCAAAGTTTTATACCAAATAAAACTGATTTAACGTACTTATATATATATATATATATATATATATATATATATTTGTATATGTATATATATATATATATATATATATATATATGTATATACATATTTACTAAAAATTATTAGTCCAATAGCCTTCATATAACGTTGCAAGACTAATTTCTATGATGATTAGAAAACTAGAGCATAGAGCAGTTACTAACTTTTGACAAAACAAAAAAGCCCAATAACAATAGAAGACGAAATATAAACTTTTTAAGCAAAGTCTGTTTCTTAGTCATTTATAGCTTAAAATTTTAAGAAGCATAAACAGGGAATTATAAATAATCTCGCTTAAAAATGTTAATCGAAGCTACGACTGGTGGAGATATCGCCTTAATCGAGAGAATTTTATTGAATATCAGAATTGATCTTTCAGTTGTTATAACTACAGCAAGAATAAATTCAACTCTACATGTATTTTAGATACTTGTAATATAGTATCAACCCTAGATAATATTATTGATTGTTTATAAGATAATTTCACTGTACTACCCAACTACTGTTTACTGGCTGAACACAGTAAGTAAAAAAGCGACATGAAGTACTGAGAAAACGTTTGTGGTGTGGGCGAGAACGCGCCCATTCACACGGTATAGATAGTCAAGGCTATTGCACGCGATTGTGCATAAATGAAATCAACCACCCGTCATATAGTTTAGATATGGCTCCAAATATTTTTTTCCTGTTTTACATTTTAAACAAACATTATCGGTAATGATCTTCGTTATATAATGTTCTGGTTATCCACGAAAACTGCGATTTGATGATGGTGATTCATTAATAGTGAAGACAAATTAAGTTACTCTATGCATTTATTGTAGATAATCATAATATATTATCAACGCTAGATAATATTATTGATGGTTGTAAGATATTATTGACGGTGAAGAAAAACATAAAAAAATTGTATTAATATGGTTAAAACTAAATGAAACTACGTGATGTAGCATTATATCTATTTTATTTAAATTTTTAAATACGACCTTGCTTTCGTTGTATGATAACATCTTCTACGATCTTTATTAATTTTATATTAATGATTAAAGGAACAAAATTAGGAACTTAGAAATGAAACTTTCTACTTTTACGTAGTCCAAAATAATTTTTTTTCAACTTATGTTTAGAAGCATAATTATTACAGCACTTAATATATCCTAGATTTCGTCCTCGGCCATAAATTATTCTTTAATTAGTTTATCACAGGTTTCTAATAATGGGTCATTATACACAAAATCAATCCATTACTTTATGCGAAATCTCAGTTATTAAACTAAATTATAGGGAAAGTTCTTGGGTAAGTTTAATCAACATTTGGAAATGCGGTAGTGAAAATTATGTTAACCAACTAATTAAATACAAAGAGGCTAGAGACTGTGTATATGGCTTCTTTAATTTAAAGCGAGAGGAGATACACGAAGCAAACGAAAAAGAACAAAGTTGAAGGATCGCCGTAAATTTTGAAAAATGTTGGATGGTTTTAAAAAGCCGTAACCTCGCAAAAAATTATCCGGTTAATACAAAAAGTGTGAAATTTTGAAGTGAGATTTTGTATTGTTTGCGCTTTCTTTTCATATTTTTGTATAGAGTTATTACTATTTATATAGTTACAAGTTGAAATTTAAAAAAAAACAACTTAAAATTTGCAAAAAACGACCCAAAAATGTACCTCATAGTATGGCATAAAATAATATTTTTTTATAAAATTCATTTATTGCATTTTAGCGACCTCTTTCCTTTTTGTCATTAATGGTTTATTAACAAAGTCTTTACTTTTTTTTAAATATTCTATAATTTTCTAATTATCAATATTTTTTATTTCAAATATCCTAAAATATCATATAAATTACATAATAGTATTAATAATATGCCACATGATCAAATCGTTGGTAATTTATAAAATATAAGGGATTATTGAAATTTTGCTAAGACATGAAAATAGGGCATTCTGTAATATTAATTGCAATTTTATCATATTCTGGTTTTTTGAGTTACGCAATTAATAAAACTGAAATTTTATTAATTGCGTAATTCAAAAAAGATTTAATATTAACTTACTGTTGCTAGTGTTAGCAGAAACAAATATTTGAAAATGGATTTTATGGTGAATTGTTAAAAATTGATCTTACAAAATATTTATGCCAAAAAATGTGCAAGTCCTCATCAGATTATTCAGTCAAAGCCGCGTTTATTTTCTATACCAAGTTCATTTTCCATGTCTTATTAAAAATAAAAATTTTATAAAGACAAAATAAAACATGTTTTGAATTTAATATTGGCAAATTTCATCTTGGCATGTATTTTAAAATTATTAGGTATTTCCTAATTTCATATTCCTAGAAATATGTTTTTACCTCAGTTGACGGAAGAACAGACACATACCGTTGTGTTCTGGAACACTAAAAAACAAAATTGATGAGAATCACTTGTACTTTAAAAGGAAGTCATGGATGAAATCATTTTTTTACACTCTGTACATTTTAAAATTGAAAGAAACTTTAGGGCTTCTTCTTTATTTTTTTTTCATTTATTTGAAAAAAAATACAAAAATACGGTCAACGTGGTGTATTAGGTTGATCACATAGTGTACGTCCTTTGATGGTTCGGCACATGGTTCGCAGGGGTTTAATTCCTGGCCGCTCATCGAGCCGGGTTGGACTGGTGTTCTGGTTGACAGTAAGAGATAGCTTTCGTAACAATAAGTACACCATATGTATTAACTGTATGCATTAAAGTACGTGAATAAATAAATAAATAGATGTCTGAATGGTAATTTCTTTCTTTTTAATCGATTTATTTGCAAAGTTAAAACTTTTTAAAAATGACCCGACATTTAAAAATAAATGCGAGGTTTTAATTTAGTAGTTTGGCATTAAGACAATCAAGCAGTGAATAAGTAGGAAAGAAATATTACGGGTATAAGAGTTCCGTCCCTTTTTATCACGAAAACCAAAAACTATCGAACAATAACATTTTTCTTTCTCCATCTTGCAATTATTATTATTAATTAAAATCTTACAATTTTTCTGATTCTACATCGATTTCCTTTTGTAAAATTATTTTTTTAGGGTCCAAAAATATTTGTTCTCTTCCTACTTTTACATTTCATAATAAAACATCTTTTAAGAAACCGACTTCAAAAGAAAGAAGGTACTGAGAAGTAAAAAATAATAAACTCATAATAGTTACCTACTTATTCGCAATAAATAAGCTACTTAGTTTTGAAGTTGGTGCTGGTATTTTCGGCCAACTTATACAAATTTATAATTTAATCTATAACATAAATTTAAAACTTTAACCTCTAACTTACTCACAATACTAAATAGATTAAAAAAGGGCGTATTTATAACATAAAATTTTATGTCTAATAATATTAGTCATCACACTATAAGTAGCACTCAGTTATTTTATTCTTAGAGTATTATATAATTATTAAAAGTCACGGGCAAAAGCTGGTACATATATACATATATATATATATATATATATATATATATATATATATATATATATATATATATATAATTTCCTCTTTATCTAAAGTTGGCTATCTACAACAAACAGAAATGAAGCGATAGTAGTAGTTGTCAGTAATTAGCTGTGAGCCATTGGAGGAGTTCCGTTCTCCATATCCGAAATAAAAAATCAGATTGTGCAAAGTAATAACTAAAGTTACAAATAACCAGTAGCAAATATATTGAATCACGATTGATTTACTATCATCCGTTAATGAGTGACTTTATTCATGTTCAGAACTCATCAGCCCCTGATATGGTTGATGGTACAATTATTTTGCAAATTTTAAACTACCAGCAGTAAATATCTTGAATTATGGTTGATTTATTACCGTCATATAAGGAGTTCCATTGTTCATCTCCATAAGGCATCACCAGACACTGAAATAATCGATGGTGTAGTTATTTTGGTAAGCAATAGCCACCAGTAGCAAATATCTTGAATCACGTTTAATTTACTATCATCCATTAAGGAGTTCCACTGTTTATCTCCAGAACTCATCACCAGACCCGGACCTGGTCGACGGTGTAATTATTTTGCAAAGTAAACATTACTAGTGCCAAATATTTTTAAACATGGTTGATTTACTAACAGTCGTTAAGGAGTTTCATTGTTCATCTCCAGAACTTATCATCAGACGTTGAAAATTTTGACATCTAAAATCATCACCATAGTTTTCCTACAACCTTTACGTAGGATACTAAAATATTATTTTTGCATATTTCCCAGTATATCTCCGAAGATATACTACCTAAAACTATGAAGTAAGTATTTTTGAAACTCTTGTGGCTCTCAAATACCTCATTATATATTTCTTATATATAATGAGGTATTTGAAAGACTTAAAAAAAAAGAAGAGCGATTACTCGAATTGCCCACCCTAACGTTTTTGTTCGAATATTTTTAAGTGTTAGCTATTGAGATATATGCGGGTTAATATGATTTATTACTGCGATAAATTGCAATTCTACGTCAGCGGTTTCTGAAAAAAACGATCGCCGTAGACAAACTGATAGAGACATGAATAATCTTTTAAGGTTTCATTTTTTACAAAGTGACTTAAAAATACATTTTTTTTGTTGAGGAAGCAACTATCGCAGTGATTTTTTTCAGAAATGTTTGAGAATCTTTACGTAATTTCTTCACATTTTCTACTCAGATTGATACCGAGAA
The DNA here is from genome assembly GCA_039881145.1 of Druceiella hillmani. NCBI lineage: Eukaryota > Metazoa > Arthropoda > Insecta > Lepidoptera > Hepialidae > Druceiella > Druceiella hillmani. The sequence goes on along the minus strand of JAYKKI010000116.1, from coordinate 3,847,222 downwards.
TCACATGAATAATATTTACATGTTTGCTACGATCCGCATCAAAAATCGTAGCTTAAACTAATCAAAAATATTTACTCCGATGAAGACCGCAGCATTAGATGTATATTCTAATACAAAAAAATTGGCTTTTAATTTTGATATTTCGTATAATAAAACTGATTAAAAAATATCTTCGTTTAAATTTCGTTTAACAGTTGTATAAATATACAACTGAACATAAGAAAAAATGGAATTAAACTAATATGAAAAATTCCAAATATTTCTATTTTAACCTTCATAGGGTACGAAAATTTTTCAAAGTATTTGGTCAAATCAAAAAGAAAATGCTGGTAATACTAAAGTTGATGAAGTAACTGAAATGCTTCAAAGTTACACAATATTTGAGAAATATATGGAGTTAAATATAGTGGACACATGTATAATGCTGACATGAAAAGTATTTAATTTTTATTCGATATCAACTTCTATCGTGATAAAATTAACCAAAAATCAGGCTTAACAGACATCAAAGAGATATTGTCTAGAGATGTGGTCTAATGATTACTTTTAAAATTTTTAATTTTTTATACAGTGTGATCATCATATTACATACCGGTGATGCACGCTGGTGGTAAAATTATAGTTTTTTTTTATTAAAAGTCTACTTTTGTAGTAAACGAATCAAGTATTCGATTGATTAAAATCGTTGAGTAAAAAATAAGGATTCCTCTAATTTCTGAGGCATCTAGACTTTCAAGAGTTTCGGCATAGAACAAATGGGGGCGATGTTGAATTAAAGGACCCACAATGTAATATAAAGGCAGATTCCCTTCATTGAGAAACAAAAATATACGTCATACATATTAACATAGGTCGTGAGTTTGAACATGTACATAACATAAACCCATTGTCATAAATGTAAGTCATAAACATATATTTTTATAACAATATTTTCTTAATAACAGGTTTAAATTATTAAAACAAAAATCGTTTAGATTTTTAACTTTGTACTTGGCACTTTCAATAAAATTAAAATATAAATCACAATTAAATGAAACTACGTGATGTAGTATTATTTCTACTTTCTTTAAGTTCTTTACCACGACCTAGGTGTCGTTGTATTAAAACATCTTCAGGTGGGCTATTAGCAGAGATATTCGTTCAATAACAATTCTTTTCATTTCTCTTTAATAAGAAAACCATTCATTTTATGAACGTCTATGTATATTTATTACAAGAGTTAGCTTGTATATTTCATAATATATATATATATATATATATATATATATATATATATATATATATATATATATATACATATATGTATATATGTATATATATTTATATGTAAATATTTAATATTAAACGACGTAATTGTTGTTTTAAATAACAATTATTTTAAGAAAATATAAGTGAACATTTGATATTATATGGATCGGGTTATAAAGTCTATGTAATTTAATAAATTATTAATACGAGTTTGGGGTCTTTTTTAATTAACTTAAATTCGTTGACAGAAGGAAAATGAATTATATAAATATTATGTGGACTTTAATTTTCTGAAGAAAGAATTGACATGGACGTGGCATCATGTGGAAACGTTGATGGAAAACATCAGTTATTTCATTGTTATTAAGTTGTTTATTTTATATTTATTTACACATTACATGCTATAAACGCGTAATGATAAAAACAACTGTATAACATATTATTTAACTGAATAGTGAGCACACAAATATATTAAATTCAAGTACTCTTGTAGAGAACTAATTTTTAATATTCATACCATAATATATTGTATCGTGCAAATTGTACATTGGTATAGCTTTTTGAGAAAAGGTATAGTTTGTAATTTACGTATGATTTGGAAAAACTGAGGTTATAGAATGTTGCATGAAATTGTTTCATATTTTTGTGTTTTTTTACTATTTATGGACATGAGCCGGGTCAAAGCGTTCTCATTATAGTCTTTCAAAATTCATATAAATCTTTCGTTGTCATCTTTCAAAATTGAATTGCCATTTATATAGGCACGTCGAAAACTATTTAGAAAATTTTCCATCTTAGGACTATATTTAACTGGCTTCCCGCTGCGAAGAAAACAACTGTTTTCCTCTTGTTGCAATCTAACATGCGGTGAAATGAACAAAAATTGATAAAATGATGAGTATGTGTGCATTGCATGGAATAAATCTAAAGGTAGGCGAAAATAATTTGGATATGTCAGTCGTTGGAAAATGATAGGAATTAAAAAAAAGATTGACCTCAATATCACAAATATTCAGATCTAATAAAATAATTTTGGTTGATAGGATTAAGAACATGATTATATCTTATCACTTAGTTGATTAGTAGTCCTGATTTAACTATAGATCACGCTTTAGATCCTTAGATCCTGGCAGTTAATATGTGCATTTACAAAAAAGACTCATTAGTGAATAGGAGATAGCGTAACTATTCAAACACCTGGTCTAGTTCCTTTAACAATATTGCAACCTCTTTAATATGTCAATTGAAATAGGTAAAGTTTGTGTTGTAAAAATATAAATTTAAAAAGTAGTGTTAAATTTCTCAAGCTCACATTACTCCGTAAAATACTAAGAAAAAAATGTTAATAACGTTGTCGCCAACGCAACCCAGGTCTCGAAGCCAGTAGCAAGCTCGAAGCAGTAGGTAAATCATTTTTTACCTTCATCAATATTTTTTACCCTAATAACATTTTTCATCATATAATTAATTTTTTTAAGTGTTCTTTGCATTTAGCTTCGCAACTACATAGGATTATTATATGAATGGATGCATGCTTCCCGCTTACCGGGTTATATTGCAAACACCGTTAATCTATCAGAAATAAATGTGACCATACATGCAGAGAATTTTATGGTACTTAAATTTGGACATAACTTCTAACTACGTATAAGACATAAGAAGCGAGATACTTGTAACGAACCAGTTTTTATAGCCAATCTGTAGAACCTCAAAACAAATCTTTATAAATTTTCAGCTTTACTCCTTACATTTTAGGATTAAGCTTTATCTTGATTTGACTGTAATATTACCGATCGCATTGAAAGATTTCTGGTAATTACTATACACTGCGTTTTCCTTGGCTGCTGTGATCTAATTAGTATGCTACATTTTCTAATAAATATTGATGGTGATCAAGCGTTCGATCAGTGCAAAAATCAAGTTTGCTATTTAATTTTTAAGTTGTTAATCAATTCTGTCACACTGCTTATAATTAGCGAACACCGAAAGAATGAATGAGAAACAAGTATTTAAGTTTAGGATTTCTTATCTCTTTTTTGAGTATCGAAATGTCCACGATACTTTCCACCGACAAATACAATCGTAAATTCAAAAACGAAAAACATTAAATTTTTTATTTTGAGTGATTAAAAAAAATTATATAAATATGTTTATGTAGGCGTTAGCAAAAAGTTTAAAGCAGATTAAAACTTTCAAATCTCTTACATTTCTATATGAAGGAGTATTTCGTTGCAGATCAGTTAGCTATTAAGCTAAAATGGAATAATAGAAACATTTTCCTCTTCAAACTTCAAAATGATGTATCTATCTCCAATTAAAAATAAGGACAAAGACTGTATCGAAGCAATAGCTCAGTCACTTTTGATTCTCGTTTCCTACTAATTATACTCAGGACAGATGTCGTACCTACTCATTGTCAGTCCACTTTGCTTTGCAGTTTCTATTCACTGTTCTTGTATCGTCTTCAGTTTCACCTTTGAGTTGACAAAATTAGACTCATGGAAGGTTTAAGAATCCTTTGAATCTGTTAGGCACTTCTCATAACATGACAAAATCTTTTCACATATAATGGCAAAAAGGTGGAAATGTTTAAATGCGCATCGTGATTTTACATCTATTTAAATTTTGCAGAATGAACATTTTTAAATAGTTTAATGGAAATATTATGTAAACCGGAATACCTATTGATATAAGAAACCCTCGTAGTGCAAGTTCTACTCGTGGTTGTGCCTGTGAGAGATATTCTAGGCGATATTTAAACTGACAAATATTACAAATGGTTAAAATTACTATCGACACTTAATTGTTTATATGCACCCATGTACACATCGACTATTGTAGTACGAGTTATACTCGTATTGAATAGGTTTTATTAGGTCAGTTCTCACTATAATCTATTAATTATTTAAGTCCGTTCCACCAAAGGAATTTGTCCTCGAAAGAGCAGCTGTATCACGTTTGCCTCCGAGAATGTCCGCTTTTTTCACGTTTTATTAAATTCGCACTGTTAGACTAGAAAACCGATCTTCCCCTTACTACTTTATCATCACAATACGATATTTATTAATATATAATTTTAATGCAATTAAATCTGGAGCTATCCATATAAAATTGGCTAATCGCTCGCCAGTGCAACAAGTTATCAATTTTATTTTTAGGACGATCGTTAGCTTTTCTTTGAGCTTTCTTCCATAATTTTCCTTGAATAACTAAATCGCGTACATTTCTTTACTTCAATCAACAAATACGTGCAATTTCATGAAGCCTATTATTAGCATGTACCAAAGTTCTATACTTTTAATTATATGTCATTTTAGTTAGTTATTTTTGGAATATTTTTCGATCATCCGCAGCCATTGAAATAATTTTGGGATACCCAAACGTAATAATATTTTCCACACTTTTGTCATAATATTTGAGAGTTTATGTTACCAGAAAAAGAAAACAATCCACTTAAATATTTTTTGTACCCTCATTGTCTGCTTAGAAGGATTTACTTCAATTTTTGTAACATTAAATTAGTGTTTTATTTTTGTATAGCACCGTAAAACTATGGAGAAGCTTCTCAATGTGGGGAATTGGGGGAGCTAGAAATGGGTTTTGTGACTCAATAGAATTAGTAAAATATTTCTCTTCATTCAGACAAAAAAGAAACTAAAAAAGGCCTTAAGCACTGTTGCAAAGAGGGATTACCGCAAGCAATGCGACCAATTACTGGATTTATCTTTTTCTTTATTTTTAAAATGAGTGGCAAATAATGAATAGCAATATTTACATCATCTTGGAAATTAAACCAATAATTTTACGTCTTTATAAATTTAATAAAAAAATTTTAATTTAGCTATTTATTTCCTCCTACCTTTTGACACTTATTGTGCGTTATTTCTCTATTTTGGAGTAGAAATGGTGACGACAATTCGTAGAGCAACTGTATTTTTTATTTACGAGTTGGAAGGTTTAAAAAATAGTTAAAAGTGTTTCGTTGAAAGCCGTTACCTGAATAAACTATATAATCGCGTCATCCATTCGTTGCTCCTCTATATGGACCATAATGTGAATTTACTTATTTTACTGGCTCTACATTCATTTATTTCAGTATAGTTTTTCTCTCTTTTCTCGAATACTACTGCCATCATTGCACAAAATATAATTAATAGCTTTACAAATAAAAGAAAACAATGACTTAAATTTTTAAAATAGTGAAAATTTGGATAAAACTAACTACCTGTCCTAGATTTATTCGAACAAAAAGGGACTAGGACCCGTCTTTACCAGACAAAAAGGGTAATAATAATTATGACAAGGCTATTTTTTTATTTCTATTTGGGAGTCTAAATACAAATTTGCAATTCTTTAACCTCAATCATTTCGAAATTTCTATAAAAACTCACCACATTTTCAAGTTTTTGGGGTTGAGTTTCAAAATATCCTTCACTAAGAAACATTTGGTAGCCTGACCTGAACTAAATTTTCTAAAATTTCTATAAAAATACCTATTTTTATATTTTGGCACTCAATTTAAAAAAAAGTCCTTTACTAGCAACCACTTAGCAGCAAAGTGAAACATACCCACTAATGTAGACTTCATATTTCCGAAGATTTCGTAGTGGCTCAGTTAGTTAACGAGTGAGTGTCAATTATTTTACTATGACCACCATCAATTTCAAGTTGTCGAGTACAATTTATTCTGCAAGACATCAATTTGATTCTACTTTTTATAATCTAGCCACCGACAGTCAGTATGTTCATACCTTTCATTAGTTCGAGCAGTGATGTGGCATAATTAAAAAAATGATAGTGGAACAGAATACTTGAATTCGTAGGTACACATGCTAGAACGGTAAACATAATACAGTATTCCATGGTAATATAACTACCTCTTGGTACTGCGATCTTTCGAACCGAAATAGTGAGCAGATTGTACTTGAGAAACGTATGCTATTTAGCAGAATGTAATAAGCAGAAATTATTCTTGCGAAGAAAAACTTCTATTTTTGCGAGGTTAATTAGGAAGTGTGGAAATATGCAGTATAATTATTTTGATATAAAATACAGACCAAACCTTTGTCTATATTACCAATACATTGCTCTTTATTAATTACGTACAATTATTTTATTAAAAACGGCTTTTTGCAACTTATTACTTGCCAAAATCGCCAAAAAGGGGCAAGTTAAGAAGATTCATTCCAAACAATAATACTTCAGTATGAAATTTGAAAAGAAATGGTAAAATGATGGTCTGTTCTTCTTTAATTTGATGAAAAAAATAATTTTCATTGATGGAATAGCAACAAAGAAAAAGAAACATATTTCCTCAACGAAAATATAAATTCAATGTCACAGTCAATTCTGCGCTGAGAAGCGCGCGTGAACCGTTGTTCTGGATACTCTTCGTCTCGCATTTCGAGAACATTATCGATTTTATCCACATTGTTTATATATGTGGATATAGAACTGTTTTTAAGCTAAAGTAAAAAGAATTAAGGTAAATTAAATATTTTATTACATGGTGTCTTTTGCTTTAAATTTTGTATTTAACGGTTTAAGTGACGTAAAAAACTATGCATATGTATATATATATATATATATATATATATATACACATATATATATGTATACATATATATATATATATATATATATATATATATATATATATATATATATATATATATATTGTTTAATTTAATTTTTACCACATATTGACCTATAACTGTTTGTCCACTTTTTTACTTCGAAATTTCGTATGGCACAATTTACCATATAATTATAAAATATAGACATAAATACTGAGTAATAAAGTATTCATCAAATAATATAACTTTCGTGTTTATCATTTCTTTACTACTTACGTAGGCTTTCCTCTGAGAAGCAATATAATTTTTAAATTAATCGGTAAATTTACCGATTCCGGTGCAAATAACACGATCGAAATACTTGTATGTATGACGATTTTACTTTCTATATGATAGCTGCCTTACCAATAGTATTTTCCGGATCTTCTTCTAAATAAATATTTCAGATATGAAATTACTTTCTGTGTCTATGAAAACCCAACGAAGAATTTTTTTCCTTTCATCAGATCTTCATCAATTATTAAATTGAGGATATATATTCGCATTTCTGTATTTTCGTTTTTGATCGAAAACCATATTGTATGATTATATTAAATATTTATGAATGCCTTTTTGCTCTGGCTATTTATGAATAAAGAAATCTAATTTGTCATAATGCGTATATATCATGAGATGTACTTTGAAGAGTTACATATTTAAAAATTAATTAAATTATATTTTAATCAAATCTTCATACTATTTTTCACTGATGACTTACTAATTTTACGATATGGTAAAATTATTTGATTCATTCGGGTTAAAAAGATTTTGTATATCTTTAATGAATTCTTTATGAAATAGCTACAAAAAACATGAGGTAAAGCAATCGAGTTCTTGCAGAACTTTGTCCCAATATTGAACTTGACGGCAACAAAGTCTTATCCCTCTTTCGTTTTTCTACATTATACAATTCGTAAAATTATTTGAATCTCCTATTAACATACCTCTGGTTATTAAAGCGTAAATGCTTGAACATTATTCATCGCGACCAAGATTTAGTCATTTGGATTGTTACCTTTCCTTTTGTATACTCTTTTCCTTTCATGCGTTTATCTCTTCACGTGATATAAATCAAAATTCCAGTATCTGTTATATGTTATGTGAGTTTCAAAATAACTGCCAAGCGTTTCGAATGAAAAGTAAACGGACGTGGGGCTTCGAATAACAAGTAAATGATCCGATGTTGAATTTTATCTTTATAGGACATTTATAATTTTTCCTACAGTTTAATGAATACGGTGAAAGTTTTTAATCAATACTGTCTGGGTCAGATGGACAGAGCAATTTCCAGTAAACACCAATATTTTATATTTTTATAATTTATTATTTAAAACCTGCTTGTTAAAAAGTTTCTTAAATAGGTTTTGTTTAACAATTGGCAAGTCAAATTTATCGAATTTTAGGTTTTTACAGTTAATTTTAACGGATTTTGTAGTTCTTATGTATTTTTGTATTCAAGCTTAGTCTAACTTTGTTATTCTCTTAATTTATTATCTTTACGAATAGGTTATCTGTAATGTATCAATAAACGTGTATGTAAATAAATAAACCCGAGGCGGGCAGCCTGTAGTTTTTTCCAAAGAAATATTGTCAAAGTATTTATGAAAATTAGCATTTGTCTCTATAAAATAATACTTTTAACATAACTTTATTATTTCTCCATTCTTATAATAAGTGTGAAGTCCGCGTTTTCTGTGTATCAGTAAGCAGTTTGATATTTTTTTCGCATTTGTATTTGACTTCCCATAACCATGGGAAGTCGGGGAGGATGTTAAATTTTGACAAGGTGCTAACACGACCCACAGGAAGAGATTTTACTCATAAAATTAAGTTGTTTAATTAGGATTCCCTAATTCCTTATTCCTTCTTTCCATTCCTAATTCCTTCTTTCCAGCTTCTGATATTTGTCCATTATGATGTTCTTTTTTCTGTCAAGAACTACAGTAATCTGGTTCTACTTTCTCCTATTTACTTGCATTTTAAACGAAGAGTAGCCTAACGCTTGGACCGAGTTGTTGATAAACAATTATTTGACTAGCACTACTCATTTGTGATAGAAGTTGTTAGGTTACTTCTTCAAAACATACAGCGTACCTATGAAAATCAGATTGCACAAAACAGCCTATTAGTTTGATATTTTTTACAAATGAGGTTAGTCTACTTTAGTAATCGCTTTTCAATGTCAGACAAAACCTCTATTCCTCAGGATACTTTATATTAAAACATACAAATCCAGTAAGTTTAAGTTGGTGTTATTCCGCTGCCGATACTTTTAGCACATCTGTACCGGATGAGTTGATTACGCAATACATTATATGTATAGCGTAAGCAGCTCATTTGATAATGAATTTCTTTGTAAGTTAGATACTGGAACTGAACAAATATGTTTAAGGTGATCAAATTTGTTGCAAATGAAACAATGAGTGCCAGAAAATACTTGGATAGTATTTTTAAAAGATGTAATAAATCGAATTCTTGACATGCAATTGTAAAGTCTTGATAATTGCAACCGTGTGTTTTGTTATACTTTCGTTTCAATACTTTGAACCTGACTTCTGTGCAAACTGCATCTTCCGTCAAGAAATATGTTTTCCATTAGCTTCATTCAATCTTGATGCAACTGTAGCTATTAAGTCTCTGGCAGTCCTTTTGTAGCATTTACTCTGGAGTGTCAATTGGTCTTGAAAGATTCATAGTTACTACAACTTTTCATACCCTGAAAATGAAAAAAGGTCAAATAAAAATCAAGAGCAACGCGCGTTGCTCTTGATCAACCAATCCGTAGCTGTCGCAATTTTGTACACCATGAAGCCCGTTATTCCGTAGTCTCATTTGATCTTAACAGAGTCATAGCTATTGCGTTTTTTCCACGCAGTGAAGCCCATTGCTTTGCTGTTAACAGTGCTAGAGTATACTTTGTATAACAGGTAATATTTTATATTATTTCCATGGTGCTGTATAATTTGTATACCAAGAGACCCGTTGCTCTGGAGTATAACTTGATTTTGACAATCATAGCTACCGCAACTTTTGTATACCATAAAGCCCATTGATCTGTATTCTCATTTGATCTTGACAGATCTTTCGTTTGACGTAAACAACATTTATCGTCGGCTTCTTTCGATTTCTTCAAAGCCTTAGTTACCGCGTCCCTTTTTAAAGGTCACTGCTGAGCTTGTACAGAGTCGATACTACGCAATTCAATTTTTTGAGCGGCTTGCGATGTAAACAACTGGTGTCTTCCTCATATTGTGTTAAAACACGCCTCTTGGTTTAATTTTTTACTTTTTAGGTATTTCTTCCGAGCCCCTTTTCAACATGATTTTATTAAAATTGTAAGACCAAAAATACTGCGTAATAAACTAAAGAAAAATAAAACAAAAATAAACGCTATCGAGTAGATTAGATAACGCAAATACATGTATTAGATAATGTGACGTAATTATGTACCTAGGTAGTTCAATTTTAATTCATATAGTTACCAAAGAGTTAAATTTGAGTTGTATACCGTTATGTATATTAAATAATCTACTTATGACTAATAATATAAAACAAAATAGTAAGTAACTGGATAATGACATACTTTTAGCGCACGTTTTTTTTAACATACCTATTTCTTATAGCTGTACTAAAAATAAAATCACTATATACACAGGTATATAGTGATTTTATTTTAACAAGTAAATACTTAAAATTATTTTAGAAATTTACCTGCTGAAATATAAAACAAATTTAAACTTATTTACATAAATTACACGTACAAGTACCTGTTAACTTATTTACATAAAATATTAAAACTAAACGGATATATATATAATAATCTTAAACTTACCTTCCTGTAGTATAGATACAAGTAAATATTATAAGTTTAAAATTGTTGTACATTTTAGTATCTATCTTTAAAATTACTTAAAATAATGAAAGTAAGAACTAAAATATATAGAAATCTCAAACATATGCTATTTTTTCCAAGTACATACGTACTTATCTATTTACTTACACAAAATATTTTCAAAATCTTTATATGACAATAAAAAGTATTTTCTATAATAAACCTTCTTGTAATAGATATACCAAAAGGAAATACTAACCTATTTTTCCACTTTACCGGATATCTAATATTTATTTACATATTACTATAATGACACCAAAAGGAACAAATCATAGATACAAAAAAATCTTATAAACGAATTGTATGCTGAACTAAGTATGCAATCTCCTAATATTCAAAATCTGAAGCATAAACAATTTAGAAAATTGCATTTTGAGAGACGATTGACAACGACGTCTACCCTCAAGTGTCTGCCTGCGTTCGGGCAACTCACTCGCAGACTGGATATTTAACGATTGGAATTCGCAAACCGTTTCAAACTGAGTTGAATTTAAAAAGAGTTAAACCGATTTACATCTATCATAAACCAATTAGCCTGGTTACCTGGTACCAAATAGCTTGCATACTCGAATCGAATGCATCGTTCGCTTGTCCGAATCAAAGAGATGACAGACATGTGTTATTGCTTTAGTCTACGAGTATATTCCTTGTAGGTTTTAATTCATTATTTTTGTTAGTTTCTACATATTTTTTTTGTTACAAAAGTTTTGTTTAAGTCTATTAACTATTGAATTCACATGTGTTTAATTGTAATTCCGGGCCCGAGAAAGAAGTGCATAGTTTGAGAGATTTTTAGAAGCCAACAGAAGAAAAAATTGTGCACGGAAAGTGTTCATTGTGTTATAAATATTCCGAGAGTACGAGCACGATGATGGTGCAGAAAAGAAAAGAGCTTCAAGATTATTTGGTTGCTTATTTACATGAGCCACATAGTCCAGGTTAGTTTTTCAACTTACAGGAGATTGATAATTCCGATATATTTGTTATTATTTCGATTATTCAACCGCCTTTTTTCTTCAACAATCTGATTAAATAATTTAAAATGAGCTAGTTTTTAAATAATTGAATTAGATTCACGAAACTATCTGATGATTGCTGTTTGTTAAATCGACTCGATCAATTCGGTTTACACGAATTTTCGAATTGACTAACTCGGATTGAGGAATTTCCGAGTTGGTCCATCTCTGTCGCAGATTAGATACGTCTGTTTTTCTCTTGCATATCAGACGCCGTCCGTCCCCCTGTCGTCGCCTCACCGACGACTTGGCGCTACGTTCATTCATTCGCACGATGAATGCATTAATAATGAAAGTTAATAAAGATAAAAGTCATAGGATTTTCGGAGCGACTGTGTTTAGATTTTTGAAAATTTGTAAATGATTAAAAAAAATTTCACGCTAATAAAAATACTACTGACTTTGATTTTAAATCCATAAACAGTATTTGAACATGATTGATTAACTGTATAAAAGGAACAAAAAAACGTTAAGTAGGTTGGGATTTTGACTGAGGTATATGACAAAAAATATTTCGAATATTTAATTTTAAGATAAAATTTATATTAAAAAGTTAATAGCGCTTGGAAAGTCTAAAATAACAGATTTATTAATTTTAAAATGATTTTATGTACAAAAAGGACCATCTATATAAAGCATATTCTAGTATTTACCTTGTTTAAAAATGTTTAATTTGTTCTATTAGATAATGCTTAGGTATGTAGAGTGTTAGTGTCTAATATCATAGTAAATTATTGTACAAAATAATTGATCGAATGTAATACAAGTACAACGACACTAATTTGTCATTAGAGAGTTTAAAATTCATTTATCATGTAAGTATATCAAAAATAAAAGAACCCTCATTGAAATAAATGAAGATTATGTTATTAACGAGGTCTGAATATTGGACAAATGAACTTTAAAATCATAAAAATGTTAAGATAACATTAAAGCCAATATCGTATATTTAAGTTGGAAAGATATATTTTCAATATTGTTTCTAACAACCTTCCTATAAATTACTGTAAATCGTTTTTTCCTAAAGGCTATGCAATTAGGATAAAATATATAACTTCTAAAGTCATTTATTTAAAAGGACATATTTTTTTCTTCGCAGTCTTAAGGGATTTTAAAGTAATTAATTGTATAAAGTAAAATGTAGAAGACGAACTTACATAAGATGTACTTAAATGTTATTTACTAATGCTTGTATAATACACCTTTGACAACACACTCTAGTTATATTGTGCTTAACGACCTCGTTATAATAAGTAATTCTATCGTTACACTTAAATTGTTTCTTCTTCATGTAGATGATCTTGTCATGGAAGTAATGTAGGAAATAGTTAATATATTCATAGGAAACGACTTTTCTAATTTTTTTTACTCCCATTCTAATAAAAAAATTATTTTTTTTAAAACCATTATCTAGATCCTACCCTATAGAGCATAATTACACAATTTCAGACATCTAAAAATCTAGATAAAAGGGAATATGACAACTTCATTTTAGATAAAGGAAAATAATGGAAGTAGTTTTGTAACAGAAATCTTTATGGTTCTTTCCAGTTTCTTACCTTTCAAATAGCTTAATGGAATAAGATAAGTACACCGCTTATTGAAATTTTTAATATAAAATAAAATTCATCTTTATAAATTATTACTTTGAAATCCGTCAAATTATCCTTCCTAATTTTCAAAGAATTTTTTTTGATGAATTTTAATTGTTTTCTCTTAGATATAATCGAACTAAGTGAAAAACAAAACACACGAGTTTGTTGAAACAAGCATATGAGAAAATATATTTTTTTTATTTAATAAGAAGGCTCAGTAACCATGATTCGTTTTACATCAAATGTAGGAAATATTTTGCTTTTTGTCTGAAGGTGTTACAATTTTAAATAATTGTTTCCTTTAGTAACAAGGCATTATGATTGGTTTTATGGGAAATTTACAAAATATTTTGCTGTTTGTTTTTGTTTAGTTTGGAACGCACACTGCCAGAATTCTGTAGACTTTTGGCCGCTTATAATGATACATAATATTTCAACTGAATTATTCATAAATATACATTCTTCACAACTTAAAGTGCGTACCACATCTTATACAGGTATAATAACAGTCCATATTTTAAAAATAATAAAGTCTATTATAGTCGATCTAATTTTCCTGTAATATTCTTGCCATATTTTATCAATTCTGTTTTTTCATGATTTTTCGTTCAATAGTTTCAGAAATAAGAGCTAAGATGCTTTATTCTCGTATGATCGTTTGAATATATTTTAGATATGCAATTTAAAATTATGAAAAAATTTATTGTACTTTTGTATTTCTCGTAATAAGCCCTTCCAAATTATACCCTATTACATTTTATTAATTACGAGATTTAAAAAAAATCAGCTGCTACTGAAATTAATTCAATACCTAGGGTGACTGAGCATTTAATAAAATAATACTTGTAAAATATTCTTTGCGGGAAGTAACTAGACTCTTAGGGCGACTCTTTATCTTTGCCCACCTTCCCGTATGTATAACGATATAAAGATACACAGAAAATTATAAAAAGGAAACTAAATAAAGAGAAGGAAGGGTCACATGTGTTCATTCAGATTAAAAATTAAAATGTTGAGCTCACAAAAGATCTCAAGGATCAAAAAAAACTATTTCGTGTATTTAAGTTAATAGAGGTTCTTTTAAATAGACTTATTACTTGCTTGATTACTATATTTAAACTAAAACTCAAATTTAATGGGATGAGCATGCATGAAGGAAACGGCTATAACGTATCGCTCCTTTAAAAATCCGGAAGTACGGTAACGTCAGCCTGTGAATCGTCCCAGTAGTTGTGGTTGCCGCTCAATGACAAACGAAAAATTACCATGCTATCCGCTCTTTATACGATTACTCATTTTTTCTTGCTGTTAGACAAATTGGGGTTTAACGGAAATATTATAAAACGACAAACGGATGCAAGTTGACGATACATCCTCTTGTATCCACTAAAACGATCATCATCAACGGATTGCTAAAACTCATTAACCAAACTATGGCGCTGATATTTATTATCTATATCAATACATAGGGAAAAGAATCGGCATCAGATTACCATCACCCATCCAGTATTAGTATTTCGGTAACAGGGAAGGTAATTTTGTATACTCCTTTTCAATTTAAATGTTCGATTAGGACGCTCAGACAGTCCTTGTACGTGACGCTCATTCATAGCACTCTGTATATATTGAATATTAACTTTATTGTGTTTTCAGTGTTCAACATACATGTACATTCATTTTAAATAAAGGATGATAATTATTTTGAAAATTGTTCCGTCATGAGTAATGGCATTAGTTAAATTTTAGTGACATATGTAACACTCAGGTGTAAAGAAAAGTGTTTCGAAGTTGTAAAGAGGTTTTCCATATTCCCGAAATATTTTTAAATGTTCAATTATAGTAATAATATTGTAGCAATGTCACTTCATACACTGACTTTTTACTGAAAGGCGATCGTCTTTCATTTAACACTTCTATTACGCACTGAAAATTTTAACAAGTGTAAGGTTTCAAGTCTATTTATTTATTTTAAAACTCTAAAGTGCATAAATGCTTAAGATAAAATTAATGGATTAAATAATAATCATGAACAAAGAAAGAAGATAAAGAACTTAAAATGGAATGGTATGGAGGATGGTAACTATTTGAGTAAATTTAGAAAAAATGTATAATGGCATAATATTTTTTAACTTTGAATATTTAGAATTACCTAAATATTAATAGAAGGATTAGTGAGAAAAAGGATAAAAGAAGAAATTCAAAGAGGCAAATATAAAATTTATGTAACGGGGAGTTATTCACAAATCAGTATATAAAATATGCTATAACTATATTCAGTATATAAATGAGTCCCATAAAAATATTATTACCTGAATGAAGAGGGTTCTAAGCGTTTTAGGAGAAAATCGGATGTCATAAGCAGAAGCAAATGCCGTATAACTGCAGTTAAAGTACATGATGTTTCAACTGTAAATTGTTAAATAGTATGGATTCCCAATATTATTTAACACATTACAGATACAGACAGATAAGAATAAATCTAGACAGATAAGAATAAATCTTTCCGATCTGTACTTAGAAAATTGGAAATTTATTTCAAGGATTGATATATTTTAGAAATGGGTATGTGAACTATCATCGATGAGAACTTGCTCAAGGCAAAGAAATATTATCTTTGATTCGTGTAAATTTTTGAAGTCTTTTTGCTATATTTGAAAGAACAGATTGTAATCGAACTTAAGTATTCGACGGCTAAGGAAAAGGGAATTCATTTGCTTTTAAATTATAGCAGAACTTTAGTTCATAAAACTCAAAAGTAAACTCCTGATTTCAAATTATAATTAGGTTGGTATTTACTAAACTAGATTAATACATTTAATTAGAAAATAAATATCCTTAATAATGTTTTCAATTTTGTTTAATTGTCAATCATAATGTATATTGTTTTATTTATAAATTATATCTGCACAAAAATTGTACCTTTTCCGTATAGTTTTATTATATGGTTAGCAAAATATTATATGTTGTTATAGAATAATAATTTTTTTCATTTTATTGCAAGTTTACGGCAAAAATGCCATATTTGGAAATATTTATCAATATTTTTTTGTATTGCTGAGTTTATGCAATACTTTGCATAATATTGCATGACTAAAACGAACAAGTAACAAACATGGAGAATATTGAATTAACCAAAAACACAAACACCAATCATACTACGCAATTTAAAGTTCATCTATTAACCTTTATAGTTTGACTGAAGGTCTTCTCTGATCTTGAGGTAAAAAGCAACTGCAGAAAAATATGATACGGATATTATTTATAATTGCTTACTTGGACTGTATTTATGCAACATATGCTATTTATTGAAATAACTTCCGTAATAATTGAAAGACTTATCGGCTTCTTATTAGTTATATCAGTCAATAAATCGATGAGTAATAAGTTAGTTTATTTATTGTGCTTCACATTGATAGCTCTAAAAATCCATTTAATTATCTCTGAAAATAAAATGCAAAAAGACTTTGCTGGACGTATTTGAAATTATATCCATTCATTAAACAATATTGCCAATATGAACGGCAACAGAAGCAAAAGTATGCAAAAAAGGAAATATTTTAAATATTTGGTGCTAAAATTTAGTCTTTGCTATTAATTTTTTTCATACATTTTGGTAGTAATTAATATCTTAATATACTTGTGTAAATAAATTATTAGTATAGTAAATTATTAGCAATTAGTAAATTTTAATTTACTAATTGCTAATATAAATTATTATTTAATTATATATAATATTATTTAATTATATATTATATATATATATTTAATTATATATATAATTTAATTATAATAATCTAATTGCTAAAAATATTAGTATAGTAAATTATTAGCAATTAGTAAATTAGTAAGCAATTAGCAAACAGTAAATTATTAGCAATTAATTTCATTAATAAACAATTAATTCAATTTAATAAACTCACGTTAAAAAACTTTTAGACCTTACTCGGCCTAGGAAGCTCCTGACAATGTAATACATTCAACAAATATTGAATTCGTTGTATTTGAAAATCAATAATCTGTGGTATGGACTTACTATGACATTTAATTGCAACAAAGAAAAACAATATGGCTATCATGATAAAATGTTTCCGGTTTAGATGTCCATCAATGTACATCTATGAATAATATTTATTTGAAAACGTGTAACACGTACCATTTTGATTAATATAATATTCGATTTTCACCTTATATGCTTTATACAGGAACAAATGTACACACGTGAAAATTACTAGATAAAAGACATTTGTTTACTTCGGTTCGATAATAACAAAAAGTAAAGAGACACAATATATTGAGCTGAGCATCAAGTGTTCTAAATAAAGGTTACAAAAATATTTCTGCACTTATTCGCGAAATGACTTCGCGAAATTTTGAACAATTTATACGTTAAAAATCACCTATTTTTAATCATGAAGTAGAATTAGTATGTTGCGAAATAACTTCGATTTATTATCATACTCCAAAATTAGCATCGATACGCCTTGTTTCAAGTTGTCGCTTTATAAAATTTAAAATGAGCGAAAAGTAATTTAATATTCACTGAGTGATAAATTTCAGTCACGAAAACCAATTTAGCTCGCTCTTGTCCGCTCACTTAGTCTCCTTTTGTTTTATTTTTTATGCCGTTGGGTCTGGTTATTTTTTATATCGGTCTATTATTAATTAGTAGTCTACATTTAGGTCTTTGACAGATTAAAGGTAGCAGTGAGAAAATAGTATTGTGGCATCAATTCAAAGGTGGCTCAAATAGTAATGTTCGGAGTCCCAATTATCATAATAATTTTTGGCGATTTTTTTAGTTCTGTATATGTACATTTTATTAGATTGTTATTTTTATCTCAATTTGATTTTTGTTTCCTTTTTGCCTTTTGTACAAGGTTTATTTATCTTCCTTCTATTTTATTGAAATATCAATTTATTTCTTTCTTTTCGAAAAACTATTGGGCAATTGCCCACTACGGTAAAGTAATATTTTTATATCTGAAATTGAAAAATAACGTTTAGGGGAGTGGACACACAAGATGCTGTTGGAAAATAAATTAAAGTAAGCGATATAACTGCATATTTACTATAAATTTGTATACTTTTTTATTTACTATAAATTTGCCTTAATCTTTTTTTAATTTTTCGAGAAATAATAATGGAACTGTAATTTAACAAGGTTAGAGTTGAAGTATAAAGTATAATTTTCATTGATATCGTAAATTGAATAAAAACACAGTCAATAAATAAGTTTAAGCCAAACTTATTTATTTACAATAAATTTTAAAGCTTTTAAAAGCTTCAGAATTTTTTTGTCTTGTCTTTGGCCTGTCCTAATTTTACCGGATTTCTTTTTCACTGTTTAATTAGTTGTGTAGAGGTTTCTTGCAGTGTCCTAAAAAAATCAACCCATATAAAAAAACAATGGTAATTATGGGAGTAATTTCATTGTTCAAGCCCAATCTACCTGTTTGTACGTACTTTGGTTGGATCGACGGGTACTTGGCGCACGTAATGGCACGGGGCGCCGCTCATTTCAAGAATTTATTTCA
Source organism: Druceiella hillmani (assembly GCA_039881145.1). Lineage (NCBI taxonomy): Eukaryota > Metazoa > Arthropoda > Insecta > Lepidoptera > Hepialidae > Druceiella > Druceiella hillmani. The sequence continues at coordinate 3,828,322 of JAYKKI010000116.1, read as the reverse complement.
TGTAATAGATTTCTTGCAGCACGACGGTCATTGTTTAATAAAGTCTTCATAATAATGCATTCTTACACATTTCTTAGGAAATAATTCAAATAATTCATGGTGTTTTTTTTTGCAATTCCAGATCAGAAGAGAAAACAAAGTCCAATAAATAAGCCCAGGTTTAGGCTAAGTCGTTAGACAGATATAGAAAGTCAGTAGGCAAAAATTTATTAAATAACATTCGGAAACGAAATACCATCATAAACAGGTAAGCATAAAGAACTGACCAGCATTGCAGCACTGATTTAATTACATTGACCCTGGTAGACTACCTTTCCCGCTCACACTCGTTCCGTGCTATAGTGATTAGTATGTTTGAGTGAAAAAGCAATAATTTTTACTTGGCCCACTATGATTACTGAAGTAATCATAGTGGGCTAAGCAAAATTTATTGCTTTTTCGGTTGCTGAAGTGCAAATCATATTTTTGAGTGATTACACTAAATTATCACTAAGAAACGGATACCAACGAAATTTTAAAAATTTGTTGTAAATACCTTATTTTAAGCTCGCTTCTTCATTTTGCTTTTCAGTAAAATAAACTTTAATACCGGTAATATTTTTTTTAAATTAAAAAATGCAAGGGTATTTATTTATTAATAACTATATTAATATTTCCACTAAATGCCTCATATTTAGAATAGTTTGCTACTTAGATCTTGAGATCTTCTCTCTTCTTTTCAAAATAGCCTAAACCAAGAAGAATAAGTTAATTAAAATGTAAAAAATAATATTTATTAAAAGTATGGTTTCTTCTATCCGTAGTGAAAAGGTTATCTAATATTTAAGAGACAAACGGCGTACACTTAATTTGCTACGTTTTTTTGTATTTCGCACCGAATGGAAATGTCAACCAAATCCTTAAAGATTCACGAGCTGTCAGTGTCGACAAATGTCATTTCCGTTTAAATATAATGCACATTATTTGTGTGTCACATTATTTTATTGCCAATTAGTAGCTGGAATGTTTTCAAAAACATAACTTTCATAAGATGTAATATGTATGTTCATACAACAAAATTTTATTTTATGTATTTTTAATAAATTGAAATGTATTTTTAATAAATTGAAATTATACACAGCAAAAAGGTCGAAATATTTTAAAATGCCACTCGCCAGAATTCTGTTAATATATATTACTTGCCATTTTGTTATGACAGCGTTACGTAGCTCTACTATGAAAATACTGTGCGAAATTCTCTCACTTAGTACCAATTTTACGTGAATTTTTGCTTGGTAGGCAGAAAAAACCTTTTTGATCCAACTAAGAGTGCAGTTGGTCCGGGTTGTCTTTCGTTCGCTTCAATCGGCAATTTTTTTTATTAGTCTTTATTTTATTATTTTCATCTTATTTTTCTTTATAAAATTTTGTCACATTTTCAGTGTAACTATATAATAATAAGTGCAACTATATAAGAATAAGAAAGAATCAATATATCCAAAGACACTTCATATACTTCTTCTTTGTTTCTTCTTTAAAATGATAGGACGACGAATATTATTGTACCACCTTAGTTTAAAATTAATATAAATAGATACAAAAACAATTCAGAAAAATTTGGAGAATATTGTCGTTTTGCATACGCGAAGGTTCACAATGTTATAAACGTGGAAATCGGGTAATAAGCTGGGTTTGTTTTACTAAAATGATGAGTTTCAAGATTCAAGAAAATGGTATGTCCGATGTTGCTTTTTTGTCAATATATGATTTGAAACTGAACTACACTTAATGATACGTTCTAACTGTGCTACACTAATGAGTTACTTGCATATACTAAAATAGGGTACTTCGTCGGCTGATAGTACTAGTCGTTATCAAACTATGTTTTTGCTTTACACTTCTTTTTTGATAGTAGCCCTAATTCTGACAATAATCTAAAGATGATTATTATTATGCTGCAAAATGTTTTGAATATATTTGGCGTTAGTTTTGTAGAACTTTATTATTCACAATTAAATGAAACTGCGTTATGTAGTATTATTTATACTTTCTTTAAGTTCTTTACTACGACCTAGGTTTCGTTGTATTACAACATCTTCAGGTGGGCTATAAGATTAAATCTTTGCTAAAACTTTGCTAATAGCTCACCTGAAGATGTTGTAATACAACGAAACCTAGGTCGTGGTAAAGAACTTAAAGGAAGTAGAAATAATACTACATCACGTAGTTCTATTTAATTGTAAATCTTTTTATTACTAAAATACATATTACACGTTGGTATTTAAAAAACAAGTTAAAATAATACTAGACAGAAATGAGTAGCACGCAAAGGAAATTTATTAAATGAAATTTTTGATCGTCTATCATAATAAAATTGTGAAACGTGGTTGACGCAACAGGCAACGAAGATGGAAGGTAAGGCGAGCCATATGCGGCCCATTTGCTACCACCATATTGTACAATTTTATGAATTTGAATTTTTTTCTCCTGGGCATTATTTGTCGCATGTATCTTATTACTGAAACCCGTTCCATTATATACTATTAGCATTGTCATATCTATTTTTTTTATTATTAATTTCCAAACTTTAATACCGAAATGCGAAATTCTTGGTTTACCACCGTTAAACTTCTCCACGGCGATCTGCATTTATATTTAATAAATGCTATTTATCACATTATATTAAAAGAATACTTTAAAAATAACAATTAAACTAAAGTTTAATTTACAAATCTATCTTTTTCTAATCATGTCTGAAAAAATGTTGAAACTTATACATTTTACTCAACAATACCTTTTAAATTGTATCAATTTTCTTCTAGTAAAATATATGGATTTATGGCTATTTCTTCTTTTTAAAATCGAACACTTCAACTACTGAACGAAACTTGTTTTTACTTCAGGTTTACTTTATTTGGCAGTACTTAGTTGCCAAAGGAGCTTAAAAGGGCTTTATTTCAAGCTGGTATGAAATATATATTATGATATAAAGTAATAATCTTGCACCTTTTTCTATTCATCAAAATTTAAAATTTTTAACCTGTAGCCTTTTGTACTTTTTTAACTTTTCTATGTAAGTTTTCAACCCGAGCTTTAAAAAATATTTTTTTACTTTTTTCAACCTCTTGCAATAAATGATATTACAAAGTTTGTAATACATGCACAGGCTTTAAACAAACTCTTTACTCTGTTTAACACGTTTAGTATGTCGGGGGATTTTGGATGTTCAAGTCACATCGCAAAATTTGGGTATCTTACGTTTTTAGTTGGCTGAATTTCATCTTTATCGATTATACGTTTAATTAAGTTTTATGTTGGCATCAGTCACATTTAGTAATTAAACTCCTCGTGTCATTAACGCGTCGGCTTACGCATTCGTCCCGGCTTCGATTGTTTTGTTACTGATTACTTCAAAATGGTTTCAATAAATTTTTTATGAAATATCCACAGTTTATAATGAGTAATTTGTAACGATAATTTAACTATAACAGATGGAATTGTTAGATTGATAGACCAATTTAAAATTGAATTACTATAAAATATATGGGCTAAATTAATTTTATTAAAGTGACATATTACATGAGTATACACTTATCTTTATATAATTTTATAACTATATCGAATAAGTGTAACTATTAAGTTCAGAATGAAAATTAAAAAATGTGAATTATTCACTTGATCTGCCTGCTTTAATGAAATATTATCTAAAATATCAGCATTTCTTATACACTAGTAGCATTTCTTATACAAGCTTATTTCTTAATTTTGATTTTGTTTTTACGTAAACTTAGAGGAAACTGTGTATTCTGTTTCCTTGTTTTTGAATTTTAATAAATTTCCAGGGCTAAAATTGAAATTAGTGCCTCGATTTTACCGATTAATATATTGAGATTTTTTTAAATTTTACTGTTTTCGTTTATGAAAAAGTATGTGTTTGAATTGATTAATGAAAAAATAAAGAAAATGGATATGTAATTTTTTTTGGAAATATGCATAATTAACATGGGGGAAAAACGTAAGAATATCATAAAAAATCATTATGGATAGAATCTATTTAAATTTATTTATTTGTTACATATTTATTTCTAAAGTGGCCCATTAATTTGTATCGATACAAACGAAGACAGTAATGGAGTTAAAATAAAATATGTAATGGATCTAAAAATGTAACAAAGCTTGAATACATTCTAATTCACTACAAATTTATTATTTTCAAATATTCTCGTAGGAAAATAGTTCACAAGTTCCAGCTCATAGCATAACCGACTGCCTTTATATATTTTATTTTGCGACAGACGAACGGCCAATAGATTATGTTCATGAGCCCTCGTATATTTTTTAAGACAGAGAAAGAATGTCGGAAACGATACAAGACATGAATTCATTGTACAATACTTTTAATATAATCAATACCTTTCATGCTGTTGCATAGTCAATGTATATTTACTATGAAGCAGCATGAAAGGAGTATGCGAAAAGAGTAGAAATTATATTAGCTTCTTAATAATTGTCATAAAATGTTTTCAAAGTATAAGACAACTGTTAGCCTCTCCAGTTATGTATATAACATGAATGAATTCATTCTATTGCAAACATATGCGTAAATAGAAATACAATAAGATAACAAAATATATACCATTTAAATTTTGGAGTATTTTGCAACGCGATCCGTACCAGTCGTACGTATCGCGTACCAGTCGTCCGTTGAATCTAATTTCCAACGCCCTTAATTTATAGACCAATCATGTAAGCATTTCGTTATAAACAAATTCTCATAATTATTTTTTTTTGTTATAATGGGATACTACTAAACAGGAATACCAATCCTTTTGAAAATGTATCGCAGTCTTGAACGGAGTTAAAAATATAGCATTCAAGACGCAAGTTTGTCTCATAGATTTGGTGTAGCAAAAAAAGGACATTTTTATAAATTATGTGCTAACATAGAAATGGATCAATTATATTATGAAAACTAAAGAGTGGTGATGGATGAAAATTTATAATATTTTTTAACCAATTTGGCCACTTTTACCACAAGCACCCTACATTCTGTAGTATAAAAGGAGTTGTAGAAAGGTTAGTCTTCCCAATCCTAGAGTAAATCGTCTTTACCAAAGTTAATTTTGCTTTTTGTAGAATCAGAGAATATCAAAAATAATAATTTTGAACCTTCTTAAGATCTCAATAATCTTGCCTTTTTCAGCAGGGTATGGCATATGTGGAAAAGATATAAGAAAGTACTTACACATAATCTGTAAAATAATGACGAATAAAATAAAAAAAATAATGTGTGATAATAAAACAATTAACTAAGAAATAAAAGAAATTGAATTCTGCCTCTGTAAGGGTTGCAAAAATATATGCATATTATTAAACTACCAAACTCCTGACTAAGTTCAATGCTACATTTTCATTTCTTTTAATTTCCCAAATTTAGTAAAAATAGTAAAAAACTAAAGAAAATTCCGTTATCTGGAATTCTGAATATTTCTATTTATGTTTCTGAAATTTTTAACTTTATATTGAACAAAACCGTAAAATATTTTATTTCAGGGAATTTTAAAAATTACAGTATTGATCTATGGTACTTCCGTCGACGGATTCAAAGTTTTTGCTAAAATCTAATTTTGCTCCATTTTTACCATCTCGAAATGTGTATCTAAAAGGATTTGGTGGTCTGAAAACTCAACTAAGCTTTTTTTTTCAATAAATCCATCGTGGGAATAAATTAGTTATTTCGTTAATCTAGTTTAAATGGTCTGCTAAGACCGACTTTATAAAAAGTCAGTGACCAAGCAATCATTGTGGTTATACTCAATTAGAGTACAGAAAATAAACTGCACTCTTTAGAGTCCCGGCCATAAATTAATGGTAAATAATTATTGCACAAAAAACGGTTAAAATAATATTCTGTCACATTCCCGTTTTTGCTCATTCCAGCAGGAACGGGCAGCTAGTAGATTCCAAGGTTCCGTAAATATATTAAAGTTTAAAAAAATAATAGTTTGTAGTATTTTATTAAACTAATTATAAATGTTATTTAAATTTCGCGATGACAAATATTTTAATGCAAGTCGTTTGAAATAATTTTGCACTAAATTACTTCTAAATCTGCAATCCTATTTTTTTATATACCTTGTTAAAAGAAATAGGAGACATTGTCAACATTGGGAGACAACGACAATTTCGTTGTCGCGAAGGAGGAGCTTTATGAAAAAAATATTAACGGCGTTTTAGAGAAAATAAGATGGTTGATTCTTTAAGTAATATAGTTACATTTATGATTTTGTTTCGAAAAGCAGGTTGTTTAGGGAATTAAAAAGAATTTTAAAAATATAATTAATTTATAAAAAAGTTTATAAAGTAAATATTCCATAAAATGTAGTGAAGAATTTTCCATAAATCAAGCCGAAGCCAATGAGAACAAATTTTTTTGGAGCAGCGGTTCGGCAACTCATTAAATATTTTATCCCAATCGGGCCTCCGCAGTGACTACGAAATTGACTCCAAATGCATTTCACATAATATCATCAGACGTCCCATCGATGGAAAGTCCAAACTGAGGGACGACATTAAATTTCAAATTAAAAGTTCTTAGAAGGATTTTCGTCGTTCCAATGAATTATACAGTTAGTTATAATAGTAATTTTCCTCTCATCGCCTTTCAGTCATGTTTTCGTGGAAATACATCATAAACAAATTTAAAATATTTAATATGTCAAATTTACGTTGAATATTTTTACGGAGATTGGATAATAAATTATTATTATACTGTTAATAAGTCTTTGCAAGACTATAAGGAGAAGCAGATTAAAATAATTTAAAAACTACAAGAACGTAATTATTATAGTATAAAAATACGTAGATTCTGGACAAGTGGAGAAACTCAAATATTAGGTTTCAGCTTAGTCAATAAACAATGGATATACCCTGTTCCGAAAGGCGAAAAATTAATATTTTGTTGCAATAAATAGACTGCCAAACTTTAAATAAGCAAAAATATTTTTACCGATCATTGTTGACAATTACGGATGTGAATAGAGCATTATATATATATCATATATATATATATATATATATATATATATATATATATATATATATATATATATGATACGAGAAACGATCATTGTACCAGAAATTGTGAAAATAAATAGTTTCAGTTAATTTGTATTAGATTAAAAGCAGAAATCTTAGTAATATTTGAATATAACGCTCGCTGATCTACGTGATATTACCTAAAATTAGAACTAAAAAGCTGCACTACTCTAAAGATGTTAGACCTACATAAAATCATTACTCACATAGAAAATAAAAAAAATATATGTTATAAAACCGCAAAATTGCAGCTATCATTTCTCTATATATGAATTTCAATTAGCCGAATATTGTTCCCAAAATCATGATCATGACTAAGAATTATTTTGATGAAATTGGCATGGTTTAGCGAATTGGAGAACAAGTGACTAAATAATGATTAAACAGAAATTAGACTGAAAAATATTTCTTTAAATAGGAGTAGAAAAACGGTTATTAAATTTCCAATGTGTCAGAATGCTCACTTGTCAGTGTGTTAATAAAGTTCGAATGTGTGAAAAATATTAAATAAAAATACCTTTTATTTAGAATTTTTGACGTTTGACATAACAACACATACAATATTTCTTCAATGTTTTTAAAGTATATTTCGCTTCTTATAATAAAATCAATCAATAGACTGTTTAAAACTGGCTTAGAGAAGTAATCCAAATGTATATTAAAGGAATTATTATTTAAAATGATAATAAAGATAAATAAAGGAATACCGTCATAATATGTAATGCGAAAGGGTATGCATATAAATAAATTGAAATAGTAAATAAAATTGAAGTGTTCTTTAGTGATTTAGAAATGTTTATTTATTAGAAACCTAACCACGAATAATCATTTTTAAAATGTTTCTCTCCTGTATACTGTCTTTCCGGGATAAATTCCAAAACGGCTGAACAGATTCAGAAACAGTTACAAGGTATTCCTGGTTATTTTATAGGAATATAAATGGGAATACCATTTATATACGGGTCATAACTTGCTTTTTTCATCACGGTGCTTCAAAAGCTCCGAAATTATGAATAAAAACGAAGCTAAAGAAAAGCACTACGCTAAACGGGTAGGCTCTACACACATGACGGATGTGATTTATATGGATCTTCTCTGCCAAAGATAATCATTTAATATTATAAATTTTGTCATTTGTAGTGCTGCCCGAGCACGAGCGATCGGTTTAGAAGAGGCGGGCCGAGGGTGAAGGGATTGCGCTGCGGCTAATGCGTGTCCGTGGTCTTATACCATTTTGCGTAGCCGATGATTATAAACGGGTGTGGGTTTATCATTGTCGATCTGACCTGACTTATTGCCAGAGATTTACTTACATTACTATTTATTGCAAGATTTGTTATAGTTGTGTGTCCAAAGCCGAATATCTCGTAACTGCTTGCATTTTTTCACATTCAGTAAAAACATGCAAATAAATTAAAATTATAACACAGCAATACAATAAAATTAGAAGTAGTACTTTTGTCCATTAAAATACTTTTTGTTATGGAGGGAGTTCAATGATAAAATATTTACATATATATATATATACACACACATATATATATATATATATATATATATATATATATACGTAATAAAAGTGTACAAAATAATAAAAAATACCAATGTCCCTGCCAAAATGTTCGTTACAAACGTAATTAAAATAATCATTCAAAATATTTATTACTTATCATTTTCGACATAAATGAAACGTGAAAACAAACTAGTTTCAATTGTATTTAACCACAAAAGCACCATGATAAATGTAACAACATATAAATATTTAATTGTAAAAAACTTATGAAGCGCAAGTGGAACTTGCACTACGAATATTTCATACAGGTTTCTTTATTTGGTTACTTATGTATTTTGCATATTAAGTGATATATAAGGCGGGTTTATGGCTACGAGAGCAATCTCTTACTACCAATCAGAATATACCAGTCCAGCCTCGCTCGACGAGCAGCCGCGAATCAAACCCCCTTGGTGCGGCAATATTTATATGTATCATGCAGTAAAGGACCATATGCCTTGTGATCAGTCCAGCACACCACGACAACGAGATTTAGGTATTTATAAACATTTGATGTGGAATTAAATTTTTTTATATTTAATAAAAAAATGTAATTACACAACAAAAGTTAAATCATTGATTGCTATGGCTTTTCCTTTATTCGTGCTATAAGATCTCCGGTTGTGTCGAATTTCAAATTTGTCGGTCGCCCGAAAATACCATATACATTTTGGTGATCAGCGATGGTGCAAAGAAATATTGCCTGCTATGTGATTCACAGGCGCAGTTTCCCTAAAAATGAAATAATTGATTTTTAAATTTTTTCTTTTAGTTCTGCTATAAAATCTTCCATTACGTTGACTTCCAAGATTTTATGACGACCAGAAGTATCCCATAGGAATGATCAGTAAATATGATTGTAGTATAAATGAAGAAATATTGTCTCCAATGTCTTTCACAGGTGCATATTTAATATGAACTTGTTAACTCAAGTCGTTCCTGAGGAAAAAGATTTTGACATGCAGATGGACGGACAGACAGCCAAGTGACCTTATTAAGATTCCATTCCTTTTTATTTTGAGGGACGGAAACTTAAAAATACGAATTACAAATTTGCCCTTTTCAAATCAAAATTTCAACTGTTATCATTTTGTTAAAGGCATTAAACATTTAATTTTGCCTAATTGGAAATTCAACTTACTTATTATAAAATTAATTTGCAAGGTTTTAAATGTATAAAATATCTGGAAAATTTTCATGGCAATAAATTTCATTAGCAAAGATTAGGTAAAATGAGTGGAATTGATTAAGGAACAGATGGAATTAAAATTAATAAAGTGAAAATATATAGAACTGTAGTATAAAGTAAATACTATGTATCAAATAATACATATGGACCCCATTAAATTTGCTTATATGTCAAATTTATTATTTTTCAGAATGCAAAACTACATTCGTTTCTGTAAAATGTTTAGCAATAAAAAAAAATTTGCTTACACTCTTTATATTTTGGTGCTCTTATTAGTACAAAATCGTATTCCACACAATAGAGCTGCAAGTTTTGACTGACGGTGGATAATATGTTAGGCGGCACTTGCATTTCCCGCTTACATTTTGCATTTGGATATTTGAATATTAAACATGGTTCATGTCTTTATTTGTCACATAGCAGTTTGTTTAAAAAGGAAAATAATTTAAAAAAGACGAAAGTAAAATAAATCTCATAGCACTCCGTTAAGAAATCAAGAAGGAATTGGAAGCAATGATTAACCTGGTTTATTTCACTAAGAAAAGTTTTGCTTATATAACGCATAGAGAAGAATTAACGAATAAGTAAAAAACAAACTATAAACCTGACCGTTTAATATATTTGACAAAAACGTCGCCTGTCATATGCCCCCTAAGTGCTATTTTTAAGTCTTAACTACATCACGTAAAAGCATTTAAAATTATGATAAAATAGATGTTGTTTTAAAGTATTATTTACAATATACTATTATATACAACGATTTACATCGTTTAAATATTTGGCTCATTTTTAGAAAATATCACTTAATTCTTAAAGGGAAATACATTTAAAATTAAAACTCTTGAATTCGGTTTAAACCTTAAATATATAATACCTGAGGGATAATGTATTACACATGCGAATAAACTAATTAAATAACATATTTAGATATAGTCACAAGAAATCTCAGCCAATAGTATTTTGTTATTAAACTTTTTTTGTGAAGAATTTAAACTACAAGTTATAAAGAAAAATAATATAATTCCATAATGGATATTTAAAAGATAAAATTAAAATTAATATACACGCATTCATAAATCGACATTTAAAAAAATCTAATGATGCGAATACTCGACTCGTTCATTCAACCCCTCGGTTTCTAATTCCAATGAAAATATTAATCCGATTAACTAACTGTAAGTAACTTTAGCGTTCAAAGCAACATTCAAAGGGGGAAGTTCAAAGTGAGCAGAATAAACAAAAAAATGAAAGCTCTTTACGAGATCAGATGTCTAATGTTGGAGAGTTTTGTTCATTACGATGACTAAAACTGTAATTTTTTTATTTATATTCTACAGCTGAAATTTATATTCACTATCAAACTATGTAAGATACTTTAGGAATGACATTACAACATGACTAATTACAATAACATAAATTACGCGTTAATGCAACTAGATAGGATAAATAATAACATTAAAATTAATTTTGGGGAAAAAAATTAGTCTATTCGATAAGTGCACTACTACTATAACATGTGACCTTATGCTAAGTAAATAGAGGCTACGACTTAATAACGATGTCTTAACCTCAATACTTATTTGATTGCTTTTGTTACGCTATCGATACGTACTTTTAGCTTTCGAATTTGTTGTGGAATAGAAATTACTAGTGGTCGCGTAGAGGACGTAATTCGACCGTAATTCATTAAATTTCAATACTTGGAAGTTTTTTGTCGACAATCTACGCTGTGCGACTGTTTGATCACATATTATTACTTAATTGACATTGACAGTATAAACGTAAATAATGATTCTTTTAATGTATTTGTAAAAACATATTTTACATAAATTTTAACTTTCTGCCCTAATTCTCCATATAAACTTTGACTATGCCAAATCTCACACTCCTCGGTGAGCGCAATATGCATAAAAAGGGGTACAAAATTTTCTCTTCACTTGTTAATGTACAAATAATATATTTATTCCTATAACCTCATTTCATTTGCACGTTTATATTCGTGGCTTTATTTAAAATGGAAGAAACATTAATGACTTGTGAACAGTGAAAGAACTCGGAATAAATTGGTTGAAACATTTGTATTTGGGAATAATTTAATTAATAGTTTTATCCAAATGTCTCATATTTTGGTTTGATTAATATCAGAATTGTTATATTTATTTAAAAGTGTCATATCCGTGCTTGATCCTAAATGGAACGAAGTTATTGGGAAATCCGCTTAATTCGCAACACTAAATACTATGGAAGCATCTCGACTGCAAAGGAGGTGAGCGGAGCACATAGAATAGCCTTTGGTACCCCATACCTCCCCACAACTCTTCACGATCTCTATTGCCCAAAGTTAATGCAATAGTTAGTAATTAAATATACGATATCGATAGCGGGAACTAAAAAGATGATTGGATTAATTGAAGCTGTGTGAATATGTTTATGGAACGTAATTCAAAAAGGACATCGTGATATGATGACAAATGACAAGACATGACAAAATATATCATTATCCTCTCAAATATGCAGATATTATTTTCCTCTAAAATTCTAGATATTATTTATTTGTTAAAATTATTATCAACATTGTTCAACAACCTACTTTGATTTATATAACCTACTATTGTTCATTTATTCCATCTACAGTATTAAGATATTGGCAAAATTTATATTTTACTCTAAATGTTTGATGTTCACAATTCTCCAATGTTAATTTTTGTTTAAGATGTATATATATATTTATGTGTGTGTGTGTGTGTGTATATGTATGTATATATACATATATAGCTTTATGAAACATATTTATTTTTGTTGACAAATGGTTGCCAGTGCCGTCAAAAAGCCCAAGAATATAGTGGCAAGACATGTGAAGACCACATCATTTTTCGTAATTAAGCGCCCTTTTGTTTAATTTTTTGTAATATAACTTATTCTTAGAAATTAATGAAATATGCAGTAATTCCTATATCGATAATTGTTAACTAATAAATTTGATATAGTTTAGTATTCTGTACTGAATATTTCAATGATATAAATTGTTTGTTACGTTAATTTCCGGATAATGACTTAATTGGTACATACAATCATTTGGGAATTGCTAATTATGATGTTGTATTTTAGCACTAATTTTTTTAGTTGATGGTGATAACTAGATCGATGCCAATAGAATATTTTAGCTAGAATAATAATTATTATACAACAAGAACATAATTTTTGATGGAAATTTGTTTCAAAAATTGTTTTTTCCTGTTCAATGGCGTAATTGATTAAAAAAAAAATTTATTAAAAAGGCATAAAATGACCCCTTTATACCATGATATTAATGCTGTTTTTCTTATAACTGTGAACCTCTAACTTTTCTTATTTTACTGCAGAGACACTAAATTATTTTACTTACAATATATCAATAATATTGCTGTTTTCAAGGCTTCTAAGTTACTCTTCTTATTTCTTTTATTTCTTTAGTATAATCCTTATAATTTCCCCCCTTTACAAAATGTATTAAATTTGATTTAAATCTTCCCAAAAGGATAAGGAAAATAGAGTAATATAGATAAATATTTAGAGACGTACTATTAATATTTTTTAGGAGGGATTTCAGAACTGGTTGCTTAAAAATGAGCGTGGTCTATTAGGAAATTGTACTGGAAATGTCAATTTTATTGTTATAAGAGAATCTAATTAATTATGTAAATTTGAATCAAATAGGATACTATATTCAAACAGACGCAACAATATTTCAATAAAACTTTGCTGTCTAATAACAAACATAATTATAAAAATGTTCTATATTGTCTATTTATATATAATCAACTACAGTAATTTTTCTGCAGTTAATATTGATGCAGTTTACTTTATTCTATGGAAAAATTTTATATTTGAAAATTTACCAAAAAAAATATGGCGCTACACTTTACTACGCTACAAGTTATATCGTAAGGAAAAAAATTGGAGTTAAGAGAATGACATTTGCGTAACAAACGATATGCCGGCCATGTAAATAGATGCCAAGTTTATTATAAGTTATTTTAGAAATAGATCGGGAAACATCATATCTACAGAAATAGCCGCTAATCGATTGATTCTCCAATAGAGAACATTTTTCAGTTAATATAAATTTTTAAGTGATATCCTTAACTTTTTTTAGACATATAATTTTAAAACATAACTGAGAGCCCCGTTAAAAATATAATTTATCAATCTCGCAATATGTTAAGACCTTATAAATTAAACATTTCGATTGGCCACAATATAATTTTAATATAAATGGGAAATTAATTTACCAGTAATATAATCTTGGCACATCGTAAGTATAATCGTATAAAATATACAGTTCGCCGATCTCATTCAAAATAACTTACGAATTAGCGATCATTCTATTATTATTTCTTTCTTCTTTTCCCGTACAAAATGACTTCCTTTAACCATAAGGATATTGCAGTGTTTAGATTTATACAAAAGATCATCAGACATCTAGTTTTTATATACTTTATATATATGGCTCTAGCTGGCCCCATATATTATAAATAAATACAATTTACTTCTAACATAGACGAATTTTTAACATGTGTTGTAAATGTGAATCATAATAATCTTAGAAAATATATAAGTATCGCTCACAATATTTCCCGAAAATGCATTAAATTGTCATTAAAATATGATGGAAAAGTAAGTCTTATTTACTGTATATTAACGTTAATTTGTAGAAACCCAGAAAGAAAGTTATAACATAGCAACTGCTATGTTATAACATTATAAAATGGTTTGAGAGCAACTGCCAATATAAAATGGTTTGAGAGCAACTGCCAAGTATAACATTGCAACTGCCCGTATAAAATGGTTTGAGAGCTCATTCAGCACTAGTTTAGGACATAAAAACTCACCGCCACGGGCCGATTATAGTAATAATTCACGATCCGGTTAGTATTAATTCGATTTTCGATTTACTTTTTTCTAGCGTATTCTAAATTACTCTTACCAATTGTGTGCTTGAACAGATAGTAGTATCGAGAATGGCTTGACATTTCTTCAACTTAATGTTTTATTATGTATGAAGGGTTTCTAAAGAATTAAAATTTAAACAGAATAAATTTGAATAAATTTAGTTCACCAGCACAAAGACGTAATTCGTTAAAAATATGAAAAAGACAAATAAGCAATGACAGTTCTAAAATAAATTAAATTTGCTTATAAAAATACCGCTTTTTTGAAAACGAGTCAATGGACTTAGAGAGTTTACATAATTAATTCAACGAATCACATTATGGAAGTTTATATAACCAATTTACGAAATTTGCACCACCAAGCAATTGAGTCTCAAATAATTTTTAAAGAAATGGCCTCAATGGTTAATTTGTCTTTATATTTATTGAGAGCATCATTTTGAAAGCATTTCTTTTTGGAAACATTTTCCAAAAAAAAACTATTGATTTCCATAATTAATAATTAGTGATGAAAAAAAGTTAAATTTTCTTTTAGTCTTGAAGACCTTGTGGTGATGTTGGTGTAAGCAACTCTGTAATGTCATATTTAAAAATTCATACTTTACAAAAATGTTTTTCAATTAAATGTTGCTTAAAAATTTTTTTAAATTCAAAAATATGTTTTAATTGGCAAAAAATTATTCAATATGATATCTCAAATGTTTCCCTGTACATCACGTTAAATGTCTTTCCCTCGGGTGTCAAAACAAAACAATTGCAAAATCTTCGCACGTTTACCGTTAAATGTTTAACTACTGATCGAAATTACAAAGCGTTAAGAGCCAATTTTTATCTACCGAAAACAATTAGAAACATTTCAGCAACAAGCGCAGGATTTTAAACAAATTCAAACGCGATAATTTTGCCAGCATTATCGTCGAAAGCGTCCAGATTAGCTACTTAATTAAATAATTATACAACAAACATATTTTAGTCTATGGCAATCTGGAAAATATTAGCTCTCAAGTTACGCTGTATACTCGTATATGCCTATTGATAAAAATACACCTTTCTACTCCAACTCTATAAATGTATACGCAAATCACACGCCAGAAAAATAGGATAGCTGTACGTGGCCAAAATTTACTTGATTGAAACTTGACAATTAAAATCCAAAAGAACTTTAATTACAGATTTTTAAGAATGCCCGATGAACTAAAGTTATAAATCTGTATCCATAATATCCTCAAACTGCTTTTCAATGAGATCATATTTGTATATTGCTGGGATATTATCATATAAATTCTTGTTTAAGGAGTATATTCCGTTCCATATAAGCAATTTTTTATAAGTAAATATGTTTTACTATTTCTAATAATGTTGGAAAATATTGGATAACTCTTGTCTTGCATTCACCTAAATCCCTGTTTCTTCAGATGAGAGAAACCGGATACGGATATATTCCAAAACTTTTATCTTTAAAGCTGCATACCTTCACTTTCAAATTTGACTTTTTTAAAAAACCAATTTGGTATACCTAATGCCATAATAATGTTTTTTTTAAACTTAAACTTTTTACAGTCATTATTTTTTTATTTATTTAAAAATGATAACTAATTTGGATTTTTGTCATTGTTATTGGCTAATAAACTAGATCAGTAAAGTATGTAGAAGGTTATACATAACTAATTCAGGCAGGGGTTCTCAAAGTGGATCGCGGCGCCCTATGGCGCCATGGAAAGAGAGCAGTGGCGTCGCGAGGCTCTTTATCTGTATCTTGCTCTGGTAATATATTTCCGCGTACGTACATAATTACAGCACAGTACGTAGCTTGAAGCGTATTCTGCGGAACGGGATGCCCTAAACCATACTACTTACCTTCAATATGAAACAAAGACGTATAAGAGAAGTCGGTTTCTATAGTGTGCGTAAAATATGTTCTTAAAGTAGTGTTCCTGGCATAGGTCGTATTGTAATATATTAGTAAATAAACCTGTACTTTCTGATATTTCATAAAATAGACAGATTCTTAACAAGCAAATCGATAATTCAAGTTTGAATGATTATGCATCGACAAGTGGCGTGGAAGGAAAGAAGCTGAAATAACGTAAATATTATGACGACTCTTTAGATTTTGGCTTAACTTCAGTAGTAGTAAACAATGATGAGAGGCCGCAGTGTGTGCTCTACTCAAAAACTTGAGGACCCAAGAGTAGGTCCCCAGTAAGTTAAAGCGAGGTCCCGAGATCAATCATCCTGACATGATCGACAAATCTCGTGATTTTTCGATCAGGAAAGATCGAGTAGGAAATTATAAGGTTTACAAAAGCAGAAAACGGTCATCACTAAACAAACGTCTATGCCAAGTACCATATGATTTGCATCTTTCAAAAGAGAATACAGAGTGGTGAAGTGCAAGAAGTTGCACATTATCGCACAAGAGCTTATTCTGCCGGTTGCACTTGACATATTTAATATAATGGTCAGGGAATCTGTTAATAAAAAAGTCAATTTTAACTTACCTTTGTCTAATAACACGGTTAGTGAAAGAATCCAGCATGTAGCTGAGGATCTCAATGATTAAATAATAGAGAAAATTAAAGGACAGGAATTTGGTCTGCAACTTGATGAGGCTACTGACAGTAACAAAGATAAAAGAGAAGTGCATCAGCATATGTATTGATGGTACTCTATCGATGGCGGAATGGCCTTTCAAGTTGCGTATTGGCAGCTAAGCGTCGCATGGTCCAAGGGCACATTACATTACAGGGAAAAACTTGTATCGAAGTCGCTTGGCCCGGAACTGGGCGTGGTATGCGAATGTGTAATAACTGTTTTAAACTACATAAAAATTAAACCACTGAAAGCAACATTTTTAAAAAAATTGCAAGGATGTGGGAGTTAAACATTGCCGTTTACGATGGCTCTCAGGTGGCAACGTAATATCTAGTCAATTTGAATTGCGTCAAAAAATCCATAATTTTCTGAAAAAGGAAGGTCATGTGAGTGCTAGTAGCTTTGCCGAACCATATTTTTTGCTAAAATTTGTGTACATGTGCGATATATTTAACAAACGAATGTCTTGAATCTTTCTATACAAGGCAATAACATGCACATATGACATTTGTAGGAAAGATTTCAGCGTTTAGAAAAAAGCTGCATTTGCAGTTGTGTTGAGAAAAATAAGTGAGGATGGTAGTCAAGATTGTTTCCTTCATTGAATCAGTATAAGGCCTTTAATGAAATCATTGTTTCACAAGACTTGCTATACCTTTACACAGAACACATTTCACAGTTCCCTACCTGGTTCGCGAAATAAATCGCGGAAGACGATGTTGGAAAATATTAATGGACCTACGACTCTTTTGGCGCTCGAGCTCCAACGGCACTCATTTGACAAGAAGGAAAGAGTCTACTTAATATATTTTGTGACAATAGCCTGAAATCGAAATTTGCTTATTCCCATTTAGCGGAGTTTTGGATTTTGATCAAAAAATAATATCCAACTCTAAGTACAAAAGCTTTAAGGATCCTGATTCCCTTTCCTACATCATATCTACGCAAATTTGGATTTCCTGCTGTTGCTGTAATGAAAACCAAATATCGCTCAAAAATCAAAGTCGAGCAAGAAATGTAGTTGTTTTTTGAGACTGTGGAATAAGTCAAGTTTTATTCCGTGATCTCAAAAACTATGTGATAGTCGGCAATCTCACCCATCACATTAACTCGTATTAAAAATATTGTCAATTAATATGTCTTTCATGTTTCTTTATCAATCAAAATTACATAGTTGAGATTAAGTATAAAATTGTATTATTTTTTTTAATTACCTGATTAACGTCAGCGTAGTAATTTTAATATCGAGAGCGCCGTGAAAAAAATTCAAATCTGTAATAGCACTGCTAACTAATAAAATTAAAACCCCTGAATTGCAGTATGTAAGAACTTACTATAAATTATATAAAATTGAAGACTTTATTTTAGATCATAATCGTTTAATATTTTTTACATTCATCCTTATCCTACTGTTTCAAATTTAATTATTTAAATATAATTTGTTTACTTGCCGTGTTTGAAGAACAGCCGCGACGCATGACCGACGAATGACGAATTTTGTAGAAATTCATTATTCACAATTAAATGAAACTACGAGTGTAGTATTATTTCTACTTTCTTTAAGATTTTGATTCTTTGCTAACAGCCCACCTGAATATGTTGGGCAAATATACCTAGGTCGTGGTAAAGAACTTAAAGAAACTAGAAATAATACATCACGTAGTTTCATTTAATCGTGAATGTTAAAATTCGTTCCCAAGGTTCTAACAAATGAATACATCTACTTACTTTTCCAGAGTATCTGTACATTCAATGTAATAAACTAATTTTATAGATGAATTTTCTCAGTTGATTTGAATTTTTTTTCTCAACTTCCCTTACACCCTCATTTTTTTTAATGTGGCTCATTTTGTATGATGTTTACATTTTTAACCGACTTCAGAATAGGAGAAGGTTCTCAATTCGTCGAAATCTTTTTTTTTATGTATGTTCAGCAATAATGCTTTACCGAGTGGACCGATTTTCATATATGTAAATGCGATGATAAGCTGATGATGACGTCCGGAAATGAACGATGGAAGTCCTGAACAAATAGCAGTAAATCAATTATGATTCAAGATAATTGCTAAGGGCAGTTCTTATTTTGCAAAATAACTACGCCACTTACCAAGTCAGGGTTTGATGATAAGTTCTGGACATGAACAATACAACTCCTAATAATGTATCTGTTCTGAAGATGAATAATAAATCCTTAACGACGGTAGTAAATTGATTATAATTCAATATGCATATATATATATATATATATATATATATATATATATATATATATATATATATATGTATATATATATACATATATATATATATATACATATATATATATATATATATATATATATATATATACGGAACAGAACTCTTCAAGTGGTAGTTTTTAACTTCGGACATAGAGAATAGAATTCCTCAACGGCTAATAGCTAACAATTGGTGGCTCCTACTATCGCTTTGTTTCTATGCGTTGTTAATATTCAACTTTAGACAAATAGGAAATGATATAAATTCTAACTTTTTCTTGTGACCATTAACAATTATGCAATATTGTAAGAAATAAAATAATTGTGATAATTAATATTATAATATTAATCACTAAAAGAATAAAATAAAATATCTTTTAAAAAACCGACTTAAAAAAAAGGTAGCTACTAAAAAGTAAAAAATTATTACCTCAAAATAGATAAGCAGGTACCTGTGGTTATCAAAATTGGTAATTTAGTCTCAAACAATATTAAGCCTCGGTGTGGCCAATAGTTGTATAAAATTACCGATGTTAATTTAAATGCCATACTTACTGCATCCTGCGCTTCACGTTAAGAACTCAAAGTCACTTTGACTGCACGTTAAGAACTCAAAGTCACTTTGACTTTGACTGCAGTCCGAAGCGAGATTCTTTGTAAGTAATATGTGCGTAAAGTGCATGTGGATCTGAGAAGTAACGTTTTATAAGAAAGTGGATTTTTATAATGTTGTAATTACTTTTTGGTGGATTATTTTTTTGTGAAATGGTATTTTGTTTTAGCAAAAGATTTTAAGACCACCATCAGAAGGTCAAATAATTAATGCCCAAAGGCATAGATGAAGATGAAATTGACATATTCTTGGCGCCAGTGGAGACGAGTCTCATCGTGTGAGTAATCTTTTGCGAGCAAAGAGCTGCAGATGACAAATCGCACTCCCTGTGAAAACCTTATTATGTGCATGAGAACAGCCAGAAAAGAAATACAAGGAAGTAATAAGCTTCGTGATGTTATTGATCGTATATTTTAGCCAATATCTCAAACAAGACGTAATGTCACAATGGATAGCTGGTTCAAAAGTTATCCCACGTATAAACATTTTCTGAAAAATTGTAAACTTGCTGCTGTTGTGATCATGAAATCTAATAAAGACTCAAATTCAAGGAACATCTCATTCAAATTCGAGAAACGCCGAGAAGTTAACTCTTTACTTTTTGGCTTACATAAATATTTGAAGATTCTATCTTAATTCTAAAACGCAGTAAATATTTTTATATTATAATCTATTTAGCATGGTAATGAGACCATGAAACTGGAGACCGTCAAAAATAATCTGTTATTACGTTCTACAATAAGACAAAAAGTGATGAAGATAATGCGTATAAACTGATACGCACTTATGGTGTGTCTTAAAACTACAAGAAACAGACAATGTTTTTCTGGATACTAAATACAGCTGCTATAAACGCAATTTTTTTTCAAGTTCTCAATGATAGGAATAAACCTCTACCACAGGGGTTTTCATAAAAGATCTGGGTATGCCATTGATAAGTCCGCACTTTACAAAAAAAACTAATATGAGCTGGCCGACAACTAATCGAAAACGAATTGACTCTCACCTTTGCAACCGTGTTTAGCCACCATCTAAAAAATCTGATTCCTGTACAAAAAAGTGTTGTTATTTATGACCTGTCCAAGAAAACACTGATGATAAAACTTATAGCTCCTGTTGATTGTTAATATGTAAGAACATTTAATAGTTTGAAAATAATTACTAAAAGACTTTGATCTCAGTCTAAAATATAAGATTTACAACTTTAAACTGGTATGTAAAATTATTTTAAAATTGAAATTGTAATTAAAATTGTAATTTAACCTGGTAAATATGCAGGGAGCATAATATCTTAACAAATTTATTAAAAAAATCTCAAAAATCCATAATTTCAGTTCTTATTAGACTTATTCAGTCACGTTCGTATTGCACATGCAACTTTAATTTTCTTATTTCATATTGTTCAGCAGATTTTTTTTCAATTTATGTTACTTTTGTAAAAGCCATGCTAGGCTATATATTTACTAAGAAATACAGTGAACAATAACATTTAATAATTGTGAAGAGCTCATAGCATGCACCCGTTTAAACTTTTAAATGTCATGCAAATGTTTAAACTTTTAAATGTATACGAAACCCTCGTATTACGAATTCTGCTCGCACTTAATAAATTTTCCCCTTGGTAATACATTTTGGAACATAAATATTACTACCATTCTGCTTAATAGAGAGTGTATTCATTATTTTATTATGTTAAGTTTATAATATGTATTATAATTATGTTCAAATATACAAGTCTCACATTAGATAAATGAGAAATGTACTTATTTTTCGTGTCCACTTTTCTCGCCAGCAAATTTTGCATTACACTAGTATTTTCAAATAAGTCACCAAGTTCAGCACTTAATGTAAACAGTAAACTAATGAAATAAATATAATATTGCACAAGTCTAATGATCTTTTGACCTATCCATCCATAACATTTTTATATTTCTAGTTTTACTGATTGACCGACAAAGGCATAGTAGACCTTTCATCAAGTGTATTCTTGCTTATTTTACTTTTTCCATATATTTATTAAAGATAGTAAAAATTAAAGTTTTAAATAGCAAGTTTTGTCAAGTGTTTTATTTAACGGAATAAACGAGACAAATCATTTTTATAATTATTTTTCTATTTTTCTGGAATTGTTCCTTTAATTTATCGACCCAATAACAACCTCCATACAGTTCATTGTTATAATGCAAGTCCATGAGTGTGACTGCAGGATTCTAGATTAGCTCTCTTTAATTTTTTTATTATATCTGGCGCCTTAAGTTCATATCCATAATTAGTAATTCCTGAGTCGAGGAATCAGGAAGACGATATATATTGCAATACAATTTTAAACATTTCTCTTCAAATATGAATTTTCTACTCTCATAATGTAATATACGTAATTTCAATAATATATTCGCTTAAAATATACAACTTTGAAACTTATTACCAATAATAGTTTTCTACCATTTTTTCCTAATTTCTACTCTTCGTAAGTCTTCAAATATAAATATAGTTTATTATACGTTTTGTATACAAATATAATATTATGTCTTGCCAATCTTTAGTATTGCTGAAATTTACCTTGTGTGCTTGAATATGTAATGAGAAAATATACCAATTGTGACTTGAAAGTATTTCCTTTTATTAAAAAAATTTGTATAGAACTAACTACGTCTAAGTAAAAAGAACAGCGCCACTTTTTTACATTTGATTCTTTTTACACTCACCATATCAACTGACTTGTTAAATTCATCTTTCCGAGTTAGTTTTATATTCTACATGCACTTAGTTTTACAGTTGGCACATACCCCAATATTTTTTTAATATTAAACCTTAGCTTCTACTATAGATTCATTATAACTAATGCTAATATTTTAATTAAATTAGAGCGCGAAACTACATTGTATTATATATTCAGTATCGTATTTGAGAAAGCTTATCTTACATACAGAAACCGATATCCAAAATAGCTCACTGTGCCAATGCAAAACCATTCAACTCAACTCCATACCACTCAATTTAACACATCTTTATTCCTTTCACTACGGTTCATATCGCTTATACCTGGAATATCCATATTTCTTCATTTCATTCATTCCGTGTTATTATGACATTGTTATTCTCTATTCTCCTTTTATGCACTAGTTCGTCTAATGCTTAATTGCATCCTTTTAAAAAAAGAAACAGAGTTAATTATTTGAAAATACCTCATAACTTCATCTTCGGTTAATTGGGTAAGATGTCATTGATCTAGAAATAATATTTAAGATGATGAATTAAAAATATATTTAAGGATTCCCCAAAATTAAAAAGACATTATATTTTTTTTATTAGGTGTTTGAGATATCGGCTGAAAGTTGAATAATCTTTTCGATTTAAGTACAAATCAGTTTTGAATTTGTTTTTCATTGAAAAGCTAACAATGTGGCAAGGTATCATAATTGATGTTAATAGACCCATTTTATTACCAGACTTATTCTAGTCACGGAATTTCTTAGAAAGCTGTAATTCAGCTCCAATATTTCTTATATCTTATATTTAAACGTCAAATATATGACGAGCTAAATATAAAATTACAGAATGTTATATTATAACCAAAGCATTCTACACATTCGCGATATTATTACGCATGCCCTTCTATGAAAGATGGAACTGGGTAACATGTTTATGCCGTGAAAATAAATTTATTATTCCCAAATAGTTTAATAAAAATATGATGTCTCCTGAAATATATATATATATATATATATATATATATATGTATGTATGTATGTATACAAGTGTGTACGGGTTCCTCGTAGGGCGAATTCTACTTATACTTGACCAATTTAGGTGTAAAGTAAATTACCTATATTCATTCTTACTCACTGTATTTCCGAGAAGATACATATATTTATAAAAGGTGTTTTTAAAAACAATATTATATGGGGAACATTTGCATTCGACTATAAGTTATATTGAAGTATATAGGATCAAAAATGTTCGATATCATTATGTAAATGGATGTGAAGGGTAACTTCGTACGGCGAGGCTGCAAAGTGCATCTCAATCAATGGGTGTTAAGAAAACCACGTCCATGCTCCATTATAATTAGTGGTGGGTAAACGTTTATAAAAAATTAAATAGATATTAAGTTTTGATGGAAGCGTCATTTTAATTTGAGTTCTACAAAAATTGGTGTCTCGTTCCTCATTCATTAAAAAACTAGAAAATATTTTTAGAAAAGAATTTTTTTTTAATTTAAAAAAAAAATGTGCATTAAAATCTGCTATTAATTAGTACTTATGAAATGGTATAGTTCCATAAAGAATTTGAGAAAGTGCTTCCTTACTTTCCAAGCTATCTCACTCTAAGCACTCAGTATTTTAAACTGAAAATTAATAAAAGATTTAATTACATTTTGTCGCCCTTATAACCCGCCAAAGTTGCGTGTAAGCTTGAATTTGCTGGAACAGAGGAATAGTGATTTTCAATTTCTGATTTTTTACCTTTTTAAAATAATTAAGTGAATCAGAAGCAAATTTGCGTTTCCTGGGTAAATACATGTAAAATTTGAAACCAATTTTAGCACAATATTTTAGAAGATAAATTTGATTATAATACAGATTTACTACCGGCCTGAGAACCGAATATAATAATTTTAGACAGCAAACTTAAGTCACAAAATATCTTTAAAATGTTAGTACTACAAATGCACTTTTCCCATTTAGAGGAAATGCAATTATCGAGAATTATAATTTGATATTAAATTTAATTTTGAACCGATTATGCAAAAAAGATAAGAAAAACTATTTCTTAATTCTATTAATTAGAATTTTAGAAATATCGTAACCCTTAAAGATATTTCATGTTTGTCACAAATAAATCAATCATACGAAAATGGCTCAATCAATCAATCATACGAAATATTATTTTTATTGCCTGTTACGTAGTTTCGTGGTGACACATAACACATAACAGTTTACAACATTAACCGCGGGTCAGAAACATATATATGCCTCGCGGTTTTACCCGAATTGAATAACCTTCAATATGCTGCTTTCTACCCCCTCATCCCGCATCCCACCGTCACTAAACACCTCCTCACGAATTTTATCTAATCGCAAGGAAACTTTCCAGTGGACGTTTAAAATGTCACATATGCAAGTTATAGACAAATATATCCCATAGAATAAATTCAATATATCTACTATGGTTTCAAATATGTTATTCTTCACATATATTCCATTCTCGTGCATATAGAAATAATTTTAACCCTTAAACACAATGACGTTTTGAAGGTCTTTCTACATAAAATAAAACATGAAGTAATACAATACATAAAAACTAAACAAATTTCGAAATGCATAATTATAGCATTTGTTAGTGTTATAGATGGATAACGGCTTCATTCTAAAAGGACTTTCCAAATTTATTGAAAGTAATATTACGTTTAATCGTAACATTGGGTTCTAAATAAAATAGGTACAGGATAAATTATAAATCCTAATCACAGTAATTTAGGAAACACTAAGTATTTCGAATCTAGTAAACAGTCCGTCTCCGGAATCATACCCGATGTCATGATGAAACGATACCTTACTTGATCCGACTTGGTTGTAATTAATCTATATTTGCTTCATAGATACATTTTCAGTTAATTTAAATTATAAGATCACATAGGGAACCATTTCGAATAAATAAATGAGTAAAATAATTGTTACTTAAGTATTCAAAAGCTACAGACGAACACTTCGAATCAGTTAATTGTAAATATATGGATATGCTCAATGTGCCTACCGGGAGTAGTATTATTAGTTGCCATGCCGGAAATATTGTCACATTGGTATAGCAAAAGTCGATCACGACTCTCCTATAGCAATCAAGTGTGTTAATAACCAAGTTCGGAACTGTCTGAAATATCAAATCAAGAAAAAAACTGCTATAATTCTTTTAATTAAGTCCGGCCATACAGATGGATTTTAAATTAACAATAGTTTTAAATATGGGAAACATTGCTAAGTGCCGTGTAAACGAAAGATGAAAATTGTTACACAAGTATTCGAAAATCACAGACACTTAATTTTTAATGAACATATTCCCCTTCTTTATATGCACGTACTATAGCCGACTCTGTTGGCGTTTAAAGCGTTTGATACCTTATTATTCAAATAGGTTTAATGATGTCACATTTTTATATTTTGATGTTATAGAGCTTACATTTTATTTAAGGTTCAATTTTATGCTAGAATATAAAAGACTATTAGAGTAGTCGTGAAAAAACACCTGAAAAATTAGTTGTGCGAGGTACCCAAGCTCTGAATATTATGCTGATAAAACACGCAGCTTTATTTTTTTTTTCAACATACTTGCATAGATTTCAGGTTTTATTATAACGGGAAAATTGTACCGAAAATTGGTAAGTGCTAGTCTCTCAGAATATAGGCTGCAAGTTCGAAAGAATTTATGTACATGGTTCCTACTCCTTACCTTTGTTTCAGTGTTAACGCTTACAAAAGTTTTAAAAAGCATAAAATAAACCATTTTGTCGTAGGCTTTTCCCCTTGTCACTCCCAAAAGAAAAAACTGGCGACGTCCGTGGAACGTTTTTAAATATAATATAATCGTTATTATGGCAGACTGATCTTTTCTGTTAAAGTGAACAAATTAGTTTGAATTTTTGGATATAGTAATTGCATATTATATATATATATATATATATATATATATATATATATATATATATATATATATATAAATCGTGTATACTAATGCAAAGAACGTAATATTTGTTAAATTAACTCGTCTTAAAATTCGGCCAAAATTTTTGTTTCGATATAGCTCTAAATATGCAACGTCCACATTTTAATAAAACTATTATAAACTAATTTAAAAAATTGGCTTCTAAAAACCATTCAGTGAAAGTTAAAACTTTGGCATCAAATATAATTGTACTGTGTATGTGGGAAATATTGAATAAGAAAATGTAAAAGAAGTATTAAATCATACAGCTACGATGTTGATTGATTTAAAAACTTTATGGAATTACATACAAATTTATGGAATTACATAAAAAAATTATAAAATGATAAAGAAAGACAATAACGACGCGTCATGGGGAAAATGTTAAAACTCATTCATCATGCTGTGGTGCAAATATTTATTATGTATATGTGTGCTTAGTAAAATGAATCATCGTCGGATCCCGCCCGCCGTCGGCCCGTCATTAATATTGCAGTGACAGGGAAGGGATTTTTGTATGTTTGTTATTAATTTAAAAGTTTAATGAGGACGCTGCCATATCCTTCTGTATGACGCTTATTCATCGCACTTGAATATCAATTTATGACGTACTCAGCCTTCAATATGCGTATTTACACTTTAGAAATATTGAAATAATATTTTAATCAAAACTTTTTGAAGTGACATTTGATGAACTGATGTAATATTCATGAGAATATAAGCCATAGATTTAATTAATGAATTACTGATATGTAAGAAAGACTGATTCGTAGTTTCCGTGCAAAACAATTTAGATTTGATACAATACTTCATACAAACTTAAATGGAGCATTATATGGAGCCAGAAATACAATAAGTATTATGAACTAAAATATCTATGACTCGAGTTATTTGATTACACCGTTTTACATACATTTGTTTTTCAAAATACTGAGCCTAAATTAATTAAACCTGTTCAACAGAAGAACTATCGAACTGCTTAAATAATCGACCCTTTTAATTAGGGATATAATTGGAGAAGACGTGCATTTCCGTAGATTATTCTTGCTTATTTGTAATTCTTAAATATAATGTGATATGACATATTCGAATGCCGAAAGGCTGGTTATTTTTATTTTATGTGAAAGAAATGAGATAAATTGAGTCACAATTTCAAGTATCAATGCCAAAAACATATGTTTGTCTAAAGATAAAATATTCTTGTTCATTATAAACGAGAATTTATATACAGAGTATACTTTGAGCGTAAGCGCGAAAGAGTTTTATTTGAACTGCATTACTAAATAATAAATATTACTACTTCAGTAAAAAAATATTACTTCCTAAAATAAAACCCGAGAAGAAAACTCAGTCTACTGTTGCGTACCACACATAATCCAACACTGCCCATTGCAGCAATGGGTAACTGAACAAAGTAACGAAAAAAATACTTCCTAACTAGGTTCATCTTTTTCGATTGTATTCAGCCTCGTGCCAAGTAAACCCGAAGTCTAACTGTACGGCCAAACTTATTCTACCACCAAACACATCCGAAACACATCAGACCAACCGTGACGATCAATAGTGACGTGAAATCACAAATCTTTCCAATCAAAAAAGCTAAAAGAAGCTTTCATTTCATACATTTAATATATAGTATTTTAATTATTGCTTTAATTTGTGATTTTTTGTGAGTTTTATTTTACCTTGGACAGTAAACGAATGTTTTCGTGCACATAGTTTTCATACTTATGCTAGTTCAGACTTCATTATTTGACCATTAGTTAAAAAATAATGCAAAATGATAAAATCTTCTTTGCATGATTTGATATAATAAAACAAGCTCTTTGATTGAGCCCCGTATGAAAAAGAAATTACTCTCGATATGAGTGCTTAAAAATTCACATGAAACACTTTTTAACGAGAGCCAGTGCCAAATTGATGACGAAAGAAATATTATCCATACTTATACATATTATATATACCATACATTGAATAGATTTTATTGTATTAAATTGAGTTTCTATTTCAGTTTTAAGGTCCGTTTCAAATGTTTAACTTTAAATGACATGTGTTATGTGTTTCTCAACCGGTTTTATATAATGTTTTAAAAAAAGGTTTGAAAAACTTAACCAAATTATAGGTAGTTGAATTTGATTAGGACTCTCGTTAAAAAATGTAATAAGACAATAGCAAATATTTTGATTAAAACACTTTAAAAATTTTCAGAGATATGTGCAACAACGGATCCCCACTTAATGCGTGTTCCGACTTAATATGCGATTCAGTATTTTAAAATATGGGTTTGAACATTTCATGATTCATTGGTTAATTTTTTGTTTATTTGAATTTGTTATTCTTTTCTCTATTTGTTATTTTATTAATTTATTGTAATAACTATGAATTGCATCATCACTGATGTTATATTATCGTACATAATAATTAAAATTACGCAAAACTAAAATAATTTTTGTCATACTTTTATACTTCAATATTGGTCTATTATTTTGGTGGCATTTCACAGGGGTTGTGAAATGATGCATTCGTGGAGGGAACATTTATCTCAAGTCACGACTTTACGCCGCGCATGCGTCAGATTGAATAATGTGCAGAATTTGTTTTACTCGTTCTCAGCAAGTGAGAGAAAAGTTGACAAGAACAATTTTTGCAACAAACAGTGAAATATTCGTTTATTTATTTGGACCGAATGTTGCTTTTAGGTTTTATGTTCAATTAAAAAGACTAAAAATACACAATGTGCGAATCGGTTTTTCAACTCTAGGTTTAACATTTTATAACTGTTAGCATTCATATTTTTTAACTATAATAAAAAGTAACAAAAATTGTCAATATCATATAGCCTGAGATAATTTTTGATTGTAAAAAATTTACACGTTTAAATGTAAATTATAAAAAAGTATTAAGAGTAACAAAAATAATTTCTGTGATCAAAATACATAAAAAAGTTTTTGATTTTTTTAAAATATTCATTATTGTTTACCAATCCATGGCTTCTGTGAATACTAAAAATTGCGCGCGTTTTTTACGTTACTGCTATTAAGTTCACGTTTTCTGCCCGACTATATGCGACTACACAATTGTATTGGACTAATTGCGCAAAGTACGACTCGCACATAGCTTGTTTATTTATATCGGGAATCCTAAAAACGATTAAGATTTATAAAAATTTTATCAATTTTTAATTAGTTTTTTCTTGCACAGAAATACATTCCAACAAATATTCATTTTCAATCAATTTTATTAAATAAATTTTATAATTACTTTTCTTGAATTCAAATTGCTTGAATTTTACAACAGCTTCAAAGTTATTAAATAGAATATGTGGTACTGACAAAGGAATAAAATAAATAAAATTATAAAGCAGTTCCATTAATTTGCAAAAAAAAACAAATGAAAAGTTCAAAATAGTGTCGTTAATTGAAAAGTTTTTTGATTAGTCGTTTTCAATGGATTCATTATTAACATTACAGTTTCATGTTGTCGATTTTCATCTTGCTACCTAATTGGATAGCAAGTGTTATTAACGATTAAAGAGCACATTATGCCGATGACTTTAATGTAAAAAATACGGAGCGAGGGGTAAAAGAAACAGAGATCGATGGATAAAAAAGATAAACGGTGTTCTTTGTTGTATGCGTTTGCTACTCACGCATCAGATTTTTAACTCTGTGCTATAATTTACTTTTCGTGCGTACGTTGTATGTTTATTGTTGGTTTCATGTTTTAGACTTGTAATTTGATCGTTCTCTGATATAAGCATCATGTTTGTGGTCTAAATAACACTGAGCCTTTTCCGGGATCAGTTTTGTCTTCTTGTTATGCCTCTGATATAGTATACGCCGTTTGAATAGGCTCATATTCATTGCATTTACGGCAAAAATTATGGCAATGCCACAGCTGCTACAAGCTCCACAACCCTAGAACTATCCCCAAAGGGTGGCTCTCTGCCGAAAATATAATTTTTTTTATAAAATTACTTGATCGGATGACTCATGATACCAAAAGTATGGCAATTTGAAAACACCCACGTGGTAGAAAAGGGTCGGCATCGATATTAATTTAATATTAATTTGTGGACTGTTGTAAAAAATTACTACTTACCCTCAAGGCACAAAATTATGTAGATTTTCTAAAAAATGATTTTCCACTATATATGTACTTTTAATATGAAACTGTACACATTAACGCGCCACGGAGCCGTAATACCGGACAATGCCATCTTTACCTGATTTACCTGAAGCGCTTCACAGAAATGCTGGCATAACTTCGCTTCAGCATGTGCTTCAAGTCTAATTTGTCTATGTGGTGAGACTTATACTTGGTTATAATCTGTTACAAACATACGTGGTCGTAAAGTGTCGAAAATTATATTTTGAAAGTTCCATCTCCCAGAGGCACTTTCCCTCTTGATAACTGTTGAATAACCACCAAAGCTAATATCTTTCGTTCTACATGGGTATATATATATATATATATATATATATATATATATATATATATATATATATATATATATATATATATATATATATATATATATATATATATATATATATATATATATATGTAACTAGAGAGAGTAAAAAATGAAATTAAGGTAATATCTTTTGAAAAGCATATAGAATAAATTTATATACATCCATGCGAATAATTAATATTTCGCAAGGATGAGATCATTTGTGAAATAACTTGTAGTCAAAGCGCATTCATCGGTTTAATTTGTTCTAATGATATTTTAACCATTCCCGGGTAAAACATACAATTATATTTCCTAATATTTTATAATTATGTATCGTTGGAACTAGAAGAATATTAATATTTCGTCATGGCTATCCATTACTTTATTATCGCCTCAAAGTTTTAGGCTTGAAAGTATAAATTTAGGAAGTACGTACTTCATGTGAAGATCTCAACAACTATATGGTAATATATTAATTAAAAACTAATATGCCCCCCCCCCATATGTAAACTGAAGGCAAAATTGTATTCTGCATATCATCGCAGTGTTATTTTAGAATAAAATTGTGGTTCCCGCTTATTGTTTTTTTTGTGTCGCGTTTAAGAACGGAGCTTGTTAAGAATGGAGCTTGATTGAAAAATGATAAGCTTCAAAATAATATTTTAACTACAATTATATATATTTAGTACACTGATTACAATAAAATTATCTCCATATTGGTGAAAAATTTCCATTGGGTCGTAATATTCATAATATCTGTTAACAAAAATAAATATATTATTAAATCCTTGTCTACTATTACTGGATCTATTTTCAAAGGCTTATAAGAAATTCCCTAAAGATTCATCGGAACGTAAAGAAAGATCACATGAAAACGACTAGAGGAAATACATGACTTCGTTTCCTCTCGAAACTCCAAATCTAGGAAATAGATTTTCAAGTAATATATATTAATAAATTTAATATTAGATTCAATTCACCTTTTTGACTGGCTTAAAAAAGATGCAATTCACAATTTCACTGCACTTTTTATATGACATTTGGAATCTCCTCATATCTCTGTCATTCCACCAGATTTTTTTTAAAGTTACACTCTTAGTGTAGTTTCCCCAAAATTTGGTTACAATTTCATCATGAAAATTTAAAGTACGCCTTAGAATTCATTATTACCGGCCAACATAGGTGCAGTGATCGAGTTTGGATGATATAGGTCTAATGATAATTCAATAAGTTTGGATGGTATAGGTCTAATGATAATGATATTTTTGATAAGTAATGACGGTGACGTAAATTTGTTCTTCGGAAAAACCAAGGTACACTAATGGAGTAGGAAAGTGGTTACATGACGCCATAAATGATGAAAAGTAGTATTTATATCGAATTCATCATAAATTCGTTATATTTTGGATAAAATGGCATATCACAGGCATCAAAAATGGAAAAGTAAAATCTTTTTGCCACAAATTTTTTGGAGTCGAGAATAAGTTGTGAATATGAGAAAGAAAGAGAAGCGTTAACTTAGCATTGATTTCAAAAAGCAGTAGTAGTATTTGGCAAATTTATTTATGTTCAGAAAATATATTTTACCATAAAATTTAAACCTAAATACCTGGTGTTTGGTTATGTTATCCTTCTTAGTGCGTTTCTTATCTAGTAAATATTTAAGTCATTTAAATTTCTTTATAGTAAACATTTTATAAAAAAAGTAATACAAGTCGGAAAATAATTTTAAGAGTTAAAAAAATAGAGCTAAAGAAATAATACCAAAATTACTGCCAAAATTGAGTACAAAATATTGAACAACTCAACGGAATTCTATGACAAAACTTCCTAAGACTATGAATTAAGAACTGAAAATTTAAATATCTAACATTTTTAATTTAGGTGTTGAAGTATTGAGGTCAGATGAAGAAGTAATATAATATAATAATCTAGTTCCGAATTTTGGAAATTGGGGAAAACAGGTATTTGACATGACGGAGGGGTTGAAAAAGACGAGAAAAATAAAAATTAAGATCGCGAAAATAAAGTATATGATTATTGTGAGGCATCAGATGAGGTGTGCATTTCACCTCGTAATAACTAGTAATATGTAACTTTTCGTAGCAAATTTAATTTCAAATAGTGATGTTCACAAAAAGATCGTATAATTATTTAAAAAGTTTTAAATAATGCCTTTGGAAGGTAATAACTTCCAACCTTTTTCAGTTAGTATCATTTTTAGGGTTCAATAAGTTCGAACGTGTCGAAGAACACACCTCGTAAAATAGAATTTTACTCAACTTGCTTTCTTCTAATTATAATCATATTGAAAAACTTAAAAATATACATGCTGCCGATAGTTGAAAATTTAGAATTTGCCTCCTACTGTAAACTGATTCACAATTTATTGTCAAGATGTCCGAATGTAATCGATCATATAAATTTAGCACAGCGAAAGAATATTCTATAATTTTTCGAATTATTCCATATTTTTAGTGCCAGTATATTTTTTTAAATTTCAAGGTTTTCAAAACAAAATCTAGTGCTAGGTACGTGCAACCTTAGATTATTGAAGAAGAAGATGTGAAACTCACATAAGCCAGCATTATCTTTAATAAAAAGAATATATACATTATACCTATCACGCATACTTGACTGGTCGATTTAAGCGAGACCCGTAATTAGAAAAATAGAAAAAAATGTCAATATATATATTAAATCTAAAATCGATTTTTCAATGTTTTATTTATTTAAATCTGGGTCTTTTTAAATGTTTAATAAAACCCAGATAGCTTATATGTCCATAATCGAACAAAGGTAGTAAAACTGTTTGACAGAAATAATTTTAATTTTATATTATTTATTAAGGACAAACAACTTTTTTCACATATATACTTAATTGAATTTATTTTTGATTTTTTACTGACGTTGTTTCAGAAGATAAGATTTTTCATCTCCTGTAATACCCGATCAAAGTCTTACTGCATATATGATCTTCATTTCTTACATAGCTGGTATGTAATATTAGCCCCCAGTTTATTTTAGACTGACGTCTTAAAGGGAAAAAAACGGTAATAATTGAATACTTATTCCGTTTACATAATACGTCGCTCTTGATGTTCGTATGAGAGCAAGAGTGTATATCTTTAAAACTACTACTCCTAGCCAATGACCAACCTTCATACCAGCTTCTCCATTAACATAGTTCTTTGTGTGAAGCAGTACAGGTAAATTTTCAAAATCGGTAACTCTTTTGAAATCAGGTATTTATTGCGAAAGATATTCCGGCTAGCAGCTTGAGAATCAACGAAGAATAGGGTCTTTAAAGCCAAAGATTTTTTCGATCTAGCGGCTGCGTTTTGAATTGTTGCTATCTTCTAATTGTTGCTCTCCGAATTGTTGCTTTATTCCATTTAATTACTGGAGCTCATTTTAGATAGCAACAAAGCAGCTTCATTTCAAAATGCGCGGTGAAAGATGTTGAAACTTTTCTTTTCCAGAGATTTTTGTAAGATGGGTTTTAATATATTGCTGAAAATGTTCTCAAAAATATCTCCTTTCTCCTCTTTATCTCAAAATACAAAGTAAAAAAAAGTGAACAGAATAATTATAACGATGGTTATCGATCTTATAATTTTTCAAAAATTCGTTATATTTTCACACTTATGACAGTTATATTAGACAATATACTGATACGCTGAAAAATTATGTTGATATGTATAAATTATAATAGAAATCATATATATTCATCAATGCTTAAATAGAAGTGTATAGGAAAATTTATCCAAAGTTCTTGTTCTATTTAATAGGTGTTTTTAAATACTAGGGTGACAACAAATAAATGCGGCACTTTTTTGATCATTTAGCCATTGGGACTTGGCGAGTAATAATAAAAAAATGTATGAAAATTTAGCGATTAGTGTTCCTTCTAATTAATAGCCAAATTGCCACTAATATTTACTGACTATTGAGCAGTTACGATAAATTTTCCACAAATCGAAGCGAAGTATATTTTTACGAGACAATATTCAATTCCGCGTAGTAAAAGCAACGAGTGAAAAATATTCCTCCTTTTACTATGCTTCCTCACCCACTATACATTTCAGACCACTCGCTATTCATTTGTTAGCTTTCTTTATTTACAAGTTAATAATTTTAAAAAGGTATACTATCTTATGATTAAACTTATCCAGTTTTCCAATAAAAAAATTAAAGAAATAAAAACGCAATAATTTATTTTTTGCCTATATGCTCGCCACAAGGGGTAAATAACTATGGTGGTTTCTTATTTGAAGGTTTTAATTTAATTACATTTAACAAATAAAATAACTTTGTGAATTGAGACGGTGGGCTCATATATTGTAAATATATAATACATATGTATATTAGCCTGACGGGATTACAATGAGAAAGTTGTCTATAATTCACAAATTACAATAATGGTACTTTTTCATTTGAAAATGTAACGCGTTCAATGGACAGTACAGAGTTTTTACAGACGTTTCTATTTTATTTACCAAGCCGTAGATTCCTAATGTTTATAAGCCTTCTTTAACCCTAGATTACTAACCTTATTTTTCGACGCTTAATACTAACCTTCGTCGTTTCGACTACGCTGTATAATGGAGGGGGTTTTAGGGGTTTAATTAAAAAAAATATTTATATTTATGTTTTTATTTTAAATAATGAGTATTAACCTACATATTTAGAGACTATAATATATACTTTAACATATTTTTTATTCAAACAGTCATCATAATGAGATCATAGTTTACATACATAATCAACTTTTTCATAAATTTTTAAAAAAATCGTACATATAGCGTTAAATTGTTCGAAATAAACTATAAAAACAAAAATAATATCTGAAAAATGAATTAAAAATAAAATTTTGGTAATGGTTTAGGAACTAATACATTTGTGACACACATTAAGTTTGTGTTCCCCGCACAACGATTTATTGCACTTAGTGCACCTACTTTTAGTCATCCTTCGCTTTTTGGAGGGACATATTTTTCTTTTATTTTGCTGTGCACACATACATCAGCTGCATTACTTTGCTCAGTCTCATTTATAATACCCTCATTACTACTTCCTGGCATGTTTAAAATTTGTGTAATTGAGTCCCGCAGACTAGTTTGTAGAGTTGGTATAAGCAATCTTTTTTGCATGTGTGGTTCGATCAGCTTGTGATGCAGAGCTTTTAGATATCCACGCCTCGATAAAAGTTTTTTCTTAGCCTCTATAGTGTTTGGTACATAAATGACGTAACTATTTACAAATTCAATATTGAGCATACCATAAAAGTTGCACAACGGCCAGCGTCGTGATTTTCGATTGCAAGAGGCAATGGAACATATTTGGTCCAAAGTATCTACCCCTCCTTTGGTTTGATTGTAAAATTCAACCATTGTGGGCTTTTTAGTATTTACATTAATGGTTCCCTCTTCGTCACATGTTGATAGTAGGAATACAACTTTTTGGGGTTTTGCTTTGTAGGAAAGTAATGTTAGTTCGTTATCATAACAGAACATAGCTGTTCCAGTTCTTCTAGTGCGTTCATTTTCAAATTCTACCCTCTTGTTAGCTCGTAGAGTTCCAACCAATGTCAGCTTATATGGTTCTTTTACTAAACCTTTGGCTAGTGGCACCGAAGTGAACCAATTGTCCATTGTGATATTTCTGTTCGTACCATGAACAGTACGTGTCAATTTTTTTACAAAATATTCACCAAGTGGTACTCCATCTGTTTTAGTAAAAGAACCTAGATAAGGTTCTGCATCCACCATATACATTGTAGAATTATCTACAATCATCACAATTTTGATACCATATTTATTTGGTTTATTCGGTATATACATACGAAAGGGACATCTGCCTCTGAAACCTAATAACTGTTCATCAATGGTAAGGTAGCATCCAGGTTTATAGTTCTCTCGACACTTAGCTATGAAAAGATCCTCAATATCTCGAAAGGGAGCGAACACATCGGTTAACCTCCGTTCTTGACGCGTAGACTTATTGTCAAATCTTAGGCAGTTTATTAGCAAATCAAACCTTTCACAAGACATTGTACTGCGATATCGATTTCCACAAAATGTGATATCAAACAACTCTCTAGATGGTAAATGATTATCTTTCATTGCTGCAAATAATGTGAGAATGCCAATGAGAGCTCTAATTTCATTAACATCGGTTGGTCTCTGAGTTAATTTCAATGTTTTATATTTTTGAGATTTTATTGCTATCTCTGCATTGGTGTGGGTTACAATTAAATCAATCATATTTTCAGTAATGAAACAAGAAAAGCATTAAAGTGGCTAAAAGATTTTTGCAAGAACGTAAAGGTCCAGGTCTTATATGAACTATGTTCCTTGAATGTCTTCTGCTTTGTGACCTTGGCTTTCGTGATGACCATTTGTGTTTATCTTTCCCACGAAGAATGTTACGAGATGGTCTTATAATCAAATCGCTAGGATCTGCTGAAGTGCTAGGTGTCACGTCTTCAATGGAACGTGGTGAAGATGTATCACTACTTGCCTCATAATCTTGATCTGGAAGTTGCTCTTCATTAACAGTAGAACCTTCATCATCACCCTCCGTTTCATACGCGGGATCAGCCTCAATATGGTCTTCAGGCTCACTACCTGATAAATTTTCCTCCTCGCTTTGGCCTTCTAATAATAGCGCACGAATTGTATCTAAAAAAATAATAATAATAGACACCATTATTACTAAAGAAAAGATAAAAGAACGTAATTTTTAATTAAGTAAAAAGTACGAAAAGTTACGTTACTACTAACCTTCGTCGATGCGACGAGCCATGGTTGCTGGAACGACGCGTACTGCCCCCCCTACGCACAAAGCACTACCGTCCGTTGCGAGGGCAACGGGTCGACTGAGATTAGCTTAAATTAGAAAACCGCACGGTCGCGCGCGCAAAAGTTACCGCGATTTTTTTAGTGATGCGTCGTCGAATCGACGAAGGTCAGTAATCTAGGGTTAAATTGGATCAAGTCCTGTTTTAAAACCGTAAGCAATGTGTGTAAACTTCAATATTTGTTCTGAATAGACTGATTTGGTGTATGATATAACTTAAGGCAGAATTATTTCCCTGCTTCACTTTTCAATATTTATAACACTTTTATAAAAATATATATTACAATCATTATTTGTATGCTATCTGCATATACTGTATTTACAAATTGAAATCCAAAAAGACGCACTTCTATTTGAACCGCAATCTCTAATATTTAGGCGGATCTCCCTTCGATTGGTCAGTGGGATCAAAATGTGCATATTAATAAACTCAATTATATCCTAGGCAATTTTTATATAATTAGTAGTCTAAGGTTCCTTCCAAAAATTTGCTTCAGTACGAGTAAAACTCAAACCATGAGAGTATCGTATATACTTTCATACGTACAAAAAATAAATTTATGTAGAGTTTTGCCCTGAAAACAAATCGCTAAACTATTTATATTATTTTTCACCCTGTAAACGTGTTGCATAATATATCTCTCATAGGTGTAAAAATGTTTTTTTTTTAAAAACTATGAGATTTAGAATTGTCGTCATGGTCTTCTTGCAAAATTTAGGTATACTTCTAGTGACTCTGTTTTTTTAATATTTTGACTTTTATAGTTTCGGTGACTCCCTGTCACCGAAAATTTAAAAGTCAAAAGAGGGCGAAAAATTTTCTTGCACATTCATTTTCAATTATAATTAAAAATATATTATAAGACTCTTTTTTAATTAATAGTCTACATGATATATAAAATTGAAAAAAAAATTGATTATTTTATTTGCCTTTTCTAAAATTTTAATAGGAACATTTTTGCAGACGGCATTACCTGAACCTGACATTAAAACGGAAATGTAAAGAACATATAAATGCTTTAAAATATTGAGGCGGGTGAAATTTTAGAGGATGTTTTTTTTAAATACCGTATAATTGTTTTGAAACAAACTATAAACATAAATAAGTTACGTATAACTGGTTATAATATAAAAGTGCATGTATGTAATACGTCAAAAATACGAAAAGATATGAATAGTAATAAGGATTTTAGTACGTAATGCGACTGCCAAAAGTGATATTTTGACCTAAAATCAGAAGCCATTTTCGTTTTTAATTGTTATTTAAAAAACAATGACTGAAAAATATTAATCAAATAGAAAGAAAAGTAATAAGTAAATGAATACCACATTTTTAAGTTTACAAATATCGACGTGCGTTTCAATTAGTGGTTAATTGCTACTTACTAAAAGGAAAATAAAACGATTCTATCAGTATTATTTCATTTTAAATGCATGACAATGATAAATGAAAAAAAATGGTAGGCTGAACTTCTGGAAGTGTATTTTTTTAATTTTTGGAAAGTAATTACTTTATAACAAATGAAAACATTTATTTATGTGTTATGCACTTTTGAACCTCGGGGTTGACTTTGAGATTTTTTTTAAGAAAATACTTATTTGACGAAAAGTTATTTTTTAAATCAGTGAATACTAGTTTTTCGCTAGGGTCAAAACGGTAACCAAGTATCTAATATATATTTCTAAATTTACTTTCTAAATAGTATTAGCTAAAATACTTCGTAGAGGTTTTTCCAGATATTATTGTTAAGCGCAACTAGTTTACACATATTTTATGACGACACGTTTTCAAATAAGACGAATTATTTACAAACATATCGTCACACATGATACTGAATTAATTTCAAAAATTCGTCTGTAAAATCTCGTTACTATTCATAGTTAGACGATACCATCTAAGATAAACGAGATAAGAAAAGATAATAACAAAACAAATCCTTTAACGGAATAGGCAACGCGTACTTCAAAAATAGGAACGGCAATTTATGACAAAACATACTTTATATGGTTTGGTTGCATAATATTGCTAGAAAAGCAAGGTTTATGAAGGCATCTAAGCTCCAGCTTCGCGGACGATAATAGCATACAACTTGGTTATGTTTCACACAGTGTAGGCTATTTATGGGTATAATTGATTAAATAAATAAAAAAAAATTGGCCAGTGATCGATCCCATTAAGTATAAAAAAATATTCATTCTTTGAGTTCTCAAAAGTGTTTGTAGAAAAATTATTTGCAAATATTTTAACATTCAAGTGAATCATTCTTTTTATAGTGGTTCGACTGACAAATGTTAAAACAAATACCAAGTATCAAACATATCGATTACATGACATTTATAGCTAAACATCTCCAAAGAGTAATCTAATTATCAAGTCCAGACAGGTAATCTTTGTTTATATTAATTTATACCTCGTGGCGTTGCTTGAGTGAGGCATCGAATTAAAGCGATTCATCTTCGAATGTAAATGTGCTTAATACATGAATATGGATAATAAACAACTTTTAGAAGCTGTACTAATCACTTAAATTTTCGTTAAATGAATTAAAGTTTTTAATTGATTATTGTATATCTAATGGAAAAAAATGTGTTGAAAAATCGAAGCAAATAAACATTCGTTGGTCTAGATAAGAGTGCGTAATTTATATCACACAAAGGTGTAAAATTTTCTTAATGCCTCTATAAGTTTACAAATTTAAGATAACGAATTACATCGGTTATTTCGGAATAGTTCAATGATATCTTTACTGTCATCATTTCAATCTAAATCAATGAAAAGTTTGAAGTATTTCTTTATGTCGAATTTAAAGTATTTCAGAATGTTTTATGAAAATTTTACTTATATAGAATAGATCGTACGGAGATAATACGGACGAGCCATTCTGTTCCTGAATACTATGAAATCGTATATCTACCTACGTCGGTTTACAAATAACAGTGATTAACTTCATAGTGTACATTGAACACTTTGAGGACAATTTTCGAGGATAATTTGCTAGATGTGTTAGACTCTTTGAATTTAAACTTGGCACATTTAGGGTTTCGTAACTCAAATGGAAAAAAACAAAACGGTTATAATATTACTCACGTGGCAAGTTTTTCTCACAAATTATTAGACGTAAAATTTGACATAGCAATAAAGTTTATTGAGTCGCATATGTTTCAAAATCCAAATATTAAAAACATTTATACAGAAATATTAAAAAGGTAATTGGATAATAGTTTTTTTTTTCAAATTTCGTTTAGAGTAGGGACATGAATTGCAAAAGGAGTTTATAAGGATACCAAAACTATTTTTATAATTTAAATAAAGTGGTTCTATAGTTTTCATTGGAAATGCACACATAAAATAATACCGCCCCTTACTCCCAATCTGTAAAACGGTAAGTTAAAATTACGAAAAAAATAACGTCATTGGTTTATCTGAAAGTTATCGGAAAATTTAAAAAAATGATACTGAACCTCTCAGCTTTTCAAAAATCCATGGTACCTTTACCCATACAAAAAATATATTCACATGATATAATATAATACTAATATTCATAAATTATATAATAGGAGCATAATATAATTTAAAACGTCCATACCTGCCTAAGTGAGTACGGAAACATCGTATTACGAGTTCTACTTGCAGTTAAGATATTTTATTTTTTCCGTTTAAATTACAAACTTCTGTAAATGAAATTTTCTGCAAACTTGTTTTTTTAGAAGTATTGAATAAAACGGCGGCTTTTAATTTCCTCTTCAGTTATTTTACTGTATTGCGTTATATTTAATATAAAAATTCATTTTGTTTCCTAGGCTGACAGGTGACGAACCTGAAATCCAATAAAGATAATAGCGCAAACCAAATACTCCCAAATAATCCATGATTTTTACATTCAGCTTAAACCATAAAATTTTAGGAATTACATTTAATATGATTCAAATGATATGATGGAAACATTTGATATGATGGAAATACAATTTAATACTTATCGAAGCGCACAACTAAATTTTATTAAATATGCTGTTCTGCAAAGTAGATGGCTTTAACAATTTATTCAATTTTTGCATCACCTCACTAGTTTAAACTGAAATTTACCATTTTAATAAAAAACAAATTTAAAGAAAATTCTCCGTTCTTTCTCTATCCTACTCCTTGTCCCCCCTCTTACGTGTAAAAACTTTAACATTAAATTTTCTGATCAATTTAATGACACTAAACTATGAAGTGTTACAATTGAATACTTTTAATATTTTATCGAATAATTCAATATTCATTGCCGTGGTGTGTTGGTCTGATCACAAGGCATTGGGCCTTTGGCGGCGCGATACACCGCGGGGTCCGGGTTGCACTCCCGGCCGCTCGTTGTGCGGGGCTGGATTAGTGTTCTGGTTGACTTTAAAAGATTACTCTCGTAGTAATAAGTTCGCCATATGCATCAAATAGATACAATAAAATATATAAATAAATAAATATTTAGAGATATTCTAAACTGTTATTAAGTTATTTAATACCAAATAATCTTATCATATATTCATCTCTTCCCATCTTACAAAGCATATCCATTGCAGTTTTTATCATTTCTTTCGGTATTTAATTTTCTATATAGAGTACATACGTAACAAAATTATTTATTGAAGTGTATACCCATTCAAAAGCCGCGCAAACGAAAGAAAACTGATAGCAATTGATTGTATACATTAAACCTAGGTGCAATTTGTACACATATATCTGACATTGGTATAAGATAATCATGTGAAATCTTGATAATAATTGCTTCAGAAATTAATTTAAATTCGTTTAATTACTTTACATGATTCCAAAAACCTAACAAATATGATACCGTTGTGCGTAAGTAAATAAAAATGCCAAAAATTCGAACTCAATATTATAACAAAAACCACCATCGGTTAACAAATTGGGATTAAACGAGAAAGCTTTCCAATTCGAGCCAACACACTTAGCCCGACTTAAATCCGTTGGATTACAAATATAATGA
Organism: Druceiella hillmani; assembly: GCA_039881145.1. Lineage (NCBI taxonomy): Eukaryota > Metazoa > Arthropoda > Insecta > Lepidoptera > Hepialidae > Druceiella > Druceiella hillmani. The sequence continues at coordinate 3,785,124 of JAYKKI010000116.1, read as the reverse complement.
ACAGAATATGTGCTAAATATCCTTCTCAGCCCCACCGTACAATTCAATGGATTTCGTTATTAGCCGATTGTATCTTTGCATCGCGTTAGTAAATTTTATTATTATAAAATAAAATATAAAATGGTTCCTTCTAACGTTCTTATTTAATTTTTATAGCTAATAATATTTTAAATTTAAACGCATACACGGTTATTGTACCTATCTTTACAGAAATAAAAAGTGAGAGCACTAAGAAAAAACTTTCTTCCATAACGCAGATCATAAAATGTCGATTGATTCAATGACTGTTCTCCTTCTAACCATCTACGTTACTTAAACATTTCTATAAAATCATCGGTTCGTGATTATATTTTATTGGTATAAATATTTTATTTTTCCAAACTGACGAGCCTAACATTTTACCCATAAAATTATCGTATTTGCCCAATTAGTTTTCTTTTCGGAGTGTCTTAAACCACGTAAAGGTTACTTTCTAGATCGTAAAAATTAATTACGAGAAACATTTGTAATTCGTCTTCACTTCAGTATATACGCATGTTTACATTATATAATAACTCATCTAAATAGCAATCATGTGTGAAATCATTTGACGTACTTTCAGTTAAATTAATACTACAATATTAATATGGCCAGGAGTAAACATGATAACATAATCTGATTACATAAAAAGATATATATATATATATAAATTAGGTTTTGCCAATTTTAAAATTATTGTATTTTTCTAATGTCTTGATGTATATGCAAAATGTTAAACAATTTGGACCTATGAAAATGGATGAAAATTAAATTGAAAGATTCTATTATATTCGTACAAACCAAAATGCAGACACGTGGAGCTAATATACCCAAAGCGTCTTACAACAAATATGGATTACTTTGTAAAATTACTACAGTGGAATAAAGGATCAGTAAAACCAAACATATTCAATTATTCCACTCAGAACTTCAACTCCACAACGAGCTTAAATAAGACACAAAGCTCTTAGCGGTTAACGACTCAAACATTAAATCGCATATTGAGGTAATAGCCATGCGTTTACAGAGATGATATTTAGAGCGGCATCCTGAAGGTAATTTATGAAAACTCCGGGCCTTACCTCGACATCAATGTATTTGTTGGGTTGAATGCGAAAGTTTCGTCGTTTATTCGCACGTGGTAACCATTACATGGTTTTTGGTATCACTATTCCTTATTCGGGCGGGATTAAGACATTCAATATGTTTCAAAGGTAGGATGTCCGTTAAGTTCAGAAAGGAAGCTATATTTAGTACATAAAACCTGAATCTGCTTTTTTATGGGACCGTATTTGAATTTAGCTGCTGTTGAATTTCAGTTTCAGTCTTTCAAAACTTAAGACTTTCTTTCCTATGAAAATATATATTAAAATAAACTCTTAATCAAATTCTTATCGCTCATTGCAGTTCGGAACATTTTACCAATATATGTGGCGAATGTATCTTGGTGGAAGAAGATGAACGCGTTTCTGCCGTCGATGTTAACCGGTCAATTCGTCTGTTGATGTTTCCAGTGACACTTAAAAGTTGTTGTGGTCCGTTGCGCATTCTTACATTCGTTGGTCAAATTCATTTAGTGTCATTTTGTATGTTCGCTTCATTTTAAATACGAACTATATAATGCAGTATAAAACAAATGGAAATCAAGTTAAAAAAAATGAGAGAATTTTGACAAAGTTTAATCATATTAGCTGCACAATAACTACATTAATGTAAATTGGACATGGTACTTAGATAAAATAAATATGAATTTATTACTACTTTATATTCATTTTACGTATCTAGATCAAAAGCTATGAAATTTAATGTTTTAAATGCTGTTGAAGTGAGTTAAATAAATAATTATTACTTTATTTATGAGAGTGACAAAACTTTCATTCCGTTTCTAAACAACGGGACATGTGCATTATCTACATTTCACAAAACGATATTATACATAATGTATTTTAACAAAAAAAGTATCTAATGTGCTTTTCCAAACACTAAAATACTCTATACAAATTTTCTCTAAACTGTTTTTGCGAGTAATTTATTTAATTCTTTTGTTTTTTTACCGACAAAAATTTAGATTTTTAATTATAATTTTGTGTTATTGGATGACATTCTATAAAATGAGAATAAAATAGGTGGAAAATATAACAAAGATTTTGCAAAAAAATAAATTTTTCATTTAAATAAATCAGAAACAGTTTCAAATATCGGAATTCCGTTTTCACTGTTATCTCGGGATACCGAAGAAAATTGCCTCGCTGTTTTTTCTCGTACTCAACTTTACAACCTGTATCTATGTGTGTGTGTGTGCCTATGAGTGTGCATGTACGTGTGTGTGTGCGCGCGTGCAAGTATGTGATTGTACGTGTTTGTGCGTGAGCGGGTGAGTGAGTGCGCGCGTGCGCGTGCTCGTGCTCGTGCGTATAACGTGCTCGTGCGTGCCCGTGCTTATAACTCACTAGGATGTAATTCCTGTGATGAGTGAATAAAAAATGAATGAATCAAAAATACAGTTGTCATTATATCATTTTCATGTATCTATGGAAAAGTTTACGGTGTAGAATAAAAATTGAGATGAGAACGCGACGTTTGAAAAGACTGATTACAAAGGAGAACAAAGAGATTTAGCTAGTCGAGCTATTTTTACAAACCGTTTACGAAATTTTTTTAGATAAAATATTACTTTTCCTTGCGAATGCTGCAGAGAATGAACGTATATTGCTTGCTTGTAATAGTAAAGTCGATTCGGGACATGCATATGAAATAACAAACTGAAAGATAACCAACTATAGATTCTTTTTTTTTAGATATTTCAGCTTAGAACTGCTTCGAAAGCCTTGAAAAAAATGAGCTTGTACAATATTAGATTATTATGGTTGCTGGATTTTCGCTTTCGTGGCTTCAGCGATATATTAGACTGATGGATATCAGTATGTACTCGTAGTCTATGAAGAATCTTTTACAGTAGGGAACTACTAAGCTCTAGTGCTTCACACAAAAGACTCAAAAAATACAGGTTGTTCGGAACTGATATTGATAGGCTTATTTATGGCTTTGTGTTTGGTAGAATTATTCATGTGTTTTTCCGACATATTCCTTGAATTTGAATAGTTTCGCAGAAACCTGTTTTCTAGCAAAAATATTATAACATGCGATTAATATGCATATTAGCCCCTTAATAATAAATAAAACGAACTATTAAACTAGAAAAATATCAAGATTTTAACGGATATTAAAAACTTAATTTCATTTAGCTTCTTTATTATATCTGTTCCGCCCAGAACATCAATTGTTCTGGCTCAGAACAATTGAAGGAGTGAAGATCTAACGAAAACGGTCACAACGATTACAAATGACGTCTTAGTAACCCTAAATTGTTTTTGATTATTCGAAGAAGGACCTTTAGTACTTCTGAAATAAATTAATTACCATTGTGTTCCTAAATTAGTTGTTAAATATTTCAGGTCGGAGTTAGAATTTGTCCAATATTGGAAAAGTTGGCTACTAGAAAAACATAGATCGCATGTTGTCTACAATTAATTATTTATTATTTTTATGAAGCTATAATATTTAAGAAGTTTGACTCTAAAAAGCACCCGTCAATTTAATAAGTTGCTTTTGTGCCAAACTTAAAAAAATTAGCAAACAAAATTTTCCTTTTTAACAATTATTGTGATCATTATTTTAACGATTAACGTTATTTAAACATTATTCACCGGTTATTTCTAATTAATTATTATGAATTGAATATGCAAAAAATAAGTTCTTTAGTGAATAACCTCGTCATTTGACAACGTATTTATATATTGTTTTCGTATCATTTTGTCAATACTTCAATCGATTCTGACATAGATTTTTTTTTAATATGGTATCGTTACTTTTTTTTAAATATTTCTAGTAAACATGACCTTTTTTTATTTTAATTTCAATTGTATATTCGCCTATTTAAGAAAGAAAAATAGGAAAAACTGGAAATTTTGACGAAGTAATTACGGTCCATCGATGGAGATGATGTTGTATTGTAGATTGAGGAGTTTTTTTAAATTTACGTCTAGTACCTAATACATAGTAAAATATTGATATTATTTCCTCAAAGTGAGGCAGAACCTCAATGAAACTTTTACAATACAACTTGCTAAATATTTTCTTTACGGAATAAGCTCTACGAAGGAATGGAAGTTTTAATATTTTTATAATTTTTTGACCTTGTATTACAAAATATGATTAGAAAACATTCGTAGGCAATACAAATTGGCCCAGGGTTGATATATTAAAGGCAAGTTTGTCAAAATAAACGAATTTCGTAAAAAAAATATTGCAGTATATTTCGAAATAAAATTGAATCATCGGGGTAAACCAATCTGTCTATGGATCATTTATATTTTATTCATTCACATGCAAATATTGAGATATTACGACAATGGCAGATACAGAACATTTTTTTTGAGATCTAAATTTAAGAAGTGAACAAACAGAATACGATAGTAATTATTATATCTGTCTCAAATGAACTCAACGTATTAATCTCTGCTTTCTCTAGAGTTTCCAATTTGTTTTAATTTCTTCACTAAGTTTATCCATATAAAGTGAATATTTAAAAAAAGCGGAGAAAGTTAATTTAGTGACAAAAATATGTCTCTTAAAAGAGAATTGGTACCTGAGATTTCGTTTGAAATACAAAACCTATTACATCCTCTCCTTATATCAAGAATATTTTGACTTTGTGTCAAAGAAGGATAGTGAATTTTCAGTACATTGTAGGAGATATTAATGCATAGTTTATTATGTTATTTATTTAATGAGTAATTACTTTCTTGAATACAAGATTACGAACTTTCTATTTTAATTACGAAGAACTTATTTTTTAAAGTAACAAAAAAAAAATAATATATATATATATATATATATATATATATATATATATATATATATAAATACAGTTAAAGAATGACTGTAAATTAAAGATATGTCTGAGTAAAAATACTGTAAATATACTATATATAAGAAAACTATTCGTCTTAAGTAAAAGGGTTTCAATTTTCTTTTTAATAGCAAACATATAAGGATACCATATACCTATCATCTCAATACAACACCGAGAAACTAAGGATAAGAGCCTGTTTTTCTTTCAACTTTACTGAAGAAGAAATGTCAACCTACTAACCAATTTAACAGTATAATTTAAATATTTCGATAATGGTCAGAATATTAGCAAAAATATAATAAGCGATAAATATCTATATAGATATTAATTGCGATAAATATCTATATATAGAATATTTTCTTATTGGTCTAAGAAAAATAAGAAAATATTTTTATGTTTATATTATTAACGCCCAATTTTCCTTATTATATTTCATCAAGAAACATTGCAAAATGATACGTAATTGATAAAGTGAAAATATAGTAGAAAGGCTAGTGAAAATATAGTATCCAATTAAAAATAGTACCGTCAAAAGGTTTAAGTTCCTCTGTAAAAAGTTAGTTGTGAAAAATAGTGACATATGAACTACTAAGTTTTTGTAGGCCTTATAAAGAAGTGGAACGGTTTGAGTTAGATTTGCGTATAGACTTATTCAATATTAGGCATGTTACATTTAATTTGGGCGCAATAAGTTCTCATTTCCGCATCGCCGATTAGATATATGAAACAAGTAGAATATTCTCTTTACATAATTCTGGTTCTTATAGTGATATAATGTCTAAACCGTTTTCACGTACTTTTATTTCAATATATTTTATAATAATTTTTCAAAGAGGGACTTTACCCATTTCAATGTAATGTTTCATATTGGGATTTTACTTCTTTTTTCAATTGTCTTTAATATTTGTTAAATGATACGATAGCAGTTAATATTTCATGATAATTTTGACTTTTTCTTTCGATTATTTTTCTCGAACTCTTAGTGTATTTTAGTTTGGCAACATTTGATTTATTACATTCAAAGCCTTTGACTTTTTTGTGGGTGCTGACGCAGAACTTCATAATATATGCTACTACTCGTAAATAAATACCATAAATAAATGCCCTTTAACATCATAATAAATGCCATATAAATAAATGCCCTTTAACATAATTTACCGAGAAACGCAGGCTTCTCCTATTACCATCAATATTACCCCCACATCGACCCCTTGGTATAAAATTATCACATGCTTTAGGCGTTTGTGACCAATTCTCGTATTAATTCATAATTAGATAACTAAAGCATTTCGCGAGTATGTAATTTCGATGACCGAATAATTTTGACCGCGTTCATTTCAGGCGGGAACGTGAAGCCTTTCAAATGATATAGCACTTCCGTATAAGGAATAGGAAATAGCGTGAAGTAAAAATAACCCCATCCACTGGCATATTATTTATCTTAGGAATATACAGCTGACCATCACAAGGTTTAAAGACTAAGCTTTTTATCGGTAAAACTTAGAATTACAATAGGGCCTTTCACCTTACAGATAAAACTGAGGGTCTGCTGCTTTTTAATGATACTGCAGGTCTCAATAAATAATACTGTCGTTGAATTCTGCCTGCTTAAATCGTGAAACTAGAGCTGCTTGCTTCTAAAAGTTAACTTTTGTGGGTCTAAACTTCTTCCAATAAAATCTAGGTTAAACCTTCTTAGACTATGCTGTGGGTATACTATCTATTTTAATCGTGATTTTGGAGGATTTGCTCTTTTTAAATTAGTATTGCGGGTATTAAATAAACATTTTTCCATTGAATTACAGGTTCCAACTCCTCAGGTCTTGTACTGCATGAGTACTGTCTACTTAAATCGTGACACTTGAGGACATGCCGTTTTAAAATTGATATTTTGGTTTCAAGTAAAGACTGTGCCATAAAACTTTGGGTCCCAACTTGTTAGTCCTTGTGTTGTGGTGGTACTACCTACTTAAATCGTGAGATTTGAGAACATACTCTCTATTAAATATTTTCGTGGATCTTAAGCAGGGACTCTGCCATTGATCTCCGGGTTCCAACTCCACATTTTTGAGGCTACGGGGTTCTGCTTCCTTAAATCGTGAGATTTGAAAATCTGCTATTATAAGGTAGTGTTATGAAATTTAAGCAATAACATTTGATATTAAAGCTGTATTCCCACTCCTTATCATTTATGTTGCCGAAGTACTACCTATTTAAATCGTGCTGTCTCCAAATTCGTATTGTTGGTATAAAGCAGAACCTTTAAATTTGGAGTTCCAACTCCTCAGCTTTAATCCTGCAAGGTTAAATCGTGATATGTAAGAATCTGCTATTTTTAAGTTATTATTTTGGATCTCAAGAATATATTTTGTCATTAAACTCTGGTTCCCAACTCCTTAGTCCTCATACCGCGGGGGTACTTGCTATTTTTAAATTAGAATTGTCGGTGTCAAGCCGGCACGCTTTTATTGAACTCCGGATCCTATTTCCTAGACCTGATGTTGCAGTGGTACGGCCTTGTTGAACTCCGGATCCTATTCCCTAGACCTGATGTTGCAGTGGTACGGCCTTGTCTACTCGTATATCCGGCTGTTATGGTATGTTAAATCCTATCTCCAGCTTTAATAAACCTATTTGGTCGAATCTTTTTTTATTTAAAAAGGCCCAGCGTAGTATCGTAAAACCTTGGTTACAAATTTGATTTGAAATTTGATTACAAAAATTGAATTATAATGTTGAATTACTACTCTTTTAATAATTACACTTGATATCCATGAACGATCCATGAACGTTTTTGGAGTTCTTTAAGAAGCTGGTCAAAAAACTAGGAAGAAATAATATCTTTGAATTCTACAAAAAGGCGAGCACAAAATAGTGCTTTTAAAAAATTAGGAATTTTTATAATTCCTTGAGATTTTAAAAAGCAAAGATCTCGTCAAAATAAAAATCTTATCATATCTAAGTTAGTCTCTGCCATAACAATAACTTTTGTATAAGCAGTTTTTCTTCTGTCACCATTTTTGATGGCATATAAAATTTGAAGTTTTCATTAACTGAAAATAAAATGCTTTTATCATTTCATCTACACTTTGATTATTTTTCTTTATGCAAATGCTAATTAACTCCAATCATTTCAAAGACACTACAGAGTGTGACATGTTCATATCGCATAGCTAGTTTATAAGTAAAATGGTTATTTGTTTCTTTAATTTGTATTCCAAGAAATCGACACTCTTGACTGTATGTCATACTTTTTGTCAAATAAATCTTTTACTTAATGGTTATATTTTCTGATGAATAAAACCTGTTCATTTTACACACTAATTATTTATTTTCAATGTGTAATTGATTAAGTGTAGTTAACATTGGTATTACATTCTAATGAAGAATTAATTTGGCCATATTATTTAGTTTGGTTAGATTTCCAGTTTATAAAAAATATTCTTACTTTTAAATGTGTTTCTTTAATTTATAATACAGATATAAAATTTTAAAAAATTAGCAAGTGAGTTGTCAAGTGAGTATATAAAATTTCCACGATTCCAAGATTCCATGGCATCCTATATTTTTTCTAATTGTTGAATTGACATTTCAACGCATCTTTTAAAAATGAAAAGCGGGTATTCATTGGAGTCACTGCATGAAACGTAATATTGTGTAATTGTGGCTGAAAAATAGATTGATTACGAGTATAAATTGCAATCCCATTCAAAGGCATGGATGAAAAGAAACTTGGCACCCATCTTTCATGTACCCTTTACAAGTATTTAATTTTTTTGCCATATTTTGCTACGTATTAATAGATATCTCCATATAAAATATTTACTTGACTAATTTTCTGCAGGTATTTATCAAACTACGATCTGAAAGGCGCACGGATAGGACGAAATTATAAGAGTTCCTGGTTTCATTACGGAACCCTAAAAACGTACTAACAATAATATATTAGAAAGTTAATATGATGATTTGGCCCGGCTATTGTTTTATGCCTCACTACTGATATACCATATTTCCAAATTTACAGGTATGGATGGTGATGACCTCGGATTGCTTTCTGAAATGCACTCGTCTTTCCTCATTTCTATATTTTATACAATATAAGCTGCTTATTTGATAATTCTAGCAAAGTGCTGCCTAAAGGACGATTTGTTGGTTACATCCGGGTCACGGCTTATATTTTCGCGGCCCGCGACGTATGTTTAGTCTACTTAGTAATACAAAAAGGAAATTAATTTCACGAAATAAATTTATTAAAAATTTGTTTATTTTTCTTGCATTCCAAATACTAAATGAAATATTTATTTAGATAGTACTTGTTGTCATCTCTATAGTAGTTTTCCACTATTATTAGGGGAATTCCCAAGTTAATGCAAGTGCATTTTTTACAGAAATATGTGTCAAGCATAGCAAGTGAATAATAAAATTTGCTTGTCTGTGTGCGTTTCTTCATGCCTGTGTCTCTATTTATGAGTGTCTCTTTGCTTATAATTTTAGCTCATATCTTTATTATATGTGACCGCTTAGAATTTGATATTTATGATAATACAAAAAAGCAAAAAATAAACGATGAAAGGCATAATAACTTTAATCAAAATCGAAGTTATGCCATTGCATCTGTAATGAAAAAATTAAATTCAGTGTACATTTTGTATTAAACCTCTATTAGTGAGTAAAGAAAACGACATGTTACTACTGTACATGAAGAAAAGTATAAAAGAAGCAAGAAAATTCTATTCATAATTAATTAATCTAAGAAATAATTCAGCAATGGAGTTCAAGTAAAAAAGAAAACGCAGTTACAATGGCTTGACCTTTGATTCAGCCGAATTGGCAGAAAAATTTAACCTGTAGAGCTATCTCGCCAAATAATGGCGCAACTAAAAGATGATGTGGGCAAAAATATTTAGAAAAATATGTGTTGCGTTATGAAATGTGAATAATACCCAATACGGATGAAAATACCTATCAGACTAACATCATTGAGGAAATAATTTTTATTCGCTGCATTTTAAAAGATTTCACACTTACGGAGTAAATCAATTCAGTCCATCGCATGGATACAATAAAGGCAATGATATCTTACAAGCTTTCAATAAAACTTTTATGCAATACGAAGGGTTTCAGAAATATTCTTGCCATGTCATTGGTAGAATAAAAACTACTACCATGACAGCGACAGGATTTACGGGATTTCTTATATAAAATAGTATTGGTTATTCAATAATCCATTGTACGACACATCCAGAAGTTTTACACTTTGCACTAGATGAGTACAATTAAAGTTACGGTTAGAATAAGAAAATATATTAGAGAGAGAAACAAGTCACTGACTCATCTTAAATTTCGTAATTTCTTAACTGAAACAGAATCATCGTAGGGAAATTTGCTATTACATTTAGAAATCTGGTCAATGCTTGTAGCGTTTTCTTTCTTTGCAAAAATAAATTACAATTTTTAATAAAAAATGAATTAAAACCTAATACGAGTGAAATGTAAAACAAAATTCAAGAAATTGAGTTTCTCACTGATATTGTTTTTTTAACTGACATAATAAAATATTTGAACAATTTGAATTTAAATGAACAAAACAAACAATACAATGTAACTAACTTATTTAATGGATTGGAACTTATTAAATGGATTGTAAACGGATTGGAAAAAACTTAAATTATTAACACTCATTAAAAAAGAAAGATTTTCCTTGTTTCCAAGTTGCAAACGATGTTATATAGAGATGTGAAATTTCGAAAGATGCAATGTTTTTTTTCACAAACAATAAAATGATGAGACAATTTTTAGTTTGAGCAGCTATTCACAAAATTTTAGGGAATTAGAAGGCGATTTATTAATTTTAGCTCACTCTTTAACCATTGCTTTCGAAAGCGTTTATAATCAAGAGTAAGTTATTAAGTGTAAAATAGTTCATAAATAACTTTAAATGGGTATTATGTGATCTACAATCATACCCCTTTTACAAACTCCGAACAAAAACTAGATTAAATGTGTTTAACCCCTTGGCGTTCGTTTCTCCAAACTATGTAATAGTTTCTATTGACTCGTAAACGTATCTGGACTTGGACAGCCCTGCTTCAACGCATTAGCTTTTTTTTAATGTATGCGTTTATACATTGTATCGAAAATTCTATGTTATGCAATTTCATAGCAATTGAAATTAGCATTGGACACAATGTGATGCTGATTATTCAGACAAATATTTCGGTATTAAATGCTCTAATCACAGATATTTCTGAGCTTTTCTGAGCATTTCTGAATATTTTATTACAGTGTCTTATTGATGAAAAAGTCCAAACATTACTTTTTCAGTCATGTTAATAGAAAAGAATTTCTCTATTTCCAGAAAAAAAATTATTAAAGATCTCGTCGTTATAAGCGATTTTCTCATTCGCCTCGATGACATATCGCTATGGCCTGTACTTGTCGTTTTATAATATCCTTTGGTTCAAACACAACTTATATAACATTTTATTTAGATTGAAGTAAATCATTCACATATTCTGTATGCTACAAACAAATTTAATATATGTTTGTTATATATATATATATATATATATACATATATATATATCACCGAGTAGAAAGAGGAAATAGAGTGGAAATATAAGGGAGACCCTTTGCCCGCATTTAGAACGACCTGAAATCTGTAGTTATATATTTTTACATATAGAATAGGTTGTTTATAACAATACAAAAATTAATTAATCAAGAGTAAGTTATTAACCGTAAAATAGTAGATAAAAAACTTATAATTGGTAAAATAGTTAATTTAAATACATTGGTATTAATCAGATAATATAATAGAAAAGTTAGTAAATAGGCTAAGAAACAAAAATATAAAAAAAAACATAGACAATTACAGTCATATTAAAAGAAGTTACACTTTTCCACTTGGCGACATAATTAATGCCTTTATACATAATAATTATAATGCTAGTATTTCATCATGAAGTAGCTCCATAAAAGGATGTGTTGTGCAAGGAAGAGGTGGGAGGTCATCGATGCGGTGGACAGACCGGTGTAGGCGGTATTCTATATGAGTGTAACAGGGCGACGATAAATAGGAAGAGATGAAGAACCATCGTGAGGTGAGTAACAACGGCCATCCATAACAATACTACATGTGGACCACGATCGCTCTGCCAAGAGCGAAACAATGGAGAAGAAGAAGTACTTCAACACTTCCTGAAAATTACAATCTACCCAAAAGATGTGAAATCTAAAGATATGAATTGAGATAGCGATTGGATATAACTATATATAACTTAAAGGGATTAGTTAAACAATTGTCTCAAATTGCGAAGTTGGGGAGTACAAGTTGAATACAATGTCAGACAGTTGTATCAAATTCTAGAGTTAGAGATTTCAGATTGAATATAAAGTAAAACTAATTCCAACATTCAATTAAGTCTCATAGATAAGAATTTAGCTCTGAGCAAGGCCTTTTGTAAACATGTCAGCAAAGTTATTGTATACATATTATTCAAGTCAATAAAATTTTAACAGCATTTTTCTTTTAAAAATTCTGCTTAATGGCTACTTATTATCATAGTTTAAAAATTCATTTGTTTTGATAAGGTTTACAGCACTCAGCTATCAATATTTAAACACAAAGTTTTTGATTACATTCTATTACATAAATTGATAATGGTTTTAACCATATGAATTTTTTGATGGCGGCACAAGCTGTCATGAACTCTGTCGCGGTAGTAGATAGTACCCCGCTTCGATTGAAGTTAATTGAATCGGGCAATGCTAACTAAACCAGGCAACAACGGCTTCGTCTTTGAAATATGGGCCACCTGTTATCACTAACGATTGATGCCTATGTGCACCACACACAGTCAAGATTGTCAGTCGGAGTTACTGACAGTTAAAAGTTTATAAGGTATTTCTGTTTCTCATTAACTGCCAGTCGAGTCAGAACAAGAGTCAAATTTATCGATCGTACCACATTGCACAGTCCAATTCCTAAAGTATCCATACAAAATACGTTTTTAACTGTCATTGAATCCGACTGAATGTCCTGACCGTTGTGGTGTACAGCCTGACCGGTGGGCGTGAGCCGACTAATCGAACGAACTGACATATTGAGCCCACTTATTGATCGAGCCAAATACGTGACTTAAAAAAATAAGATTATAGCAGCTGTCAGTTTGACTTCTGCCATAATCTTATTGTTTTATTTATTATACTGGTGCTCATCAACGTTTGACATTTATGCCTGAGTATAAGGAAAATCACAGGGTACATATTTATATGACAGGGTACATATATTTATGATAAAATATTTACGAGAAAAATCTTACTCATAAGCGTCGGGTATGTAGGTATGACTATTATATGTATTCAGCCGGTACACTTCTTTGACCAGGCTTGATAAATAAACTACTACTCTATCTACTATCAGATTTGCATATACAAATATTACACATAGTTGGTCGATACATATTTTTGATTTAGCTTGCTCTTTCAACTGTTACGCTGATGCCAATTAGGGCTGGATAGTTTCTCGTGACAGTTGTACTAAATCGTCCGGCAAATATTGTTTTAAATATTGAAGCTAGTTTTCTGTCACACTTTAAAAATCGATTGACACATTTAACAGTGTCATTTGAAAAAAATGTATATTTTATGATCGGATAGTATTGCCAACCATAAATTATAAATGTCCTATAATTGGAAGAAAAATAAAAAAAATCTGCAGAATCGTGTCCCTTTTACTGTAAAATAAACGGATTTTCTTGAGTGCCGTTCTGTTCGAAACGCTAAATATATTTCATTTCAATGTCAAAAGTTGATGGAATTATGGCGTTTTTTATACAAATTCATCCCCAAATTTCTTTAAAAATGGGACCTTTTTCTCAATTATTAATAACTTTTGGAAGACACGTGCATGATTTTTTATCCATTTAATGATTATTATCTTCGAAAAACAGCCCCTGATAATAATGTCAAAAAGTGAAATGAGAAAGTATAGTGACCTTATCAAATATAATATATTGTCAATTTAAGACAATAAGGATCATACAGAAAAGAGCGATATTTAGTTTTGATGTGATGAATATAATGCAAGTATTTCTACAATATTTACTATTAAATAACACTTTAAAAGGGCTACCTTGTCATTATTTAAGTATTACTATTAAGCTGAACAGTTTATTACAATGTACTGTGACTTTCGATAATTCTAATGTATTCAATCAGGATAAATTGGTAATACCAAAAATTAATACTATTGTCTCGTTTGTATCCACTGAGTTATAATTTGAACTAAAACAGCTATCATACACAGTGTATATCTTCACTATATAGCGCCACTTCAACCAGTGATCGTGCATCAAGGGCAGATTGTAATACACCTATATCTTTTAAATCTTGCTACTTTAATTTCTGAAATTTAAAAACAATTTATATGTCAGCTTACATCTTTTATTTCGATAAAGGTAAGGAATGTGGCAATACACATTTTTTAACAATATCACGTGAAATTGAACTTTTCTATCTCCTTCACTTGCAGAGTTTTACAAAAGAAAGTTATCGAAAATAAAATGACAACCGATAAGATACTGGTATTAAATTTCAACATCAGATTGGTCAACAATTTGTTAATAACAATTTTTGCTATTTTAAAACTCTTAATATCCATAATTCGCCCAAATTTTTAGAATTATGATAAATACTGTCGTTGATTTTTAAAATAAACTCATTTGAATAATTATTAATACGCCATTGTTTTAATTATTATTTAGATAGCTTATTCGTTTCTAAGTAATATAATTAGTCTAATTTTAAATAAGGCATCAAAATGAATTGCTGTGGTTTATTTAATATTTAATACTACAGTACTCACAAATGTCTATTTAAACCAATCAAACCGTTTGATTCTTTTTTAAGAGAAGTTATTGTTTTTAGAACGGCAATACCCAGAATGCGTATCGGTGATTTCTGTTAGATTTTTGTAACACGTTCTCGAGTAAGTTGAATTAGTGAATATGTCGTTTTTAGTGCTGACAAATATTTGGACATAATTTTAGTATATAACGAATACAATAATAAAACTGGTAAAGTTTTTAGAATGTATGTTGAGCAGTACCCAAATACAATTTAGTTATGTATATAACTACATTCTAAAACAAAGTAATTTGAATATCAATTATTGTGTAGGCGTGCACGAACTAATTTTTAATGCAAATAGTGATTTCGTGAAATGAAATGCGTATTTATTAAATAGGGGAATTATAAAAGAAAGTAAATTACCAAATTAATTAATTTATTTATTATTACCAGTACCTCTCTTCTTTGCTATTTTTTGAGACTGCTGAATCTAAAATTATGAAAAACAGAGTTTCTAGAAACCCAGTTGTCATATTTTTTAAATGCGTGCCATGTATTACGTCTGTAAAAATGTATTAACCCTTAATCACTCGCGTGGGGTCAATCTGATCCCAGAGCGCATTTACAGGCGTATAAGTTCTACAGCTTTCAAGTTAAAACAAATCAGTCCAGATAGCTTCCCTACTTACCGGCGCCTCTAACGTCAGTTGCCGACAAGCAGCGACGGCGAGTGGTTGCGTCTCTGTGATAGTGCTGAGGTCATTTTGACCCCACGCAAGCATAAATATAAGTTTTTAATTACGTTTTTTTTATTTTAAAACACATTATTTTTTTAGTATATTTTGAATATTTATGCACTATTATCGCATTGTAGTCCAAGATTATGCTGTTATTCTTTGTTTCATTCACAAAAAGGTATTAGTTTTACATATTTATCTATTTCATGCATTTTAAAAAGGTGTTTCTTATATTTATGTTTATTTTTGCTTACAGTCAATGAGTCGGCTCAGAGATGATGATATTCTTCGGTTATTGGAAGGTGAGGAAAGTAACAACTCTGACAATTGTAGCTGTTCTAATGAAGATGTAGACATCCAGCAGCTCGAACAAAATGTTCAAGCTTCAAGCTGAAGTGAAATATTATCTAATTCAAGCGATTATGAAGAACCAGAGGTACCAACTAATTATTTCTTGGTAAAGATAAAGAAACCAAATGGTCGAAAGAGCCGATGCGCTAAAGTATTCGAATTCGAGCTCATAATTTAATTACTCATTTGCCGGGTACCAAAGGAATAGGTAAGGAAATAACTGATATTTTAGAATATTTGTTGGTGTTAAATTTGTAGGTTTGATTTTGAAGAATGCTAATGAGTACATACAGAATATCGAAACTAAATTCAGCCGGGAAAGAGATGATGAAAACTATGACGAACTTCTAGCTTTCTTTAGTCTTAGGATAATGGCTGGTGTACTGCGTTCTTCTCATTTAAATTATAAATATTTGTGGGCGTAAGATGGAACTGGCCTAGACTTTTTCTCGAACACTATGAGTTTTAATAGAATCTTCTTTATATTACACTGTCTGAGGTTCGATAATAGACTGACTAGAGTAAAAAGATTAGCAAAAGATAAATAAGCTCCTATAAGAGAATTTTGTACTCTCAAGAGTAATCGATACAAAAAACACCATACAGTTTCCGAATTTGTTACAATTGACGAACAACTCCCAGTTTTTCGAAAGAGATTTTCTGGAGTCGTGTATATGCCTGACAATATGACATCAAATTTTATTCTATGGTAGACGCGAAATATTCAATTTTAACACGATTTTCTTTTAGGAAGTGAGTGACAGCGTCTAAAAGCAAGTAAAATATCTACCCAATATGCTCCATCGAATATAACGACATTTGTTTATAATACTTAAAATTAACATCATAAAATTATGATCATCATAAAATTATGATCAAACCTATAGATGATTTTGATATAATATGCTTATAAATAGTAAACATAAGCAGGCCTTCATAGGCGATGTTTTTGGGCCTACGTTTCAGACGGTCAGGCTTAACGATGTCGTTTTTTCTTCCATAGTTGTTATATGAGGAAAAGGTTTTTCTGATTGTCATAAATCAAAATAATCACCACTTCGAATTCCTTTTTCATTTCGTGTGTATAGGTACACCTGTCTACTCTAGTGTACACTCCGTACACGATAACGGCAGGTGTACCTATATTTTCTATATAGTGTTTGATAACGTTATCGAGATAGCTTCATAAATGAGAGCCAAATGATATTAGTTCTAGTTCATTCAATATTTTATGACGCGTCTATGGGTATTACGTAGTTCACACATTTTATAATATACTAAAACATAGCGAAATAAAGAAATTTAACATCTGAATAACATTTTTTGAGCGAGATTTTTGAATCAACAGTTGGCTACTAGAGTTCACCGAGTATTAGTTGGCTGAAATTAAATTTCACTATTTTTTAGAACTGAATTTCACTGTTTTCTCTCCATAGTCTTCACGATGCTACTAGCAGCGTAGATTTTAATGGTGTAAAGAGTCTTTTAACTGAATACCTCAGCTAGTCTTATGACTATTTTTCTTAAAGCTGGTACCGTTTGAAATAGCGCTATATCATATATGTATTTATTCAACGATAATATTAATACAGTGAAAACGCATCAGAGCGAGAACGGGATGTACTTTTGGGTGAATTAGGTGTTGCGGTATTATTTGATGAACGTGATGCGTTTGCGGTGTAGATGTGATGTCGACTTCATTGAAGAAGTTTTCAACGATTGTTTTTGAAGAAATACCATTTATTAATCGAAAAATCTTATTTTTTTTTCATTTTAAATAATCCCTTCTTTGCTATATCACTAATGAAAATACGATACTGGTTTAATACTCATATTTATTATCAAATATAAAATATAAATTTGTAACACAACTGTCGTGTACGTTGAAAGTTTCATATATATTATCCGGTTATACATTTCTGGTTTCCGGTAAAAGCGACAAAAAAATAAAGAGGGAAGAGTAAGCAGATTCTAATGGTCACATATTTTAAACACATAAACCATAAACTTTTGTATTCAGGAATATAATACATTTGGCACAGAAGTAACTACAACGATGACCATAATCATTTAATGCGTCATATTCGTATTGTAAAATCAGTCGAAGAATTCTTACTGTATAAATTGTGAAATGATTTGTTTCACTAATTTATTCCTCTAATTTTACTCATTTTACTAATTCTGTTATCTTAAAACAGATTATAGTGCAACTTTCCTAGATATGTGATAAATTAAGAGACAAAGCACATGATTAAGAATTTGTAAGTTAATATTAATAAATCAAATTTTCAAATAGATGAAATTAAATGTATAACACGTTTGAAGCAAAATGGTAACATTTGAAACTGTTTTTAAATGACAGTTCAGTAACTCGTGTTTTTCTGAACGTGGAACTTTTATTATTTTTGCTGCAACACAAATAAAAATGTTAAACAATTAATAATTGAACCATTTATAGATCCAATAAATTACGTACTTAAAAGTATTAAACAAAAATTATCGATACATTTATGGTATGTGGTTCTAAATTATTGAAGAAATTGTGCAAGGATTTAGTAATGCCTTTAACGGCTGTTTCAATGATTGTGTTTGCACTGCCTCGTTCTAGGTTCTCATGAAGATTGTAAAGGTCGTTATGAAGATTATAAAGGTTGTCTTCCTTCAAGAAGAATTCAAAGAGTGAATTGCAAAATTATCATCCTGTCTGTATTTTGCCGGTATTAAGTAATATCTCCTAAAAACTTTTAGCGACAAGACTGATAGATTTTTATGCTGAAAACTGTATTATCAACTACATCAAATTTAGTTTTCAGACAGAAACATTTCATAAAATATTCAACTGCTGCAATTACTGTAAGCATTTTATTAGCGCTGGAAGTAATGGAAACTTTATGGCTATTTTGCGATATGTCAAAAGAATTTTATTGCGTGGATCACAGTATACTGTTTTGCGAAAATGTCAGTCATTTTATATTTAGTATTAACCAATTTTTATTTTAACTTAGAAAGAAAGACTTAGTCATTTATACATTTGTTTCGAAGAAAATACTTTATTGCGAAATATGGGTAAGGCAAATGTTTTTCATTATTCTCTGGAACTAAGTAAAATATTTAGAAATTATTTGATCGGAGAACTACATAGAAATGTATTCCTAGATAAAATTAATGAATTTTAGATGTAACTATGGAGGAAAATTTCATTCGAAATTCCGATATCTCCAAACAAGCTCAAAAATTAAGTACTGTCATATTCGCAGTGAAGAAGGTAGTGGACGCCGCAAAGATGGTTTATTGTGCTTATTTTCATAGCATTATTTCTTTTAGGTTACTTTTTTAGGACATTGGAACAGATGGAAATAAAATATTTATTTTTTAGAAACGCAGAATTCGACATTTAGTAGTAGGTCTCGACATTTAGTAGTACATCCAGAGGTAATTAAGTGTAAGGAGACATTTCGAATCATGAAAACCATGGCTATGCCTAATGATGTACGCTAAAATATTTATTTATTTACTTAATTACACACGCGTACTTATCGATACATTACAAGTGAGGTATTAACACAATAATAAATTAAAGGTAACAGTAATTATAGTTTTAAACTAAACGTAAGTCTATAAAAATTCATTTAAAAAAATTACTTCAAAATGTAGGTAGGTACCGACACCTCTAAAAGTAACGAAATATTTAAGGAATAAAAATACAAATAACTAAAAAAGAAAAAAAAAATTATATTTTAATATGCATAATATCTAAAATAAATCCAAATCAAAAGTAGGTACTAATATTTCTAAGATTCGTAAGTTAACACATTTTATTTGTGGTTGGTGCCAACCAAAACAAGTTTCTTGTCTTGTTTTTGGTATGTAAGTTTGACAAGCTTTCACTGGCACTAACCTCGAAAAAAATTGTTAAAATACCTACTTAGGTTCGTATCTTTCGATTGGAATAAATTGATGATTACACAGGAAATTGTCAAGTACGAAGAAGTTACTTTATTCAGTAGTAGTTCAGAGTTTGAGTAATTTTTTATTTTAATAACTAGAAGAAAAATTTCATGACCGCAATGCCTCTTTTGTATTGCAAGGAATAGAAATATAACGTACCCAAAAGATAATCGGTAGAAAATAAAAAGGGGAAGTAACCATATTATCTTATATACAGATATCGGAGAAACGTCTTTTGCATGCGTTCAATCATCAATCTAAATTTGTCTTCGTGTAGCTTTAAATAATGGAGCCAAGTTCTAATCGGCTCTGCATTAATGAAGATACAGCACGAAAATTTTCGACAAGGATTAAAAAAACCTTTGAAATATGCAACACCAGTCCAAGTTTCCGAATTTTATTTTACTATATCCGCCATGTGCCCGCGAAACATCAATCATCGCCAATCACCCTAAGTCCAAAATTAATTCATTCAGGCGACGCAGTGCGGTCGTGTTAACCGTATATTCGTATTCAATAGGAGCGCGTACTCGACTGTAACTCACGATGGAACAATTGTTTGCGTCAAGCCGTTAGCCGTTTGCTCGGCCTCACTCATGGATAGCGCTTATATTACGCTGCAACCCTTCATCGTCTACGACATCCTTGACGACACTAAAAAGTTTCATGTCGCCCGAGAATAATAAAAAACGCGCAGTCTTCACCGCGCAACCAATATCGTTTACCGAAATAGCGAAAAGCAGGAGCCCTAGATTCAAACCCTGGCTCATTCCTGATCGTGTAAAGTAAGTTTTAGATGTAAAAACACCCACGTATTGCTTTATATCCACAAGATATGATGCAAAAAATCATACTATTGAAGCGGAGAACTTTGTCTCACCAAGGTGATTTTGTGAGATAGATTGTCAAAACGTGAGTCAAAATATGTAAAATCTACTTTAACATTTTGCTTGCCCGAAAGTATTAACAATGTTCTTTAAACCATAATAAACACGAGTATGGTACTGGATACAAACATAACAGAAGCACTAAGCACAGACTACCCGGAGTTTTAGAAACTTTTATACCAGTTTTTTTTAATAAATTTCCTCCAACTAATAAAGGGCAGGTAGTCTATCAAAAAAATTAGAACTATTGCTATTTTTGTTAAATATTCGTTTTAAGACCATAGCACAAAATATGCTTATAAATGAGTTAATTAAATCGTGAATGAAGCACTAGAAGACCAATAAACATTTTAAAATTATTATTATTATTAATTTCATTATTATCATTGGTATTATTTTTAAGACTTAAAATTATATGTGTTATTGTTATTATTATTTGGGCTGTTTGTTATTATATAGTTTATATTTGACAACACTTTCGTAAATACTTACAATTAACACGTTAATGATACTTATGTTATATTGACGTTTATATAACTTAGTAAAAACATTTGTTATTTAGTAATAATTCCATAATATTAAAAATATGCTGGATGTGTTCTATTTATTTTTTCTTCCTTTGATTATATTTTTTTAATTCATTATGTACAAATTGATATAATTTGGCATGCTTTATTTACCAATTTCGAATAAAACTATGACTATAACATGGAACAAAATACAATATTACGAAGATTCAAAGGACTGATGTTCGTATAACATCCTAACAATCGGCCACTTATATTGAGATAACAATGTGTCGAGAGAATGGAATATCTTGTCACAATCTTCACAAAGCTTGTGAAGTAGTGCGGATTAGTATCAATAAAAGCTGAGGAAATATTTATGTGTATAGAATGTCGCAGAGCTCTAGGTAGCTTGTTCGGGCACGCAAAACTACTACTGGCCGCAATGCTGTTACAATTGCATAAAGTTTGATAAATATTATAGATAAAGAAAGATAAAGAACTAACTATTGCCACCGATTCAATTCGTTTATAAAATGCTGTTCGTGTATGTTTGCGGTATTCTCAAAAACGACTAAGCCGACTTTAACGAATAATTCAGCCATAAATTCTGTATAATATATGGAAGTTTCAAGTGAATAAAATACTAAGGTTATACCCGTATTGCCATATAAATCCTGAAAGAGTAATAAAAAGGGATGAATAGTAACTACAATTATTTTTACCAATTACTAAATGTGAATTGTTAATTTCGTCCCGAAATACGTGTTTTGACCACATATTATTATTAACTATTATTAATTTAATAACGTCGAAGTTTGAAATGACTATTATATTGAATAATTAAACTCTGCTGATTACTATATTGCATTGACTTTTGAAAAAAATATATACGACAAATCACTGATAACAGCATCCAGAATGGTGCCGTAGAATTCATGCATCATTATGACCTAATTTAGAATAACGAGCAACGTTTACTGTTATATATCATTGTATACACGTTTGCCTTGATAAGTTATTGGCACTATGGTATTAGAAATGCAAACATCACTGTCTATTATTTGTGAATTTACTGATGGATAATATATTTTGACAAAACGTGGAAGCAACATTTCCATGTTAGAAAATATATGTGAGAAAAATTTTGATGATACTTTGCACTTTTTATTGGCTCTCCCTCATTTCCGACGATTTGCTTTCTAGTTATTTTTCAGTTTCGTTAGGTCTAGATCATCAAAATTGTTTGCTTAATTAGAAGTCCTTGCTGAGTTTGATTACCAGTTTTGGCTGCTTTGATGCCCTAGCATCATCTTGTAATGAGATAAACTAAAGCTACATTTGATCTATAGTATCAGCTGACGTAGACTTACGGGTATGTTCCCGTAAAAAATTCATTCGTTGTTGAGTTGGATAATTACTTTCTTCCGTTCCTATTTCACATGGGTATTCACGCTTAGAGGAAAAATATATTTCGCGTTGCACTTTACTATCATAATTACGATTAAAACGAGCTAATTTCTGTGTAGAATATTGTGCATTTTGTGTAGAACGAGCTTGATGAGACTTGAGATCTCGTCTCTTGTGCCCATCAGCCTTGCTATCGCTGTTAAGTTGCATACGTATTGCATGTTTTTATTCCCTGTACCTATTTTTCTAATATTACATGAACTAACAAGGCTGAAATGAATACAAAATTGTGAGGAAAAGTCAAAGTCACTTGTCAAGTAAAACTGAATTTTTTTTACATAATAATTTTTTTTTATTTATGATTAATATATTTCTCTATTAGATTCTACGCCATCTTATCTAAATCCAGTTTTATTTGGAATACATTAAAACTTTTTTACTCGATATCTCCCAAGTACAATCAAGGCGATTGATTTGGTACTCACTCATAATTCAAAGAGGCATGTGTCTGGTACCTACTCATAATTTAAGGAGAAAATTGAAAAATTGTGGCTGATCTGGATATCTATTCCTAGATATCCGTTGTATGCTGATCTGGAACAATAATACCCTAATAATGGATAGGGTATAAAATAATGTGTTCTTTATTTATTATTAGCTGTACAGACAGACGGACAAAAATTGTAAAAAAGGCTTTTTTGGCTTCTATTATCATTTTATACGCTAAACTAATCACTCTTTTTAAAATATTTTCCATGCACAGAATTTACTCTCTTCCAATTTTATTGTAGGTATACTAATTCATTATTATTTTGTTGATAGTTTAGAAAATAACAACAGATATGGGACAGTAAAAAGCAAATTGAATCTCTTCTCGCTCCCATTTACACAAGATGCAGCTCATATCCATAATTTATGCGTTTAAAACGAACCCAAAATCTAGCTCGATAGATATAAAGAAAATAATATTATATCCCGAGATTGCCTGCTAATGGTAATATGCGCAGTGTATGCGTTTAAACTTTTATTTCTTTTCCAAATGCTGCACCAATTATATTTTAGCAATATGTATGGTGGTATAAGTAGTAATAACCGGTAACAATATATCTTTTAGGCGGTTTTAGTTTAAAGGAACGGTAAAAAAACGTTCATGAGAAGTTTAACTGTCACTTTCGAATGAAATTTTTTCACAAAACGTAAAGAAATATTATGATGCATTCTCTAACAGAAAATGTTTGTCCTAGATTTCAGGTTGATATAGTTTATGAGGAATTCCTAATAAAATTGTAAATTCTTTCATAATCACACATATTTTTGATTAGATCTCTAGTATTACTGTCTCATTATAGGTCTTATAGCAAGGATTTGCAAACAACACACATTCCCAAAAGTGTACAATCAAGCAGCACTACAGTATTCTTATGAAGTAATATCTCGACAGGTTTAGGAAAAGTATATCAATAAAATGCAAGTCCGAATTTAAACGCCGATTTTTGTTTCATAAATGATTGTCAACTCATCTCCAATATCTACGAAATGACTTTGAAAATTGTACTAAAACTTATGTACCATTCAATGACATGTGGGAGAATGAAAAAATTTCTGTTTTTTCTAGCTAAGATAATATGTCACTCAAAATAAATATCTCCACATTTAATATCTTCAACATTTTTTTTTTGTATTTTTGGAAATATAACTTTAACATACAATTTTACGTAAGGTACCGTGATTATTTTTCTTTATAGAAAAATGACAAAACAATATCGTTTATAAATAATTATATATTTATATGTTTCAACCATGTTTGGGCATCATCATGAACGCAAGGTTTTTCATAATGATTGCACTGCAAAGTGGAACACGGTCCATTTTAAGCTGACAAAAAGTTGGGTTGCCGAGGACCTGGATTGTCTCAGGGTCCCTCCTGGGACCCTCGCAATCCCCTAAATGATTCAATGCGAAGGGACAGATTCTAACGCTGTTGGGTGAAAGTATTGAGACCGTAGATACGGGACACTATTAGGTGACTTTGCAAGTCTCGCATTGAATCATTTAGGATCTCCATTTTGTCAAAAATGCATTTTGCAAATGCTTTAAATGACTCAAAGATCACTCCATTCTCAACATTAATATTTAGATGGATGGGCTCTAACAAAACTCTACGCGCATCATCGTGCTTACTGCACGTTCGTTTCGTCTTTCCCTTGTTTTCGTCTCCCTTGGAATCAGGGGAAGACCACCTGGACGATCTCTAAAATACGTTTCTGTTTATCAACAAGAGATTCATTAGCCAAAAACTCGAAGTCGGGTTCTACCATATAAGCTTTGGTCAGCCAGTAGCGACAAACGCACTTAGCACCACCCGTCTAACCTGCTGAACCCCGATGCACCACTGAGGCTTGGCCAATATGCCAAGGTATATTACATCAGTTTGAGGGTGGAGTTGAGTTGGCTCCGGCAAGTCGGCCCATGGTGTGAAAGGCTACCCGAGTCCTTTCACTGATGAACTGCGTCTAAGGCAAAATACTCCGCCGTGCATCGAGGATCATACCTAGGTAGGTTACTTGATCCCGCACGCCGAACCTAGCACCAGCCACAGACGGTTCTCTCGTCAGCGTCCCTTGAAGAGGACAGTCTTAGACTTTTGTGGGGCGAAGCAAACTTTGTTCTTGATGCCCCAGTCACGTAGCTTGGCTAGGGAGTCTGCCACCCGGCGCTATACCTATCTCTCTTCGGCTCGTTCTAATACCAGAGTGTCGTCAGCATAGGCGATGGTACCACATCCCTGAAGGGGTTCGTGACTATACCATTGAACATCACGTTCCACAAAATTGGTCCAAGGACCTAGCCCTGCGGGCAGCCCCAATCCCCTCAACGTTCTCTTGAGTTCGATATCTGCATCCTACAAAAAGACAACACGATCACAAAAATAATCTATAATGATCCGGCGGAGGTCCGCTGATAGTCCTTGGGATTCCATCGCGGACAAGATGACTGGCCACCAGGCATTATCAAAAGTGCCGGAGATGTCCAAAAAGATTTCTAGAACGTATTTGTTAGGGCACGCGTCGACCCACGACAAAGCTGCTAAAATCGTGTCTGATGTGGACAATCCGAAACAAAAATCTAATTGTCTATCGGAGCCCGGCGAATGAGATAGTTGTGCCAATACACGCGCCGCCAATACTCGCTCATGCAACTTCCCGAAGGCCGGAAGGAGCATAATGGATTTGTAGAATTTTGGATCGCTAGGCGACTTTCCATTACTCTTCGGTATGACTTTAAGCCTCCAGACTTTCCATATCTTCGGAAAGTGGTCCGTGCGGAGACAGCAGATATTATGCACCGCGTTTTTCTATACAATTTTAACCAATCTTTTAGCCTTTTTTGAGTCAGGGTTCTCCACAATGACGTCCAATTCTGAGTGTCGCACCTCGGGATTAGAGCTACTATCCGTGAATAAGGTTACTGTATGACTGATACTCCGCTCCTCAACTGTATCAAAATCAGGGTCGTCATCAGAAAAGAGTATATCAACAGGTATTCGAGGGTCTCGCAAATGTTCCCGGCGTAACTCCCATCGATCCTCTTAAGGGAGCTGAAAATAAAAGGTTTCAAGGGTCTCCGTATACTTTTGTATACGGCTCCACAGGGATCCGAATTTCCAACACGGGTAAAGAAATGTCGAAAATGGAGCACCTAACCCGCTTAAATTATAAATACGCCGCGCTCTCTATTATAGATACACCGAGCGTCTACTGACGCCACCCGGTGAGTCTCAAAGATTTCCGAGGAGTCCGAAGAGTCTCAAAGGTTCTTAGCGCGCCGGTAGTTACATCTTATTTTCCGATACTTCGAACACAGGGTTTGTAGGGTGCTGCTCCACCAGGGGTTCCTCTTCGGTGGGCCCGATCGAACCGTACCCAATCCTCCTTCGGTACTAACGATCGCCCTATCCTGAAACTCAACGGCCATATAATTAAGATATTCTATACGTTTCAACAATTTAGAAAAATCGTCAAGCTCTCGGCGGAAAATTTTGACAAATATTTCCTAATATCGGTACCATATCCTGAACCGTGTACTGGTTCGCGCCCCTGGTTCCAGGGAGGGGCGCACCTGGGAGATATAGAATAGTATTGCTCTTTCACTCGAGAAAACTTCCAGTTCGACCCTCCAGCCGTACACACCCTCCTCTAAACCACTTGAGACGAAAGCGATATCAATATCATTCTCTTCCGATGGTCCCGAGAACGTTGCTAGCATATCAGGCAAGTTGCACAGTAGAAGGCCGTTCTGGTGGATGAAATCGTCCAGGATTCCTCCACGTAGATTGGGGCGCCTCAAGTTCCATGGGCAAGATTGAGCATTAGCATCGGCACAGATGACAACTGGACTCCGCCCGATTGAGCGGAGGACAGCGCTGAGGTGCTCGCAGAAGACTTCGGTGGCCATAGCATATATAAACGCTTATTACCACAACTTTTAACGAACTGAGACATATCTGGGCCACTATGCAGTGTTCCGTCGATATATATTCCAAGAACAGAGCAGTAAAAAATGTGTTCTTTATCCATACACACTTACATACACATGTTTATATATGTACATTTAACACACCAACCGAAGGAGTGTCACCTGTTTATAAAGTAGTAATTTTTACATATCCTTTGTTAATGTCGCAATAAACAAGACACGGCTTCATTTAAGTTCTTTGCAGCAAAGTAAAACTATTGACTACTAATAAGTATAGCAACATTTTTCTTTATTGTAATTAAATTATTTATATTTGACATTAGTTATATAATATTTTGGCGTCAACTTTAATTTTTTTGTGTTTTTGTATTTATCAAGAACCTCTCTAATTGTTTCAGAATCTTTCTTTTTAAAAAAATATTTTAATAAGCCATGAATTAAATTTATATCAACCTTCAGGTTGTTTAGAATTGAATTGAATCAATTTTTGGTATATAAAAGAAAACTTCGATATTGATTTTGATTTATTTTACAAATATTTACTTACTGAACATGAGAAGCAAATAGATCAGAAAGTATGGCCTAGTTTCTGGTCCAAGGTTCTGGTTTAAGAAACAAGATCTATCATGCCAATACAAAAAAGCAACAAAATTACGTCTCAAAGTAATTTTAAACATAACATTTTAGTAATATTTTTGTAATAAATGTACTTATCACTTCATTAAAAGTATTTCTATGTCACATTTTAGTAGCTAAAACGTCTGTGAATTTCAAATTCAAAATTAGAACCACATTATTGCAATTCTATTTTATGTAATATTTATCTACAACCTCCTTCATATAATTAATTGAATCCAGTGAATTCAGCTTCTGAATACTTCAGTTGCAAAGCCTCATTAAAATATTCATCGCTCTGTATGCTTGATAATAACGCGTAAATAATGAACAAGTAATTTTTCTCGTGTTTGGTTTGATCTTTTGATCTTTTTCATTTTAATTTAAACGACTAAAAATGAAATTAGGTACGGAATCGGATTATCGGTTGTTTTTCCATAAATATGGTAAAGGATACTGGACTCGCTGAATCTCCATAATATCATGCATCAAATGTTATCATTAAAAGAGATTCAATAAACTCTATTAACGACTCGACTCGATTGAAACCGGTTTGTAACGGCGGCTCGAGAGTAATTCCACAGTTTCCATTCCAAATTGCGGCTGCATTAGCACGTTCAAATTTAAATTTGATTATCAATATGAATTACTTCGTCTGGATTTCCGCTTCCTTTACGTAAGAACTCTCAAATTTTAGAGCATTGTTTTAACAAAGACAAGCAATATATAAATATATATATATATATATATATATATATGTATATATATATATATATATATATATATATATATATATATATGTATAGCGATTAGCGGGAATATTATTTAAAAAATACTTCACCCATGTTCAATAACTCATCATCGTGAACTAAAAAGCAAATCATTTCATATGACAAAAGAACGGTCGAGTGCGAGTCTAGCTCGTGCACCAAAAGTTCTAAACTTCTTCTGGAGTGAAATTATTTTTGTCATAAAGCGTCTCCATAAAGTATATAAATATCTAATAAAATCTGATGTAATTAAATAGGGGGAATAAATATACATAATCGAGAATAGCTCATGAACTTTTATCTAGAGTGTTATTTATGGTTTTCCTATAATCTTTACATAATATTATGAAAAAAAAATGTATACTTTGAAGTTCAGTAGTTTCGAAAGTCACGCGGGAATGGAGGTCAAATGTTTTATAAAGTATCTTAAACAAATAAACAACTAGCACATAACTTTTTTTAAAGATAATTTTATTAATAAATCTAATCCTACTGAATTAATAATGTGGGTTGGAAATTTAGTGTAGCATTTAAATAGTATTTATGGAAATAAAAAGCTTAAATAAAAATCTAAAATAATGAAAATAAATAATTTCAAGATCGTTTTAACTAACCCGTGCTGATGATGCGCTGCACTATATAAGGAATTATAATTTTGTATTCGAATACCTACTAAATATAACTAAAAATTACTATTATTTGAATGTTACTGAGATGTGTATGAGTCAATATTTATATATATATATATATATATATATATATATATATATATATATATATATATATAAATATATATATATTTATATATATATATATATATATATATGTGTGTGTGTGTGTTAAGCGGTTTCTGAGAAAAACGGCTGTGACAACCTACCCGAGGTTTCCTAAAAATATTGTTTTCTCAAAATTGATGGAAATGATAAAATTTGTGTTTTGCATTTTAATAGAAAATTAAAGGACTGTTAATACTTTAAACCTCCTTTAAAAAAACTCTTTGGTATTTTCTTTCAAAAATACAGTAGTTTATAAACAATAAATATAACTTATTTTTAGACATAAAAGTTTTCTGCTTAAAGTTATATTTAAAGTGGTTTTCTCTATCAGAAATATGAAAGTAAAATATTTCCTGCATTTCATGAAATACAATTATAGTGCCTTCTAACCGAATTAAAAATAACTAATCTATTTTTTATCCCATTTCCTTTGAGGCACGTTTGAACAAAACGTATGATTCCTTTTGAGGCACGTTTGAACAAAACGTATGTTTTAAGGTTCACTCTACATGTATAAATTTAAAGTTATTTAGGAGCGCCAACAAAACCATTTTATTTCGATGACTTAGAGGAACAAATAGTTTTAATCTCAGCAATTTTCATGTACAGTGGATTTCAAAGAAATCGTATTTAAAAGCAAATTCTAAACATTATAAGCCGTTTAATAATCTCAGTTCATTAAGGTGAATAAAAGGTAAGAAATTGGGTAAACCGCAAAATTCCAATCCTCAAACTACCTCAATTATTTTCCTTTATTTGAAATGAAGTTGTAGTGACCCTTTCTCTCTTGACATTCAAATCGATGGGATTTTACTGCTATGCTGTCGAGAGCACAATCTAGGTAGACATGATAAAATTAATCAGTTTTATTTTATCTAAATTGCAGTAAAATACTGAGGTATGTTCGTATACATTAACTTTATTTGGTATATTATAGCCATGAAATACGTAATATCTGATACGTAATATAACAATACAAATAGTATTGAAACAAGGTTATTAAGGACAATTTTATTAGAGTATATTTTCAAAGGAGTCTATACAAAGTTTACCAAAAAACATTCTATTATATTTAATGTAAATTCTTCTCTTATGTTTTCCTTCATATGGTTAATTTCTTTATAATCCCTTCAGGAACAACGCAACTAATTGTGTCTTTTTAAATGAATAATTAATCATTACGTATTTTATTCTTGTAGTAAAGTTTATTATAATGCTTTTGGAAAAAATATTTACAGTAATAATCGTGATGGGATATAGCAATAATAAAAATAAAAATAAGAGTAATTAACTGTTCATTTCAACTAATGTATGGAATTTGTTGAAATACTTAATCCACTGTATTCAATTCTCGAACTCTTTTAATAATCTCAATTTGTTTCAACACTCATTATTATCTTTTCGATATACTTATATAAAAAACACAAAGGCCACAATACATTTTCTTACATGTTATATGGTTTCGCTACCACAGCACTTATTACATTGACTTGTAAATTGATTAATTGTTTAATACCATAATGTATTATTGCTCGCATATAATACTAGTACTGGAGGATTTATTTAAACTATTAATTTTCCAGTAATTTCAAATAGAATAGCTGATATAAAAGGATACAAAAAGCCATATTATATTTTATATAATTTACTTCATATATTTTATATATTTAGTAAATTACAATGACGAAGTCCTATGCAAAAACTGGCGCCATTAATATTATAAATGCGAAACTTTAGTCAATCATGCCTAAACGACTGAATAGATTTGCATGAAAATTATATTTTAGAAATTGTAAAATTCCAATAATAACAATTAACTAGTGCAACATTTTAATGAATAACGCTAAGATAATCGGCCAAACTTTTAAAATGTATTGTAAAGATATGTTTCTATAATTTTATTGAATAAGAAATAATTTCCGTCATTCTTATGGAAAATCCATGCGGTCGAAGCCTCCGGCAATAGGTAGTAAAATTTTTAGTGAATAAATATATAACTACTTTCTTTTGATAAGCGGGTATTTGAATTATCCGTATAATTATATTTAACATCTGTGTGGACGGTAGTGCAACATCAAGTACCACACTATCTGAAACTGCATCCTTTAGAAGTACTTCGACACTTTCAAAATTCATCTCCAACACACGCTGGATGTTTGATTTTTAGCGATACGGAGATGAATTCTCGATTATAAAGTATCACACAAATGCTAAATTTATGTTTATAATATTTTCCGAAATATTCGGCACCCAATCGTATCAATTTTTGAGATCAGGAAACTGTTAGGTGAAAACAAAGATAAAGTCACTTTGGTGTTATTTTATATACCTTTATGGACTATTTATTACTGTTATATATAATATGTATGTTACATAAGACGGTATATTATGCAGATAACGATTTGGTTTTGAAAGTACGTACCTGCTATGAAACGTTTCAACGAGGAAGAAAATATTTTATGCCTTAATTAGTTGTATACGCAGGATGCTTGATAAAAAATACGTGATAAATTATTATCTCTTTTATGTGGATTTACTATATAGACTTCCCCAATTTAAAATTCCCTATAAACTAAATCGTAACATGATGCGTTGTTTCTGTTTGTGTAAACGTACGGGAGTGTAAGTTTAGTGGTGTTCAATAATATCGATAACGTTTGTAAAACTTTAACAGATTCTATTTTTATAACTTATTATTCATCAACATTACTAAACCAAAACAATTTTCAATTGGAGTAATTTATATTTAAAAATAAAAAAAACATTAATTCAGATTAAGAAAAATTAAAGCTTCCTTTCAATACTCAATTTAGTTAAGATGAGTTTATTAAATCAAATAAGCAGAAGAAAATTTATTTTATTTCAATGTAAATAATTTTGAAATTGGAATTAAAATATTGATTTAAAAAGTTATTTTATTTAATAGGAATATATTTGATTTTATCTCGTGCACAGGAGTTTAATAAATAAATATTTGAAATGTAAATATTGTCAAATTTAATAGAACTAATTAATTAATGTAACATAATTATCATAATATATTCAAAAGTGATTGAAATATAATTTCTAATGAATTAGAAATTATATTTCAATCACTTTTGAATATATTTAGTTTTCGAGAAATGAATCAAATATATATTTTTTTATTTTATGATATGTTTTTTTAAAATATATAATTAATATATAATTAATTTAAAATAAATTATACATGTTTTAAGGAAGAACCTTCCATAAACTTTGAAAATGATTTAATTCAAATTGTACCTAGTATTATTAATAGATCATAATTTGAAATGTTGTTAATATTATTTATGTTAAATTTAAAATAAATTAAGTCGGTTATTAAAGGTCATTCCATAAAATATTTTGAGTAATGCTTAATACATATTATTATGATTTCACTCAGATTTTTAAAGTATACGACTGAGAAAGCGTAATAACGAATCTAACTAAAAATATCACGTGACGTTTTTAATTTCACTTTGAACGGCAATTAAAAATATTCATCCACTTTCCATTTGATGAGGTAGGCGAAAAAAATCTACCACGAGTTTCCATTAATTGACTAAATACATAAACCTGCTAAATATGTATAATCGCAAAATATTTAAAAATTACATAACTGCTGCGCTGTGATATATGTACAGAAGACGGGCGAATAGACATGATTAAGTTATAAGGTTTCCCATTTGCTATAGAACTATAAAAAAAGGAACGCCTTCATTTCTATCGGTATAAAAATGTATTCGAATAGCATAAACGCCAAATAATTACCTTTACACGAAACTCCGTAAATCATGATATTTTAACATATACGTATATTTAACGAATAATTCATTCCGTTTTTGAAAATAAGTAAAAAAAAACGGAATCCATTCTTTACAATTTACTTGTGGAATGTGCATTTAGCTAGATTATTTCAAGTGAAGTGATATTATCAAGAAGAGAACACGTTAACCTTATTCTAAACACATTTTTGGTAACATGGTAAGGAATAAATTCACAACTGCCAAAAAAGCGGGGCCAATTTTTTGCGTGTCACTTCAATTAATATGCTTCCTGCATTATAAAAAAAATATTTCTGACTGTTTTTATTTTGCTACCTCTTTCTAACAAATAACATCGCTTTTATACATCATCACACTCCCTCTAATCTTTGTTCGTCTATCTAGTATAGTAAGTCTATGTCTCTCTATTGCCTTTGTTTCTATTTATTTTCTGCATAAGACATACAAACATAATTAGTAGAATATTCTCTTCAAACTCTAGTCATTAAAACAATAAATATCTGAAAATCATCCACGGTGTTTAAATTCAATATGGTAATTGAAATAATATTCAATATAATTAGGCGTAAAGCTCTAACTTACTCATTTACATTATCTAGCAAAACTCTGCAAGAAGTTCATCTCACTATTTTTACATCTATTTTTTTGAAAAGTACCTTGACTTTTCACAGTAATAATTTTAATGACATACATTTTTCGCCGTCATTTTATTCACTATAGAAACAATAAACAAATAAATAATTATAGATGTTCTGTCAATTTATGAACATGAATTTATAAGTACAGCAGAATTACACTTGCATTTTAAAACTATTTGGAATCTTAAACCATCCTAGGCTTAAATCAATTATCAAAGACTGTAATAATTATATGTAATTTATTAACATCACACAATATTAATATTACACATAAATAGCCTAATTACTAGGAACCAAAAATACAACTAAAAATATTATTCGTGTTCCTTTAATGCAATAACAATCGAGCAAAAAAAATCGAGCTACCATCTCGCTATATCTTAGTAATCAATCCACTCGTTGAAATAATTCACTAGATTTCGGTTTTGATTATGTATCGATCTCAATGCATTAAGTGTTTTTGTGTATTTGAATGTCCATAGTATTTTCACCTTTTTTTTACAAAATATACATTGACAAAATCTTAAACAACTAATGTTCTCAAAGGTTCACAATATACTGAAGGCAATATATATTTAAAACATACCTAAAATCTTCTAGTAAATTTTCTATCCTTCATTAAACTATAAAAACGTTTAAAAATTTCTGAAATATTATTAGGCAATAACGCCTGAGACCTTGAAAAAAGAATGAGTTTCAGCAGGATAATTGCAGCCCAAAATCATTATCCAGACGGTGTGTCCTTAAACAGAAACGGTCATGATTGAAAAAAGTAACACACAGAAGAAGATATCTCGATGGAGGTTATATTAAAAGGATTATAGAAAAACAAAACTCATTTCACGAGGATACCTTTGAATATCTTAAACTAAATTTTTAATAATCAGCTTGTATGAATCTAAAAAATATCTGAAAATTATTCACAAGAGTAGTATATGTAACGAAATTGAAATGAAAATCATCACAGCTAAGTAGGCACCACTAGTTTACAAAGTAAATGTTCATAGTGATTCCATTAAATTGACTTAAGATAACAGCAAAAATGACTTTGTACTTGAAAATGTATCATTATTATTAATTCTTTAACTTTATGAATCTAAGTCATGCCGAATGAAGTCTCCCACCCTAGATTTCTAGAAGTAGCGATTCGCAAATTTAAACCACTACCACCGCTCTAAGTGTTAATCCTACTCGGGCTTGCTTGCTCGTTTGCGGAAGAACAAAGCCTGACAAGTTCGAAGAATCGCAATTCTAACTCGATATCGATATCTCGACACACAGTTTATTCGAACAAAAGTGATTCGAATAAACGAGTACCTGCTTAGAATTGATAATTTCAAATTCACAACTCCATTAATGCGGATACATTTATGAATCAAATTATTCGAATAAAATTATGCGTAATTACGTATCTCTAATTAAATGGTATGGTTTCAGAATATACGCCGCGGTGTGTGCGAACGTATGATAAAACAAAGACGTATATGCAAACCAACTGCAGTAAATATTGTATCAAATACTTTACTTTAAAAGTATATAGCTGAATATATAAGACTAGGCATTATGTTGTGTCTTTTAGGGATTAAAGTTACATTTATCGATATAATAGTTATAATGTTCCCAATTTTTTCGAAGAGTGTAGAAAGTAGTGTATGATAGAAAGTACATATATTTACGTTATAGCGTATCTTCTAGTGTTTTTTTATAATATTGTATAGTTAATGCTTCTTTACACTGATAGCTCCTAACATTCTTTTAATTATTACACCATTGAGAGTTTTATGTTTAGCTGTTTCAAGAGCTATAAAAGCTGTAACTCTTCCGTACCGTAGCTCAAGCTACATCAAGGAATGAATATGGTTCTTTGGCTCTTTATTTGTCAAAATATATCGCTGATCACTGATGTCGTGTTTGCAAAATTTAATGAAGTTAATAACACTATACTATTTATTTCTTTTTGTATATTTGAAAATCTGATAGTGGAATCATGCTTTCATCTCTATGTTAACACCCATAAAGTAGGTATTTACTGGAAATTTCTTAATGTTTTTTTGTTATTTGTAATTTTTGCAAAATCATTGAAAAAAAATTATATTCTTCAGTATCTGGAACATTAAAGTAAAGGATCCACGAGCTTTACATTTAGCGTTGATAAATTTTATATTATTGTCAACTTCAGAAAGTACCGGTTTCATCCAGTAACACTTTTCTAAAGGAATAATAGATTCCTCACATTTATTAGAAGGTCATATCAAAAAGACTTTAATTGACCATATTAATAAACGTGATTACTGAATAATCGTGATACAAAATCTTCTAAATTTTTTCCTGCATCTTCGTCACAAACCAACGTTTAAATAAATTTTAGGTTTTACTTTATGTCTAGATATTACTCAACATTTTACAGCGCACTCTGTTTCCTTTTGCTTTACCTGAATATATCCAATAATGTCATCTCGATAGAATTTTATATGGCTTCGATCAATCTGACGGACATCCACAGCATGTGCTAACTTATATTTCTTCCTCTTTGCAACTCCCTGATTTTTTTCATTTTATTTGATAGACTTTTCACAATATAATAATAATAATATAAAATCAATAAAAACCTTTTAAAGGCTTGTTTGAGCAAACTATACGAACACCATCATGTTTTCTACGATATATTTTTAAATTATTTTTGAGAGACACAGTATAATAATTATATCACATGAAAAAAACAAATAAAAGCTAATGTGGTTAACGTGCATAAACATTATAGAGTTTTTATTTAGCATCATATTTTACACAAGAAGTGTATATTGTTCTCTATGTTTTACTTTATTGTACTACTAGGATTAAAATAGGTGTATGACTAGCAATTAGCTTTTATTTCAGAATTTACATAAAATTGATTTCAAGAAGAAATTTATTGCTGTGTATATATAGATTTTAATTAAATAATTATTTCGTTTTCTTATAAATCTTTCTTCCATCTTGATATAAAAATAACAACCAACAAAGTCAAAGCACTTGTCGGCCGCAACTACAAATCAACCAACGCGCATATAATTGTAATCGGGCGTGCGACGATCGGAAATGTGTTGCCCTAGACAAGTTGAAGGTCACAGCTAACCACACTAAAATTTACGTACGCTATAATTTTATATCTCTTAATTATTAGTGGATTTAAATTTTTTACTAATTTTACAGTTGTGGTCGATAATTTATTACATTGGAAAAATTGTTACAATTTTTCAATTAGAAAATTACGTCTAGAATATATATATATATATATATACATATGCATATAACAATAAAGAATGTTCATTGACTTTTTCTAATATTTCACAATGCCAATCAACGTAGCGGTGCTTTTAAGCTTCGGTCGAGTAATGGGGTATCCTTAACACAAAGCTTGCGGACGCTTAAATATTCATGTAAAATGCTTTGAACACGACTAATACCAATACATTAACTTGCCCAAATTTGCTGACAGGTCAGTCGATTGTCAGTTTTTATCATAAATTGCACAGCATTGATTTAATCTTCAGTTGTTGCTCTTGAAAGATTTTCTCACGGAGACTACCAGTGAGTTTGATGCAACTTCGTTTGGATTCGTTAAACTAGTCGTGTGCCGTAGCAAGAAGGGAGAGGGGGTTTCATTATTAAATGCTAATCGAAGGCGATCATAAATTTATTGTTGATTGAGACCATAACGGAATTAATTCAAAACCATCGAACGAAAATTTTCCCGCGTTGACACAATACGAGTAAATTTCAGATTATTCAAATTTATACACACAAGCGGAAAATTCAAGCAAAGTACCTCAAAGGATTACTAAAGAATTACATTTTTGCAATTTGAATATTTCTTACTATTTTATTATCGCAGCTGGCCGGTCCTTAATATTTTAGTGCTCTCCTCATATTAAAGCTTGCTATAGATCGTTCTAAAGTTTTAACTGTTAATTAAAGTAGTTTATATAAAGCTAAGTATGTTTTTCTGGAATTAAAAAAGACTTTAAGTGTGGCTTTTCGGGGAAATTTATGAAACTATTATACATAGTTTGTGATCTGGAAAATATAGTTAGCTGCAATCGGTAAAAATTAAAAAAATACAATATCTTACGCTAAGTAAACGACGTGCATTACGACACTCGTTTTCAGAAGTAATAATATATTGACATGTTAACTCTTAATTTATGAACTTATCACTGCAGTAATCATGCAAGGCATCGATGTTTATTGAGCATTATTTTAAGGGCCAATAATACTCACTAATCCGTGAAAAAATAACGTGGAAACAATACCTCATCAAAATACAC
Source organism: Druceiella hillmani (assembly GCA_039881145.1). Lineage (NCBI taxonomy): Eukaryota > Metazoa > Arthropoda > Insecta > Lepidoptera > Hepialidae > Druceiella > Druceiella hillmani. Next base: position 3,747,130 of record JAYKKI010000116.1, on the reverse strand, counting down.
TTTATTTGTTTTTTCTACATTCCTTTAAGGTAAACTGGCTATAAATTTTATAGAAAATTACGTATGTGTATAATAAAAAATATATATGGTAAAATTATGCTCGAAGACCCAAATGAAAAAGAAAATCTTGTTTCTGTGGCTAATTTGGTCAGAAGAAAATAAAATATATAATTATTAACTGTGTGATTCCATGTTTTTTGTGTTATAAAATAAAGGTCTGTCATAAAAATGAGTGTTTTACATCATCATAACCAGTTGAAAACGTCTATAGTAGCTCGGTTACATTATTATTTTTTTTAATGAAATTAAAATATTTGTATTGCGTCCAAATTAAAGGTTTTGTGATATTATGTATCACAAGGTGGTTCGATTTACCTCATTTTTGTTCCTAATTTCCCTGGATACAATAATACTTGCGTTATTGTGGTGACTGTCCTATTAGTAACATCACACGAGAGTATTGGTGTCATGCCGTCACAAATTATTACTCAATAATTTATTTTTTATCCATAAATTTCAGTAAGTAGGGTAATTTTACTCGGTTTCACTGGGTTTGGTTAGCTATAGCTTGAACATGGGCCGATTGAAAAAAATAATCTGCAATATGTATAATGATGTTATCTGCCACAGAAAATCCTTTCAGAAAACGGTTTTGTTATACCGGAAAAGGATTCAATATATATATATATATATATATATATATATATATATATATATATATATATATATATATATATATATAAAATATTACTATTTTCTGCTGTATTGGAGTCCTAATGGACTAAGGTTTTGGTTGATATAAATTATTTATTGTTTGATTTTATTTATTTTGAAAATATGCACAATCAATTGATTGAAACATTTCAATAGATTGTGCTGTGAAAAAAGTACTCACTCTTATCGAAGGTCGATTAAAGCCTGATGCATAAATACTTTTTATGGTACTGTATTGCTAAATATAAATATTTTTAATTTTTCATGCTTGAGAAATTATTAGAATAATTTCTATTCCTAATTTACATATTCAGAGAAATGCCCGTTTTTAATTCACCTGGAAAAAAGCCCAGTCTCAATTACTCGTATAGTCGCATACATTAAGAGTAATATATTAATTAATTTGCCATCATATTCTAATAAATGCGATAATGGTATCTTTTATTCTACAAAAAATACATTACATTGTGGTTTGCACTTCTTGCACTGATGAATTGGGTCAGTATATTAGCAACTGAATGTGCGCATTTATATATTGTTTATTAATTAAACTGAGAGAATTATTTCCATAAAATGTATAAAAATAAATTTCGGTAGTAAATTACATCTTCTCAAACTGCTATATATGCGAATCAGCAAAAAAATGAATTTCACCCCAATTCGAGATATTCGTGGCCAACAAATAAATAACGGTATATAACAAAATTATCAGTGAATTATCCTGTTTTATTATAAAATAATAATTTCATTTAATACATACTAGTAATTTTCCAAAATTGTATTTAATAATAACATTACTGCATTTTGTCGATATTTTTGCTTCTGGTCATGACTGCAATAGTTTCTGACTAAAATATTTTTATATATAATGAAATTTACACCAATCTTTAATGATAGTTTTCTGATTATAGCATAATATCTTGTTTTGCTAATTTAGGAACTTTGGGTTGTGCAAATGTACGTACAGATACGTTCTTATATATACGTAGCGCTTCACCATTATATATGTTAACTCGACATTAAAACAAACGGAACGAGTTGCAAACGTGTCACAATGTATTACGTGGCAGCCAATGCTATATTATTTCTTTATAATATTTCGTAATAATATTTTATTGCGAATAAATGAGATTTTAATTGAGTAAAGCAATCGTAATGCAAAAAAAATTTAAAGCCAAAATAAAATACTAACATTATTGCAAAAAAATTAATATCTGTACCTAGTATCGTTTTCATTGCCATATTGTTATATTTTTAATAATATTTCGTCATAAGAAATTTGCATAGTCGTCTCTAGGGCAATACAAAATGTTTTATGTAAGTAGTAAACTTAAGTATCTACTTAAGTATCGACTTTACACTTTGACTGTAGAACCACTCCATCAGTAAAATATCAAATGTTTTTTACCGAGCTCCACTGTGCCCTAAGTACGTTTAAGTGCGATGATAAAGTTTGAGGCAACTCTCATCTGTAGTTTATCAGTATATGTTAACCATAAATCATGCATATTGCCTCTTGAAGAGATAAAAGACTCATTGAAGGTGATAAATTTGTACGAAAATTATAACTATTCAGTTGTTAGGAACGGTATACGAAAAATGTATTACATGTATATAGCAAAAATGTATTTTTTTATCAATAACGTTATAATTTTATTATTAATTGTCAATATACACACGTTTAATTTTTTTCTGTTTCATTATTTGTAGATTGCTGCAGCTAGATACCATCAAAATTATTAGGTACATCTCTCTTTGGAAATTGTCTCGCTAAAAATTAAATAATAAAATGCATATTACGCACCACTTTCTTTTTTATTAAAAATCATAAGATAATCCGTGTGCTAACAATTTTCAAGCTTTATTATTTTAACATTATGTACAATGAAGCAAATTAATACGATAATTTATTATATTGAAAATGGAATAACACAGAACATCAAAGTCCACTTGATATTTAATCAAATTAATCATATTGTTTGACATCGAAGGAATGTTCCTTTTAAAAAGATGTAGGCTGACCAAAAAAATTAAATCTAGTTGACTTCAGGTTTTAATGTTAATATTAAAAAAAAACAGATTTTGGAGATAAACATTTCTGAAAATTAAAATATGATCAGCTAGTCTTGTTACTGTGTTCACAATATTGATACAGGTAACTTTAAAAGTTACATATTTTTGAACCAAGTTCTTCAAAGGTTATGGTTCTAATTTACAATAACATCTGAGGAAATGAAAAAAAAACCTTTTTACGAGTCAGTGAAACTAATTAAATGTTGAAGACGAACGAGACTTGTTACGTTATACATTGTATGTCTATTATTTTTCCTTTATTGAAATTAAATGGATCGTAAAAACTTTAGTGCAAAGAATACTTTTTAACTGCCTTCACAGCGCAACTGTAAATGATTTTAACAATTGCGATCATTGTCTATGCCAACCTATGAAATTCATAACAAAATTTTCAAAGATTTTTGTACTTTATCTATACCAGGTTTTACTTAACCAGGTAAAATATATAGTGAGGTATGAATTTTCAAATATATATACATATTCACATTACAGGACAGTGATATTTTATAACATTAGATAAAACTGCAATAAATTTTACATTCGATAGTGATGAGACTCTTAAACTACTCCTAACAATTTAACAAACTGTTACTTTTAAAACCTTGTTATAATATATGTTTATGATATGATAAATTTACGATAATATTGGAATCAGTGAGATAAATTTATTTTTCTTTTTTATTATCTTTTCACTAGTAATGTAATAAAAGGAAATGGTAATCACGAGTTGTAATAAATAGTTGCATATAAATACCGTGACGATTTTGAGTTGTACTAAAACGTTCCGTAGGTTGCTAGGTGCCTACAAAAGTTTAAACATTTAAAGGTATATTAGATTTTTTTATTAAACTGTTTCTAATTATTAATGTAATTTTTCATCGCCTTAATCTGTTGTTCCGTATGTATTTCACAAGTGTAAAAATTTCATGACTTTCACAAATACTGTTGATACATTTGTACGGTATTTGTACGCTTGAAAATAAGATATATGATATTAACTTCCTTCTAAGTAACTTCCAGAATATCTGTTTCATAATTTTTATTCAGTAATTTTGGTTATAAGGAGGGGGAATATTTTTTTAAATTAAATTTTCAAAAATGTAGTTACGTAATCCCTATAATTCGCCTTTTCAATTAGCGTGGCGACAAAGCAGACTACATGCGATTAAAACTTTGCCTCTTTTAATTTTTATTGAACTTTGCCCCTTTAAAAAGGAAAAACTTCGATTACTTTATTTGGCCCCCGTAATGATGTTTTATAAATAATTTTGAGTGTAAACTATTAAAATATTTATGGGCCAATATACTTCATTACCCTTCAAGCTTCAGTGACAAAAGGAAGAACAAGCGGACGAGGTGAGCGAAACTTTTTAAGGCTCAGAATTCTTCAAAGAATGGCAGGGTGGCTAGCCATTATTTAGAAAAAAAGATGTCTGAAGAGATTAAAAGCATTAGAGAATAATTAATTCACTGAGTAAAATTATAAATAATAGAAAATGATTAATCTACTGAGCACTGAAAGTGTACGTATAGATTTTTGTGAGCCTTGTGAACAAAGGCAGAAAACATTATATATGTAGGTTGTAAAAGCATTTTCCGTGCAAATATTTTTGCGTTTTCAATTTATTTCCATGTAAATTATTATTGCATACGCGAGAATCTGTTCCTTTCTGTTCATAGTCTAGTTTTAATTTAATGCTTACATTATCAAAAAGGGAATATAACTGCATTTTGTGTTATTCAATTTTTTTATATGGTTAAATAATTATTTTTTATACGTATAAAATCTTTCACCTGCTTCTAATCTTTTACACCTTCAAGTAAAAATTTTGGAAAAACAGTTTCTTTGCGAGCACTTGGAAGTCAAAAGAAGCACATAAGTCATTTCAAGATTACAGAATTTATACTTCTAGAGATTTCGCGATGAGTAAGTTGATGATATTTAACTTTGAAAAATATAAAAAAACAATAACTTTCGGCTGAAAGTCTGAGATTATCTGAAAAATCTGTTCATTTGAATTTATCGCACGTCACGTTGACATATAACGCGCGGCTAATCCCTTTAATATTAATAAAAAAAATCGAAAAGAATAAAGGGCGCGTTCGCTGAATAGGGCGAACATTTTTTGTGAGTGAACATTTCGGAAAATTAGTTCCACTGAAGTTGCAACCACATAGCAAATTGTTTGTTAACGTTTAGCCATTGTGTATATTTGCTTTATTCACAATTATACATAGGTATATACTTCGATTAATAGATTTGAAATATGAATCAGAGTATTTAAACTAAAAATATTGAATAAAAATAAAAAGGCTGATGCAAAAATCAGTAAAAAATAGTCGATAATATAGAAAAACATCCCTTTCTTGTTTTCATACGTTAGAAGGGTTTTTTTTAATTACTACCTGTGATTTACAACTAAATATTCAACTGACCAGATCTGCAATTAAGCAGTTCCAACATTAAAATGACAACCAAATTTTTAAAAAAATTTCAGCAAAATCTTTGTAATTATCTCCTCATATTTACGGAAACATATTTTCAAATCAAAACTATATTTGGAAAATATAATGGCTTAAATATTGCTATAAAATAGCCATGAAAGGATAATTTAGTTCTTGCATTGTACTGAAAAACTCTTGATTTCTGATTACAGTGACGCTACTGTAGGTCAATTGAAATGCCTGAATTTACGTTTACACTATGTTTCATTGTTGTGGAGTAAATACATAGTTGTCATATTTAAGTAAATTCCTAAATACATAAAAGTTGAGCAAACTGAATCAACTCACGCGATCCAAATTTTGTAAGAATAGACTTGAAAACAGAAGAAGTTTGTAAGAATAGACTTTAAAAGGCAGAAAACAAAATACGCAAGGCAGGCATGGTGCACGTACCAGTATAGGTAGATATCATTTGCCACTTAACCCTGTTGCTAAGTGTCACCCAATAGCAACACTTCAAAATATCTCGGAACGGCATCGAATATCCTCCCAATAAAAATAGAATGGAAGTGGATATGAAAAGCAAAAATATATATTAGTTAGTGGGAGGTAAATTGCTATTATGCAAAGAAATAATCCACCATTACTTAAAAGAATACTGAAACATACCTCCCAAAAATTGTTTGGTATCTTCTATAATGTATGGAAGAGGGTAAAAGTCATAATTTTTTAAATAAGTACTGTCAACTTTTTGAGTTGTAAGAAAGCTATCGTTCTAGGTATTTGTAAACTATATATATATATATATATATATATATATATATATATATATATATATATATAATATATATACAATATTAGATGAACTCATGTAATATTAGATAAAGTTTAAAAAATTGGTGTAATTATTTAAAACTCTGTTCAAGTTTTCTTCGTACCATTAAATTTATGAACAGCATCAAACATAATAATATATCGGTCTTGTGTATTTTTCTTAGATATGTAAAATAAAGCCATTTTTATTTGATAATCCTTTAGGTAAAATTGTATTCAGCCTTTCATTTATTAGGAATAAAAAAATCTCAAGAAATCACAAATATACTTTTAAGCGTACTCGGTCATAATATTTCTGTTAAATTCTTTGCAAATATTTATTTCAGTTTTCGCCACATAAATATATTGCCCAATATATCTTTGATAGGCGTCAAGAAATTATAAACGCTTGAAAAATATTTTGGTATTATTATTCGTATTTTTTGACTATTACGTGTTATTTTTAGCCGAATCTGTTATTAAAGACTTCAGTATCGGGTTTTAAAATACAGGTATGAGAAATACGAGGACTGAATTGCAATTTTCCATGTATTGGTATTTTTGAGATAGACCTGGTAACAAAATGGATTTAAAAATGGCAATTTTGATGGTCCATCAAAGTGCAGCTTTTGAATGAAAACAATAAAATATTTATGCACTACTTAAAGAACTTTTTTCATCAATACCATGCATGGCCATGTATGAAAATGTATTTTTTTTCAATTCTCCTTTATAGGAATGGACGCCACATCAGAATATAATTTTAAGTAATCAGAATGTATTATAAAAGTAAGTGTACAATGTGCGTGCCGCTAAAATTTAGAAACGAGTCCCCGTACGCTCGGGGTTATATGGTGTGGTAGCCCTCTATCCCTCATCTATGAAGAAGGTTCCCATTTTTACCGAAAGTGCGTGCTTAAAAGCTGGAAGTTCCACCCTCTAGAAATTTCTAAAACTGTCCAGAATATTCGAGAGTATTTCGCAACATTCCGGAACATTCTGGAATGTTGTGGAATGTGAATAATCTGAAATGTTTGGAAACATTCCGGAACATGGCAAATCAGTATGGGACATTCCAGAATACTCTGAAATTTTGTGGAAAGTTCTGAAATATTGTGGACCACTCGAAGCCTTTTTTGTGAGTGGGCCTACCCATTGGTAGGGGTATATGAAGCAAGATCCGTCGTGGGTTCGAACATCTGTTTCTTATCAGTGAAGTGCAGTGAGTGAATTAAAACAAACAGTGAAGTGTGAGTAATTAAAGTGATCAGTGACTAAATATAAATTAAATATAAAGTATTTAAAGGATACTTAGTGTAATAAAAAGTAGATTTTATCTATATTTTATATAATCTTAAACTTACAAGGGGAGGACATCTTGCCAGCTCTGCAACACAAACCGGTGCAATCAAATCGAACAGCGAAAAAACGAAACAGTTAAAGAGTGCGAAGCACGTTTATGTTCCCAACGATAGTAAATAAGCACCGTGGGAAGCAGAAAAAGCAAAGAACAACGAAATGAAAGAATTGAAGAACCAAGAATTGTGACACAATCTTATAATGAAAGACTGCGAACGCAAGACACAATGAAAGAGTACGAACTGCGAACGCAAGCCACCTATGAAAATATTACCCTACGAGAAGTGCGAACGAGGACAAGTAAACAGTACAACTCAACAAATGAAGCTTTTCATTACAACCCGACCTAAGAATATAACAAAGGAATCCAATATTCATTAACAATTCTGCACGGAGAGGAAGAAATAATTAATGTGAACTTAATCTAACTTGAAACAGGTGTGGAAAAAAACAAAACAGTCAATTGCGACGAATTCTATGCTTACCGCTTAATGATCAGAGATAATGAAACATACAATCACATTCTCCACACTCACCGGTTATTGTAACAATTCCTTCAAGCGGAACGGATGCTTTACCTAAGACTGAATCAGACGAATCTACGCACGGAAGAATACATCCATCTTCAAGACGCGATCATAAATGACGAAAACATTGACGGCATTGGAACAATAGTAATCTTACCCTCAGCTTACATGGGAAGTCCAAGACACATGCACGGCTACACCCAAGATGATATATCTATGTTAGAAAATATGGACGACCTCACTTCATAACATTCACATGCAACTGATCGTGGCCAGAAATCAAAGAACAATTAAGATACGGATAAGCCACCATGGATCAACACGACATAATAGCCCGAATTTTACAACAAAAACAAATAATATTTATTAAAATAAACACAAAATATCACATTTTTGGAACGGTTAGATGCTGGATATATACAATCAAATGCCAAAAACGAGGACTGTCTCACTCACACAATCTCATATTGGTACACGACAGAATTCATCCCACGGATATCGACAAAATAATTCAAGCTAAATTTCTCAATACACAAAAAGATCTAGAGCTGTACGACATAGTTGTGAAAAACATGATTCACGGACCATGCGGGCCATTAAACTCCAATTCGCCATGTATGAGTGATGGAAAATGCACAAAAAATACCCAAAACCATACTTGGATGACACACAAACCGGAGATGATGGATATCCCAAATACAGAAGACGATCATTCAAAAAAGGTGGCTTCATAGCAAAAATATGAATACGCGGCAGAGACGGATATAGATAATCAATGGGTAGTACCATATAACCTAGTACTTTCTAAAATGTTCCAAGCACACATAAACGTAGAATATTTTACATTAATTTTTTTTATGTAGAATATATCTTTAAGTATGTGAACAAAGGCAGTGACATGGCAGTATTTAAAATGTCCAAAGACAGCGAACAACAAAACAGAAACGACGAGATCCTCATGTACCAAATGGGAACATACATCAACAGTAACGAAGCGGCATGGTGGATTTTTGGTTTTCCCATACACGAACACGAACCAACTGTACTACATATAGCAGTACATTTGGAGAATGGACAGAGAGTTTACTTCACAAAAGACACCGCCAGAAAAATTGCAAGCGATCCCACTAAGAACACAACAGTAACAGTTTTTTCCAACTATGTCAAACACAAAAAGAAAAACCTTTCAGTAGAGCATCATCAAGGAATCGTGAAAACTAACGCATTAGGCCGAGTATACACTGTACATCCGAACAACGCCAAATGTTTCAATCTACGGATGTTGGTACACGATATACGGGGACCAACAAGTTTAATTTGACCAACCAACAAGTTTTATTGATATCTGCAATACTGTTGACGATTACCTATGCCAGACATACCAACACTTAGTGGTATTGGAAAACGAAAACCACTGGGAATAAACACAACAAGAATCCTCAGTAACAGCCTCAGCTGAAAAAATCAGAGACTTATTCGCCGTAATAGTAACAACATGCAACCCATCGAATCCAAAACAGTTAGGGGACTCTTTCAAAGAGAGTATGAGTGATGACATACCGTATTAAATCCGACAAGCGCTGGCCCAGAACTGGCCATCGAATTCAACGACGATATCTTCAATGAAACACTCACTCGCCTAGAAGACAAATGTTTAAAAATAAAAACCAGACCTTAGTACGACTTGGGATGCCAGCACCACAACAAGATCCTTTTAGTGTGCTAAACTTTTAAATTACAAAAGAAAATACTACAAAATGAACAAACAATTTTAATATATTGCTCACAACAAACCTCTCCTCAATGGCAATAAAAAAAATTATAACGTTATCATGAACCGAATCAACAAAAGCACTAGAGGAATTATTTACTTGGATGCATCACGGGGCATTGGGAAAACGTTTCTAATAAATCTATTTTGCTGGCAGAAATACGAGCCAAATAACACGTTGCACTTGCACTGGCATCATCCGGCATTGCCGCCACACTTATGGAATGAGGACGAACTGCCCATTCCGACATAAAATTGCCGTTGAATATAGCCGAAGAAAAATTCTTGGTATGTAAAATCTCAACAGCATCTGGACGGGGTGAACTTCTAAAACAATAACTTCTAATATTTTCTTTTGGGGCGAATACACAATGGCACAGAAAAAATCACTCGAAGCCATGGACAGAACATTACCCGACTTGCAAGGAATTCTTTAAGTGATGGGAGGAGCTCTATTCATACTCTCAGCAGATTATCGACGATCATTTCCAGTTATCCCCAAATCAACACCAGCAGACGAAATCAATGCACGGTAAAAAAATTACATCTCTGGCCACACATACAAATGTCGTGACTAACAAAAAATATGAGAGTTGAACTATCGAAAGAGGGAATAACAGTACATTTTGCTCAAAAACTTTTACAAGTAGGCGAAGGCACATATCTTATTGACCAGACGACCGGCTTCACTGAACTCCAACGATGATTTCTGCAACATAGCCACTACTGGAAACGAACTAAACGACCAAATTTATTCAAGCATTCTTCGCAACTGTACTAATCCGGAGTGGCTATTTCAAAAGGCAATTTCAAAAATAATATTGTCGACGATTAACGATTAACTTTAATGTTCAAAACAAAATTCACGATGAAGTGAGAACATACACATCGATCGACACGATGATAAACGTGGAAGAAAGTGTCAATATTCATACAGAATTTTTATGATGATCGTCAAACAACTAAAGAATAACATCATAGAAGCCAAACTTATGACTGAAAAGGACAAATGACACATAGTATTTATCCCCAGAATACGACTGTTTTCTACTAAACTACCATGCTAATTTAAAAGACTGCAATTTTCAAGCAGATTAACTTATGGTTTTACATTTAAAAAGAGCAAGGACAAACTTTAAAACATTGCGGTATCAACTTCAAAGAGTCCTGCTTTTCTCACGGTCAACTATACGTAGTTTCATCTCGAATAGGAAATTCAAAACATTTGTACCTAAACCCCGGATAACAAAATGAAAAATGTTGTCTATAAACAAATATTGTAAATAGTTAGAATATGTTTTCAATGACAATTTTTTACCTCTTATATTTTCAAGTTTATCTTTTTATTCCAACTACCACACAATCTCAAATCAACTTCGTGAGCAAAGCCGGGTACCTCAGCTTATTGTCAATATATAGTTTGTGTGTGTGTGTCTTAACTACATATTATGTGGCGTGAACGGAGTAATTTGGAAACCCGTGTACAGAGGACACAAGGATTTTTCCACGACCATAATAAGCCATAATCATTCCGTTCGGACCTTCCGGGTAGGGAACTCAAGAAAAGACGATTTGTAAAACAAAAAAAATTAAATCAGTAGATATAGTATAGGAATAGACACTATATTAATAACAAACTGTGTTTCAATAATTGATTTACGTTCAATAACTGAAGTCGTATCAAAAAGTAAAATACGCCCAAATGTAATGCTGGCAGTAAACGCAGACCGAGATGCAAAATCTCTGCTAGAGTACAGAGAATCATATCCGATATGAAAAACTAAAGGTGCAGATTATATCCAGAAAGGATTATATCAGATTATATCCAGAAAGGACAGGTGCAGATTATATCCAGAACTTTCGCCAGTGTTCCTCGATTACATTTTGTAAATTTTTATATCTTAAGGAAATTTATTGCTTTACTCGGAAAAAATAACCTGACTTCCAAATAATCTAATCAATAGTCTTAATGCCATAAGTTTCAAAGGGTCATAAAGTCTTAACGCCATTTTTTTCTTTAAAAATCTGTTATATATCCAATTTAAATTTCCGATATAAAGATTTATAAACTTGAATAGAAGTTTAAAATGAACTCACTCGTAATATCATGGTTGTGATATATTGGATTGATTACAGACTTACGGCTTTTGATGGCGCGGCGCATCGCGAGATCCCGTATTCGATATTGCAGCCTCTCGGCGAGTAGGGTCAAAGGCTCGAATGTAAATTGCTACCTTTGCTTAGTCAAGAGTTAACAACTTTGTATGAAATTATCATGTAAGTAAAGGCAATAGCCGAAAAACCAAAAGCAATTCGGAAATATTTCTCTCTTTGCTAAGACGACGATTATCGGTAAAAAAGATTTGTACTAGAAAAACATATGAGTCGAAATACATTAAGTATCGAGTGAACATAATAAATTAGAAATGAAAAAGAAAACTGAAATAATTGAATTTCATTCAATTCCCTCTTCTCGTTTTAATTTATGGTATATGTTAAAATTGTTTCATTATATTTATTAAAGTTTTACGGAAATAATCTATTATTCTAATTTTATATTTGGTGTTTTGATGTTTTATATATTTACATAACTATGTGCTCATATGCTGTACAAATAAATTGTTTTTGTTTTTTTACATAACCAAAAAATTCGTTTAATAATGCTAAAAGCATTATGTTCTTGATTGAATTGTAAAATAAGTACCTAGTCATCAGTTCGCAATGTCACCATTCGATTCAGGTTTTCGTATTGATGCTGCCTCTTGGATATGATGGGGGATTTCTCTCAAATATAAATATACTCTTAATTAGTGTCGTGAAGAAGTGTATTGGGATAATTTCATTTAGAATTTCATGGAAGACAGAAATGTTTTGGTTACCAAAAATTATATTTTGACATGGTGTCCATTCAAATAAAGGATATATTGATGTAAAGCTGTACACAAAATCACTTATGAGATAAAACCTGTTTTGACAAAGGAGAAGTTACAGGTTAAAACTCAGTTGATACTATTTATACTATTGCTATAATAGTATTTGTATAGATACCCTTGTAAATTAAGTATAGAGAATAAAGACTAATTAAATTATATTGTGTAAGATAATATAAGATTCACCTAACCTGATCTCAGTTATTAATTTCGTAATCTTTGCAATTTTATCTATTATGTGTTGTGTGACAATAGCCTTTTTGTTTTTTTGTATATATCTGTTCATTCACAGTGGTATCATTTGAATTCATTGTTTGTGATAAAGTGTATATGGCACAGACCTAAAGAACATGGTTAAACTCTTTTATCTTCTCTCTAAAGACTCATGTTTTACTACTTATAAAGATAACAGATATTGATTCGTGTTAAAACATTTAAAGTATCTCTTGTTTTTTACAATTTCATTAAAATTGGTTGCCGCCAGTGATTGAAATTTGACCATAATTAATTTTTTAAGTTTAAACATTATTGAAATTGTAGTGCACAACTCGACTACGAGAAAAAAATTATACAATTCAATATGAAAAAAGGAATTTTCATCACAGTTCCTCAAATAATGATATTATGGCACCAAAACATAAAAATGTATTTCTACGATTCGAAATTATCTTTGTGTTATTTATTATAAAAATCATTGGCCTTTATAATATAGAATAATTTTATTCAAATGATTTCTCAAAATTTCTCTTGACAATTTTTTTAAAATTGTTTTGTATCTTAATTTTATTGTCGAATAATTTTCAATTGTATATTTTATTATTATATATATGTGGCTATCAATAAGGTTCTGCTCATATGGATGATTAACTAAATAACCAGAAAATTTGTCAGTGTAAAGAAACCGTATAATTTCTAAAACTGTTTTACTGAAAGTGACGACTTTCAGTTCTTGATTGGTCTTTTTGTCATTAACTTTACCTGGAAACAAAAATAATGTTAATGAGAAAGACAACTATCGATTTTATTATAAATACTTCATTTTTATATCACACAAAACATGTAAATATTTGTAATAATATTTATGAGTAAATGAAAAGAAAACTTATTTTCCGTTTTAACTAAAATTATATACGTGACATGCATTTTCTGTAGAATTGTGACTTTATACGGATACAGTGTAGAGTAAACACGTGCTTACTAAGCAGTGTGTAGCTTGTCCAATCTTTGTGGAAATACTATACGTTTATAAGGGGCTTAATTATAAATGATAAAATATAAATTAGGATGTTGACAAACACACCGGTACAAACTCAGTAGGCATTGAATACATTTTCAAAGTACGTCGATGTGCTCTTTGTACACAATCTTTTCTTTCAAAATGTTTACTAGACACCGTAGCATTTTTATGGGGAGTCCGTTTGTATCTATTAAGAATTCTTGTCCATTTCTCTCGTCGCACAGAATTCATTGGCCAACTGAGAAACATATTTTTGGGTGATTTTTCGAATAATAATGTGAAAACCATTGTCAAAGGATCGAATGCAAATGTCACTTTTTCCCTAATTGCCAGTTTTTTTATTGTTTTATATATTAACATTATATAAAGCTAGCTCTTGTTTTAAGTACCGAACGATTTCGATACATTCAATGGTTTTAAGTCTGAAAATACTTTTCGGATCTGTGCCTGTGCTTCAAATCCACGCCTTTTTTGGTTGCTTATATCGCTAAGTGTTTTCATTGTAAATGACATTAATAATATTTTTCGTTTCATTTCATCTACTAACAATTCATATCACAATCTACTTTTATTTTTACTATAGAAAAATATAGACATGTTTTGTCTATAAAATAATGGCAATCCCTATATCAATCCGCCAATCCGCAAAATGTAATTTTTCACGGATAAACTATCTCGTAATTATACACACAAAATATAAAAATAAATAATAAAACGTAAAATAGAATATATTAACTACGACCAAGTCTAGTTAAACCATAATATAGCGGACAATAAGTGATAAAAAAGGACGTGCATCGCATTTACCTGTGAAATGTTTTTTTATTTGGATTATTAATATATATCACTACACAGTTCAATACTGAACATGACACCTTTGCTTATTCTAAAATAATATTGTGGAAATATTTTTTGAAAATGCACGAAAATATTAAAATACGGCGAGACGCTATCGAAGCAGAAACTATCGGACAATTTTACCTGTCAAAGTAGTTTTATTTGGCCACGTATTGTCATCTCTTTCCACTCGCAGTGGTCATAAAGAATATGTTCTCGTTCGCACGCTTTGTTTTTCTATTCGTAGTATATTAAGTCTATGTTTTAAACAGATTTTATTAACAGAGATATCCATCATACAAAATTTAAAATAAACGCTACTTTGCTTTGACATATACTCTACAGAATATTGAAAAAAGAACTCGTTAAGTCAAGTTATCGATAAATAGAAGTAAAGTTATTTTTATATATTTCAAACTAAACAATAAAATATCATCAATTTTCGGCCTCTTAAATCAAACAGCTGTACCAATCTCAAGATCTGAGCTCTTTTGGAAGTTATTTAGAGGTATTGATGATCTATTAGTAAATAAGTGAGACACAAATTGATTTTTATGTAAAGTATCTCTGAAAATACTATCTATAAATTTCAAATTTATAACATGGTATAATCAAGCATTTGTCTTACTATATGAAAGTCAGATTCCAGAATTTGCTGAAACTGAGTTACGGGGTATCAAAATAAATCAAACAGCTGTGCCAATCCGAGCTCTTTTGGAAGTTATTAAGAAGTATTTATTAGTAAATAAGTGAGATACAAATTGATTTTTATATAAAGTATCTCTGAAAATATTCTCTATAAATTTGAAATTTATGACATGGTATAATCAAGCATTCATCTTACTATATGAAAGTCAGATTCCAGAATTTGCTGAAACTGAGTTACGGGGGTATCAAAATAGCTGCGAAACGCTTTGGGTAACGTTGCAGTGTCCGGTACATAAGTCCGGAAATTTGTGGTACACTATCATCTTCACACAATAAGTATTTAAGTACCTACTTAGAATTTTAAGCACAATAATCCCCCATCAAAAATTGTATCAAATTGTAAATCGTAGACTGTAAATATCAAGCAACATTTCGTTCCTTGGGTGCTTGGTCATTTTAAATTACTAAATTATGAGATGATAATGATGATATGAAACTGAAACTTGAGGTTCACTTAGTGTCACTCCAATATCTGCAGTTTTGTCTGTTTACATGTCCATTTAGATTAAAGTGGGCTTCCTCTGAAAAAAAAATGTTGTTAAAGCTGGCGAACCTCTTTAGCACTTCATTAGCAAACTGCAGCGTGTGAGCATAATCTTGAGGTATTGAATATATTTGGGGTTAATTTTGTAGAAATTCATTACTCACAATTAAATGATACTACATCACGTAGTTTCATTTAATTGTGAATAATCTTGAGGCTTTAACTGCTGAAACATTTTGATTTTGTACGAATGCAAATCCTTGTGTAGAATGCGGTTTAAAGATGTTTTGGATATGTTTAAGACCCTAGACTGCTTTCAAATAGAGAGTCCACGTTCTTCACGAACAGACGCTCTAACACGCTCTATGTTTTTGGGATCCCGTGATGTTCTAGGTTGGCCAGATCGTGGTTTGTCTGTTATTGAGCCAGTTTCTTCAAAGTTCTGGACCCATTTTTTATTCGATTGAATCGATAGAGCTTTTTTTATGTCATATATTATAATGAGCGCAAAATTTTCGTTGCGTTAGAGTCGAAGAATCGTTGTTTCGATAGTACTCGCGTACGTAGAACGCACGTTGTTTCTCGTTGAATGACGCCATCACACTAAATTCCCATCGGCCGCTCTAACATTCTGTACCTTGTCCGCCCCACCCCTCCCTCGCTGCTCAACGCAGCTACCGATTCAAATGTTAACGGACTTTTGGACCACCTTGTAGCTGGAAAAAAATATAATACAAGAAATGTTAGTTAGTTCTCTAAAAAGTAATGTTAAAGAGCAGACTCACTGTCATTAATAAGAAATTATTAAAGTAATCAATTTCCTGAGTCCGGTTTACACAATTATAATTATAGTTCATTTTGAAGATTTAAACTAGTATCTGTTTTCTTGTAGGAAATGAATATCTCAAAGAACTTTTTTCTTAAGAAATTAGTTTAAAACAATAAGTTGTAAAACAAATATGTCAAACTTCTGATCTAAACGAAATTCGATGCAAAAGCATTTTGCAAATAATATAAAATATTTGCAGAACCTATAGGAAGTTTAATTATTCTCGTTGAGGATTGTTGTACCTTATGCTATTTATTTTGTGTTCAAAAACACTATTAAAACACTGATTAAAAATACACTTACGAAATAAATAAAATAAGCAAAACAAATAATGGCTACGCAACATTGATACATATTATAGTTCCCGTTCATCACGGTATTTAATCGGTTAATAAAAAACAGCGCTAGATATTAAAGAAATTCGTCCCGCTGCCGCGTCGTTAATTTCACAGCGACAGGGAAAGTGATTTTTGCGTATTCGCTGGCAATTAGAGAGTTTAATGAGGCGTGCGGGAGGCGAACGGTTTCGATTAGTCCTTTGTGCGGCGCTCTTCTGTTGCCCATTATGTGGTTTCGGTGGTATATATTATGGGTCCTTGGACCAATTAACGGAGTCTCGGATCTTATTCCATATAGATGGGAAAATATTTTCTTTGTCGTACAAATAAAATATTGAAATTAGTAAATAAATATGTTAAAAATAAAAATAAAAAATACTAGCATAGTATTACGATTATTTCGTAAAGTGAAGAGCGTAGAATTATGTATACATATCGTCAATATCAAAATAGTATGCCGTAATTATCAGTGTAACATTTATATAATTCACCTTGGTTTAATGGCCGGAGTTTATAAGAGTGGCGTTTTCGTCATGTCCGTCCGTGTGGCACATCGTCGTAACTGTTTCAGTTTAAGACTGATCGTGATGAAATTTTGCAGTAGTAGATGTAGTTAAATTATATTAATAAACCTGCTATATATTGTTTAAATCGATTTTTACATACATCAAATTTGGGGTGAAACACACTTTTCTACGGGAACCCCCGATTGATATGTTATTGAAGAAGTCTTTTGAAATGCAATCAAAAATATTATAAATTACAAATTTGTAGTTCCACTTTAGCAATAACTATTGTGTTTTATTTAAAGCCCTGTGTGGGGTCCTATAAAAAGATAGTATTCTATCGGTAAGTCGTCTTTCTTGACATAATCTTCAGGGACTTATTTTTACCATGTTGATAGATACAAACCTCTTTGATATACCTGCGTAGACGTTAAAAACATATTTCTGATATGTGCTTAATTTTATTGTTAGATGTTATGGTAAGGGTACTCCGGTGAATTTAAGTAAAGAAATATCTAAATTTTCTCTACCTTGTATCATTTTCCCTTTAGAATGTGAAAAGTTATGCTACTGTTCAGTTGTTATTTTGATTTGTCACATATTTTGAGCTGTTCCTGGGAATTAAATTAAAAGTAAACGACTCCGATTTATTTATTCACAATTATATTTACTTCAATTATACATATTACGTTAAACTTCTGGTCTCTCATTACACATTATTTTGCCTTTCGATCCTTTGAAAAACAGGATTTTAAAGTTCTTCAACTTACGACTTTTTAATGACGGACTTAATTTTCTTCTGCAATTTCGTTTGATCTACTCTAACAGGGGGTAAATTTGTTGAAACCACATTACACATTATTTGGTGACAGATCTGACAGTACTCTATATATAAAAAAATTCATAGCACTCGCCACTAGACAAATTTTCAAAAATTATCAATGTCACTTTCCTTTCCTTTTTTGAATATGTATATGTAAATCCTTTCAATTATGAAAATGTAAATCCTTTCAATTATGAATATGTAAATCCTTTTGTAAATTTATGAATATGTGAATCCTTTCAAATACCGTCGTTTTCCTAGCGCTTTAAAGCCATCTTCTTTTATGACAAATTCTTTCTCATTTCCAGTAGTGTTTCTAAAAAAAGATTCCAATGCTTATTGTCCTGGCCATCTTGGAGTTTATTTGTTTTTCCATGAAACTTTTTGTATTTTTGTTACGTGTATTTCCTTTTCGGTAACAATAATTTTTTACGTTTCATCAAAAGTGTTTTAAATAAAACATTACAAGCGTTTTTAATAATACGTATTTTAAATAAAACAAATTTCAGTTTTTCATATTAAAATATGAAAAATTCTGGCGTTTTCATCGGTAACGAACAAAATTTATTTTTATAAATGTGCTTGTATATTCTTTGGTTTCTAATAATTGTTTAAACTTTTTAACCCACACACATATTCGTGGTGTTTAGAATAAAAGTTGAAAGTTAAATTTCATTTGCTTCTTTTTCATGCTAACTTTGTTTCTGGTTTTGCTTCTTAATGCTAATATACTTTTCCCTGATTTCGCTGATTTTGTTCGCTGATAATATACTTTTCTTGTTACGTCTTCATAAGTCTGATCGGTTTTGTAAAAAAGTTATAATTTGACAGACTAATGAACGGTAATGAGCGGTACGGGATACGGGAAGAAAACAAGCAAGCTGATTATAAATAATGGCTTATTAACATTTATGCATGACAGCCACTGAATTGAACCAGAGGTATACAATTTTTGAAGTTATACTTCTTTAGGCGCGTTATGAAACATCGTCACACAAAAGTTACAGTATGAAGTTGCAGCGGTTGCAGTCTCGAAACAAAAGCTACCAACAAAATAGAAATAGAACCTCTATTAGTCGCGCAAGTTGGGACCATCGTCGCCTTTGTTCACTGTTTAATGATGCCAAAGAAGTATAACTTCTCACGCGCTTACATAAGTACACACACCCTTTTTTTTATTCACTTGTGTAATTTCTTTTGTCTTTAAATACAAAAAACAGCGAGGATTCAATGGAGGTATTTATATTGAATTATTCACAAATATTACCTTTATTTTTAAAATTCTGCTTTCGCGGCGTAAAACATGTAAATACCTCAAAGGCTAAGGCACATTAGCTTTAGGTAGAATTCTAAAACGATGTTTATTTCATAATTTTGATAGTCGCTATCGCTAGTTTTACAATAATACTAATAGTGCTGGAAAAATATTAAATGAAATATCGATAACCTGCAATCAGAAAATTATTTTTAAAATCGGTATCTAAATCGGTTTCTTAACAGACCTTTTACATACATGAATGTATTGAAAGAATGATGAAAAATTATTTTTGGGTGTTTCTTGATATAATCGTATATTGTCAGCTATAATTTTATATTTACGTTCGGAAATAATAAATTATTATTTTCGTTTGTTTCACCTTCTTGTTGGCCTTACGTTTAACAATAAATTACTTACCATTAAACACAAAATTCGTTAAAATTTATTGCAAAAACTCAAAATTCGTTAAATTTAAAAATTTTTAAAACCCGTTAAAAAAATTTGTTAAAAAAACATTTCAACATGCTGGTCTTAAATAATAAGTTAGCAAATATTTGCAATTTTAGAATTTACTTGTAATTTCCCTTTTAATATTTGTTCTGACACAGAGAGTAACAACTGGAAACGTTCACCGTATTCACTTAAATGCACGAATAATTTAATAATTTAAACGATATGAAGCTACTATTAGATCTGTCACCAAGCAATATATAATGTGGTTTCAACAACCCCATAGTCGAATCCTCATATACCGTTAACCTTGATCTCTCGGTTTTTTTTCGTGTAAATGTTCTCAAAGAACTTCCCATGTTTTGTAACCGGGTTATTGTCTAAAATCTTGACTTTTATCAAGTGGAGAGGTAACTATTTTATCACAAAGTATTGTATTAATGTTTTATCTCAGATATTTGACAAAAAATTTACAATTTCACCTGAAAGATCATCAAACCCTTAAAGATCATCAAAACCTCTACATCCTCCTTAGAAGAGCAGAAACTGTGAAATTTATTAAACACGTAGTGTTTAGGGTACTAAGAAGAAAGAAGTCAGAAATCTGGAAATTGTTGACTAGAAATAAAACTAGAATTTATGTAAGTGTACCTATCATGTTTCGTGAGTAATAGCTTTTGAGATTTCTATATATGTATTTTAATAAATGTCATTCTTATAGAAAATCTCAAATAAATAAATAACACTCTGGCCCCTTTCTTTCACTTGCTGTGTTTTTTTTATGTTACAGCATATAGGCAATTTCTTATCAATCTTATTGTTATTTACGATATTTGACTGAAATGGAAATTTGGTATTAAAAATTAACATTATGTTTTAGAAAAACTGGTTTTAGTTTGCCGATAATTTGAAAATTTAAAAATGTTATATGGTTTGATTTGAAATGCCTAAAACTACTTTGATTTTATTGAACGGAATTTTTTTAAGAAAGTAATTGGTTAATTTTTCCTCTTTAAAAATAGCCGTGTGTTATAAAAAATAACCTCCTTATATGAATTAGTTTATCGGGGAAGAAATCGCATTTTCATACCTTGGCAAGTGCAACTGTGTGATATATCGCTTGGCACATAATTCACATGTCAAGTGATGGGTCATGTTTATTTAATGCTACTTTTTTATTTTGTGCATGGAAGTACTGAATATATTTCTTCATTGTCAGATTGAACATTATGCAGCATATGGTAGATCATTTCGAATATCTTCAGTAATATTTAGAATATCGATACTGTATTACGAATCGTTGCTATTTTATCCAGTTTGCAAAAAAAATTATTATAGGGAATGAGTAAAGTGAATATGTTCTACGTTAGTTGTCTAGTTACTAAGGTGTTTATTGGGTTTTCTTTTATTTTTCATGGTAACTTATTTTTCATTTCTTTAAAACAAAGGGTTTCTAGCCCCATGAAAACAACAAATATCTCAATTTCTGTGGGTATAGACGCACTTAGGGGCTTCTATAGGCGTCTATCCCCCTGTCAGAAATAAAAGCATTTTACTTAAAAATAAGCATTATTTTTTTTGCAATAGACAAAGCTACGTAAGTACACAAGGAAAAGAGATTTTTCACCACATGCTGAGTGGACCTAAGAAGCATTGATAGAAGCGATAGAGGTAATGAATAACAGCAAACTTGCCTTAATCTGAATAAACTGTTAGTTTGAAACACCAGCAAAACATTAAGAAGTAGTTATGTAAGCAAAAAATCTTAAAAATGCCTTAAATAAATACATAGCCGCAACGTCATTTTACTTGAAAGGCCAACTATATTCACCACAAAAATTGCATATGTTCAATCATCAGACACCTAGGCTAGTATTCCATTATTTATATGCAAACACACACACACGCACATAAATGTACACAAGTGTTTACATACACACACAAAATATATCACAAACATGCGCAGACCAACACACAAACTAACACGCAAATACATCCAAACATACACAAGCAAATACCAACGACGAGCACACACACACATACACACAAGTAAACACACAAACACGAAGACATACAAACAAACATATTTAAGAGAAATGTCTCAATACAAATTATTATTGCTTAGATTTTTGCGGGGAACCTTCCCGGATTATAAAAAATATATTCTCCCTTTTTTAATTTTTTTAACTTTGTTACAAAAAAAACACCATTTTCACGCTAAATATTTCTCAATTACGAGCATAATCATTAAATTAAAACTTTGGCGTCCACTCCCAAGAAATATTAAACATAATCAAATAATAAAATTGTATTAATGCGATGTTTGGGATTGGGAATGTTTTAGACTAGTTGGTCGCTTTCAAGTACAGTTTTACCAGAGTTGTCATCATTATCGAACGTCAAGATATTTCACGGCTAGTTTTAATTCAAGCCAATGCTAAAAAACCTTTTTCACGTAAGTAAGTTGAGGGAAAGGGTACAATAATTCACAAACCAAGAAAGGGAACTTTTGTATTAAGGGCAACACATTTTATTTCAAACTTCTCCAAGGTCAACAGGTGGAAGTTACCTTTCATGGTGGAGTAATACTGAATTTGTGAAATTAATAAACAAACAGTCGTATAGTGCAATTGTTTTCTGCGCCTTCCGTGGCCCGGCTGATCTGATTGCTAGAGATGCGCGCGAGCGCGGTGGATGGAGTGAAGATAACGTGGAAGTACTGCAAATTGAGACTCGACCTACGACCGAATGATTTAATAAGTGGATTTAAGACTTCGAATGGATTTTTCTCTAGCATGTGCGCACACTTTAGAACGTATCTGTACGTATATGTATTGAACATTGGGCCCCCTTATGCCCCACTGATTGGAAAGTATTGGCTTCGATAATGACTGAAATTATTTTCTCACGTATGTGCTAAAATATCATGTATGTGCTTAAATATTTTCGCTGTATTTTTGTTTTTTGACTTAAGGTGACACATTAGATATGCAAATGTCTAACGAAAGAAATTATTTGATTCGAAGTATTTAATATAAATTTTATCGTCTACCATAGTTAAATGAAAAAGAACAAATTTATTCTGTTTTAGATTCTGCTAAAATATCTGATATAATTTTAAAAGTTACTAAATTGAGGTGTAATTTTTTAGCTTGCGTAACTTTATGCGTGTTTTAAATAGAATGTATTACCTTAAATAAAGGTATGAATTAATTTCAGTTTTGTCAAAGTCTTTGAGTTTAGCACGAAAAATAAAATAGGTATAAAACCAAAAATAAATGGGATTTCTTCCTATATTGATATCATCGTGAATTTTTCTCGAATTATTGTTCTTTGTTTCGAAATATTGAATTTTGTTCTTTGTTTTGTGCGATATGTTCTTTTCCACCGTTATTTCGCAGTCTGTTATTTAAAAATAGAATAACTGGCGTATTCTTTTTTATTCATAGGTATTCTAACGTTTACTTACTTTCTGTGAACAATTTTTAAAACATAACTCGTGTTGTTAAAAACGTGTTAATAGGTAATCAAATGTAGACACCTTTTCTCTCCCCCAATTACTCTCTTTAGATTTAATTTTCTGATATGCCACTATAATTAAATATGTGCAATAAACAGTTCGTCACTTACATTAGTTATGAAACCAAATGATATGTCTAACAATAGTTTGCTGTGTAACATATAAGCTAATATATAATCACCGTAACTACGAAAATAATAGACAACATTCATTTGCATAAAATTATCCTTAAATATCAGCTACCATTTAAGAAACTCGTCCGAGATATATATGCACACAGATATGAGGAATATGATGAAATCTTGATCCAGCATATGATTATTTTCCCAATATTTAAATTCAATATCATAAACGGCGCAATTAGAGACATTTGCTTTTCAAGATGCTCAGCCTTTAGAAGTCCATGTCAACTCCGTAATGTTTTAACTCCATTAATTAAGCAATAGTTTGCTATGGGGTATCGTCCTTGTTTATATTAGTATTCGACTGAAGATGATTGGGTTTTTAAAACACAGCATGACTTTTATCAAAATATTATACTATTTTGTGAATTGGGTTTTTTTGTTAAATTCAATATATTCACAATCATTTTGAATGTATTTAAGTTTGATATATGCTTAGCTTTATGTTTTCATAAAAACAAAAAGAATTGGTCTTATTAACTTCAATTATTGAATAAAGCTATTTAATGATTCGTCATTTATAACATTCTACTTAAGAGATGGGGTGCATTCACATTTATTTATATAATTTTTCATCGTATTGGGTGTAAATAGGGTTAAAATGACTTCATATAATATTAATAAAATAACAACATTTCTAATAAACTTTAAAAGCCCATGATAAATGTATAGTGTCTGACGGTGAGACGGAATTCTAATTATCATCCTGGGTATGGGAACACCTATAAAACATATTAAAGTTTCTTGTACTAAATTTCTTCACAAAACAATCCTAAAATTATCTAGCAACCTACTCCATAATTCATTTAATCCATTGATTCACTATATCTAGAAATAGCACGTTGTAAATAAGATCCCGTCACAATATCTATTCGTTGCAATACGTTATGTTTTATTAATTCTTCCTAATTTCCAAGATATGCTTAATTCGTCTATTAGGCAATCAAAATCACACAGCCTAATATTAAACCTGCTAGTATAACTAAATGCGAATATTAACAACATATTAAAATGTTAAATAAGTTGATAAAGATATGCTTAATTCGTTTATTACGTATACGACATACGTCATCTACTAAGTCAATATTGAGCCTCACTGTTACTGAAAATTATTACAATATTTTCCAATGAGGATTTACTGACCGCACACAAGCTGCAGATTTTTTGAAAATTCCAAAGAATTCATAAAATTAACAGGTAAAATTCTCGTTATCCCCAAAAGACCTGGGAAACCAGACTCATTTAGTTTTAAACTCGTCGCAACGGACTAAAATTTGATATTTGACAACAGCCAATAAATTGCATAAGTCGTAGGCAGATCTAAATACGTTTACGGACCTAAATCATATCCAAATGTCACTCCTCAAATCACTGCTTACTTGAAATTTAACTTTATGGCATAAGGTGCGATGTTCATCTTATGTAGACGCATATGATCTGAGGGTATGTATAAGTACGTAGTTCAGTTCATTATTTTATAATACGAAATGCTAATGAATAAGTCTGCTAATAAAGAAAGACTACATGTCAAAACTTAATTTATTGTAATTAGGCACTGAAATGTAGTAAATATTCACGATATTTGGCAATATAATTTTTTCGTTTATTTTACGATTTAGATTAAATAGAAAAATAATTTAATGATTTTAATTTTAACAAGTTTATTTCATAACGCAAAGAATATCTATTTTTTGTATAATGGCGTTTTAATTTATAAGACCATTTTATGAAATATTTAAAGCTAGCTTTGTTCATCTGTAATATCATCAGATTAAAGATATTAAGATTCTTAAAAGAAATGTAAAATTATATTCAATAAAAGAAACAAAATTGATAGAAATTGTATTATCATTTTATTATTATGAATAATTACTATGGACTATGATGTGTATTTTTTTCTATTACTTCAGAAGACATTTATAATCATGTGAAGTTGCACATGTCACATGAAACTTGTACTACTGGCGCTGGTTCTTTACTCATCCCTCGAGATTTTCATTTTGACGTTAAAAAATGAAGCTTTATTTGAATTCATTATCGTTCCTCTAAAAGAGTTTCAATGACTTTGCCTCAAACTTTCCAACATTCTCAGTTTTTTATAAGTATTTTATAAAAGTAATAATATAAGTTTTTCATAAGTTTACATAGAATAATTGTATGAATAAATTTTAGGTGAGTATAATGATGTGTGCGCAACAGTACAACAATTCACAATTAAATGAAATTACGTAATGTATTATTTATATTTTTATTTATACTTTCTTTAAGTTCTTTACCGCAACCTTGGTAAATTAACGGCAAATATATTCAATAGTACAACAATTAGTAATATGGAAATCCAACAATAAAATATACTAATTATAATTTAGTGCAACATTAAAAAACTCAGGTAGAGCATTACTTTTTGCAATCAAATACGTGCAGCGTGGCTTTTTCTTTATTTAGTTGTAAGAAATCAAATGTTAACCAATTTTGAATAGTC
Source organism: Druceiella hillmani (assembly GCA_039881145.1). Classification (NCBI taxonomy): domain Eukaryota; kingdom Metazoa; phylum Arthropoda; class Insecta; order Lepidoptera; family Hepialidae; genus Druceiella; species Druceiella hillmani. Next base: position 3,720,844 of record JAYKKI010000116.1, on the reverse strand, counting down.
AATTCAGATAATTAATTTGGAAGTCTTTTGCCTTTTTTAAATTTTTATTACGTATCAGCTCCATTAGCAGCTTAATCGCATGTGGACCCTTGGAAAATATTATTAAGTAAGGTTTAATTTTATTAAACTCAAGAACATCGATACACATAATAATAAAAGTTAATTTTTGAGATAAGTACACCTTATTTTGAAAATTCAAATGACGATATCTTTTTTTTTAATTTGGACATTGCGGTAAAATATGATTTATATGTTGACCCAGATTCAACAAAATTTATAAAAAAAAACTTCATCGAAATTTCTGTTCTTGCGTAATAATTGATATGTATAATTGTATTTCATTACTTTTATAATATTCCCCTAAATATTTTTTTCGAAATAACATTTAATGCAAATACACAAACACATTCACTCTCTTATCACATTTAATAATAATAAAGTACATAACAATCAAAATCACACAGCCTAATATTAAACCTACTAGTATAACTGAATGCGAATATTAACAACAGATTAAAATGTTAAATAAGTTGGTAACACAAAGTAAGTTGATAACGAATACATATATAACCCAAATGTGTTACATGCCAAAGACCACGAAAAACGACGTCTGCCCTCATTCAGGTAACTTACTCAAGCACCTGTACCTACCGTATCAATCTGCACTTCACTTCTAGCCATGTCCACGTCCCCAATGTATGTTCTGGTGAAAAACTTCATTGCCTAATTGAAAATATGTGTCATTAATTGAGGTTCACAGGCACATCGTCCTACATTTTCATTATAATATTCTACAATTTTATTATATACATAAGTGAAAATTTATACAAACTGATACTAAATTTATCAAAAGAATAAATTAACAATATCTACAACACATTAAATTTTAAACAAATTGAGGTTCTGAAGTAAGCTTATAACTAATGCAATAAGCCTAGTCGTGGGTCTGCTCTCATGCGTCTTCCTGCATTCAGTCGCTTATTCAAGCAAGTATCTAATCCGCACTACTCGACACTTGACTCCCAGCCAAACCTAGTCCGTTAATATAGGTCCGGGTGTAGAATTTCCTTGCACACTTTAAAATACACGTAGTCCCATCTGTCGATGTACATAGGCATACTTTACATTTGTTCTATTACTACTCATCATAGCTAGCCACTTCATTGTTGTAGTAATTCAATGTAAATAATTTTTTGAAAATATTAAAGACATACCCTCTGATTGAGTAAATGGATTGCTATAAAATAACAATTAAATATTACATAAAGTCAACCGTCATATTTTAAAAAAAATATCCATCATCAATTTGAATGGAGTCAGTAACTTTCACGAGATGTGTATTCAAAAATTTCTTGACAATCATATAAATATATCAAAAAAGAGATTAACAGGCAAACAGACTAAAATTCCAGAAATATTTTTATTGAGTTCTATTTCTTATAGTAAATATTTTTTCGTAAATATTCGCAATGCACAGACACTCCTTCACATCGGACACTCATTACACAGTTTTATTACATATATAAATAAACTAGAATGTTTTACTAAACTTTTTGTTATTGGTTCATTATTTCATTATTAAATGGCGCTTTTGATGGTTTGATCTGAAGTTCCTGATTGATGTAATTCAATCCTCATTTAATTAAAAAAAATAAGTAATTTTATATAGATTTCAGAAATAATCTTGCATCCAATTTATTGATAGTATATAGTCGATTCCTTCGGTTTAAGACATTTAAGCAAGAAATAGCGAAAATGCTCTTTTACTTATAAAAATGCGTGGGTATGTTTGTGAATGTGTATTATATGTATCAAATTATTTGTAGAAACATCCAATCTTTTATACGACATAAGATATGAAGTGTTTTCAAAAATTTCACTGGTTTTAAACATCACATCGGTATATGTTTGCTTTCACAATCGTCAAAAAATGGCACTTACAAAAGTATAAACCTGAGTCCTCCTTCCCTTCCAACTTTCAAAATTTAGTAGCAGCAGCGATTTACCTCTATATAAAGACATATAAAGCCCTTTTTGATCTATGTATGACTTTCATAATGGTCTTGAAACCTGGAAAACTAGTGATAATGATTTTTCTTTCAATGAATAAGATTATTTCGATTAATTTTTATCAACCACTTTAAGAGGTAGAGTTAACAAGTTAACCTTATTTTGTATGTGTCCTAACACGCATTTGGCCGGTTTTATTATTTAACATTTTACTATCTATTGGCATGTCATTCTAACGTACTTCTTCATCGTGGTGCGGTAATTTGAAATCATTTTTAAAATTAGCACTAATAAGTATTATTGTTGATTATTGAGTACGAGACGATAATTTATTATAAATTATTGCTCTGTATATCACAATACATTCCGATTGAGTTTTTTTAGGTTTTTATAACACTGTAAGGTTTTGTGTATTTTTCTAGTTTTTATCGAATTTCTTGACAACTTTTAATGCATTTATGTATAATATGTGCTTTGATTTGCAATAACTGCTAATTTAAAAAATTGCTTCTGTTTTAACTTCTAATAAAAAATATAGTTCAGGTAATTTTATTATTTAACATGCTTGTTTTAAATTCTTATTGTATTTAACCGCGACTTTATCTTGGTTTGGAAACATATTTTCGTAAAATCTATTTTCTTGCTATTAAAACTAATGAAATTGTTTCCAAATCAAAGAATCAATTTTGAACTTATTTATTATTTATAAATTTGTTGACTTTGAAACTATTCATATCATATGATGTAGTGTAAGCATACCATTTTAATAATTCTTTTATTTACGTTTTTAGAAACTGTGATTTTGATAGCAGACAAAATATTAAAAAACTGCCTTTCCGTACAAAAGTAAATTTCCAAATATCTACGCCTCTCTTTCTCTCTGACATATACGCACAACCATTTGCCGACGGATCAGCGTCTCTTTTGTTTTAGAGCTAACTCTAACAATCCGCAACTGTAACAAAAATGGTTTTTATCGCAAAGTTCAACTAAATACTCGTATTTTCATTATTCTGTATTTTTATGAAATTTGTTATTCTGCGGTTGTTTAATGTTAGTTCATTTTTTTAAATGAATTATTTTTCCATTTTTAGTGCTTGTGATGATTTCACGAAGAATTCAACAATATTTTATTTATTTATATAAAAGAGGCATTTGTGATATTTAATTTAGAGACATTGAGGAGCCTTTTCACGAGCTTTCATTTTAATGGTCATATAAATCTAATGAGCCGCAACACGACGACTCTACCCCTCCTGAGTAAAAATTTTCTATGACCCCTTTCCAGCTGCATTAGATCGTGACCACTTTGACTAAAGAACAGTTCAGGTTAGTTTATTTAAGTACACTACCAATCTGTAAAGTGCTCAGAAGCAATAATTAGTAAGATCGACATATTTACTCAACGCCTATATATACCTAGGCATGGATTTAGATAGGTGTTGTAAAAGAAAATAAAACAGTCACCATAGCTTCGATTCACCACATGCCAAATGTCGATTAAACTACCAAGAAACGGAGATAATATTATTTTATAACCAAACGAAAATTGGAGTGGATCTACTCGACCAAAGATGCTCGAATTACTCCACAGGTCGTCGTACTCGTAGATAATCCTTGGCAGTATGCTATCGACTACTTGACATTTCTGCCTCAAATTGCTGCATCGTGAGCCCATCTGTTCAGCTTCAAGGACATGAAATTGAAAGTAAGTTCAAGTTTATGAAGGAACTTGTTGAATAACTGACGAGGTCACACATGAAACGTCGTGAAACCAAAGTGAAATTGCAACATGATATACAAATCGGTATTCAACGCATCCTCCAAAGAGACGAGACTACTCCAGCTTCAGTTAAATGTAGCATCAGTGCTGAAGAAAGGTTGGCGGTTCGTGAGAACTGTTCAACTTGCATATATCCAAAAAAACGGGAAACACCAAAGCACGAATTTGCCTTGAATGCTCAAACAAGCTGTGTTTTCATTGTTCATTAAGACTATAAATTGAGAACCTACAATTTCCTTTCATTTGAGGTTTTATTGGGAATTTTATTTTTTCCATGTCTTACAGACGTATGCCAGGTGGTTTGGCGGCAAGAATAAGTGGTAGGTAGTTTTAAGGATTAAAATTGCTTATTTTGGAAATCAGTCTACTTACAAATATATTAAAACAAAAAAATATATATGGGTGAATTGAGAACATGCCGTTTTTCTGAAATCGATTAAAAATCAAAGTGAAAGCAAGTCATGAGATCTAACTAAAATTGCTAGATTTATATTCATATTGGAGAATTATCAGTAAATGAAAATATATATTTGATAAGTATATACTAGAAATAATTTATCACTTCATCTGGGGTACTTTTTCATGTAGATAATTATAGTTAACATCTTTATATACATCAGTAGAGCCGGATATGAATAATTTTATTCAGAGATAAATATGTTTTTAATATGTAGTCTTGTTATTTTAGGTAGTAACAGACAGATCTAAAATTGAATGTTACGTTATCGTCAAGTCAACCTTAATAGAGAAATGTATGCACGATGAGCTGTAGAAATAGGCATTGTAACAGGTAATCTTAAGAAATATTTATGAACCATAAATTACGTAGGCATTTCATAAAGGCATAAAGAGTTTGAATATGGCTAAAGTTTAAAAAATTATAACATCCTTACTGCAATTCCTACAGAATGGATTCATGATGAAAATTTTCCATAACTTAGTAGTTAAATTTTGGAATAAAATAATTAGGCTGCAGGATATGCGTGATGCAATCACAGTAACGCTCTACAAGAGTAAAAGCAACTCAAGAAGTATGTGATAATATTCAGTGCGATATCTTATTTCCACGTTCTCTTACACCTCCGATAGAGAACTCCTCTTCTCATAATATTTACCGAATCATAAAAAAAATATCAATGTCATGAGCAGACAATAAACCCAGAGAAATTTCAAAGCACCGAAAATGGTCAAATTATTTCGAGAAAATTTGGAAAATTGGAGTCATTGATGAAAATATGTCAGAATCTTTGAAGTAAGTAAATGAGCTTATCAAGGCCGCTTTCTGTCACCTACTTTTTTTGTTAAACTCTTCTTGTGACTCTTCAAAATACTAATTTTTTCTTTATTTCCATTTTTAAGTTTAAAAAGATTTATTAGAAATTCACAAGTCCGTTTACAGTGGTAAACTTTCATGGCAATCTCAATTTTGATAAAATATCAGTGCGCATATAAATAAAGTAACTATGGCGTACAGTACCAATAATGTAGAATAATAAACGTAATTTTGGAGAAAATGTCATATTAAATATATATTTAAATTTCGTCTTATATCTAACTCAAATCCAGACGTCATGCATTTAATAAGAGAGATGACGATTGAATTTCTTTTAGTTCATATCTGTGTTTAATGTTTTTCTAACTTAAATCATTGCAAGATACCATTTATACACTTTAAATGATTTCTAAAATATTATAACACCCAAAAGCAGAAACTAGCAAAGAGACATATACAGAGTTGATTCCATGTGGGCTAAACTTTGTCGATTTTTGCATAAAATAGTAAAAGATACGTCATCGCATGAAGTAGATTTATTGCAGACAGCGGTTTTTCCTGTTAATCTTTCGATGTGTTTAGCAATTTTATGAACCATAAATATGATAAAATAAATATTTCTATTAAAATTTATGGTTTTAGTTGTACAAAAGTAGCATATCCTATAAGTTTCCTACTTCAATTTGTTGAATAATTGTTTTGTTGGTGATTGGCTGGACGAATGATGAGGGATGCGGGCAAATAGCCAGTACAACTCCTCATGTCACCGAGCTGAATATGTAAAAGGAAAAGGAAAGCCAGGAAGCCAGAATTTATGTATCCTCCACCATAGACTATACGGATTATAAAGGTGGGGCAACATTTCTATAAACTAAATATTTTAATGTTCCCCCCTAATTAGATCCTTCCTGACGGATGTAAATTTTCCATACTAGTTAAGATTACATTGTTAGCTTTAGTCTAAGTTAACTTTTGTCTATTTCTACTTATCTTAGTTAACATTATACACATTGTACATTTACATGAACATCTTTTCACGTAATTATCTTACATTAATTTGTTCTTCCAATTAGAGATATTTTGACAGGTGTAGGTTCCTAATATAAGATGGTGAGCTTACACACTACGAACCTATCCAAAACTATTATTTTGCAGTAACTTTTGTTTCAAATTTACAAACGTATGCAAATTTAACGCTTTACATGCAATTTATATTGAAGTCATACAATAACTTTTATTCTATGCTTACATTTACATTTCTGATTTTACATGAGTTTATAGTTAATACATATACATGTATTTATCCTGTAAGTCATGGAACAACCGAAAAGGAAAAGCAGGCCGGATTATGACTAGGTTTAAGAAAAATCTTTTAGTTTTAGAGACATAGAGAGATTTTTTAAATTTGTGAAAATCACTAATCTAGGTCAATCTTTTGGCTGCCACGGCTACAAGTTAAGTCTGGTTATTAATTTTTTTAATTAAGTACAGTTGACTAATAACCTTATTGAATTACTTGAAATATTTTCCACAACTAATACGGTTCTCTGGAAAAATCTAAATTATACTTTTTAGAATTTTGTAATATTTGTGACACAAATTTGATGCTATTATGCTAAAAAAAATATACTAAAAAAAATTGGCAAACCTTTTTAAAAATTGTCACATGTCAGGAAAAAGTTACAGTTATAAAGATGTTACGATCTTTAATTATAAAAAAATATATTTACATTTAACCACACAAGGTACCCAATATGAGGTGATTAGCCTCTGTTTGAATTTTCATGCTAATGTATTTCTCTCTAAATTGTCTTTATTAGCTTCCCAATATGAGGTGATTAGCCTGTGTTTGAATTTTTATGCTAATGTATTTCTCTCTAATTTTTTTTATTTACTTCAAATTACTTTTGTTTTTTTTTTTAAATATTTAATATGGACTTGTTATGGTTTTTGCCTCTTTATATTTAAAAATCTATTGTATTATTTTGTCTCTTGACATATTTTGCATGTAAACACATTATCCTTCTTGGATAATTGCACACCTTTGGTGCTTCTTACAATTATGTCTAGGTCTTGCAATTTAGATTTCCCATACGTTGGCGCCACAGAAACATATCAAATTTGCCAACATTCGATATTTATGCAATATTACTATATATATTCAATCTTTATATTTTGTTGGACAAACAATCGGTAGCTAATATTACATTATATTTGTTAGTTATGAAGCAGTCTTATTATTGAACTTTACTTGACCACCGTTTTTAATGACATAATTGACCTAAAACAAATTTGTTGCTAAATCAGGCACTTATACCACCCCATTAAATATAATCTTATTATACTGACTATTATCATCACAAAATCATGGCTAAATTAAACAGAGCTATTTATGTAAAGTGGATTATAGTTCGCTACTTTTATCAACTTAATAGACAACACCGTGCCTGTCGCTGAGTTGTGATGACCATTAGTACCCGCATGAAAAAATTATCCTTTTTTGCCATATGCATGCGGGCATCCAAGTACATTTACCTCGCGTCGGTATCATTGGTTGAGGTGATGAAAACGTTAACGTAACTTACATTTTCCTTGTTTCGTTGTTTGTGTATCTTTCCTTTGTTCTTTAATCTCAAATTTATTCTTATATGACCGAATTTGTTACAGTTACAGCACCTAGGTACTTTCTGAGGATTATTTTTATGAATTATTGCCTTTAAGTTTTTATTTGTCGCGAGGCCTTGCTATCACTTTCAATTGTTCCAACATCTTGAAAAGTTTTTACTTTGTTTGAATCTGCACTTATCTTTCATAGCTTTCGATCGCTATAAATATTGGCTTGTATGACTCTGGTAGTCCGGAGAGTAGCATTGTTTCAAGCCACTCCACGTCCACCGTATATTTTTTATTTTGTAGTTTAAAAGCATTATTATGCTCACGTATCTTTCTATGTTTTAATATTCTGCAAGAATAGTCGTCCACCGATTTCTAAGCAGTCCGACGCAGCGTGATAGCTCAGTATCATCAGAAGTATATGCCCGACTATTGTAGACTTCTTTGGCAATCTGAGCTTGTTGAATGTGAACAAACGGCGATTTTTCAATAATACATTTCAAATAATAGTTTTTGTTCATGCCTTCAAATCTTCTTTCTAAACAATTGTTTCACTACTTTTGATAACAAGTCCATAATTCTTCAATCTGAAAACACATTTTTACGGCGAACCTTCATATGGAATATTTAATACGACCTGTTAAATTTACAGTTAATATTAATTAATTATTTGAAGATATTTTTAATTCGTTTTTGTTATTAATAGTGTGATAACGCACGTTTGTAGATTTTAGCGTTATTAATAGCTTACTTGGTTTTTAAATGTTGAACTATTTCAATGCTAAACGTTTCGGCACTAGTGACATCGCGTGCATGATTGTTAAAATAATCCTTGATCAGTAATTGGGACAAATGGTAAAACTCTACATAATACCGAACAAAATATGTAAAAATGGAATTGCGACGACGGAACGACAGTTTACATACTCTTCACGGCAGACTACATGGATTATTTATGAAGATGCGACATTTCCATTAACTAAAGCTTTTTATACTTATATTTTTAGTTAATAACTGAAATTTATGAAATCATAATTGAAAATATGTTGACGCTTTGCTGGAAATTAATAAACATTAAATCAAATGTCAAATATTTTGTTTTAGAATGTACCTAAATGAACTATTATTATAAATTTTTTTCAATTTATTTCGAATTGAAAAAAAATTTGATCTCTATAATACTCAAAGCGTTTTATATTTTGTTTTGCTATTTTAACATATATATGGCAACGGAAAGTCAAGTAAATTAAGTTGAATATTAAGTTAGAACTTAGCGTTTCTATTTAGTGGCAGGACGTAATTTCTCCAGCCTAGTTTCTAAATTAATTTTCAGATGTAGTCCGTTTTTATTAACAGTTACGTGTAATTGGTAGCGATCTGTAAAAGCTGGATACATTTAAGATGACCAAATGCGAAGAAATAACGGAACAACATTAGATATATTTTATCGGTTTGTCTATTTAAGTTCACATGGAGAAGAGTGCCTCTCAAGTACATACTCAACTTATGCTTATTCTAACTACTTACACTGATTTCACACGGGTATACAATGGTCTAGGTAGAAGAAAAGTCGGTAGGTAGAAGAGAAAGACGGAAAAATCGAGCGTGTCAGTTTATGGAAGCCAGTTTATAATTTTGCTTCCATAAGAAAACACTATCGTTACTTTTGAACTAGTCGTTAGAAAAATCCTTATAAAAGGAAAGTTTCATTTGTTTTGTATAGAATTGAGAAAGATTATTATAAAATTAATTTGATAAAGGTGGGGATTACTTGATTAAGATTATATTATAAACAAGATATATAGAAACTAGCTGAAAAATTATGTTTTTACCATATGCTATTTTGAATTTTAATATGGGCGAACTAGAGTGATGATGAAAAAAACAATGTATTATTGAATTATGTATTATTATTTAAAAATATTAAAATTAATTTGAATATAATGTATTATCTTATACAAACATAATTCCTTTAAATATACAAATTTATTTAACTCAGACTGGATTACGACTGACGCCGTCTGAGGAATGACTTAAACTGAGATGGTACGAACCATGCAAGTTTCGCATGGTTCGTACCATCTCCATGTTTTATAAAGGCTAAGGAGCGCTGAGGCATCTAGGAGCGGAGTTTGCTAATGAGATTGAGAACAGGCATTCTTCAGGGTAAGGTGCTGTCCTAGGAACTGGACTACTTTTGTTATATTAATATGTGAATCACGACAGCCGTGCTGTGTAAGCATTACTTCAAGCAAGTACAGGGCATAACAGCTCCCCGTTGGAGAGTGAACTTGCATCCTTGTATGAGGTCATGTTATATAAGTTCTAATTCTTTTTTTGGTATTGGGAGATTGACTGTATTTGTACAGGATAATAACAGTAGACAGTACAAGTAGACAGTTTAATAGCTGGTTTCCGTAATCAGTTTAATAGCTGGTCTAGATTCATCATCTAAAGAAATAACTTATTTATTAATTTCTTAGTTTTTCCGCATAATTATCCATTTTTTATAATATATTAATGGTTTATACGAACGCTGGGTTAATTTTTTACTTAAAATAATTTTTTATTTTTGCCAGCCTTAACTGATAATTTGGCAGCTCTAATAACATTTTATATCACCTGGAAAATATCCCAGTAATTTAATTTTCAATTAATGTTAATATGTCTTCGTAATCTCCAACATGCGATGAAAACTAGCATTTTCTGAGTCATATTTTTGTCTCTGTAATTAGAAGTTAAAATAACGTCTATGTAATTAAAAGTAAAAGTAATTTTTAAGGACAAATAATCCAGATATTAAACTTTTTGATAATTTTGAGTCATTAATGAAGTTTTTAAAAATGTTTTTGTCACGGTTGTTAAAATATTGTTATTGTTACAACAATGTTAAAATACATTAAAGCAATTCATCTTTTCTTCGCGGCAACTATGTGATCACCATGTGGAAAAATGAGTGACTTATTATGCATGATCAGTTTATTACACAGTTTGTAAAGTAATTTTTTAATAAAATGAATGACCTTTTAAATTATCAAGTATTTTCTAAATCTGTGAAAAATAAGCAAAGTAATACATATTTGCAAGTATATATCTGTGAAAAATATGATATGTTCATTTTATCTGTGCTACAACATTTTCTCAGCTTATCAATATACAGCACGTTCAGAGTCTGCGTTATTTGAATTAGGTGCAGGTGTAATTTAATATGTTTTTTTTTGCATTTGCGTAAAATTTAGTTAATATAGAAACCAATGCTTATAAATATTCAAATAGTGGTACATGGTCAATGGTGACTATATTCCAAATGTGAGGTTTACTTATCGAATCTAGATTATTAGTTACTTTTTAATATTTTATCATTTTCTTTAAAAGAATCATAGTCAATGTTCATTACTTTTGCAGCTGATGTAATAAATTTGAAGTTCTCATATTTTAATGTATTGTAACATGTATCTTTCATTATATCAAAGTTTAAGTTAACTGGGTTTGTTTTCATTTTTACATTAGATTTGGTACGTAACTGTTTTTCTTTAAAATACCCTAGATATATATATTCATTAGGGTAATCTATTGAAATTTTGCAGTTTAAAGAATGATGAAAATCCATTTGTCGTTTTCAAATTGTTACCATATTTCCGAACTTCCGTAAAGGAATTTAGTTTCACACCTTTTTTGGAATAGAAGTAACAGCATTAAAAATAATTTTATTTTTGCAAATTGTATATTATTTTTATTTTGCTAAAGTAAATATTAATCATGCGATATAAGTACAATTGGTTATTAACCGTTTTTCAATGTCTTAGAATATTTGTGTTATGAAAATAATTCTCATGTCTAGTTAAATCAATTTGTATATTTAAAGGAATTATGTTTGTATAAGATAATACATTATGTCCAAAGGTCGGTTATGTTATAGATTAAATTCGTGAACATCAACTAGTGGCATCTTTAATACACGTACAATTTTATTATTGAAATATTAGCTTATTATTTCAGATTTTTAATTTAAATTATGGTGTAAATCTAGTTACACAGGTAATAGTTATGAGCGAGTTGCAAATCTATAATTGTTCACTACATTGTAGTGTGGTTTGATGGATGACCATAAGGTATTATTAAGTATTACAGCATTGATTATATCTTATATTTTAAATGAATATAAGGAAATGTAAGGAGACTGTTTTCTAACAACTCCATAAGTTTAGCTTTCAATAATAATTTTAACCCGATTGAATGCTTATCGCAAATTTCTGCGTTTTAATTACCTTTTTAGTAAAGTTTGTAAAACCATTGAAATTGGAAGGAAACTTGTTTTTTCGTTATATTGGTCGTATATATGTTACATCTTATATTATTAGATGATAAACTTAGGATTAGCCGGCTAAACTCTAGTTTAGTCTTCGAAGACTAATGAGCATATCTCTCATTTTCAGCCAGCTACGCTTAAGTGCATACAAAATTTCGAACTAATAAAATTAGAAAATTATTTTTTTAAAAACATACCGTAATATTAACAAAATTTCAATAAAACATCTAAGTTACAATTTAAATGAACTTATCGATAATCTGTGAAATAAATTAAAATTTTCTTAATTTTAAAATGTAAAAAATGATTAATCTAAATTACATTTTTAACTATGACATAATTTGTCTAAATTTAAAAGTCATGAGAAATACTAGCCTATTATCGAAACTAATTCCAAGGTTATTTGGCTAATATTGAGTTTAGTATAAAAAACCTATTTCATTTATGATACTTTTTATATACTTCCACATATTTATTAAAAGAAAACTCTGTCCTGATATTATTTAAGGTAACCATAGAAATATTTTTCGATTGTTCTGAGTTGGTTGAATGAAGCTGAACCGCGCTGCTTGTACCTATACCGACTGTCAGTACAGATATGACAACATGACATATACCAACAAATCGATCGATGTTCTCGTTCGACTCGTCATTCCGTAGCTCTCGACAATCTCGGGCATGTCAAGAAATTCGACGAAATGAGAGATTTTTTGAAAATAAATTTTTAAATAATTGTTACAATTTGTATTATAAATAAAGTGACTATTAGTTATAATTTAATGATATATGAATGCGCCTGATGTGTGTTTGTATTCTCATATGTTAGAGTTTTTAACGGTCTTGGAATTCGAGGTGATGCTTTCTTATCGTAGTCTTATACTTGAAGTTGCAGTGGTGGTTTGCAGCGGATCTATCAACGCAGTCGGGTATCTGGTGTAAACTGGTTTTCTTATCAGGGGTGCATTTGGCGGTATTGCTAGGGTACTTTGACGGCTTGCAGAAGATCTGCCCTTGCGGCTCGTATATTAGTCGACAATATCTAAATATGTTTCAATGTTATTGCCTAACGAAGTGCAACTAACCATTTAGCAAAAAATAATTCGAGATATATGAAACGTTTTTGAGAAAAGGCAAATTATATACCCAGTCATTAAAGTAGTGCCGCTAACGCGAAAAAAACCATTTCCAAAAATTCTCGTGAGTAAGGTAATTTGCGTGTCACTCAAATGCTCAAATCATAAGTTCGGAATACTCTCAAGTAAATCTGGGCCTTGAAAAATTGTTATCTGCATACTCAATGTAGTTATCCTGTCCATAAGCCCGTTTTCAATTTTGAAGTGTGTGCATTACTTAACTAAAGAAAAATATCTTGTTTTAAAATATTAGTACAAAGCGCTCATACTTGAAAAAAAACGGTTTATAATGATTATAGATGATCATGTGTATCTTAAAACTAATAGTGAAATTAATATAATTTTTAACTATTATTATATTCGAAGTCACTGGCATAAAAAGTATAAAATAAAAATACAAAATTATTTATCAATGTTGTCGCTCACTTTATTATTAATACATACACACATACACACACACATTATATGTTATAGAACATAAACTAAAAGTTCAAATTAGATTCCTCTTTCTAATGAGATCAAGGGAAAAATGAATAGCATCAAAATTTAATATTAACGCCATGCCGAATTTTTACATTATCCCCTTCGCGTCAAAGTGCTGAACAGAAAAACATATAAATCGCATTCGTATATCAAGGTGACATTATACCATGAATATAGGTTCCATACAGGAAGCCATTTCCACATTTTATCCTGTATGCAATTATATGCCCAATATGCCGTGTGCAAACATGTGTAGGCAGATATAATGTATTTATTATTAACTACGATATTTCAAATGCGGCATCTAATATAAAGAGCATTTAGTATACGATATCAAAGGAGACACTCAAAGCAATAATTTCGCATAATTCCATTGTTTAATATATTTACATCATTTGGGACTTTCTTCGTTGTAAGTGAAGTGCGTTCATAATTTAACACAAATATGAATTCATTCTTTTATGTTTTTGAATTCCGACAATCAATATCCGCGTAAACAATGTTTTTAATTCATTTCATCAAACGTTTTTAAGTTCATGTAAAAATTTTTTTCATGAAACTATTTTTTTCTGGTACGAATAAGTGACAATATAATATATGTTTTAATTTAACGCCATACTTAAATCAAGCTGGTGAAAAGAATAGCAAATCATCAAAATGATTCAAAACTAATGAAAGCATATTCAGTAGGCACCTAAAAACAACTAGGAGTGAAACGGATTTGTAATACGAGGGTTCCGTGCCTTTATTTTTTAAAGTCCTTGCACTTTGATATAAAAGTTTAAAAATTTTCCTTTTTTTAGATTAAAAATACACGATGTGGATACAAAATTTACTTATTTACAATATGTTTTAAAATGATGATATAAAGCATGTTTATATGGAAACATTTATTTTGGTGTTAAATAATATTGAACAAAAATTACGTTTGAACGTAATTTTAGAATTTGTTTTAAATACGGGGTATATAAAATTACTATTGGAATTCCAGGTGCTCGTCAAAATTATAAAAATTCTTAGTTTGAAATGGCTTTGTACTCTTAGCTCTACTAGGCATGTTCACAACGTAGTATTATGAATACCTAATTCATAATACAGTGAACAATCAACTCACCAGGCCAAGCGGCCAGGACTGCCAGATACACATTAACGGTAATTATTATATTTCTATAATTATTATAATTAACATCGCCTAACAAGGTCAAATTAAAGAAGTACACTATCCAAATTCATTCTAATAGGATTATATCCATTATCCCATATACATATATTATTGTTGAGTCAACGCTCTACATAGCACCGTTAAAAACGCTCGTAGTGTGTGACCGATACTGTCTAGCTTATTTTTAGCTTGTCCGCCAGCATCCCATCGTTTTGTGGCTATATGTTTAGCGATACTTTAAAGGAAAGTACTTGACGTATATATAAAGTGTGAATTTTACATATTACGCACAATTTTACATATTACGCACAATTTTACATATTAGCCACAATTTTACATATTAGTGATAGTAAAATTTAGGGATTGGATAATGATGCGTAGAAAATGAAACAATCAATCAGTACATTTGTCTAAATTTTATTTGGAATTATTACCTTTTAACGGAGATTTATTTTGTTAGGTCAACCGTTTTTAAAATGGGTGCTAATATACCACGTAATATTTAGCTTATTTAATTGTAGGATAGCTAAGTATAACTTATGGGTAATCATCGTGCCTCATGGTAAATATTACATGTGTTGACTTGGTTGCGTTAACCCTAAATCGCTATTTACAACCCAGTTTATATTTAATTTACTACTTCGAACGTTGTATTGTTTCATAAGGTAGTGATTTTTATGTTGTTGGTAGATGGAAGTTTTGCGGCGTAGAGATGATAGGGGACGGTTCCCAATGCGCTTCCTTGTGGAACATTAGCTTTGAATTTCATGAAGTATATTCGTCTTGCTGTGTCCACACGAAACATCGTGTCACATCATCACATCATATCACAAAACAATATATATATATGTGTGTGTGTGTGTGTATGTGTGTGTACATGTATATATATATGTAATCAAAATTAAAATATCTTTTCTCTTTTTCCTGACGGATTCATAATCATTTCACTAATTTTAAAATTGCAATATTTTTTTAATTTTTACTTATGCGGTATAAAGTCTCGCTAAAGTTTTCAGCTACATTAATTAGCAGAGATTGTTTATAGGTAAATTTACTATTGACCATAATTACGTATGTTCATGTTCATGTGTAGTTTATTATCCCCCGGCGTTAATGTTATGCACATATCATGTAATTGTGAAGATTACACTTTTGTACATTTAGACGATGACTAATTGTTTCGATATATTGTCGTATCTATTAATATATGTAATGCAAATAGATGACTGCAAGACGTACTATATATATTCCGAAAGTAATAGGACCGTTGAATAAAGCTCACCGTGATGTTTGTGAATGTTCATTCTGTATTACCATTACTTAATTCCCAAAATTAATTCAGCGTTTATTTCTATATTTATTGAAATTTCATCAAACAAGACTACACTGCGTTTCACATTATTTTGTCTATTAGTACAAAATGCGAGTATTTTAAAGTCAATTAAATTTGCACGGTTTCCCTTATTGGTGTGATAATGATGCAATTGATTTACCATCTTTAAAAAAAAACTATATCTTGTATCGATTTTGAAAATGTTAAATAGTATGAGGTGTTTATTATCTATCTAATCGAAAATAGTGATAATAATTAAAGCTATGTGTAAACTTTCCTTTCATATATATTTAATGTCTTTAATTTCTAGACAATATGTGGCTTACAAAATTTCTCATCCGCTAAATAAAATCCGCTTAAATAATTTGTCTACTTGACGACTGAGCATAAGGGCTGATCAAAGAAAATAAAAATAAACTAATGAAAATGTTTATAGAAAAGTAATAAGAAACAACTTTTTCTGTGATTTCAGCGTTGTTGCTCTTTCTTCTTTAGTTTTTATAACGTGTAAAGTTAGTTAGTTCACGTAAAAATATATTTTCAATAGCATTAATAAATACTTGGTTAATAATTTGTAGCTCGATAAACGCACTTTTTAATTTTTCGCTGTTTGAACAATTTGGCTGCTACTTTTATGCTAATTGAATCTTTCTATATACACGTTTTTATTATTTATTAAACCCATATAATTTTAATTATTATTGAAAAAAATATATATTAGAGGAGCGGCAATTTGTCGTGTATTTTTTGGATTATACGTCACCTCGAACAGCTGTCATGATGGATTCGCCATATCAAGCCCTTGATACGGTTCCGAGATATTACTTACCTATATAGAAACAAGCACTTTGATGAAAAAGCTGTTCATTCAGAATAACATACTCCTATAGCAGTTTTTCCTACGGGACCAAATCACGATGAAACGTTCTTTGCTCCTGAAAGTAAATGAAGCGGGTGTAAGAAGGTACTCGATTAGAAAATTGATAAAATTCGAATAGCGTACATTCAGATATTGAGATCTGTCTAGCTGGACATCATATTCGTTAGCGACTGTTAGCACGAAGTAAAATTATTTGATAGAAAACTCGAACAAGAACTAAAGTAACTACCCCGTCTTCGTTGCCGCACGTTGCTTCTTCTCTGTGTTTGTTTTTTTCATATTATTTTACTACAAATTTCTTGAAGGTTTACTCTGATTCAAATTAGGTGAAATTATTTTCTTACCTTGTTGTAAATTAAGGGAATTCATTTTCTTGCTGGCTAACTTTTAATTTTCATTTTATTTGCTAATATGACAATTGAATATAGTTCTCGGGTATTTTGCCTGAAGCTACAAGATAATAACATTCGAAATGTTCTAGTTGAAAATATAGCGACAAAAATCAAGATTATTTTTTTTGTAAATACATAATAAAACTAAGCAAACGTCTTTTATATTTTGTCTCTTAAATACATTTTTTCAATATTAAAAATAGTGTCTTTGTTTTACTTTTCTACGTTCTAATTTTTTTAATCGTAACATTGATAGTTGAGAAGCTTCCCTGATCTCTGATAAATTCTTCCAGTGAAGCAGATGACTAGAAGCTAGAGAATATATATATATATATATATATATATATATATATATATATATATATATATATATATATATATATATAGTCTGACATCATAAAAGGAATCAGTTTGTATGTTTGTTTAACGCTTTCACTGCAAAATTACGTATTTACTTGAGACGAAACCTTCATTTCTTCATGAGGTGGGTACGCATCAGATCTTGTTTCGCGCATACGCATCTACGCTAGGGAGCGGTAAGCACATTTCCATACTTAGTTATTCACAATTCAGGTTCAAAGTGCTGTTCGCGTTTTAAACTCTAAAATATAAAGAAATATTATGAAATTTTATTTTAACACATTTGACAATAATTTGACTTTAAATTTTAATTAAATCTCTTCAAATGGTTTTTAAATGTTAACAAATATTATAATTTATGATGTATGCGTTAGAATAAAGCTGACTTTTTCTTTTTTATGTTCTTAGATTTATTTAATTTTTTTGCTTGTCATCAATGTCAAATAAATTCGACTTCCTTTATTTTCCTTTTGAATTCCAAATTTTCTCCGTAATATTTTCTTTTCTATTTATTTCTTCTCTATAACTACGCCATTGCCGGTCCCAAGCCCGGATGAAAAAGGAGGAGGGTTGGCTGAGAACTTGACCGTACCAGCCACAGAAGGTCAACGCCGAGCCTCGGGCGGCGGTTAATAAACCCGAATGATCTCTCCAGTGGGCGATAGGAAATGATCCCCACGACTCGCTACTCCTCTTTATGGAATCGGGGGCACTGGCTTAACCGCCCGTGTCATGACGTAGAAAGCCTCATTAAAAATTCACCCTAATCCTACGGTGGAGACCGCGCCAAAAGGATGCATGGCTGGGAGGGCGCCCAGTCTCTAGCGCCAACCTTGGTGAACTTGGCGAACACCTTTGTATATAGCCTTCTCCCAGGAAAGGCATCACCCTGTGAGTGACCACAAATTCGTCCAAACTCGTGGGAACAATATGAGTCTAAATAAAACCGAAAATAAATTACAAAACATAAAGCAACATAAAATCAACCTAACACAAGTCTTATCCGAAGATCTTTGCGAAACTAGGCAGAGATCATCGTCCTTTATTGGCAGCTCAAACTCCACTATCGTCCTCCAACCGACCCTATGGCAATATATTAAAAGCAGTAAACCGGATCCCGTTGCTAGTAAGAAAAACCCTTCTGAAATACAAAGTGCAGAACAAACTCAGGAAAATTGGCAGCAGGACCATATCAAAAGCAAAAGAAGAAGAAACGAAAGCCCAGCTGAAATAGAAAGCAAACAACCAGCTTCGAAGAGTACCAACTTTTCGGTAACTGTACATAATAGCTTTGATATTCTCAGCAACGAAGATCACGAAACTGTAAACCAGGTCAAAGAATATGTACCTAAACCGGAGCCTATTTTTGTCATAGGTGTAATAAACATCTCATCTTTAAGAGACACAATTAACAAGGTCGTGGACACAGAAATACACATTGACCACGCTCAGATCAGGGCATATTATCAAGCTAATACCTAAGGACATCGAAACTAATAAAATTATAAGAGACACTCTCATCGAAAAAAATGTAAATCATTATACTTACAAATTAAAGAGTGAGAGAGCCTATCGAGTGGTAATTAGAGGTTTGCATGCATCGGAAGATTTATCACTGATCAAATCTGAACTTGAAGCTACAGGACACGAATTAAGACAAGTTGTCAACGTGCTACATCGGGTAACCAAAGAAAAACTTCCTCTATATTTTGTAGACCTAGAACAGAGACCTAATAATAAAGATGTATTTAATATCAAACATATCAGCCAAGTTAAAGTTACAATTGAGGCACCATACAAAAAAAAGGAAGTTTTGCAATGCAAACGGTGTCAAAGATTTGGGCACTCCAAAAATCAATGTTTCCGCCCCTTCGGATGTGTGAAAAGCGGAAACGAGCACATGCACTAAACCTCCAGAGATAAACGCCCTATGTGTAAACTGTCAAGGTAATCATCTGGCAAGTTGCAGAGGATGTCAGAAATATAAATAATACAAAGAGCGTATTTTCAAAATCAAAGCAAAACCAGACAAGGGTAAACCAACACCCTCAGAAGATGTCCTAATACCATCGCAAACCATTACAAATGACACCAAAGTACAGCACTCGAGAAGTTATTCAGATGCACTAAAAACTAAATTCAAAGACCGTATGGAGCAAACAACTAATCTGCAGTCAAGTAACACTCCACCTAACACAACAACAGACAACAGCCAAATCAGCAATTTATTGGACGTAATGTTTAATAGATTTCAAGAAATCATGAAAAACATGATGGACAGCATGGTGGACCGGATGGTTCAACTAATCACAGGTCTGGCCACACAGAGGGCTTAAATATGCGTATACTTACTTGGAACGCCAACGGAATTACTGAAAAACGTCAGGAACTTGAGTTATTTATGATATTGGGAATATAGATGTGTCCTTGATATCCGAAACAAGACTAACCCAGCGTTCCCACGTGAAAATGAAATGCTATACGATCTATAGGACCGATCACCCTTCTGGCAGATCTCACGGTGGCACTGCAGTTATACTAAAGAACAACATTAAGCAAAATAAATAAAATGACAAACAAAGAATATCCTAAGAACATAATGAAGAAAGTATTGGAAAGACGTAGATTAAGGAAAGAATGGCATAGATCTAGGTATCCCTTAGATAAAACAATCCTGAACAGAGCGACTGGGGAACTCAAGAAAATGATTAATGATCATGAAAACTTAAACTTTCAAAATTATCTAGCCCACCTCACGCCTTACCAGGATAGTAATTACTCGCTTTGGCGTGCTACTAAGAATCTTAAGCGACCGAAAGAACACATGCCACCTATAAGAGGAGATAACTGTTGGGCCAGATCGG
The DNA here is from genome assembly GCA_039881145.1 of Druceiella hillmani. Classification (NCBI taxonomy): domain Eukaryota; kingdom Metazoa; phylum Arthropoda; class Insecta; order Lepidoptera; family Hepialidae; genus Druceiella; species Druceiella hillmani. Next base: position 3,700,249 of record JAYKKI010000116.1, on the reverse strand, counting down.
ACCACGAGAAGGCAACAACTTTTGCAGAACACCTAAAAGACGTCTTTACGCCTTTACCGAGCAGCAACCTGGAAAAAGACAAAGAAATAACAGACTTCTTAAACTGTCCAGGTCAATTATGTCTTCCATTAAAACCAGTGAGCCCCAGAGAAGTTAATAGACAAATTAAATCTCTCCCGGTCAGAAAACCTCCCGGTTATGATGAAATAGATACTACTCTCTTAACTAACCTACCAAAAAAGGGATTAATGTACCTGGTAGTACTATTCAACGCAAGTCTAAGACTCTGTCATTTCCTCTGCCAATGGAAGCTTGCTCAGGTCCTAATGATCTTGAAACCTGGTAAAGAAGCAGCTGAAGTTGTATCATACAAGCCAATCAGCTTACTCCCTCTGGTCGGCAAACTTTTCGAAAAAATAATACTGAGTCGATTGCAACCCAAACTGAATGAAATAATTCCCGACCATCAATTTGGCTTCAGGCAAAAACATGGCACAATCAAACAAGTTCATAGATTAACAAACACAATTAACGAAGCCTTAGAGAACAAAGACTACTGATCCGCTGTTTTTCTTGATATAAGTCAGGCCTTCGTCGGTTTATTTGTTTTTCATATAATGACGTATAAGGTCTGTCACATGGGCCTCTTATACGTAATTTTATGAAAAACAAATAAACAAAATAAAGAAGCATCTACCGTACTCATTTCATCTACTTCTAAAAAGGTACTTAGATAAAAGATGCTTTGCAGTAAAAGTCAACACTGAAACGTCAGAACTCTACGAAATCCACTCGGGTGTCCCTCAAAGCAGTATCCTCAGGCCCGTATTGTATCTGATCTACACTGCGGATATTCCTAAAAATGTTGACACAGTAATGGCGACCTATGCAGATGATACTGCTATACTGTCCGTACATTTTGAAGCAATAACCGCGTCTATATTTATTCAAAAACACCTTACTGAAGTTGAAGCGTGGCTTGCAGAATGGAGAATAAAAGCGAATAACAGTAAATCCGTTCACGTAACATTCAGTCTCAGAAAAGGAGATTGCCCAGCAATTACTTTAAACGGGCAACAGATACCTCACTCAGATACTGCTAAATACCTCGGCATGCCCTTAGATAGACGATTGATATGGCAAAATCACATCTGGAATAAACGTAAACAATTAGATGCAAAATCGCGAAGCTTGTCCTGGCTCATCGGGAAAAAATCACAACTATCTAATGAAAGCAAAATGGCTGTCTACAAAATAATATTAAAGCCAGTGTGGACATACGGGATCGAGCTGTGGGGTACAGCATCTAACAGTAACATCGAGATCTTGGACAGATTTCAAACCAAGACAATGAGATATATGTTCCAAATCCCAAACTGTATAAGTAACAAATACATACTCCGAGATTTGAACTTAACAACTGTGAAACAGGAAATAGCCAACAGAAGTCTTAAATACCAGACCAAGCTATCTGAACATGTGAATGTGCTGGCTACCAAACTATCAGAAGATGGCAGTGTTAAACACTCACAACTAAGAAGGAACAGTATTCCAACCATTCATAGCAGATTTCTAAACCTAAAGTGAGAGAGATCGATGGATTCTCCTTACAGCTAAATTACATACGCAGACTGTAGTCACCAATAATAACAGCTAAATGTGAAAAACAGATTGCTGTGCTAAGCAGAATACATAAAAAAAAAATTTATTTCTTCTCTATTGTAACTTCTAATTTCCGACTATTAAATTGAAAAGTAAATATTTAAATAGATTAATCTTAATTGAGGGTAAAAATTAAAAAAAAATGAAGTAGCGTTTCATTTTGAACGCGCAATTATCGTATGTCAAATGGACTGAAAATGCAATTTTTCAAACATATTTTGAAATACCTATTTTTTAATCATATTTTAAAATATTTTTCATAATTTTTAACTTTATATTTCACAAAGATTGACTAAATTTTTTGATTTTTTTATACTCCATTTTTTTTGTTGCCCCACGGTGTTATGCATCAAAACCCATTAAATTTCTATAAATTTCAGTCAGTCGGTTATTTTATCGTATCAGTGGGATTATAACTTAGTAAAATGTATTCTGAGTCTTTGTTATAATTTAAAACATGTCGTCAAAATCATTTTATTTTTATTACTTCTTGAAGTCAATGTATCGTGATATCGTGACAGGTACAATGGAGAAACCGTGTTCGAGACCGGAGAGATATACTTTTTTTGTGTCTAATATTAATACCTTATTACTTTATTAATACCTTACTACTTAAAGTATTATATAAGCATTATTTTTATTTTTCTAAACATCTTCACAATGGACGAAATAAATATATTCACTTTACCAAAATATGCTGATGAAATGAGTATAATATTTTAATAATATGGAAAGAACTAAAGTAATTACTCTGGACTCGCACACAATATCAATATAATGTTTTTGTACTATGTTAATGTTATTTTCCCCTTCAACAATCTACCGTTCTCTTTGCCTCATTATTTTGTTTTTACAGAGTTTTTCCTTGCATGAAATTTTCATAACATATTTATAATAGAAGCATTGTTGGTCCTTAGTTGTATTAAATGTCAAATTTACTAAAAGAGAAAATATGTTATTCGTAATATGGGAATGTATTCATGTATCATTGTTGGTAAATTATGATGCATGATTGATATATAATGTAAATTGTATCCTTGTAGCCTACGCCACACACCGAAAGACATTGCGTTCTCGTAAACAATCAGATAATGTTTTTTCATAAAATGACGTGCGTTCTCTTTTACATAAATTTTTCTTCTCATTACATTAAAATACCTCTCATAATATCAATAATCGCCTCTCAATAATCTAGATGAATTGTCGATTCAGGATAACCACCCAATCTATTTCAAAATATTGTATAAGATCTGTCTATTACAAAATATTTTGGGTAATTCGATTGGCTTGCATTTTTTTTGGATCGAAATTTTGCAAATGATTGCTTAAAAAACATCATGCTTCTAATTCGCTAATGAAGCAAAATGAAATTTTCATTTTCATCTCATCTAAAGCATTTCATTATATTTATTTTTCTATTGACTGTAAATAAAGATATGGTGAAGGTTGTTTCCGAAAGGAGTGCAGTATTTTTGCGCGTCTGGGGAGAAATAAGTAAAGATTGTGTATTCGGAGAAGAGCCCGTCTAGTACTAATCATTAGGTAATTAATGACTGATCAAAAGATTCAGAAATTTTGGCACCATCGCTCCTGATGTTCCTGTAAGGGTTGATATTAGTCTTTACTATTTTATATTTTAGTCTCTACCTTGTTCATGCCGGATTGTTTAATTTGCTGTCTTACATTCGGTGTCTAAATTATGAGATTCTGCTTGTAGTATGAAGACAAATTATGAGTTGGAATAGATGTAATTTTTAGAAGAGGTTGCTGTTTTATTTGGCTGTCTAATTCTAAAGGCTCCGTGAAACAAGAAATACCTATAATTTTATCATGCTCCTACGTTCATCTGTCATAGCTCTACAATTCCTATAGTTATAAATCAACGTGATTAAAATTTTGCGAGTAAATTAACGTGTAGTAAAATATTGTAAAAATAAAACATACATAGATTTACACCTAAAACTTAAATTATTTATTTGCGTATCGCATTGATTGGAGGATCTATATGCTTATCTATTTAATTTTGCAACCACAAATTTAAAAAATCAACATTAGTCAACTGTGTTGTCAATAGTTTCAGTAACCGTAAACGACTACCAAACCCTGCTTTGTGTGTATATTGACAAGCACATAGCGGGTTTTAGTGCGCAAAAAGGTTGAGAAAATACTAACATTAGCACAATTCAAATGTTTAAGCTAAACTAAGTTTTGATGTGAATGTCGGACTCATAGTCATTTAAATTTATGTACATAGATCAAACAAAAGAAATTGAAACAAAGTAACCTAAGTTATTGGCATGAATAGTATCTAACCTACGATTTTCTTCCATTCAAGTATCACGTACTCACCAAGCTTCCGTCAGCTATACCCACAAAATACAGCAAATAGATAAGTGGAATCAGTTTTGTAGAAAACCTAAGTTAGTATTGATATTTCTGTTCATGTGTAAAATGCTTTACAAATACTACAAGTTAAATATTTTATAGGTATACAAAAGCATATCCTGTTATTGATTTAAAATAATTGCCATAAATTTATATTCAATTGAATGAAAGTGAATTCATATAATGAGTTTTTGTTTCCTTTTTGGGAAATAAAGCTTAAATAAAATTAAACCTTTCATATTTAATTTGTCTTTTAATTACTTTATTAGCCTCTATATTATTCACATAGAAATGTACGGAAAAGTTTAACAGAAAGTGCTATTCGCAACTTTTCGGCTCAAAACATTAAAATGAAATTTTAAAAATCATAATTTTTTTACGAATAGAATTTTCTTCGTATTTTCGCCCTACCTTGTCACCAGAAATGACAGGAAGAAATTTTAAGATATAAATCTGTTGGTGAAACTCATACAATCTTGCCATGTTTATTTAGTGACGTTCACCTCAATATATTATTAATACAAATATTTAGGATTTTTTAGACCCACAAAATATAAAAAATAATAAATAATGTTTAACGAACAAATTAAATTTTTAGTTGAGTTAAATAAATTCTAATAAATGAAACCAACGCGAACGTCTAGTTTTTAAAGTTGCAATCGGATTACATAACATTGTTGAAACGTCAAAAAAGCCGAGTAATTTATTTGTATTAACCCTGTGCCCAATTTTATGATTAACTCAAAATTTAAACATATAATGAATATTATCTTACAGCGTCTACAATTAGCAAAGATCTTTGCTAATATCCCACCTGAAGATGTGTAACAAAACGAAACCTAGGTCGCGATAAAGAAATTAAAGAAAGTAGAAATAATACTACATCACGTAGTTTCATTTAATTGTGAATAATGAATTTCTACAAAATTAAAGCCAAATATATTCAATACCTTACAGCGTAATAGATCACTAAATAATAGTTCAGAAAGTTTATTAGAATTTTATGTAATAGAATACAACCCTCATGGCACAACCAGTTTGCAACTAAAATTATGATTCAATATATAAACTGATTTAAATTATTCAAATTGGAAGTTTAATATTTCACATTTATAGTGACACATTTCAAATACACTAGACTCTGAATTATTCCAAACATTTTCTTTCCGAAATACTACAGGTTTAAACAGTGTACCAAATCAGTATGTCAACTGGCGAATCTGACTAGTGAGACATTATATTGTTATTATTGAATGTTTTGAATATCTCAATATATATAAACAGAAGAAAAAACATAAGATGAAGAATTTTCAAAACAGTTAAAGAATTTCAGAACTTGGTCTCCACGTTTCCAGCATTATATATAATATTGGAATTTTGCTTGGTCTTGGACGGATTTACTTTTCAATTACCCCTCACACTTTGTAGGATATACTGTCTTAATTTATCCCCTCGTACTCAAAGAAATCCACCTCATATCATAATATTATAAATTTTAAGTTTCGTTTGTCAGTTTAAAACCCCGCAACCGTGAAACGAATTTATTCCAAATATGGTATGCATATGGTGGTATTACACAGAGTCATAAATTCCCACAGTTCTCACAGAAAAAGACAAACAAAATTCGGCATAAAAGTCGGCATAATCTATGCGGTGGGAAAGTAGAAAAGTTGGAATAATAAAATAACCATATTACATTTTGATAAATTTAACCCTATGTATAGACTAGCGTTATATAATTTTTATTACCTTTTGTTTATATTTTACAATCTGAAGATTAAATTCATATATTTTACTGTTGTCTAATTAATTGTGCGCCACATCTTAAACACATCTTATCACTTTCGACAAATTAATGAAGTGAAGACTTCAGTAAGAAAAATAATATATCTAGTATTTCTAAAGCAAAATCTTTTGATGAAATAAAAAAAGGAAACACCCCTTCGTGCCTCGCGAGCTCTGAATTGACCTCCACAATTTGTCTAACGTAGCCTAAGTCTAATTTCGAATTCTGATCATATTTCAAAACTAATAACGAAGGTGCACTCCAGCTTAAATTAAGCCAAATAATATAAGGTTTCATTATTGATACATACGATTCTTATTCCGTTGTGGCAATTTTCACATTAATTTTGAGTCTTAGTCACCATTACGGTAATTTTATGTTGCTTCATAGCTAATATGTAAAAAAGTGCATTTTTTACTTTGTCTTAAATGGTGTAGTATTATGTATGGCTTACATTTATATTCGAAAAAAAACACAGTTTTAAAATTCTATTTTAATGAGCTTTTAGGGTTTCTACATATTTAAAAAAATAATGAAAAACCTACAGTTTGCCACAATTAATTTCTCTGGTCGACATTATATTATTCTTATCCGATTTTTAAATTAATAATGAAAATTTTTAATGCATGATGTCGGAAGCTTGTTTCACTCATTTAATAGGCCAACGGTAGGTATTATTAATAGAATTCTAAGTAAAAAGTGCTTTTAGCAAAAGACCTACCCAATTCAAACTGATTTATCTCACTCTTTACTTCTTGATTATAAAACTGACAAGATATTTTTTAACTATGTAGCTATTGAGAAGTATGTTAGGAGGCGAATACATGCAGAAGGCATTATGACGTAAAACAAATTTTGCCTATTAAGGTTACATTGCTGTAACTATTAAAAACTGATTATCACGAAACAAATATTGATTGTGTCAAGTGCTTACAAGCAATTTCAAAATTGCTCTTACTAGGCTGAGAAGTTCCGAAATCTTTTAGCAACCAGATACAGCACTGAAAGAAATTAAACAAAGTCATAGTCTGTACTTAGAGAATTCTAAAATAAAAGGCTTAAATATTCACGACAAACCTTTACTAGAAATACGTCGAAATCAATATATTTATCTGAATGCAAATTTAGGAAGAGTCACTTTTTACAAAAAAAAAGAAGATTTTATGTAATGTTTTAGTTATTATCAGCGGCGAACAATTTCAGTTACTTAAATAAAGGAATTAATGACATAATTCCTAAATATTGAATATATTTGGCGTTAATTTTGTGGAAATTCGTTATCCACAATTAAATGAAACTATGTGATGTGGTATTCACAATTAAATGAAACTACCTGATGTAGTATTATTTCTACTTTCTTTAATTTTTTTACCACGACCTAGGTTTCGTGCTATTACATCTTCAGGTGGGATATTAGCAAAGATAAACTCTTAGGAACAACCAACAGCATATATACATATATATATATATATATATATATATATATATATATATATATAATATATTAACCTTGGTATCTTTTTTATATCTGTTTATTATTAAATGAAAAACTGAATATAATATCATCACCAATTCTTAATATCTTTTAGATAATTTAAATGTACAACATGGATACTACAGTACCCTGGAAATTGTTTCAGCACTAATACACATATAAATATAAGTATATATAATAAAAACAAAAAATTAAAAGAAATAAATAAATAAATATATGAATACACAAAACCGGAGATATATAGAATTCGTGTATTACCTTGTCCTTACTTTCAATTACCCTTGCTTTTGTATAAATATATGACCGATAGTAACTTCCATCTAATTTTATTAAATACACCGTAAAGTTTGCATTGTATAACCTCACATAATAACAACAATTGTATTTATTACCCTCACTAAAATACTGGTATATTGTATAACTCTCGGTAATATAATAACACCTGCACTGCGCCCCTGCAATAAACTCACTAACATAAGCAATGGAAAAATCTGTTTGAAACATATAAATGTTGTTGGTTGTTCCTAAGAGTTAATATTTCCAAATATTCCACCTGAAGATGTTATAATACAACGAAACGTAGGTCGTGGTAAAGAAATTAAAGAAAGTAGATATAATACGTAGTATCATTTAATTGTGAATAATGAATTTCTACAAAATTAACGCCAAATATATTCAATATTCAAGGATGTAGTATTATTTCTAGTTTCTTTAAGTTTTTTACCATGACCTAGATTTTTGCAAATAGATCACAAAGATAATTCCACAAAACCCACCTGCAGATGTTGTAATACAACGAAACCTAAGTCGTGGTAAAGAACATAAAGAAAGTAAGAAGAATAAATACATCACATAGTTTCATTAATTGTGACATAATTCCTTCTCAAGCTGCGAGTAGTTCTCAATTTGTAATCGTTAAATAGTAGTAGATAGTAGGCAGACAGCTGCCTGCCATCTACTACTCAAGACTAATTGAGAAGTCTTATGCAGCAAGAAGTCTAAAAACTAATTATGAAGCAAGATAAAATAAATTAAGCTAATTAATGAAATATTTCCTTGTTAAAGCAACCTAACTTAACGGTGGTAACTTCCAACTTAATGTTGATATTTATTCATAATTATCATAAATTTATCATATTTCGTAGTTTATATCAGAAAAACATTGTATCCCAGTCTAGAATAATAAACATGTTAATTTGCGACTTCTACTTGAGACTAAGTTTTATATCAGAAATATAATATGAGTCAATCAACATAAAATTTAAAACTCCAAATAAAGCATAACTTACTGAATGCATCTTCGATTTAATTCTATTTTGTACCGCGTATCAATTTACATTGAACTATTTTATACTGATTTATGAAATAAAATTTCTAAATGCCAAATTCAAGATGAGGTAGTTAGTTAGCTTGTAGTTAACATAAAACAATTTAAGTTTCGTAATATATAGGTATATTTAAATTGTTTTTTTATGTAACTTATTTAAATAAATAAAGTTAGCTGTGAGCGAGATTCTTCAAGATTCAAGCTTAAGTTAATAAATGGGGTAAGTTAGAATTATTTTAATTATGAATGATTCGCCGTGCCGTGCTCTCTGATTGGCCTGTTCCTGCGTTTGTTACTGGCTGGCTCATCTCTCTAGTACTTGGGCTGATTCTATGTCTCACGGTTGTACAACAATCCTCCACTCCTATCAGCGCAACTGGAAGGAAGCAGCTTGATACTGCTGCTGGTTTTGAAGTCAGTGACTTCGCAAAGGTCGTCCTAGCCTGGAAATAGCCATCCTTCCCATTCTCCATTTAAGTATAGGACAACTAGATCTTGGCCTTTATTAAAGACATCCTACTACACCACTTGCCATAGAGCTTCACATGCAGTAGTTCCGCCACGTACGCGTAACTCCTGAGTCAAAAATGCTGGTTCGATCCCAAGTTGGATGCTTAGGGACCGGTGCCGATGGAAGTAAAGTGAGAGCTTGGTCAATAAAGAAGTATCCCGGAGTTAAGGACCATTAGGATCTGATATTAGAAGTTCATTAGGTTCTGATATTAAGGGAGTGAATGGACGGCAATTAAGGATAGCCTCTATCTGCACGAAAAGTGTCTCTAACGCCTCGTAAGTCAAATTATTATTTACCATAATACGTTTAAGACGGCATTTAATTGACTCTCCATCCACCTTCCGTAAACTACCTATCGTAGAAGAACAAGAGTAATAGAGGAAAAATTAATATTTTCTTCTAAAAAGATAATGTTTATTTCTGAATTATGGGACTTGAGTATTCCACCTAATTAATTATTTACTTCTAAGAAATTACGTCTATTATCACAGATGGTAGTGTGATGTTTATCTTGATTGGATTAATATCACATTTACGTAAACAAAATATCATCAACTAAAGTAAAATCAATATTCCTTCCCATTATAAAAAAGTTCTACCCATTTGGAAAGAATTACATAATATAATTGAGTTGAAACCACATATATTATTAATGTATCCCACTTATCGGTGGGTTGGCCTAATGAATTTAAAGATTAACATTTTTTGTAATAAGATCTACATCAAAAGTTGTCCATCCAAAATCAAACCTAATTAAATTCTCCGTGTACTGTTTCTATAACAACAATTCTGTAAATTCATTGAATTGCAAATCCGCTAAATACTAAAGTGATGTAGATATATTTTATATTAGAAATATAAGGATTTCATGAATGCAACATATATCTTACCAAGCCATTTGTCAACGTTTTGGTCAAGGACCTTGGTTTATTGCTGTAGATAATTTATTATTTATCTCATAATGAAAAATTATTTCTAGCCTTTATTATTTTTGCTCATTTTTCAAACAAAGCGTGGTATTAAACTATCAAGAGATAAGCACATTTTTATTAAATCAGTGTGCCCATTTTCAGTGTTCGATGAATAGTATAACGGTGTAAGTACATACATGATGTAATAATAATGTCTACGTTCAACAGTTTATTATATATTTGCCTGCTTGATTATAAGATGTAAACAATTAAATTTTGTGTAACGACCAATAAATTTCAAAATTCGTAACGTTCGAGAAGGCTCTCATTTATTTAATACTGCATGGGCTTAATAGGTCAAATTAAATTAAGTAGCGGTATTTTAAAAATTTACTTTTATATTATTTTAATTGCAGTTACAATTATTTAATTTTTACGTAAATGATGGGAGGAAAGAAAAATGATAGAAGAATCTAGCTTCATCTATTTTTTTCTTCTCGTTCTATATGGATGTAAAGATATGTTTATTTTGATAGTTTAAATGATAGTCTTAATAATGAATTTTTAATATGTGAAAATCGAGGCAATCAAAACTTTAGTGAGGGACAAAAATATTGCAACTAAATGTTTAAAATGCCCATTATGAATATTAAAAATACCCTAAATTGTCACTGAGAGCCACTTGTTTAAAATTGTGAAAAAAATACAAAAACTAATATGTGCAAGTGTCACCTTTAATGCATCGTCTGTATGACCATGCTGTGTTGACGGCACTTGGTTGCAAAGTTTTGTTAACAAACTGGCGGAGACATGAGACGAAAACTGTTTGAAATTACTTTTTAAACGAATAAAATAGCAACGAAATGAAAGTAGATGATGATGAAAAGTAGAAGATGGTGAGAAGTAATGATAATAGCAATTGACATATATCAGTATATGGCTAGTAAACGGAGCCCTAAGGAATGTAATAAGGAATAAGTATATTTCAAAAGGGCTTTTTTGTAATTATTATGGAAGCGGGATTAATAAATTAGAATTGAGATCTGAAAGGCAAATATAAGAAAATATATTGAGGAGTTTGATATTTATCAATATCAAATTTATATGTTTATATATGTATATATATATATATATATATATATATATATATATATATATATACATATATATATATATATATTTATCAATGCGAATATTAAACAAGAAGGTGAATAAAAAGAAAATAAGACAGGGCGAAGTGCATTATATGAAAGATAGAATGCTGAGTACCTTCTGATCGCTACGAATGAATATCATAAACTAATCAAAGCCCACAATGCTCAAAGACTTAAGAAAAAATTACCATATCTGAAGAAAATCTCTAAAAATGATGATCTGTCTAAGTTTAAAAAGTATTTGACAACTCTCTTTATATTTATCATCAAAACATCAAAAAAGACTCAATATTTCAAAAGGATGATAAAACGAAACGCTTGTATAAGATCATTTATTGCACTGGTATTCGCCCGTCTGCTTATCATAACCTTTTCCCTTACAAATCGTTCGACGAACAAAACTTTGACACAGATATTGACTTGCTTATTTCATAAAAGTCGAAATCTGAAAACTTTTTGTCTTAGAGTTTTATAGAGGAATAGTTCAATACAAACATTTTCTTTTTTGCTTTCTGTCTGTCTAACTTGAATAAAAGGAAGAATATTCCAGAGCGTTACTTTTTCAAAATTTCATGTAAGATTATTTCAGAGACTTTGTTAAAAAAATCATTCCCGATAACCGAAACTCTTAATCTGAACATTATGCAAAAATAGGGTTAGGGGATTTTGTTGAAAAAAATTTACAGCTTTGGTGGAAAGTAACGTTGGTATTTTTTTCAAAGCAGGCTCAGATCTATTTAATACAGGAAGAAAGTAAATACTTTTAGCAATTTCCTCTAAACGAAAATCCAAAGTTTACATATTCACATGGTACTTACAGCAATACGTTATTGAAAAAAATATTTCCTATCATTAACACTAATTATTGTACTTTAAATTCTTGCGTGCTCGTGCATCCTCCTACCCATTTGTCACCTTTGCTTTTTACGGAAACTATTGTACATAAAAAGTCGTATGATAATTAATTTTATGGTACCTCATATCTGACAAGGACAAGAGCTTAAACATTTTGTCTGTTGGTTTTGGAGGTAAGAAATTTAGTATAAAAAATGTTTCACTTCGTTCGTGCAAGAAAAATTGGGGGGGATAATATATGCCTTTCGTCACTTGTTTTATAAAAGACACCATACACATTCGCTTTCCTGGGCGAGTTATACGAATTTCAATATTATTTTTTCTGAATTTCATAAATCATAGTTATAGAAATTTTACCGAAAATGAACAAGAGAAGAATGAAAATAGACAAAAGGAGCATTCTACCACTTCCATCTCTTTCCAAAACTGCTGAATTTAAAAAAAATAAAGAAAACGGGATAAGTGGAAATTCAATTTTTCAGAGAAATTACGACAAATTGTAAGTTGTTTACCAAAAAAATATGGCGACATTTTAAATCTTATAATGTTTGAGAAATGCATGAAATGTTTACGCCTATAATAGGCATACTAAGCAATATGTTTATAAAACAAAAATAAAAACGATATAAATAAGTAGTTTAAAGCCTTAAATGTTCCGACATTCATATAAACATAAGTTTGGACGGACTCTCATAGCGCGAACTTTAACTGTACTTTCAACATATTTTTAATAACTTAAGTGCTTCTGCAAAACATACATTTGTTTACGTTACTGCTAATATGTAACAGTCATTTTAACATAATAAATAAAACGTCTCAACCAATTACTGACTAATTTGCTAGTTGTAGCAGTTAAGTTGCTAGTATTAACAAAGGATATTTACGAAATAATTCTATTGTGTACGAATAGAATTGACACCACGTTCCATATATAATTACATATATATTTGCGGGTATATAAAATTTCTATTAAAATATTTGTAAATAGTAATATTATCTTCAAACTTATTAATATATTGCCTACTATATCATTAACAGGATTAAAAATGTGAATATCTAAAAAAAATGCAGTATGTGTGAATGCGAGCACGCGTGCGTGCGTGTGTATGTGTGTATATATACACATGTAAATTATATGGCTGAAACAGTCGGGTATCAGACACGAGTGATTTTATAGGGGTTCTGTTTTATCTTAAAAGTAGCAATCGAATGAGATTGAAGAAATTTTTGGAGATATAGAAAGCAAGCCAGAGAAAATATTTAGTTTTTCACTTTTCGTGCATAAAGAAGTTTATATAAAAAGAAATAAAGTTTAGATACATTTTAATCGAGATATTCAATTGAAACACTAAACGGCAAAATTTTATGTAAAGAAATTTGAAAATACAGAAAATATTAGACTGTATGATAGACAGATGGACCGATGGCATAATTTTGTTACATCCGTCTGTATTAAATTATTAAAGATGCCTTGGTTCATTATAAAGTTTTGAAAATTAATCTACGAGGCAAAAATGCGTAATGTCAACATATGTCATCCAAGTATTACTACGTAGAATGCTTTCATGGTAATGACCTACAGGTACCAACAAATAGGAAAATGACAATCTGCTCTAAACAAACAAGTTTATATAACTTAATCGTTTCCATTTTTTTTGTATAATTAGTGATCGACCACATATTCATATTCTTACCCTATTTTAACGTCTCAAGTGATATGTACGGTCACTCTCACCTTGCTTTCAAATTTACTCTTCCGTCCTCGCACGGCTTGGGTCTTAACTCAGAGAAAATACTCAGGCTATCTTCCCAAAAACACTACCTCTTTCTGCGAATATTCATTTAGTATTTTCGTTGTTTAATTACGGATTAATCTTAATCCCGATATCAAGAATTCATTATCAATTTATATTTTTAAACATCGCCTCAACGAAATGTTTTTCTCTCGGTTCACTCTACCTGCTTTATCCTGTTCTCCTTATACTTAACGCTTCTCTTATTCCTAGTAATATGTTAAGTTAAATATTTAATTATAATTTTTCATTGTTATATATGTATTTTATATGTATTTTATTTTGTATGTATTTTATTCACAAGAAAAGAGAGTAGATTAACTTGAAAGTAGATTAATTTGACAGTTTTTATATAGCAAATTTCGTTTACAAGCAAAATTTTGACTCTTCCATAAAATATAATGCCTAAAACCTTCATACAGAGATATTGAAGCGAGATAAACAGAAAGCCGAAAGATGAAGTTGTTTTCCGTACATTGTGTACAGTCGGTAAACAAATTTACGAACCTGGAACAGATATTTTTTTATAAAATTTGTTTAAATTGACATTACATTATGTCCATTTAAGCACTACTATATCCATTTAAGGCAATCATCGTAACATGGTATACATTAAGATTGTGTGTTCTTCTGGTGTAAGGATAGACCAATCGAGTGTGAAAATATTAGATATAAAAGGGTTCTTCTATGTCTTGGATGCTGTATTTTTTCCATCTTTTATTTTTATTTAAAGCGTTTAACGATAATTAACTCTATTGATCCATTTCGAAAATACGAACGCAAAATTCATGTATTTTGGCCCCTTACCGCCTATTGTCAAACTGCATAAATTGTTTTCTACTCCCTACTTAATCCTAAAATTACTGATTATTAGTAACATACAAATATTATGTCTGAACATTCTAGTTCAAATATTCAAACAAACAGCATTAATATTGAAATTGATTCATTTTACTGAGTAAAATGTAGCGAACAAAACAAAACAACCCCCACCTCCTTCCCGAAACATTTATTGCATGTACGCTCGACTGTTGTTAACTAGAAAAAAATACGTGCAACGCGGTATTTTTTTGACCCCTGGTCTAAAAAAACACCAAGTGCGTTGCATTGCAACGCCGGGTTCGCCGCTGCATCAATTATTATTAGATTACCTACCATGACGATTACTAGATATTGCGGTCATATAAATATTTGCTTGATATTAATGAGAGAATAATTATAAATAAAATTGCTATCAACTTCTACGGGTGCAGAAATGAAGAAAAGTGTTAAAGTTGATCACCTAAAATGTCCTTTATGTTTGTGAGGATGTGCTATAGTGTATGGTAATAATGTAATTTTTACAAAAAATTAAAGTTAATAATTAATAGTACATTATTCATAAATGGGTTCAAAGAAATGTAGATTTATAGGTTAGGTTAGGTTAGGTTAGGTTAGGTTAGGTTAGGTTAGGTTAGGTTAGGTTAGGTTAGGTTAGGTTAGGTTAGGTATTTAATATTTAGTGTGCTTGGTATTATTGAACGCACATTTTTTTTAGTTTCACTTAGTGGTTATAGTTTGCTACCTCACATACTGGTATTACTTACTGGTATTGGGGCGATAGTGTATTTTATTTCCTCAATGAAATAAATTGTCTGCTCTATTGTCATTATCTGCCCTGTTGTCATTATTCTCACTAATGTTAATAAGTCTTGTCCAAATAACAGGTTGCTCGCATCAATGTACGTAGTTTTACACAAAACAACGAAAACGCATTTTGATAGAATTGTTTTCAATAACCACATATTAATCACATTTCGGGCGTAGTCGAATAATTAATAATCAGCAAGCGATGGAGAATTTTGACATAACTCATTTCAAGATAATGATAGAACCCAAATACTCTGATATCACAAATATACATAATATTGTATTTTATTCTATCGTATTCATGTAAACAATCTTTCCCACCTGATGAAATACTATTGACAGATAAAATAGAATAATTAAAAGTGATCTAAGTGAAAGAGTAAATTGTAAGGCGCCTTTAGTTTCTCACGCTCCCGATGTAGATGATAAAGAAGACGTATAAAAAGTTGATAGGTAACGCTTCAACGAACATCGATGACTTCCTATAACTTACACAAACTAATATCGACTATGCTATAACTTATACAATCTAATATCGACGAATATTGACTAATATCATTGTAATCGTCATAACCGGAATGCTACATGCTATATGACGTTGCAAGAATTTTTCTATAATTGTGCTGGTGGCTATTTTTGTGGATTTTTGTATAAACTGTCAACAAACATATAATATATTATGTCATTTTACCATGATTGTATACATTATGTTCCTTATTGATTCACCACCACGTTTTCCATTTTCTAACAGAAAGAAATCGTCTATAAAAATAATGCTTATGGCTTCAGACTAAAAAGATGGAAAAAAATGAAAATAAGTACAACAAAATGCTTAAGAAGAAATCAACATGGGAAATTTATTATTGCACTATTATAACTATATAGCTATAACTCAAAACACAAATTGATGTTTGGCTTCGAATAGCCACAACAGCAGTATAAAATACGTCTCGGATAATGAATTATTTCATGCAATTAACGACACTCATGTGAGTATTTGTTATAGAGACATACAAGACTTCATATTGGAAGAGCTCTCCATATGGTACAATAATAAAACTCGCAATAATATAGAACTCTATTTGCAATTTTGCAAACCATACAAGTAAAAGCAAAAATTAAGGAAAAAGCAATAGTTGTAAAACTGATTCTTTCATATGAGTTTAATTCTCGCTCTCAAATAAATTTGGCCGATCACCAACTTCATTATGATTACGATTATGAATTTATATTTAAAATGATCTATTGGGACTGTTTAAAAAACTTTGTGAAGTATCCTGTGTTACTCATATCGAAAAGGGCGGTAGACGTAGCGTACAATTTTCTTGCTATTTTTACATTGATTGTTGCCCCAGCCCCAGCCAAATCCTGCAATCTGACAACGACACAGAATTTCCAAATTAAATTGTAAGCTATCAAAAAATCATGAAGAACAAATCATAAAGATCTCTTCTCGGCGATAATCCTAAGCTACAAAGTGAAGAAGTTTCAGAAATTGTTATTAACTTAGTACTAAGTGCCCGTTGCTTCCGAAGTAGCTGCAATAGAAGATCAATTTGAGGCACGAAAGCAAACTTTAGATGCTCAATATTAATCAAGTTATGCCCTGGAGAGGTTCGAGATACAAAGAGCCTAAAATGTTTAAAATTTACTTATTTATAATGTCCACGTCCACCTATCTTAAGTCCTGAGATACTTGGAGAGCATTCAAATTTTTAAGATCTACCTACTTCCAGGAACCCCAAAAAACATTATTAATCTTTAGGAATGTGATTAGTCCTTGAAGAAGTGAATGAGTCCTTGAAAAAATGAGTCCTTGAAGTTTTCACTCCTATGATCGAAATCGAACCGCGCCGGCTCCAGAAGTAATTTGCCAGTACACGTGCAAAAGATACTTAAAACTTCTGCAAAAATCTCCCCTGCAGCAATTGGTACCACCGTAAGAATCCCTGTGCCAGAAGTTGATAAGATCGCTGGGGTGTTCGTAATATCTTGGCTATTGTTGTCCAAAAGACTTACTGTAAACTCTATCAACTTGGAACAAAACAAGGTTTAATTAAAATGTTGACTCCGAGGCATCAGCTTATAGTTTGTAGACAGAAATTTCTAAGCGAAGATGACGTTCCTAATCAAAAGAGGTCATTCCATTCCATTGCAAATTTACAATCTATTTAAACAGTTCAAGGTTTTGTCAAATGTATTTGAAAATAGCATTGCCATATTAGGAGGTACTTATAAATCACAAAGATAATTCTGCGTATATCCAAACGTCACAACAACCCTTCCTGTAAAAATAAACTAATTTGTTTCTCATTTTAACTATTTTTACACAATTTCATATATTGACTGAATTTAATAAAAGTTGCTTTTAAAAATTGTTTACTATTTTATTGAAATGTTATATTTACTGACAATTCATAATTTCTATAACACTGATTTAAAAAAAATTACGTTCAATCTGTTTATTATTTTATAATTTACCTAACCCTCTAATGGTATCCTACAGAATTTCTAGCCATGACATATATTACATAGGTACGGTATGTGACAGTTAAAGAAATATGTAAAATTATATACATAACCCGGATAAACCTGGTATTTTACAAAATAACTAAGTATTTCTGTATGAGACAAAATGTCTCAATTTAGTATAATTTGAAGCAAGTCTTAAAGGAGAACTTTTGTACCGCTGGTTGACAAAATTTCTAAAAACCATCACTGCATGACATTTCTATTTTGTTAGAAAGAATTAAATGAACCAAACATATTTTCTTACGACGTACTTTTGGTCTCAATATTATATTTATTTACAAACTGCAAGTTCTCGCTTTACGCGTTTTGATTTTTTCGTTCTCTAAATGTTTCTCTTATCAATGCATAAAGTGATAATTCTTCATGGATAAAACTATTTACGTTAAGATACCTGTATTTTCAATCCAATTTATTTTTCTTTTAAAAGCTTAAAATTTTTATTTTTATTCTTAAGCCCCGAATTTGGCTATTTTATTTTGGAAGTATAATAAAGGATATTAATAGAGACTAATAAAGGCAAGACCTGATTATAAATCTGAACGATATGATGAAATAAATACTAGATTCATTTAAATGAAATTTAGTAACGTCACCTAAAAATTGCACGAATAAATTATTTTAACCGATATGCAATGTTATGCGGTTGAAGCTCTGAGAAGAAAATTTAATATATAAATATAAATATATATATATATATATATATATATATATATATATATATTTATATATATATATATATATATATATGTATACATATATATATATATATATATATATATACATATATGTGAATATGTGTGTGTATATATATATATATATATATATATATATATATAACTGCATCATCATTACCTATTGCACTCTAAGACAATCTTTTAGATAAACCCCTAGTAAAAAGTTTGAAGATCTAGGACGTGCAACCTAGTACTATTTTTCTTGGACTAATAACTAAATCCAAATCAAAACAAAAAATTAGGATGAGCATGTATATAGTACACGAACCTAAAATTCGAATCGAGGAGTACGGTAAAACTGTTCCATGAATCGATCCAGTCATTATGGTTGTGAGCTACAAATTACATTTTTGTGAAAATTCTTGTCTATTACGGGATCGAGTTACTATTCGAATACTTAATTGTTTTTAGGATTACATAAAATGGCGTTTAACGGAAAAAAATTACAAAATGATAAAGAAAGACAATAACGACGTGTCATGGGGAAAATGTTAAAACTCATTTATCATGCTGTGGTGCAAATATTTATTATGTATATGTGTACATAGTGAAATGAATCATCGTCGGATCCCGCCCGCCGCCGGCCCGTCATTAATATTGCAATGACAGGGAAGGGATTTTTGCATGTTTGTTATCAATTTAAAAGTTTAATGAGGACGCTGCCATATCCTTCTGTATGACGCTTATTCATCGCACTTGAATATTAATTTATGACCTACTCAGTGTTCAATATGCGTATTCATATTTAAAAAATATTGAAATAATATTTAAATGAAATTTTTGAAGTGACATTTTAATTAAACTATAAACTGAAGTAATATTCATGAGAATATAAGATTTTATTAATGAATTACTGTTATGTAAGAAAAACTGATGCGTAGTTTCGGTGCAAAAAAATTAAGGTTTTTAACAATACTTGGAACAAACTTGAACGGAGCATTATATTGAGCCAGAAATACAATATTTCTCGGCATCATCTATAAGTAGAATGGGCATATTATAAACTAAATTATGACTGGAATTATTTTATTACACCATTTTACACACATTTTTTTTCCAAAATACTGAACCTAAATGAATTTAACCTGTTCAACGGAAGACTTTTCAAACAGCTTAAATAAACGACCCCTTTAATTTGGGATATAATTGGAGAAGACGTGCACTTTTGTTGAGGTTATTCTTACTTTTTTGTAATTTTTAAACATAATGTGGTATGAATTATTTGAATATCAAAAGGCTGGTGTTGGTATATGGTTATGGTATTATTAATTTATATCAAACTTTATTTTTCATTTTATGGAAACAAATGAGGTAAATAGGATCACAATTTCAAGTAACAATGTCAAACACAAAATGTAAATGAAAACTTAAATACATTCTAAAAACAACATAAAAATTATCAAATGTCTACTAGCTGAAAATTAACTCCGTTATTTATCTTTTTGAGAAGGTAATACATTTTCTTGTACTTCGATAGTAAATGCACATAACCTATAATTAACCTAACGACAATAAAATGCACGTATGGTATAAGTACTTATATTAAGAGCTTGCAGTAAAATATGTGCACGGATTAGAAGTTTATATAAATTTCTGTGGACTTAAAATAGGCTAGTATTAGAATTTTTTTTTCTTTGATATATATATCTTATACAGGTTCATTGTAAAATGAAGGAGAAAACATTAGTTTTATTACTGCATTTTAGTTTTAGTGCAGTAGGTAAAAATAGAGTGCACCTGGTCTATTTTTACAAATAGTTTCATCCGAAAAATCTTTCCATTGATTTTTTTACTTCCAAAGAACCACATTATCTGTCATTTTATGAATATATAATTAAATCTTGTTAAAAATGTATGTGATTTCTAAGTATCATAATATATGTTAAGTACCATTAGCGCAAGAGTATGATGAGACACGATATATATTTAGTCTAGCCTAGATTTAATTTGAGTCACCGACATTGACCTATATTGATTGACAAAAGTATAAAATATACTCCAAAAGCAAACAACTAATTATCGATAACTTTTCTTAAACAGTTTTCAAAAAAATCAAACTTTCTAAGGCAATACCTTTATTTATACTTCTTGCTACAATATATCTTAACTATATAATATATTACATTGAGTTAGAGATGTGCAAGTTTGAAAATAAGGGTAATATAATTCTGATATCGACAGAAGTTTATTATTGTCAAACAATTATTCATATCTATGCTTCAGTTACGGGAATCAACGTGGGCAAAACGTTTTAAATTTTGAAAATTCTCTTTTCTCGTAAAATTATAAATAATTACCCGGGTCTAACAATACTTTTCCCTGAACAATATTTATTTCTGACTTGTAAATATGTATTTAATATTGAAAAACAAATATAAAAAGTGATACTAATAATTAAAAAAGTGCCTAAAGTTGTTATTGACAATTAACCCCTAGAGCTGTGCTTTATATGCTTTTTTAAGAATAAGCGTTCACGTTTATAAAAGTGTCTCTGTGACTTATATCTACAAATCTAATGTTAATAAGATTGGAAAATAATAAATTATTTAAAAAACATGCTACTGTTATTATTGGAAATTAGCCCCTAAAACCATGTTATACACTCTCTATAAGACAGAATTTTACTAATGTGTGTGATTTCCCGCATGTAATTCTAAATTGTTTTCTGAAATGCTTAAGATTAGAAAATCGATAGATTATATTTTAAGTTACGCCCACACTTGTTATTGACAATTGATGCCTAAAATGGTTGTATACATGTTCTATGTGATTGGGAATTAACAAAAAATAGTTCATCAGTGTAATGTTTATTTTTCTCGTTTGTATATATGTATTTAATGTAAGAAAAAATAATGATAATTCTTAAAAATAAGGTCCATAGTTTTCGTAAACGATTAACTGTACTGTACAAATGTTTTAAATTATTAATAATTCACGTTAATAAAAATGAGTTCTCTGACCGAATTATTTTTTGAAAATTAGTATTTTACATTAGGAAAACAAAAATTTATTTTAAAAAATTCCCACAATTTCCATCGACAAATTAAAGTCATGCTTTATACGATTGTGAATTTAGTTAGTGAGTGTAAATTTTCAGGTCATCGTTTTTTTCTTATCTTATCTTTTTCTTATCTTTTTATTAAAATAACAATTTGTCAATTTTCTAATATACAATGACACGTGTCATTGTATATTAGAAAATTGACAAATTGTTATTTTTTAAAAATGCCCCAATTGTTATCGCCAATTAATGCCTAAAATGGTGTTATACACATATGCTCCATATTTTTCTCACTTGTAGATAAGTGTTAACGGTTAAAAAATATATGAAATATTTTTCAATAAATATTTAGAATGGTTACTTAAAATTAATATCTAACACCGCGCTACATATGTTTCATACGATTGAAAATTCACTTTCTTTTCTCGTATTTTTTTTGCTTCTTGATATGTATTTAACATCAAGAAAAACAAATAATTGCTAATAAGTTCTTAATATGTGTCTGTGTTGTAATTAGTACCTCATCATCATTTGGGGTCTCTTGCAGTTGTTTCTTAGGTCGAGTATTGACTTATTGTGATTTATTATGTTATTTAAAATTTGTTTGAAAATTTTTTAGTCTAAGTATTAAACAGTGTGCATCTATGATTTTAGTAAATTTCTTCATTATATTTATTACATTTCTTTGCTTCCCGTTTTTGTTCTCTTCTTTATATTTCATATTTTATTTCCTGATTTTCCAACTTTTGTGATATATATTATCCAAAAATTAAAAATATATTATTATACCAATTGTATTTTAACGTAATTCAAATACAAGACCAACACGGTCTAAATTGTATCTGACGTATCTTAGCTCTTCTCTATATACAGTCTTATTTTAAATTAGAAGCAGATATCAAAAGGTTCATGCTTACTCGTTTAACGTTGATATATGTATATATACATATATATATATATATATATTTGTGTGTGTGTGTGTGTGTGTGTGTGTATATATATATATATATATATATAATTGTCAATTTTAAAATTTTGATGGTGTGTGATATGTAATATTTCTCTGTTTTTCTTGTTCATGTTTTTTCTTTATAAGGTATTTTTTCCCCGAATTAATACGGTTGTTAACGTAATCTTCATACAAATCTGTTATTAGCTGTTGAAAACTTTAAATCATCTGCTGTATTTGACCACGAATACACTTTTTATAGATTAGGATTATTATTATTGTTTTATCATTTTCATTAGCTGCTCTATTGTCAAATTAATTTTAAAAGACATTTTTATTAACAACAAAATTAAGACAAGATTGATTAACTATTATTTCAGACCGTGTTCTTTTGCGTAATTTCATCTTTCTTTGTATCTTTGCTTTAATTTTTTAATTGCCAGCCCATGGCAATTCAATCGGATCCGCCCATTTTGGTGTTAATATTGTTCACTGCGTGTGTCACAATGTCAATCTTTGTGGGTCTTCTACTAGTTTGAGGTTTCTTCGAGGTGGAAGGAGAGGGATATATTTCTTTCCCGACGTGGATCTTTTCAAGATTATAGCTCTTTTTCCTTTCAGCTCTTTTTCCCTTAAAATATCCATAACATGCTTCACTATGCTTGCTTTGTACTCTTCCTCAACCTTAACCTTTCAAGATAGACCCACAGGGTTTATCAATGTACCTCTCTTCCCAATATTCTGTTGGTCTTCTTGGGCCCTCATCGTTTTTTTTCTTCCTCGTCTCAACTAAAGAAAGATCAGTAAATATATGAGTTTGTGAACAAAGATATGTCTGTATAAATATCCCTTATAAATACGCACACAACAAACAAACATATAAGGAGATAACAGTTGAGAAGTCCCTACAATGGCACGCATTGCTCAGCACACAAACTTACCAGTAGCCCCCAGAGCCGGAGAGTTCTTAACTGTATCCAGTGCGATAAAATTTTAGCTTCGTAATGATCTAAATGATCAAGTCATTTCTAGGGTTCCATAATACAACAAGGACTCAATTTACATTCATCCTACCCGATATTTCTTCCGTCGTTTGTCATAACTTAAAAATTTTTAGTTTTTAAGAAATGTGTGTGTGAAGTTTAATAAGTAAGTAATGAAAAAAACAGTAAAGTATAAAAAAAATAAACATACCTCCCCATATATGAAAAGCGGAGAAAGAGACATCTATACACATTCCATTAAATGAACAATTATTTGAAAGTTATATCAAAATAAAAAAGAGGTTTCATTTACCATTTTGAAATAAAAAAAAAGAAGAAAATAAAGGGATCTTTTGTAAGATCTCTCGACTGTGACAGACATAGTCGTTTGCCATATAAACGTTAAATTTATCAAAATTATGGAATAAAGTAATATGTATTGTACTTAAAATATATTTATGATATATTACCATTTATTACTATCAAATAAAGTTTGGAAACCTTTTTTTTTATTTCGTATTCGTATAATGGAAAAATTAATACAATATTTATTAACTAATATTTATATACACGTTTAAAGCTCTCGCTCTTAAAGTGTATAATAAATATTGTTTTTTTTCTTTATCCATTGACATCAAATTTACCAAGGTCAAAAAATAATAAAGTAGAAATGTTGGCGAAGTAATGTAGAATGAAATCGTAATGATTGAATTTTTAAATATATCGTAAATCCAGGACCGTGGTTAAAGATCTATTTAAATCAATATGGTATTTATAATATGGCTTATAGCGAGAAAACAAAGGGACTCATTTTTTTCATATTTGTTAAAGATATTTTGTTTCTAATAAATCGTTTTATAAATTTTATCCTTATCAACTGCCATTATCAACATTTTTCATTCTTATTACTTCCATAGCTTTTTGGAAATATAAAAATATGAGCTTGGTAGGCATTTCTTTTTCATCAAGAAATTGTTCTATAGCTGGTGTTACTAAACAGCTCTTTGTTAAACAAATCGAGCAAAATTATTTAATACATAAAAATTCAACTATACGTATCGAACTCCAAAATATTAATGCAGTATTTTGTAGCATTGTAAAAGATATAGAGACGAGTGGTCAGTTTTAATGGTTTCGTCGCTTTTAATTATTTATTGTCATAATTTCACATTAGCGTGGGAGTAAAAACGCACGCACGACGTAAAAGGAATATTCGATATTATTTTAGTTGATATTAATCAATATATCTTGGTTTACATATGAACTTCATAACTATGTATATTTTGATGAAAAAGTATTTGGTAAACTAATTGGTAAGAGAATTCTCTCATTATGTAAAGTTAAATATAGGTCACATCATGGAGTTTTCAAGAAAAATACATTTTAGTTACACTTATTTATTTTACCCTTTTTAAACGACCATATTCATATTTTTCCATCTTAATATTTTTTTACGTCGTGGGTTTTTAAAATTTTGTTATTCTTGCATCGGGTCTTTTTCTGCGTAAGTATAATATCAACGATGTATCCGTGCATGCGCAACCGCGGCCAAGAGGTCAAAACTCGTGTCGATCAGCTTGAACCATACGACGCTATCCCCACAACATTCACATAACACCTGATTGCCGAACTTACTTAAATAAGCGAGTTAAATGCTTTCTGTAGATAAAAAAAAATATAAATTTTATTTTAAAGAGCGGTTACAATATAAAATACTTATGGTGCTACTTAAACGATTAGAACTAAGCGACGTGTGTTAGCTCGCAGGCCTTTTATATTTGTTCTTATCTCCTAAATTATCTTTATGCAGTTCCAATGCGTAGTGTCGCTATCAGTGTGATCCCGCAGTAGACTTCTCCTTTACCTGCGTCGTTCCAGGGCCTGTTCCTTTGACTCCTCCACCTAGTATGATATGATATGGACAGATTTTGTGGATGAAATGATGTGGATAGTTTTTCGCACATGTTCTTCCTTTTTATAACATTTTCTTGTACACAGATTTTTACTGTCTCTGAAGTGCCAATTTTTCGAGTACATTCTTTTAATTTATATACCTCGTTGTATCGAATCAAATATTGTCCTTTGACTTGCAATTCCAAAATTGTAAAAAAAATATTTTGTTCAGAGATGATAGGTAAAATATATTTTCTGTAATGTTAATTTTTTTGATGATTGGGATATGTAACTGGAATATCATCATTTTCGAGGATATTTCTATATTTGGACATATTTGGATTTAGAATGCTAACAAGTTTTTGGGCAAGTTTTTGGTTTCTGGTATTTTAGAAATGCTTCGATCTATATATAATTGCGACATAATAGAGGGATGTAGCAAATAAGATATCTCTTTTTGTAGTTTCTAACCTTTTTTTTTTATCTAATAGAAAGTCGGAAGTTACACTATTATTAATTAGTGAGTTAATTTTAAGAAGGAAGTGTAATTCGTTAGGTGCTTTTTGTGTAGCTGAATGAATTGTGTTGTTATATGCAAACATACGTCAATTTTTTTATCATTTCTTTGTGAATTCTTAACATTTCTATTAATGTGGTGTGTAATATTTTTATGTCGCCATGGGTATAAAGGGTATAAAGCAGTTATTTAATTGATTTACTACTTAATTATTTAATAGCGATAGTTTTATAATTCTCCACTGAAGGTCGAAATTAATTTTATTTCTAATAAAACATAGTTTTATAATTCTCGTCTAAACAACACCAATTGTTTTATTCCTGATAAAGGTTTTAAAATAAAATTAACGTTTATTTTTACATATTTGTAACTACTAAGTACCATAATGTCTGCATTATAAAATAGGCGACGCGGTACTCACCTGGATGCATGTCGGAGGGAGAAAATTTGAAGATCTAGAGATGTATAATACAACACACTTTTCCAGGATTGCTAGAAATGCATGATGTGGTGCATATTTTCACACAATTATTAGAATAATGTAGTCAGAACTATTGCACAGTACATAAGTATATGTAATTCGGTACTGCGATTTATATATATATATATATAAATATATATATATATATATATATATATTGACGATTTAAAATATACTCTAGCCGTAATGATTGCTGTCAATTCAATTCAAAAAACTTAGTATCAGTAGTACTTAGTATAGAACCTTTAATAATAGAGCTTTCCGATAATTGAACAAGTAGGTGGAAAATTAAAATGGAAAAGCTTCAAACACAGACTCGTGTTGAAGGAATGACGAGAACACATTACTTTGATGAGTTGAATTACTACAATGAATGTCTTTTTTTAACATCAATCTATGAAATAAAAACGCTTAATAAATAGCTATATCGATACTAATAACAGTGAGCAAAAACCCATGGGTACAAACGATAAAAGTAGTCGGATTTCGCACCGGTCTTACATATTTACAGATTTATGATTTCGAGGTAAAAAAAACTAACATGCACACATGTGCACTGTAATTTGTCTACTACACAACGAAGTTTTTCTACTTATTATCGACACCGTTATCGCCAGTAAATAGGAAAGTTTTGTTATATAGTATACCACGAAATATATATACGGAAAACTATACATAAATACAGATAATATAAAAATCAATAAAATAATTAAAAATATCTGCGAACAACTCAAAAGAAGAAAAAAAAAACTTGAGAGGTGTTAAGGGACACCCGGATGGAACGAAGTTCCTTTCGATTAATTAGTGAAGGAATTGTAATAAAATTTTATTTCTTTTAAGTTATAACAATAATTATTGTTATTATTTTTTATTATTTATTATGTACAAAAAACCTGTATACACTCAACGAAAATAATCGTCGCGACACCACACTGTTCAATGCGAAATAGAAAGAAGAAACGAAAATAACTGGCTTGCTTTCTATGTGAGAGAGAGAGACAGACCGAGAAACACGCGCACGCCTCACGGCTTGCAGCGCGCCCGCTAGCAACTATAGCAAAAAGTGTCGTTACAACTTTTGGTCTTAATTTTTTCCGTCTAGCCCCCTTTCGCAACGCGCGATAAGGAACTTCGTTCCAATATTATTCGGTATCTCAATGTATTCTTTGCCAACAGGAAAATTATTGAAATGGAATTAAGAAAGGACCACAGCACAAATATTAATTAATAATAATTACTGGATTTTGTCAAACAATATTTGGAAATATTTATCTAGAATTTCTAATCCATCAAATAATAATGAATTAGAAATTCTTTTGTCATAAATATGAGCATATCTTCTGAGATGAAATATATAAAACACAGAAATGTTGGAGTTTCGACATTCCGTCATGTAAATGAATACATACTTCGGAGAATTTTCAATGGGCTTTACTCATAGAAGCTACTCTATAACTGACGTTCGCTAATAAATATTCGCTATAATATTTTTATAGAATCATTTAAAATTCCTTCGCCTAATTTTTAATATTTTTTTAAGAAATATGTTAATCATAAGAATTGAAGATATGGATTTTAGATGTAAAATGTCGTAGTTAATAGATTCATGGGCTATAATTTCAATCCGGTGAATGAATTTAATTCTACAAGTACAGACGACATGTTTATGTGTATAAACTTTGGGAAATTAGCAGAATGGTACACTTTTAAAGCCGGCTACTAGGTTGGAATAAGATAGTGAAAATTAGTAATATGAAATATTGGAAAAGAAGAGCAAATGCTAACGCTGTCAGAGCAAACGGTAACGCTGTCAGTCGCTGCCAGGGTTCATAATTTTAAAAATTCTGTAGTATCACGCTTGTATAGCCAAATATTTAAGTATCCCATTGTTATTGTATGCTGATATAAAGGTAAGTAACTTTTAGGTTTAATATTGCTAAAATGTATGGTAACATGGGTGAACGTATAACACCCGAAGTAGTTTTAGCACATAAACCTTGATGCCTTTTCTAAGTTTATAAAATAACAAGTAGTATTGAATTGTAAATCCAACGACGGTGAGCATCGTTTTATTGCTCAAAATGGCTCTATTGTTTTACAGTAAGCAGGAAAGTTTTACGAAATGTATTTCCTTTACAAGGCAGGCTATTTCATATGCGCTTGATCGTGCTTACAATATAATATAATCCATAAAATTATACTATTGAGTAAAAGATGAAGCCGTATACTTATTGTCGTTATAGGATAAAGTTTAAGACGGGCTTTTGCACGACGGATTTCAAAAGATGATACATTGTCCAGCACTTTCTAAAGTTAAGAAAACTCAATTTTTTTTATAACAAAGATAGAGAAATAGATAATTTTGAGAAGATCCAACTTTAGAAGCGATGCAAATTGGTTGTCGGTAGTTTGGTAGTGCAAATTGGTAATAGTTACAACATAATGGAAGTAAAAAACTATATATATATATATATATATTTACGGAACTCCGTTGAAGAATAATGATGAGTTAAATTTTTGACTATGGAAGTTGGAAGACGCTTGCTCAATGAAAATGAATTCAGTATTTTGACCATCGAGCAAAATGTTTGTTAGAAGAGATTTTGACTCCTTTTTGTTAGGCGGAATGTTAACCAGAAATCTAATCTAAACCACGTTACTAAAAATATTAATAAAGAAGAGTTCGAGATAGGCCAAGTGGGTCAACGGAGTGTTGCAGTCATTAATAAAATAAGTTAAAGCAAGTTCAGTTAAATTATTAAAATTTATTTTGGAATCCAAGTTTGAAATCTCGAAACCAAATATAAATATATTCGTGTGTTATGTTGTCTTAAATATATTTTGTTATTTAGTGCACCCATTATTATAAAATGCAGCATCGCTATCGAACACAGCTTACATATTTTTTGTTTAATTACACCTCCATCTGGGTAAACGATTGACTCTTGTTCCATTGGACACCTAATGATGCCTTGTGTCTTATTTATTTGAAGTTAATATTCCCAGATTTGCTTAGGAGAGACACATGTGATAAAATATATATTGGGTTGTCAAACCAGTATTCAAAATGTAAAACTTTTATCTGGTTTCGGATGGATATGGAAAAAGTTCTTCCGCATATTTCTTGGAATATTTCCAAGAAATCTTCCTTATGAATTACTAATATTTATTTATCCAGATCCTATTCTTATGATATCTAGAGATGATGGGGAAATTTGAAACATTTTATTATTCTCTAAAAAATGTGCCCATTATATATAATACTTGGGCATCCTTGTAGTTGTTACAGCTAATAATAATTTTTTTAATGGGCCTTAGTAAAGGGGGGTATCATAATATTTTCTGACATGACGGCTCCTTCATGAAATACAAATCTACAAAGCGTTTTAATATACGTCACCCAACTCCTTCGTCACACAGTTATTTAGAAAAAATGATATATATATATCGGAATAATAACAGCATATCTTTTATGCATAATTATTTCATAATTAAGTGCGATATTAGTGTAATTTTCTAATTGTGAGTAATTGTATAATTTGTGGTATTGTTTTGTGACAAATACAGTTATTTTATCTTTAACTTTGAAAATGTACATTTGCCTTAGACCACCAATGAAAGACTGGCGTGATAACTCGGTTTTGCTATTTTTCTATTTCTCATTATTGCAAATAATACTGCACTATTACTGGCGAAATTATTTCTGCAGATGGCATAAAATTATTTCCAAAGACGTAATATGGAAAAGGAAAGGTTTTATATCATTACATAATATTTTCCTAGTAAACTTGAAGATAATGGCAATGCAAGTATAACGTTATAAAAATATAATAAAAAGTGTATCTGTAAGTTCAATTAAAGAAATATTATAAACATAATGCAATGTTTTAACGATTACCAGAGACGATGGCATTTGATATATTGATCACTATGCCAGTGATCAGATATTTTTTATTCAAACATTCTTTGTTCCCATTCAAATTTACGAGTTTATTGTACTTTAATAGTTTCTTTACGGTAATTTATTTTTCTATTGAAAAAGATTTAAGTACTTGCAAATTTTTCGATCATAGGTATTATTTATTGTAGCCGTTTATTACGCTCGTTCTATCAACTAAAGATGGTATACATTTAAGAGTGGCATAATTTTATAAACGATCCTTTGAAATGGTCAATGTTATGGTAATATTGTTATAGTGCTAAATTATTGTAATAGAATTAACGCATCTTGAGTCCATCCAAAAGGATAGACCTTAATCACTTAGATAATATGAGATCGTCCTACTTTCAGATTTACATAGCAAAAAAGCATTCACGTTTATAAAATAGAATTAAATAAGGCACTAATTTGAAATGCTTTTTAAAATGGCAAATGTTTGATACATTCAACACAGAATTAGTACTTACAATACAAATGCTTTCAATGATAATAAGGGATAGTTCTTCAAGAGGCTGTTTTTAATTTTAAAGATTTCTTTTTACAATTAATAAAGATACGGTTACGACAAATTCGTGGTTTTAATATTAGTAGAGATATTCGCCATCGTGCAACTTTTTATTTCAAAGTGCCAAAAACCAAACGCTCCAGGAGGGAATAATAATTTTTAACTTAAAACTAATAAGTTTCTCAGCACACAAAGTTCTCACAAAATCCACCGTACACTGACGTGAACAATTTATGACTGCGGTTATTTTACTTAATTAGTAATGTAGATGGTATTCATAACTTTGCTCTAATTTATTCTAAACTAACTGGAATTACGAACATATAATGTCAAATCATTAGTTAAAAAAAATGCGATAGTATTATGGATAGTAAAATGGGACCAGTTTTATTTACCGACCTGATTTGCATATATTTTATTTAAAACGTGTTAGAAACAACGGAAAGGAAGTGGTTTTTACGTTCATATATAGCCAATATATAGACACTAAATGTATTTTTATTAAATTAAACTTTGCTCTAAAAATATACAAAGGTCCATAACTAAAAATAAAAAATTCCGCAGTAAACAAAATTATCGTTCAGTTTCAAAAAAAATAAAAACTAAATGAAAACACCCATTTAGAAAAATATTTCAAGGCCTCATCGGACTATTCCGTCAAATAAAAAAAGAATAAACATTTAAATTTCATCCAATGCATTTTCCATTTCATAGTTGCAATTAAAACATATGTTTAGTAGCCTCGAATTCAAAAGCTCAAGTAGGTTGATTTTTATTCTCATTTTGAATGCGGACTGTTACACCAAATAACATAATAATTTCAGCTTATATTGACGGGTTCTATCGGTGGCCAAATAAAATAATAATTTTAGCTTATATTGAATAATAATTAATTAATAATTTCAGCTTATATTGGGTAATAATTATGCAGTAGACTTATTATTATTTTTATAAGTTCGTCTGCATTTAGTATCTATTAGGGCGCTATGAAATAAATGTTTAATGAGATTAGAAAGTTTTAATGTTATATTCGTTTACTAAATTTTATGTTTTATAGTACAAAATTGATTAAAGGTATCAAGTGCCGAATAACTTCATTATTTTGGTAACACATAATTTTAACTTTCAAAAAACTAAAGTTAGCAGTGTGCAGTTGAGCTATAGGCACCGACGAGCTATTCGAACAAAAATTAATATTGGATTCCATTTATGAAGAGTTCATATTTAATATTTTAATATCAGTATATTACCAGATGCATTAACTAACAATTAGCGTATAATTATAATCTTTTCTATTTTTATTTTATTTAAACACAAGATCTAACCGCTTCTTCAAAGATGTGAAATTTATTACTTTGAAGGCATTAATTTTTTCAATCAATCTCCTGTACGTTCTTGTTAAAAGACTAAATATTTTCTCTTAGTATTGTGTTGTAGTTAGAAAATTTTCTAAAGTTATTTTGAAGTTTGATTTTAATTCTAAAAATCAAAGCAAAAAATCTCTTAATTTTGTTAGCATGACATAATTATTACAGCAAATTCCCATCATATTGTATATTTCGAAACTTCATTCTCTTTACTAAGTTCCTCCCAATTGTTAGGGTTGGCACATGAGCTTATGAACCTTTGAAGATAAGGTTTAAATAATCGTTGGATATATAACGTCGAGAAATTCGCCATCTGATGAGGCAAGTGATGAGCAAAGAAAGGAAATGAAAAATTCCACAATAAAAAATACTTACTGCCATACTTGTAAAAAATAAATAATTTACTTCCTTTTGATTTAGTTTTATGATCCATAGAACCGTTAATTAAAAAAAGACTACGTCATGTAGTATTATTTCTACTCCCTTTAGATCCTTTACCACGATCTAGATTTCTTTGTATTACGACATCTTCACATGGGCTATTAGCAAAGATCCAATTTCTGCTACTAGCCCACCTGCAGATGTTGTAATACAACGAAACCTATGTCGTGGTAATGAAGTTAAAAAAAGTAGAAATAATACTACATCATGTAATTTCTTTTATTGTGAATAATGAATTTCTACAAAAGTAACGCCAAATATATTCAATAAAAAAAGAAATATGACAAGACCTTTAAAACTTATAGTGTTAATACCGAATTTAAAAATCATGCATAAAAATGCTGTAATTAATTGTAAATAAATGATAGTTCATTCGTTGCATCAAGAATAATTATTTCATTGTTTTTCTGTCTTTTCCTTGACGTCACTGCAATTCTAATGAACATCTTAAATTGTAATTTTCAATATAAGATGGTTAAGTGGCGAAAAAAATGGCAAACGAAACGTAATATTTCGGATGGCGGTATTGATATCACTGGTCATCACTATGTTTTCCATAACGATTGCCACATATGTAGCACTTTTTTGTGATAAGTCAATTATTTAATGAAATTCAATGGCATTATTTTGTTTCTTATATTATTGTATTGAATAGAATAAAATGACTCAAATGTGCGTCAATTGCATTAAATTTTATTTTTGTAATATCACGAAAAGGAAAGAAATGATTATCGCTTGTTTACGGACACTGACGGCTTGATATATGTCTAATATTTAAAGTTTCTGACGCAATAATTTTTCTATAACGAAGGAAAATTATTAATTGTTTTATGAAATTTGTACTTTGATTAATACCTTCCATAAAGAGGAAAAGGGAGAAAATGGCCTACCATTTGTCGTTTAAAAAATAGTAGTAATAGTAGTAGCACTGAAAATGAAAGATATTTGATCTCAGCACTGAAGTTTGAACTGACAGAATCAATGAAATGGAATGAAAAAGGAGCTTGTTCTCAACAGTAGGTAGCTGTGGGCTGGTACTTTCGTTAATGCTTGAATACCTAATGTGATAGTTTTCTAAATACCAAAAAAATAAATAAGAAATTATGTTAAGACAGACTCACTTTCGCATTAATAACATTAGTTTGGATTGTTAAAATTGTAATGATGGGATAAAAATACAATGCTTAATATCAACTTAGAATGTTTTAGTATGTATTAATGTATGTATAGGTGGGCAAAAACGGCAATTTTGACTGCCGTTTGGCGCTAAGTACTACTTTCGAAACAACTAAAGGTGATCCCTTACATATAGTTCTACAGAATTATTAAAGTTGCCCTTACTAATCGATACTTGGAAATGTTATTCAGTGGCAAGGTTAGCAAAGTCAATGATTTTAATAACGAACTACCCTAACTAGTTCCCATATTAATCAATCTGGACATCCACTATACACCAAAGAGTATATCGAGGAAATTCGGCTACGCAGATGATCTTGCACTAGTTTTCCAAGACCAATGTATGGAAAATATAGAAGAAATCCAGCATGGAAATCTAGCAATCATCTCTGACAACATTTCCAAAGAGAAAGATTCACCGGAGCCTCGAGCTACCCATGAACTAGCATCTGAATACATTTAGGACCACAAGATGGACACTTCAGTACCTACGAGCTCTTGTGGCGCGCGTGTGACCTGCAGTAGAATTTGAATGAGACTTGGTCCAGGGAATGATCATCCTATGACAAACCACCTGACCTGCTTGAGCTGAACCCGGGTGTGTTTTTCCCTGGATTTAAAGAGGCCATTTTGTTTAGTGTATACTCATTCGCTTAAGAACCGGAATTCGTCACTGCACTCATTAACAGAAAAAATGTGGCTGGATCAAAAGTGAGATATATGAATGCCGATGTATGAAGAAGATAATCCAACGCATTATTCTGAAGGGTACCATAACAAAATACAAATTAAAAGTAGAAGACTTTAAAACTCGTGAATGAAGGTATGAAGTACTAAAGAAACTGTAAATTTGTTGCATGCTATATAATGAATAAATTAATTAACATATGTAGGTATATTTACCATATGACGAGTAAATTGGTTATAGATAATATGGAAGAATATATCACTCCTGATGCAAATACGTTCTGTGTTAGTGTCATAACTAGCGTCTATTTAGGATTCTTGAAACATCAATTATATAAAACGAAAATATAAAGTTATAACAAGAGCCTGAGAAACTTTAAGATTTATGACAATCGCATATTAGGTACCGCAAATGCAATCATATTCTGTTTTTGAAAATATTTAAGAAATATCTGTAGATTTCAAAGAAAGACCATAATTACTGCAACTTTAAATTTTAAATGATTTCCCATTTTCATGATATGAGAAATGCCTAAGCATAGAGTTTAATAACTTTCTTCCCAAAAATTTTATTTCAGCATTATAATATGTTTTAGAAAAGTACAAATATATAAATATATATATATATATATATATATATATATATATATACATATATATAAATTTTCTACTAAAATTTCATAATATTTTAATTTCGGCATTTAAAAAATTAAGGATTTTCTAATGGGAGGAAAAAATAAAATATAAATAGACAATTATAAAATAAAATAATATTAAGAATATATGGAAGATTCAAATGTCAACCTAAGGATTGAGGGGTTCTTAATGTTCTCGTAATCAGTGTTGCAATATTCAGGTACTCGTCTATTTTTGCTAGAGAGTATTGGTATTTTCTCCCTCTTGGTTCTTTCTAACATAATGTAATGTTGGAGCAAGGTGAAATAAACGGAATTCAGCGCCTTACAAAGAAGGGAAACATAGGCAGGGCGAGATCTATTCTTGTCTCGATTTCAAGTTTCCAAAAAAAATTAAGATGCTTAAAAAAATTAAATTAAACCGTCTACTTACTTCACACGTGATTGTCCCAAAAAACCTGGACGAGCGGAAAGCTAATTCAAACAACCAAAAAGAAAGTGAAAAGAGAAAAAGAAGGAATTCAGAAACACCCAGTCCTAAGCCTTTTGGGATTACACGAAGAGAAACCAAAAATGAGAAACAAAAAGAAAAGAAAGGCATTTAAATGCGGGGAATAACGAGTTTCCTACCTGAAAAACTAACACGCAAAGTTAATAACATTATAATTTTATCAGAAATTACAACAAAACCAGAACTACTCCACCTATATATGAAAAAAATTATCCCACTACGGCCGGTCACCGAGAGGGGAAAAGACCAATCTTCTCTAGACGAGTTCCTGAATCCTGAATTCTTATTAGATATGGAAGCAGCTAAATAATATTAAATGGGGCATTTCAGGGACTAGTGAAATGAGGAGAGATAAAGGTACAATAGAAGAGAGATCAAGCTATATACTTTTATCAAAAAGAGAAGCAAGCGAACACAGAAATGTCGGCTTCCTGATAAACTCCCACATGACTCAGTATATGAAGGACTCAATTGGAATCTATGACAGAACAGCAGTCCTGAAAATCGATACACCTAACTACAGGAAGATTTGGACTATTGTAAAAACTTACGCACAAACAGAAAAATAAATTATAAATCCAAATTTTCAAATTAATATATTAAATAGTGCTAGACTTCAATGCATGGATTAGTACACAACAAAGCTGTGAGGAGCAACTAAAAGAAAATGGATACGGAAAAATAAGTGTCAATGACAGATTTTAGTTAACTTTCCACTGGAACACAATAAGTATATCTTTAATAATCTGTTTAAAAACAATATAAACAGTAAATAGGCGTGGAGGTCACCGTATAGTAATTATAACAATGAAATAGACTATATCAAATGTAAGCACCCAAAGAATTTTGCATATATTTCAATAATAAGCAAATTAAACTTTCATAAAGACCATCATCTGGTTGAAAGCTATTTTAGATCAAAATCTCCTAAGCCACTTTTAAAAACGCACGAAATAATCCCAAATGGGCCCATTCTTTATTTTTTTTAATTTTATGGGACACAAAAATAATAAAACGGACGTCAAAATGAATTAATAGAACCAGAAAACGATTAATATCTCACAGAAGAAACCACCCCGAAAAATAAAAATATCGTCTAACGGAGAAAAGAATAGAATCAGCAAAAGAAGTGGAATATCTTTTATCAGTATAATTAAAAAAACAGCCTGAAACAAATAGCGGAAATAAAAAAACATTTGGAGGTATTATAGAAATAAGAGAATACAGACTCTAAAAAAACATATAAATAAATTGAAAGGCTTACACAAAGCTTGGGAAGAACTAACAGTTATAAAAAATTTATGGATACCAAATACAAAAAAAGAAAAAATACAAATTTTTAAAAATATCTCTACTCAGACTACACCTTTCTCCAAGCAAAACCTGTAGAGTCAATTCAACCTAACATAACGAAAAAAGAGTCTAAACCGGAAATTTCAATTGGGGTAGAGGTAGTGACCAGACGTCAAAGTATAAGAAAAATACCAGATCCAGATAAAACTTTCCAGGAACTGTTGAAACTTACTGCCGAGGAAATAGTCCCTAATCTTACACAATATTGTTAAACAGAAAAATAACTGGCCAATACATACAAACACAATGGGTAATCTCACTCTTATTACACAAGAGAGGTATGTAGGAGGACTTAGATCATTACAGGGCCATGGGTCTGGTGTCCATTATATTTAAAATATACTCAAAAGTTATCTTAGCAAGTAAAGTCAAAGATTGAAAGACAATCAGCCGATGGAAAAAGCCCGCTTTACAGGAAAATTCTCAATGATAGTCCATATCCATACAGTGAAAAAAATAATGCAAAAATACAAAGAATAAAACAAAACGCTATAAAGACTCTGTAGAATATAATGAAGGTTCGTTGTGGAAAAGCATATACCCGAAATAAATATAAACATAAGCAAATTATCTACGCAAATAGTAAAGCAAGAATACAAATGGAAACAATGGGCTTAGAGTTCCGCGTAAAAAGAGTTATGACGTAAGGGATTCCATGACCTCCAAGTTATCCTTTGCAGTTTTGGAAAACATATTCTGTACGTTAGATTGGGTTCAGATGGGTCTCAACATGTCGGGGAAAAAATTTTAATCATCTGAAATTTGCAGATGACTTAATTCTATTCGAGTAAAGTTCCAATAATCTTGAAGTGACGGTCCATGCTCTGAGCAAAAAAGTGCTACTGTAGGATTGACAATGAACACAACAAAAACAAACTAAGTAACTCAAAAAGATAATGATTATAAAGGATGCCATTAAAATTTATAGGCGAGTAAACTTACCTGCGACGACTCACATCTCCTACAGACTAAACATGTAAAGAAATAAATAAAATAGCCAGTGGATGAAGAACCTTTTGTTATAGTCGGTGAATGAAGAAAGTATTGGTCATTAAATAAATAATGAAATCCATAGGTTTAAGCATTGATATAAAAATAAGAGTATTCAACATCTTGTCTGACATACGGACGCGTAATATATGCGCTTACAAAACCATGGCAATAATCTGCAATACTGTCAAAGAGTCATGGAATGGAGCACGATAGAATCAGTAAAAACTTCATCGAATTTACTATAAAAAGTAAATTTACTAGAAAAATTAAATTTTACTAATTATACTCCTCTTACCTGGCTCGTGAACTAATAAACATGCTTAAAGACATACATTTCAAAAGCAATATTTTTTGTTGTCGCCCTAAATATTTTTTTTCCTAAATATCTTCGATGTAAAGACGGTCAATTCTGCAGTTCTATATTGTAACCAATGTAATGCTAAAGTATGTTTCTTGGTATTTGTTTCACTTCGCAACCGAGCAAATGATTGTCGTAATTTTTTGCAATATGTAACTGAATTTCCAGAAAGGACAAATTACGAAAAAATTCTGCTTTTTAAACCGATAAAGTATACGAGTAAAGAACCAGTGTCGCAGCGAAGCAAAGGGTTTACGTTATTTTCGTTATATACGCAATTTAAGGAAGCAACTGATCACTTAGTTAAATCATTCATTTGGAATCCTACCTATGATATTATAAATGCAATAATGTATTTGTTTTTCCTTTTTTCACGTCATAGATGAACAACCTATCAACGTGAATTTTTGCCCAGATATACTTGACTTACCGGAAAATGATATGAACTATTTCTTGTATCGGGAAACATTATTATAACTAATGATTTAATCCTAACTAATATAACAAAGGCAAAAGTGTATATATTTCTCTTTCTTTCACGTCACAACGGAGATACAAATAGACGTGATTTTGCACGAAATTAGCTGGCTGGCCGGGGAATGACATGATTAACTTTTGACCGGAGAAATTTCTTCTTTAACAATATTACGATCCTAATTAATATTATGGATACAAAAGTGGGTTTTTTGGTGCTTTTTTCATGTCACGACGGAAGGACTTGGTTTTATATCGTGATTATTTATGTGACTTTATGTACGCAAATAGGTAGTTGAACGGCCGGAAAATGACTCTGGTTAATTTTTGTTCCAGTAAATCTCATCCTCACTGAAATTATAAATGGAAAAGTATGTTTGTTAGCTCTTTTGGTCGGGCTAAAGCAAGGGAATAAAGTGTTTCTTGTTTTTGGGCAATTCCATTTCCATTATTGCAGTTCGTACATCTCTGTACGTATTGTACCTGTACGCATCCTGTCACGTTATATCGGATCTGTACGTAATATAATTAGGGATATATGACTAGTTTAATATTATTTTCGCTTAATATTATTAAACATCAACCTGATATGTAGATTATGTTTTTGAAACATCTTCAAAATTGATGGATATCAGCAAAATCCTGAGGTATGATTTAAGACAATGCTAATTTCTGCATTTGATAAAGTGCACTTAAAATAAGGAATAAATTTTAAAAGGTGTAAATAAGCTACCATGCTTCATTTGGATGAAACTTAAAATTATTACGCATATTTATTGATTGGATACGAATTAAGAAATACATTTAACATTTAAATTGATTATTTTTCGAAAATTCTA
Organism: Druceiella hillmani; assembly: GCA_039881145.1. Lineage (NCBI taxonomy): Eukaryota > Metazoa > Arthropoda > Insecta > Lepidoptera > Hepialidae > Druceiella > Druceiella hillmani. The sequence goes on along the minus strand of JAYKKI010000116.1, from coordinate 3,660,369 downwards.
TAAATGTGAAAAAAAAAGAAAAAATATATATATATACATACATATATATATATATATATATATATATATATATATATATATATATAACTTTAAATCAAAATCACACCGAAACAACAATAAGTGTCGAGTAGTGTTTGAGTTAACCTGTTGTAAAATAACATATGGTGGAATGAAACTATATTCTTTTAACGAACCGTGGCAAATTATGTCAATAAATTGGCATTGTTGGGGCGACAGATGCGACATATGTTATTTACATATATATCAAATGTTAGAAAATATCATTGAACTTTAGTAATTAGCCTGAAATAATGAAACCTGCAATAAAATATTTATATACCTTCGGATATCTTCTATTCCTTATTTATACGTGCAATTGAAAGTCACGAATATTTTAACTTTATCATCTGCAAATAAAACGAAGCGCTAAGTAGCTTTGCCTTCTTTGGAAAGTATTATTAACTTAATCATAAAATTAATTTGCGTGATGCCATCAATTGTAACACTGATAAAATATATTTTTAAATGAGTATACTTTATATCGAAATGTAAAATTTCCATATCTTCATTTTAGTTGGTCGACCGCGATCAAACGTAACTAATATGCTACCTCAGAACCAACAAAATTCACCTATAATAACTTTATTGATATCCTTTTAGGTATTTTTCCGTAAAAATATACACATGTTCACAGACACAAATTTAAAAAATAATATTTTTGTTTTTTTAATTTTTTTAGGTCAATTTAGGCCAATTCTACAGTTTTATTACCTTAACTCTAAAATAGTAAACAAAGTGAATAAGAAAACAACGTTGCAAAGAAGTAATGGGACGATGTAGTTATTAAGTCGTTACACAGGCAATATAAAGGAGCAACAAAATCACTCTATTTAATCCTTTATCAGTAGTTATAACTATAATATTGTAAACCCAAAAATGTATTCGTATGTTTTTTAGGTCACAGCTGAACAATTTTGTCACTTTTTTGCCACAAGATAGCTAAATTATCAAGAAATAATATAGACTACTTTGTGTTAAAACTATATTATACCTAATATTATAATTCTAACTAATAATATAACTGCGAAAGTGCGTCTTCTTGTCCTTATTTCACATCGCAACAAAGCTATAAATCGACGTGATCTTTTTCACAGAGATAGTTGGCAGGCCAGGAAATGACATAACTATTTTTTGTGATATGACATATTTCATCCTATACAATATTATGAACCGAATTAATTTTATAAATGTAAAAATGTCTAATATAAACGAAGCGGGAAAATAATATAATCTGTTCGTCCTGGGAAATTTTATCCTAACTAATATTATAATCCTAACTAATATCATAACAGCGAAAATGTATTTGTTTTTTCTTCTTTAGCATCGGACTAGCTATCGAATTATTTTTTTTCACAGAGATAATTGATGGGCAAATCTCATCCCAACTAACATTTTAATCCTAATTAATATTTTAAAGGCAATCGACTTGATTTTTTGGTTACTTATTATTTTGGGAAAATTTTTCCTCATGGATAATTGTTATTTGCAACAAAAATAGGGATAACAAAGTAATGTTGCAACGGAACCAAGGATATACGTCAATTTTTAAAATGCTGTATATGCAATATAAGGTAGCAACAAAACCACTCCCTTTAATTCTTAATTTTGAAGAAAATATTTGTATTCATTTGTATTAAAAAGTCACGAAAATAAAGGCTTGCATTTAATATCCTTTAATCATCCTAGATAGCGCTGCATGTTTTAATTTCTGCCTTTATGTTTTTAGCTACCTAAGTAAAACCACGCGAAAAAGTTAGTATTTATAAATAAAACGGATTCTTCTTTTCTCTGTATGGACGTTCTCTGTACTGCCTTTGAATAAATTAGTGTTATTGTGAAATGACATATTGATTTGATTTCTTTATAATAATAAGGTCCTTTAGTGGGGAATAACTTGATTGCATAGGTTCCAAATTCAAATCAAAATTATTAACTAAATGGACTAAATAATTTCAACACTTCTTAAGAGTTTACTTACTAGAATAATTTCCTAGAACCAATGAGGTAAATACTTTAAATAGTCGAATAAATAGAATGAAATTGAATGAAAAAGAATTTATTTACACAGGTAATTACTTTTTTAACATATTGAATTCTCATTGAATATTCATCGACAGAACGAGAAGGTGTTCAAAAGCGCACAACCGTACGTGTACTACGCTATTCAATTAAAAGGATATATTAAATGAAACAAGTTAGTTACGAATATCTGGGTTGCCACGATAACATTTTATACAAAATCTTAATCGACACTCTTACCGAGCAAGTGAACCTCCCAAATCGGATACTAAAGTTCAGAACGCATACATAAAACAGATTTTCCTTAGATTATTCGTAGTGATTGAAAAAGCCTACGATAAGTAGAATTATTGGTTACGTTGCTCAATAAAAAATATGCTGTTGTATATATAATAGTGCTAAAAATATGGTGTTGTATAACATTAATTATAGAATTTATGTTTCAAAAAAATTCATAGATATTTATAAATTTAGGCTCAAATTAGTTTGATCTCTGTCAAAGTAGTCATGTGGAAAGAAACATGAACCTACAGTTGAGAGAAAGGGAAGAAACGGTTACTGCAGGTAACGGTAACGGTAAACGGTAAACGGTTTGCTACATATTAAGTGAAGAAACGGTTGAAAATAATTACGAAATAGTAGACAAACTGCTTGATAACATTAAGTAGTATATGTAATTGGAAATAAGTACATATACCTAAATGTATAAATGGAAATAATTAGCCAAATAAAGCACCCTTCTCTTTCTTAACTTCATAAACTACGGTTAGTATATTTTTAACCAATCCTCATTTTTTCCTTCGAACTTGTTCCTTTTATATAAAAGTATACTCAGCTTCTGCAACTTGCTACTAATTACGTGTGATTATTTATATGTACGAATTAAATCTGAAAATTAATTTACAAATAATTCCTTTATCGTTTACCTGTTATAATACCGTAACGAAATATTAATTACTTGAAATAGTTTATAATCTTATAGCTCTTTTAAATGGTCCTATAATTTATGTAGACTAATTGTTGATGTGCACATATTTTACTATTAACTTATTTACGTTTAGGAAATTGATAAAAAGTAATTTTGTTATTTATGAGTTTTGTCATCGTCATTCTTGAAATAAGTTATTTTGTTAAAACAGAAAATACAAATAGAAATTTGTTAAAAAAGTAAAAAAAATAGAAAAATTCTTGTCGAAAATTGCGGAACTTTTTCATATCTCATGAGAGTTTTAACACAAATTAGGATATATATTTTACGTCACTTTTACGCTTAATATTTTGCAAACGGGATTTAAAAATGTAAAATGGGAAATTGTATAATGGATTTCAATTTAACTTTAGGATAAGTCATATGCAATGATACTTCGCTTAATCTAAATAGGGCGAACATTTTTTTATTTTTTACACTTCTCATATATGAGAAAAATAAAAAAAGATTGTTCGCTTTCTATTCGGATACATTATTCAAGTTAAAAGAAAATTTTATATTTGGCTGTATATCAATTGTGATCTGTACATGAAGGCACAAAATTTCATTCACAAAGCTTACAAAATTTTATGCATATAGCTTTCAAACTGCAGAAATTATGAGATTGTGAGGAGCATATGAATGGACTTATGTGTTAAAATTTTTTTCTCTTGTAATTAAATGTAGAATTTTAGTCAAGATAACCAATCAAGGAAATCAAGCTTATATTTACGTTGATATTGCCTCAGTAGCCAACTTCATGGGAAGTAAAATTTTTAATAAAATTTGTAGTGTACATACATTGCTATCATACCAGCTTGGGGACGTATTTAAACCAACGAGTGCCTTTTTTATTGCATTTTCTTTTCGTTCCTTTTTTCAATGGCATTCTTTCAACATTTTTTAAATTCCAACGCGTTCTCACGTCCGATAATAAGTTCATCTTGTGATTTCAATCTGTTATTTTGCATATTTTTGTAAAGTAACTTTTAATAAACACTTTTCAAAAACTTTTACCAAGGCACGTGTTTTCCCCAAAATTTTGTGTATTATATTTTAGCATATTATGCATAATTTTTCCACTTGGGTCCGAAGTCATAATCATTATCACTCTAGTCACTTTCCTCAGCAGGATTGCTTAATGTGCGAGATACGTTAATATTGAGACTAAAAGTTTCACTTTTATTCTAAACTATTGCCGGTATACTAGGTTTAAACTGAGTCAAACCTACTGACAGATAACGACAGAGACAGAGACAGATAATTTATTGTTCCTTTTTCTTTTCTTTATAAAATTGCACTACGAGTTTCATTAGATTTAACTCATTTTTGAGTAATTTATACCCTTTTTGCTGAATAGATTTATAAATAAAATTATTTCTAGTAATAGTTCGAACAGATAAACCATTTTTTTGCAACTAAAATTGATGTAATTTTCTTAAGAGGCTGTTTAATCTTTGATGTAAACTTTAAGTTGTGTTGGTTATCTGTTTTGTTCTTTTTAATTCTGACTTATTTTCGTCGCCGCTGAGGTGGTATCACCACCAATTAGTGCCTCAGTTTCTTTTAGAGTCTTTACCAGAAACTACTCGTATGAGACATTATGCAGAGGAAGAATCTCTGATCTTAGTAAAATATTTCCAAATTTTGAACTTCCAAATATAGTAAAAAATTAAAATTTCACTACTTACAGTTTCCTCTCAGTAACTACAACAATGCAGTTTATAGTGATCTAATTGCAGAGATACTAAAATAGTATAAAATTATATGGACGATATTATAAAACGGCACAATTTCCGAAATTCAAAACATTAAAAAATTTGCTAACATCAAGTCAATAATATCATAGATCAGCTACCTCATATAGCATTTTGCAAATCTACAGGATAATATATGTGCAATAACTTATTAATTTATTTATAAGCTGTAGATAATTTCATAAAACAAAGTAACGTAGTAAAAATTTGAAATATTTTGATCGTAAGTAAATTTTGCATATATTTTTAACTAATATAAATAATATAGAAGTTTAAGTTACGTAACGAAATGTATGTAGCATAAACATTATAATTAATAAAACTAACTACACATATACTATCACACTGACAAAGATGGCAACTAACATAATCATGCAGAATCTAAAAACATTCACAATTCGTACGTTCAATCTGGTTCCAGTTGAATTTTTAATTTATTAAAGTAACTAATATTTTCCTTACGGTTTTTTGCAACAGCTGCGCATAAAGGAAGCCTCACCACGTGACGTGCAAATGTATAGCCGACACAATTTTTACTGTCTAGTCTGGGTGGGCGACTGAACAAATGGCGGCACGTGCGTGCGTTTTGAAACGCCAGTGAAGCGCGCCGTACTTGGCATAAACGTGGGTTTCACATTGCGACACATATTGAAACTGATTTTCGAGTTCTCGAATTCTCGGCATATTTGCTTCTTCTTGAAAACGGACGGCTTTTCCGAATTTCCTTGATTTGAGAAATCTTGACCAGAAACTCTAATAAACTACCAAAATATGTCAGGATTGATAGGAAAAATTGTCATCTGCAATAAATTCGCTTTAAAAAAAATTGACAAAGCGTAATATGTATGGAATCAACCTGGTTCCCGGTCACTCGTCTGTGCGTTTAAATGTTACAACTTTTTAGAGATAATTTCAAGTGTAGAGTAGAAATTTTCCTAACTTTTCAAAAAATTTCCAATGGTTAGGAATAGACAAAAAGAGATGTGAAGTTTAAAAAAATTTAATTCAAAATATTTATCAGGTGTCGTCTGTGCAGCAAAAAGACCTGAAAAGTGCTAATGCAATACGTACTACGAGCGTTCTGTATATACATAGGCACATATAGACATCAAAAGATACATCTGACTTAAGGAGTTTCGATGATAGAGGAGAGTGAACACTTTCAGTAATATTTCTGAAACTATTTTATAAATAATTATATAAAAAATATTTAGAAAACCTTCTTCGTAACTGCTAAATCTTCTTCCTAACTTGCTAACTCTCCTCTCAATAAATGGAATTTGAAAATATATCGACAACTTTATTGTCTCTTCAAAATATATATTACCATTTGAGTATAAATTGATTTAATAAATTTCATAAAAAAATGATAATGTGACGTATAACCCCCCTTAAAATAATTCTATTTGATGTAAGGGTTCATATTCGGGAAAGGCAGATAATGCGAGTGATGTTCACCCTCACGTACAAAAGGATAATATCATTGCTTCACCACCATCACCAGACAGCACCACATCAAGTATTTTCTGACATCTGATATATATATATATATTTATATATATATATATATATATATATATATATATATATATATATATATATATATAAATATATATATATAATTAATTTAATGAATTCCTTGCTTACTGTACAATTATTCAAGCTATTGAAAAATATTACAGATATACATATAGAAACTATTGTAACGTTCAGTACACACATAAGGTGGGATACACGATACAAATATATGTACAGAAATGTGTGATAGTTAATCTACTCTATAAATATTCACCATCGCAGATCGCTATGGTGTAAATCACTGTCCTCATATTTATTAAACTGTGGTTCCGAGCAATTACGTCGTAATGCTCAGCCAATGTGTTGAGGAAAAATCCGCCAATTTTCCTTTAAAGTTACACGTGTTTTTATAATATAATTTCAGTAATTATATGACGTTGTAAAGTCCATTTCGTTGAGCGTTGCGAGTGGCTTTTCGGTGCACCTCGGAAACGCGAACAGTTATCAGATTTGATCGTTTTAAAGACGTATTTACATCTTTAATTAAAAACATCTATTTTAGTCAAGTTTATTCTGCCAATATGTGGTATAATGATTATAATATAAGAAAATAGATCAAATTTCATGTATAATTGAAGCATATGACTTTTTCTTGATTTCTTATGTCTATTTCATAATAATCGTTTTTAACAAATCATTTTTGACCAAATCCCTATAGAGGGGCAAGTTTAAAGGATCGATTACAAACAATTATTCATTAATTTTTACAATGCTCACTTCTTTAATGTGCTAAATTAACATTTTGATTAACGCATTAGCAAGAGAGAAGAAGAAAAATACTTATTCTACAAAAATATAATTTCAATTTCTCGTACCTTTTTAAAACCGACTAGGTATTTTGCGCAGAGGCACGTCCCAAGTCGATCGTGTCACTGTTACTCTGAATAAAAATATTTGCGATGTTCTCTAGACTAAGTGGTAAAATTATAATTAGAATTGGCCATTCTCATTCGAAGTAAAAAGTGTTATCCAATTAAATCGCTTTTCTCAGAAACGGCTTGAGGTATAAACTTGAAATTTAGCATGATAGTAAACCTGCATATATAGTTGCCATAGCAATTGTATTAACCTGCGTATTTAGGTTGTATTTAAAAATATTCATATGGAAATTTCCGGATGGTGGAAGAAGCACATTTTAAAAAAAAACAATAGTTCACTTACACAAAAAGTGATTTGTTTGTGTTTACCTACACATACGCGCAAGAAAGTAGGTTTATTTTTTATCTAATAACTGCAACCAAGCTTATTACAACCAAATTTAGCATCTCTGTAATTCTTAGATCAAAGTATCATTAAATATTACTAATCTACGTTATGTTCTTAATACAACATCCATGGTTTCACTTGCATGAAACATAAATGCAACGAAAGTTCGTTTAGACGTTTATTACTCAATAATGCTTACTTGGCTGATAGATTCTTATTAAACGTACTGTATTCAAAATAACGATAGAAAATAGCCTTAAATTACATTTTAGCAGAGAAATATATTTTTGTAGGATTAAATTCGGTATCAAATTAACAAATTTCACTCTTTTAATGTTCCATAAAATATTAAAACTCATGGTAAGTCAATTTAAATTTTCTTGCAGTTTTCAAAACGCTGCAATTTGATGTTTCTTTTTAGATAGAGATAGGTGCAAAACCTTGCCTATATTCTCTTCAGTGTGATAATAATATATAAATGTTACGACTCCTTAGAACTAGTGCTTACGTACTGGCGGCAATATTTAATACATCGATTAATATCATAGTGAATGCCGAAAATATCGGGAAAATACATATTGAATTTAGAATTCAGGTAGCATGTCTATCTCCTGCTACCTGAATTCTAAATTCAATCTGTAATTTCCCGATAATTCTATCTAAATTCAGGGATGGAAAAGGAGACGTAGAACCATCTCAACGATAGTACTTACCCCAATGAAAATATGTAGTTTTAGAGAAGATATTTTTTATTAAGATATTTAAATTTCCACTAAGGGCAACAATTGGAATGATATCGGACCTTCTGTCTTTTTGTTGCATCTATAAGAATTCTTTTAGATCCTTATGAAAATCTTCGACGACAACATTTTACATCGAGGATTTCCAATTTTTTTTAATTTGAATTGAACAAAAATACAAATTCCTCACAAAATCTGAAGGCAATAACTTTTTCGTCGATTATTAGAACTGATTAGAAATTACATTGCCTTATTTAGTAATGAAACATAGTATTATTTTTTTATTACTAGACATGGATGTTGCATTAGGCAGTTATAAGAAGCTGTTAATCACCCAAAAACATGGATTCGCCCATATAATGGAAGTAAGGAAATTACAGTGTCCAAATGAATTCTACAAATAGAATTTCTAGAAGATTAAAATGAATTGGGCGACTGGAAGGGTAAATGTGCCTGATGCTATTGGACTGGAGTATTGGCGCAATTGAAATAGGCAAAAAACGTTTTCATATTCCTATTAGATCATATATTTCTAGAAAGTTAATTTTAAAGTAGATGATATTTCAGGAGGAGAGGTATACCTAAATAAAGTAAAAGTGAGTAAAATTCATCGACGGAATAGATTAATTATTTTAGCAGATGTTTGCTTAGTATAACTAGTAAAATTTTCTTAAAAGAGTGAATTTTTTTCTAAAATTAAAGTTCAAAAGAATGAGTATGAAAAAAAAATAAAATGAGTATGAAAAAAAAATAAAAACTTCTGTAAAAATTATAAATTCTTAAAATCTATGTGGCTGTGTAAAAATCTGAGTTTGTAGAAATTCTAAGATATATTGAATTCTATCGGAAGATTTTTGATTTCGTCATTAATAAGTTATTATGATTTATCTTAGATTTTATCAATTCTATTGCCTTTCCAGCAATATAATTGATAAGATGGTAACAATGAATAATCAGGATTCATTCTAAACATTCAATAATGGTTGCCCCAAACAAAAATTTAGGGTATAAATGCAATGGCTATGCAGTTCAAAATTTAAGGAATAATTTATTTTAGACACATGAATGCTTATTAGGGTTTAAGATGCAATTGTTAGCAATAAAAATAAATATAGTTACATTTTCTGACAACTTCATCTATAAAAAACATGGAAACATTATTGCTTTATATGACTCGAATTGAATTCACGTAAGTTAAAATTTTCATGTTACTGTTTTATGTACATAAGTATTTTTAATGATTTGGTGGTATTATACGATGAAGTTTAAATGAATGGACCTTTTGGTAGCATGTAATTCCGGAGTAAAATTATTTATTCAAGAATGGGATGATTTTGTTATTTTTGGGTAATCGAGAGCTAATTTCTATGATTTCGCTACGGTAGGTGGGATAAATTATTATTAAATGATGAATATTATTACGTTTTGCCAAAATCTAATAAAATGATTAAATATCTCCATCTATATATATATATATATATATATGTATATATATATATATATATATATATATATATACGCAGCACGCACGCACACCCACACATAGTCTAGTATATGTATGTGTTGATAAAATACCATGTAAATATTTTGTTTTATTTTTTTTTAGAAACATAAAAAAGGAAAATTTATTCGGAGGCAGTTTATGTTTATGAAATCATTTGCGGACGTAAACAAATCTCGAGATCTATGTCAATTAATGAAAGACATAGAAACTGCGACAAAAATATATCGTCTTTTTCTTTCATTGTTTCATTAAACCCCTCCCCCTTCCTCCGTTGTGCTTGCCTATTTGATTTTTCAATTATCAGAGTAGATTTTGTTTCAGCGGTGAATTTATTAGCGCAAGCAACATTTCCTTGTGGCATTACGTAATTTCTAAAATTGTCTTAGATAGTTCAGCAGACATTTCTAATTTTAAATCAAGAAGTGATGCTGAAGCCGTTTAAGTAGAAATAGGAAACTGCTTTCAGGACACTCAAAAGTTGGCACGTTACCTTATTCTTCACCAGGTAATAACAGTATCTTTCATCGGAATGACTTATTTGATATGAAGGTTAGTTAAATTTTTAATTTGGAATATGTGTCTGGCTCCATTAATACGCCAGGAACGAAGCATTAAAACAAACGTCTTATATTTGGAGTTATAATTTTAGTAAGTATATGAACAATTAAAAAAAGAAATGGTACTGTTTTATATAAATAATACATCCCTCTTCATATGCAAAAAGCAGTATATAAAAATAAGACACAAATTTTTTTTTCTGAGCGATTTTCTTTCTTTAACTAAGGCTAGACGGCTTTAAAAATTGTGCAATTAAATATTATGTATCGATAAAAATACAAGGATTTATTTGTCTTTATATTTAAATCATCGTACCTTAGCAAAAATAATGTGAAAGTCTAAAAATGTATTCGAGTAGATAAAGTATGATAAAAATATTACACCAAAAGAAATCATTCTTCGAACTTATTCTATTTCATAATCAACTAAGTAAATCTATCCAATGATATTTGTATATGTAATTCAAATGTAAGATCAACTATTATTTAATTGTTGCGAAAAACGTAACGAAAAACTTAATGTTTTTCTTATATGTCTGAGATCAATCATAGTTTGAACCACCGACGAAAGTTAAATGACGGTTTAGTTATAATTTCTTATGATCAATCACTAACTTTCTGAAAGTTTAAAATCTAAGTAACATAACTGGTGGGACTGAATTGTTTAAATCCATGTAAATTAATCTGGGTAATATGGTCGCCCGACAATGAGCTGTTTAAATTTCTGTCATTCTTCTAAATTTTTATTTAGTTATCATTCTTTCAGTAGTTGTTGATACATTTCTTTACAATATCAATGCCAATTGTATTATTGTCCGATGTATTATTAACGATTCCGATGCCCGCACATGGTTGACGTCCACGATATGCTAATCCCTGTAAACGAAGTATTAAAAGCGCCTTCATACGGTCTCATACATTTTTCTTGTCTGTTAAATAGTAATATCGTACCCTACAGTTACCACACAATATTATAGCAACATCTGTCGTTTTTTGCATTAGTTTCTTTTGTATATTTATGCAAAAGGAAGGGATAGTTAGGAAAGTCAACTTCATACTTGTGTCGCTTAGAAATTTTTTTATAAAATATTCCCACATTTCTTTATTAATGAAATAAAAAATGTAGGAAATTCTAAGTTAATAACTTGTATATATATGTATATATATATATATATATATATATATATATATGTATATATATACATACACACACACACACAAACATATATATATATATATATATATATATATACACACATATATATATATATATATATATATATGTTTATAAACTCTTTTGCAAAAAAAACGGGCACTTATAGGAATAAACCATATCAGAGTTATTTTATTAGTATTTGATGCATTTTATATGGCGATATGATGAGAATATTGTTATTTATTATTGAGATATCGTTTTTACCTACTTCAGTCATTAAAAATAGGAATAAAAAAAAACGATGTAAAGTCCACAGACGGGCGTTTTCATACTGGTACATTAAAAATGGCTAAAGTTTATTTTTGTACATTTTTTTATTAATTCAACATAAAATTTGAAAATTTAGTAACGAGTATGGCCTCCTCTAGCTAAAATCAATGCGCTTAATCTACTAGGCATGCTTTCGACGACGTTTTTTATATTTCCTGAGGAATACGTTCCCATTCAGCGACGATCACATTTTTAAGGGCCTAAATGTTTTCTGGAGCTGGTTTTACGGCTCTGACGCGTCGTTTGAAATTATCCCATATGTGTTCTATCGGATTGTGGTCGGAACTTCTAGCTGGCCAGTCTAACCGACGAATTCCGGCCTCCTGCATATACGCATCAACGTCTCTAGAGCGATGGACGCGAGCGTTGTTGTCCATAAAAATGGACTCGCCTCCAACTGCTGTTAATGCGGGTTGGGCATGAGGAATAAAAACCTCTGATATGTACCTTTGCACATTAAGTGTGATATTTTCAATAAAAACTCTGTACGGTCATCTGAGTTAATACCAGCCCAAAACATTACGGAGCCTTCACCGTAAGGGGTCATTTCCTCAAAGCACACTTCTGCGAAGCGTTCTCCAGGTTTTCGTAAGACTCGCCGACGTTGATCCTCACCACTAATCGATATACGAGTTTCATCGGGGAATAAAACACTATTCCAGTCTTGTTGAGTCCATCCAGACGATAAATTTTGAGCGAATCTCAATCTGGCAACTCAATGCTCACGGAGCAATGTAGGGCCCCGAGCTGGGCGATAGCTATGTGTATTGACGGCCTGAAGTCTCCTTCTGACTGTCCATAGGCTTACTTGTGTACCTCTGATGTCCTCGAGTTTCTGTTTGAGATCCACATACGTAACTTGACGATTTCATAGCGCTTGACTGACTATGAAGCGGTCGTCCCGTGGTTCAGTGCACTGTTTTCTTCCAGAACCGGGCCTTCTACTGAAGGACCCGGTTTTTCGGTATCGTTGCCAGATCTTTTGGACAGTGAAACGGCTCACATTATACTGCTGAGACACATAACATTGGCTACAGCCTTCATCAAGCAAGCGCAATAATTTTACTATCTCTTATCGTTTCTTCAATCATACTGAGGACAGCATAGAGAAGTGAACTAATGCAGCAAATATAAGAAATTTAATTAAAATTTATTTGTTAAAATAAAAACATAACAAATGAAAAAGAACTTAATAAGAGTTGGATTTCATTTTCGGCCAAGAAATATGTTTTTGTCAGTGAAAGAAAATGTTTTTTCAAAAAGAATAAATTTCAAATTAAGAACGTTCGTTTTTATGTGCCAGAATACACTATACCTGCTAGGAACAATTACAATTAATACAACCTTTTAATTAATAATATTTTGTTAATAATTTGGCAAAATTAAAACCGCCCGTTTTTTATGTAAAAGACTGTATATGTATATATATATATATATATATATATATATATATATATACATGTTTATATATACAACCATATATTTCATCAACACCTAGTTCACAGATGAAATAATGTTCCTTAGTGATGAATAAATTTTCAACATTTCAATGTCAAAAATATTACGTTTTACTTGTCACATACAATGACGTGTATGTATATATGATGTGTAAAACTTACGAGTGTATCTGACTAATTTTAATACGCGATTATCTCTGAAAGTATAAAGAAAAAACAAAAGTGAAAATGTTTATAGAATATCTTATGGCCTTTGCGTTCGCTGTGATTAATTCTAGTTTATGATTAGTCGTTTTTGACGAATTCAGGAAAGATTAAAAAATAACTCTATTTTTAAGGTGGCGGCTGAAACTGATGTCTGAAGTCTCTCTACTTTTGCTATAATAATTACTAGATATCTTTAAAAAATATTCCACATTTCGGAACTTTCACATTTATTTGACTGAAAACCTTATTTTGACTCATACTAAAAGAAATATTTCAAAATCTATGTCAAAAATAACAAAGTAACTAATCCTATATAAAATAAAATGACAAAGTATAAATATAAAAAAATATAAAATAACAAAGTAACTAATCCTATATAAAAGATAAAATGCTCTTACATACATTAGATTATAAAATGGAAAAACTCAGAAAACATAGATCAAAGGAAATTTAAGCGGTATATTCTAATATCCATTCTCATCCAGTAAACTTTAAAGACGGTGACTTAGTCTGTTCGAAAACCATTTACGTTTAAGAGGAATTCAATTTCTTACAATAATTCTTCGAAATTCATTTTATGTCACTGGATGTTGGAAAAACGTTTTCAATCAACAAAACCATAATATGGAATTGCAATTTATTACAAAAATTTTTTAGCCAAATTATCATTTTCAGTGTTAAGTGTATTAGAACTTTAAACTCTTTTGGCTTTTTTTAACTTTTTGGAGATTTTCTTTTAAGGACGTATTTACAAAAGCCCGCCGCTTGACAACGGATTTTTACCAACCGCAAACTCACTAACACATACATAGCTACGCCGCCCATGGTGTTCAAGAAATTTTTAGTCTATTCACATTATTTTGAATGCTTACATTACAATTAAAATGAAAATATTTGTTCAATATTTTTAGGTGACCAGTTTTATTTATTCTGTATTATTAAAATTATGGAGATAGAACAAAAATAAATATAATTTTTTTAAGTTATTATTTAGGGTTTTATCAATTGAGTAGGCCAGCTGACCGGAATGACTCCGTACAATGATTTTATTTTCCACATGTGGCTTTATCAACCTCTTAATATTTAATAGTGTTTTTCCTGTTGTCATGCACATTGATTGGTATAAATGGCTTCTATCGGTAAATTAAAAACATGGCTTAAAAGTATTGCCACTAAATGTCATAATGTCACGTAAATAAGGATTTACATGCAAAAAATTGGCTTCTCTAATGCTTTTAAAGCTGCGGATGCGCTTGTTTCATCCGTCCTTTCCAAAATTCATTAGTCTAGAAATAAACAAGTTAGGATTTATTTAATACAAATAATTGAAATGAGTACCAATAATTAATATGAAAATTCAAGGTTATTTTAGGGTCAGCCTATTATAAACTAACATATTCTATAATGCAACTATGCGCTTTTAATAAATCGTGACAAACTATCTTAATAAACCGATATAGTGGCGTCAAATACGATATTTTTTGCTTTCATTCCTGGATACCGCCTTAAAGCCAGCTCTCGACTATCTTTAAAAGAATACGGCATCACACATCGAATGTTAATAAGAAAATATCATTGAACATCATATCTCCTCATCCTTTTTCATATATGCAGTTGAAAGATTGACGAACCTTTTAATTTAATGTTATGTAAATAAAAGAAAGCCGCTGACAAATTATTTTCTAACTAGCTTTGTTTCCTTAGAGAGTACTGTTAAGTTAATTGTAAGATTAATACACATAATGCCGCCTATAATAAAAATTTTAAAGTGATATTTTTACGTAAGTATAATTTGTGTTGGAAAGTCAAATTACCATATATTACCCTAGCTTATATGTTACCCTAAATATATTTTTCGTAAATATCTAAATTTTACATACAGGCCAACCCTACATTTTTATGGTCCTACTTAATGTAATGTGAAAATATCTTTGTTTATTCTTTTTTCACGACGCAACGGAGTAAGTGAATGACATGAATTTTGCAAAAAGATATCTAGCGAGTCGGGAAATGACAAAGGATAGTTTTTATTACAGAAAATTTCTTATTTCAAATTGAAAAAGTACACAAAATGAATAAGGAGGCGATGTCGCAAGAGAGTAAGAGGTCGACGTGATTTTTTTAATCGTTACATACGCATTAAATAAAAGTGACAGAATCAGTCAGTTTATTATTTAATTAGGAGTCCTACTTATAATACTATACGTGTAAAAGTGGACACGTCGTTTATAAACAATGCATCAAAGTGACTCTACGCAAAACTATTTGACTTGGTAGGAAACAAAATAAATTATTTTTTTATGCCGAGACATCTCAATCAAAATAATATTATAATGACTAATAGGATAATTGCGAACATGCGTTTGTTTATCTTTTTTTTACATCGCAACGGAGCTACAGATTTACGTGATTTTTTTAACAAAGGTGGTTGAGGAGCTAAAAAATAGCGTAGAGTACTTTTTGACCCTGAAATATCAATGTAACTAATATCACAAGGCGCACTAATACTGAAAAAGCAAAATCGGGTTTATTTACCTTCTTTCACTTGGCAATGGAGCTATGGGTAGACGTGATTTTTTGCACGGAAGTAGGTGGCGACCCGGGAAAAGAAATAGGCTCCTTTTCATCCCGAGAAATTTCACTCTTATTGATATTATAATCCTAATAATTATTATAAATGCAAAAGTGCGTTTGATGATCGTTTTTTTCATGTCACTACGGAGTTATGGATCGATGTGATTTTATTAAAGAGAGAGCTTGTGTGTCAGAAAATGACATAAGCTACTTATACGAGGAAAACTCATTGAAACTAATATTACGACCATAAATAATATTAAAAATCCGAAAGTGTGATTGTCTGTCGTTTTTTCACTTCACAGATAAACAACTTATCAAAGTCATTTTTTTTCCAGAGATAGAAAGCTTACTGAGAAATAATATTTTGTTTCAGGTAAGCCTCATTCTAACTAATATAGATTATAATACTAATTATTATTGCACATGATAAGATCTGTTTCTTTGTTATTCTTTTACGTCGCAATTGAACAATAGGTGGACGCGGTTTCCATACAGAAAAAGGATGGCGGAACGAGATATAAGCTAGATATAAGTTCAGAAAATCTCGTTTCTTCAGGAAAATACTTATTTGGAACAAAAATGTACGCAATGGGAATAAGGATCAACGTCGTAACGAATTCACAGATAGACATGATTTTTTCAACGTTACTTACGCAATATAAGGTATTGAATCTCTCCCTTCAATATATAATTCGAAGGGTATTATTTTTATTTTCATTGTCATTTACTTTATGGGGTCACAAAAATCAAAGCTTACCTTTTAATTTTCTTTACTCGTTATATATGGAGCTGCATATTTTAATTTAACCTTATAACTTTTTAACTATGACCACTTAAGTAAAGCTGCGGGAAACATTTAGTATTTTTGGATAAAACGGGTCATCCTTTTAGATGTTTTGTATGTTAACTTTGAATAAATTATTGTCATTCTGGAATATTAGTTTGAGAATTTTATATGAAGTAAGACTCATCGGGTTTTATTCGTTTGCGTATATTCGAAATTCAAAGTTAAGAAACAAACGAATGGACGAAGTAATTCAAATATTTCCTAAGAGTTTACTTACGAAAACAAATTACTTAATTTCATAAGTAAATAATAATGGTAAGATCGAGAGACAATCAAGATAACGTTACGTTAGACTACGTAACGTTAAGGCGTAACGGCCAACGTAACGGCCAACGTAACGTTAGACTGACTAGGGTAGAGAAACTTCAAAATATTATGTATACACATTCACATAAAATATATTAAAACCTGTCAAGCACGAGTAGAACCCGCGCTAAACCAGCACAAAGTTAGTAAAAAATATATAGATTAGTAAGATATATTACTATACCAATTTAAACTTCTATATCGTATAGTTTCTGAGAATATCGCTTGAGAATATAGAAAAATATAAATATTTTGCCTTTTATGGACATACCATAGGCGTCAAAACATGGTGTATATTTAAGAAATTATGACATCAATAACCATAGCTGCAGTTTTCTTAAAACCTTTGCGTGGGTTTTCAAAAACGGAACGATTTTAGAATTAAGATACGTGGTTTTAGTATATATTTCATATTTTTCAGAATACCTCTGAAGATATCATACCTAAAATTATTTAATAAAATTACCCTCTGACTAGTCCTTTTAAACGATATAACACTCTACACGGAATATAAATAAATTCCTAGTTTTTATTATACCCGAAAATTTTGATATGAATATTTTTGAATGTAGGCTATTAAAGTATGTGCGGGTAAATATGTTTTACTACTATGCGAAATTTGCAGTTTTTGTATCGAGCGGTTTCTTAGGAAAAACTGCTGAAACAGACAAGCCGATATACGTGTCAGTTATCTTATAAGGTTTCCGTTTTTCCTTTCTCAGTATTGTTATACGTGCGATAACTGCTTCTTTGCATTCCAAATTAAAATATTATAGCTTAGGATGAATCCTCCAAACTTGCCCCTCTTAGCGATTTTAGCGAGGATTGAGTTGCAAAAGCCGATTTTGAGTAAATAACATATGTTATTAAACAAATAGTCTTTTAAACATAAAAAAAAATATTGCAATATGAACGAAGATATGATACAGTTTCTCATATCAAATTCTTTGTACTACATATTCCATCTGTTATCATCTGTGTGTTTAGTTAAATGCTTAGTTTTTACTTTGTGCGCATTTGTAATATAAATAATGCATGAAAAATTAGGGTGTTACTTTAAGGTTTATGTTTTTTATTTTCAGATCTGAAAGTTATTGAATAGTTTTTAATGTATTATTATACGATCCGCGTGTGCCTGTTTTAAGGTTGGTGTATTTTTGTACTTATAAAGCTCATTGTTATCCTGGAAGTAGATAAAAAAGTTTTCTATTTCCAGGAAAAACTCATCGCTGAAACGTCATTTATTGTATTGCTGACTCGTTAATTTGCTTCTTTCTTTTTTCATATTAGTTCAGTGTGGTTATATCCTAATTTTCATTTTGTGTGGATCATTTGATCATATTGTTTGATGTCTTCGAATAATGTCCTACGTAAATAATTTTTAGGCCAGTAAAATTGTTCTAAAATGTAGGATCGTAATGCATGATTACTTTAGTTAAATGTTTTGGTAAAGTTTTTAAGAATTAAGTCTTTAATGATTTGCTAAGTTAACGCAGTCTGACACATTGTGCTAAATCCGCCGTCTTTTCGAAAATGTTAAAGCTAAATATCTTATGAATTACTATAACAAAAAAGTAAACATATTTATAAGAGTAGTAATTTTTTTATTTATTTCAATGAATTATTTTCTTATTAAGAGTTATATGCGTTTAAGAGTTATGTTAGTTTTTCTAATTATTTCGCCAACCGCTAATCAAAAATTTAAATTACAACTGATATTTACTGATATTTTACAGAGCACTATGCATTCTATAATTTTGTCAATTTTCAAACATTTTGTCAAAATTTGCATAAAAACCGTTTTGGCCAAATAAATAGTAAAAATTGATACGATACGACACGTTCATTTTATTGTTATTGTATAGTGTATTATTTTTATTTAAAACAACTTTTAAAGCATCGATATTTTATAACACATCCTCTGTATCAATAAGAGTTTTTTCCAAACATCACTAATTTTTTTCCAAAATATCAAGATATTATTTCTCACCAACTTTTCATTACACTTCAAAATATATTATCTTCAATATTGTAGTTAATTTAACTTTCTACAACTTTTATGCCCAACTTTTTTTCGTAAGTTTTTATAATACAGCTGTTATAATGTAACCAATCAAAAGATCGATAACTTTTAATGTTCATAAGAATATTCTTGAAATATCTCAGAAACCACACCAACTTGGAAAATTCTACTGAGTAATTAATACATCTTAAGGACCTTGCAATAACAAAGCAAACAAGTAAAAGTTTACTTTATTATAAATTAGTTTTTTTCCTCAATTTGCCAGTTTATGTCTGCAATTTATTTTAAATGGTCCGTGCAATGAATTTTAAATATTTAATAGTAAAAAATTAAAATGAACTTAATGCGTCTTTTCATAATATTATATACCTAATTTATTCAGGTTCTTTTGTACTTTTATTAATACGAAATTGTAAAAGCTTTGTTCATTTGTTGTAAAACAATTGTCGGTATTAAAATTATGACATTAATTTAATTTTTTTTAAACATATTGTCTCTTCATAGTAAAAAGAATGTTTGTTAAATAAAAAAGAGAAAATAAACAAAAGACACAAATGGATATGCACCTCGCCGGATACCAGACAACTTCTACAGCAATCGTGTCATAAAGAGCACCTTGATGGAGGAAAATCGAACACAAGGGAAATTTCTCCAGCTATCGTGTCATAAATAACATCGATAGGGAGAAATTTGGAGGGGAGAGAAATTTCCCCAATTATTTATTTATTAATGGCATCAGAGTAGGAAATCCCGGACACAGAAAAAACTTCCCGAGCTATATATCATTAATAACACCATGTCAGGGAAAATCGGAAATAAGAGAAATTTCCCAGATATCGGGTAATTGTGATCATCGTCATAGAAAACCGGATATGAGAGAAATATCTCCATCTATTACGTCATGATTTGAAAAAACCGGATGTAAGAGAAATTTCCCCATTGCATCGTTATTAGTATTCTTACAGTGAAATTTGGATAAGAGAAAGCCGGTTACATAAGAAGTTCTTTTAGTTGTGTTATTATTACCACAATTATATGTGAGTGTTTGTCACCAATTAGAGACTTTTAGTAAGAAATTTAGCGGCACACTCGCACGACCAAAAAAGACAGTCGGATCAAATTCTATTAAAGCATTGTTTCCTTTATTATTACAATTTTTTCATAGAAATCTAACAGTGATACCAGTAAACAATAAATTCCATACATACCAAGTGTTACGCAAAAATATACGGCTGAACAACTTGTAAAAATGTGATTACACTAGCGGTGTCAATGCAATTATGTGATTATTATTATGATCGATAACATAAAATTTAACAATTGGCGTGTAAATTTTTTTATTTCAAATTTAATATCTCTTAAAACATAAATGACATGCCTTTGAGATTTATAAATTTTAATAAAATGTTTATTTTAAAATATCTTAGAGAATACTTAAATTAACGGTTTTGTGGAAAAAATTCTTTCAAGATGATACCACTTTTAAGAATTTATTTATAATTTCTATTTGTTTCATATCCATAATTTTTGTGCGTAAAAAAATTTTTTTTTTCGTAAGTAAATCATTATTAATTCACGTTCTCCCCGAGAATATCAGATTTTCTTTTTTTATTATTACTTATTAGATTTTACGTAAAAAAACAGTAAGTGAAGGTCATTATAACATGCAAATGAATATTAGCTTTCATTAGTCTGTTAAATTATACCTTGTGTTAGAAATCATGATGTAAATTGTTTGAAATCAAAATATAAAGTTGTTATATACCTTCAGCAAAATTTCCGAGGATGTATGTATATATACCATACCATAAATATTAGTCTTCGATGGCGAATATAAAACTATGGAAAAATTATAATAGAGAGCCACAATGTTATCAAATAGGATTTCCACAAAAAGTGCTTTTATGGCTGTATGCGAATTTAAATTTATTGCATGCGAACGTAAGACAAATTAACGTATTTGCATGCAGCAAATGCTTCTTGTGAATGTGGGAAACATAAATCAGTTTCAGTTTACGAACATACTTGTTTTTATTAACTGACATTATTTGAATTATTATGAGTAACACAAGTAAAAAAATGCAAAAACCTGCTTAGAAAAGTAATAGCTCCTATGGGGCTAAGATTTTTAGTATCGGAACCATTTAATTCGATATTTTTTTTAAAGCATCGCCGATAAATAAAACAAAATTTTCTATAAAGACACCAAGAGGTAGGAAAACAACGTTGTTTGAATTTCATTTCAAAGGATGTCCTTAAGAGAACTTTCAGCAGTGAAATTAAAGGATTGAAATACTTTTTTCACATTTGTATAATTATATAAAATGGAATATCCAGCAGTCTGGTAATTACCAACAGAGAAATGTTAGAAAAACACTTCATGCAAGATGATTTACAATTATGAATTTATAATGTTTGGATAACAGTTGTTGCGAGTATCATAGTAAAAATATATAACCCTACCTATTGTCAAATAAAATGGAACAGTTTCTGCAAAGACGGAACTATAATATAAAGTTATTTCCAATATCTTGTCAAAATAAATTCAGATAATGTCAAAAAAGCTATACATATTTTAAATTAAAAAGCAGTACAAATATTTAAGATATTTTGTTTACAAGAAGAGTCATAAAAGCTTATGCTTTTTCAATGTTTAAATATAAAGTTCTCAAGACTAATACCGTGATTTTCTTGACCAGGAGATTGACAAAACTTTTTTTAAGAAATTGCCTTTACGTGCGTTGAGGTCTTCAAATAATAGAAATGGCAACTGTGAAAATGCTAAATTTTGCAAATTTCTCAAAACACTTCGAAAGATGTGAAAACTGAAAACCAGAACGTCATGTTCTATTGCAAGGCATAAAATAGTAGATAGAAATTTATCACCTGGCATAAAGTAATTTTTTTTATATTATTTATTTGTTATTAATTGGCCGTCAAGAAAAATTATGCCAATGTTCATTACAAAAACATATTTGTATAGTTTGTCTCTCATAATTACTTAACGAAATTTCTATTAGTTGTTATACAAGGTTACAAGTTATCATCTATAAATGTTTCTAAATATGTCAAATATTTGAAAAAGCCGTTAGTAACTCTTATATATATAGTTAGTAACTCTTATATAATATAATTTTGTAATTCTACTAAAAAAGTCATATTTTTGCAAATAGTAATTTTTCATTCATATTATGAATAAAGGTCATAATAATTAGACAAAACAAAAATTTCATTCGAATTCCTCTCAAAAGTAAAAGTGAAAATAATATTACCATTTTTTTAAATGTAATTAGAAATAATTTATTTCTTAATAAAAACATTTTATATTTTAAAAATTTTCATTAATAAAACTACATTTCCATATTTCATTATCATGAACGAAATATCCATGTAAAAAAACTTAAGAAAAACATTAAGCTTCTGGTAATGGATATTTCGCTCCAAATTCAAATCTCAGTAAGGGTTCGCCACGTCGCGCTATATAATTTTAATGGTGCCGCATAGCAGCCGTTGTTATGCACTGCACAACGTTTAATCCAAACGTATTTTAAAAAATAATCAGTTATTCTCCTTTTATTCTATACTCAGAAAATCAAATAAACTGTTGTATACCAATTTAACAAGAACCTGTGTAATACACAATTAGTCATCGTGTGATAATGTTTACATTAAAAAAATAAATAGTGTAAATTACAGTAAGGATGTTCGGAAAAACACAAACGTTGAATTTGTCTTATGCTATTTGCAAAATGCGATATATCGACTTTCATTGCAATCAAAGGACCTTGTTATATTATGTTTATTACATAAATACATTTGTGAAAGTCCTTCATTTTAATATTACTCGCAGGAGAATCCTTCTTAACTAATTGAACGAAATCTGAGATCCCAACTCCTCACCCTCACTCTTCTCGTTAGCCAACTTAAATTTATCCTTAGGGAACCAGACCACAGGGAAATTTATTCGCAATACAATTCTTTACATAGCTTATAAAAATATCTGATATTTGGTCTATGTATCTCGCGAGTGTATTCTCTTGATACAGCGAGATAAAAGAAAATTATGAGCTTAGAAGACCCCTTGCAAGGACGGCAATACGTAATAATTGTATCGGTATGTGCCACTTAAACAGATAAAGAAAAAAAAATCTCTGATTACTGGACGCATTGGTCCGATCAATTATTTCATCAGAATTGTATCTTTTATATTTTACCGATAAT
This sequence comes from Druceiella hillmani, assembly GCA_039881145.1. Classification (NCBI taxonomy): domain Eukaryota; kingdom Metazoa; phylum Arthropoda; class Insecta; order Lepidoptera; family Hepialidae; genus Druceiella; species Druceiella hillmani. The sequence continues at coordinate 3,636,857 of JAYKKI010000116.1, read as the reverse complement.
TTCCTTCGATCGACAATTAGAAAAAATATTGAAATATTAAACAGCTGTAATTATAAACAATCACATTAGGGTTAATTATATTATTTTATAACTAGAAACATAATTTAAAGCCTTATTTACAAGTAAAATAAATCCACATTCCGTATATTAGTTACTTCTTTATATATTCTTCATACGATACTATTTTTTATATTTTATAAAATTTTGAAAACTGAAGAAAAAATTTAAAAACTCTCGTTTATATCAATGTAGATTATTATAATAATAAAAAGTTGGTCTACGTCTCTCGTAAAGAAATTATATAAATATTTCTATTCATATCTACATTACCTAGAGAGTATAAAAATAAATTGTTTGCATATTTTCAAGGTAATGTTCTCAATATATCGAGTAAATAACTTCAAGAAATTAAAGAAAAAAAAGCAAAAAAATGATCGAAAGTGCACACTTTTATTCAGGCAACCACCGCTATTGATGAGTGGCCACTTGTTATATCATAATTACGGAAATATATGTGTAAATCGAGAGTGAATATATAGTTATCATTTACGAATTATATATGACATATTCTCCCGCCCTCACATAACTGAAACAATGAAACAATTTACCGAGTGCCAGAAAAGTGAAGAATCTTTTCTGGCACTCGGCAAATTGTATGCCATTTATCTAAGTGTACTGATTAAAGAATCTTTATAAAGAAACTTTCAATAGCTGCGATCATTAATTTGTATGAATCGAATGGACTGGAGAGGAGCATTATTTCAAGTTTTTCGTCATATAATTTAAATTTGAAATTTCGGAGCTCACGCGCTGCGGTCATTGTTCTACTGAAACATTATTCTATATTTTGATATTCCGGAAGTTGCCCTACACATTTATCAAAGTAAATCTACCCTTCATGTTAGCCCTGAATCATCAAAAGCAAGTGTTAAGTTATTCCAGTCCTCAACAGCGGTCCGATCTTGCTGCAAATGAAGGTAAAACGTGGCAATGTTGATAGTTCGACAAGCGCACATTGTAGATCGTATTATCTATTAACAGTCTCATAACTTTTATCGTCGAATTATATTCAAGCTAAGGCTACTGGGCCTACATGGAAGATTCTTTAAGGAAAATACATCGGTGATTCTTGAGATATTCTTTGATGAGGATTCGATACATATAATATCATAACTTGTGATGTCTTCAAACAGAAAAAGAAAGAAAGTACGATGGCCGCGTCATTGTCTCTATATCCACCCCCATAAAATATTAGTGTTTAGTAAGATCGTTCACATTGATATATATATATATATATATATATATATATATATATATATATATATATATATATAAATCTTTTAACAGGAACAATATTTTTCATTCGACGTTTCCCGTAAGAGAAGTTATATTCAATGATCAAAAAGGACATTTTTTTATTTCTATAGGTTGATAATTATTTTAAAATGTTAACTTGATTAGTTTAAAAAAAAACATTATATCCGTTATAAATTTGTCTCTTTTTCTTCCTGCTAACAACAATTTACCAGGTTTTGATATAATGAAAAAGAAATTATATCAAAATTCAGTAAAGTAAAGAATCGCTCGAAGCAAATATTATATATATATATATAATTCATTCCGAAAAATTAAGAAATATCTTAAAAAATAAGATCAAAACAAAATGCTAGTTATCATCGAAAAATAAACTAAATTACTTAATCAGAATACTTTGGTTTCCGTTACTTTAAAATTATTAAAAATAGAACTATGAATCCAGATATGAAAATAGTTTAATTTATTACAAAAAATTATCGTAACTTCTCCCACAATTCTAACTAATGAGTATATTTCTAAACAAGAGGAAATTTCTATCATCTTAATATAAGAACCTGAACTCGACGAAGACACAGGTGACTGATGAAGCGTACATTTTTCTAATAAAATATAAATCAACATGATTTAGGCAAAAAATAACTAGAACTGAATTAAAAATATTGAAATGTACCTGGCTAACCTATTTGAGCAACAATTTAAAAATATAAATAAAGATGCAAAATACTAAATCAGGATTTTAGACAATACCTTAAAGACATTAATAAATATATTGATGTTATCATCATCATCATATATATTAATACGCTAAGGTTAAGATGTTACTCTCCCTTTTTAGAAAAAACCTCACAACTAATCCACATAAATTATATATCATTTTATAGATAATTGCTTGCTCTACCGGCGTCCACAACTAAAAAAATTATTATTGCTATTGTTTTTGCAAATTAATTAATGATTAAAATTAAATACACAAAACAGCAATGCTGGCAGCATTCTAACGATTCAACGTCAATATGATTGACGGTCGGTAAAATTTTTGTTTAATTTCAAATCCACTCACGTATAAATAAAGTGGCGCTTTAGCTCAATGCTTTTGATACTTGCGCCTCTATATGTCAATTTTAGTAAAATATTTGTTTGATCTGTCATCTGAGCTTCATAATGGAATAAAAACGTAATAAGCAGTGTGCAAAATTAGAAATGAGTTGAATACCTGCAATCAATTTTGATTTATTAAATTGAGTTGAATAATTTATAATGCGAAGACTTCGCACGGGTCACGCTAGTTTTATCTTAATTCATAAAAGCTGTACATACTACTGAAGCAAACGACACAAATCATATATTTGTGTTGACTATTTGTCAGTGAGATATACTTATTGTTTCAATTTGGTTTAGTTTTTCGCTTATTTCTTTTGTCTATATCAAAATTATATGTAAAATGTTTATATTACTAACTAGAAATGAACAAAGTAGAAATTTAAAACCACATCGTTTGCTTCTCCGGCTAGACGATTTTTAATAAGCAGTCACTGTTAGTTATTTTTATTATGAAGTACTTTGAAATAATGTTTTTAGAACTGTTACGATTTCTACGATAATTTAACTAATTCTTAAGGTAAATATAATTTTATCTTAGAGATAATAAATAAAAAAATATGATTTAAAAATATGTTGTCTCTCCAGTTTTACCCAATAAATTCCCCAACTTTTGGCAAGTATGCTATATAAAAAGATATACTTAGTCACATTTTATAATATTTCATACCGCTCTTAAATTTAAAAGCGACGATGAAAATTTGAAACTTAGTTACAAAAAAGTGATTCTACGTATATTATTAACTCAAGTCAACAATAATAATATACAATATATTTAAATGTTATTGTATATCTATAACTATACAACTAGTATGAATAACTTTTAAGGCGAACATTTCTGGTATTATACGACGTTTTTGTTTCTTGTTTATAAAAGTCACAAGTCAATTATTATTAACTACAACACTTTCGTATCCACATCACGATATTATCTATGAAATCTAATTATCTCAGGATAATTTACATAAATTGTCTCCGCTCTTTCTTCTTTGCTACTAACTGATAAATATTATGTATAATACTTTTTCGCAAGGTATATCAAAACCATCGTAAACTTGTATAGATTATAATTCTCTTCTATAGCGATTACCTCTCTTTAATTTTTTTTTTGTTTTGTGTATAATGACCATATTTCGAATATATTAGTTGTAACATATAGCTACGTGTAGCTATGAATAAAACGAGGATATACGACAATAAAAGTATCGGTACTATATAGAGGCGATTTACAAACACTGAGGGCTTTTGTTCGAAAATTAAATTCGGAAATACCCTGTTAAACGAGTAATGAAAGAAACATTGAATATTTTGAATTAATCACACACAATCCCGACTTTTCAATTACGGTCCGGGAACCAAGGCGTATAAAATTATACATTTTTGTTGATCGATGTTAATAAATGTTATTATATTAGTATATCTACTGTTTTTCGTAATTTTGTTTCATCAAACCCTAGTATGGTAATACAATTACGAACAAGTAAATAAATTTATTATGTAGTTTATCTACATTTAAACCTTCGACTTCAACTACATTCAATCAAGAAATAAAAGATCGGACAGAAAGACATAAGACATTTCATTACTCAGTAAAAATATTATATTAAGATATGATTAGAAATTGGTAGCAAATGCCTCAAGAAGTGTTGTTTGGAATTAGTTCCACCTACAGATAGCTTAAGTGAAGTAAAAATTTGATTACTTACATGTTACGGGCTTAGTTTAATTGACATCAGAATACTTAAAAACTTCTACCTCTTATAATATTAATCCATTAAAATAACTATCAATACTCTCATACTCTAAGTCAAAAATATACTAATAATATAACAATTTTACTTCCTAAGTCGATTTTTTATTGTTGAAATACTTTTCATATTCTATTGTAAGTTCAAGATATATTCCACCTTAACGTCCACAAAGTCACAGTAGATTTTTCAGTAGCTCAATATTTTATACTGAGAGATCTGGTCGCTGTATTTTATTTGTTTCCCACTTTTCAAATATACTTGCATATCGCCTAACATTTTTTTCCCCCTTTATTCAAAAACATCGCTAAATATTTTTCCGTAAGATCCTAATTAAGTAATAAGATCCAAATTAAGTAATAAGATCCTAATTAAGTAATAAAAATGGAGATTAATAATTCCGCAACATGTGATTGCTTTGAACACGTTTTCTTTCTAATAAGTTTTTCTTTGCCTGCAGTTTTTTTAACACTTCTTTAACTTCTATCTTCCACCTTCTTTACCTCACTTTAGCATAATGTGCTTCTTTGAATCATGCTAATTTTTTTTATATTTCTTTGTCCAGTTTTTACATTTTGTTTTCACAGTTTGTACTTATTTATTTGTTTATGGCTTTAGAGTAATTTTCTCAGAAAAAACATTATATTTATCATAGATTTCGACGTATATAATTTTGGTTTGTTTTTGAAAATAGTTAAATATTTCATAAATAAACTAAACTACAATAAACTTGTTCCTATTGCGACCTATGAAAAGAGTAAATTGTAATGTAACTGGGGGTACAGTACCTCATAATGAAATAGAAATGTGACCTATATTGATAAAGCATTACTAATTATAGGTTTCGCACTCTCTTTATTATAGCCCTTTTTAGAAAATTGAATTAGTAAGAATATTAATAATATATTATTCATCAAAATAATTAGAAGGGGGCAAATATTATATGGAAATTGATTATCATTTTTTGTGCGCGTTACAAATGAAAAAAAACGTTATTAAAATTACGCGTGTGGCCTGTTTATAGACGTAGCTATGTCGGTTTCAGTTTTCCTTTCACGTAACGATAATCATATGAAGGGCAATAAATAACTTTTTACAATTGGCTCATTATCGTGACCAACTTTTATCTCATTATAGATTACGCAATTGTAAATATAACGGTGTATCAAAGCAACCCTCGTACGTTTATTGTTTCATTGTTATAAACTATGTAATCGGGTGAAAAAATAAATTATTTAATGGTTCAGCAAATGAAGAAATGTTTAGTAGTAGTATAACCATGTGTTCTTTATTGAAAGAAATATTTATTGCACCGTTATTACATATTTCATGAAATCGCCGATGTCCTAACTGTGGATCTTAAGACTTGATATTTTATCTTGATTATATATAGATTTTATTTCCAAAATAGAAAAAAAAGTACTGGCATAAAAAAGCTAAGGCTAAAAGAAGTACTGGCATTTTGAAAATATTTCATTTAATTAAAATTATACAAACTTTTAACCGAAATAGGTAAAAATTTTATAATAAGTTATTAAATGACAAACTTCAGGGCATAACGATAATTGTTTAAATGATGTCGTATACCTAATACGTTGTGAAAAAAGTTATAAAATATTATTAGAAAGAGAATATTTACGACCCTTTTTATTGAAATAAAGCAAAAATAATAAACATACAATGTATATCTACCATAAATTTACTGCATCTTGAACAATTTGTTAGTCAATTTAATCTAGTTTAATCAGTTTTACGGACTCGTTAAAAGATATTTTTGTTTCATTTCATTCATTATAACGTATTAACCCTAGATTACGAACCTTCATCGAATCGACGACGCGCCTTCAAAAAAATCGTGGGAACTTTTGCACGCGCGACCGTGCGGCTTTCGCATTTCGACTAATTTCAGTCTACTCGTTGCTTTCGCAACGGACGGTAGTACTTTGTGTATAGGAAGCCTGTGAGCGCAATTCCAGCAACCATGGCTCGTCGCATCGAGGAAGGTTAGAAGTAACGTAACATTTTATACTATTTAGTTTGTGGGATTTACGTTTTTTTTCTTTTATATATTAATATAATGATGTTTATTATTTCTTATTTTAGATACAATTTGTTGCAGTTATTGTTGTAAGGTGAAATCGAATGAAGATCATATCGAAGCTGATCCGGGTTATGAAACGGATGGTGATGAAGAAATTTCTACTTTCAACCACCAGAAGCTTCCAGTTCAAAACGATCAGACAAGTAGTGATATATCTCCACCACAATCCATTGAAGACTCAACACCTAGCACTTCAGTACAACCACGCTATTTGATTATAAGACTATTGCGTAACATTCTTCGTGGGAAAGATAAACACAAATGGTCATCGCTAAAGTCAACGTCAGAAAGGACCTTTAAGAAAAATCATTCATATTAGACCTAGATCTATACTCTCTTGCAAAAATGTCTTAAATTCAATCCTTTTCACTTTTTATTATAGAAATTCAATGCTTTTCACTTTTTATTATACATGATATGATTTATTTAATTGTGATCCACACCAATGCTGAGATAGCAATAAAATTTCAAAAATATAATATACTAAACGGAACTGAAAGACCAACAGATCCTAATGAAATTAGAGCGTTTATTGGCATTTTTTCATTATCTGCAGCAATAAAAGATAATCATTTACTATCAAGGGAGTTGTTTGATACCAAATTTTGTGGAAATCGATATCGCAGTACAATGTCTTCTGGGAGGTTTGATTTCCTAATAAATTACCTGAGATTTAACGATAAGTTATCGCGTCAAGAACAAAGGCTAGCCGATGTCTTTGCTCCATTTCAAGGGATATTTTCTTAACTAAATGTAAAGAGAACTACAACCTGGATGCCACCTTAAAATTGATGAAGAATTTTTAGGTTTTAGAGGTAGACGTCTCTTTCGTATTTAAATACCAAATAAATACTGTATAAAAGTCGTGATGATTGTTCACAATTCTACAAAGTATATGGTGGATGCCCAGCCCTACCTGGGTTCTTTTACTATAACATATGGAATACCACTTGGTGAATATTTTGTAAAAAAATTGACACGCACTGTTCATGGTGCGGATAGAAACATTAGTATGAACACTTTGATCCCATTAGCCAAAAGTTTAGAAAAAGAACCATATAAGCATATATTGTTGAAACTCTAATAGCGTATAAAAGAGAGATACCAGTAAAATTTCAAAATGAACGCACAAGAAGAACTGGAACTGCTATGTTTTGTTATGATAATGAACTCAAACTGCTTTCCAACAACAAACTGTGACGAAGAAGGAAGTATAAATGAAAATTCTAAAAAACAAGAGTTTTACAACCAGACAACAGGTGGGATAGATACTTTAGACCAAATGTGTTCCCTTGTCTCTTGCAACCTAAACACACGGCGCTGGCCGTTGTGCAATCTTTATGGAATGCTCAGCATTGCATTAAAAATAGTTACGTCATTTATGTAACGAATACTACAGAGGCAACAAAAAAACCTTTATCGAGGCGTGAATACCTAAAAGCTCTTCATCACAAACAGATCGAGTCACACATACAAAAAATATTGGTTATACCAACCCTACAAACTGCTCTGCGGGACTCAATTACAGAAATTTTAAATATGGCAGGAATTAGTAGTGAAAGTGTTACAAATGAGACTGAGCAAAAAAATGTAGCCGATGTACCATCTGAGCAAAAAAGGGGGAATATGTGCCATATGTCCCCCCGCAAAGCAACGGATGGCCAAAAGTAGTTGCACCGAGTGCAATAAATCGTTGTGCAGGGAATACAAATTTGATGTGTGTCACAAATGTATTAGTTCCAAGATTTTAAACAAAACGCTAATTTTAATTGTGTTTTTGTTTCCTTATTTTAATAATTTAAACTTTGGTTCGAACGATTTAATACTAAATATAATATGTAAGAACTTATTGAAAATTGTTAAAAAAATGTATTATGCACGCAAACTAAAATTTCCTTAAGAAGATTGTTAGAATAAAAATATGTTACAATGGGTAATATAAGCTCAGAAATATATAATTTAATACTTTTCATTTCAAATAAAAGCAAAAATATAAATATTTTGTTGTAATAATTCACTTAATACCAAAATAATATTAAAAAGTGTAGTCGAAACGACGAAGGTTTATATTAAACGTCGAAAAGTAAGATTTATCTCTGCGAAAGCATCATCATTGACGTTTATAGCGACTGAAAACGTCTCATTTTAAGATATCCAGTTCATGTTTGCTAAGTTAAAACATGATCGTCCAGGTAATTATCTCGATACAGATTCAACGTCCCTGAGAATGGTTGTATATGTGCTTGTGGGTTTACCATGATGGGAGCAGGAAAGTAGCAGTACCCAAAACGCGCCAGGTCAACATAGAACTACAAAGGGTGCACACAAAGTAAAGCGAAGGATTACTGCTACCAAACCTCTACGCCGCAACCGTATTACGCCATTTGCACCAGTCTATAATGTCGGAATACGTTGTACACTTGCGTATCGAATATTTCACTATCTGAAACACTATGGGCAAGTCAGATTTCAGAGATACAGAGAATGTAAATGTTTGAGATTTTTGTGTTAGGATAGGATATAGCGGCCTTTCTACGAACATTTCAGAAGTTTTGATTATAAATATTTAGAGAGCTAATGATGAGAGTAAAAGTTTTTTACCAAAGTTCATGAGAGTTTTTCCAGTGACAAAAATTTAAATGAAAATTGAAGATTTTAATGACAAGAAATACATAATTTTAATAAATATAATTTTTTAATAATACAAATTTGATAAATATAAGATACTGCGACGATTTATTTTTTGAAGATTTTATGGGAAGGAAATTTATAGTAAAATAAGACTGATTTTAAACTAAAAACTATTGCCATAAATTACACTTGTCGCCATATAAATGTTATAGCATAATACGATTATAACCTTAAGTTCAATAACTAACCGCATTGAAAATGCCAATGCAGAACTCGCTACATCTGAAAACAGACATAACAATTAGATATGTAACAAATAGGGAATATAAAAATGATATACACACAGGAAGACGTATTATTATTTAAAACTATGGAATCATAAGATTATATTATATTATGTTACTTGGTAAATGGAAGTAGATAGAGATGACCATGCATATATGTAGATACACTTTTTATCGAAGGATAAATAATGGTAAAACTGTTACCAAAAGTGTTTTTGGTTTTAAAAATTTACTGCCGCATATCAGTAGTAAATTCATTATTATGATGTGTGTTAGGTAATCCTATGAATAGTGATTGGTTAACTGGCAGATAATAATTGAAACCAATGCATTTCAGTATACTATTATATTTGTTAACGTTATTATCAAATGTATCATGTTTTTCCAAATGTTCAATATATGGTCCAAGTAAAGCTGTACAAAAAATTAATACTTGTTAAACTAATATAAATAACACATAAATTATCTATTTTCTTTTATGGGATACTGGTATTTTTATTTAGTAAATGAGTAGCAAAATTTAATAAAAATAGGTCGGAAACCTTACAAACCAAAGAAATTATGGCTGCAAGTAAACTAGCTAGAAATAAAAAAAATAGACGATGTGATATAATCCCATTAAAGATGTTAAAGACATATAATCCCGATGTTAAAGACATATAATAATAAGATATATAATCCCATTAAAGATGTTAAGAGACGTGAAGTTAAAATATTACTTAGTTAATTTATTTTATTGGTTTATTTTATTATATTTTTATACTTCATTCATGGGTTTTCAGTAACGGAATTTGGATTATACGGAGTTATGTCACAATTGAATTATACGGAGTTATGTCGCGATGGTAAAATTAAAAAAAAAGGAAATTTTAGAATAAATAAAAGAATTAGAGGAAAATTCTTCGACTTTATGATAATTTTCACGTTTATTTTGCTTGTCTCGATAATAAATTAAAATTTTACTTTTACACACTTGTATTTACTCAGAAGTCACTTAACATTAGGCAATGAAAACTGTTTCGATCTTCGATTTGTACTTAAATATTAAATTTATATGTAGACATATTTGTTTATATAATTAACGATATAAGAAGAATATATTTAAGATTTGTAGTGATATAACGTACATATATATAAAACAATTAGTGCGTATTTTGTTTTCACTAGCTTGCCACGGCAATTTTGATGAAACTGTAAATTTATACGTTGAAAATTATTCATTTCGCTCACGATTTCGTCGAAATGATTTATTTAATCAATAATTTTGTTTAAAAATTATGGATCTAACTAATTTTGAACGCATTAAAAAATAAATAGTTCAAACAAATCTTTAATTAGTCTCGTAATTTTTTTTCCAAATTTCCTGTTTTATATTTATTTGAATGGTTACTGAAAATTTAACGAAGATAATCTTTTGGACTTCAATTCTTAGTTACTTTAAATATTTCACTCATCTAATTCATTAAATAACAATGTATTTATCAATTTCCATGAAATATAAACTTAAAACTTAATAAAAATATGGTACACATGGTAAATAAGTCAAAAGCGTACGTAGTAACTTACAGTAGAAAATAATTGGCCAATATTAGAGTGAATGTAACACGAGTTCCATAACAGACACATAATTATTTGTTTTATAAGGGCAACCATTTAAAAATACCTACATAAAAACCCAAAACTATCTCTGAAACTAAAAGATATTGTGAAAAAAGTATAATGTTTTAACTTAGTGGTTTAATATCTTCTGAATTTCGGTATACCAGAACAAAATCACAGATATTTTCAGATAATAATTTATTATTTCTTTATTCTGATACGATTTATTTTAGAAATTTTGGAAAATAATTTTTTTTAAAGGCTGAAACAAATAAAAAATCTAATAAATATTTGTTTGCGTAGTTGATGTAAAGTAAATTAACTAATGATACGAGGGAAAGTGTAAAAGACTGTTGATTTTAAATAAATTATACTGTAATTACATAGTTCTTAATTACCTTGTCACCATAGTACTTTTATTGCTACAGTTATGTTGTAACTCCTTGTTGACAATAACGTGTGGCAATAATGTACAAAACGAAGTGAACACATTGCAAAGGAATAATTTTACCTATGTTTCTTTTACTGCTATTTAAATAAATAAAAAACTGATTGGTTTTTACAGTGTTATCTGGAATTTGTCCTGAAATACGAGCAATATTAGAACCTTCTGAAAGCAAGGGGAAAAATATTAATTCAATTACTTTTTTAACTGGAATCTTCATGGTTTATTCCAGTATCTTACCAATTATACAACTCAGTAGACTGAACTTGCTTAAATAAATCTACTTATTGTGTGTAGAATTTATGTTCATAGAGATATTTTTTTTTCAAAATCGCCGAAATTAAATCTACGAGTATTTATTTCCATAAATTATTATTCTATCTTTTCACAAAATTTAAAATAAATTATATTATAAACTTAAAATAATTAAAATTACATTATTATAAATTTAAATTTTAAAAAAATAATTGTTTTATTGAAACTCATCTCAAAGAAAAGAATTAAAAAGTGTATTGGTTTATTTTAATTATTTATGTACTCTGAATAAATTCAGAGTACATTCTTATTTTAATTAGTCTGACGTTAAATACGCCTAGGAAATATTGGGAATATAATTTTGAAACTAGTATTGTAATTTTTAAATTAGACCGATAATAATGCAGAAAATATAAGTTATTAAATATTTTAGTAATTAAAGTATGGTTCTTTATTGGGAACATCTGCCATATATATTAAAAAACGACTAAAAGTTTGTACAGTTAAATATAATGTCATCTAAAGCACAAATGTGAAAAACGTCGCTGTTGTTGTCAGCATCGCCAATAAAATAATTGAGGTCTAAACGAGTGCCAAGTTTTACTAAATTTACCTCCAAGTATGTACAATATTGTTTAAATTGTTTAAAACAAACTATTGTTCGGTCTTTACTAAATTGTTTACTTTGCAAGTTTTCTGTTATAAATAAATGATTCGTATGTGAAAACATGCCAAGTTAGAGATAAAGATAATCATATTCAAAATATAAATATGATCCCGCTAATGCAGTAGCAATTTCCAATCCATACTGCGGAACCACCCTCGAGCCGCTATTGCAGATAACTTTCTATCGAATCGAATTTCTAATCGAATTATTGAATCGATTTCGACGAACATATTTGTTATATATCGCTCGTTGTTACAGAGATCCGGGAATCCGGTACCGTTCATTAGCATATTCATGGACACATAACCGATAAGCCAAATTTCTGTCTAGATTTATTTTAATTTGTTCACTTTAAAATGGAAGAGAGTTGTCGCTGTACAGGCTATCAGAAGGATATCTTGTTTATTATTATTCTTAGCGAGTAGTACAAGGAGCGCTCAATATTTTAATTTAGTTTTGTAAGTAAAAATTTGAAAAATCCTTGATTCGGTGTAGGCAATAAACGTTTTGTTAAGAAAAAAAAATTATTTATTTGTTTATTTATTTATGTACTTTAACTTTTTGACACTCTCTAAAGGCAATCTCTTACAGCTATCCAGAACATCAGTCTATCCCCCCTCAACCATCGATCGAGAATTGAATCCGGGTCCCAACGGTGCACCGCGACGCAAGTGATAAGTATGCTGTTTGATTACGTGATGTTTTGTTAAGTATGTTTCCTTTATAACATGATATTTAATTAAGCAATTGATGAAACATGATCAAAACTCCAAGAAACTCTTTTGTCACCTTTTTATATTTGCAGGGTCTTCAGGTATTGTTTTCGATGGCATTAATAACATACAGGTGAAAATGGCTACCTCCTATTATATAGGCATATTAAGTTTACTTGTATACATTACTCACAAACACACACAAATATTTGTATATGTGTATGAATAAATCATACAATTCTTAAAGAATTTACTTTTCCATTATATTATTTTCTTCTTCTTTTCAGGTCTAAGGATGAGACGTTATTGAAATCGGTTACCCGATTCTGGTTTGTATTCAATGGAAATATTTAACAATACTCACGTTTCATATAATGCGCGGTTTCGGATGTATAAAAAAATTACAATAACATTAACAAACTTTATAATAATATTAACAAAATACAGAAATTTACAATTTGGGTCAGTTTATTTTGATCACTTATTAACTGACTTCAAAAAAGAAAAATGTTCTCAATTCAACTGCACTTTTTCTGATTGTTACCTCATATCGCCGGCATTAATAATCTTATATGGGTAACTGTTTCCTTCTTTAAAAGGATATAACTCTGTGAGGTATTTTAAACATTTAATTACAAAAATTGATATTACCCCAGAAAGGTTCAAATTTCCCCAATAATGAACGAAATAATTTCCGTAAACGACATTCAATGATATAAATATAATAAATAATAGTCTAAATATAATGAGAAATCAGAATATTAGTTGGGCTAGTAAGTGCCTATGTATGTATGGATACAAGCTAGAAACACTGACTATGGCGAAACAAAAAGAGGGAGTGTGTGGCTTGTATATACACGTATGTGTGTGTGTGTCTTTTGTAAAAAAATTAATATTGAAAATTAACAACCTACGTATTAGCAACGTACGTAAAGAAAAAGAAAGAATTTAACATCGTTGATGTTTGGAAGCCAATACTAGGATTTATTTTATTCCCCGCAGGATAAAGATACACCCAGCGTACCGAATTCGCACCTAAATTAATTACGGTGTAAATAACAGTCAGTGATTAGGAAAGTAACTTTTTGAAAGCAACAATAATGTTCAAATATCCTGCCGGGGGTCGAACCCGGGCTTTTTTGTTAATCATAAGCACTTTACTTACCATGCTACGGTATATTATAATTACACTGCATTTACTTCCAGACTACCATCGTAAGATAATATCTGGTAAATTACGTTAAAAATAATATTTACCGATTAAAATATACGCTTATTTCTTTAAAAAAAAGTTTTACCTCCAGTATGTCCTATAACACTATGCTGAGCTACACTAATATAGCAACTTGTCGACTGCAATTTAAATATCTTGTTATTTCGCAAGATCACATTTTTGATTAACTCTAATGGAAAAATACCAAATTAACTGTAAATTATTCGAGCCTTGGTTTGGCGTATGTCGAATGTCATTGGTGGTTTGAATTTTTCGTTGAACTATACCACGCCAAACCGTAATAGCCTCTTAGTTTAATACAAACCTTTTATCAAAATCGCTACCAATTCTACTTACAAGTAAACAATTTTAGAATATCGTCCTAGAGTATTTTTGATTTTTCTGAATTTTTTATGAACGAAACTTTTTTGTAGAATTTTTATAAAACAATAACTTTATACTTATACGTTCAGATATTGCCTTGATTAGTCTTTTCAACTCAGTCTCGTCAACATTGCTCATTTACTCAACAGGTAATTTAATCAATATTGAAATGGTAAGAACGACACATGTGTTGTGGACATGCAATAAATTTCGTAAATATTTAAAGGCAGCTGACTAGAAGAATCGCTAACATCCATTAAATATTGATGCGAGTTGGACGAAGTAAACCATAAGTTATTCGTAATGATTTCGGCGTATATTTAAATTAGAAATTGGAAAACAAATTCGAACTAAAGTACAACATTTGGGCAAAGGACGCTGCTCCGTACAGTAATTTTTCTTCCATTGACTATCCTTGCTATATTTCTGATTGTCCCTATAGTTTTGTACTTTTTGAAAAGTCTATTTACTTTTGTGACTCGATATAATTTTTTTTCGTTTACGTTTAATTTCAATAAAAGTCTTCTTACTACTACAACTATTATATATGCAGTTGCCCTGTACATTTACTTGGTCTCTTTTTGATTATTAGTATCCAAATTTTTTCAGGAATTTTAAAAAATTTTTTTGATGAATTACTTTGTATTATTCTTACAGACGCTTTATTATAATGAACGATATTTCAAATTTAATGTCATGGATAAAATTTTATTTGTAATATTTTCTTTGAAGACAATGATCTACTAAACAATGATCGAAATAAAATGCAAATCAATATTTTTATATTTTTATGTGACCAAGACGAGAATATTGGGATATTTAAAATATTTGCCAAAAACAGGCACCACACTGTGTCCTCTTTTCACTGCTTTTAGAACACTGCATTCACTGCTTTTTATATTTTTTAGTGTCAAATTTTCTTAAAAGGGATTAAATTTGAGGGTACAAATTTGAGCAAATTGGTGCTCAGAGGTAATCCTTCATATCATATAGGAAATCCTTCATTTACAAAAATTCTTAACATAGCTAATAGAGAAAGATGGCACAAAAATAGCATAAAAGTTACTAAGAACAACAGTAGTCATAATATATTTTTATTTTTATGATTGTTTAAAAAATAATAATTCCAAAAACATAATCTTCCCAAACTCATTTAGTGTAACCACTTCCAAACAATTTCCATTAGTTACCGTCCAAAGTTTTACTAAAATTCAAGAATTGTAACGCTTTAAAAAATATTTTCCATTTTACTTGCTAATCAATATATTTAATGAAATCGTAAATTTGGCCTCTCTGTACAATTTACGAAAAAAATATTTAGGAGCACATGATAAAATTATTAGAACACAAAAATATTATGTTTGGAATTTTTGTCTTTTTATTTGTTTGTCCGTTTTTGTATTATTTGTTGAGCACGAATCATGTCAACTATGGACCAAATTCAGACAGAGGTTTTTAAACATAGGGTTGACTTTACACAAAACTTATTTTTTACTCTCTCGTAATCGGGTTACTCAAAAGATATGCAAATATATTATTTTATAAAAATAATTTACAATGAAGAAGTGCCTAATAACACGACGCTTAGTAATTATGCCAATGGATTTATTTGCGTACGTGTCCAAGTATATCTATAGATACATTACAAAAATGAAGTCAGAAGTGAAGTGTGGTATTGTATGGCAGGCATACGTGCTTAAATAAGCAACCCGAATGGAGCAGATGCATGAGGCCAGACATCGTTGTCTGTCGTATTCTGAACATAAAATTTTTCGATCTTGTGTTCGTAATCGTAATAAGTTTGCTTTGTTACATAATTTTATTGGAAATATTCATTAGTAATATATATATATCTATATATATATATATATATATATATATATATATATATATATCGTAAATATGTTATATTTAGAATATTAAAAAATCGTTCGCCTTGAAGACCAATCGTCAAAAAAAAACTCTTACTTTAATTAAATAAAAATTTTACAAATTATAATATTTTCTGGTATGCTATTCTTTCTAGCATGGGTTGTAGCACAGTGGCACGTTGCAATCTGGGCAGTAATACAAAGTCTCCTTGCGTTCTCGTTTGCCAGTTTCCTTCTTGATTGTCTCTGCGCAAACTTAGCAAGCTCAACACATTTTCGTTTGCTTTTCTGTAGGCGGTATTCATTCCAGGAAATGTCTGCCAACTAACGGACTGGCAGCTTAAGAGCGCTCCTTGAGAGGGGCCTGCATTATCAAAAGACCCAGCTTCTACCAAATCTTCGACATATATCATCAAAAACTGTTTAAATATCAGCTGATTTCTCTGTCCTCGATTTCTTGAAAATAACATATGCATTGACCATAGCACGTGGCACTAAATAAAAAAAAATCTTTTTCCACCATTTCATGGACTTTCTGTGCAAAGGGTAGTACATGTATTGATCGTTCAAGTTTACGTCAATTTTATTTAGACTATAATCTAAAATATAGTAGGTTTTCATTCTTTTTTAGGTCCTGCTTTGGCTTTCGCGGTCACTTCTGACCATGATGCGGCATATTCTGTGATGAGGAAGTGAACGTCTCGCTTGTTCTTCCACTTAAAAGCAGCCGTATTGCCGCAGTAGCTAAAAGCCATTTCATTTATATCCAATTCTTGATGTCGCTACTCCTGGGGTAAACCACGGTGGTTGGGCATCACAATGCCGATAATACGTGTGTTTCTCAGCCAGTGTAGAACTGCAATAGGTGGCCTTTTAAAAAATCGGTCCATATATACAGTGTACAATTTTTCGAAATATGGCTCACTCAGTTTTGTTACAATCTGTTCAACAGTCTTGCAATCACCTAAATATGGAACCATATTCAAAATGTAACTAGTCACAAAGCATGTAAATTTTTATCCCATACTTAACTGGTTTGGCCTCATTAAAAACACGGAAGTGAATTCAAACTCTGAAGCCACAAGTCCTTTCGTAAATGGCTTCATCTGGTAAAAAAGTGGAGGCACATAAGCGACTAGGCATGTCAATATATGATCCCAGTTTGAAGAAGGCGTCGTAATTATCTTGACCGCTTTATATGTAATTTGAATTATTATTCAAATGCAGACAAGTATATATGGCTCTAAACCGATCCCTGGTCATTATTTTGGCTGGATATGGGGTTTGGATAATCCTTCTAACTAACCAGTAAGCGTCAAAAGATTCTTTGCGTACTAGCGATATATGTACGACAATGTTTGTGAAATACTACATCTCTTGCAACGTTACCAAGTATTTACCACCTCTTGCACGTTCATGTATCTAACATACTCCTCACCTGGCCTGTTTCGCTTTAATTTGTGCAGCATATAACCGGTATGGTTTTGGTTTTCAGAACCTTCTAAAATTCAACCGGAAAAAAATTGAAAAAAAATCATACTCCGATGAATATTTGTCAATAGGGGCTCTTGTTCACCTCTTCGAAAATCGATCTTCAAGTGGTCGCTCGCTAAGTTCGTAACAACATCAATTAGCTTCAAGTTCTCGTAGACTCTGCCGCATTTGTGAGGTCCAGCCGCGGGTAGTCGAGCGCACTGAATAGCCACGACGATCTCGCCGGACCCTCTCCTCCCCCGTTCTAAAGGTCGCCCTCGCCGTGGTTATGGGACATTGACAAGTTCAGGCATATATTCTTCTATACCAGGTGGTAAGAGCAGATTAGCCAGGACATCTTGCACAGTCGGAACCGATTCTAAAAAAGATCCAGCCGAATACCAAACGTCATATTCGATTCGCAAATGACGCCGAAGTACATAGAAATACAAAAATATATCAATAATTTACCTTCTATTTCATAATCGTCAACTTCATCAATATCCGAGTCATCACTATTTTGTAATTCATTCAAAATTTCGTTCGATAAAACACGATTTCGTCGCTGCATGGCCATGTTTTGCACCAAAACGCAATAGGTGCACTCGATCGTTTCCTTCACGGTCGAATGACCGCGGTTCGCGCGCGGCGCGACTCGTCCTTTCCTTCCGCTCCCACTTTGCAACATACAGCAACGAATTATACATATCTGCGTAACTAAGATACTAAGCTACAAGTGAAATGACCGAGACTCACGTCCTGACTCCGTCGTTTTTTAGATAAATAGTATGAAATTTGATCACAGTTTCAGGTCGTGACTCACGAGTACGAGAATATTAAGCAAGACGAACTGTGTGCGTGCTCCGTTGTCAAAGTGTTAACCGGTAACATCACTCGTTGTACTTTTCACATTGATTGTTTTTGATAGTTTAATCTACTCTTATTCTGATATAATCACGGATACAAAATTATATAAATTACGAAAATTTTGGAAAAAATTGCATAGCGACAAACTCCATAATTGTTTTCACTTTTGAGGTCGCACACCTTAGAAGGCAAAAAAAAAAACTTTATGGAATCATTCATGTATCCACGCATAGATCTGTCAACGTTTAATATGGAAAGTTGAAATTCAACATAGTAGGTAAAAGAGCTATTGCCCAGCGCATTTCGTTAAAAAAGAACTGTAAATTTTCTTTTCATAATTTTAAATATAGCATATATAGTGTAAAAAAACATTCATTAATTGTAAGGGCGAACTTAGTATCTCAAAATGTTTTTTCCAAAATTTTAATAAAGGTTTTGAGATATTGCCGAAAATATCAACAAAAACAATTCAACTCCATCTCCAAATTTACTAAAGTAAAAATTATAAAATATGGGGTTACTAGAAATTTACATACAATTCACCGACGAATTACAACTCTGACTTTTGATCTCATAGATATCAGATTTTCACGTTATTTTGCACCTGTGAAAGGTATAAATACTAGATTATTTACTATAAATATATACTCTTAAATAATATTTGTAAATAGACTAGTAGAAATAACAATAACAATATTTGTAAATAGACTAGTAGAAATTGAACACTTTAATATGCAAAATATACGAAATCCTTGCGAACCCCATCGTTATTAAACTATTTTTTGGGAATCTAAAAATTGTCAGTGCTGTTCTTGTAAGACGTACTTCCTGTAATTCTAATTGTAAAATATGGAATTTTACAGAAAAAACTGAAAAAATTTGTGGATAATTTTATATATTTCATTAGATAGAAAATTTGTTTTTATTTCTTTACGTGTGTAAACCATGCCACTTTTTTGAAAGGAAAATTTGTAAATTAAATTATGATTATTTTTTTTTAACTTTATTTTATTAATCCTATGTCTTAAATTATATTATTTAAACTTTTAATATGATGACAGAATTTATTCTTGTGTTTGGATTACTAAAGTGACTTGGCATTTTTATGATACATTTTATGAAAACGTTAAACGTAATTAAAATAAAAATTCATTTCGATAAATTTGAAGTCAATGAATACACTTATTATATAATAGATATTATATCTACAAAATTATTAGCTACTTCGGGGCCCTCTGAGGCTCGGAGCCTTTGACACTGACGTAACTAATTAAAATAAATTACGTTGACCACATTTAGAAAGAATAGGTATGTAAAAGTTAGTTTCAGTATTATGTAAGTTAGATATGGTAAAGTTAGTTTTTTAACACCAGAAAATATAATGATAATTATGCTTATGGGCAAAATGATAAGTTTTTCATTTATTGCGATTTACAACTAAAAGGAACCAGTACTCCGCGGAAAAATGAAATTATAATCATCCTCTGGAAAATACCTTGTGGTTCAGAGTTAACTCGACGGTTTATCGAAATGGAAATTAATAACATTTTCGGTAAGTTATGGTGCAAAGTTACAAGAGTGTAAATTACTAAAAAAAATTATAAATTATTGACTGGCAACTGAAAAAAGAGCGACACATAATATTTTTAGTAATGTAAATGTTATGCTATTTAAAGTGTGAATGTTATGTTATGGTTTCTCGAAGAAGTTTAGAATAGAATGATTTAGGAATCAGTGAATATGGGTATTCAAAATATGCTTATTCATTGATGCCTTAAAATAAAGTTAAAAATGTTAATTTGCACGATGGTATGAAGCAATTTCAGTCTCAATGGCCAATTTGGAAAAATGAAAAAACGTACAACAAACTACTCGCAATGTGAAATTTTATTAACTTAGACTATAACTGGTAAACTTGTGAAAATATATGACCCATCGCAATTTTGTTAGGTTTTGGTAGCTCTACAATGAACTTTTGTTTTCCTCATTTATGAGATTGTTGAGCTACCAATTAACATTACATTTAGAATGATTGGCTTAAAATGTCTCCCAAATTATTGATTAACTTCCTAAAAAGCTAATATTATAATTATAAGAAAATAGGAAATTTTATATATTTAAAATGCTTGTTTTCCGATTTTTTTATAAATAATTTTTTTTAATATTTTGCCACAGCTAGGCTGCGTAAGGTGTGATCTGGTACAGTTGCTTAATATTAGAGCATCAAGATTACGCCTGAACACGAAGAGTGGAGAAACTCTACAGTGTAAAGAGCAAGTTATTCTATGTCCTTAATACTAACCAGTGATGAATATTCTACAGTTTCTCCATCGACCTGTGACATTGTTTTTCTCATTCATTATCTCTACTATTTTGTTTCGTACTATTTCCAGCCAAAATCGGCCTTTCATATAACCTATACTTATTGGCCATATTAGTTCGCAATCCAGGATAAATCTTATTTATTAATTCCTCTGAACTTAAAACTTTTTACTTTTTGGTTGCTATTAATTACAAATCAGTGCCCCTTCATTGGTTAAATTCAATAGTGGTTTAAAAAGAGAATGCACCATTCATCCATCCTTAAGCAGCGCTACGACTATTCCAGGGGATGACACTGCAGAGGTGACTCCTCAGTCTTTTTAAATTTGATTAAGGAGCAAATTTCAAAGGAAGATTTTTCCCAGATCTTCCCAGGCGTCCAAAAAGTATAGACACCATCCCAACTTTTTTACTCTATGTTTAAAAGCAAAACGTTTTCAGTTAGTTGTAAGGAAACTGTATCATAACTTAGTACTATTATGCTCTCTAATAACCCTTTTGTCTCACACGTTTCTCTGAATGTTGGTAATTCCTAACCATTACATTTTCTAAGATATTTAGAAAAAAACAGTCCAAATTGCTTGCATTTTACCAATTTGTTCACCATGTAAACTTGAATTAAAGCATCTCAGGATTTAAGGCCCGGCCTCTGAAGAGGATTCTTTGAACTCGACGTTTCCATTCTTTCCTTGATATATTCCAGGCGTATTGTTTTGGCACCTCAACATATAAAAGAGTTCTAGCCAAGTTAAAAAATATGTGATATGTTTCTTTTTTGTCTGGTGGTTTCTTTTTTGTCGGTCGCGAGTATTATTTTCATTAAAAATTTTTTTTTTCCATTCTCTAAGTATATATAAAGTTACATTAAGGAGGTATGCCTTTCATGCAATGGAAACATTAAAAGTCGGCCCATGGCCTCATTTCTACTAACGTAATGGCCGGACTGATATATGTATACTTTATCTATGGAATTCACAAATTCAATAGATAAAAACACTATGCATATTTGTATATAAATTTTATTGCGTGCACGGAACTGCAAGTCTCTTAATCAACGAAGGCATTAAAAATGTGTAACAAAATAGTGAAATGTAATACCAGCAAAATATTGACTGTTGGGTTGCCACCATTCCAAAATTTTTAGACATTTCAACCTGCGTATGCTAGCGCTCTTCCTCGATACAAGGGACAATACTTTTCACTGCAAACGGTTTTCTTTTGTTACTCACGTGGAGATGTTTTGGTGCATTTCCCAACTTTTATGCAGAGAAGATGGAAAATTTAAGGGCCGCATAGACTATAAATCATGCTTTTAACAATAATGTTATATGGAATCTTGTCATTGCTTGAATGAGATATTTCTGCTCTGCTGATTGGATGTAAACTTGTCTTTACATTTCAGCTTTGCTGATTGAATGTGAATTTCATTGGATCTAAACTTGCCTTTAAACTAATGCAAGATATGAATATGCGTTAAGCCACATTTTTGCTATTCTGTAGTCTTCATGAAGTAAAACATTTTGCCATATATTTTCTTTTGATTACAATCGATGTAAGTTTTTTACCTAAATTTTTCTAAACTAAATGAAAATACGTGATTTCCACTTATTTCAATTCTTTATCACGATCTAGGTTTTGTTGTATGACAACATCTTTAGGTGGGCCATTCGTAAAGATCTTTAAATATTGCCCACCTGAAGATGTTGTCATGTAACGAAACCTAGGTCATGGTAAAGAATTTAAATAAAGTAGAAATAATATTTTATCACATAGTTTCGTTTAGTTGAGAAAAATTTAATTATAATGAATTGCTACAAAATTAATGCCAAATATACTCAATATTTTTTTTTACTTTTAAATTAAAAAATCTTGCCATTACATCATATCAGTCACTGCGAGCTTTGTTACTGGGTCGATTTGCGAAACGTCAAAATAATATCCTTTCGACCCCTTGCCAAAAAAAGAATCGGGTATTGCAATACATCATAATATTTATGTGTATCACAAACCCTAGTTAATCTATCAATACGGGTATACAAACCAGTACGGGTTGCAAGCCATTCTTCTGTAACCAGAGGCACTGTATCATTTGCCAATGGTGCGTTAAAATGTCTTCCGCGTACATCACTCGATATACAGTCGGCGTGAATCACCAATTTTTAATCCTCTCCTGGTGTGTTTTCTAATGATGGTAACAATATAGTTAAATTCTATAATTTTTTGAAGAGTATCGCTTTCTATTCCTCGAATGTACTGACATAAGCGACATATTTCATTGCTTTTATTCCCCCATCAATTGTATCTGTAGGAATTTATGTTGCTGACTTGGAAATGCGAGGCCAATTATGTGATATATTTGACTTTAGATTGAGAAAATTGGTGAAAAACTAAGCATTACAATCTCCCTATCCATACCAAAAGACGTCACCTAGAAACACGAATTTCATTCCTAAATTTTATGTAAAATGTGCTGTGCGTGCAATTGTACAATGTTATCATTTTTAGGAATTCACCTAGTGTTTGGAGTGAGAATAATCCCCCAGATTAGTATATGAGAACTGTTTCCTCCTCCCATTTAAATGCTCTGTAAAACCTACGTTTATGATCTATCCTTCATATGATTACTAATCGATGAACAACATCGTCAATGATCATAATGCAGCATCATTAAAATAAAAATTATGCAAACAAAAATTGAGGCAGTAATTAAGAAAAAAGAAAAAATAGACAAACAATTACTATTACAAATCTATGTTATGTAACTTTAATGAATTTTCTAAAGAAAACGTACCTATCTTCTATAACTTACCTACTGAATCACAACCTAAAAATTCCGAAAAAATTATAAAATGTAAAGAATAAATAAAAACCGTACATTTTCAATTTTTGTTCGTCATTAAATCAATCGTTTATGAATAAGAAGGAACACAAATCAACCAGTCTAAACAAAGGGAAAATGAACAAAAGTGTTATAAAAAACAACTTTCGATTAGATATCAAACGTTTAAGAAAAGTAGAAAATAAAAGAAACTGGCATTTTTAAAAACGATTTATTCATGAAAAAACTAATGCGTAGTTTTATAGAGTGTGAATCAGATAAAACTAAACCTATTGCAACAAAAAATAATAATTAGAGCTATGGATAAGTTTAAGACAAAATTAATGCAACTAAAAGAAATGTCTGTATATCACATCATTATAGACTATATATTTTAACACTTCCCTTAATTAAATTTTCTCTGACAAATAAAAGTTTCAGCTATTGGTTAAACTTCAACGGCAAGCTCTACGCTCCATTTAAATAGATATGTCTTTAATATTACCTTAATTGCCATTTTTCACCCCACATGTTTTACATTTCTCTAGACATCTGTTACCACATCAATGATTATAATACATATAGTATATAGTATAGAATATAGCATATAGTATATATAGTATAATAGTTTTACCACATCAATGATTATAATTAGCCTAATTATACTTAATTAATATTTTATTATACTCTTTCAATTAGAGCAATTTTTTAGGTTTCCAATATGAGATAAGCTACAATAATATCACATGCCTATCTAACGTTACGAGTTTGCATTAACTCTGATCTCAAATTTGCTAGATATGCACTTATTTAATTTTACATAAGTTCACGTTTTACACGTACTTTTTTTAATTTTACATTTTGCATCAGTCACACAACTATCTTTATTCTATTTATAAATATATATTTCTGATTTTACATGTGTTTGCAATTTTTACATATCTAGTATTGATTTACATTAAAAAGCTTTGCACGGTAACTCATTTTATTTCTACATGAATATGTGTATAGGTATATATATGTATATATATATATATATATATACACACATATCTAAATCGTATCTAAAATTACTTATTATTCAAAATATTGTTCATTACTTCAATTTCCATAGCAAAATTTAAAACTTAAAAATAAAAAAAACTTAAACCTGAATCAACTTAAGAACAAAAATTTAGACACCATGAAATATGTATTTTGGACTAACACAATCATGCTTTACCAATATTTAACAGTAGTAGTGAAGTCTTAGCACCAAAGGTAAAGTTGATATGTGTTTATAACTCATTTACAATTCAGAAGTCAGTTTTATTTATCATGAAATTATGCACATGAGCGATATGGTCTACTTATGATATTGTATACTTAATAGTATTAACTGTATACTTTACATATAGATCATAAGTGGACATGTTCATAAGTTAGATAATTTATGGTTAACAATGTAATTAATGGTAGACATAATGACTATACAATTTTGAATACTGATAGACTATTAACATTGATCTAACAATTTTTCATTTGGCGAGACTGCTAAGTATAATAATTTGTGTTTGACACGGATATGCCAATCCCTTCTTTTATTAATTAAAATTCTGGTCAAGGCAAGGCTTTTGTGAATATATTTACATATTGTTTTTCTGTACCTACATGGTATAAGTCTATAGTATTTTCATGATTTTTTTCTATTGCATATTTAAATATAATACCTATATGTTTGCGTCTTTGATAAGTATATATTTTTGATTACAATTTTAATACTTTTTTAACGGTATTCACACACTCAGCCTTTGATTACGTTCTCTTAGGCTACACAATAATGGC
The DNA here is from genome assembly GCA_039881145.1 of Druceiella hillmani. Classification (NCBI taxonomy): domain Eukaryota; kingdom Metazoa; phylum Arthropoda; class Insecta; order Lepidoptera; family Hepialidae; genus Druceiella; species Druceiella hillmani. Next base: position 3,611,227 of record JAYKKI010000116.1, on the reverse strand, counting down.
TTCAACCATGTTGCTTCTTAAGTGGTAGTACAATCCGCTATGAACTCTACTTTGGTAGTAAAAATCGCTACAGTCTGCTCTCGCTGACTGGACTATGTGACGGTAGCACTGTTCTTTAAGAATGTGTAACCGATTACAAAGCGTCTGGTTTTAATGTCGTTAGCATCACCTGCGTCGCTATAGCCTATCAAAGCAGTGGTGTATGCATTATTTTAGATATTTCAGTAACTTCTTGATGCGTTGCAATGAGCTTTGTTGTAAAACTTCAAATATCGATCCATTTGGTAAATTGAAATCATCTTGTTTTCAATATATCTGGTTTACTAAGTTTATAATAATCTGGTCTACTACTAACATATCTGGTTTACTCAGATCAATGACCACACTGTTTCTCTATATGGATATATATTCCTCAGGTATAAAGGTGTCTTTTTGCAATCTTGCATGGGAATCGGTAGTGGCTTCACTCATGTTAAACTTATTTAACTGCTGCCTAATGTATTTGGTTTGATGAATGAAAACGTCGCTACTTTATATTTCTCTTCAAAAATCACCAAAAATCGAGATTTTTGAATCAAAGTCAGCTTTAAAGTTGAAAATTACCCTATTCAAAATCTTTTTCTCTTTCGAGAACTCTCGAGTTCTCTACTGGTCAACTTTAGATTAAGTAAAGCCGAATTTGTTTAAGAATAACACAGATTTTGTGTTCCCGCATATGGGTACCTGTTTCAATCCATAGAGCGACTTATTTAATTTATATACCGTATCTAGTTATCATTCCATTCCTTCTAGCGGGTCATGTAAACATTTTCTTTTAAATCACTGTATAAAAAAGGCCAGGATGATATCAAATTGTATTGTTTCAAGATTTTTCTGAGCTACTATGGAGGGTCATCAGATTAATATGAAATGACACCTGGCTGTAGGGGGGAAGATTTCGCCGTTATTAATGCCTTACGTTTGTGCGTATCCTTTTGCAGAGATTTGTGACTTATCTGTAGACTCATCCTTAATACGAAATACCCACTTGCATCCTAGCAGTTTGATAACTTGAAATTTTTTTATTAGTATCCATATTTTATCTAAATTGTGGGATTCTAACTTTTTCTTATTGACATCTTCCAATTTTCGTATTCAGCTGCCTTCATTGCTTTTTCATAGGTTAGTATGATGAAGTCATGCCAACTTTATTGTAATTTAAGTAACCGTTTTCTATGATTATCTTTAATCATGTTGGTTTGTTTTTTGGTCTTAATGTTATTATAAAAGGCTTAAGAATCTTTATTCTTATATATGATGAATACGATCTTTGATTTGGTGACAACTTCTTTGGGGTGCGTTCTTACCTCCAGACTCGCAGTCTACATCTGTGTCTAATTTAATGTATTTCGAAAGCCTTCCAAAATGCAACGCGTGCCTGAATTGCACTTTGACTATGATCTGTACTAGAAGTTGGTTTCTTCTAACTGTGTATACCAGAAACGCCGAGTCGCTACTTTTTATTATTGTTTTTGAGTTGGGTGTTATAAATTGGTACTCTTTTATGTTTTTGCAATATCCTACTTAGGTGATATTCATTGTTTTAGGATTCCCTTTCCTCAGTTTTCCTTTAGGAAATTAATCACCGCTTCATACTATAATACTCTGAGATGACTGATATCTAGATACTTCCCTGACCATACTTCTTCTGGATTTCTCTATTTCAGTGTTATTATTGGGGCTCTATTAATGTCATAAGTAGCCGTATACACTGCTTTAACCCAATACTTCTTTTGGAAAATTGCCATCAAACAGTAAGCACATAGAATTTCAACTAGGATTCGATCGTTCCGCTACTTCATTTTATTCGGATGTAGATCGCGTGGTCGTTTTATATAAGATCCAAGCAATTTTTATGAACCCGGAGATATTTTTATTTACATATTCGAACCCATTAACTACGTGGAGACAATTAATGCTGCCTTTTAGCTTCAACTCGGTTTTTCAATTCTCTCATTTTTAGTGCTTCCGACTTCCTTAGCGGGAGGTAGGTAAAAACCTTTTCGAATAGTCAAATATGAATGTTAGGAAGTATCTTGCCCTAATAAAGGATGTAGTTTCCATCGAGCTGCGAACATCTGAGTGCTTTTGTAATTTTTTAAACTTTCTTTTCAAGAAGCAGTCGTATTAGTTTGCCTTTTAGACATGTAACACGTGTAGTCCCGTGTAGATTCGTAATCTTTCCTGAATAATTTCATACATCAATAATTTCTAGAATTATATATATAGGTCGTTGAAATTAAAATAAACCAAAAATGTCCGATTTGTCAACATCCGAAATGTACGCAATATTACAAATTAGCAGTAGCCAAAATTTCATTGATTCTGCTTGTTACAAACTTTTATTATACCTTACTTGACCACCGCTTTTAATGACTTGGCTAACCGACAATAAGTTTGTTGCTAATTATGGCACATATAAAGCAAATGTGCTTTGTTATATACATAGCATGCACTCGAGCCCATTCACCATGCATCGGTATCTAAGGTAGTGAAAGCAGTGGCGTGGCTAAAATTATCTTTGTTTAAATGCTTTTGTTTTTGCTTGGACGTGCATTCTATTCTTAAATGACCAACGCTTTATGGCTGAAATACCGGAGTCCTTACTTAATACTGGTTTGGTGTCTATTTCTTTACCATTTTGGTTTTGACGTGAACCCCTTTCCATCATCCTCGAATGGTCTGACATCTTATGATAATTAAGGTTTGACCGAATCTGCCCTTTTTTCATACACGAGCTTTAGATTGCTATAATCATCGATTTATATGATACCGGTCGAAGCGAGTGCTACATTGTGCCCAACCATTCTTCGTCTAGATAAAATTAAATATTTTTAAATTTATGTCCTTGATTATTATTTTTCTGATGTAGTCTTCCATATTTTGGTATTTCCCAAGAGTTTGTACATAGATCTCTAAACAATCCAACGCGATATGATAGTCATGAATCGTCGAAAGCACGTGCCGAATTATTCCAGACTTCTTTTGCACTCTAAGCTTCTTAAATATGAACATAAAACGGTGTATCTAGTATCAAAGAATTTTTGTACTTACCTTCAAATCACCTTTCGAATTAATTGTTTCATTATTTTTGACAAAGTTTCATAATTTTCATGTTAAAGGTATGTTTTTACTTTGAATCCCTACGTGGAATAAATATCGCTACCAGTTAACTTTTCTATTAATGTCAATCAATTGTATAAAGATATTTTTGCATTATTTCTTTGTTGATAATTTGACAATTTGCACGATAGTATGTTATACCCTTTGACAGCCCCTTGGTTTTTACATCTTGAAAAATTTCAACGCTAAATCTACTGCGCCCATAACCTATGGAATTAATGTTGAGTTAGCATAGCGAAATACTGTTTTTGCATTACATAAAGTAGATTATATATTTCAGTAAATATTCAAAAATTCGATAAATATTCAACTTAAAATTAGTTCCCCCGAAACTGTGAAGATTGATTCTAAATATTAAATTTATAAAATTTATTATAATTTCATCAGTGGGTGGTAAATGATAGGGGATTAAATTCAGTTTCTATAAAGAAAATTTAAAATATTGTTCATCAAAGTTATTGGCTTGCCACCCATAGGGGTGGAATAATACGTCACGATCGTAGCAACATACATATTAAAAAAGAGAAAAAGACGCACTTTTGTTTTAAAATATTACTATCGAGACTAGTTTATGGATATGTGCATATATAATACCTATTACGTTTAATGGCAACAACCATTGTTATTACATTTATTACTATGTATTAAAACGAATTCTATTAACTCTTAACATAAAAAAACAAATTACTTTAAAGCAATAATAACCGACTTAATATTGAAGTCAGCGTTTATATTAAATGGATTGGAGTATCTACTATCACTATTTCAATAAATAATTGTTATCTATTAATTATTTTTCATGTGCATGGATGTTGACTTTTAAAAAATTGTATCAAATGGTCAATAGTATTTTCTTGGTTCATATGTTTCTCAACATAATTAGACTGAAAACACATAATTGAAAATATAAAATATTTTCGTTTTTTAAACATCAACTTAATTATAAAACTATTAGCTCCATTTTTTCCGTAGTTGACGAAATATTTTATGACGACCTCATAAATAGAAATCGGGGGTTATTCAAAAGAAAAAAAATTTATGACACCGTCACCAATTTAGTATTTCTTATTTCAATGTAAATATCAACGCTAAATGGCGCGGAAGTCCGAGTTCTTACCACACTGTATAGATGGCTGGCAAGTCAGTAAAAGCGTTGATAAAAAGATTTTGATGCTGGTTACACAGAACTTTTTGTATACATAGCATTTAAAAATATATTTTAGATATCTGTCACATTTAGGCGTACATTTATCATCACGTTTAGGGCCATATAAGAAACATCGTACTCTTACGTGACCGTAATGTTGATTGGTGTTTCGCCTTCAAAAAGTTTTCCATTATATTTTTAAAACTCGCTATGTGGAATACTTAAATTTTCTTTCCATTATAAAGGGTTTTATCAAATTTTATCCTATTTTCTTCATGTATTGATTTCATGCATTACCCTATGTTTCGCGCTTTTCAGAACACGAAGGCATATTCACTATTGCCGAAAAAATTACACAGGGCCATCGTTGAGTTCTTCTTAAAACTGAATAATAGGCAAATTTATTATCTGAAGCGTCTACATCGCACTTAAAGCTATTATAGAATTCAATCATTTCCGGTTTACTCTACTCCTAAACAGAGTAAATAATGAGAGAATATAGTTTAGTGGTGAAAGGGTAAATTTTAGCTGATAGATTCATCGCTGCCAAAAATTGCAATAACATTGCGCTGTAAAGTTTACTAAAATATTCAAATGAATTTCGAATGTCAAACAGATTTACTATAATTCAAATTAATCCTATTTTCAACAATTCATAAGTACCTAAAGCATTTATTGCTTTAAAAACCAAAGTATGTAGTATCCTATAAAATGAAAAATATGATGAAATAGAAAATAATTTAATGAAATTAAAAAAAATGGATAATGAAAAAGCTTTTAACCACAAACAAGCAATGACACTACAGAACAGTTTATATGTTTACAACTTGGCTTAAATCGGACACGTTTTAGGGAAGTTAATTACAATCTGAGGTACAAAAACAAATGAACTTGTTATAAAAACTGCGTATTGTGGTTAAAAAACGTATAGTTTTTTTATACATTTTACACAAACATGCCGACTATGGCTTTCTATCGGTAAATATATGTAAATAACAGCAATGGATGGAAAACAGATTTATTGACAAATATTCAAACGTTTCAAATAAATTAGTCAAGGTCCATTTTCTTTCGGAGATTAAACAACTTATAGAGGATCCCTCATTTTCAGTAATTTTGAATGGTGGAATCTACAAATTCTGGATGAAAACAATGATCATAAACTTTACAAAACTTGGCTTCATTCTTTCCTTCCAAATTATTCAAACCACTGATATACTTCCAATAGAATTGGAATATCTCACCAATCCAAAGAACACACACAACATTTTTTATTTTTTTTTGTATATTTAATATTAGGAAAATGATATTAGTTTTAAATGTGATGCTCCCAGTTTTCATAGTTAATTAACGTCAAACAAATAATGCCAAACGACTTCATGTGACCGTAACAGAAATAAGTTCCTTGATCCAAGTTTTTGTGATTTTTATACTTATTTAATATTAGGGAAATAAAAAAATATTTTAAAAAATGACTACAGTTTGGATTCACAATTAGTGTCTAAAGTTGGATTATAAAAATAATAGAGTGTATCTATTCAATTACATATGAATGTAAGTTTTCAAGTTTTTTCGTACAGGTAGAGATGTATTAAATATTAGAATATTGATATATTAATTTAAAAAAAAAATCTAAAATTTAAATTAACAAATACATACATTATATGATTAAAAATTAATTTATTGATAACTGAAGTTAATTTTTTTTTATAAGTTCAAGATCAAAACATAAATTACCAAAAAAAATTATATATTTTTTTCACAATTTTTACAAAAGATTAAGACGTGAAAGTATTTTGTATGTTCTCTGTATAATACTGACATTCCTGATACGTGGAAGTATTTTGTATATTCTCTATACAATACTGACATACTCAGAGTTACACTCAAGACCGCCCGCCTGTCATTCAAGCATAAGAAATCGCTACTGTTCTCCCATGATACACCGCGGTTATTTTTTCCTCCCGATAGGGTTACATATCGAATGAAGAATTAAACGAAGTTATTATAGTTTCACATTTGTAATACAATGGCATAAAAATAATGGAAATACTGCATTGAAAATACTAGTGCTTTATAGGTTTTCTGAGAAGTTTTGATTATATAACTGCCAAATGCCGTATGATTGTCCATGATTATATCGGAATCACGTGCGGATGAAACCCTTTCGAGCGCAATAGAAGGTAGAGCATAAACATGTACAAGAAGGAGTACGTCATGATTGTACATTTCCGTACATTAAAATGTAGTTTAGTGCTCAGACTTCATTGGAATACTGAGTTAATATCATTTGTGAAGAGGTCACTCTCAGATAGACAATTGATTTCTAAGAAGAGTTTGTAATCATCGGTAAGCTGAAGGAAGCCTGCAGTGCTGACAAATGAAAACAAGTCATTTAACATAATGTGAAATAAAGCGGACATAACTTAATGACACTCACGCACGTACGCGTGCAAGCCAACCAACTAATAAAAACTTGAGTAATGTAATGTTGACTTATATAAACACAAACACAAATAAAGGGAAATTAAAAAAATGCCCACCAATTATCCCACAGGACTATCGTTAAGCATTACTGTATTATTGACATATAGTTTTGCAGAAAATCTGGTTGGACTGACAACTGAAATTCACCTATAGAGGAACACGAAAAACTTGACCAGTATTTATTCTACGTGTACTCTTGAGGGTAAATAACTTTCCATTTCAATTCAATGACTTTCTAGACACACGTCTAATTCATTACATTGGCTAATGACTTATAAGCAGGTTAGTTTGATTTGTTTTACTATTTGATTTGTTTTACTATCCCGGTTGATTTGGTTGATTTGTTTTACTATCCCGTTGAAAACATTAAGAATATTTATATATTATATCTGAAAACAATTTCTTTGAAAAATCTTTATTAAAAGTATTTGCCATTATCTTCATTTATCATATGATATTGCTAACAATAAAATAGTGCACAGAAGGAAAGCTATGGATGAAAACAAACATTTGAATTGTAATTTAAAAATATAAAATGTTATTGATATTGTATATTTACGTCATTCTTGTAAACTGTAGCTGTATAAGCATTTGCTAATGAAGCGATAGATCTGATAATATTAAATTTGGTGTGTTTTAAAATCGATAGCCACCGTCGTCAAATTAATATTGACTTTTAACTGTGATAAATGAAACAAAAATTGTTGTCAAATAGCTTTCCTATCGTGATAAAGTGTTTCAGATTTTATTTTCCATAAATATGGTGAACATTTTCTTCTACGCATAATTTTTACCATTCTGATTAACATATTAGTTGCATTTCTCGTAACATCTTGTATATAAGAGCAAACGGATATCTGCAAAAATAACTAGGTACAAGAAATTTCTATACTTTTTGAAAGCAATAATATAAAATTATATTTAAAACACGAGCATTCTCTTCTTGTCAGTGCCTTTTTATGCATGCATATTGCGGCGGGATAAAATGGCACTGAGTGGTGCAATTATTAAATAAAAATAACCTTTTGAGTACGATTCCATTCTATGAGATTTCCGTATATATTTAGGCACGAATAATGATTATATTATTTGATACTTAATATTTCATATGAACTATTTAGAAATATTTTTTGACCATGTAAATATATTTCACATTGGTATAAATATTACAAAGTTTTCAAAAGTAATAAGACCTCGCCATAGCTTTCAGGTGAACTTTGGACAAATATCTCTAAACGTGTAGAGGGTAAGGGATGCATGTTTTTGATGAATATCTCAGCAATATAACTATTGTACATTAAATTCAATATCGAAAATTGTTTTGAAATCCTCATTACAACTTGATCGTTCATTTGATACCTTACAGAATATTAAAACAATATTGGATAATTCATTTCTCACTCTAACATTCCAAATAAAACTTATTGACTCTTTATTATTGATATATATGCAAGTTAACATATTTAAAAAATTATTTCTATATGAGTTAACATATTCTAACAGTTTTAAAATTCTGCGTCAAACAGTTTCTAAGAAAAATGGCCATGACAGAATATAGAGGGACAGACACGTCAAGGATATGATAAGATTACCTTTGTGAAAAACATTAACTGAAATCATATTAATTTAATCAAAACTTCAAAAATATATTGAAAAGTAATATAATTTAATTTCTTCATTTATTAAACCACCACATGTTAATATATAACTTACTCTTGCAAGATATATTCATTCTCACTCTGATATACCGTTAGATTGTTAAAAAATAAGTTTAAATATAAATCATGATGTGTGTTTGACAGATAGTAGTGTACGACGAGGAAATCTTCCTCAAATACATTGTGCTCATATTTGGTTGAAAATTTTTTTGTCTACTATCAAACGAGAAATGAACGCAAAAGAAAAATAAATTGCCTGTTTTTCAAGACGAAGTAGAATCAACACTAAAAAATTATTTCAATTCAATACCACTGCGTTAAATAATATAGGTAAGCCTAATTTTTTACTTAAATTTGTTGATTTATAAAGTGTAATTTTTTTTACATTAGAATTAGAATGAGCAAAAACAAATATTATATTCTGGGAATAATAAATGTGACATTCAATCGCAAAGTCAACTCGCACCCGTTTGCTCACTTAATTTCAATGCCTCTCATCGGTCTCGCCATGGCGTGGTGTTATATTTTATGTATGTTTTCAATTAAAAGATTTAGTCAATGGGTTTTAAAACTGGGGTAGCTGTAAGAAACGGGCGCATTATAATTCATAATCAATACCCATTTAAGTACATACATTTTAGCTCATGAAGTCTTAATAAAGTTAATACTTAATAATATCGTCAATCATTCTCTACATTAGCTCACTCTATTACCCTTCAAAAATTAATTGTGAAATTCGAAATTGTGAATCCGAATTAGAAATATCGAGCTACGGCATTACAAGGACGACAACTTTTCTAATGTATGCGCGCTGCTTGTTTACACTTATCACCGAATTCTAAATATTTAGTATCGAATATATCCATAAAATTCTCGAAGTATTCGAACATTGTTACCAAAGGTACTTTTAAAATACGTGCAATTTGTGACAACACTTTAACTTTTATTTTATTAGTAAATTTAATGCTCCCTAACCTACAGTAAAGGAGTTTTAAGTGGCGATGATTCTTTGAACGAGTTGTCGTAATTGCATTTACTCGGTGCTGCACTGATCTGCCAAAGCGATACTGTGAGACGTTTCCCTTTCTACATAGAGCATTATTTTGTGAGGTCAAACGTAGTGTTTGCGATATGTATGAGTGTTTATTTGTAGAGGAATACAACATCCTCATTTAAAAGTAATAGTAATATGATGGCATGTTGGTAAGCAAATATAATTTCAAAAAAGTTTATCAATTTTATAGTCCTAACATTATAGTGCAACTTTATTGATACATATTAATATACGGCTTGTAATATGCATGTATGTAAAAATCATATCCATGAATTATGAGCCAACTGCTTCTGCTTAGTATTTAAAGTAATTAAGGGCTAACAATTACTATAGTAAATCAAAATAATATGGTGTACGGTTTTACCAAGGTTAATAAATGCTGAAAATATATGTGTATGGAAACTAGATACTGTTACAAGGTAAATTTGTTTTTCTACATCTGGCTTCTATGGTCAGAGAATGGCAGCCAATTTCGTAAGAGATCTTTCTTATAAACCCACTACTTTATAAATATATATTGATTTATAAATATATCGGACCATGTCAATATTATATAATGCTACTTTTAGTTTCATGAATACTCCAGACAATTGATGTTACCCCATCGTATTGTGAACTAAAGAGATAAATAGGGTTGGCGGATAATTTTATTGTTTACATCGCCGCTAGTTTTTACTGGAATACCTCTTTAAGAGCATAACAAATAAACGCCAAGTTTTCTTTAATAATATTTATTGTTTATTACTTAACATCACTCTATTGAGAAAGGTATGTGATGCGAATAGTGCAAGTATAATAATCGTGGAAAATTTTGGAAAATTTGTTTCATCATTGAGGTTTGGGGTAAAGGCAGATGCACTTACAAAGACCATGAATTCGGTTTTTGGTTCTCTGTAAGTCGTCTTTTTTATCTGAATCCAATGTAATACTATTTCAAATTCATAATGATCTGCATTAACAAATAATTGCTAGGTTTCTATAATGGAAACAAAATTGTTCGACTTCGTCATGTTCGTTATATACGTCCATGCGTTGATCTGTCACAACTTTTGGATTTCTATAGACGTTGACCCATGTGTGTAAAATTTTGCGTATACATAATATGAATATCTTAATAAACCTAGAGTAAAATATTTAAAAAATGAATGCACTACCACATAGTAAAATGATTGAGAATACGTGGAAACAGCAGGAAAAATATTTGCTTGCGGACACTACGTCGAGTGAAGTGTGAATGGAAAAGTAAAATGAAATCGAGGTTTTATTTCCTATTTATAGATTTCTGCATCTAAAACTTAAATAAACGGAGATATGTAAAGTCACTCACATATGACCGATGCAGTTGTTTGTCACAGTTATTTTTTCAGAAATCGTCCGGTATAGTAACCTTAAATTTATTATAATTATAAATTATCTCAATTTATAATTTATACATATATATATATATATATATATATATATATATATATATATATATATATATGTGTGTGTGTGTGTGTGTGTGTGTGTGTCTATTATCTAAGTAAAATTAAATTTTTGAAACATTTCTGCTTTTAATTCATGTGTCGTATTATGTGAAGGGGCGGAGCAATAACGTTTATGACAAAACTTTGTTCTTGCTCCATCTTGTAATACTGAAACTGTTAGAATCGGAAAACAGCTCCTTGGGAATAGACGTGAAACAACGTGAAACCAATTCCAGAAGCTTGATTTTCAAACTCGTTGTATATTCAATACCGAACTTAAAGATTTATACAGGTCAAATGGCATTTCGTACTTTTCTAATGGGAAAAAATAGGGAAACTCACAATTGTTTCGTCCTTATTTAAATCAATTTTTAATATAATTTGTATTAAATTACTTTATACATTTTTTGCTTATCTTTAAATGCTTATCAAAAAGAAATTTTTGATGACGAAAGTATTATCACTTAGATCACCTTGATTTGTATCTAGCTCAAACCGTTTATTAATTATGTGTGTTTTTATATTGTTACAATTAAAGTAAACCAGGATACTTACTTTGGCACTAAAGAGCGTTAGCACACGCCGTTGTGAAGCCCTGCTCTCGCGATTGAGTGCGAGTGTTGAGGCATTAACTTGCATTTCTTAAAGTTAATTATATTTATAATACTTTGCAGGCATAGAAGCTTAATATTCTGGTTAAAAGCTGCTCGGTACACTGATTTATTCAAAAATATTTTAGATAGAAATTAATATGTCTGTTGAATCTCATCCACGAGCAACGAATGAGTACATTTTTTGGCAACGGAGGTACAAATTCTGGTTCGTTCGACGACAATAAGTTTAAGTAATTTATCATTTGACGGAGAAATTTTTATTTCTCAGAAATACTAAACCACTAAATGCAATCTAGACCACATTACTAACTATATTGGCAAAGAAGCGTTCAAGGTTGTGTAATGCGATAAAGTAGTTTTATATTTATCGACGGAAACCAAAAAGGCTAGTAATTACAGGTTCATTTAAATTATTGAAGTTTATTGTGGAATTCAAGTTTGTAGTCTCAATTTCGAACGTAAATTTATCTTACGAAGTTCAAATTTATGTTTATTAATACATCATACATGGAGTTTTATTAAATTAGTAATTTATTGTAACAAAAAGCATATTCTCTATTAAAAGAGATTACATAATATTTAAAGCTTTTTATAAATTTAGAATAAAAATGAATAATGATTTTCACTGAAGTTAATAATAGTTGACGACAGAAATGATAAAATAATAGTGGGTAGAAAAAAAAGGAAGTAATCATGTTATCATGCATCTTCAAAAAGCCTTTTATATTCTTTCAAAACTAAGATAATGGTTGGTTTTTCAAAACTTTGAGATAAGACAATTGACCCCGTTTATTGCAAACGAATGCGTTAAATAATGAAATAACAAATAGTAACGTGAGATAATTGTGTCATACAAATCTAAAAGTAAGTGAAGATGAATCGTACCCGAACACGCATCATTGTAATCAACCTGGGTGTTGAATCTAATTATCAAACATATGTGAATTACGTTCTACTACATAACAAGTTAATGTCAACGCGATCATTGTAGCTGATAGCATTGCAAGTAAGACTTATAAGTCTCCAATGTCATTTTTTTCATATTAAACTTTAATCCAGTCGCTTTCCTCCATTGGAATTATGCTCAGACTTCGTGTTCTATACCATAGGCTGTTAAAGGTTACTATTAAAGGTTAAATCAAGAATTTACCTATAAATGAATTTGATGGTACTCGAAATGACAATAAGGGAAACTTAACAATATAGTTATATCATTTGAAAAAAAAATTAAATTAAGTCATAATTTAAAGAAAATCAACACAAATTGTTAAAGTTACGGAAAAATTAACATGAATTTTGTTATTATACCCATACGTACATTATAATTAAACGGAAGACTATTTCAGAGTTCAATACTGGTGACATATTTCTGATAGTTATTTAGTTGCTAAGTAGATATTAGAAAATCTTGAATATGGCTTTAAAAGAGGCAATTTTGGAGGTAATCGTGCCAGCGGCCAGACCTAAATGCGTTTTGATTGTAGGTTCAAACCATACTTGTAGATGACATGAATATTTATTAGAAAATAATTAATTGTTGCCGTTTCAAAATTTTACCAAAATTCTTAGCTAAGCTATAAGAGACCTCAAAGGTCCATATAATGTTGGGTTCAGGTGTTACAAGAATATAAATGATACTGCTGTATAGAAAAATTTAAAAAAATAAGCACCTTAAAAGTTTTATTAAATGAAATTATTGAAATTCAGAAAGTGGCAAATGTTTTTCAAATAAATTTTGTTTAAATTCAGATATGAGTGACATGGAATTTTTGGTTGAATATTAAAAGCATGCATGTACAACTAGTAAAATTGCATGCTTTCAGAAAGAACAAAATTTTTCCAGATTTAATTTAGATTTTGTGGTCTGGTATGAATTTTAATTGAATCACACTAATCACTCGTTGGATTATCGGCGTAAATGTCATTTATGACATTATAATTTTGTTAACTACTTTTGACATGTAAAAACAGAAGTTATTAAAAAAGATCAGGATTACATCCAATGTTAACGAAACAGATGATTCTAAAACTAAAAAACATGATTCAAATTTAAAAACTAAATAGAAACATTATAAAATCAATTTAATTTACATTATAAATAAAAACCGGAAACAAATAAGAAACGATTTAAGTTTGTTTTAGTTAAAATAGACAGTAAACACTATTTATTCGAACGAACTATATAAGTTTTGATTTGCTAGTAGATCAAAGTTTTAATGAAGGGACACGAGGGTTGTAGTTGTGGTAAATATAAAGCATGAAGGAATGACTGTTATAGTTGTGATAAATTATTAATTAATTTAAAACGCTAAGAAATTAACAAAGGAAGAAGATTTGAGTATGTTTTAGTTAAAATAGACAGTAAACACTATTCATTCGACCGAATCAGATAAGTTTTAATTAGTCGGTAGATATAGTTTGAATGAAGTAATGTGGGTTGTACTTGTAGTAAATCTAAAGCGTGAAAAAATGAGAGTTGTAGTTTGTGATAAATTTAAAGAACTAAGGAATGAACAAATGAAAGACGATTTCAATTTGTTTTAGTTAAAATGGACTTCAAATACTATTTGTGCTGAGCCATTTAAATTTTGTTTAATCAGTAGACACAAGTTCAAATGAAGGAATGAAAAAATTAGTTATCTGGTGTTATTACATTATAGTTATTAGTAATTATTTTGTATTGATAAATCTAGAACATATACATTAGAAAGTAACCGCTAATTACCGTTTATGATAGTTATAAATTTATTGATTGGATAAGATTTATAAATACAGCAAAAGTAACTTTAATATTGAAAAAAATTAAAAAGTAACTTGGTTAAGATTTCGGCTTTGAAGAATTTTAGGAAAATGAGCGGATTAATGGATATAAACTGCATTTTAAAGAGAAATTATACTGAAATTATTATTGCCATTTTTAAAGAATCTATTCCAATCTAAAGGCAATTATCTGTCGAATTGAAGGTATTTTTGGGGTTAGATAACATTAATTTTTTAGGTTGTTCAGTTTATTTACAAGTAGCTACACGTTTTCCATAGGAAAACTCTAAACATGGTAAGTCGGTATAAACATCGAATAGAGAAAACTGATTACTTAGCTTTCAAATTTCAATGAGAGTAATTGGATAAGATATTAATTGTAGTATAGATTTCATTTTGTATATTTTTAATAAATAGAATTATACATATAATTAAAAGAGGTAAAGATATAAGACACAGCTGGAACCATAACTTTGAACTCAAATATATAACGTTATTATGTGGCTGTTTTTTGTCTACAAAAACACGCCCCTTTACTAATTGAGTGCAAAAAAAAATGTTACACATAACTCTTCTTAAAACATCCAATACTTAGCCAGAGTGCGGTTTCTACTCGCAGTGGCGGCGTCTTCGCAGCTGTTCGCGGGTTATTCCCCCGAATGGCGCTGAACAATATGTGCAAGTATCGTGTGTAGGAGACATCATAAATATTATTTTTAATTTTCTGAAAAAAGTTATCTTTCTCAAAGTAATAACGCCGATAATCCAATGAGTGATTGGTGTGGTTCGATTAAAATTCATACCAGACCACAAAATTTATATTAAATCTTGAAAAATGTTGTTCTTTGTGAAAGCATGCAATTCTAGTAGTTGTACATGCTTGCTTTTAATATTCAACTAAACTTTCACTCACTTCCATGTCACTCATATCTGAATTTAGGCAAATCAAATCACTCTAATTATTCTAAAATTTATTTAAAAATAATATTTGAAAAATATTTGCCTTTTTCTGAATTTCAATAATTTCATTTAATAAAACTTTTAAGGTGCTTATTTTTTTTATTTTTTTATATAGCAGTATCATTTATATTCTTGTAATACCTGAGCTCGACATTACTGTCGGATTGTTGGAATTTGCTTACTAAAAAGTTTACTTCAAATTCGATGTGACAGACAAAACAAATTAAAACTTACGATTGCTAATCAGAAACCAGGCCGTTGGTAGCTTAGAATGTATACCTTTATGTTTTAGTGTTTACGGTAATAATTAGAATTCAAACCTGGCGTTACAGTTCGTTAGTTTAATATATACTTATATTATATATATATTTCTTACGAACACTAAATGCTTTTATTCAAATATTAGAAAGTGAAGGGTGAATTATCACACTTTCAGTTAGGGGATTTAAGTGTTAAGGTACTAGTAAAGCATCTTGGAAACTCAACTCAGGTATTTATCAACTATAAATATGAAAATAAATTTTGTCGAGAATTGAACACGCTTAGACACCAATTCATTTGTAATTCATTTGAAAATTAAGAGATTTACTTTACTTAAGGCCGTTCTAAGAACTAACGAACAACTTTTCCTTCATTACTTTTACTCAATTTTCAAGACAAAGCCTCGGTCAAATTTATTAACACTGTCGTTCTAAATTATGTTTTTGGAAGCTCGAAGGTCGACAAAGATGAATGGTCATTGAACAACTTGACTGCGATAAATTGATATCTATACGGTTTTATCGTGTGTTAAAGTCTATAAAGCCGTCGGAATTACCTTTCTACATAAAACTGATATTGTGATAAAAATCAGAAAACATTTGTCACAGTCAAACTCAATGCGGCAATAGACATAATATTTTATAGATTCGGTTGTAAACTGTGACTGGCAAAACTACTATAGAGCTAATATAATATTTAGAGTAAAATTAATATAACGTATAGTCGCTATGAAACTAGTATTAGCATAAAATTGTCGTAATAAATATATCATACTTAGTTTAAAATAAGTTACTTCTTATGATATACTTATTAAATAGTTTTATCATTTATTAAATGTTGATTTTAATATTTAAATATTGGTATTACACGTTTTCCTAATGCTTTATTACGTTCATTAAAAAATGCTATAATTTATTAAATATTATATATATATATATTATAATATTTTATTACCAGCCTGATTCATATTACAGGCGAAACAAGTGTCAGTTACATAATGTATGTATGTAACCAATTCAAATTTCTCTTCCACTCTGCTTCTATTTCTAATATTTTTCTGTCTATTTCAAGCAACTTGTGAATGAATGAATGTGAGGCTAATTTTTACATAGAATTTGCAGAATACAGGATACAGAAAAGGGTGAAATCAATGCCAGGAAAATCCACTAACGCTCTGGCTTTTATAAACTTGGGCCAGATATAAATTTAATAATAATGTGTTTGTGTTTTTCTCTGCTGAATCTAAGAAAAAGGAATCTAATTTTAATACCTGCGTGATGCAACTCCAGGAAAAGTTGTCTTATTTCTTATCGCTGTCAAGCTTATCCGGTGTATTTAAAATTGAATACAAAGTAGAATCGAAAATACTAAAAACATACTAAAAAACGAATAAACACCAACTAATTTAGATCAAATAAAACAAAGTTCAACTTAAATAGTTAATGCCCTCATAATGCCTTCCTGGTGCATTCCATCCGAAATGTCGGTAAAATCTTAATGTATGTTAATTAAACATGTAGCTCGCAAAAAGAAAAGTGACCAAAATGAGAAAGCATGGGTAAAATCCTGATAATTTTAACGAAATAAGGGAAGAACTAATCTAAGGATATCTAAAATAATTTCATTAAATCTAAAATTAAACCAAAATTTAAATATACAAAAACAATGTAGATGCATGTTGAATAACCATAAAATTTAATTTTCTGAATTTATGGTATTAGTTATACAGATAATAGCATTTCTTTTAAAAAAACAGGCTGTATGAAAATACAAAATCATTTTTTCCTTCTAATTCCTTTTACGTGGTGATTCTGGACTAAATACGCGTATATAATGTCCTTGATAATTTGCAATATCAGTTCAGTACGTCAGTTCTGAAAAATAATCATAGAACCATTTTTTTATAAAAAAAGCTAGGAAAACCGGCAATAAAATACATGGTATAATATCAGGTTAGCTTCGGAATAGCTGTCACAAGTCCTGAATATTTCCCTAATATCTCTCTCAATTTTCAGTATTTTCTGGTACACTAGTACCTGATTAATATTTTTTATTGTGTTAATGTGATGATTGCTTTTATTAGAAGTCAATCTCCACTTATACTGTATAGTCGGTAATTATCTGGAATCGATTGTGCTTTTAGTCTAAATCTGACCCGAACATTTACATCCAAAGTGACAACACAGTTGATGTTGCAATCCTTATTATTTTTCGACCAACTTTGACTAATTATTCGACATTTTTATCCGTAATGTCAACATGCGCCCTTTAACATTAACTACGGCAGATTTTATTGTATATGTGAACTTCATTTAAGCCAGAGTTAATTTTGTTGGTTTTCATTAAATATCTGTGTATAATTGCCTGAAGGGTTTTTAAAAATCGCAGGAAACGGTGAGACCCTTCGTTTGCTCAAAGGTAAGGAGAGTTATGTAAATGTCAGAAGTTTTCAAGAATGTTAAAATTGCACAAGCAATACTATAGACTGTGGTCCCACTAACAATTATTCTTGTTGATTGGTACTCTCTTGATAGAGCGGCCGTGGTCATTATGTTACGTGGGTAGATGTCACCCGCCTCACGATTTCCTGCCATGCTTTCCTCTTTGCCGTCCCTCTAGTACACTCTTGCAAGGGATGGTCTATAGCAGATTTGATTTGATGGGTCCATCGTATGTGTGGTCTTCCGCGTGGTCGGGTATCACCCACTCCGGCCTGCACGACAAAATGTTCAATAGAGTCATGGTTTCTCTTCTATATATTTCCAAAGAACTTGAGAATGCGAGTTTTTACTAATAAGAACAGCCACTGCTTGATGCGGATTTTTTGAAATATGAAAACATTTGCTCGGAATTCGGTCAATGATACTCCAAACACTCTCCTCCAGTGCCACATCTCTATAGCGTGTTATTTTATTCTCGATTTTACGCAAAGTTCAGGTCTTTGAGGCATACGAAAATATGGGAAAAATAAGGGTTCTTACGAGCGTGGTCTTAGTGGTTTTGGTGATATTTCGACTCCTCTATATTTTCTTCAATCTATTCATTGTGGGTTTCGATATTGCCTTGCGTTGTTTTACCTCGGCTATGCATCTACTATTATTCGAGATTAATACTCCACGGAATATGTATGATTGGACAACTTCACGGGATAACTTCGATATTTAAAAAAAAACTGTAGACTAATACGTTCCATTATAAAAAAATAGTTCCCTCATATTATCGGGGCTAGTTGCAAAAAATGTGGTATCATTTGCATAACATAAGTGTGTTATACTATAGACATCAATCCCTGTGCCAACGATATACTGGTGTAATTTGTAGTTATTAACTAAATTTCACACTAATAATTTAATATTCATTCTTTCTTATTCTATTCATTTCGAATATTTGTAATAAATAAAATAATAAAAAATGTAAATTTAATCACCAATTTTTTTAGTATTCCATTTTGTTTTATCAAAGTAAACGAAATAATAATTGAACAAGTTTGAAAATATGAATTCTTTTGATTTTATCCCGCTCTTTATACTCCGATTTCACGGGTCACTTTATCTTAAAAGGAATTTACTAACCTCTTGTTTTTAGATGGACGGATGACGGGGTTTTCTGAAAAGTAAAATGATCTTCAGGTACTATAAACAAGTAATTACTTTTATATTTCTATCGTTCGGAAGAATACATTTTTCGGGGCTTATATTTAAAGTGGGTAGTTATTGTTCAGTGAATTACAATAAACTCTCCCACTTTCTCGAGGAATTTTTACAAACTTTTTTTTTATTTAATAATTTATTTACAAACTTTTACAAATTTTTTTTAAATTATTAATTTATTTATAACACGTTTGGCTTAGAAAACTATGTACGCAATTGCATACACATTAGCGCTATTCCTTGCAGCTAGTTAAATTCAATGCAAGTTTACAATATTAATAGCGTGGTAGAATCGTAAATAAATAATTAATTTGTGACCGAAAGTTTTCACTTACCCCGTAGTTGCTCGCAAAACAAGTCTTAATGTGTATCTTGCAAATAAACTTTGCTAACTTTTCGGTTGAGCTAACTAAATTTACAAGAACAATAAATAGTTACTGCAAGCATTCAATAAGGAAAAGAAAAAATTTTAATGCTCAAAATGAATACTTATATAAAATATAATACTTATATTCACTGTATTTTTAAAATAAACAAATATTAAGATTTATCTTTAATTTATCGCCTTATTTTATTCAAACTAAAGGTAGGAGTTTCTTCATACGCTTTTATTTTATTAATCAAGTAGAGATACAAATATACACATAGAATCTTAATAATGCATGATTAAGTTAGTATACAAGGTAAGTCCTGTCTGAAGGAAATTATTAACTAGAAACATTGTTACGAAATACCTGCTTTAATTAAATTCCAATTTTGAATATTTTGTCACTAATCTCCATGGAGGATGTAGGATATGAAAGAGGATGTAGGATATAAAAGTTTGTTTTGTGTCCGTTTTCAATATAACAAAAACAAATTTTATATTTATGGTATCATAGTATAAACCAATAAAACGACTCTTATATCGAAACACAAGGTAATTTCATTCAGCATCCGTATCCCCAACCGCCAATGAACCGTAATAATTATAATATTAAACCGCTACCTTTTTTGCTTTGTCACTCGTTGACGTACTCTTGAAATACGTTGTGTTTAATACCGGTATGGTGAGAACTTTTTTATAAATTTTAAATTACAAATTTCCCTTTGAAATTTATTAATGTTCTTTTACATATTTTTGTGCATAATTAACCAGATAATATTTCATTATAGATCGTCTGCATATTCCCCATTATTAAAACTACAAAACTGACTTGATTTTAATGCAATAAAGTAATAACATCCCATACAAAGAAATACGTGTAAATTATAATTAATAATAAAGAAATAGATTTAATAATTTCAAAGTATTTTTTATCTAGTCACCAATGTCAAGATCCATCGTTTTTAGGTTTATATTCATGTCTATTTAAGTTTATTTTACACATTATTAAAAAAAACTTAGCAGTATACCTTGTTTTATGCCACAAAGTCAATATTAGGTAAACTTATTTTTTTTTTAACTTTCGTGAATAACTTAAGCGTCTGTTGTTCTAAGAGGCACTTAATAATATTTTATAATATTACAATTATTTTCTAAGAGATGACAAATAAAAACAAATCTTCCAACATAAACACAGTTTTCAATAAATTTCACGATTGCAAGGACGTAAAAAACTGTCTTCATGTCAATTTGTATATTTTAATGTCTATTGACGTAAGAAATGCATTTGGCGGACACGGTATTAGTTTCAATACAAACATTGTTTTTTTTTGTTTATAACATTGTACGTTTTTCATAAGTGAATGTTTTCCTATATTATAATCATCTATTTTTGAATAAAGTTAACGTATTTTTTCTATAAAACTAAGCGTAATAAAAAAACAGGGGCGTGCGAATAATACGTGGGTTTGCTAACTTAAATTGCATTTTCGAGTACTTAAAAATATTACATATTAAAAAAAATTTAATTATATTGAAAAATAAACGAGCAGTGCCGCTGTAAATAATAAATTTATGATTTTTTTTTTAATTTCCTAAACATAGGGTATCGATTTTCAAATTTATTGCTATTTGTGCCCCTCCGTTATATTCAAAAAGGTATTTCTTTGTGTAAATAAATATCCACCCTATCTTAATCATCGAGAAAATTATTTTGTAATGTTAATTTTTGCACCTTTAAAGAATCATATTACTTCTCACAAAACATTCAAACTTCAAGCACGAATTACACTGAACACGAATTTTAAATCAAGAATTGTCAAGGACATCTTAATAATTTTCATTCAAAAGTAAAAATTCGATCGTTCCATATTATTGTTTCTTTATTTCAACACATTATAATTTTAAAAAATCCATGTTTCTATTCAATGAGAGCTCCATAAATTAATTTCCATTTTAAGATTTTTCCTCAGTCTTCCTGAGGAAAAGTCGGAAAATAATCTGCCACAAAAAAATCTGCTAAAAACATTTTAGTACGGTTTTTATATCAGTTAATACCTAAATAAATAATGTCTAAATATAATTTCATAGTATTTTAAGGTCCCATACATCAAACAAATTTACTTTTATAAAATCACCCACATATCCATCCATCTATCTATTGCACTAGTTTTTATCAGAAACAGTTTAAGGTAAAAGCTTGAAGTTTAGGCAAGAAACATATAAATCCTCATTCATCTGAATAGTTAATACATAAAAATAGGTATATGGAAATATTATTGGAGTCATATTTACTTCATTTTAAATAGTTTTAGATATATTGCTAAAAGTATCGGCAAAAAAAATAAATGTCCTCCCCTTTTCATACCGAAACTGTCAGTTAAAAGAATTTAAAAAATCAGTATCACTGAAGATTTAACAAAAATTTGCCGAAAAACTAGAGTAATAACTTTCAATTTCTTGGGTTTCGAGAATTTTACAATTTTTGCAGACCCGCGGATAATATACCAAGCAACATATTTATGTGATGAAAAATAATAGTAATGTTTATAAATAGTTCAATAAGAATACAACATACCGTTAAATATTCACACGTGTACGAAAGTGTCTGACGGAAGGGTATGAAAGCTTCCTGATGAGAGTTTTAATCATTATAATAGGTTATTCTGTTAAATTCACAATTTTCTTAATTTGTGTCATGATTTTAAACATAACTTATTTTTAAAAAATACGACATTAACGAACTTCCTCTAAAGGTAGAAATGTATAAATACTCCGAAAAATGAACTCGCAACAAAGAAATAATCAAGATTTTTGATATTACATCAAATAAATACCGATACTGTCAATATTTAGAAGTTTAAATCGATAACCTGTTTAACCTAAAAGTTACTTCCACTGATTCGAGTAGACTACTGCAATAACCACAAAAGCAAAATCAATAGAAATACGTTTTAACCATTTGTAACAAAGCATTCTATGATAATATTGTCATAATTTTACATTTTAACATTTCATGAGCGAATTGTTAAATTAAATTTCTCTAAAAAAATTGTTTCATTATTAGAATTACAATTATTACTTCATCTCGGCTACGATTTATTTTTTGTTTTTTTTTTCAAATTAATTTTCGTTTCATTTTCAACGCTTAATTCGTCGTAAAATGACGTTATCAAGCATATGTTACAAAACTACTTTTTCACTCAAGAATATTTCTAGTAATTACGGTCAATACGATTGCAAGAAGTATTATAACTCGACATAACATTTACTCGTATTAACCAGAGGTATGCTAACCTCATTTTAATTTATGAAATATGATATTCAGAATTTGTAATCGAGTATCAAGTACGTGAAAATTGTTTTATCATATTATTGCAAATTAAATGATGAAAATGAGTCTTGGGTTGTGGACATCCCAGTAACGAATGTTCTGCTTATTCACATATCCTCCAATGTGAAAGTGAGCTTCGTCACTAAAGAATATGTTGCCCATTCGGGTAGCAGTACGAAATCTCAACAACATCACCTCCGCGTAAGTTTTTCTTAATTCAAAGTCAGAATCGTGTAAATCTTGAACAATTTGAATTTTATATGGATGGAACTTGAGCTTTTTTTCCATTATTACCTGCAAAGTTGATTTTAAAACCATATACCATATACTGTCACTACTTTTCGTCATTTGGCTGTAGTTTGTGATTGAGTCTCTTTAACACATTTTTTTGTTGATATATTCATATATGGGTAGACGTACTAACAATTATGTTTCTTTTGATAATATATTTCAAAAATTATCTTTTCGCTTTTACTCCTTGTTATCCGGTTATTTTTATGTAATTACTTGAAATATTTGTGGTTATTATAATATATAAATATGTTTTAAAAAACTTATAGCAGTCGGCTGTGATGATATGAAAAGAGCCATACCCAAGTTTTGAAATAAATGTTTTGCCATTTTACATTAGTTACCCAGTTCTACTACTTATCCACCTAGCTGTGACTTAAATGTTTATTTTATTTCATTATATTTCAAGATAAGTGTTATAAAATTTAAATAAATATTCAATAGAAATATTTCGTTTTCTTGTTTTATAATTAATTTGGATTTAAATAATGCAGTCGATGATTGCAATTAGCACTTCAAATTCTTTACACGTCTTCATACAACGTAGTTCCTAACATTATTAGCTTAAACAATTAGCTCTTTCGCTTATATCCTCAAGTTTAATTAAACTTTTATGAAATATAATTAATTTTTGGGGCGTATTAAACATTATTTTGCCTATAATTTTCTTTTAAGATTGTATTATATATAAATGGACACATTTAGTAATTTAATTGAAGAAATTCATGGAAAATCCCTAACATTACGCAGCACAAATTCATGTCTTCTGAACGATATTTTATTTACAAAAAGTTAGGTGCGGATAGAACATGAATGATAGAACATGAACTCTCAAATGAATGACCTTCTTAAGTCAGCTCGGGGGCATTCCGATAACGGTACATTCGTAGTGGGGAGGAGTGTACACCGGGGTGCAACCCACCGCTGAGCATTTGTTTGCGTTGAGCCGTAAGCCCCTCGCACGGCTCCATTCGAGGATGGAATTATTGTTACGCTATGCGAAACCAAAAATCTACAAAACTTTTACATATAAAAAAGACTTTAAGTCGAATGCAAAGAAAAGATAACGCGCACTGCAATTTACCAAAATTATGAATAGAATGGTCGGGATTCGAACTCTCACTTATATTTTGCTACATGAGGTAGGATTCCAACATTAAATTACCCATTCGTACATATTGATTTCTGTTCGCAACAAACAGAGAGAAGGAACATAAATGTGCAAATAGAATAGAGTGGCTGCCTTCATAAAGGCTGTTTAGTAAGATATCGTATCTTATTAAATTAGGAATATATTAAATAGAAACCTGCAGTGAGTTTTATTTAAGAAGAAACATTGTCCACGAAGCGTGTGAGACTCACTGTCGAACGCTGAACATAAAACGTACGCACGTTTATCCCAAATTGACCTCTTTTACTCTAATAAGTTTTACGGTGCAAAACGATATTGAATAATTTGGTCGACGCGGATAAACTTTAAAATAGCTATTATCATTTAAATAGAAAGGATGTTTCCAAATTGGAAACAATAAAAACTTAGAAGACAGTAAAAAGTAACTGTTATCTTGTCACGGACTATCGACTTAAATTCATTAATAATTCCAATTCCTTTTCTATATCAGTTATTCGATTTTACTATTATTTAACGACTCAAGGAATATCTTAACTTCTTACTTTTTTCTTTACGAGTATTTAATGTTTAAACTTATATTTTTATTTGTCCCTCAATTCAAAAATACAAATATACAAGTCATGATCGCAAGTGCACAAACACACACCCAAGTGCGTGTGCAACATGTTGTTGCATGAACGCATACACGGATTTACATACGCATATATTGACGTACTCAGATGCGTACGTACAAGCGTGCGCACTCACGACGTATACAAGCACCCATGCCCGCGAAACATATATATACACGCATTAATTAAAATATTTGGCAGAAAATATAAAAATATAACATCGTATCGTTGGAAAAACAGAAGAATATTTTTGCAATTGTGCGTTTAATATTATCATAACAAAGAAAGAACTTTTGCATATATTTTATCATTAAACAAATTAACATAGTATTGTAGCAGACGCCAGATTATTTCTATTGTACGGCACTGGGCCGTCACCCATTGGATTGATAGCAGTGGCGGCATTGTATCGTTACTCATATTCGTTTTTAGGTTTCCATATCAGGAAAGAAATGGAACACATAATGTCACTCACTCATCTGTCCACGGATCGCAGCCTTTTTTAGATACCGTTTGTTTTACCGCATTAACCCGCTTATACTTCAGCAGTAAACACTAAAACAATTTATGCAAAAACAATTTTAAGAGACATATGCAACTACGTCCTTCTGATTTATTTTTGTTCCAAGTTTCAGAGGAAACAAATTAAGAAAAGGTAAAGAATTTTTTTTCATATGTTTGTGATACATTATTCAAAAGAACGATTTATTCTGATTAAAAAAACTATTTGTTTTCAGAAACTTTTTGTGACATAGTATAAAATTATATTGGAAATGACTACGAGAAACGTGTCTCCCCCATTTCCCCATTTCTGAAACTGCTAAAATAGAAATCATAAAAAGGTAACAATACTAAAAGTTTACTATACAACAATAACAATGATTCTTAATCTCCGGAATATTTGAGAAATCAATAATAATTTTACGTATTTTAAAACAATGTATTTACGTGGTGAAAAATAACACATATTTATACACAATTTAATGGAAAATCTCTAGAATGTTTTCACGATGTACTCTTAAATGTTGGCTTGTGTCTAAGCGTGTATGGAACTCGTAGTGTCAGGTCTACTTTTATTTAAGGTGTGTATTTAAAAAGCAACAACTGAATTTCTGTAATTAATAACTTTCATCTTATAGAGCGAGACATGGGTGAAAGATTTAATAATTCAATCGACAGAAATCAATTTGAGTTATATGAAAATACCTGCTTTTGCCCGCAGCTTCGTCCACGTGAACCGATTATGAACTATCTTAACTGTTAGTATACATGTTGCGCCATCAATTGACATAGCTTAATACCAAGTTTTAATTACAAATCAAGGTATGGATTTCTACATAAATTATGCCATTTGCTGCTTTAAAAGGTACTAAAAATATTTTTTAGACTTAAATCGTATACTATCTATATATCAAGTTTCGTGAAAATCTCGTCAGCCGTTTACGCGTGATTGAGTAACATTCAAACCCATTTTTCATGGTGTTAACATTGTACACAATGAAAGGACAGGAAACTATTAAAGTTTACACATTACTCCATTAGACGAACTATAATACGAATCGATAATGTAAGTTATTAATAAGGAAATTAAGTATTTTCACATTTATAACATAAATTAGGATATTAAAAAATAACTGACCAGATAAAATAGATATATTATGTGATAAAAACGTCTGACTTTTCAAATCATGGAAGAATTTATAGAATCGCTTTAACGGTTTTGTGATTAGCTCGTCCTTTGCGAATATGTCCCTTTTCATAATATTAATATTCAAGTAGATATGTGAAAATACCTACCCAAGTCATTAAGCAACAAATGATAGAAATATCTTTGTGAGTATAAGTTTCTCAAAATACGTATAATGTATGAATTAAAAATGTGTTACATACATATAGTTACGGAAATAGAACAAAGTAGGAACATATGTACTTCTGTAAATTTTAATCGAACCAAAACAGTATATGAAAATGAAAAACAATTCCAATACTCTATCTATCTAACAGTATGGTATATTTATATTGATATGTGCCTAAGTATGTTGGCTTCTGTCAAGTTAGTTTGTAATAATTTGAGAGAATAGCAGGACTAATAAAAGCTAATGTATAAAACTACTCATATTGGTCTATCTTTTCTAATTAACTTGAAATATTGTCGCAATTTGTTTTATCAGATTGTCGAGACCTAACTTCATTCCATTTATCAAATTTCATATTAGCTTTTATATTTATTTCAAGATATAAATAAATACCTATTTGGTTTATGTTTTGATCACACGGGGTAAAAAAAATTTAGACACTATTATTTAAGTTTAAATTATCAGTGAAAATAAATAAGTGTTGCATTTGCACAGTGTGGGTAAAAAATAACTTAATAATTCCAGCATTTCATAACTTCGATATCTTTAATAACTGCGACGTTCAGCAGGGGCGTATAATTTAAATTTGTAAAATAACTTCCTAGTTGAAGCGTAAATTGAGCAATTACTTTTAGTGCTCACAAACCGGCACGTCACAGCCATGACGGCTGTCGCATGCAATAGACGACGTTGCCTTGGCACTGCTGCTGTCTCACTTCGGGGAGTCAAGCTTCAAATTGTTGCTGGGAGTTTATTATTGTATAATGTCCACTGCTCATTCAGAGAGTGAAGGTTTAGTGATTATTCAAATGATTCGGAATCAATATGATATTTAAAAAAGTCTTGATATGTTTGTTCTTTTTAAAAATATATTGGTGAGAATATCGTAATACATGCACCAATGCATTATCTAAGCGCGCCGTCTATTATACTGATTATTTTTCATAACGATGTTTTACACAGTCTTTAGGCATATTATTTGTTAACGAAAATTTTTATTTTTACCAAATATGATATTATTTTACCTTTCGCCACAATTAAACAATCTCAGTACTATTGTAATTCATTCTACTTTCCATACCCTTATTTCCACCAAAAAAATCCTTGATTTTCTTTTCGATAGTTTTTTATATAATTTGTATTCTTTTTCCAAAAATTATTATCAAACCAATGGTACTATCTGTAGTGAAGTGTCTGCAATGTTATAATTCTAATGGTTAGTTTAAATATTGGGCCCACATGATAGATAATGGCATAATTAATTATTTGTTAATAGGTCCTTAAAAGCTTTAACAAGAAAAAACACAAAGCTAACGCTTTAAAAAAGACAAAACTTTAAAATTAATTTTAAGATGATATTACCAATTTTGGTAAAACAATTATTCTGATTAATTTAAACTATCATCTAAAGAATAGTCTTTAAGGAGAGTCGCCCATCTATCATTATAACAGGATGATGATTATTAGGGACGAGATTAAGTATAAAATTTAAAGACATTCCCTTGTTATAATTTCATCATACTCGTTTTTCCGGTAGTCCATCTATCACAGTTTAAATTTTTTACAGCTTTTTATCAATTTGAAAGAAATTTTGGAAATATATGGACATTTAATTAACATGCAGAACATTAAAAAAAACTTAAGGTTACTTTCCATTTACGTACAGTATATAAATATTTCAAATAAAAAAATATTAAGTTTAAGATTGCAAATATAGTCAATATCCTTCTCGAATTTTTCAACCGAGTTTGAAAATCAGAAAGATGTCTAAATACTGGAATTTTAACACAAATGTCAAATAATTTATATATTATTTTGACTTGCGTCAAAAATTGAGGGGATATGATATGAACAACTACGGAATCTTACTTTTGTATATTTTGACCTGCACTTAAAACTAACAATTATAATAAACTAGTAATTATGAATAAATCAAAGTTACGACGGGAAAAGTCATGTGACAAAGTTGTCATTAAAATAATACACTTACGTGTATTATTGTGCTCGTTTAAAATACGAGCGATAAGACATTAAATATCACGTGTCCTTCTAAACGACCCAAAATCACTCTCCATTAGCTACGGTTTAAGGGTTCAACGTAAAACGAAAATTGTTTATACCAAAATGTTATTGTACTATTACAAACTTAAAAATTATGCCTTAACTTGATTGTTTAAGAAATATCTTCAAAGATAATGAATTATTTAATCATGTATTTCAATGAAGTAATTTATACCTTTAAGTAATTTATATATAAGAGTACATTGCATGATAATTGACCCATCAGCATATACTGATTTTATTCATGAATCGTTAGATGATTGTTAAAAGCGAATGTGGTTTGAAATGAAAACTTTTGTGATATGGATATATTAGTCTAGAGACTTAAAATTGACCGGTTTTTATATGTATTTTCTATTTTCTGTATTTTACACATCCAATTTCTGTTGTTGATGTTAACTGATGTAGAAAAAGTGTTCGAAAATGCATTATCGTTATTAAAAAAAGGAAATTAACCTCATATATAGAAGCAACATGTATTTGAAATAACAGTTATGCCATAATCATTAATTTTCAGTAAATTTTCATCTCACTGATACCTCGAATGTCGCCGAGAAAAATGAGTACATCAGGTGGTAATGACTGATTTATTTTTCTCAATTTACTAATAATTTTTCTGATATTTTTTTTGCAGAAATTAAACAATTTATAGCATGGAACATTTAAATGTGTTTTTCACAAGAAATGCCATTTATATATATTTTTAAAATTGTCTTATAAAATATTTCTAAGAAAGAGATCCATACAAACAATGAACAATGGAAAGAAACGCATATAAACAATGGGGCCGTATTTTTTTGGAATTTTGAATAAACCAAATAATCAAATAATATTCGTTAACTCGTGTATAAAAAATGTTTTTATCATATCTACATGATTAATAATAAAGGGTTACGTATATTTTATTTTGTCTGCCAATATTCTATTCAAAATAATTAAAAACACTTTTTGTGGCACTCGACCATTGTGACCCCTTAAAATTAAAAATTAATTGCGATGCGAATGAGTTGTGAAGGTTTTTCGAGCAGGTTAAACAATTCGCTTTTAATATATAAAGTAAGATACTACAAAAGAAATATAAAAGGGAGACAAACTAAAGTCTAATTCTTCTCAGTTTTTTCATTCGACAAAAATGTATTTGTTTTATTTCAATGAGTGTGGACATGAATTACACGTACCCACAAATATTACTTTTAATTGAACTCTGTTCAATTTTAAATCGGCTATGTGTATTTTTTATCAAGTGGTCAGTAAGTTATTATCTGGTATTTCTTAATAAGTCCTTAAATGGGCACAATGCTTACAAGAATTCCTGAGGTGATAAGAGGATCAATCCGAAGGATGGTTTTTCTATAAACTTGATTTTCTTTCTACCTTTCTTTCCACTGCGTAAGAATAGGGACTGACTACTTGAGATTCTAAATGCAAAACAAATTGAAGACAAACTGACCTCTGTCTCACTGGGTAGAGGGAAGGACAGCTGGGTTTAAATCAGTAAAAGCCACAGTTTCAAATACCAGTAACAGCTTCTACATACAGTGTGCGATCAAACTTGATGTAACACGTGTATGTATGTGTGCTTATATTTTTCTTCCGTTAAATATATGCGAACAATACAGCAATTTCGAAACTGTTCTCTTTAATTCCTTTGATCTATGCGACGCATACTTAATAAAACAAATTGCGCAGTGAATATAAGTATCATTTTGGGCATACATTGAGCATATCTGGGAAGGACCAATGAGAAAAGAAAGCTTACTAAGCGAGATAGAAAAAATATCTGAAATTAATGCGCCCGAACTAACTGTAGAGTGGGTCGAGGAACAAGGTGTAGGACTAGATGCTCATAAAAATAATTAACTTATAAATATATAAAAAAAATAAACAATTTGTAGAAGTGACTAACTTCATCATTTATTAAGTTTTATCAATAATTAGGGAGACTTTTTTTATTTAAGAGATATTGAAAGAAAACTCAAAGTGGACAAAAATACTTTTAAATATTTAAAATCAAGATATTAAAATTATTTCATTTTTCTTGCGATCGCATTCACACACGAGTTCTTTAATACAATATAATTTTAAATAATTTTAACAACATAATGATATCAAAGTTACCGTTACCGTAAAAAGTGGTGAGATAATGGCAGTCAAGTTCTTATAGAGGTTTACTAAAGAAGTCTAAATAAGTGAGTTAAAACTTTGCATCTCGATATATTAAATTTCTTATCCATCGCAGTATTGAACTTGGCAGCGGCGTATAATTAGTGACCAGTTTTATTAAAGATAATTTTTTTATGGACCTTCACTTCTTTGTGTCGAATTATTTTAAGCCTGTTGACTAACATAGATTTATTATTTAGATTTGATTAGAATTTTAACTTTTTCTTTTTATAACTGTTTTTGCTTTACTTTCTTCGGGCTCTTCAATACGTTGACTTTCAGTGATAGTTGATCGCATTACTCATTCAGGGTCTTTAACTTTTTGACATAAGTTTGACTTGACATTAGTGTACTTACTACTTCCGTACACAGAATATATAATAGGTTGAAATAAACATGACCCATAGCCTGGCATTTGAATCTGAAAAACTCTCCCCCGTAAAATACTCCTTATTTAATACACTCCGCACAATACGATTTACCTTTCCAGCACTTGCCGAATGCGAGTTTAGTGGCTACTAAAATAGTTGCAAAGCACTTCGGATAAATGCTCAGACGACGCAAGGTAGTGCAGGTAGATAATAAATTTACTTAGTGACCGCTGTGACAAATATTTCTGTTAATATTAGGAAGAAAATTCCTTACTGCCCACAATAACATGTAATTTATCAGAATGGGTTATTAGGTTCAATTATTGTATACTATTGTGCTTACAACTTTGTTCTCGTGTAATTAGATAGAAAAATGTTTCTTTTTTTCTCTTATATGTTGTTCCTGTGCATATACTATTATCATGCTAAATTTCTAAAACTAGTAGATTTTAGTTCATACTATACTCATAGGTCATACTCAAATTAACACACAGACACACAAGAATTCTAAAAAAAAGTTATTCGCTCTTAAAATCTTGCAATAAAAAAATTACAAAAGTTACTGTGAGCCGAGTTTAACATAAAAGACCTTCGCCGATTTTTTCTATATTCAGCAGAAACCAAACCATTTACCGCCATTTTCATCCACATTATGGTGAAATATATGGTTAAACAATAGAGTTTAGCATTTCTTGTTAGTATTACCGAGTCGTAAAACTGATGAATTTCCCTTCTGCTGACAGGATATGGGAAATAAAATGATTTGTATGTTTGTAGTTAGGAAATTTAATAATGCTCTTCTAATATGGATGACGCTATTAATACAATCCACTGTAAGTCTTTGTCGAATGTCATCAAGTTTAAGCGTAATAGCATTTTGACAACATTTAATTAAGTAATACTTTGATTATCTAATTCCAATGTGTTTGATTTATTTTATGAATAAAGCGGTAGGAAAAATAGATACAATAGTAAAATCTATAAAATAGAAAAGTGTCCATGTGCTCCTTTAACATGTTTGCTGATTGCATCATTCCCATTATATCAAAATATGCCAAAACAAGTAATGCGAGTTGGATAGATTTTACATACATAGAATTTATAACTGAAATTGTTTTGAATCACACGCTTATCTAATTCTCGCGTATGTTTTATAAATGGCAATTACATCTTTATGTACCTCTTATTATAAAATTAGCATTTTCCAATTGCTTCTATATATTTCAATATATTATTTCACTTTTGGAATTACCAACTTATCTTATTACATTTTTGTTTTTATTTACCTGCGGACCTCTAATTTTCGATTTGATTCGGTACAGAACTAAATTTTTTTTTTTCATTTTGCTAAACTAACTAACCCTTTTGATTTGTATACCCGAATTCTCGACGGACTATCAAATGAATAAGGAACTTTTCTATTTACTCGGTATGCTTGTGCGTATGTAGGCGAAAAAACTTATTTATTTTTATAGAAATGATTAAATTTTAAACAAAAATATTTTACTCTTGCATCTCTCTATATCTTTGTTTCATTAATCTTACTTCTATCGCCTTCTGCTAATTTTATTTTTACTGTAATATCGCGTACAGACAGAACCCTACAATGTACTTGGAGCAATTTTAAAAATACTATTTAAGAAAACCAACGATAAGTCCTCAGAGTAAAATTCTCACAAAATCATTGTCGTCGCACAGTATTTTCTAAGAATTTTACTCTAAGAGCGTTAGTAATATTAAGTAAAGTAGAATTTATTTGCACTGAAGGAATTCTTCACCATTTATGTTAAGCGGACGTCATAGAAAGCAAATAAAAATTATGTCTGAAATATTTTTATTAATTAAAACAAACAAAATGTTATAAATATTTTTCCCTATTGTAATAATTAAATACAACAAAAAAATGTAATTGTATATTTAATAAGCTTTACATACATTGTAATGATAATTATACGAGTATATGTAATAGGGTTACATAATTAAATGATTACCTGTTTAGATTATAAAATACTCGAGTTTCAGGATTCTTAATTTTTGTTTTTATGTTTTGTTTTTTATAAATATTTGATATAAAAAAACTACCAACACTAAATTTTACTAGGTGTTATATTTGACTTCTTATTCTTTAATCCAAAATTTTACGGATGGAGAAAAATTAAAAGTTTTCATACGTTGAAAAGATTTTTTCGCCCTAAAACTCAGTGGATTTAGATATCACTACCGGCTGCCAAGATTTAGGTACTGGACAAATAATGTAGTTATAAAAACTGATCTACTCTGTCCAAAATGTGCGGTTGGTAACACAAACCTTATTCATTCCAAGGGGACTAAAGTTCAAATGTCACAATAAACGGTTTATTATTATGACGTAATAGTATAAAGAATTTAAGTTTTGTATGCGGAATCACAACAAACAAATTTCACTTTATTTTTAACCTAGTAAATAATTCAGTCGTTATTAGATGATTGTAAAAATTGGTTACATGATTTTTTTAAAATTTTAAGGTGCCGCACTTAAAAACAAAGATATGTCATAATATTGTTCACCGAGCACGTCAGTCAATCTGTAACTGTCTCACCAGTTTCTTGATTTTAGGCCTATCTATGAAATTTTGTAAGTAGATGCTTCAAATAGTCAATTAAAAAATTCAAAGGGTCAAATAAATTTATGTGAATTAAAACATCGTGAAATTATGAACCTTCCCTTATATGTAAAGCGCTATATTTGTTTCTCACACCATGTCGTGTTGGATATCATTGGAAAGCATTTTGAAATGAAATGGAAATTCTACTTATGATTTTAAGGCTCCGTTGCAAACTATTAGTTTTGAATAACGTGTAATATATCCTTTCTCCGTCAAATGTTTCAACGAAATACTTAAAAAAACTGAAAAAATTTTTTAGCTGGAACTGGAGTAATCAAAACAGAACGATGACGCAATAGTAGGTGCACTGACCAACTGGCCAAGTAAAAAGGTTAGCTTCTCGATTCTCTACTATTAGTTCGTTTCTAAAATCTACGACGAATGCGTAAACATTTGTTCGCTGTCATTCACACTCACGGATATGCTCGTGAGAGTTATTGTTGGAAAAAATATTATTTATTTCATGTGGTGTACAGTTCCATAAATTAGCATACATATTTATTACATTTAGTTTATTTAATATAGGGACACATACACATCCATGGAAATTTCAATTAAAATTATTTTTATTCATTTGTACGGACAACTATAAGAGATGTAAACAACTACAGAAGCCTACGTTTGCTTTCTTTACATAATTTATTGTAGTTTACTGTGAGTTTTCACGAACTGAAATAAATTATATTTGGATAAAACGTTAGCTGGAGTGAGCTTGTCCAGAAGGAAATAAACTTCAGTAATGATATATTTAATATAAAATCTGTATACAGCTTTATTATAAGAGTAAACATACAATGACCAGTGTATGATGTAAAAAAATTCTTGATAGTAGGTAAATTGAATCAAGTTAGAAATAGTTCGATGGAACAAGGAAGCCAAAGTGATATTTTTATGGAAAATCAGCCAATATTACACAATTTAAAGATTGCTTGTTCAAGTGAGAGAATTTTTTTTGTTTTGTGGGATGGCTCCAACAAATATTAAAAATTCAGATTGATTTCAATTAAAAGTAATTTTAATGTTAATTGAACTGTAAGCTTATGTTTAAAATAAGTGTATACACACATTAATAAAATTATTCTTAAAGTTTTCAGGTAAATAGCCAAGTATCTGGCGTTGTTCGGTCTTTTTATTTCCTAAATTTTACGGCGGACAAAAAGCAATAAGGTATTATTAAAAATGACACAGAATTTCATCAAAAAAAATTACAAGTACAATACACCATTATCGAATAGGCCCATAGTTCATAATGCCGAAAAATGAAATGGTACGGAACAATATAATTATTAAATAACAATAATTTTAGGTATTCAAAGAGTCAAATAAATTTATATTTGGCAAGTTATAAGGTAAACGGAAAAAATCTAACATACTATTATGATATTTTTTATAAATTAGAGTTTATATTATGATTTCACCCAGAGGAAATATAAATATTTTGCTAACTCACACAGCCATACGGAAGAATACAGTAGCCCATGTAAAAAACCTGGTATCTTTAAATCTATATCGCTGCAAATTTTGGTAGAAACTGCAAGCGTTACTGGAAGTAGCAATCTCTTGAATTTATGAAGAGTAGTTAATTTCAACACATAAGTAAACATCTTTATTGAATGTGCCTTTTTCCATTACAGAGTTTTGATTGATCGAGACCAAACAATTAAGAAGGTGAGTTAAATATGATTTCACCCTACAGTATTTTGGAATCGATAAATAAAAAACATCTCCGTCGAGTATTAAGATTTCCAAATTCCGAAGTGTTTTAAGATATTAATTTTCATAATATCTCTTTTTAAACTATTTATATAGAGGGCGTGAGAAATTCTGTCTTTTTAAAAAATAGTAAGAAAAATGCATACCAATTTAAATCCCTTAGATGGTGGATGTATAAATGCCGTGTTTCTAACAAATAGGAAGAAAAATGCCTGCCAATTTTCGAAAAAATAGAACCAGCCATTCCGAAGTAAATCTGGAAAGTTTAGATGGTTTTTAATTTTTTTAACCAATTTTCCGTCACATTCATCTTTTTTTAGAGATGACGATGAAGGAAACCCTCACAATTTTTATCATCCCAAATAATTTGAGGTGCATTTTATCATAATTCGCAAAATTTGACTTTTGGAGGTGGAACTGGGGTAGTCATAAACTGAAAAAAAAAATTCTTAAGGGTAAAGATATTTATTGTGTGACAAATTCAAAGAAAATTTATAACCATTACATAAATCCAAATCACTTGTAATATAGTAATAAAATATGCCATCCAATATAGTAGCAAGGGGTTAAGTTGTGGATACGACTCTTTTAATATCTGTTGTCAGATGATAGACGATAAATGCGGAAACTTTGAAATAAATCGGTTGAAAATCGTGGATTATACGGAATTTACACACATGCATACATTGAGTTTTATATATAAAGATTATATCATTATAGTTAATGAAGGTGGATATTTTACTCTATTTTTTTATTGTTCTAACATTTATTAGACCTCTTGTCAATGCCAATAAAAATTATAGTTTTATAATTGTATTTCTTATTTCAAAATTTCTTGGCTGGTTAACAATACATATATTTATTATACGTATTGTTAACCACCCAAGAAACTAATTAGTTAATTAATATATTCTTATTTTTGTGACATTGTTTATTACGTCAATTTTCTCGAGTGTTT
The DNA here is from genome assembly GCA_039881145.1 of Druceiella hillmani. Taxonomy (NCBI): domain Eukaryota; kingdom Metazoa; phylum Arthropoda; class Insecta; order Lepidoptera; family Hepialidae; genus Druceiella; species Druceiella hillmani. The sequence continues at coordinate 3,574,509 of JAYKKI010000116.1, read as the reverse complement.
AGTTACAGATTAACCCTCTAAACCGACTGACTTTAAAATCAACAAAAAAAATATGTATGTTTTTGTTTGAAAAGGGAATTAAAAATTCAATTTCTAAAACATCGCTTGAAACATTTCTCTAAATCAAAACGATAATTTCATTAAGAAAGGGTAAAATTTTTTCCCTTTATTACTTGACGATTTTTTTTAAAGTTGTCTGTAAAGCATAATATTACATTATATTTAAGGACTTGGAGTTACATAAAACTATTTGATAGTAACCACTCCGTTATTCTTTTTAAACCATTCCGTAATTTATTGTTGCCTTTTATTGAAGTAAGTCAGGATTAAATTTAATTTAATGGATTATAAATCTATGTTCAAAAGTCATATCTCTTTTATGAAAATATCTTCAATATGAATAGCATCTGATCATATTTCAGTTAGTTTCACTTGTATTCTAGTAAACAAAGTACAGAATTCTAAGAACTATATTCGGGAAAATCCCTCAGCCAGATTCCATTCTAGAGAAACGAAAAGAGAAAAATATATAAAGATATCGTAATATTTAAATGTATTCAGGGAATGCGCTGTGAATGAAACTAAGTTAGAATGTATACAGGCCAGATAATGTGATTATATCTTATGGTAGCCTGAGCTGCATAATAAAACACAATGGATTCGTATAAGTGATCAAGCTAGGTTTTTTGTAAAATCAAACTTCTTACCTTTATACAAAACTCTTTCTTAGTAATCTAAATTAAGGACCTATTCTGTCTTTACTTGGGTCAAACTTTGCAAAAGAAACCATGCAATAGCGTACTTTTACAACTCCCTAATAAAACGAATTATTATCTTCATTTCTTTTAACTTTGTTTCACATATCTAAGCTTTTCGGCAATTTTCATCAAGCGATCTTTATCGCAATCAAATACAAAACCACGTTTCCTCACAGAGGTAGGTGGTGAATTCAAATATTGTAGCATTTTATTACTTGACGGTAAATAAAAATGTCATCCAGTTTATCTCCGGACACTCGATGATTATTTTTACCCGCCTGGAGGGAAATAAATAAGGATCGTATGCTCGGAGCACTATATATCTGGAAGGCAACGTTGGGAAAATTAGAGCTGATAAAAAGATCCAGGGATTTCAACAACTTTGGTCATATTGTCTTGATTGGTGTTAATAACAATTTGAGCCGTTTTGTTGGTTACATCATATTTTATTGATGGAAATATTGGAAATGTTGTCTTAAAATCATAAACAACTTTTAAGACCGCAGCATTATTCCTACAGATCAGTTACACAATACGCCTCACAATTATACTTTAAAAGTTATTAAATTTTTAAATATTAAATATTGTGTAAAAATTATTTCTAATATATGGCACAACTAAAATTATTTTGGTTATAGGTAACTGATTCCCTAACAAAATAGGCAAGGCAATTCATAATTTTTCATATGACAAAATAGGCAAGGCAATTCACAATTTTTTTCATTGGTTGTTAATATTAGGAAATATTGAATTTTAGCGAGTGCGCGTGCGTATATGTTTCTGAAGACTCCCTATTTACCTTCTTAAGTAAAACATTAGAGAAAAGAAAAAACAGCCAAGCTGTCAATACCCGCGCAACGACTAAATGCGGCTTAAAGAAGTCGTGATGTATATTTCTCATGTTATAAATTATATTTGCGACAACTGTATGTGCTGGGTCATTGAGGATTTATAAATAAATTAAGTACATATATTTTTAGTCCGGTAATATATTTAGTACAAAACTAGTAAGAAATTAATTATAAACAGATAAATAAATCGACAAAATGTTGGCAGTTTGCTTTTGACACATAACGTACAAAGGATAGCAAAAGTGAGCAACCTTTTATTTCTTTTCTCCATTGTGTACATTTCTTGTCTCATTATATTGTGTTCATCTATCTCTCTCGGTTATTAGCTAAGTACATATTTTCCATTCTTCTTGCGATAGATTCGTTACATTCAGACGCCATAACCAAACTTTGCAAAAATGTTGCAAAACTTTGCATGAAAAACGCTACACTTTTGAACATTTTAAACTTATTAGGTTCAAGGAGTTTCAAGTCAGAAATATAATAATGTGAAATTGTATGACAACATATATCTGAAGCAATTTTATAGTTTGCAAGTAAAATTGTATCAAAGCATATATCTTGAGGCAATTCAATAGTCTTCTCCCGCCACAACCTCATTGCATTTCTTTTTCTTTTCAGTGGAATTATTTTCCGTTTAAATTGTTATTCGCAGTTAAAACATATAAAATCTCTGTTTTCCCTCCATCTTCTCTCATTCTACATGATTACAAGCCTAGCATTCTATGTATCCTGACTAATTACAATGGCAGTACCATACCTTACCCTTTGCTTTCTTTTTGATATTTCCGCTGATTGTCTTTCCTTTGAATATATTTCAACTTTTAAAGCTGCTTATTAACTTTTTCACATAATTAATAGTAATTTTTAGCTTCAGCCTTTTCTTTGTTACCTCGAATCCTTTTAGGTTTATTTTTAAGAGCATTAAACAAATGTAAAATAATAAATTTAAAAAAAAATAAAAAATTAAACAATTAGTATTCCAGTGGCCAAAGTAATATAAAGCTTTGTATTTTTGTAAAATTTGGAGTTCGAATTAGTTCCCGAAAAAGTGTTTTTAAAGTTAAAGTTTCAGGATTTTCTTTCAATTTTGATAAAAGAAGTTTCTCTTCAGAATCGAATATTTATTTCCTTAGGCGTTGATGTAGGTGTAGGTTTCCTTCAGAGCAAATATATACTATTAGCAAATAAGAGCAAATATATACTAGATATTTTCTACGTATTTAACCCTTAAGAAGAGGTATAAATATTAATAATTCTTAGACTACTTAGACTATCGAACAAAAACTTCAATGTTGAGAATAAATCTAGTATGCAAATGTATGCTCTCTTAAATCAATATCAACATCGCGCCAGAATTATTAATATCTATACCTCTTCTTAAGGGCCAAAAACACGTAGAAAATTTAGATCTTTACTCTGAAGAAACAAGGAAATAAATATTCGGTTCTGAAGAGAAACTTTTTTTTCAAAATTAAAAGAAAATCCTGGAACTTTACTTTAAAAACACCTTTTCAAGAACTAATTCAGACTCCAAATTTTGTATTTCTTAAAATGTTAAAATTTCGAAAATGTAAAGCTTAAAAAAATTACTATTTATTTTGTGAAAAAGGTAAAAAGCAGCTTTATAAGTTGGAATATTTTTCAAGGAAAGGCAATCCGCAGAAATTCCAGAAAGAAAGGAAAGGGTAACATTGGTACTGCCATGATTACTAGACGAGATACATAGAATGCCAAGCTTGTAGTCATGAAGAATGTGAGAAGATGGAGAGAAAATGGAAATTTCATGTGGCTTAACTGAGAATAAGAATATAAATGGAAAATAATTCCACTTAAAAGAAAAAGAAGTTCGATGAGGTTATGGTGGGAGCAGGCTATTGAATTGCTTCAAGATATATGCTTTGATACAATTTTACTTGCAAGCTACAAAACTGCATGAGATATATGTTTTGATACAATTTCACATTAATATATTTCTGATGTAAAACTCTTTGGGCGCAGTAAATTTAAAATTTTCAGTGTTCTTCATGCAAAGTTTTGCAAAGTTTGGTTGTGACGTCTGAATGTTACGAATCTATCGCAAGAAGAATAGAAAATAGGTACTTAGCTAACAACCGAGAGAGATAGATGAACATAATATAACAAGACAATAAGTGTACGCAACAGCGAAAACAAATAAAAATGTTGCTCACTACCACTATCGTTTGTACGTTGTATGTGTCAAATGCAAACTGTCAAAAATTTGTCGATTTATTTATCTGTTTATGATTAACTTATTACTAGTTTTGTACTAAATCCATTAGAGGAATGAGAACTGAGAACATATGTAATTAATTTATTTATAAATCCCATATATAGTCGTCGTATGACCCAGAACATATAGTTGTCACAAATATAATTTACAACAGGGGTAATACAACTGTTGTAGCGTGCGTGCACGTGCACGCGCAAGTGCACACGTACATACACACACAAAGTTCAAGTCGTTTAGGATATTTTCCCCTCTCTATATTTCTGTCGTTTTACTCTTTACAAGTATATATAATTACTTAGAAATAAAAAAAAATTAAGTAAGCATATATACTTAGAAATCGAGGGTTAGATCGAAAAAGAAATTTCACTTCTGTCACATGTACTGAGTTGCTCGCTATAAATTGTTTTTTTATTAATATATGATACTTTCAAGTGGGGACAATTAATAGGAACTATGTTAACTATTTTTTTTTCATCATTCAATTTATTATATACGACTATTTCATTGCAAAATTGTAAGAATTCTTTTAAAAATTTAATGGAAAAGTTACTTTTCCGCTTCGTTTGGAAATAAGATAGGTTTAAATACAAAGAATTATTACTCGTTAAGTCTTAAAGGGGTTGAACAAACTAAATTCTTGGATGAGATAAGCAATTTCGCTGATCCTTAGCAAACCTTTTTTCCTTTGCTCTTCTAGTATAGGTATATATATGTATCTATCTATATATACATATATATATATATATATATATATATATATATACATATATATACCTATATATATATATATATATATATATATATATATATATATATATACATATATATAGTAGAGGTATATATATGTATCTTCATCGCACCTGCTAGCTACATAAACAAAAAATGGAGAAAATCGCAATAAACCCCCACGACCGCGGCCGCAGAATAAAACGTCTGTAGCGCCTTCATAAAATAAGTTACCGTCCAATTTAAAATCACCCCGTTCCTCTGCGTCCGCCCTTTACGCTCCCCCTTTGATAAAACAATAAAAAAAGCAAGTGAATGCGAACAAAAGGAGAATGAATCGCGGAAGCATCGAGATACCCTCTTTGTGCCGGGAATACCAACGCGCAGAGGGTAATATTGGTTTTTATTTATTATTGGCGTGATCTAAAAAAATCACAAAAATTAAAGAACTGTTAGTATGCAAACGGAAAAAAACGTATAAAAAATATGCCGCGGTGTTTCAAATATTGTGTCTTATAAAAATAAAATTTCGCACATAATATCGCTGGATAGATATGAAATGTTAATTATGAATATTTCCTTTGTTTTATATATTTAATTTTAGATCTCTTTCACCATAGGCTTGCATCGCGCATATACATATTTATACTCGTCACCAATTTATATGTATATCAATTTGACATACATTAAAATGAATTTATTACTAAAGAATTTTTTTTTAATATGCGCCAGTAGTAAAACAAATATTTTTTTAAAATTTAGGTTCATTCTTCTATGAAACTGGAAAGAAATCGTTTAAATTTGTCGAAAAACCCTGATTAAGTGGCTGTCTAAAAACAAGTCGAGTTTGCATTGTGGGAGTTTCAAATTTATATTTTTTTTAAATTCACTCGTAATTCTACACAGATGTACGCATTTTTAGTATAAAAAGTATTAAATGGGTACAAGATTTATTCACATTATAATTAAAAAGGATGCCATACATGATTGAAATGACAAAAAAAATTACTCTGTATGTTATATGCGAAATTAGCAAAGAATTTCAGATGCATGTGTGTCAATATTACCAAGACGAGCATGATAACGCAAGAGTTTAGCGCAATAAAAGCGTTTCGTTAGGAGTCTGCGGTTACGGAACCTTAAAATGACTATTAAATATTTAAATGTTGATGTAACAAAGAATTATTTTTACATCGTAGTTAAGATAGTAACAGTAAAATTTAGAGACTGGATAATAACCAATGAAAAGTAAGTTATTAAAAACTTGAATATTAATTGTGACCTTTTTATATGTTAACATTCATTCTGAGTAACTCAGAATGAATGTTAACACAATATACACGTTCAAAAAAGGTTAAAATACTTAAGGAAGGGAAAAGAAAAAATGAGTGAAATGTTGTTATGTAGTACACCAAAAAATTATTTAATTTTTGGATTTATATCTCAAGGAATTTGTTTGTTTATCCACAATTTTCCTGCTACATCATGAATAATTTTCTCATTTTCGTATCCATCCAGACGACATTCTTGTATGTCCGGTTTAAGAGTGATTGAAATATAAAATTATGCGAATTTTTTTTTAAATTGGAAATCTAAAAGATATCCAGTTTAATTAATTTAATATTGCGTAATACGCAATGCAATAAAAATATTACTGCATGTCAGCAACTACTGCATTCATTTGTTTTCATATTATTTTTCATACTGACCACTTCGATGTTATTATAGTTTTTTTTACATAAATCAAAACAACTTCGAAATTAACCATTTTTGCTACCTTTAGTTACAACTAAATTGTGACTAAAATAACCAAAATGAAAAATAAAAATTAATACGGTAAAAGGCCCACTCGTTTTTATGATGCAATAGCTTTTTTAACGATATAAAAAGTAATTGTCTACACGTACATACCTACATCTTCGAATTTTTGTTAATTTATTCAAATTTATGTTAACTTAATTCAAATTTATGTTATTATTTGATTGTGTTGCGAATCACGCTCTATATATTTCTGACTCATTCAATCCGAAACATATTTTTGCCTTTTATGACTGCTCTCATTCACTCTACCGACTGTATGTGAAGCACGACACAGTCAGTCAAAGAAATTATTCAAGTTATAATTTCATTGTTTTTCTTATTGTCTTATTATTTTCCTTTTCTCATGCGCATTTATATTCATTTTACTAATTGTTTAATTGTGATACTCGGTAATTTTTGTATGTAAATATGTAGCAGTCTAGTTTTTAAATTTTAAACTGTATTGAGATTGAAATGCCAAATGACGATCAGTTCTCCTATTGTAATGCGAATTAAATATAATATTAGTGATATTTAATTAAAATCGTTTCAGTAGTTTCGCAGATTATCTGCTGACAAACCAAATTGCCCATTTTAATATTAGTTTATGAACATTGGTAAATAATATATGTGTAGAAATAAAATGCGACGAGTCATCGGTATGGTCAAATGGACTAAGCGTAGAGAATGTTTTTCAGTTTCTAGTCGAACTGAAGTATTACACAAATTTCATATTAATATTTATAAAAAGCATCATAACATTTTTTTGGTGAATTGCAATTTAAAGCAACATGTTAAAAATAAAATGAAAAAAAGAAATACATATATAAATATATATGTGTATATATATATTATATATATATATATATATATATATATATATATATATATACATATATATATATATATATATATATATATATATATATATATACATATATATGTATATATTACTAGCTTTTCACTCGCGGCTTCGCTTGTGTATACGATTCGTTTTCTAAACTTCAGTCAAAATTTTAATTATCTTCAAAAAACGAGGTTATAAATTCGACAAAAATGTATTTAATATTATTAAATACGTTAGTATTTTAAGGTTTCTAGACAAATACAAAAAATTTAAAAAATTTATAAATATTTTCCTATATGTTTTTCCACGTATTTCTCAGAAACTACTAATCAGATTACAATTATTCTATTTTTATGAGCTTAAGTATCTTTCAACTTCAAAATAATTTCATAATATACCACGTTTATTTTTACCTGAATTAGTTCGTTACTTACATTAAAATAAATTCCAAAATTTATACATAACTATATTTAATTTAGTTTCATTTGTGCCATTGGAACTAATAATTTAGTATATGATGCCGCCCATCGATTTGAATTAGTCACGCGTTCTAGTGTCAGAAACGTAATATTATAATTACAAAAGTAAACTTTTTATGTGCACTTCGAATTAATTATCACATGTTCCTGTAATCAGGTTGGAATTTTATACTTTCCTTTGAAATAGTATAGTGTTCCTTAAGTAAGAATGGATCCTCCTAACACAAGTATTGAACTTAAAAGGGGGATCCATCCTATGTAAGAACTAATGTAACCTTAGAGACAATAAAGCATTATTATTATTATTATTATGTAATGTAATACGTAGCTGTTACAAAAATTCAGTTGCGTTGATCTGGATTGGGTTGGGCTTGGTTGGGCGGGACTTCGATTGGTTGGGTTGGGTTGGGTTCAATTGTTTTGGATTTGGTTAGTTGAATTGAATTTTCCTTAGATCTTTTGCCACAGATGCGTTTGAATTGGGTTTACTTCGCTTTGAGTCGGGTTATTTTACTTTGAGTTGAGTTGGGTTGGGTTATCTTTGGTTTGGATTAAATTTGGTTAGGTTGATTTTATTTTGGTTTAGGTTGGCTTGCGTTTGGTTGGGTTGAGTTGAGTTGAGTTTATTTTGGGTCATATTGGGCTTAGTTTTATTGAGTTTTTCTTAGAGATGGTTCAGTTGTTTTCGATTTGCTTCAGAGTGGATTTGGATGTGTTTGCTTTGTATTGGATTAGGTTGGGTAAGGTTAGATTTGCTTTGAGTAGGGTTTAATTAGGTTTCCTCGGGCAACTGCTTGGATCGGGTTTAGTTTCGATTGGTGTGGGTCGAGTTTGCTTCGGGTTAGGGCTGTTTTTATTAGGCTGGGTTGGGTTTGATTTCATTGTGTTTGGGTTGGGCTTGCTTTGGGTTTTGTAAATAATTGTTTAAGTGATGCGTGTTCAAGAATTTAGCAGACAAAAATTTAAAAAATATAATTTTTGTGTTTTGTTACTTTCATTATCAGGGGGACCATAAATTATTTTTTCGTAAATAACTTCAATGTACAGATACACCAATTCTACAGTTTTGTTATATGCATATATGTATTCGTTTAGACACAATATAATTTTTGATACGGTCTTTAGGCATTGTTTTTTTTCTATAGTTTTAGAATTTTATTAGGGTTTTACACTACATAATTACGAAAGATTTTATATGTATAACTCACAATTTCCGAGAAACAGCTAATGATATACAAGTGCAGAGTGAGACACCGTTACGTCAAAACTAAATACACACCCTTTTAAAATGGCGGCCAAATGGGAGTGTTACCATCCGGAAAACTTTATTCTATAATCTCAAACATCTGGATATCGAAAAAAATTACAGCCAAATTTAAAGGCGCAATTCACTTTTTTGGGTCATTTGCCTGGTATATTTTCATTACGAATATTGTTACTCTTTAAAAAAATTTAAAAATTCAAATGTAGCAACCACTTTTTCCATATTATAAAATGCTTAAATACTGTTATATTATTTGTATTGTAAAGCAGCAATACAAAATTTCCATAATTTTTTCCCATACAAATTTAGCCATGCCTTTTCACTCCCTTAGAGGTTGAATTTCAGACAATGCTTAATACTTGTTTCATTATTTGTGTTGAAAAGCAATAACCCAAAATTTTTATGTAAAATTTACCATAACAATTTTTCCCATACAAATCTAGTCACACCTTTTCACCCCCTTAGGGGTTGAAACTCGAAAAATAATTGAATGATATTTAAGTAAAAAATACCATTACAATAGATAACTTTTTTCACCCTGTTGGGCGTGGAATATTATAAATGCTTAAATACTGGATACATTATTTGTATTGAAAAGCAGTAATACTAATTTTTAGGTGAAAATTTCCATAATTTTTCCCATACAAATTTAGCCATCCCTTTTCACTACTCAGGGGTCGAATCTTGGAAAATGCTTAATCCTTCTTTCATTATTTGTATTAAAAAATATTATTGCAAATTTTGAAGTAAAAATATAACAATTATGGTTCTTATACAATTATAGCCACCTCCTTACTAGTTTAATATTGGAAAATTCTTAAATAATTGATTTAATGATTGAATTATAAAGCATTAATGCATATTTTTAAGTAAAAGTTACCATAATAATTTATTTTCAATAAAAATTTTACCACCTTTTTCACCTCCTTAGGGGTTGAATTTCAGAAAATTCTAAAGCACATGTTACATTATTTGTATTGAAGAGAATTAGCACCAATTTTCAAGTAAAAATATACCCCCTAAAAACTTAATCACCCGTTTTCACCCCTTAGAGGGTCTCGGAAAATCCTGACACACGGGTAACCTCATTTTTGTTAAAGAGCACGTACGCCTAGTTTTAAGTAAACATTATCATAATAATATTTTTATTCCTGTACAAATATAACCACCCCTTTTCAACCCTTTAGACGTTGTATCTCGGAAAATCCTTAAACACTGGTAACATTATTTAGCTTTAAGTAAAAGTTACCATAAAATATTTTTTACCATACAAATGTTACTGCTTTTATCTTTGTCTAGGTATAACTGCTTTACACCTTTTCACCCCCTTAAAACCCTCTTTTCGAAAAATCCCTTCTTAAGCGATGCCTCCATTATAAAATCAACACCTCTTCCAAATTTCAATTTTTTTTCATTAGCGGGCGTTGATGTCAGTCGGGACATTATACATACATACATATATATATATATATATATATATATATATATATATATATATATATATATACATATACATATATATATATATACATATATATGTATATATATGTGTATATATATATATATATATATATATATATATATATATATATATATATTTGGTATCTAATTTTTTTCCAATAAATGAGTTTGAAAATATCTTTATAATCATACATTTATATTTATCCCAAACATAGTTTAAGGTCAATATCCAAAAACAATACGCATTATTTTTTAGTAATAAGCTTTCCTAATTAAAAGTTATTTTTCCAACAGATCTCTCACGGACCATTTCACTATGCTTTATCATGCTAGGTCTTTTAATAATTTACTGGGTAGAAGTAAATGTAGTTTGGGTGTACATGAAACTTTGTGCGCCTTTAATTCTCACTCTCATCCTTCTTTACACTAGCAAAACCCATTCACCTTTTCCTCCTTCCATTATCACTGGGATAATTCTGGTCTAATAGCGAAAACTGTGACTTTTTTTTTATATATATGTCAGTTATCTGTGAATCTTTGGAACTTTGTCTATGAAGTTGATTGTTTTAACGCGAAAATATTTTTAAAAAGGCTTCAATACTAAGGTCCCACACGAGATAGTAATAAAACGCTTATGTTGTCCGAATTTATATCTCTATATCTCGCGACTTAAGGGTTGTAGCGCAAAGTGGTGTAAATATTCTGAAAATGGACTACTGTAAGTTACCTGTTAGTATACATACGCCATCATTTGCCGCTTATATCATCGACGCGAAGGAGGAGGGGTCGAAAAAGAGCCTAGAAGTTTACTTTACGCGACCAAAGAATTAGAAGTAACTCAGTAACGGCTATCCGTTACACGAGTTATTGGCACATTGTCGTGTGGATATTATGGTGCCCTAAAAATAAAGTTAAACGGAAAAAAAATAAGGTGTCAAGATAAAGGTTGTGACGGGTACAGCTTATAAAACCTTAAAATTACTTTTTCAGGAAATGCCACGCAATTATGAAAATATTCGGCTCCAGATGCGATCTGGTGGTCGGCGAAAGACGTTTTCACGCAAAAAAATATACGGTTGTGTAGCGATACTACCTGCCAATTTTTTTAGAGTAGCAATATTCGTAATAAAAATGCCCCAGCTAAATGATCCTGAAAAAGTAAATTGGCCATTTTAATTTGGCTGTAATTTGTTTTTTATAAACAGATGGATTGGTCAGGAATGTAGAATCGAGTATTTGGGATAGCAATACTCCTATTTGACCGCCGTTTTAAAAAGGGGCGGACTTAGTTTTGACGAGACAATGTCTCGTCGACAAGTTTTCGTTATAAAAATTATATTGTATGTCATCGGCTGGTTCCGATGACCCAAAACAAACTAAACTCAACCGAACGAAACGCAAGCCGACCTAAAGTAAATAAAATCAACCTAATCAAACCCAAACCAAAGCTAACCCAACCCAACTCAGCCCTACTCAAGCCAACCTAACCCAAAGCAAAGCCAAATAAACCCAACCCAAAACACAACTCAAAGCAAAATAACCTAAAAAAAATTAAAGCAAATTTCTTGAAAAGCAAATTTTCTTGAAAATTTAAAAAAATCAATTCAACCAAACAAACCCACAACAATTGAACCCAACCCAATCAATCCCAGCCCCGCCCAAACAAATACAACGCAATCCAAATCTACGCAACTGAATTTTTGTAACATCATGTGAATTTTTGTAACCCCTATTTTTGTAACATCATGTGTATTATCGGAGACGTATTTCAAAGAAATTTGTAATTCCAACCTAATTACGAGAATATGTAACAATTGTATGGCAATTTCAAGTTTTAATTCAAAGTGTACATAAAAATTTACTTTTATAATTATTATAATATATGCCTGACACTAGAACGCGTGACTAATTCAAGTCGATGGGCCGTTTCATATACTAAACTATTAGTTTCAATGACACAAACTAAATGAAATTAAGTATAGTTAAGGAATATATTTTAATGTAAGTAACAAACTGATACTATTTTGAAACGATTTTTATCCGTTTCATTATAGACGTTTTTACGCTCAACAAGACATAGGCGACAAAACTATTTTTTTGTTGTAATCGAAACACTGACAAAAATTTATATGAAACATTTCGTAGGAAAAAAATATCCATCTACATATTTCAGTAATGACATTTTCACGTAGGGTCGATAAAATGTTATTATCCAGACAAAACCAAAAAATAAATTTAAAACAATATAAAGGCGTTATAAAACCTTAATTTCTTTTGAAAAAAATATATAAGTTCCATTTTATAGTATTTAAAAAAAATATCGATTACTTCATTTCTTATAAAAAGGGTTGGTATAACCCACAATTTTTTTCAGACTTACGGTTGTCGGAATAATAAAAAACTCGATAAACCCCTTTTAAAGTAGCAGCTAAATAGCAAGGGGGAAGATGTGGCTTTAACTTACAATTATTTTTTTTTGATCAAACTACGAATATGGTAAAATAATTATTTACAAAATTTTGTTCCATATTGCGCAATGCTAGAAAATTACGGTTTGTATTGTCGGTTCGTTTCCCATTCTGCATTAATTGCGAGGCAAATTAGAATTCGGTTTTATAATTAGTGGTCCACACGAGGCCAAATATTTTAATGGATTATATAATATTTGTACAAATGGAGTTACGGTTATTTCCCGTTCCCATTTTCAATCTATTTATTTCTGATCTAAGTAGCTCTTAAAATGTTGAAATAAGTTATTCGGAATGTGTTGTCATCTTTGCGTCAAATGTAAATGTTTACTTCTTATGAATAAAACAAGGATACTTTACTGCAACCTTTGGTAATAATGTGTTAATAAATAAAAAAAAATAAATGGATGTGTTGGCAAAATAATAAGATCCCTGTCATATTAGATCTCAAAAAGTGCTAATTATTATCGAATAATGTAAGTAGATTTGATTATGGCAATTACAATTTTAGCTTTTAGGGTTCATTAGTCTTATTACTTCGTTATATGCGACCTATGTAAAATATTAAACAAATGTATTAAATATGTTTCTGCACACATTAAAAGTGGGATCATTGGGAATATCTTCATTCTTAATAATATTCAAATATATAATAACGCTTTGTGCGAGTGCATGTATACCACATTTGACCAATTTTTCTAAGGTGATAACACTTTAATTTGCCTTATCTATTGTCTTTAGACAGACTTCCGTTCCATGAGGTATTCATTTCACTAACCGGTAATAATACGATCTTTGTACAATGTTTTCTTTTCATCTCCTTTCCACATCGTCACTACTCTGTTTTTCTAGCATATATTCTAAGTTGGATTTTCTAGCAATATATCAAGCAGTTGGTTATTTAATTTATATTGACCCACATTTGATCTCTAACTGTAAATCTCGACGCAATCTAGAAATCTGAATATTACATCTCGCATAGACACGAATATTTTGATATAATGAAAGTCCATTCAGAACTCCATATTTCGTATTCTTTTTAACCAATAGTGTAATTTGGGTGGCTCCTTGTAAGACACATTAGCATATTAAAGTATGCTTACTTCTGGAAATACGCATCGTATTTAGAAAGCATGTAACATGTGGTGCGACAAAGCAAATGTCAAAAGAAACTTTAGGTTCAAAGGCTAACAAAAATGAATAACATAACATACTTCTCAATATCAAGATAATTCAATTTATCTGGACGACGAGATCACTAGAAGCTGTCACGATAAAGAGCAAAATTATTTCAGACACGTTACCTGCACCGCATTAAAGAACTAAAAACGTAAAGGCTCGTCCTTGTTGCCGCATGTTGTTCCATGGAATACTCCACTTGCGGTGCAGGTCACTAGGCACCCGTAAAAGTGTCGATAAAATTTGTGTAATTAATTAATTTAATTAGGGTATATTAAATTCTTAAATAAAACATCAATAAACCAAAAATTATGGAAGATTTGAAATAAATGACAATAGCGCGGACTAGTAGTGTAGTTCTAAATTATTTATAAAAGATCCCTTATGGTGAGGCTGGCGTATGCTTTAACCTATTTGTCTATGTGTTAGAAAAACTACACATTCTATATGCTTGAAAGTAGGATAATTATACGTACCTACAACTAGTTTAGGTGAAAAGTCAAAAAGTTATCATTCTTGAAAAATATTAAGCTACAATGTGGTGGACAAACCGTAACCCCGCCCTCTCACCCCTCATGGCTTAATTTTCAATACTAAGTGTTACATTTCACCAATTTATTAAAACTTTGGTTAATATGTTCCGTAAACTTCAAGAAAATATAGACAACTAGGGGATCCTAATTTATAACTGCGCCCAACATGCAGTTGTTAAATTTATTTACAAAATTTCTAATATGAGTGGCTAGTTTTCATAACTTGGCGTAAATTATTTTCGATATGAAAAGTAATTATGCTCTGAGACTATCAACAAAAATGGAAACTGTTTTTCGCGATATCATTTCTAATCCTCCATTGCAAGATTAGATATCACAGATATTAAGTTCTCTGTGTATGCTGTTCAAAGTTTCTGGAGGGAGTAAGTGTATTGAATCCAGTCATAAAGAGTGGATTCATATATGATATGGAGGCTAAACAGATATTCATACCTAAAGAAACATAGCATTCATATTTTTCTGTTAGCGAGAGGATTGCCAATATTTCTCATGGTTCTTGTTTGTATCCTATCATATATATATTTGAGTTATATCCCAACATTGAGGCAATAGGAATACAAATTAAAGCCTCTAATATTTCAAGCATAAATGAGAAGTCATTTTGTAACTACTTGGAATTTAATCCTCAGATCCATTCTAACACCGTGCCATCTCAGTTCACACGGTTACAGAATGACATACCTGTACCTGAGAACATAAATCTAACTGTTAACAATACAACTGTAATGTCTGACCAATTAGGACAAGATTTTGGGCCATTACTGAATAAGTGCCTTGGTCCTAATTATAAAATTTATAATAATTGTAAACCGGGAGCCACCTATTTACAATTAATTAAAAGTATAGATTCTGCTAATTTATGCCCCAACTCAACCATAACAATTCTGTATGGTGATAGCTTATCGGTAAAAAAGAAGGATATTTTGGACACTATAGATAGACTGCTAGAATTGCATAGGAATACAGGTACTAAGTTCATTGTATCTGCTTTTCCTTACATATGTAATGTACAGGAAGATCAAAATAGGCAGATTTTAAATCTTAATATGTGCCTATACAATTTAACACATAGTCATAGTGACTTTATGTCTTTCTTTGATATAAATAAGTTTATATCTTTTTTCAAATTAACTAAAGATACCATGTATCTGTCACTTAGGTTTAAGAGACAAATTGCTAACTTATTAGCATATAATTTATATAGATTAGACAAGGTTATAAATATAACTAATTCTTATAGTTTTAATAATAATAATATAAACTGTCATATTGACACATCTGTTAGTTTAAACTAATAGATGAGACAAAGGGTAAGCAGACATCAGCTGTTACAAATAGTACATCAGAATTTACAGGGCTTATCCTGCAAGGAATTAGAAGTTGATTTATTTAAAAAAAAACAAAATGTTCAGGTTTTTTGTGCAACTGAACATTGGTTACAAAGTCACGAATTACTGTTCAATAATGAATATTACTCCTTAGGTAGTGTATTTGTCAGAAGGAGTGCTCAACGCGGTGGTTCTCTGGTATTTGTTTGTAATAGTATGAAGTATAGGGAACGTAATGATATTGCTAATCTTTCTGTTGAGCGCTCTGCGGAGCTATTCTGTGTTGAACTGGAGCAAGTAATTATGGTTTCCATTTATAGGCCACCACAGAGTGAATATAATGTATTTGAAGTCACAATGAAAGAGGTGTTAAAACGTTTAAGCTGTAGTTATAAGCATTTAGAAGTTTATGGTGATTTTAATATAGATATGCTTGATGAGTCACACTAGTCTTAGATTTACTAGTCTGTTTAAGTCTTTTAACTTACAATATTTATTTGAAGAACCGACCCGAATCACCTAGCATTCTGCTATATGCATAGATAATATATTTAGTAATTGTATACCTCTAAGTAAGTCGATTTTGAGTGAGTTAACATCCGACCACTGTGGGCAGAAAGCCGTATTTCCTATAGGGTCCTCGGAGAAAATAAATAGAATAACCTGTAGGCCGGTGACTGTTGCTCGTCTTAAACAATTTAATGATAATATTTCTACAAGAGTATCAAATATAGACTTAAGCCAGGATGATCCGGACAATCTATATAAATCTTTATCTGGTATCATCAATTCCGAATATAATAACATATTCAAAAGTAAAACCTTCTCTAAGAATACAAAGATTCGGTTTTGTGATTGGGCAACAACTATGTATGGTACGAACGAATGTATGGTACGAAGCAATACAATTTTGATCCTTTGTTTATTTTATACATTAGAAATTATTCAAAAACTTTTAAAAAAGGTTGTAATTCTGCTAAGTTCCTATATTTAAGTCGTAAGATAAAGGGGTCCGATAATAAAATTAAAGCCACCTGGAATATGATCAGTGCTGAAAGTGGGCGCACTAAACAACAAGATCATGATTTCGAATTAAATTCAAACGGTAAAATTTATACAAGCAATTTGGATATGGCCCAAACCTTTAATAACTTTTTTGTTAATATACCCGTAAATACAACAAGTTCCTTAGATTCTTGCCCGGTTAAAGCAGAATCGTTAATTAGAAGTAATGTAAAGGCGTGTGGAGTTTTATTTAACTTTGAATATATAAGCCCCAGTGACATTATGAAATGTTACAAGTCGCTGAATTCCAAAAAAATAGCAGATTTTTGGGGTACATCTGTTAAATTATTAGAAAACATTATTACTGATATAGCACCACATTTGGCTGTAACATTTAATAATTCCAGTGTATTCCAGAGTTAATGATATATAGTAAGGTTATATATACCGTTTTATAAATCTGAAACAAAAAGCGATCCCGGTAACTATAGACCTATTTCTATATTACCAGCGATAAGCAAAATTTTTGAAAAAAAAATGTTACAACAATTAGAATCACATTTTTGTTTAAATAAGCTTCTACATAGTGAACAATTTGGTTTCACTAGGGGTCGCTTCACCATAGATGCAGGTGTTACTCTTTTAAAACATATCTATAGTGCCTGGGAAAAATCGCAAGATGCCATTGGTGTATTCTGTGATCTTTCAAAAGCTTTCGATTGCGTTCAACACAATACACTTTTGCGGAAACTTAGCCACTATGGAATCAGAGGTACAGCACTTGATCTAGTCACCTCCTACCTTAGTAATAGAGTACAATACGTTGATATAAATGGTGTTAGGTCTTCCGAGTCATCCGTCTCTATGGGAGTGCCACAGGGATCTATTCTCGGTCCCTTTCTTTTCTTGATCTATATTAACGATTTACCATTCTATGTACGGAACTTTTGCGATATTGTGCTATTTGCCGACGACACATCACTAATTTTTAAAGTGGACCATACAATAATAAACTTTGACGAAGTAAATGTCTCTCTCGCGAAGGTGTTGGATTGGTTTTCAACTAATAACTTACTTCTAAATTAAAAAAAAAACTAAATGTATTAAGTTTAGCATGCCAAATGTTAGAAGTTTGAGCACAAATCTAATGGTTAATAATGAAACCGTTAATTTTATAGAGTCAAGTGTATTTTCGGGAATAACTTTGGATAGCAGGTTGCAATGGGGCGCCCAAATAAGCATTAGCAGGAAACATCTAGTAGGAAAGCTCAGCTCCACAGCTTACGCAATATATAAAGTCAGACAGGTTACGGATGTAGACACTGCCAGGTTAGTCTACTTTAGTTACTTTCATAGTATAATGTCATACGGAATTCTATTATGGGGTAACGCTGCTGACATTCAAACTATTTTTGTGATCCAAAAGCGCGCAGTACGTGCTATTTATAAGTTAGGCACACGGGTTTCTCTTAGAGAACTATTTAAGGAAATAAATATTTTATCAGTGGCTTCGCAATACATATATGCTAATGTTTTGTTTGTTAAACAAAATCTACATCTTTATCACAAGAATAGCTAAGTGCACTCAATAAACACAAGAAATAAGCACAAATTAGTAGGTACACACCACCGCCTACACAAAGTACACAACTCATTCGCAGGTCTCGGGGTTCAATTATTTAATAAAATACCAGCTACCGTTATGGACCTACCCCTTCACAAATTTAAGCTCACAGTTAAAAATGATTTAATGAAAAGAGGTTACTATTCGATAAATGATTTCTTAAATGATAAAGATAAATGGAATTAGTAGCTCACTCCTTGCAGGGGTTCATCTCAGGGTGGCTTCACTGAGATTGTCATTATTGTTTTCCTTAATTGTTATGTAATTGTTGTACAAGAGATAATTCGTGATCACTGGTCGCAGGTTGACATATTCGTGTGTTGTTTGCATATTTGTTTAGGTCTACGATCTACAGCTAACGTATTTTCAAAATTTACATTTGTATATAGACCACAAAGTGATCATTTTCTGCCTTTTCCTTTTGTTGGTAGATGCTCCCAATACATCATACCATAGTAGTTTCTTCATAGGTTATTACCATTTTGATGCTCGGTGTATTGATTACAGCTCCTTACTTTGTCTAATTTGTAAACCCTCACATTGTAATTTGGCTATTGGAAAAGAGTGGCGTGAGTTTTCTTGCCTGGCTCTTTTTATCACAGCTCTACCTGTTGTGTTGTGAACCAGGCATAAAACGTAAATGTAAACTGACCTTCATAAGTGTAACCTTGTGACCCACATGAATTTTTAATAAAACAAATAAAATAAAATAAAAATATGTTCTTTAGTCTAAGCTGTATTCTCATATGGTGTTATAAAAGAATAAAATATATGCATTTTTATATTATAGGAAAATATATAATGTTTTAGCTTCTTATATCTATTATCAAACCCAATAGCAATATCCTTGAATTATGTGATTAGATATTGTACTTGTATGTCGATGGGCTATGCACACGGAATAAAAGTAAAGTTTCCAATACTTTAATTTTATTTTCCCATCTCTATATCAATTTGTAACTGAGACAGGAGACGTGAGATATAGTAAAAGAGGAAAATGTAAAATCCTAAATACTTATGATGATTAACTCGTTAAGGATAAATTCCTATGTTAATTTTTTTTACCGCATTCCGATAACACTTTTTTCTCATTGTAGAAGATAACGTATAATAATAAAGTAATTCAAATCTTAAAGAAAATAATACATATTACCTTTAATATAAAACTTCGTTTCCTTAATACAGAAATACTTATTTATTTAGAAAATCCTTGCATCGTCCCGATGAAAGAGTACTCACGGCGATTCACTTTTATAAACAGTTTATTGCACTTTCGTGTCTACAAAACAACAGAGTCCAAACTGTACTAAAGTGGGATAATAAAAATTGTAATTAAATTAATTAAATAAAAAAATTGTAATTAATTTTTTTCCCAATACTTGTTTAATTTATTTAAATATATTGGATTCTTGAAAATAATTAAATATACAACTTGCTAACAGAAACCCCTTATCATTTAATGCTACCCTACATCTAATTACTTTATCTGCAATATTAGGTAGTCTTCCTTACACCCGGCCAGATGGCCCCGACTTATTAAACGTTAAGTGTAAAATAAATAATGACAACTAAGGTTGGAAACGACGTTCATAAATTGTAAATTCATTTAATTTAACGTTTATTTTAAAGGCAAAGCTTAGAGAAATTAAGCTTTATTTATTTATTAGTAAACAGAATTCAATGTATTAATTACGAACATATTGCTATTAGAATAATATTTTATACTGAATGAGAAAATGATAATTTATAACAATTAATGTTAGGTATGGAGGACTAGAAGAGATATCCATACAATATGAAAATAAAAAAATCACACGTTACAAAAAACAGGTATTTTAGTATTGAAGGTGTTAAAATAAATAATTAAATTAGTAACATCAAATAATCAATGTAGCGACATCTATGACGTATGTGATTGTGATTATAACTATTGTATCTGATATGTCAACCTTTTGTACATCACTATTATTAAGAAATAAAGTCAGTCAGCCATTGATTATCTAATTGAGTACTCGTCGTTTTAATTTATAATAGGTTATGGGCCCAGTATCGCCCTTAGGAGAAAGTAAAAAATATATTTATCAGTTAGCTAGCTTAGGCATTCTGAAAATCAGTGTTAAAATTAAATCAGTAAATAAATTATTTCGTGATTCGTGAAGTAGCACGTGTTGTCACCACAATTGCGTCTAATCCTTTTCTCACTAACGTACCGAAGCTCAAAGGCCGAGAAAACTATCACGAGTGGGCCTTTGCAGTGGAAAACTTCCTGATTTTGGAAGGCGTGGCGAATACCATCAAAGCGGAGCCTACTAAAGAAACAGCCGAAAATGGTGCAAAAGTTAAAGCAAAATTGATCCTTACTATATATCCCTCGCTGTATGTTCACATAAAAGAAGCTAAATCATCAAAAAGCTTACAGACAAAACTAAAAATTATGTTCGATGATTCTGGATTCTCTCGAAGAATATCGTTGCTGCGCAATTTAATTTCGATCCGTCTTCACAATTGTGAATCAATGACACAATAACAATGTTACGCAAATAATAGAAACGGGACAGAAGTTGTCTGGAACAGGTTTTTTTGTGAACGACGAGTGGATTGGCTACTTGATGCTGGCAGGATTAACTCAAAAATACATTCCCATGATAATGGCGATTGAACACTCAGGGATCGCCATTACTGCTGACGTAGTAAAAACGAAACTCATAGATATGGCCGGAAATGATTGTCAAGCCGGAAGTGCATTCTTGAGTAGAGGGCAGCACAGTCGACAGAAAAAGTCTAAAGTTGACAGCTCTGGAAAGGTGTGTGAAAAAATGACGGCGGTGTTTTGTCTATGAACATGAATGTTAACAAAACGGACAAGGCGAATATAAAATGTTATCGTTGTAAACAATTTGGACACTACAAAAACCAGTGTAATCAGTCAATTAATTATTCCAAGAAAACAAAGAAAACACATGCTTTCTCAGCTGTTTTTCTAAGTGGTAAATACAGAAAACATGAGTGGTATTTAGACAGTGGAGCGAGTGCTCATATGACACATGATGAAAATATGTTGCAAAATAGAATTTTTACATCCAGCATTAGGGAGATTATAGCTGCTAATTGGAGTGCTATGCCAGTTTTGTGCTCGGGTGATGTGGACATTGTAACAGTGACTCCAAACTGTAAATACGAGATTACACTGAAAGATGTGTTATGTGTTCCCGACCTTACTACGAATTTGATATCCATTAGTCAGATGATTAAAATTGGTAATAAAGTAGAATTCAAGAAGAAGAGGTGTGATGTTTACAACAAAAACAATGAATTAGTGGCAGTGGCGAATGAGATTGATGGTGTTTACAAGTTGTCTTTAGAATATAAGCACTAGAATATATTTACATCTTCTGCGGCAGTAAGCGGTGCAGTATGGCAAAGAAGAATGGGTCATCTAAATATGAATGACTTAAATGCAATGAAAGAAGGTGCAGTATCGGGATTATTACACGCTGACAAGCCTGTAATTAACAAAAGTTCGTGCACAGTGTGTTGAGAAGGAAAACAAAGTCAAATCAAAAGTATGATCAAAACCTTTTGATCATACTGGAACACGGAGTGGCAGAGTACTGGATATGATACATGGCGATGTATGCGGACCGATGAAGACGGCTTCGATAGGCGGAGCAAGGTATTTCCTAATATTTATCGATGATTATTCTCGAATGGTTTTTGTTTACTTCCTCAAAGCCAAGAGTGAAGTTTACAAATACTTCAAGGAATTTAAAGCGATGGTTGAGAATCAACAAAGCAATAAAATCAAAATGTTTAGAACAGACAATGGCTTAGAATTTTGCAGCAGGGAATTTGAGATTGATATTTGTTTGAAAGATGCTGAAATAATTCACCAAAAAATAAATCCCTATACTCCGGAGCAGAACGGGTTAAGTGAGCGAATTATTAGAACCTTAGTTGAGCGAGCTCGTTGTTTGTTATTTGATGCTAATCTAGAGAAAATGTTTTGGGTAGAGGCGATTAATACTGCTGTTTATCTCAGGAATAGATCGGTTGCATCAAGATTAAATAACAAAACACCCTTTGAGCTCTGATTTAATTCAAAACCAGATTCAAGTCATATCCAAATATTTGGTAGTGAGATGATGGTCCATATACCAAAGGAAAAAAGGTTGAAATGGGATACCAAGTCACAAAAACACATCCTAGTTGGTTTTTCTGAAAATGTCAAGGGATACAGAGTTTATGATCCCATCAAAAGATGTGTGATTACAAGTAGAGATGTGATCATTCATAAAAGTACTGACAAAAATTATTCACGTGATAATGTATCAGTTTCAGTTGAGGATACTTGTGAAGAAGAAGAATCAGATCATGAAATGAGGCAGGAAGTAGCAATGTTAGAGAACGAAACTACTCTTTCAGTCCAGGATATCTCGAATTGTAAATTTGAGAATGCTATATCAGATTTAGCCTCTACATTCCAGTAATTTGTAAGCACAGATGAAGAGCTAATTACAAGAGAACAATCTGAAGATAAAGAAGAGTCAGATCTAGCAGAAACAATAACTAAACGTATCAAAAAGAAACCTGAGCGTTATGGTTTTACTAATCTATGCATATCATCAAGCACAGAATGTGTCAGTGATCCCATAAATGTTGAAGAAGCATTGAATAGCTTGCATAAAGAAAAATGGATTGAGGCAATGCGAGAAGAACTGCAAGCGTATGAGAACAATTAGGCGTGGGTACCTGTTGACGAGTTGCCTTCTGATAAAACGTTAGTGCAGTGTACGTATATCTGGAAATTTAGTTTATTTGCTGTAGTTGGGGTGTTAAAATATATAATTAAATTAGTAACATCAAATAAACAGAAGGAATTAAGAAAGCATATTCTTTTTGTGAGACAACATTTGAAAGCATAAATTTACCGTAACTTCCAAAATTTCGGGTCATGATTATTCCATAATTAAGACACGGCCGGGTCATGATTATTCCAGAAAATTTACTACAACTACTGCTTACTTACTTTGAACGAAGACCTAAGGCCATGCGAAGAAGGAAGGGTAAGTCTGGAAGCGATATTAAAGAGACCATGTTTATTATTTGATTTCATTTCATTTATCGTTGATTCTAAATTACACAAAAATTCCTTAGTAATCGACAAATAGTTGCGTTACATATGCGTTGCGTTCGTGTAGGATTGCTTTGTTATTCATTTATTTGTTGGCATCTTCGCGCTATTACCATCAAAGCGGAATGCGCAATAATAATATTATGGAATATTCCACATTAATATAATTTGTTTTTCTCTTAAATGTAGTTTCAGAGGAAAACAAATTATATTAACTTAGAACAACGGGAGTTCTGTAAAAGAACTGGGGAACTCTAAGAATTGAATCTATGTAACATGCGAAAAAATTTAAAATTTCATTTTTATTTTTCATTTTAAATGTCATTTCAAACATGCATATAATTTTACAAATAGATGCTCGAAATTAGTATCATTATTAATGAGTAGCAAAAGCGCTGGTGAAATATTTTTTTAGCAAATCTCATGAACTGGGATATCATTAGAAAGGTTGAAAAAAAATTGAGATCCCATTAAACGTATTTCGTCCCATTTACGAAACATTAAGCTTGAAAATAATCTCACGCAGATTCCAGTATATGTAAATAGAATTATTACGGTTTATTGAAAAAGTTGAAAAAATGAACCAAAATAATTAAAATTAATAATGTTCATTTTACCAACGATTTCGAGAGATACAAATGAAGATGTATGTATTCTTGAGATAGTCGATAAAAATTAACAATAGTAATTTTAATAGAAAGTTAGGCAGCCGAAAATGTATATGAGGTCACATTGAAGATCTATATTTCAGATATACAGAACCTTATTATATGAGTGCCCCGACAGTTACTTTTACATATGATTTTAATATTTTTAAATTGTTCCATAATTTTATCTTATTATATTGTTAATCATTTCACACGTTTTAATTTCAAAATACATTTTTAACACCATTTAGTGACCGTGTCATCTAAACGAAACAGGCATAGATAAAAAGCCAAGAATTTTGTCTCAAATTTCATTTATATATTTATATTTATTTACGTTAATTATCAAATTAAAAAAATATAAATTTTAAAATTGTATGCGTGTTCTTATGAAATAATATTACTGGATAGTATTAGAATTATTATTAATGGAAAATAATTAAATGGAAATTAATTACAATAGATACGCCAATCAAATAAGTTAACCACAAGATAGTCTGTCGCCATTAGCTGGATTAGACGATTATTTAAAATGAGTTCATAAAATTTTTGATGCATTATATTATAAATGATTGCCACATATTTTGTAATAATTGGAGTTAGAAATGTCTTTGATGTAACACGGACAGCTCCCAAAAAAAACTGTTAAGTACGACTGTAAATCGCACCACAAAAGATTCATACATACTTAAGTGCTTATAATAATTTATTTTTCCACCCTGTAAATATTACATCTATTAATTTAAGATAATTTTTTGTAGCACTGTTTTCCTTTTTCATAATTTTAACTTTGCCAGTTTCAAAGATGCTTGCTTGCTACATTGCGTTTTCATAGATGCTTTCAGTTTTCAATAACTTTAGAATTATTTTATATAACGTATAAAAAAATTAAGATATAATTTTGACACATGACTGAAATCACATTTTCGCCTACACGACCAAAAATATTTTTATGGCGAATTGCGATTGCCAAATTTATAAAAAAAAAGTTTTAGTTCTTACTCTGCCAAAATTTATGAGTTAATAAGTTTAATAACGAAGCTAGTTTGGAATTTTCTACCTCAAATGGCTTAAGAAACAAGTGGCTCTAAGAGTGGTGCGTAAGGGAACGAAACGCTGAAAAAAACAAACTAATGGGGATAAAAGACGGTAGGTAATATTTTTAATATATATGCATTTATTTAAAAACCCTAGGTCTGACTACAACTTACCTTAAATCCCAATAGATATGCGATCACTAAAAGTATAATAGTTTACAGTACAATATGAAGAACAATTATTAAAATTGAAAAGCACATATTAATTCATATTAAACATGAAACTAACCATCATTCTTGAACTAAAGTAATTGATACAGTAAAACAAAAAAACTTGAGAGGTGTCAAGGGACACCCGAATGGAACGAAGTTCCTTTCGATTGATTAGTGAAGGAATTGTAATAATTTTTTTTTTCTTTTAAGTTATAATAATAATTATTGTTATTATTTTTTATTATTTATTATGTACAAAAAACCTGTATACACTCAACAAAAATAATCGTCGCGACACCACACTGTTCAATGCGAAATAGAAAGACGAAACGAAAATAACTGGCTTGCTTTCTATGAGAGAGAGAGAGACAGAGAAACACGCGCACGCCGCACGGGTTGCAGCGCGCCCTCTAGCAACTATAGCAAAAAGTGTCGTTACAACTTTTGGTCATAATTTTTTCCGTCTAGCCCCCTTTCGCAACGCGCGATAAGGAACTTCGTTCCGATATAAAAATTGGCAATCTAACGTAAGTAGGCGAAAAAACTGTAGGATGTTAGTGCACGCCCTAGGCAGATGAAATAAACTATGGCGGATGAAATAACAGTCATTATCATAAACCGTTGAATTCAATATCGAATGGTTATCTACATAATTTATTTATCTTTTACATATCTAATTGATACATATGGCGGACATATTGTCATGAGACCATTCTCTCATAACCAACCAAAACAGCTATATAAAAAAAGCAAAAGCAGTAGTTTCAAAAATTAGTTATATTGGCATGCTTGAAATTTTCTTAAATAGTCCGCGAAATCCTTTTTCCACTATTTATACTAACCGAACTGAAAAATGATTTTAATAATGTACAACATAGACATTGCTCTCGATAATTAAAATCACAACGTGTGTGTAAACATTTGTATCCTTATAAAGAGGCGCTTGAAATGACGTACTCAATTTTAGTATCATATAGAAAAATTTTTGCGTTGCAATATTCCGTATAATTTGATACGCATGATATTACTCACCCTGATAGCATTCGGTTTGTGCATTAGGACTACAGATCATATATTAAATTGCAGAATTTGCTTTACTCTTACTCTTAATTAAATATGTTTATATATTTATAAAAATATGATTTATGTAGGTCAGTTGTTCATGGTAAGCTACGTGTAATTGCTTATAGGGCACTGCACGCTACTGCTAACAAAACAAATTTTATTTTAGATTAAAGTGATCACACACATATTTCAATTGCTAGGGGCTTTGGCAGGTTGGAACACTTCAATGCCATTGTTGTCAGATGTCAAAGACAATTAAATGAGAACGTCAATTATCAATCAACATATAGATAAAGTTTATCACCGTAACCATTGTGTTTCATTCCTGCTTAGTGGTTCTGGTTCTACAATATTAATTAGATAAGTAGACCAGATTTACTTAGATTCATTTATTCGTTATATAACTTTATCTCTGTTTTACGGAAATTGTTAATTTCCAGTTTTAAGATACTGATAAGTTTAAATATCGAATATCTAAGAAAATTAAATAAATATAAATATCAGCACGGTTTTATTACGTTACTATCAAGTATTTAACTCTGCCATTGGTAAAACTCAAACTTCCAACATTTACACTCAAACTTCCAACAACGCTTTAAGGAAGTTGTCGTGTGACAGTAAGATCCAAAGTTTATTATTATGAGTTTTATTGAAAATAATTTCTTTTTGCAAAATTTTAATATACCGTCATTTTACATTGATTTAGTTTTTTATACAAATTATACGAAGCGTTTTTCCAATAATATTAAATATAGTGAAATCATAGACTGATGAAGTGAGTGAAATCATAGAAAAATGTCCCACTAGAAACGGTGCTAAATGGTGAAATCAGCAGCGTTTCGTTTCAGTTGTATTTCGATTCTCATGAGTATGTTTATCCTGAAGACAATAAAAAAATGCTATATTATATAGTAGAAATTTGTTTAAATTACAGTTCGAGGATTTTAAAAAAGGTTGATGTATGTTACCTTCAGTTTATAATCGTTTCTTGTAAATATTTTTTGTTATTTATTGAAAATTGTATTTTCAGTAACTATATGAATTCCAATGTTGTGACCTTGTAAGGACGTATTTTCAAACGTTATGTAAATTTTTCTTTGCTTTAGTTTTTGAAAATATACTGATGAGGACGGTGTCGGAAAAACAGGAAACCTTTGAAGCAATCAGTAGGTATGTGTCCATCTGTCTGTCATTTCAATAACTCAAACTTCTAAGCCAATAAACTTAAAACTGAAAATATAATTATCAAAGGTTCACAGGTTTGAGTCGTTTAGTGATTAAAAATAGATAACACATTTGATTTTGGCAAAGGCTATCGAGCCTTATCGAGAGCAATGTCTACTACGTTGTAGATTATTAAAATCACTTTTCAGAGAGTTAATAAAACTAATTTTTTAAACTACTGCTTTTCGTTAGAAAATAAAATCGAAAAATCTTCTAGATAGTTCCTACCAAATAGTAATTGTCTATACATATAATAATATTGCAACAGAGTGAATTTTATAAATGGAAATTATTTTAAAAATAGTGATTGATTTAGCGTATAGAGTGATAACAGAAGTCAGAAAACCATTTTTTGGAATTTTTGTCTGTCTGTTGTTTTGTGCGCCAATCATGCGAAATCTACTTACTGGATGGTTTTAGATGAAATTTGGTATGGTAATAGTTTATACCCAAGAGCAACATATGAGAGAAAAGAAATTTTAATAACTTTTTTTATTCCGAATTTCATGCGATCGAAGTCGTAGTCCCAGCTAGTTTGAAATATTTGCAATTGAAAATTTGAAAGATTTGCGTTCTTCTTCGAGTTTCTCTATCGCTTCCTCCCTGGTCAGTGAGTAGCGATCCCATATATACAAAATCTGTCAATTAATTTTCCTGCCCATGAAACTTGGCCACCCCTATCTTTGAACTTGACCTTCGTATTAGCACTGTTGACTGAGAAACCGACTTGCTCGCTCTCATACGCTCTTTTAAGCAAGTCAATTAGTTCTTTCTTTGACGTCGCAAAGAGAGTGGTGTAATTCGTATATAATATTGGTGCCATTAGCTAAGATGCCGGCTTTCGAATACATAGAATAAAATATATATATATATATATATATATATATATATATATATATATATATATACATATATAAATATACATATATATATATATATATTATATATATATATATATATATATAGATATATGTATGTGTACACTAAATTCATCTTCATTTTAAGGCGTTAACAAGAAATCATGAACGCTTATTGACCAGTCTAAGCATTCGTTTTTTTGTGACTCGGCACACTTGAATTTGATTAACTTTTGTAAGTAAATTATTAAACTTATCCATCAGAATAAAGGATACAACGTTGCACGCATAAAATGCTCAGATTAGTTAATCGGCGATCGCTTTTGCATTCATCCAGAAATGAACCAGTGAGATTGTAATCAATATACAATCGACTAGAATGAATGTAATGTGTTTTCTTTGTTAATTGATACGTATATATATATATATATATATATATATATATATATATACACATGTATGTAGCAAATTCTTAGTATGTGATGATGAACTCAAGCCTTATTTTTGAAAATAAAACATTCTACCTAATTTAAAAGTGGACCTCTGTATAGCTTAATAACTCCTACCGCATCAAATAGAAAAACATTAAGTATAAAATCATTATTTTCCTAAAAATAAAATGGTCAATTTCCATATTTATAACATCGTGGTCATTCTTTGAAGTCTGTTCATGGTGTAAACGACTTTGCCGTAAGTTACATTTTAATACTCATGTTAAGCATGTTATCACGCTGAGTGAGTCTTGACAACTGCAAATCCCTTCAAGGAAATATAAATATATCGTATTTTCTATACAGTTCTTGTGACCACTGGTGAAAAAGTAATTCAACCATATCTCTTGTAATTCACAGATCGAAAACAACTGACATTTATATTGTCGATATATATATCAGTTAATAGTTTATTTTTAATTCTTTTAAGTAATGGCTATGTATTTAAAAAAAACGATCGATATTGATTATTTTTTATAACAACTTTTTAAAAGTTATTACGTAATTAGTTAGATATATAGTGTTATTGTTGTTAATTGTAAATTGTGTAGTTGTAAAAAATATTAGTCGTATGCTGTATTTTTTTTTAATTCTTAGTATATTCAAAATGTAATATAAGGCATATATAAATATATATATATATATATATATATATATATATATATATATGTATATATATATACATATATATATATATATATATATATATACATATATATATATATATATATATATACACATATATCGTCGTATATAATATCGACCAGGTCTATTTGCGCCGGTCTGTGAGAAATGTACATTTGTGACAAAAATGTTAATAATTTTGTTACCTTATATCAAATTACTTTCTTATTAAAAACTTCCAAACCTTAACAAACTTCCTTATTGATTATTTTAGATTTATTATGATATTGTTTTATTTTCGATTATTTTGCGAGATTCTTGTTATATCTCATTAGCAATGGTGATGCAATTTAGAAAAAACTGTTACATTACATATTCCGGTATGATGAAATGGTTGCAAAAACTATATATAAGCATGCACATTGCAATATTGTAAATATGCCAAAAATATATCACAACCACCCAACCTGTACCAACGCGGGTGTCCGCGAGTCTCTCAGTATATTGTTATTGCAATACAAAGCAATCGATTATTCGGATATTACAAGAAGATGAGCCCATTGATATTCGTATATTGTGTTTCATTCCATGTGAGAATTATTATTGTATTCATAATTTTATTGGAGATTATTATAGTTGTAATCACAGTTTTATTCGAGGTTATACCACACTCACTCAACGCATGAAAAAATATGATCATAGTGAAGATACTACGTTAATAATGAAGTACACTATCGAAGTATGAGTAGAGGAAAAGGGAGGTGAATTAAAATAAAAGTTAGATAAATTTTTAAAAATAATCCAATTAATACTAAATACTATACCTTTTTCCTAAATTGTGTTAAGGTCAATATAATTTAAATACGCTGCTAATGGAAGAGTACTAATAAAAAAAAAATTAAATATAAAAATATAAAATCATGAAAGTATATTTTTATAAAATAATTATATCAATAAACGTAAAATTTGGAAAGTCACAGTAGTGAAATTAACAATAATAGTAGGTACTTGCAAAATATTTATTTATCATCTAATGCTTCGTTTACGGTTTAATTACTTTTTTATACACATTCCTCACAGTGGTCTGGAAACGAACGCCTTCAAAACGTTAATAGTCTCAAGCACTTCATTAAAAAAATGTATCCCTATTGAATATAACAGTTTTGAGAAATTGAATAGTCTGTGCTTAGTGCCTCTAATTTTATATCTGTATCTAATATGATATTTGTGTTCATTATAATTTAAAGAAAGATTTCCATTACTTTTTCGTATACATAATATTTTCATGTACGTAAGCACTAGGTATAATCATCTCACATTACACCTATCAAATATCGATTTATACATTTCTGAAGGATAAATATTATATTCAAATCTGTCGCAGTCCCCTTAGTAAGCAAGATATATCGCCTTTGTGGTTTCCATCCTGCCCAATTTCATTCCTTTTTAGGGCTGCTCTGAAATATAAATGTTCTAGTCCAAATTTTCGTCCATAGTTATATTTAAGAATTACATACCTGGATTAATTTTGTTTTAGGATGTATTTTTATTAGCTCTTAGATGAAGTTGTTTTCTTTTACTATATCAGAGAACAAAATTATAAACATTTGTATTATTCATATTTAATAATAAATGATCATCTTCTAACCTTACTGTATATATAAGTTACTAAAGATGTATTTCATATCAGAAAAATTTTCATAATTAAAGTCTTCAATTATTGAAGCCGTATCGTCTGCCAATATGAAAATATAAAACTTTTTATTAGTATAAATACTGAGATCATTTACGTAACACAGTGATCATTTATATAATTCATAAGGTGTGGCTAAACCACATCCTATAAATTATGGTGCACATGAGGGGCCGTTTCTAGAGTATTAAAAATTTTCCACTTGCAATCGATTTGACATACGTCATTTGCTAAGTTTAAGTTCCTTACTCATACAGTATAAGCGTTTGATACTCCAAGCAAACCCATACTTTTCGTAGTCGCAAAACAACTCTAAAGTTTTTCATGATTATCCAACACTAATAAAATGCTAGTAGTCTCGGTAGCAATTGAAGTCGTGGATTTTACTCAACAGAAACTAAATTGGTTTGCAGTTGTTAATGCGGTTATTAGTAAAAAAATCCGTCAGCCTTATAGTTATCAGATTTTACTGAATACCAGAGAAAAGAGACAGAATGACAATTTTATATTTCACTAGTTGAATGAAGTTATTACGTACGTCAACTTCATGAAAACCGAGAACAAGCCAATACGCACAGAAACATTGAAAACCAACTTCAAAGTCGTTACTACTTCCTTGTTCAATTCCTTTATTAGTTTAGGGGCATATGCCATAAACCGACTGATGATTTTGATCTAATATTTTTAAATATATTTTATATGATCTATGGCAAATGATTTAATTATAGATTCTTCAAATTGTTATTAGTGGATAGAGATAATTAAGACAAGATCACTACTTTAGATGCAGGAAAATATTTATCGAAGTATTTGTCAATGTCTATATTATCGTCTAAACAGTAATATTTTTTTATTTAAAATTCCATTTGTTCTCAATATATTGATGACGAGATTTTCCTGTAATAAAGGTAGAATATTATTTCATAAATATTCTTAATTGTGTTAGGCGCGTCGATAATTTTTCGCTTGAAATAATTTTGTTTAACTTTCACTCACATGAATTAGGAAAATGTAAGTTTAAAGTAATAATTATTGTATATTTTTAATATTTCATGAAAAAAGAAAAGTTTATCTGACGATTTTCTGATCGCAGTTGTTATTCAGTCATTAAACTATTTCAAAAAAAAAAGAAAGTTATATCCAATATACTGCAAGCAACAAAGTGGTTCCAAATAAATATTAGAAACCTGACCTTGAGTGAAATTTTACTTTTTTGGCGAAAATAATGATCTAAGGAACTTGTCTTGCCTTCCAAATTACTATTTACTGACATTTTGCGCTGTTAGCCGTATTTCGCCTTTTCCATGTTTTAAATTTAGTTATTTATGATGCTCCCAAGCACCTAACTCCGGAGTTTCAAACTTTTAATTAAAAACAATAGGTTTGTATAACAAAAGTATTTTATTAATTATATTATTTAACTTAAAATTTCTCTATAGTACTCACTCACTGATTACCAAAGACATAAAATTCTTGCCACATACAAATGAAGAAATGCATTGGACGTATATTTCTATATGTCATTTTGCCGAGTTAACGTTAAACCGCTCGACTATAGAAGGGTAAGGAGTCTGAGTTTAAATGTAAAGTGGTCAGGTTTCTATATTTATTTTATTTTGTAATGTTATATAAAATAATACTACTTTTCCGATTTCTAATAAAAACTATACTATTATTTTTTTAGTTAAACACTCGCTTAACTTAATTATTTGCTTGTTTTAAGTATACATGTACAGGCTTCAAAAGGTGATGATAAAATTCCTACTTGTACTATAAAAGTGCTGTTCTCTAGGTGTATACCCTTACTTGAAATATACGACATTTAGTTTTATAGACAATTCAACAATTTTGTTTTTGAATTGTCTATAAAAAGCGGTTTCAGTATATATTCTTAATTGAAAGAAACCGCGAAATAAACGAAGAAACATAATAAACGAGGAAAATAACGAAGAAACACATACACAAATAAACGAAGAAACATATACACAAATAAACGAAATAAATGAAGAAGACATAATAATTAATTTAACAATTCATGATCAACTACCATCTATTCATTACCGACTAGTCATTACTCATTAACTATCATCTTCTCATTAGTATCGACTAGTCATCTATCTTAAATAATTATCATTTTCTTTTCAAGTAATTCTTTTAGTGAATACTAGTTATTTTTATACCACAAATTTTCTGATAAATCCCTTATATACATATATATATGTATAGATATACATATATATATATATATATATATATATATATTTTTATATATATATATATATATATATATATATATATATTTTTATATATATATATATATATATATATATATATATATATATAAATATAAAAACATATATATACTCATATAATATAGTCTTATTTAAGTCTTATTTGGAAAAAAAAAATTACCAGATGAAATAGTGTTAACTCAACATGTTCCTTATTTTTCTTTATATGGAAGTTTGTTTATGATAATGAATTGCAATGATGTTTACCTGCAATGTGATTTAAAATATGTTAAAAGGATAATTATTTTTATTGAAATAATTGCATTGTTATAGGTTCAAACCAAAAATTGAATTTTATAAATTATTTCGCCATATATTTTCGGAAAAAACAGAAAAAAATCTTAATATAGTCATTAACCAGCCCTCTTTACTGATTGCAAATCACCACGTTGCTCAATTGTGAACCAAAAACTTTCAAAAAGAACACAACCACGGAAACTTATCTCTTCTTTGAAAATACAAATTAAATTGAGTGTCTCACGATTCAAAATGAATTATGTTATTTGCAAGCATGTTAAATCTGCAATTATTTTGATGAGAGAATGCTATCTACACATATAACAAGACTGTAGAATTGGTGTGCCTATTCATTTAAAAAAAATAAGTTTGGGGGATAATAAGAATACAAAAAGAATTTTTTTATAAAATTTTTGACTGATGGTCTGTGTGTATGTTTATTTAGTTGATCACACTTTATGTAAGAACCACGAAGTGGACTTTGATTTGAAATTTCAACTCAAAGTCCACTTACTGGAAAAAGAAAGTTTATTTTGCAATGCTAATAAAATACATATAAATGTATTTTAGTCTTTAATTTTTCAATAAATTTAATGATAATTTGCAAGATCCATGTAATCAAAATAAAGGGCACAACTAATAAATAATGTTAACCAATATATCGATATATAGCATAATAAACTGTTTTACATTATTTAAACTAACTGCTATATTTTCAGTTGACAGTAGGTAACATTATACATATTCATCTTTAACTCAGTCCTCTCGAGCCTCTGTAAAGGATATTGCTAAATTCATTAAATATAATCGTATAAGGCGTCCAGTAGGCTGTAAATGGTAGGCGACTAAATTCAGTTTCATATAGAAATCTTCGGAACATCATTTCTCAAGTTGGGGATTAATTCAGGGTCGTCGCCAAATCGGTAATTAATTTAAAATATACAGATAGTAGAATGCCAATTAATATTGAAAAGAAAAACCAACACACGGAATTATTTAAAAAAAACAATTTTGTGTATTGGTTGCTACTAAACTAACGCCAAATATATTCAATATACATTTTTTTTTCTCAACTAATTCTTGGGTTTAGTTGTGAATCCTATTCATAGAAAAATACTAAAGTGAATTCAAATAAATTATATTAACCTTTATAAATAAAAGCAGTAATAAGAGATTTAATTTTCAAGATGTCAGTTACTTTCACATATTTACATTTACACTAAATGAGTCTTCATTATTTCCATCATATATTCAACAATAACATTTTTTTGGTTAACATTTTTCTCAATATATTAGGAAGTGATTGAAAAAACTGAAATTCGTTTCTAAAATATCAAGCTTATAAATAATAAAGTAAAATATTTACTTCATTTCTTCTTTTCGACCAAATATTTCTTTAACGATCTTTTAAATAGGATTTCAGTATATTTAAATGCAAAAACATACAAAATATGTATGCATAATATCAATTCTATGCACACATTATATTTTTAAAAATCTGAGAATTGACTTTATTGGTCTTTCAAAGTTGTAGTTACACTTAGGAGTTAATAATTTTTTTGAACATAAAACAAATCCAAATTAAATCCAAATTCTCCTATATCAATTCATATCTGTAAATAGTTTAATATGAAAATTACGCACCATTACCTGTTAAATATTTTATACGTACCTTAATGTATGCGGAACCCTCATAGTGGTACTCGTAGTTAACAAGTTTTTGATTGTAACATACATAATTTTTTGACAATTTTACGTATTTTCAATTACATGTTTACCAATTATAATAATAAAATCCCCTTCTATATTTAGGTACCACCACAACTATTTCTTCGAATAACATTATTCTTTGAGTTTTATATCATAATATCGACACATATTTTTTATCTTTACAATATTGAAGAATAATTTTGAATTGAGTAATAATTTAGTTAATATATTATAAATGTCTTATTTCAAATATATATGTGAAACGGTAAATCTAAATTAATATTAGTATGTTATAATGCGAAATCAGGAGTACACACATAGATACAATCAACTTTAGTGTAAATCAATCCTTCATCTTATACAAAATAATAAAACTTAAATGATTATAAGCAATAAAGACTGATTATCTTACTAAACTATTAGGGAAATTGGACGCTAAAATTAACCAAATACAAAAAATAATCACTCCGGGCTTACGGTAAATTTAAAAAAAATTAATTAATAGTAAGTCTTTATTCGTACGTGCAAACCTTACACAACGATTACATATGCCTTTTATGAAATAAACAATTTTCAACAGGTCTATCCTATTTATGTACGAACGCCCAAACACGCATTTACATAGAAACAAATAGTTAAGAGAAGAAAAATACTAGAAAACTCCCTATAAGAAATTGATGTTTTAACTTTCTTTTCAGACCATTAAACCCGATAATCTATAAAGACAATAATACTTTTCCCACACACCAATACTTTGTAAAATCATGAAGGTGAATAGCCACAAACGTGTTTACCGTTTACTACTTTCGCTTCACTTGGTCTCATGTCATAATATATAATATTAATCTACCGTACTAATTGTTATCGACAACGAGTTCGACAAACAAACAGTCTCTTACTTATAAAATTATGTAATATTTTATTTCATTTTCTCGTGAACAAATCGTATATTTAAATTATTCAGAAAAATCACATTATTTTCAATAACATTAGCTCTAGTAACAGAAGCAATTTTTGTACCATGAATCACCATCAAATAATCTAATAATACAGATGGTAAAAGAAAACATATATTTAACATTAGTTGACATCGGCATCATTATGCGAACAGAAAGCTTTGTTTAATACTCTGCAAGTATTTTATCAATTTACTCGTATAAAGCTAATAAAATAAATAAACCAAAATAGCCCAATTGGGCATTTTTCCGTTGTTTAATGTCATGACAGCAAGTTGAAAGTAGTAAGTCTTTTCTAGGGTACATTTTTAAAAATTTGTTATTGCTGTTACTGCTCCAATGCTTTTTATCATGTTTATAATCGGGGAAAACAGCAATATATGCATATATTTTAACTTAAATGACTATTCGAGATATCCTTTCAAATATTTCCAACGCATTCCTATAAAAAAATTTAGCAGATTCGTATTTCCAATTTTTATTTCGTTGAAAAATAAAATATAAAGTCGTATTATTCATAATACGTCTAAATGTAAAAAAAACTATTTGTAATGATTAAATGTGGCGATAAACTAAGTACCTAATATTATTTTCTTCCTATAGGCTGGAAGCTTTTGTCATTATGCGGCAATTTATATTTAGAAGGAAAACTATTGCTGTTGCTGTTATTAACAATGATGTATTTTTATGTATAATTGAAACAAGTGACTAAGTCGCTTGTTTCATGAAAAATAAATTGAAATGTTACATAATTGCATAAATAAGAAAGAAACTGTCAACCATCAAAATGTGAGTTCGATTAAGGTGCTACTTATAAATAAACGTATACTAGCGCGAAAACTGGCGAATGTTTTCTTTAAAATGGCTAAATAATTGAAAATTATTTTTATTTCAACCTATAATTTTTCATTCATAATGAAAAAAATCTTATAGCCACAAAGAAACAATTCAATAAATCTTTATAACAAAACAATTGACAATTGACTTCAAATAACTACTGAATAAGAAAAACACTGAAAAGTACAAAATAATAAAATACTAGTATTAATTTGAACTTTTAGGGTAAAATACCATTTCCATAATAGAAATAAATTTGTAAAATATTGGTCTGTCAAAGATTTAAGGAGTCTGTGTGAAATTGAATGTGGTTTTGAAAAGTCTGTGTGTGGGCGCACGTGTACGGGCGATTGATGTAGAAGAAAGTCGATACTTGGCAATTATCTAAGCATCTCTTCTTAAGTTTGATCGAAATAACACGACCTGCACTTGACTGAACCATGTATCAAAATAAAATAAATTTATGTATTTTACAAATATTTGTAGAAATAAGTAGAATGCATTATTTATCTAGCTATAGTCGTTCTCGATGTAATCGTGATGAATCGTTTGTCAAAAGTCGTAAGAAAATAGAAAAAAAAATGAATGCCCTATTGTTTAATAAAAGATTTGATAGAATAATAGGAGAATAAATAAACTAAAACAAGACTATCCCGATAGTATAACAAATGCAAAAGCTTAGATCTTCAGGTATTTCTTCTGCAATCACGCATAAATGACTAAACAGATTTTAAAGAAACTTGGTGAAGGAGTAATAATAATTAATAAGTTTGAAATACAAGAGAAATATACGCATCGTAAAGAGGAAGAACGCCATTTTTTGCAGGATAATAGTTGATGCCTCATTCAGACATAGTCTAAAGGCTGATCCGTTATAAATATGCCCTTATAAAAATATTTTTAAAATCTGACTTTCTAAAAAATAATTTACAAAATGAACGTATTCCGAATAATCCATAAGACATCAATATGTTTCGATAAAAAATATGCAATGATAATTGTAACTTATTTTTATGCATTTATCATAGTGTAGTTCCTCGATAGATCACTGTGCGTCAAGAAACTGTTGAAATAAGATTATAATATTTGAAATAATAAAACAAATGTGAATATTAAATTAATAAAAACAGATTATTCTTTTATATAAAACCCGATTTTGATTAAATAGCATTCTAGCGGATATGAGGCATGTGTAATTATTAACTTTACTATGACGCAAATATATTTATGATGAGTGATGGTATTCATTATACCTTGTCAAAAACAAACTATAATCCAAGTACAAAAGTAAAAAATAAAACTAAACAGTAATTTAAATTATGACTTAACTTAATCTAACACAATAGTTGTTATAAACAAATGATTTAGTTTCAAAAATTATAATTGCTAAAAAAATTAAAATTATAATGCACATATTTTACAACACATTTTACACAGCCTGTTACTACAACTACAACTACAAATGCAAAATTAGATTTGTACGTTATTTAAAATTTTTATGTCTTTACATTATTTAAAATTTATATATTTCAGTAAAATATATCTTAAAATGTGATATTAACAAAGAATACTGACAAATTCAGGAAATGTACATTAAAACCAAATATTATTTAAAAAATACAATACATTTGAATTGAGTTTTTACTCATATTAAGAAAGAAGCAATTAAAGTCTTATCTTGTATCGACTATTCGTATTTGCTAACCCTGCTGTAAAGATAATGTCGTGAATATACAGAGAGAATAGGATCACATACGTTCGTACGCATTAAATAAATTGACTTTTGTTTGCTTATAAGAAATATTAACAATTATAAAACTATTTCCTATTTTAAAGTTAATACGTCGTTAATTTTTTACACACCTAGTTGAGCAGCCATAATTGTTGGCACACAGTAAAAATTACATTAAGTTATAACCGCAAACAAGTTCCTTAAACATATTCTTTATTTTTTTGATATATATGTATGTACTTTTTTATATTCGGTTAATATGACCAAATCAAAACAAGAATTTAATGGAATGAGCTTGCATAAAGGATACGACCTTGAAATTTCGAGCCCTTTAGTAAACAGGAGGTATGGTAACGCCCCTCTCTGAATCTGCTTATTCTGTAAAAAAAAAAATAATTCTGCTGAAGACTGCTTAGCCGTTAAAAATTTTATATTAATTCAAGTTGTATTCTATTTTCAACACAAGTGTGTAATTTTTTTGGAGCGATGCTTTAAATTAAGTAATTCTAATTATTGTGTCATGAGTAATGATATCAATAGTATTGTACACAATTATTTTTCCTTTAATTGTGAATGATGAATTTCTACAAAATTAACGCCAAATATGTTCAATAGTATTGTACTTTAATGATATATTAAACAGGTGAAAAGAGAAGTGTTTCGAAATTGTGAAGATATTTTCCGTATTAAATGTTTAAATCAATACTTGTTCAATGACAGTAAATTAATAATGTTACTTTCAAATAACTACTCAATAATGGAGTATTATTGTATTTTTCTAAGTTTGCTTTATAAACTAATTATAAATACAGTCATAGATGATAGATTCGGATATCGACAGCTTAAACTAAAATCTACTGAATAGGATTTTCCACTTTAATTAGCTTTATTTAGGCTATGCGCTTGTATATATACTATTCTCTATCAGATCTTTAACATCTGTTTCTTAAGAATATTACCACATCGGACACTTCCATTAGTAAAAATTTTAATGAATATAAATTTTTATATCCCATTATTCGGTTTACTTATTTTAAAACTGTAAGGTGTATAAATTCATAAAGTGAATTTAATACAATACGTAATATTCACTAAAACTTAACCAAAATAAAAATTCTTCGGATACAGTGGTATGGATAACTGCAATCATCTGGGTAAATTGAGGTGAAATGGGGAACCCCATAATATTTCTTAGATTTAAATATTTAGATTGTACCAAAAATATATATTCACATTTGAGAGAAGAAGTAAAAAAATAAGGATAAGAGAAGAAATAAAAGGAGACAAATATTAAATATTTATAACAACGAGTATTTCATATGTCAGCACATAAAATGTCTCATAACTGCATTCAGTTTGAACCAATATTCGTAGAAATATTACTGAGCGAAAGAAGAAATATTTCAGTATATAATCAGATATAAATATGACCTGATACCGTAAGTCTGCAGTTATAGTGTAAATGATTCTCAATATTATTTAGCACGTTACACTAAAGACAAATAAAATGTAGATCCTGGCGATTTTTATTTAGAAAAAAGATAAAAAAATTTTCAAAATGGTTGTATTTCAAGGATGGATATTTGAACTATCATCGCTTCGAAAATGAAATGCTTGGCAGAACTAAACTTTAGTTTTGATCAGTAAACATTTTTGAAGTTTTGGTACTATTTTTAAAATGAAAGGCGTAAAAAAATAAGGAATCAGCCTTAGGTTCCCAACAGTTGAAGAATATGGGCCTTTAATGATGATTAATCTTAAAAAAGAACTTAGGGTTTCCAATTAAAATTGGCCTGAGGTTTCCAAAAGTTGATTACTAGATTTCTAATATGAGCGACTGGCTCAGGAGATAGATATCTGCATTAATGTTTTCAATAACAATTAAAGTAGTATCGCGGTCTTTTTGAAACTATCTGCACTTAAGTGGTATTAACTTGTATATATATTTATTATATTATTGTCACAAAACTGTACCATAATAAATTAAGAAAAATACTAATACAAGATACCAAATAATAATAATATTTACTATAAATCTGTCCCATACATAGGTAACGTATCACCCAAATTAGGAAAACTCTTAACTAATAATGAAAATATTAATAATATAACATGTACGCATAGTACCTTAAATAACTTGGGTAAAACCCTTATTAATAATAAAGAAAAAATAAATAAATATAAAAAGAGTGTAACGACTGTAATAGTGTATACATAGGTCAAACAGGAAGATATTTCAATACAAGATATAAAGAACACATTGCCAGCTGGCGAAATAATAAACCAGACACATGTCACTTTGCTAAACATCTCATTGAAAATAACCATCACCCCCATACTGATAATGCCCCCTATATATTACAAATAAATACAAAAGGTAATAAACTTAATATCCAAGAAACATTAGAAATAAACAGACATAAAAAAGATATCAAGGTCAATATATTAATTGAACAACTAAATATAATATCATCACCCATTCTTAATATCTTCTAGCTATAATATAAATATACAACATTGATGCTACAGTACCCTAGAAATTTTATCAGCACTAATACACATATAAATATAAGTATATATAATAAAAACAAAAAAATTAAAATAGATAAATAAATAAATATATGAATACAGAAAACCGGAGATATGTAGAATAAGTTTACTTACCTTGTCCTTACTTTCAAATACCCTTGCTTTTGTATAAATATATTACCGATAATAACTTCCATTTAATTTTATTACATACACCGTAAAGTTTGCATTGTATAACCTCACATAATAACAATAATTGAATTTATTACCCTCACTAAAATACTGGTATATTGTATAACTCTCGGTAATATAATAAAACCTACACTGCGCTCCTGCAATAAACTCACTAACATAAACAATGGAAAAATCCGCACAAGCCAGGCTTTCGCTATTGTGTTATCAATATTGTGTTTGAAACATATAAATGCTGTTGGTTGTTCCTAAGAGTTAATCTTTGCTAATATCCCACCTGAAGATGTAATACAACGAAACCTAGATCGTGGTAAAGAAATTAAAGAAAGTATAAATAATACTACATCACGTAGTTTCATTTAATTGTAAACCCTTAAGCTCGAATAACTTCGTTATAATTGGATAGTCTGTATTATTCGATATATGTTTAGTTAGATATATCAGCAGCACAAAAATATTCGAAAATAAAGTGCACAAAAACTACTTTGACGGGTATTTCAATTTTATTTCATTTCGGTTTTATTTATTCATCGTATGATACCGTTAATAATAAGCCATCAATAGGAGCGAAACTATGTACAAAAACAAATTTTTAAATTATTTTTTAAAAATTTGTCTCTTTAAGCTTGATTATTCACTAACATATATAAGCAGAGCATCACAAACCTATTTGTGCGAAAAGACATGTCTGACATAAACAACAAACCTTTGTTATTTTCTAATTAAGGTCAATTTTTAATTCATTTTTGCTTTTTTTTTCAAAAATATTTTAATATTAATTTGTGTCCCTGTGTATTTGTATAACTATTCAGCGTAAACAGAAGATAAAGAAACAGTGGACTCTTTGTGCTATTCAATTTAATTATCTAACGGATTGGTTTTTTAAACAAGTTTGCCAGGTCACAAAAATAATGAAGCATTACTGTATAGAGCTATACAGGGATGCAAACTCAATTGCAAATACTAGTTTAACATAAAAATGAGATGTTGTTAAACAAGAATCTTCTATATTTCAAGGAGAGATTTCTCAAACGCTGAAGTTCATCAATTACGGTATATCTGAAATTACTTCTGAAATACTGAACACACAAAATCAAGCTTTTGCATGACATATGCAACAAAATATAGACTTCCAGAAAATGGCTTACAGATGAAATGAGAATATTGCAACACTTGGTTCACATAAAAAAACCTTTACTACAGTAGCAACGGCGCATTAAAAGTAGATAAGGCCATACGGGAAGTTTTCAATTTTCACAAGGGAGTACGCCAAGGATATAACCCACCTCTAATCTTTTTCAACATCTACAGCAAATATTAGGAATTGGGAAGGTGGGATCACGATGTTTGGAGACCTTACATCTAGCATTAGATACGCTGACCATGTTACACTTACATCTGGAACACCAAGTAAGATGATCGAGTTGTCGAGGCAGGTTGAGATCATCACTGACGAATTTGGACTCTTCATAAACCGAATCAAGACTAACATTATATGTGTAAATACAGCGGGAAACTTTAATAAGATGGTACCCTGAGAGACCTCAAACTGGTTAAAGTTATTAATGATCTGTATTTTCTAATAACCATAAACAGGAATTTCAAAAATAAATCAAAGAAATCAGCATCCGCAATAGGCTGTGGTTCACAGTTAGCCATAGGATACTCAGTTACTTTGCTAATATTATAATGAAAAATCTAGACAACCTGGAGCAAAACATCCTGCTGAAAAGGGAGAATGGGCAAAAGCTCGTAGACGTAGATCAGCTTGTTGGGCTCACCAGATTAAAAAATAGAAATGACCGTTCATGAGGTAGAAAGATGATCGCAAGACTGTGGGAACTAGCGCATTAAAGAAGAAAGAAAGAGACTTGTATACTCTAGCCACCATGAAAAGCTCATAGTAATGGAATAAAGTCAATAAAACTCATATTTCTCTCATACAATAACACGAACACACCCGTGAAATTTATTATAAGAAAGAAATTTATATACTTAATTATAATAGGAACAAAAACTAAGAGCGTTCTGCTACAACACAACACACCGCATGATATATAAGTATCAAGTGTTGTAAATAATAAATAAAACAGAAATAATTTTCGAATTTGCTTCAATTTGATCAAAATACACAGCGTTTCAAAATATCTTTTAATTACTCGTATAAACTTACATTTCTTAATTTCTACAGTAATCATATACAAGAATGCAATCAATAAGT
Source organism: Druceiella hillmani (assembly GCA_039881145.1). Classification (NCBI taxonomy): domain Eukaryota; kingdom Metazoa; phylum Arthropoda; class Insecta; order Lepidoptera; family Hepialidae; genus Druceiella; species Druceiella hillmani. The sequence continues at coordinate 3,530,224 of JAYKKI010000116.1, read as the reverse complement.
GTAACGAAAACTAAATAATGCTTTAGAAAGATTGAACAAATTATTTGTTTAATTTGTACCATGCCTACATGCTCATAAATAACATTGCAGCTTTTGAAATTTATTGAAAAATTAGTGTTGTCAGTTGTTTCCAAATAGAATGATCGATATAGTAAGGAGTAATAATAAATTTACAAAATTTCAAGAACTATATAGTCTTGATTATTGACTTATCCTGCAGGAATGAAAGTTTGCAAGATAGTCGCGAAAACTTAACCGTTAAATTTTTGTCAAATGCTAATTTCGCAACTTGAACATCATACCAACTATTAGGTGTATAAAAAAGTCACATATCTTTTCAATACCAAAGGTTAAGAGCTATAATTTTGGTCTATTATATTTTCCTCTAAAAATTTATACATTTAGGACCAATAAAAATCGGAAAACACAGCTTAAGAAATGAACCCCAGCAACGCAATAAAAAATAAATTTAAGCGACTTAAGAAAAAGAGAATGTTTTTCAAATGCTTTGTGCCCAGGTTTCATTTTGTATTTATTTATTTTTTTTATGTACTTTAACGTATACAATTGACACATACAGCGAACTTATTGCCACGAAAGCCATCTCTTACAGCCAACCATCGTCATTGTTGTTTTTACTATCTGCATGAAGATTTTATACATTAAGAATTTAAAAAGATTCTAAATATTTTGTTTTTCAATCCTTAAGTTTAAATTAACTTTTCACTAATTTTCTTCCCCTGTGTTTGTAGTAATTTCAAAGTAATTAGACTCTTGGGTGTTTTCACTTACAAAATAGCAGTGTTAAATTAGAACGTGGGCTTATTTCATCAAAATATATTTTTAAATAAAATGTTTTAAGTTTTACTTCATTAAAAGAGCATGCGCTTGAACTTTTAAGTAAGTTTAAATCTTACTAATTCCTAATGAGAATAGGTACAAGACTGATTAAAAATGAATATTACCTTAAAAAGAAAGATGAGTCCTTAAAAATTTCGTCCTTAATAAAAGAGGTTTAGATTAATTTCTATCGAGGAATTCCCGTTCTATTAATTATAACCCTTTTGAATGTTGCTTCAAATTGCTAGGATGAAAATTACGGACTATTGCGTCCGTGACATATAAAATAAATAAAGAGTGATGGGTGAAATAGAGATAGAAAATATTTTGTGCCCCACGCTTGCTACTCGGTGTTTTTTTCAGCGAGATAATCTACTTTACGTGGATCGTAGCTCATCTGTTTTACATTGTTTTTTTAATTTTCGATTTTACTCTTCGGATTTGGTATCTTGATTGGTCTATAGTTTAAACTTTGTTTGATTTTTTTTGTTGAAACTTTGTTTGTTGCGTATTTTTTTTATCTGTAGTGGATAGGTTACCAAATATTTACAAGACAGTTGTTATACACTTTTAGAAGCCGAGTATAAATATCGGACAAATTATCAAACATTCGAGAACTGTTGTTAAAGTGTTGAAAAATGTATTTTCTTCTGACTTATAATTTTATACGAATTAATATGTGCAAATTAGTAAAAACAACAACAAGGCAGAGAATAATATAAAGTGCCACTAATCAGAATTCTACAAGCGTACAAGAGTAATGCGATCTCTTGCCCATTTGGTATGACAACGCGGCACTGCTCAAACATAGCAGTACTATGCGATCTTTGCTCATTATAGCATTGTTTTATACTAGCCTTTCCTCCATTAAGTAATGTTTTATTTTTTCATTTTTATTAGCCAGGAATTTTTTTTATGAATCACTTCTCTATTTAGTTATGGCCTTATATTTCTTTACAAAAATGGCTACGTTTACTCATACTTTCTGTATTATAATCGTTATTTAATCGATAAAGAAAAGCCGTAAACGAAAACTTTTAAAATATGAATTTCTTCGGCTTCACCTTCGCATTCGTGTTGGCAGTTCCATTCGCGTCCGCATACGTGTCCGCGTCTGGGTTCCCCTCCCCCCACTATTGTTTAAATATTAAAATTGAATTAATTCTTCAATGTCAATGATTTTATAAGTTTCTAGTAATATTACATTGAATTTTTCGAACGTGGTATAAACATTTTATAAATCTAGATGAAATCATCGTTTCATAGTTAGTACTTATTGTATTAACTTAATATATTTCATAGGTTTTTCTCTTTTAGACTTAAAAAAAGTTTTAGTATATTTTACATTTCGCTATTGATATTTTTACTGATTTAGATTAGTTTATGAATTTAAAAAATTATATATGTCACTAGTGAAGCCCAAAATAATATCAAGATGACCAGAAAAATTGGCTGAATCCTAAAATTTCATTGATCCAAGTCACTTTTAGTTTTGGAATTTGTCAGATACGTTAAAATAATAAAACTGATAGAATATATTGAATAAAATTAATATACGGTAACTATTGAATATATTTGGCGTTAATTTTGTAGAAATTCATTATTCACAATTAAATGAAACCACGATCTAGGTTTCGTTATATTACATCTTCAGGTAGGCTATTAGCAAAGATTAACTCTTACGAACATACAACAGCATATATATCTTTCAAAAACAATGGCGGAAGCCGGGTTTTTCTGGTTTTCCCACTGCTTATGTTAATGAGTTTATTGTAGGGGACCGGTGTAGGTTTTATTATGTTTCCGAGAGTTATACAATATACAAGTATTTTAGTGAGGGTTATAAATTCAATTGATATAATTCTATGAGGTTATACAATGCACATGTTTCGGTGTGCAATAAAATTAAATGTCAGTTATTTTCAGTAATATATTTATACAAAAGCAAGGGTATCTGAAAGTTAGAACAAGATTATACCACTAATTCAAAATATCTCCGGTTTTATTTATTCATTTATTTATTTTGATTTATTTTTTTCCCTTTCTCTTTTTTTTTAATTATTTTATTATATATATTTAGATGTGTAGTTAGGCTGAAACAATTTTAAGAGTACTGTAGTACAAATGTGGTCTAACTATATATCTCTATCTCTTCTTGTTTGACCTATGTATACACTATTGCAGTTGTTACATTTAAGTTTATAGATACCACTCTTTTTATGTTTATCTATTATTCCTTTATTATTATTATTAAGGGTTTTACCCAAGTTATTTAAAGTACTATTCTAAAGTAATATTCTAAGCTGTAAAACTTTGGAATCAACTGGATCTCAGCATCTTGGTGTTATTATTGCTTTCAAGGGCTATATGAAAAAGTTCTATTCAATCTAACTTTTAACTTTTACAGGGTGTCCGGTGGAGCATAAGTTGTATTTTTTATAGTTTGATTATTAGTTAGGAGTTTTCCTAATTTGAGTGACATATTACTTATGTATGGGATAGATTTATAGTAAATTTTATTATTATTTCGTATGACCGGGTATATTTCTTGTATTAGTAATTTAAAAAATATGTAAAAATAAAGTGTACCATTTCCATAAACCAGAAGACTTCATAAATCTACAAAGGGATCCCACCACGACATTTGCAGATAACGTAAAACAAACATTTAAACCCAGTAATATCATATTTTCTAACGAATTCGCTAAACGTAAAGTTACAGAAATGAACCCTAAACCCCCAATTCTCTATGGACAACCTAAAATTCATAAAAGAAATATACCCATACGACTAGTTGTCTCATACACTAACGCACCCTCAAAAAAATTGGCTTTTCACCTTAATAAGATCTTTCGAAATAAAACCGGATTTGCTCCTAAATATATCATTAAAAACTCTTTTGATCTCTGTAATAAAATTAAAAATATACACCTAATACCCAATTGTAAATTAGCATCACTCGACGTAGTAAACTTATTTTCTAATATACCACCAAAAGATTGCCTAAATGTTATTTCAGATATCTTAGAAAAGAAACGGTTAAACCCTATTGAAGCATCGGAAATTAGAGACCTCTTGAAATTATACATGGACCAAAATTATTTCTTATTTGATAAACATTTTTTTTCAACAAGTCAATGGTCTTGCAATGGGCTCCCCCCTCAGTTCCCTTTTAGCCGGGTTATTTATGAACAATCTAGAAACCAGCCTCTTAAGCAGTAAATTAGGGACCAATATAGTATACTATTATAGATTTGTTGACGACATCCTTATCTGTTGGAAAGGTATACAGCGACAGTTAGACCAGTTTGTTAACTTTTCCAACTCTCTACACAATAATATCAAATTCACTTTAGAAGTAAAATCCAATAACAAACTAAACTTTCTAGATATAACAATAGAACGCAAAAATAATAAAAAAAAAATTAAGTATATTTAGAAAAGACACATTTGCAGACTCTACAATTAATGGTCATTCACAATACCCTTGGTCCCATAAGTTAGCAGCGTTCCATTCGATGATTCACAGAGCGTTAACCATCCCTCTAGAAAAACCTAATTTATATAAAGAAATAAAAACTATAAAATAAATCGCGGTGAATAATAATTACAACCCATCAATTATTACAAAACTGTACCATAATAAATTAAGAAAATTACTAATACAAGAAATATACCCGGTCATACCAAATAATAATAAAATTTACTATAAACCTATTCCATACATAAGTAATGTATCACTAAAATTAGGAACACTCCTGACTAATAATCAAACTATAAATAATACATGTGCTTATAGTACTTTAAATAACTTGGATAAAACCCTTATTAATAATAAAGAAAAAATAGATAAACATAAAAAGAGTGGTATCTATAAACTTAAATGTAACGACTGTAATAGTGTATACATAGGTCAAACAAGAAGAGATTTTACCACAAGATATAAGGAACACATTGCCAGCTGGCGAAATAACAAACCAGACACATCTCATTTTGCTAAACACCTCATCGAAAATAACCATCATCCTCATATTGATAATGCCCCCTATATTTTAAAAATAAATACAAAAGGCAATAAACTTAATATCCTAGAAACATTAGAAATAAACAGACATAAAAAAGACAAAATATAATATTATAAAAATTATAAAACTAAATATAATATCATCACCCATACTTAATATCTTCTAGACATAATATAATTAGACCACATTTGTACTACAGTACTCTCCAAATTGTTTCAGCCCAACTACATATCTAAATATATTACTGAGAATAACTTCCATTTTATTTTATTGCTCACCGGAACATTTGCATTGAATAACCTCATAGAATTATATCAATTGAATTTATTACCCTCACTTGTTAGATGTTCGTAAGAGTTAATCTTTGCTAATAGCCCACCTGAAGATGTTGTAATACAAGAAACCTAGGTCGTGGTAAAGAAAAAAAAGAAAGTAGAAATAGTGCTACATCACGTAGTTTTATTTATTCGGTAACTAATTATCAAACGTGAACTCCATAAGCCATTTCTAAAGCAATAGAAAATATTAAGATTTGTCCCCCCTTGCAATATCTCGTTGATTAACATAAGTTCGTTGAAAATTTGTAAACGCAGGAACTTATTCGTGTGCACTCTAGGCAAATAAAATAAATTAAGATTCCGTCCTCTCACGGAACAGGCAGGAGTATAAAGCATTACGAAATCCCAAATCAAAGGGTTACCGTCATGATTATTTTATAATTAAAAAATGCATAACCATGAGCAGTCTCTTGGCAAGTGAAGTGAATTGCATCCGATGTGCCCATTATAAAATCTAATGGAAACAAATGACAGTAGAACCAGTATGTTTTCTAAATAAAAATCTATTATATATCTTTAACACTTTTTACAATACAATTAAATGAAACTACGTGATGTAGTATTATTCTTACCTTATTTAAATTCTTTACCACGACCTAAGTTTCGTTGTAATACAACATCTTCAAGTGGCAATTTTTCCCACATAAATATTCCAAACTTTTTCCAACATAAATACATAAGTTGCTTCATGTGGACACTGGATGATTACATTAGTTTCAGAAGTACTTCGACTAAAGGATTAAGCACGTTTACAGTACACGTACTATTATCAAAATCATTTAAATGTCACATGACAAATTCTAGTATTCTGTGGGCCATTTGACCCATTTCAATTATACGACCAGGAAATGTTAGATTGTCATTCATAATTACACCGAGATCCCGCATGGATAATAACCTCTGAGCGGCAATATATTGTAGTTTTGCATAAAGGGTACATGTTGACGTGAATATATCATCGTTGCGCATTTGCTCACATTAAATTGTAGCTTATTGCTTAGACTCCATAGAAATACTAAGTCGATATAACTTTGAAATAGCTCACAATCAAATTTCTTTTCTATCTCCGAGAATAGTTATGAATCATCGGGAAACAGAAAGCAACGAGCAGTGCTGACAGCCAAGGGCAGATCATTAATCATATTGCGTAAAAACGGACCCAAGTTAATACATCAACTGACCCCATATTGAGTAATATATGGCCTTGATCTGAAATTTTCATACTGAACATAATGCTTTCCAACCCGAAAGTAACTGTCGAAAAATTTTACTAGAGCGTTAGACATCCCATCCTCAAATAATTTTACTAGGAGAATATTGTTGTCGACTCGTTCAAATGCCTTATTAAAATCAAAATAAGCCACAACTACTTGCCATCTAAATCTTTAGCAACATATCCACAAAATTAGTGGGATTAGTGATGGTCGTCTGCTTAGGACAAAAACAGTGTTGACGGTCCGTCAAACGGCATTGACCTTAAGCATATATGCGACGAAACAAAATGGTTTTAAATACCGTAGAATATGTCGATAACACTAGTACAGGTCTATAATTGTTTGCACTAGACCTAGAACTAGATTTGAGAATAGGTATTTTCAAGGATTGATCTCTCAAATTTATGGATAAATTTTGGAAATTAAGAATAGATTTATTATAAATGTAATCGATTTGATAATGATCTTAGACCAAGCCTTGATTAAGTACGGGTGTAGGCTATCAGGACCGAGGAACTGTTTTGTATGAGCTGTTTCTATGCGAGCTCAACTTCAGGATATGAAATATAGATAAAGAATGTAATTATAAAACGATTTTTATTATTTTGAAGCCGGGAAAGGAATGTGACGTTACTTAGCCAGTTCCTATGAGATTTTATTTAAAATAATTTTTTTGTTATAAAGTAAATGCGAGTGGAAATTGTTTTTATTAAATACTAGCTGTGATTGAAATTTTATTCGCATGAAATTCGGAATAAAAAAAGTAACATAATATTTTCTCTGTTTGTTGATTTTGCAATATCAAAGATTATAAAATTTACGAAAAACGCTAGTACATGGCATTGTCAGTACCAATATCGTAATATTCACCAAGTTAACTTTTTATGTTAATGACATCCAGACCAGCGCGTCATCCTATATGGTGTCCGAGATTAGAAACTATTACCATACTAAATTTCATCAAAATCCGTTTAATAGATTTCGCATGATTGAAAAATAAATTAATAAATAGAGAAAGAAACACAGTCAAATATTCTAAAAACAGTTTTCTGGCTTCTATTATCATTCTATATTTTAAATAATTTACTTTCTTGTGGTTTTATTATATTTTTATATATATTTTTTAATTTGACATCCTTCCCTGAAAGTATGCACGCGCGCACGCTTGGAGGTACGCACGCACACACGCACGCACGCCCGCACGCCTGCTCCATACATGTATGCAAGCCCGCTCGCAAGGACATACGTACGTACGCACGCATGTACGCAGATACGCACACACGCACGCATGCACTCATGCGCGCACACACGCATACATGCCCACATGCAAGCACGCACGAAAACAAACAAACACACACACACACACTACACACACATACATATACACACATAAACATACACATACACATAAACATAAACACACACACAATTTTTATTAAACCTGCTTCCTTTAGTACCTCGTCCTATCCAAAAATACTGCACGCTACCCAGTTCTACTTGTACGTAACATATTTTTCTCTTGGTATTAACTTTCGTAATTATTATTTTTTACTTATTTCCATACGTTTTTTTCATATCATATCCGCTTGTTCCAGCCATTGTTTTTAACGAAAATTTCATGTATTTTTTAATAATTAAACAATGTGTATTATAATTTGTACAAATACACTAATCGGATACAACTGATGAAATATAAGTAATTCACATTATATTATAATACCCTTAAATCGGTACTCCTTATTCATATCCACTCTTCAGCGTTTTTCTTCATTGCCCGATAACCACTTGTACGATGTTCCGGGATTAAGAAAAGGCTATCTCGGACCCGCGTTACATGGCATTGAGCGCTGCTGGATCAAATTTACACGTTACATATAGACTTCATCGCCTTTGTAATGAACAGTCTACTTAAAAAATAGAGCACGTGATACCTACTACGATTATGCACCGATTGTGGCCCACGGAAATCTGGTCGTGTATGGGAAAGCACTTTTAGGGATTCTAAAAATGTTGTAAGCTGTTTACAGAGATTTTTTTCCATAATTCACCTATTAAATACTCCGATTACTCTCACTAAACTTTGTCTTGCTTGCAGTTGGAGTGTTCAGTTTTTTTTCCAATTATCGCATCGTTCCTACCATCCTATTATTAACCTATTATTTTAAGCTCAATTTTTTTACACTCCTTATTTCATATAATTCTTGATTGCATTGTAAATATGAAACAAAGTTAAAGTATTTTGATGCATTTCTTTGCTTCATTCAGATTAATTTAATAATTATTTTTAAAAATGCCTGTCCTCGTGGTAAACTTATTAACGATGATTTTCATAGTAGTGGATATCGACATTTATCCAACAATTTTGTCAATTATACTCAAAATCAATAATATATGCTGTTACATGGAATTTCATTTTTTGGATCCCTTATCCAAAATGGTTCTGACGGAATATTACTTACAGCAAAGCTATGGGCAAAGCAAATTTTTGGTTCATTTCTCAATCAGTCTGTTCGAGGCTTCTTAGTTTAAAACAAAATAAGGTATGGACTTAACATTTAGCATGTAGAAACTTGGCACAATCCTGAAAATTATATTTAAAATGAGTGAAAATTATATTTTAACTAACAAAAAGGAAAAGAGAGTCAAATTTATTTTCATCCACGTACATGTGGGATATCCTTCACGCACATGTGGGATGAATAATCCTATCAGTAGAGTACAAGTCGGACTTTTTTAATGTTTTCATTAAAAAACAAACTATTTATTGAACTATCAAATTTAGAATTTTTAAATTGATAACTTCATGTGTATCGAAATAAGATATTCCGTAGGAAGCTGTAATTCAGCTCTATCATTTCTCATAGCCTGTATTTAAACTAATAAATTTAATGAGTAAATATAAAAGAATAAAAAGTTATGCATAATAAAACTAAGGCATTTTTCAGAAAGTTATATGTTATCACGCTTTATATTGTGAAAAATAAATGAAATATGAAAAATTTATATATTGAAAATGGTTATATACATGTATGCATATATATATATATATATATATATATATATATATATATATATATATATATATATATTTATTTACATATATATATATATATATATATATATATATATATACAACTATATCTACAACAAATTGTGTTAACACACGTTACAAGTGCTTTCGTACTGTTGAAGCTATATCTATGGACTTCGTATTTTAAACAGAAGCCTAATTAATGTTTTAATGTCGCTCTTGCAAAACTCCAGAGTTGCACGCAGAATTGCATTTGCTGGGTAAGACAGAAATAGTAATTTCGAATTATTAAATTTGTTAACCCTTTAAAAGTAATTAATGGCTGTAGTTTGACTCGAACTTGGTTGCTGTGTTAAGTACATTGAAAGTTAATTAAAGATAATTCAAGTCTACACTATTTTTAAATCTGCCTACAATTTTCAAAAAAGATAATAAGAAATGCTACAATTTATGAAAAATGAATAAAAAAACATGTTGAACACGCAAATTAAATAATCAAATTATGGAATTCTAAAATATTCCAATTTAGTAGAGGCATATTTCTTCACAGTTTTCATCTCGCTGAAACATTTTTGTTACTATGTGGATGAAACTGATCATCCCAGTTCGAATTCTCGATTTACATTGATGTTATGCAATTTTTTTTTTTGGTTAAAATATGCAAAGTTGCCTCCTAAACCTCGTAATATAATTCATATTACGAGTATTTCTTAAAATATTATCCATCTTTCAACTATGGATAGAGGGGACCGTGATCTGCCAGAAAATATAATTACATATTTGTCAAAACATAAGTCCCACAAAATATAAGTTTCTGAAATTAGTCAATGTCGATACTTTGAAAAATAATTATTTTGACGTTACGTTGCTTCTAAAATATCAAAATAAATCTTGTATGACAGTAAAGAAACCGTTACTTTAACCAAGAATTTAAGAACGGACGTGTCGATGTGACTGTAAGATCGGTTAGGTCAAATATTTGTTGACATATTATGAAAATCAGAACAAAATAGCTGTAGTCCGTTAATCGTGAATTAAGATTGATCACATGTTTACGAGATGATTTTAAGTTATATGAAAATGAGAGTTTACATTCGAATAATAATTTTGATGCAAACTTAAATTACCATCATTACATTTTCCATCCAAGGTCAAAAAATAATGCGGAGCGATAAAGTCTTCCTGGCACGATTTGATATAATGAAACTATTGCTTTCGGTAGGAACGTTTAAAAATTTACGTAGAATAATTTTTACGAGAACCCGTAATTATAATTAAAAGACTAATGCAACATAATTCGAATGGGACTAATTTTACTCCGGCAGACGCAAAACGATTCAGATGCAAAACTTTATTTACAGATACAAAATTACATTACTCCTCAATATTAACACGGAGTCTGTTTTGACAATAAAACTTAATGAATGTATATTTTTTATAATGGACGTAAAAAGATTAAAGAATGCATGAATGAGGTGCAAAAAATTGTTCAAATGCCTAATATGTACACCACCAGCTTTACACATATTAAGTGGGCCCCAATTTTTATATTTAAGCCCGGCGTGACAAATATGTGAACATGTGTTCTTTAACGGTGCATTATATCTTTTTGCACCAAATTACGGATAAAACAAATTGCTTAATTTTGAAACGTTAAAAGTAACGTAGATTCAACGGGCTTCAAGGTGGCTAATCTGAATTCGGTGGATGTCCTTAGTGTTAAGATAACTACATTTTTTAGTTTTTTACAAATTAAATACTGGACTACATATTGGACTATCGATAAATGTGTTAAAATTTTCCATAATAAAAAATTATATTACGCAACGAAAAATGTTTCTATTTCGTCACAGCCTCAAAATATTTACAGTTCTAGATATGTTAGGGGTGATGTAGTGATTTAAATTAATAAACGACAAGTATAATATATTTTGAATTTTGATTCTGTCGATTGGGATATAATTAAGTAGACCTTTCTGAATCAAATTGTTTTTTTTAAATAATTTTTAACCCCGTTTGTGAAATATTAAGCTTTAAAATAAGGTTCTCTCGCTTCCCAACCATCTTTCTCTAACTTTTCGATAATGGATTTGAAAAACCTGAAAAAATTACAGGTATATTTAAAATACCCGTTCGTGCTCTTTATGCCTCATATACTAATATTAACTGTCTGTATTTGAATCTTGGTATTCTTTTTTAGGTTTCCGTACCTCAAAAGGATAAAAAGAATTCTTACGGGATAACTTAGTTGTTCATCTGTCTGTCTGTATGTCAAAACCCTTTTTTCTCAAGAACGCGTGGAGGTATCAATTTAAATAATATCAAATACTTAGGTCTACGACCCCTTGGAACGTTAAAAAAATCAAGCTTCTAAGTCAACGCAATAAATATGTCGCATATTTTGACACTCGCAAATAAATCAAAACGTATATGGCACTTCCCGTTGATCTATAATTATAAGATTTAGCAAAAAGTAAGGTTTTTACACTTAATTTTTTTTTAATATGGGCCTCTTAAAGATATAGTAGGCAATATATTTTCATCCTAAAAATTAAAATTTTGTAAACAGTTTAATAGTTACATTATGTACCTTTACAAATGCCTAAATGTGTCCGGAATCCTCGTAGTAGTGCTTGACGCGTTTTTTTTTTCTTATTTATTTTTTTCATTTCATGTGTCATGATTTAGTCTAAACGTTTTGTTATAACATATTTTAACTAAAAACAAAATGGAAATTATTCTTCTTGTTTACGTGGGTCATTGGGCTGCTTCGACATAATTCCCTTTTCGGAAGCAATTCAGAAAATGAAGTATTAGCGGAGAAAAAAATTATTTCGGTCCGAGGGTGAGATCAGAAAATATATGGAAAATACATTATATGTAGAAATAATAAGTAGAAAATATATTATATTAATTTTCACAGTAATGTGTGATATAAAAGTTTTTAAAAAATGTTTTAGAATAATAATCCATCAGTTGCTTATTTATCCAATAGTTGTTGATATTTTTTTTCGACATTTTTTCGATATTTTTTTTTATATATAAGCAAAATAAACGCAATTCTGATATCATGACAACCGACTTATAAACGAATCGATCCGCGTAATCAATCAATACATACGTCGAACAAGATACGTGCCCGCAGACGCTGTCCACATAATTAAATAGTTAACAGAATTTAGAATAATTGAAACAAATCAGGTTGATTTATTCAACTGAAAAATAAATATATCAACAACGTCTCTGAGACGCGCGATTAAGGCGCTAAATTAGACTCGAAGTTAATTTACGGTACCCATGCGGATAGCATTCTGTGAAATGGTGTCGAGTAGATGTGCAGTACCCAACTTAAAACGTGTACTTTGATTAAATTCCGTACCCTTTCTCTTGGATATTCTGGATGAATGTTTCACGTAATTTTCTTACTCTTCAGTTGCTTGAAATAGTAAAATATTGATAACATGCTCGTGCTTATGAAGTAACACGCGATAATATTTTTTTGTTTACTTTCAAAGTAATTTCAACCAATCCAACAATTATAGACTCGGGACTCAAATTTATATAACGATTTTCAAATGTATCCATTTTTGGTAGTGAATATTTATGCATTTTACATAAAATTTGTAAACAAACAATGAGATCATAAAAGAAAACTGAAGAAGTCCATACTAACTTAATCGTATTTTAAAAACAGTGATTAAAAAAGGATAACACAATGTATTTACCTCAAATTTATAGTAAGCATATAAAGAATTGGTGATTAATTACTTTAGTCAAAAGATGGATCAGTCTTCCGAGGTACACACTGTCTGGCTTGGCGATCGTATGTATTTGTCGCGATCTACTCTCTCTAGTCCTATACATTTAAGTCTCTAATTTTGGCCTTATTTTGGGTGTATAAAAGAGTATGCCGAAACCAACATAATCATTCAATATTTGCTGCCTGGATTCGTATTATATTACATTACACACCTAATAATAAGTACTCTCCTTGTACTCGTCGAAAGTTAAGACAAATGGATTACTTTATCTCACAGTTAAATTATGATTTCCGGAGTTCAGTAAGAAAAAAATGCACTTTTTGAGATAATTTACGGACCCTCCCTCTGTGTGTGTTTTTTTGAAAAACTATTTGGAGTAAAAACTTAACATTTTCCATTGCATTTTAATCGGAACATATTTTGAAAAGGCTAACATTGAATATGTTTATATAGAAATTTTCGAGAAGAAAATGAAGTGTTCGATTTTTTTCTTAATTTTATGTGTAAAGTATTACAAGGCAAGGATAGAAAGGAAAATTTACAAGATTCAAAACTTGTTTTTTTATGTTAGGTATTCTTTAGAATTGTATATACTTTAGAAAAATTAATAAGAAATATGAAGCTCACTGAAATCGCAAAATGGCTAGCCAAAATTAAAAAAAAAGTAGCTTCACTTCAAATTTTCCTAAAGTTTATGGAAACCTCTAAGTTTTTGAGACTAATACGATTATTTCGCCTGTAAAAGTAATATTTATATGATGAAATATAAAATTAATGTTCGTAAATAATTTAAAAGAAATACTATATATCCTAAATGGTTACATATGATTAAATGAATAGACATTTTATTTTTGTCTTTCAAATTTGGATTTCTACAAATGAAAGTGTCTATAGGCCCGTTTATTTATTAGGCAAGTAGATTTTAATTTCATGTTTACTTATTTTACTATATTGCAATGTAGTTAGTTCAAAAATTTATTTTGGTTTCTGAGCTGAAAACATAAGTCATAAATCAACTGTCTTCGAACAATCCATAATTTATAATATTAGATTTAAATGATAAAAGAGTGAGTAACTAATTTTTTATACACATAAATTGTTTCCGTACAGTATACACATCAATTGTTTCTTTAGGTACGCAGTTCCAAAATAGTCGGTAGTGCCACACTTGTATAAATTATTATTAACATAATTAAGAAAAAAGATTTCAGACATTTCTCCCGTTCTGTCTCTTCCGTTTTCTATGTCCTACTCATTTTGAATATTTTTTCGAATAATTAATTTTCAAGAACCATCCTGAACTTTTATTATTTATTACGTTATTGACTTCAATCTAGCTTACAAATACAAATAATAATTAGCTCTTTGTAAATGTTTAATACCAAAGAATTTTCTAATTATTCCGCCTCTATCCGCCTTTCAAAAGGTGGTCATCGTGGTTTTTATTACTTATGTCGGTCTTTTATTTTGAATATACAGATAATGTCTTCAACAAAAACTTAAAAGGAAAACGAAAATATTTATATTTAAGTGGATATTTTAATTTAAAATTTACGCAAAAAAATAACCTATTTGATACATTAAATTCGGGCATAATTGTTAAACATATATATGTAAAGTTGTTATTAGCCTTTATGACGAGGTTTTTTCAAATATTTTGGCAGAAAATTGTCTAAAATCTATTAGTTGAATTATGTGCTTCAATAAATTCATTAAATGTGCGACCTCTGTATGCAAACAAATTTAAATGCTTAAAGTTTAACTTCAAAATTATGACAAAAAACCACTGTCGATTAATAAATGGGATTGAAACGAGAAATTTCCGATTCGAACCCGACTTGAGGAGGCTGGATTAGGAATGTAACTCATATATGTTAAACATTCTTCCTAATTATACTGTGCGATTCAATTATTTTTGTTATTAGCCGTATGTAGATTGCTATTTCATTTGATAACATACATCACTATTACCTGAGATAGAAAATGTTTTTTTTTCATTAGTTACAAAACTTTTTTTTTATAAACTTAATACTTGTGAAAATAAAAGGGTAGAGGATACGAAGAAAAAATTTCTCCAAAGACACTGACCATAAAATCCTTTTCTTCACTTTACGATTGGAATTAGTTTCATGAAACAAAACGTTTCTCCTGAGATAAATTTATCTCCACGAAATATACCCAAGGGCCGCATTAAATCACGGTTCAGGTAACAGGTTGACGATTGTCGCTCTATACGATATTCAATCGATTTACACGTACACACACGACTACATACTACAATAACAAATCTAAAATACTTTTTTTTTAGCAATTTGGAATTCAGGGTGCAAGAAAAATGAAACCCTTTCTCTCCTTATTATGAAAACAGGAAGGTAGGGTAAACATTACAAGAAGTTAACTCCTTTGTGCTACGTCTCTTAACATTTTTATTAAATCCATTAACTTCTATTTAAAATTTAATTATATCTAGATTTAAGTTTCATCGGGCTTTTATTTTCATGAGTTTTCCTAAATTTCCTTATTTTTTCTTAAATTCTTTGTAATATTTAAATATATTTTTTTTTGTTTTTCAATTACACAAGAACTAAAAAATTGACCGCACTTAAATGTTATGCGTAAAAATATAATTTTATAGCCAAATTACTTTTAAGTTTAGATGGAATTTCTAATAAAAATTGTCTTTTTATTCGTCTTTTAGTATATAAACGAGTTTTCGTTATATTTGTTAAAAAATTATTTGTTAAATATTATTTTGTGTGAAATTATTTAATGCGTTTTCAGATGAATTCATAGTACAATATTGCTTTCCCAAGCAGTGAGGCTAATAAAGATGCCCGATTATATACCTTTTGAAAATATAGCTAAACTTTATATTAATCACAGGAAGGACTACTTTTTCAAAGACTGTATATTAAGTGATATTTTTTCGTGGTATGAAATGTATAACTAATACAAATTAATATATTTTAATAAAATTAAAATAAAACTATACAGCAGACTGAACTCCACAATCATCTGGCAAATCAACAAATTCCAAATATAAACCATAATATTACCAATATGTACCACAATTTTTCAGATGCCTTAATATCACCTTCAAGCAAGAAGAAAAAATTGAAATACCGCGCAAAAGATACTCATTAAATAATTAGTCATATGAAGCAAACTTTATTTTTATAGCAGTACCCAGCCACTGCTTGCATGACATCAGCGCCGCCTAGCGTCGGTAACACTAAAGGCGCGTCAATTTGACTTATACGCTTAAAATTAACAGCTCTGGTAAAGGTTTACATGAATAATATGAAAATAATGAAGGACGTTAACTTATACTACATACATTTTTTTTTTATTGTGTTTCTTACTATGTATCATTTTTTTCTTTGTTATTTTTGGCAAAGAAAAGCACTTGAGTTTTCGATAAAATTATATTAGATTGTACTGGATTGTTTATCTTGTTATTAATTGTAAAGTGAAGAAAATTATTTAAATAAATGCTTTTAATAACAAATTCTTACAACATTTTAGTTGTCCGCACCTAGAATAAATAATATCCTTTTATTTTCAGCTTAAACAATTAATTCAATAATCAATGTGTTACTTCTATTATAATCTTCCAACCACAATTTGTTATTTCTTGAAGTATTTATACATTTTACTCAATAGCAACCATCCTGTTTCCAACATTTCGAATATTTACTTTTAATGCATAAAATGTGAAGTACGAGTTCAGTAAAACAAAAACGTTTGCGGTTTTTTTTAATTTAAACTATATGCATAAAAATGACTTAGGTATTTAAAAAAAGAACTCAGTCTTGATTACTTTCTTATACAAATTGATTATAAAAAATTAACTCACAATGATTATCTTTATTTTTTTTTCACTTGAGTATTTTTTTCTACTTTTATTTCAATTGAACGAAAGTAGTGAAAAATAAATTAAATATAATATTTTTTTGGGTTTATAAACAGTAACATTTTTATTCTTGATAAAATGAATGTGTTGTCAATCATCAATTTATTTAAAAAAAAATTAATAATACGTTTTTAAGGTTGGTAGAATTGCTAGTTTTTTTAAAAACTAAATGAGATAGTTTTAAAAATTAGTTTTTATTAATGTCTTATTTAACTTTTCCTCTTATTATCGCCATTCATATTTATATGTATTATTAAATTCATAGTATATTATTATAAACTTAAGATAAAAACTGGGAAAAAAATTTGCAATACAAAAAGAAAGTATTATTGTGAGTATTTTTTTATCAAATCAAGTTATAATAATAAAATAGTAGTGATTGTTACTTATATTTTAAAACATGTCGTTTTATATGTGGAATAAGCAGAAACAAATCAGTAAATTTCACATTTTTTCTAAACTGCACTAGTTCCAAAAATAAACATGACAGTATACCTAAGTCTATTGAGTGGAAATATCTACAGGCTCCCGTAAAATATTATCATAGAAAATGACAATATTTTAAGGGAGCCCCCAAAAATTTCTATTGATGCTATAGCGAATGCTTCGGTTGATTTTGTTACCTCACTC
This sequence comes from Druceiella hillmani, assembly GCA_039881145.1. Taxonomy (NCBI): domain Eukaryota; kingdom Metazoa; phylum Arthropoda; class Insecta; order Lepidoptera; family Hepialidae; genus Druceiella; species Druceiella hillmani. Next base: position 3,512,472 of record JAYKKI010000116.1, on the reverse strand, counting down.
TATAGTCTGCACCCGGTCGATACTCCCGATATGTACTTGCAACAGTTTGTACAAAAATAGTTTTTTTTTTCCAAAATTTTAGCCACAATTTTTTATTAAAATATATAGTTACATTTTCGACTTATCACTACTGTTACTATCAGGAACCATATGTCTCTTCTACTTAGCACAATTTCGTGCTATGTCAGAGTGAAGTTAAGCTTCTTTTAGGTCTTTACCGTCATCAACTAAGTGGAAGCTGGCTTTCTATGCCTTTGCTTCGTTGTTGGCAATTTAGGGCAAACTTCACCATGTGATCACGCGAGCGTATCCAGATAAGTCATTCTATGAGAAATGTTTTTCTATCACTTTATATATTATCGGAGCGATTTTAAAGCTCCCTATTATGCATTTACTCCTAGTTTTATCAAGTGGAGTGATACTTGCTGACCAGCGTTACATGCACATTTTTTTTGTTTTCAGTTTGTTTAGGTGTTGTTAGATGGTCGCACAAGATTTCAAACCACAGAAAACTGGAAGTCTTATGGCTACTTAATATATTTTTATTTTGGTTTGAAATGGTATTCTTTTATCGCATATGACGACCGCGATTTGTCTCTGTTTGAGCCGACCAGTTATAGTTCTATAAGCAACATCGCTATTTTTCTTGAGAGTGGAACCTAAATAATTTAATTATATACTTCCTATGGAGATCTTCAAGTTATCTAAATTGTTGATGTCATCAAAAATGCATGGCCTATATTTTGTCTTCTTTCCTTTAATTTTTAAACCATTTTTTTCCAAAGAATATATCTAGGAACCTAAGTTTTGTTGGTAGTTATATTTTATTGAAGATCAAAACATATTTCACGATAATGACTTTTAGCATTTTTTTTTCAAATGGTCCATAGATGTATTAAACAGCATTGAGCTGAACGTAGAAACTTAGTGCACTCCGACTTCAATATCATACGTTTTTATCCATATGGGACTAAGGTTTTTAGTACTTATCGTTTTGTTGATATAAGTATTTAGTTAGTTTCTGAGTGATACCCCGATTAGAGGTAAATAGCGAAATGCTTTTCCTGGTTTAAAATGCTTTTACTGGTTAAAAAAATGGTTTAGTTTGTAATCGAGAAATGTTCGGTTTTTCGTACAAACAAGTTCGTAAAGCGTACATTGGGAATATTCAATTTAGCATTATGTCTGACTAGAAAATATTATGGTTGTAAATGAGTACTAAGGCTAACAGCTTCTCGTAACTGCTACATACAACGCAATCTCGTACTCGGCCGAGAATGCTGCGAAGATCTATACTGAGTAGTTTAATTAAGTTTTTTTAATAAAAAGTCAAGAACTCTACATTGTAATGGTAGTAGTGGCCGCTGTTTAGGATGGTTCATCTCTATTGAATATTGGTAGGGTGGATTATATTGAAGTCAGACTCACATTGAAACCGCTCCCATAAAAATAAGCAGTCCAGTCTCAATCCAGTACCTCTGTGCATAATTAAGGCATGTTTCAATATATTTATTAAACCTCTCACATTTCTAACAAATGTTATCTATCCGGTTTCTCTGTGTAATTATAGATAAACATCTCATATTTCACTATCATATCATTGAGCCTATAACGCACTAAGATTTTTCATACGGCATTCTCATGATTTTCATGTCGATTGTATCTTTGCTTTATTTAACTGTTTAGTGACAAGTCCCGACCTCCGTGGCGTAAAATTATCGCAATGGAAAAATATACGAGTAGATGTCCCTGTCTTCCCGGGAATCGTGTAAAATACTATTTTTCATTAACTACACTTTTATATCCCTTATTGGCCTGATAAAAGCGAGTAATATAAAATAACGTATGGAATTTTCTTACATCTGTCATACGCGTTACAATTCAAAGGTCTCATATCCACTAAAAGAATTTAATAGAGAAAACTTGAATACGATTACCTCAATACGAGTACTCTAAATCATTTTTTCTACTCGACGACCTGATACGTCAAATATTGTGACTGAACATGGCTCTAGTTGATATTGAGAGTAATACCGAATTAAACTTAGATTTATTTGCATCACTACATTTAACTATACCTCTTATGACATCGGGCGTCTTTTTATTAACTACAGCAACGGTATGGCGCCAACACAACAAAATATTACAAGAGGCAGTACATCGATTTGCAGTTGCCAGGTCGTCCCGTTTGTAAGAAATGAAAGAATACGCAAGCTGACAAATATTAAAGCAATTTTGTACGATCTGTCAAAATGCGACTTTATTTCGTAACATAGAATTTGTTGAATCCGTCAAATGTAAGTCATAAATAAAATAACGCAATCAATTTTTAATACTGGGTTCAAGTAAATTTGAAATCAATTATTTGGGAAGTTCATATTATATAGTCTGAAAAGTAAGTGAAATATCCCTGTAAGTTTTTTATTTCACTTGATTTCGAATGTTCGCCACATTTGCTAGCTATTAAGGAAATTGAAAAATATTTTTTTGGATTTTGAACTTTAAAAGGAAAAATATGTAACATTTATAAAGACACTCATCGATCCATGTTTCAAAGCCATTTTTCTAAAATCCATTTGACATCAAAACATGAAATAAAAAAAAAAACATGAAGCTTAAAAAACATATTAACTCGCTGTATACACACACACACACACACATATATATATATATATATATATATATATATATATGTATATATATATATATATATATTTATATATATATATATATATATATATATACATATATATATATATTTATATATATATACATATATATGGATACAGGTGGCCCATAAGCCATGGACTAAGCAAAAAAGAAAGATACGTTAAGCTACGACTGGACTAAATTTTACTTTTTACTTTTTTGAACAAAATTATACCTTAATAAAAATATCTTAATTTTTGAAATATAGACATTTTTTTTAAATATATGAAAATTTCTGGTGTCATGACTACAAATTACATCGGCTTGTTAATTTTTTTTTTTAGTTTTGTTTTTTTATTAGTTTGTATTACTCTCAATATCTTATGCTCTATTAATAAAATGCTAGTATTTATGTATCTTATGCTCTATTAACAAAACGCTAGTATTTTCGTATCTTATGCTCTATTAACAAAATGTTAGTATTTTTGTATCTTATGCTCTATTAACAAAATGCTCATATTTTTGTGTCTTATACTCTATTAACAAAATGCTAGTATTTTCGTATCTTATGGTCTATTAACAAAATGCTAATTTTTTTGTATCTTATGCTCTATTAACAAAATGCTAGTGTTTTCGTATCTTATGCTCTATTAACAAAATGCTAGTATTTTTGTATCTTATGCTCTTTTAACAAAATGCTAGTATATTTGTATCTTATGCTCTATTAACAAAATGCTAGTGTTTTTGTATCTTATGCTCTATTAAGTAATATTATAGAATACATTTTTACTTCGACTTTTTGGGAACATTTTCGTTGTTTTTTTCCTGACTTTTAAAATAATTTCCTCCCTAATATTTCAGTTCAATAAATTTTGCGTTAAATGGAAACTAATTAAAAGTATAGCAGAAATAAATTTGTAAACATTTTATAGTTAGAAAAATTGTCTTACGATATTCAATTTACCTTAATAATATTATCATGACCTATTCATCTAATATTATGATGACAAAATAAATGTAGGATTTCACATCCTGCATTTATTTTTTATAACCCCGTGAGCTAGGAGCAGGAAACGTAACATTCCACATTTAACAACAGTCAAGAAAAGAAAATTTATTTACCAGTTAATATATTAAAGATACTAGCACCGCAATTAAGTTAAAATGAGTGATGATTGTGATAGTTGCTAAATAAATATAAATTTTATCTCTAATTCTAAGCTATGAAGAATTATTCAAAATTTCTGTGATACGATGATATCAATTTATGACGGGTGGCATATAATTTTTTACCATATGTAACTAAATTGTATGCCAATCAAAAGCTATAGTTTTTCTAGCACTTCACAATGCGGATGGTCTCTGAAACCCATCAATTAAATATTTAGAACAATTATTACCGTAGTATGTAGACATGCTTCGCAAGCTGGAGTGTCGATCTGTTAATTATTTACCTGCTTAAAAAAGAAGTAGGATATATATGTACCAAAACCGGTAAATGTAAATATATTGAGAAAACCAGGCTTTCAAATTTGTTTAATATCAGGTTTGGTTTCGAAACTTAGACGTATAAATGCAGATACAATAATAGCAAAATTTGATTTTATTGATTATGGTTCAAACAAATACTACTAATTTTAATATAGATTTTACTACAAATTTGAAATGGTTCTTACTATCCTTTTTTTACAGTTTTGTTCCATATTCATTTATTGGATTTAAAGTGGTTAACATTTATGTTATGTTGGTCAAACTAAGAAACATTTAATTTTTTTAAGACATGATCTCAAATATCATAAATCTAAAAATATCGAGAAGAATTTATTTCACGTTACTACTGTCTATCGACTGATTTACACACATAAGGAAATATCATAATTTTCGTGCGTGGCATAATTTTATACGAGCAGTTTAAACCCAAACATTTTCCTTGACTGGTTTAAGAGAGGTACGACCATTCTATTTGAGTATTTCTTGACATTTCCACCTTTTTTCATCCCCAATATGAACAAAATCCGGTTTATAATAGCATAATACTACATAAACAGATATCTAAGAAAAAAACGTTAATACTCATTAAATAGATAAGCTAAATCTGACGTGTAGCAGTAACATGATAGACAGTAGCGTCAGCAAGTAATAGATTAATAATGTAAGACAACCAAACGTCCCGCGTTATGTAAATCCGCGTCCCGCATGACAAGAACAAACATTTTCTGCCAGATGCAATTGTATTCTGCAGGTACTGCAATCTATTCGTTCGACGTATCAAATAAATCCTTCATAAAAATAAATGTTTCATTTAATCAACGACAGTTATAAAGCGACTCCTAGGTTACGGGTCTACTATACTAGTGGAAGGCACACGAGGCAGGTGATGGAATTTCAAAAGATTTATCTGTTTATGTCGAGACTTGTCGTCCGTGCGTTGGTTTTAATAAAGCGTAATGTTTAATATTATTTTGATTTTAAAGTAGAGAACGTATGGCAATCATAAAAAAAATATTGGACTTTAATATAAATTGATTCTAGAGCCCGTTACTACTCGATATCTTATAAAAAACATACCTTCAAAGTTTTCCTAATAGCGTTCCCTTATCTGCTATCAAGCACTACCACCCAATAGGGTAAATATTGTTCCTTCATAACAAGCCATTAGGATCTTAGTTTTTTTAAAGAACGCATTTCGCGAACACTCTATATAACTCAAAGATCGTTAAACCTACTCAAAACAAAGACAGTAACTAAAAATCGTCTATCACGTTCAAGTATCTACCACGCCTTTAGAAACAGCGTGGCGTGGATTTGATGCATGCTCGCTCTTATAAAACTCTACGCGCATCGTCGTACTCATCGCAGCGACACATTATAATGCTTAATGACCTGTATTTCGCATTCACAGGTACAGGTCGAGTTATTTTTTAATTGGAACCTGTGTAAACTTGCGCGAAACCTTGCATGGTTTTGCAAAAAAGTAAGTACAACCTAAAGGCACAATTATTTTTTTTTCTTTAACAGTAGCCGTATGAAAATCGCTTTTGTCTCAGTTGGCGATTTCAAAATACCAATGTGTGTGATATGCTCGGAACAACATACGGGATTGTTTCATTCTGAATATGGCCATAAGCTAAATAATGATATCTTACTTTCTCTTTTCAAATTGGCATTTTGAAATTAGAAATTACCTAATCAATTTTAATTTTTCGTGAAAAACTTTTACGTCGAGGAGTTGCTTGTAATTTAATATTTTGCGAGATAAGAATGAAGTTTTCAAAAGTATATTTTAAATTGCACCCACTGGTAGCGTTCCGCTTGTATCGCAAATTAAATTGCGGACTTCACTTGAATACAATAAATTAAGCACATTTAAACATTATAAAATAAATGTTGTAAATATTTCAGGTATTCAGAGCAAATAGTGTGTAAATGCTTATAGGTCTCTGTACGCCACTGATTTATTTTTTGTCCAAGTAACGGCTTACTTGATGATGGCTAAAAATAACGTATCTATTAGCATGTATTTACTCGTGATACCCAAATTTTATTGGATAATTATGTAGCACTACATAATAGGTGATTTCTTAATTTAACGCAACAAACATGCACGGATTTACATTTACATACTAAATTCACGTACGTACATATTAAATACGTACAAATGCATCATACATAAAGACAGTCGAACTCAGTTCTTCTCAAAGTGTATATATGTATAATGTATAATTTTTAGTCAAAATTGAATTTGTTTATGTTCCATTATCAATACCTACACAAATGGTCGTGTAGACTAAAAATACTTCTAGTTTTGGAGAGTTTAAGTAACATCTCGATATAAATTGAAACAAATATAAGCAGGATTCATAATATATTGGGCTTACCGTGAACTAGGATGCGATTTAGATTACGCGATAAATTTATTGAAGATAAATTTATTATTCACAATTAAATGAAACTATGTGATGTAATATTATTTCTACTTTCTTTAATTTCTTTACCACGACCTAGGTTTCGTTGTATTACATCTTCAGGTGGGCTATTAGCAAAGATTAACTCTTAGGAACATCCAACAGCATTTATATGTTTCAAGTACAATAGCGGAAGCCTGGTTTGTGTGGGTTTTCCCACGGCTTATATTAGTTTGTTTATTGTAGGGGAGCGGAGTAGGTTTTATTGTATTTCCGAGAGTTATACGATATACCAGTATGTTAGTGAGGGTAATAAATTCAATTGTTGTTGTTATATAAGGTTATGCAATGCAAATATTCTGGTGTATGTCATAAAATTAAATGGAAGTTATTCTCGGTAATATATTTATACAAAAGCAAGGGTATCTGGAAGTTAGAACAAGGTTATACCACTAATTCAACATATCTCCGATTTTATTTATTCATATATTAATTTATTTATGTTTATATTTATATATATATATATATATATATATATATATACTATATATATATATATATATATATATATATACATATATATACATTTTTTTTGGAAATTTTTTTTATTATATTTATTTCCTTCAATTGTATTAATTTTTTTTTATTTGATTTTTATATATTTATACTTATATGTGTATTTGGGCTGAAACAATTTGAAGAGCACTGTGGAATCTATGTTTTCTAATTATATTATGTCTAGAAGATATTAAGTAAGGGCGATGATATTATATTTAGTTGTACATTTAATATATTAACCTTGATGTCTTTTTTATGTCTGTTTATTTCTAATGTTACTAAGATATTAAGTTTATTACCTTTTGTATTTATTTGTAATATATAGGGGGCATTATCAGTATGAGGGTAATGGTTACTTTCAATTAGATGTTTAGAAAAGTGAGATGTGTCTGGTTTGTTATTTCGCCAGATGGCAATGTGTTCTTTATATCTTGTTGTAAAATCTCTTCCTATTTGACCTATGTATACACGATTACAGTCATTACATTTAAGTTTATAGATACCACTCTTTTTATGCTTATCTATTTTTTCTTTAATATTAATACGGGTTTCACCCAAGTTATTTAAAGTACTATAAGCACATGTTGTATTATTATTACATTTTTATTATTAGTTACGAGTTTTCCTAATTTGAGTGATACATTACCTATGTATGGGATAGGTTTATAGTAAATATTATTATTATTTGGTACCACCTGGTATATTTCTTGTATTAGTATTTTTCTTAATTTTTTATGGTACAGTTTTGTGACAATTGGTTATAATTATTATTTACTGCGATTTGTTTTATAATTTTTATTTCTTTCCGTAAATTAGGTTTTTCTAGAGGGATGGCTAAAGCTCTGTGAATCATCTAATGGAAGGCTGCTAACTTATGGGACCAAGGGTATTGAGAATGACCATTAATTATGGAGTCTGCAAATGTGTCTTTTCTAAATATACTAAATTTATGTTTATTATTTTTGCGTTCTATCATAATATCTAAAAAGTTTAGTTTATTATCGGATTCAACCTCTAAAGTGAATTCGATATTGTTGTGTAGGGAGTTGGCAAAGTTAATAAACTATTCTAACTGTCGCTGTGTACATTTCTAGCAGATAAGGATGTCATCAAATTTTCTATAATAGTATAATATATTGGTTTAAGAGGCTGATTTCTAGATTGTTCATAAATAACTCGCCTAAAAGGGGACTTAGGGAGCCCATTGCAAGGCCATTAACTTGTTGAAAACAATTTTTATCGAATAAGAAATAATTTTGGTCCATGCATAATTTAAAGAGGTCTCTAATTTCCGATGCTTCAATGGGGTTTAACCGTTTCTTTTCTAAGATATCTGAAATAACATTTAGGCAATCTTTTGGTGGTATATTAGAAAACAAGTTTACTACGTCGAGTGATACTAATTTACAATTGGGTGTTAGGTGTATATTTTTAATTTTATTACAGAGATCATGAGAGTTTTTAATGTTATATTTAGGGGCAATCCCGTTTTATTTCGAAAGATATTATTAAGGTCAAAAGCTAATTTTTTTGAGTGTGCGTTTGTGTATGAGACAACAGGTCGTATGGGTATATTTGGTTTATGAATTTTAGGTTACCCATAGAGTATTGGGAGTCTTGGGTTCATTTCTGTAACTTTACGTATCGCGAATTCGTTAGGCAATATGATATTACAGGTTTTAATTATTTGTTTTACGTTATCTGCAAATGTCGTGGTGGGGTCCCTTTGTAGCTTTATGAAGTCTTCTAGTTTAAGGAAATCGTACACTTTATTTTGATATTCACTTTAGTCTAGAATAACTATAGTATTGAATTTGTCTGCTTTAGATAGGATGAGTTTATCATTATTAATTTTAATTTGTAAATTACGTTGTGTCAAAATTTCGTCATTAATGTGTGTTTTGGTTTTAGAGTATTCTTTACATATTATATCAGCAGCTTTGTGTTTAGTAAATGCGTCCTGGTTACTGAATGGTATCTACTACTAGTGATTCTATATTTTTTCGTGAGGGTGTGGTGGGAATATTATATTTGAGTCCTTTATTTAAAAGTTCTAGTTCTTTATTATTAAATGTTTACTTTGAAAGGTTTACTGTTCTAGGATAAAACGTTTATTTGGGTGTGACTTTTGGTTTGTGGGTTTTGACTTTTAGTTTTTTAATTTTGTTTAATTGTTTTTGTGTTATGTTTCTTATTATGGCACTGATATCATTTCTAATTTTATAGTCTAAATTATCAAATTATATGGGGTGAAGGAGTTATGTTAAAGAAGAGTGTATTACTTTTAGACAGAGGATTATGTTGTCTCGCTTAATGATTGCTTCACGAATTTCTTCCTTCAGCCAAGTATTGTCGGTTTTTGCTGTTGCTTTGTGGGCTGCTCGAGTTGTTCCACTAGTCTTGATGTTCACATGACTCGGTGTAAGATTACACTTCATGCACGTTTTGTTGAACCAAATGCTTTGTATCGTCTTTCGAAATTGAATTTGGAGTCGACGGTACAATATCGCCAATGTAGCCAAATCGGTTGTTTTCAAATATTGAATATATTTGGCGTTAATTTTGTAGAAATTCATTATTCACAAATAAATATTAAAGTACCTGATGTAGTATTATTTCTACTTTCTTGAAGATGTTGTAATACAAGGAAACCTAGGTCGTTGTTACAAAACTGTACCATTAAAAATTAACAAAAATACTAATATAAGAAATATACCCGTTCGTACGAAATAATAATAATGTTTACTATAAATCTATCCCATACATAGGTAATGTATCACTCAAATTAGAAAAACTCTTGACTAATAATGAAAATATAAAAAATATAACATGTGGTTATAGTAGTAACTTAGGTGAAACCCTTATTAATAATAAATAAAAAATAGATAAGCATAAAAAGAGTGGTATCTATACACTTAAATGTAACGATTGTAATAGTGTATACATAGGTCAAACAGGAAGAGATTTTACTACAAGATATAAAGATCACATTGCCAGGTGGCGAAATAACAAACCAGACACACCTCACTTTGCTAAACATTTCATTGAAAATAACCATCACCCTCATACTGATAATGCCCGCTATATATTACAAATAAATGCAAAAGGTAATAAACTTAATATCATAGAAACATTAGAAATAAACAGACATAAAAAAGACACCAAGGTTAATATATTCAATGAACAACTAAATATAATATCATCACCCATACTAATATCTTCTAGACATAATATAATTAGAAAACATATAAATATAAGTATATAAAAATAAAATTAAAAAAAAATTAACAAAATTGAAGGAAATAAATAAAACAAAAATTTCAATAAAAAAAAATGTATATATATATGTATATATATATATATATATATATATGTATATATACATATATATATATATATATATATATATATATATATAGTATATAAATAACTAAATATATGAATAAATTAAACCGGAGGTATGTTGAATTAGTGGTATAACCTTGTTTTAACTTCCAGATACCCTTGATTTCGTATAAATATATTAACGAAAATAACTTCCATTTAATTTTATCACATACACCAGAACATTTGCCTTGTATATCCCCATGTAACAACAATTGAATTTATTACACTCACTAAAATACTGGTATATCGTATAACTCTCGGAAATACAATAAAACCTACACCGCTCCCCTATAATAAACATAAGCAATGGAAAAATCCACGCAAACCAGGCTTCCGCTATTGTACTTGAAACATATAAATGCTGTTGGATGTTCGTAAGAGTTAATCTTTGCTAATAACCCATCTGAAGATGTAATACAACGAAACCTAGGTCCTGGTAAAGAAATTAAAGAAAGTAGAAATAATACCACATCACGTAGTTTCATTTAATTGTGAACAATGAATTTCTACAAAATTAACGCCAAATATATTCAATTAATTTGTTACAAAAAATTCAAAGATAAAATAGTATTTGCATACACAATAATTTAAAACCGCGAGATACGATCACTTCAGTACATGTAAAAAGAGACGTTGATGTACGTACTAAAATTGATCTGAAAACAGTGGTATGTTGTATATATATCTAAATAGATCTGAAAACATGGTTGTCTTCAGTGATTAGTAAGTTTGTAAGAAATATATTTATTAAACATATCTTAAATAATATTAAATATTTACTTTAATAAATATATTTATCCAAAACCGGTATTTCAAAAGTGCTGGTCGACATGGGAGTATTTTTTAAAATTTAAATATCGATATATTTAAAGTATTTCGATACGGTATATGTCGATACTTCGACAGATTTAGCATCCACATGGATATTACACGAAATTTAAGACGAAATACCTAATCAATTTAATAATTTAAACTGTGGATAATTTGTGTTTATCCGAATAATTGGTGTCTACAACTAATACTTTTTTACAAATCATATTTTTATTTAATAATTATAGCTTTATATCTATAAAGTCTGCTGCAAATCAGTTTATTAATGTAATAATGAGGATAAAAAAATTAATTGAATTTAATCAAACTTGTCTCTTTAGTTGACTACTGTTCCTTACACTACCCTATGAAGTTCCTATACTACTAGTCAATCACGATATAGACATCCAGTCTACATTTTTGAGGTGTACCCAGTAGTCTGAATCATTTCCAGAAACAAGTCCGTAGAACGAAAATTCTTTGAGGCCACGGTCAACAGTCGATATACAAACTGCACAACTCATTCTGCAACAGGCTTGAGGAAGTAAATGCTAAGGGACACTGGCACACTTATCACCGAATCACTGATTCGACACATAAAAATTAATTACAGAGACACGTACTGCATTCATATTGAATAATTGCTTCACAATAATGGGAATATAATAATTATATTCCATAACGAACCAAACAACATAGAATTAAACACATTTGCTGGAATAAAGCCAAAAAGGAAGCGCTCTACGTACAATGATGAAAACATAAATATTGCGCCTACAACCTTGCTTTCATTTTTAATTCGATTCATATTTTGTGTAACACCAATATATGTCTATCAATGAAATTTATATCAAATCTGTTTTCACATTTTATTTGATTGTCTTGTAACACTTTCTTTCACTTTTACTATTTTATTAATCATTACGAAGTTAAGGCCACGTCATGGTGCGTTTTCCTGAATACCACACTGTATGCATTGTCGATAAAGGCAGCATGTACCTTATCATAGCGTTGTCCTTGCAAATTTAAATCCAAATTTTTTAACGATTTATATATGGTCTGTGCACCAAAACTAGCAGTCATTTGAAACTTAGAGTATAAGAATTTTTGGTTATATGTTTGTCAATATTAGTACGGTACTTTATCGAAAGACAAATCATCAAGTAGGAAACGTCAGAGTATTTAAAGATATTACGTTACTAGTAGTTAGGAAATTCAATTTTGAAAAAAGTGATGGTAATGTTTTCGTAAATCATTATATTTAGGTATTGTAAATAAAATTGATTGTTTACAATATGTACGCAATGGAGACTGAAAACGACAAAATGTCAGCAGTGTAACCAAAAGTTCATTAATTTATCACCATATTGCACGAAAAGTGTCTTGTAAGGTATCATAGACAAATACTATGGATACTAATACAAGTAACTTTGACATTTTTCATACTTTATGTTAGGAACAGGGGCAATCCTAGTGTTTTGGAAATCTATAAAAAAGGTTTAACTCCTTTTTTTCAATTTAATTGCTAATAATTACACTAGCAAACTGCAAATACAGAACTAATTTCAAAAGATAATTTTTAGAAATTAAACTTGAATGAGCAAATATCCTTCAGGTTTGAGAAAATTGATATTTAGTATGTGAAAATATCAAATTAATCAAATACGAATAATAATGAATATGTAATTATTCTGTCTGAGCCGGAATACCAGAATACAAAATACAAAACTGTGAGTCTGGAAATGGAGAGTATGTATAAAATATTTTCCTTCAGAATTAAACAATTTTATTGTTTAATGTCCATCGTTACCAATAACATATTAATTTTCTCAATTTAAATCAACGATTCTATCAAAAATTTATTCTATCAAACTGTGAAGAGAGAAAATCATTTAAATATTTAAATTGTTCAAGACTGATGAAATAATAATTAATTTAGTGGGCATATTAAAACCGACTTACTTGAAAGGAATCACTTGCACTTTTATCAAATAGTTATTTTTCACACGAAAGATATATTTTGATTTAAAGAGTATGACACGGATACAAAATTAATTATTTATACTATAGTTTAAAGTGATATTATAAATGATACTATAGAGTTGAGAAAAAATTACTATATTAAATACAACGCAAAAATGTTTGTGGTTGAAAATATGTTAGTATTTTTTGTTTAAATGCAGTGCTATTTGCAATATTGGCTATTGGAATTTCAAATGCGTATTTCATCAAAAAGCTTCCGACATGTAAAATGACGAACGACGTTGCATAACAAAAAAGTTCTGTTCGTACCCTTCGTTACGAAATCATAGCAATGAGGATTAAATGTATATCGATTTTGATTGACGAATTAAAAAGGGCATATTACTGATTAGATGTTAGGATGGCAGTAAAATCTGGACAGGATAATAAAGAACATGTTTAAAAAATTAATATTGTAAAAAATTTAATTTTATTAATTATATTTTTATTTAATTTACTTAGATTTTAATTACGTAGAACGAATATTCAAGTAAGGGATAACTTACTAAACTAAATACGTACGCAAGGTGTGATAGAGAAAAAATGAGTGGATTGTTATTAAATACCGCCTCCATATAATTTTCATAACCGACAATTTTTAAATTTTCAAATTTACTTATTAATTTAGAGTTAAAATAAAAATGATTTCGTAAAATAAAATTTCCGTTCTTCAATCTACCTGTTAACTTATAACTCGAGATGGATTGTGGTAGGATTATATGATTAGGTCATTCCACATTCAAGATTTCGTTTATGATTTGCTCCTACGCAAAAGGGAACCAAGCATTAATGTACGGTTAAGAGTTAAATATAAAACATGTTAAAACGCATTTCTAGGTAACGAAACGCATTTCTAGGTAACTCATAATAAATCAGCTTAGAAGGGCGAATACGCTATTATAATACTAGTTTATACGTTTCGTTTCACAAAATTATTTTGTGACAAAATTATAAATAAGTATAAAATATTAAACGACTGTAAGTCTCTGTGGGTACATTATTTGTACAAGTCAATTTTTGCATGTAATGAGTGGCTAACTCATTACACGCTTTGCTCCTCAAAGCGGAGCCCCATGCATATACTTCATTCTTGTTAAAGATACATGTGAAGATTTCATAAAACGAGTTTCGTAATTTTTGCCATCTGCTTTTTTGTAAAAGTTATTGATATAGTCGTATTATTGGACTACAATAAAAGTGTGTATTGTATACTAAAGGTAATAATAAAAGTGTTTATGTTCCATAACATATACAAATACGTACTCGTTTTATGTAAATCCATTCTATTTTCGTTATATAATTCTATATAGGTTTTGGAGTATGTAAATTATATATATATATATATATATACATATATATACATATATATATATATATATAATTGCTATTCAGAAACATTTCTAATTAACATCGAATCATTAAAGTATATCAAAGAATGGAAATACATTTTTATCGAACAGTATGCTTTGAATATTTGACAATTATTATTAAATAACGAAACAAAACACGACTATTACTTCCATTTTACTTGCAGCTAATTCCAATAGTTATTTTATAAAGAATATTTCTCTTCTTGGCTTGATTATTACAGTTGTCGATGCGCCCCTTCCATGACATTATACCACTGACATATTTCATTATCCAACAACGAATCATGATGCTGTGAATGAGATGACAATTTGTTCGGATCCAAATGGTAAGCTGGGCACCCGAAATCTATGGCTGTGACTTTGACAGAAGGTGTACCGGTAAAGAGATCCATATTCTGTGGTTATGCGTGGCATCCTTTTGTGCATTCTCCTTATTCGAACTGGTGAACAATTAGTAATTGCTATACGTGAGTGAAATTAAATTTCTGGGTGTAAATAAGGATATTAATTAGGAATAGGCCAGTAGAATGAAGAGGGGAGCTGAAAAATAAATTAAGTTCTTCTCATTGTTAACCAATTTACGCTTTCATTTGATCATTGAAATCTATTCCTTCTTTAGTGTATCCTTTAAAGAGTGATAAAATAATAAAAGTATTAAACGGTTCGTTTATTCTAAACATAATAAGCAGTTAAACTGGAAGCTCTTTAAAACCTGTGTATAGGTATTTATATAATTTTTAATAATTACAAATTTGATCTCATAATTTGGACAGTAAACTCTTTTTTTATTTAAAAATTCGCTTTTAATTACACTAAATGAATATGTGTGCCTCTAATACGTTCAAATATTTCATATACCCTTAGTAGCCCGTACTTATGTAATAAGGTTAGATTGGCGAATCCTTACGTCTTTTTCAAAAAAATAACAAAGAAACAATATTTTCTAACACAATATTTCTCAGGAAAGTCTGGTTACAAAAAATTAACAAAAAGTAAATTCGGTCCATTGCTACACGGTCCATTTAGCCTACTTGATTAAATGTACAATATTTATTGTTTAGTTCTCGCAGCGCCAGCAATAGTGTGCACTATGTAAAAAAACTAACCCCGATTTATTGTGTTTTTAGGTTTTTTTAGAAAAACACGGTCTTTTAATATCTTTCGTGATTTCAAATAGACCGTAGGAAAAGGGATCTATCGGCAATATTGCTCTAAAACTATTTTCCTCACACGATCAATCCTTTGATGTATTTCTTAAGCGTGTATTTTAATACTATTTTTTTTGCGGACTGAATATGATTTTTGAACGTGAACAGATCTCGTGTTTATATGATCTGTGTGCTATATATAGAAAATATCGTGGTGTATATATTTGGAATTAGATGAATTTCTTTCGAATTTTTTTTCATTTCTAATACAGTATGTATCGAAATCTTACCCTAATATCTCATACAATCTTGAATATTTATTTAAAAATTGTTGGCAGATTTAATGTATTTAAGAGATTATTCTTATTTTTTCTTGTTTCATAACAATTAATCAGGTTGAAACAATTTACCCACGATGGAAACTTTAAAATTAACAGAATTACCGAACAAAATGTAATAATTGCCTTTTTTTAAACAAAAAATTTCGGTATTTTACATGGTAAACAAGATATCTTTCTTGAAATTCGAATAGAAAAGATAGAGCAATAACATAGAAGTATATAAGCAAAATCTAAAATAATCAGCTTTTTCTTAAAACAACTCTCTCATCTATTTGTTCATAATTTCTATTTTTCGAATCTAAGTTCTTAGATACATAAAGCATAGATATTTATCTGAATTTTATATAAAACTGTATAGCAGCCGACTCCAAAAATTTACGTCAGAAACAAGTATTGTTTCAAATAAATTACTTAGTTTAAAATTTTCGCTTCAAGATATATTAAATGTCAAAAAAATATACCGTTTTAATTATGCAATGAAGTTTCAATATTCTGCGTCAAGATACAGTAAACGTAAATATAACTTGATACAACATCTCGTAAAACTGGTGAAGGAAGCGACAGTGAGGAAACTGTTTTAAACAACCAGTTTCCTAACTGCTTCCTGTATCATTCGAAAAATGAATGGAGTATACTATTATTAGTTTATATATTAATGATTCAAAAGTAACGATGCTGGAAAAAAGCTGCATGGTGATCAATTGACATTTTAATAATTTTATTACAAGTAGTAATTTTAATACGATGAAGTCAAATGAGCGAAAGAAAATTAACTCACAACATTTTTCAATGTGAAATATGAAACGTTTGAAAAAAAAAATTTTCTTTGAATAATATCAATAAACAATCACCAATTATGAATCGGTTCTAAATTAAGGAGACTAACAAATGCATATTTAGAGTTGAGCCTTAATGTGACAAAAATAAAAATGACGAAATAACATTCTTATAGAGAGGAATGAAAAAAATAAGCCCTTAAAGATCTATACTGAAATCGTAATTAGGATCAACGAGAAATATTTTTTATGGAATAGCACGTTACTCTTCATAACAAAGTGTTATCATCAGCGGTCCAACTAGCAGGTAAGTGACAGCTATGGCAACAAACATTAGACTATAAAGGAAGTAATATTAAGATCAATACCGTACATCCCGTGGCTGCCGGCTCTTTATCGACTAGCGCACCAGCTTCGATTTTTAACGATACAAGTAATCGTAATCCGAATGATTTTATAATTAGATTTTAATTTAAAACCATATGCATTTTCTTCCCTTGGTCTGTACATATGTATGTACCCACGCACATACGAAGACAAGCTTCAGAACACATTTCTCGATCAATTATGGTGATCCTTTTTTATCTAATTATCTATAAGAATAGAAACCTTTTAAGTTTCACAATGATTTGTTACATATATACGTATCTATTCTCATAAGGTGTTTTTACAAATCCTCCCTTTTTTATGCTTGTGGACTAATCTTAACTTCCGCTTTGTGCCGATCTTCTCGTCCCTTCTATCAACTCCCTGTTGTTTTAAATTTTTATTTTGAAAAAAATTATGAGAGTTGATTATTTAATAAACAGTCAAAAACGATTTTCACTTTTTTTGTATTTATGTAGATATATCAAATGTTTTATCATGCATGAATTATCGTAATATTACTAAAAAGATGTAACTAATTATGTCCATATCTGTAATATAATATATACACCATCTTCGTAAACTACAAAAGCTATTGTTATCTATCAAAACTTAAACAGAGTTAAGTTAGTCAGCCCTGAAAAGTATACTTTGGATATTGGTTATTCCTTTAAAGCAGAATTATACATTCATTCATTTTAAGGCAATTTATGTATTGATGTCGTATGATACAAATTAATTGTAACATAATTATATCACGCTCCTGATACTACGGTCCGCAACGATAAATAGTTAATCAAGTTTAGATCTTGATTATCTATAAATCGCTGCGGAACTCCGTATCAAGATAGAAAGACAGAAACTTTAAATCTATATAATTTGAAATAATAACTATTAATTTAGCTCTCGGCAACAATATCGCCAAGGATAAAGTACTATAAAAGAAGTTTATTTTACATAAAAAACCTGTTTTATTTAGAATATTTGAAACCTAGAGATGACTAGAAAAAAAACAGTTACAAAGAAGGAAAGAAAAATTAGTTTTCTTTCCACGAAAATATTTTTACCACAAATATATTTTTATTAGAAATTAATTAAACACAATTATTTATTTCGAGTCTGCAATTTGAAATTAAAACTTGTTTAATCATCTTATTACTTTAAATGAATACACAACATGTGATAACTGATCGATCAAGTTTTGGGCAGAACAATGTGTATTAAAAATAATATCAATTTCGTACTACAATTTTCATATTTACACGTTCAAAAATAATATTTTCCCATATGGGCCCAAAATTATTTGTAAAATTTCAAAATATGATGTTCTTTTACATCATACTTTGAAATTTTAGGAATAATTTAATACAATATTTTAATAAATTTCTTGACAAGATAAATAACTTAAATTTTCATGAGCTACTTGAATTGATGAGATACATCGCAGGACTGGCCCTGGTTCATCTATTCAAGACATTTATGTAGGAAGATGGTGTCAAATTATAGGATCTCGAGGGCATACGCGAGGAGCCATCTACCCTGCGAAAACTTTCTACATGGTCAGCTGTATGTTCCAGAAAGTATATAGGTCTTTATGTATCTATTTTAAAATAGCAATATATATATATATATATATATATATATATATATATCAATGAAAACAAATAGACCATTTATTTGACCATAAGTATGCGATGTTTCTCGATTACATTAAAAATGGAACTTAAATAGAGCTAACAACAATATGAAAAAATTATTGAGAAGTTCATGAAAATTTGCTTGAATATATGTTATTTTGACTATTTTAAGGGAAATTATATATTTTTTTTGTTTTTAAACTTTAAACGCGACTAGTTTATTGATCAAATCAGTTTTATAAGACCTTGATACCGTCGTTTACGTAAAGGAATTGTTCACCTTTATCTTTGCACGCCCATACGTCAATCATTATTTTAATTTTTTTAAAAACGTGTTTTTAGATTAAACATTTTGCTACAACTCATTTATGTATTTAATCCCAAAAATTTATTACAGATGAACACTTAAATAAAAAAACAATATCATTGAATAACCACGAGATCCCTATTGCAAGCGGCAGTTGATAAAGTAATAAATTTATAAAATTTGACTGCCAACCTCTGGTGAAAACCGATACCCCAAGAAAAACTATGCTATATATATGCTAAAAATAAAATAAATTAGCACTGGTCATCGTAAACATGATATGTCAAGGTAGTGGAACCTACCTACATATAAGTATATACACGTAAAAGACATCAATGCTCAAGTACACATAGGTTCAACGACAAGAGAAAGTATTTTGGGATTATTTATATTTCATGCTTTAAACAACCTCCCTTTTACATGTTTACTGAATATACTTGTAGGTATTATGTAGGAAAGCAAAAATAAAGCATGTTATTTTTGGGAGGAAGACATTGCCCTGTTTAAATAAATATTAATTTTCATAGTTTCTTAGTAATAATTTTGACAAAAGTATCGGATACATTATTTAATTAGTGTTGTATAATATTTTACTCATTTTTTAAAATTTTTAACTTCCAAACTTTTTGCAGTTTAGCATCGTTTCTATGCTAATCAAAAATTGGTAAATCTAATGTAGCGAAGCAAAATCGTACTCGTAGGGGTTAAAAATCTTTGAGTATGTCGGAAAATTGTAAAAATTAAGTTAGAATTAACTTTTTTATTTATAATTGTATTTAAAAAACTAAAAATGTGTAAGCAAGTCAGGTAGTTACATTTTCGTACTCCTGTAAACTTTTATGAAATGGATTTCTTTGATTTTGTTCACCGGCTTTCGAAATATATTGATGAAAGTATTGACAGGAGCAAAAAAGGGACAATATTCAAAAGGAAAATGTGGCGACGTATTTTAAAATGGAAAGCTTTTGCAAATGAATTTGAATGCGACTATTGAAGATGCTTTCTGAATGTCAGAATTGAAAAGGTTCGACGAGTTTAATATAGGGTGGAAGAGTATTCGTGTTATGAGAAAAATAATTTTTTCTGAAGAAGAAAAACCTAAAATGACAGAAACAAATAAATTCTACGAATTGTATATACTTACTAGTCGAGTGCTACCTGTAATCAGAAATATGATCGCTCGATTGGTCAATACGATGAATATTCAGCAAGATTCCATTTATTTAAGTTATATATTATAAGACCCAGATCGATTATGAATATGTATCTTATGTATCGATAGTCGGGCAAAGCCAATAATATTTTTTTAAAGAATATTTAAATTATTTTTTAATACTTACAACCTTATACAATGTGTGCTTCACTAAATGTTTTTATTTTTATTAGCTTAGGATTATCTTAGGAAACATACCTTAGGTTTATCTTAGGTGTCTCCATTTTTTGACAAACGTTTGATACCAAAATTACTCCGAAAATAGTTACCCAACATTTTTTCTAACATCTATGTCTGGTTACATACTAACTGTTACTGACTGAAAATATATGACAGATAGACCGAATAACGGGAAAACCTTGATAAGATAAGCTTCCCGTTTCTTTTAATTTTGAAATGGACCTCTAAAAAGAATGAAACAAGAAATCTTGGACGATTATTCAAGATACATAATATGTCACTTTTTATATTTGTGTGGCAGATAATGTCACTTTTTATATTTGTGTGGAGAAATATATATATTTATACTTGCTGCTGCCATCCAACGTACACTCTTCATATAAGCTGCTTCATTTAAATGCTTGTTGTTGAACAGCAGTTCAAGTATGTTATCAAACCAAATAGTTCTTTTGCAAACAGGAAACAACAAAAATGTCATTTAACCGTCAATTTCAGGGAAACAACAACAATGTCATTTAACCGTCTCGGAATAACCAATGTAATTCTTTGTTGGAGCCTTCGTAAACTTATTCTGTTATTGATAATGTTCCACAGGCTTTGTTCACATAAATTACGTACTTTTATCTAGAGCAAGTAACGTTTAATTGCTTCGTTTCCTCCTAAAATAGAGATAAACGGTGAAAAGTTTCTCCATGCCTTTTTTCTATGACATTTTGTATTATACACATTCTCATTCAAACTTGATTTGATAACACCACTCGAGCAACGAAAATGACTCGAAAGTTTAAACTAATTACTGAGCCCGTTCTCAGTAATTAGTTTAAACTTTCGAGTCAGGTTGTTAAGAAAGTCACTTGATTAAAATATTATCCCAATAAAATTTATTTTGATATTTGCTTGTTGAAATAATATCAGAAAAAATATTCATTTGAATGTTAAAGTATTTGAAAATTACACTTTTCAGGTCTCCAAGAACGAATATTTGTTTATACTTGATATTTTTTCGGTCACCTATAAATTTTGTGATTTATTTAATCAATTATACCTACAGATAGTCTACATTATGTGAAGCCTAACCGAGATGTTCGCTGTTATCTTCCGCGAGGTTGGTGCTGTGAAGCCTCCATAAATCTAGTTTGTCTGCCCACATTAAGCAAGCAATCCGTATAAAGTATGTATTATCATAAACGAGTATTTCAATTTACGATATGCGCGTTATATATTTCATAAATAAAGACATTATCTACTCATTTCTAGTGGTTCATAAATGGTAGTGCCTTGATATGTAGATGAATTTTTTAAATAAATTCAATATCATCTGTGACAATACATTTGTAAAATCTTTCTCATTTAAAAACTTACCGCTACGATTAAAAAATGGAAACAATATGTGTATACGTTACATAAGTTAACGGTCTGTTGATAACAAGTTAAATGGGAAAGATCAATTTTGAGTATTGCCTCTGACGTGATAGTTTGTATATTTAACAATGGGTTGACCAGAATTGCGGAAATTATGCAATTATTATACATGAAAGTGAGTTATGAAGGCTCTCATTTTCGCGCGCGGCTAAACATGGAGCTCTCTTACAGATGTTATAAAATAGGTTTGTATGCGCATTCAGAGAAAAGGCAGGAGTCTGGTTTCAACTTGGCGGTACAGATAAGTAGGGGTGCAGGAATGCATATTAACGGTAATTTTGGCATTTATTTATTTTATATGCTAAAAATCATCGTGTATATTAAATGCGTTTTTCTCATATATTAAATGCGTATATATTAAATGCGTTTTTCTCAAAACATATTTTTTCAAACTGATTTTCGGCATGAATATTGTAATTATAAAGCATTGTATTAGAAAAAAATAAAAAAAACAGTTACAGAACAACAAACTTCAGCCTAATATTTTTTTCATTTATGATTATCTTAAATTCAAAACTAAATTAATATTTATAAAATTGCCGTATTGTTGTTTTAATAGGTAGTAACTTACCATTATATTTAATACTTACTAATACTTTAAATTTAATATTCGGTTAAGTTCTCAATTTCTTTTTTTCGTCATTACTTTTAGTTCTAATGTTTTAAGATGAAAAATTTATTAAAATGACTTTTTACATTAAGGTGAAATATCACCTTGTATGGTCTCATCACATGCCAAGTCTCTTATTTATATTCATAACTTAACGCAATTTTGACGCATTACATACGTGTCGTTTTAGATAATGGCTCATATGTAATCAATTTATTTTTATAGCTCGCTACTAAAAACATATACAATATTAAAAAAAGCGTAGCTCAACCTTCCGCACGATTCAACAATATTCTATATTATCAGCATTTATGTTTAACGGCGGTCGGAGATTACGCCTATTTTATAAATTCATTCGATCAATGTAAAGCAAATTAAATCATATTTCACCAAAGCCTTTAAATGTCATGAATGCATTGCATGATGCATACATATAGAGCATTAAAACATGGAAACAGTAAGTTTAATTCCAAGGTTTTCGGTCGTCTATGAGATGCAGTTATTTATCGTCCTGAAGTCAATTTGTGACGCCATAGTATACTTACGTGAAGCTAATGCGCATCCTTTTTTTAAAATGAAGGTCAACTTGTTAAGTGGTTATTTAAACCTCGACGACACTTGAAGAGGATGATTTATCTCTATCTTAAACTGATAGAATATAACAAGACGATTTGTTTTGCGTCAAAGCAGCCTCTGCCGATATAAAACATTAGTACCTATCCTTTATTCATTACGAGAGAGTTAAACCTTCATAGCTAAAATTTTAGTCCGTTTCGATATACAATATTAATAAATAATTTCATTCTGGTAAATCTTTCTACAAGCTCTGAAATAATACATCTCTAATAATAGATATAATTTCAAATCTGAAATAAACAATATTGCCTGAATTACATGTTATAATATAATTTGATACCATATATTCTCCAGTTCAGGTCCAGCACTATAAATTATCGGTGCATTTTCTATCCTAAACGTTTCATTTAATGTTATAATAATAAATTACCAACCGGGCGAAAATTTTAATGTAAAAAATGTTATTTGGACAGTCGTCAAATCTTATTTAGTTTACTTATTATTTATACTGTATTTTATGATTTTACGCCTTTTCATGATTATATATAGCAAGAAGGTACGATAACACGTATACTTAATTAATACTTGTACTCGGTACAACTTGTAGTATGGTAATATTCAAGTAATTTTTTTAATTTAGTTCATTCACAAATCGACCGGCCAGGTCATGTAAATTTGAAACAATGTAACGAGATATTTCTTACTAATTAAAAGAAAATAACTTGAAAATACCCCCGCCTACCTGTATCTTCTACAGATCATATTTTAAATGTAATTGAAATTATAATCAACTTCAACATTTGTGCAAGTTCTATCGCTATTACTCGATAATTTTATATATTTCCTAATTTCATCTTTCTTATTGCCAAAGTCACTACAAGAGACCAGCAATTTAAAAAATTCCATTTTTAAATTTGTTGACAATAAAGAGTCTTATCAGTGAAAGAAAGAGTTAAAATTAAGATTAAAGTTTTTTTTAATCATCTATAAAGAAATTGAATCTATAAATTTAGTTATTATTAAAATTACTATTTACTCACACGAAAGTAACTGAATATATTTATAATAGAAAAAAATTCGAGTTACACAATACCTTAGAAATCAAAAAGTTATTATAGCTTATGCTTGTTATTTTTCTGATGTACTTGTGAATGAGAAAGTAGTTAATAGTAAGTGCGTATTTAAACTGAAGAGAATCAACAATGTTACTGAGTACAAAGCCAGGTTGGTTACTAAAGAAATTGAGCAATAATGTTTCAGATTTAAGTGACATTTATACATCTGCTAAGAAATGATCAACTTTTAGATAGTATTTATAGTAATTTAAAATTAAATAAACTAATGGATATAATAGGAGTCATATATTGAGATAAATGAAAATGTTTTGATTCAATTACCACAAGGAGTTTATTCAGATAGTAATAATAATAATGTTAATTTTCTGATGTACTTGTTAATGAGAAAGTAGTTAATAGTAAGTGCGTATTTAAACTGAAGAGAATCAACAATGTTACTCAGTACAAAGCCAGGTTGGTTGCTAAAGAAATTGAGCAAGATGATGTTTCAGATTTAAGTGACATTTATACTTCTGTTAAGAAATTATCAACCTTTAGGTAGAGTTTTTAGTAATTTAAAATTAAATAAACTAATGGATGTAACAGGAGTCATATGGTGAGATAAATAAAAATGTTTTGATTCAATTACCATAAAGAGTTTAGTCAAATAGTAATAATAATTATGTTAATTTCCCGATGTATTTGTAAATGGGAAAGTAGTTAATAGCAAGTGCGTATTTAAACTGAAGAGAATCGACAATGTTACTCAGTACAAAGCCAAGTTGGTTGCCAAAGAAATTGAGCAAGATGATGTTTCAGATTTAAGTGGCATTCATAATCCTGTTAAGAAATACCACAAGGAGTTTATTCAGATAGTAATAATAATAATGTTAAATTAATTAAATCACTACATGGTCTCAAGAATTCACCAAAATATTGGAATATCAAATTTAATTTTGTTATAATAGGAGAAGGTTTTATAAAGTCAAATTAGAAACCAATATTGCTAAATTTAGATGTGTATTACTACTGAGAGGGGGTATTTTAATATGGCAATGTAATTTCATTGTAATGCTGGTAATACTGTTAACTTCTAGTTATTGTTTGTATCTATTAAAGTAGTACCTGTCGCGTTGATGGATCTGTTTTCCATGTTCACATTTTACAAAAAAATAAATCCGTTTTGCTCAACTTAATCGGCATATTTATTTATTCACAATACCTTGTACTTTCGCTATATCGATCATTTGTATGTCAAGCCGTTTTACTCACATATTATTAATGAATGGTTATACATACTTACAATATCCACAAAGTTTACTAAACTTAATTTTATCTTTTAAAATTTATAGGAACTTCATATAAATAACTCGTATCAACCTATGTTTTTTGTAATTCATATTTTCAAAATCTTATAAATACTTGAAAATAATTCAGGGCACTCGAAATATAAAGTTAATTAGAAAATAATAAGACCTTTTTTGGCTAAAACTTTAAGTTGGTCAATTTTGTAATGTAATTGAATAATAAACAACCTAATAGGTTTGCACATTCAAATATTAATAAAGATTGAAAAGAAATACGGAGATTGAGGGTACAATAGAATGTATATATTAATAAAACAAAAGCAGGTGCCGGTAATTGAAAGGAAATATTTAAGGCATGTAGATTAAAAGGAAACTAATCACAAAAGAGCTTTTTGTTTGTTAATAATTACCTCTATTTTCTTATTTTTTAAGAAGGGGAAAGTGGGATTAGATTTGTTTATTATATTATTGTTTGTGCAACTTTTGAGTGGTGTATTTACGTTAATAAAAATATTTTCATTTTCTGTTTACGTTTTTATGGTAACTTTGCTATATGCTCAAATTAAAAAGTTTACAGAAGTGATGAAAACCGAAATAAACATATTTTAGGAGGCGGACAGAGATGAAATGGTTAAAAAATCGTGTGATATTAAACATTTACAAAGCACAAAAAATAAACCCAATGACCTGATAGAATATTAAAATTACTAAGTAACACTCGTAATTTAGCATAACTAAATAAACAGAAAATCCTATGTTGATGTATTGCTATCAATAAAGTAGAAAACGGAGAACGGGAGGGACTTATTTTTTGGCTTTTTCCTGGAGTTACCATCAAGGTTGCCCAATTTTTTTTTCTACACCGCCTTTTTCTTTAATCGATAAAACCATCAACGCTTTCTTTTGAGACAAAAATTTTCAATCTCAGACAATTTTCCAAATTTCAATGTATTGCTTTCTAGCCGAGTGTAATTTGTCGTTATTTCATTGAGAATGCTCTAAAGCGGATTGATGCAGGTCAGAGGGGGTCTTCGCTCTTAATGCTCAACGTACAACTTAAGATGAGATATTACACTCCGCAGCAGTGGGCGGAATAAGTTTGAAAAAAAGAAGAAAAGAGAAATTTTAACAAAGTGTTCACGGAAATTTATAGAGTTCCAAACATATATTTTTAAATTTTAAACACAGATACATTTACGTGTACAGGATCAATAAGAAAATTATTTTTCGTACATCAAATTTAATTTTAAAAAGTTTATTCAAGGAATTTGGGATATACACAGTTTTTAGTCTTTTCGTCGTTTGCAAAAATAATTTTTTTTCAGTTTTCCCACTCGTGAGCTTGCGACATATTTGCGACATATTGACTATATGGAAAGCGTAGATTTTCCGAATTTAATTAATACCCTTAAAACGATTCACCTTGTGCCTTGTTGATGGTTATAGGGAAGGCAAAAGACCGGTGAACTGCATTAGTTAGAAATTAAATAGCAAAATACGTGGGACCAGATATTTGATGTTGAATAATTGAAAATCTAGTCAGCGTTCATGACGCTGTCAGTCAATTATATTTGACCGACCAGCCTGTAATTTGTTTGTGGATTACGTGGTTGATTATATTGCCGGCGGTGTTTCTTATATCTGACGTCTGTGGTGTTATAGTATATATTGTGTCAGCATCAAATGGTACTTTTCCATTTCCAATTTCCAATAGCTATTCTAAAGTTATAGCTGAAGCATTGCGCTGCAGATGTACGTGCATATTGTTTGTTTTTCTACATATCTCTAAAGATGCGATACTTAAACTAAGCGTTGAGTTCATCACCTGATATTGATTTCCATCTAACTAGTAGAGTCTTTTGGAAGTCACTTACTATCGAAATGAGAGCGGCACCGAATGATTTTATATTTGCGCGCAAGCACTTGAAGCAATGTCTTATGTCCTTAGTGCATGTTGCTCAGACATTCAGCTTCCAAGTTTTCAGCACTTTCACTTTGCCAGAACCTTTGTAAATATTATCTCAATATAATCTCAATTCGAGCGTCGAATGTGCTGTCCGTCTATTATCCAATAATATAGTCGTAGTATCCAATAATGCAACAGCCAAAACAATTCTATGTAATATCCAATGACGCAGGAGCCAAAACAAATTCATTTTGAATGCAAATCACAGTAAGCTTGAGCAAATAACAATAAACTTGCGCAAATAACAATAAGCTTGAACATATCAAGGAAAAATGGACCGTCTCTTTTATTAGCCATCGAATTTATAATTGTTACGGTACAATTATAAATTCGATGGCTAATAATTTTCAATTTTCGAAATTAACTTATTATCGTTCAATAATTCTTCTCTTACTATATCTTAGTCACGAAAGTCATACGTAGAACGTTGTGGTGTGAAAATAACAAGTTGAATGAGTGCTTTGTTTTAACGATTGACCATATGTTCTATATTTCTCCTAGACCTTTATTGAAAAAGTTGTCGAAAAATGGAATGGTAATATCGTTGCTAACGGTACGAATAAGGTGCAAAATGTCTTAGCTCAAGTCTTCTCTGAATTTTT
Source organism: Druceiella hillmani (assembly GCA_039881145.1). Classification (NCBI taxonomy): domain Eukaryota; kingdom Metazoa; phylum Arthropoda; class Insecta; order Lepidoptera; family Hepialidae; genus Druceiella; species Druceiella hillmani. Next base: position 3,484,265 of record JAYKKI010000116.1, on the reverse strand, counting down.
CCTACAAATTGTTGCGGTTGGATGGCAAGCATATCGGAATGATATGAATGCATTGGCATTGAATGTCTATAAATATAGCAGTGTGCAGAGGCAGAGGCATCCATCAATGTAATTTTTCAACAATGGTCATTTTCAAGTAAATGTAGGTTTTGGCAAGCTTCTCTATACGCTTGGAATTTTATGCCACCAATTGTTCTTAAATTTGCGAATGAATTTGGACAATATTCAACAGCATTCTTAAATAGTAGTATTAATTATTTGAACCTACCGTGTAGATATGGCCTCATACGATAAGTAAATAGATTTTGGTAGTCTTCAATTCGCGCGCCCTGTTTACGTCGTTAGAATTTTTTCGATGTACTGTTCCATGTAGAGTATTTCGGTACTTTTCCGTACAATAAAGTTTTGGCCTATATATCTTCTTCGCACTACGCAAAAAATGCTCTCGGTGTTGCGTGCATTGATGCAGTATCAGCATTTTGTACATTCTCTTTAATATTCAGTGTAATAGGAACAGTTAAATACTGTTATTCCTCCCCTCTAAGCCGGTTTTTTCCATTACTTGTACATTCGATTTTCATTTATTTCTTCTCACACAAGCAAATTTAGCCCGTTCACGATCCATTAGACACATTTACAATAATAATCTGAAAATTTTAGATAAATAAAAAAGAAGTAGAGCAGTTTTTGTTATGCATCAGTCGTAGTGACAGTTGAATGTAGTTAGCATATGAAAGACAGATACGAGTTCGAGAGGTTCTGCAAAAAATTAACAACCCGCACATCCGAACGCTTCAGCGGCGAAGCGGGCACTAAGGGGAATTTGCTGACCTTTTTCGTTTATATAGCTCGTTATTATAGGTGCGGTGGATTATTGCTGTTTAGATAATAATATTATGCGATAAGATTCTTTGTTGCGAAAATAATATTTCTTGATATGCTTTATTATTTATTTTCCTTGAGTAACTCCTAAGTTTAAAAAATGACTTTCAAATAAGTGATAACATATTCAAATTCATCGTTATTATGACGTAAAAATTAAGAAATTAAAATAGTTTTCGGACAAACGGAGCAGCGCATATTAGAGGGTAAGTGTGTTAAAATTTATTCAGCACATTATTAAATGTTAGTTTAATGATATGCTGAATAGGTTTTAACTTATTTTTCGCTATCACGTACGTCACAAGTACACGAAAACAACTCATCACACGGATGGACGCAAGAAAGCTACGTTTGATCCTCGATTTACTCGTCAAAAATAAACTATTCGAATGTTCAAAAAATACGTGACTTGCACATGCTATAAATATTTACTTAAAATAAAAGAAAATAAGTTAGTTTGACGGTTCTCTAATAAGAAAAGTTTAATTCTGATCTAAAAATCAACGTGCGTCTATTTTCTGAAGACTGCAGCCCTAGAGGTTTAGATACGCAGTAAAATAATTCATATAAATTCTAAAGTTTCGTTCACATTGTATAATCGCCGTGATCATGTCCCTTCAACTTCAATAGAGAGATCTAAATTATAGTTTCCTTCATTTATCTAGAATGCGCAAAAACATTGTGCAGCTTTCACCTATCTTTTGTGCGTTCACATTGATGAGCCCAGTATTGTGAGATGCGTACATCCTGGATATTTTTTGCTCTATCGATCTCTTCAGGAACAAGATTAAGGAGTTGCTATGTAGTTCACGATTATTTTTATTTCTTTATTTTGAGTCACGTAATTCATTGTTTTTCTGCCTTCTTTTATTATTTATTTTATAGATGTACTTGAAAAAAATGTTTTATATGTTTGCTTAAGTACAGGTATAAGCCAAATTCTGAAGAACAAGAACTCTTCATGGACGTTATAATTATCGTACCTCCGAAGAATCACAGATCGCTTGAAACATCATAGACAAATAAGAAAGAGGATGAAGGAGTAATATATAATATTCGTAACGTATGGTTGAAACGTTGAAATAACAAGTATGGTGAATCATTCCTTATATATATTTTAAGTTTTTTCGTGTCACAGTATATATATATATATATATATATATATATATATATATATATATATATATACATAAATAAATGATATATATACATAAATATTAAAATATAGCACTATGTCTTCTGTATACAAATAATTAAACGATTGTCATTAAATTTAAAAAAGAAACATAAATGCACACAAAGTTAATTAATTTTATATGTACAAATTAACATATGTTTTAATAAATTTAAAATTGTATGTACTTGGATCAGTCTTTACACATTTATTTTCAAGACTTAAAAATAAATATGTAAAGACTTAAATATAAATTTATAAGTAGATATGTAAATGTAATTAAATTTTATTAAAACATCACAGATTAAAGTATATTTTTCGTGGCCTATTTATCATTACAATATTACGCACGCACGCTCGCATGGACACACATACACACATATTACAGAATATATAAAAATATACGCAGGCACGCACGCCCGCACGCATGCACGCCACACACACACACACACATATTATAGAATATATAAAAATACAAACAAATGATAATGTCCGTTAGGGTCTTATCAAGTTGTTTAAATCAAAATAAGCAGATTTTTATGCGCAAAATCTTTCTAAAAAAGGACAATAACGAATCTCACAGAATAACCCAAATTATCCATCGGTAGATAATTAATCAAAAGTATTGACGCGTGTATCAAGTGCTATAGAGTACTGTACGTTACCAATAAATTTCAGCTCCTATAGAAATTTTAAAACTCACGATATTAACATGGCCCGTAGTATTTAATCTTCCGGGACAGACAGAATAATTACATATTCATTATTAATCGTACATTGATTAACTCTCTAGTCTGTGATATTCTGGAAACAAACGAAGTTTCTGGTTTCGCTCTGAGACTTAATATGTCCTCACGCTAAAGAAAATATTATTTTATTATCAAATCTATGGGCATTATCCTATTTTGTATTACGTACGTTCATTATTAATCGTATACGAAAAAAATGGACTTGGAATATTTCAAAACTCTACAGTAATTGTGAAAATATTGAATGTTTTCTAAATGTTTTATAAAAAGGTTCATCCGTTGATAATTTGGTGTCAAATCCTCAGCATTTACTGCAAAGGAAACTATCAGTATTCGTAAAGGAAGTAATATGCAATAATTCGAACCAATTTTAACATTAAGCTATATAGAGCGGAAAAATGCAGGGTTAAGTGAATAAGGAACGCAAATACTGGCCTATGCTATATGAGGTTTGATATTAAAATATGTAAGAATTTGTATTCAACCCTTCATTGCAAATGTAAACAAGATGGTCTTTTTTGTTGCAAGAGGTATCTCTTCTCTGAATACCAGTAGCAAATACCCTAAACAAGCCAATTTTCCTGCTCGTTTAATATATTTCTATTGCATGTTATGTAATAGAAATTTGTTAAATACTGAATGTTAAAAGACAATTTGTTTAAAACATACAAAATGCTTTACGGCGAATAATTTAATTCTTCCTATTTTGAAGGATTTATTTTTTAATAAATATTTAGACGTAAGACGACGTAGTTAAAATAAAATGGAAATGATTTATTAATAATTTAATTTGGTCGATTCCGTTGGAGATTTGAACCCCTTGAAGTAATGGAAGGTGAAGGGTACTGAATTGTTAATGGAGAGTACATTAATAATTTCATTGAAGTATCATCTTTGTACCGTCATCACAATAGATCAGAAGTTAATTGATTCATTTTGTTAGATTTAAATCACAGTTTCCTTTGCTACATTCTAGGCTTTCTTTTCACTTTAACATATTTCAATTCGCAAATTGATTTTGACTTTTTTTGTTCTATAGATTTAGCAAATAAATAGATTTTCCAAAAATATCCTGTCTTTTTTCTTTTTTGACATTAATTAAATTTGTTAGCGGTCTAATATTGGCTATCATATATTGTTCCTTGTACAAGTTGTTGTTAAATTGGTATAGCAAGTTTGCTTCTCTTGGTTCAACGCGAGGGTTAAGCAGTCTGTAACTCACGCATACAGACCGTCGCACGGCATTATCAAAGCTAAGCAATAATAATTTACATTAGACAATAAATATTGAACGATACGAGTTACATTTCGCAAAAAGAAAATTTCGTTATAGTGGTAATTCAGCGTTTGTCACAAATTTATATTTTTGTCATATAAACGTTTGAACGTAGTTATGCTTCAGAGTGACTTGCTAATAAAACGCTGGCGCACAAAGGATTCTGTAGTACCAAACGATATTAAAATTATAAGTTTGTGTTTTTAAAGACACCACAAAAAAACAAAGGGTATAAATGCACTATACAACCAGGAACATTTCGACATTTTTTTGAAATCATATGAAAGTATACACATTAAAAACTATATATCTGGAAAGAAATTCTGCAGCAGATGATTATTCATTATAAAAAAAACAATTTTAAAATGTTTGTACCTGACGATTTTGTTTGCGGGGTAATGTGTTTTAAACTTTATTTTTTTTTACTTACTTTACTTTTTTATCACTAAGCACTTATTACACAATTGAAAAAAAACTTAATTATAAATTATCATTTATAATCAATATAAATAAGTAAACTTAGTTATTTAATTAGAATGTTTTTTTAACAAATTTAAAACTTTCACTACTACGTTTTCTTTTTGTACCAACATTCAGAAAACGATAAAGTCTATTTGTCTATGGTTTATATTTCGAATCATAACATCTTCATTTTTATTTTTTATTATATGGCGTTTGTTATCTCCAGAAGGATCTTTTGCCAATATCAAGTGTGGGAAAAAAGGCCAATTTCATTCAAATCACCAATTCAAAAGATTAAGCCATATTTCGTATATTTGTCATTGTTGCTTGTTAACAAAAAAATAAACAATATAATAAAAATTAAATAAGAAGTTGGCTACAATTAAACAAAAAGAAGAATTTTGAATAGCGTCTGAGTTCTGCTAGTAGCTTTCTGGCACCACTTGTTAGCTACTGCATATATGAGTGTGCATTAAAAAGTAATTACTGTAAAAATTCAATAAAATTTAAATAATTTCAATTTTCAATAGCGTCGGGGTTTTGCAAGTAGCTCTCTGGTATCATTAGTTGATAATTTTAAATATGAGTGTATATTAATATATAGTTAACATAAAAATATAATTCAATAAAATTTAAATTAAAAAATTAAGTTTTCAATATTATCTGTTTTGTGGGTATAAATGATTGGTATAAACGGAATTAATGGGGGATTTGAATCTTTGGAAGTTAACGATAAGAAGAGGTAGTGACTTGGGACGCCAAAAAGGAGCATGGTCAATGAACCTAGAGGGTGATTTTTTGAAAAATAGGACGAGTAGAAAACTTAGCTTACATATAAAGTTAGCACTATTGAAATTAATCCATATGGTTATATTTTTAAAATTTTCTCAATTGCTATCAAAGTAAATCCCCTCTTTCCTCTCTTCACTAAAAACTTGTGAAATTATTAATCCCCACTGATAGTGTAATCATTATTGTTTATGACAGCGTTAAAAAAAAATTTCAATTTTTATTTAAAAATTTCTGTATTAAAATTATTTTATTACAAATATATTAATTAAAAGATAAACGTCAAAGTAATATAATTTAAGTTATTAAAATATAATTTCTCAAGAATATTTTAATAAATTTTAAAACGTAGTTGTGAATAGTATCAAATTTCTGTAAGTCTGGTATCATTGGATGGTAATTGCATATAAGAGTGTCTATTAAAACACAATTACTATAAAAATACATTTGAAATAAATTCGAAAATGGAATAGTGTTCTGTAAGTAGCTCTCTTGCATTACTAGATAGCAACTGCATATACGAGTGCTTATTAAAATGTAATTATTATGATAATTCAATAACATTTAAATTCAAAAATTAAATTTTTAACAGTGTTGGGTTTTACAAGTATCTCTCTAGCATCATTAGTTAGCAACTGGATATGTGAGTGTGTATTTAAGTGCAATTACTATAAAAATTCAATCAAATTTAAATATATTAAAAAAAATTATTTTGAATAGCGTCGGGGTTCTGCAAGTGGTTTTACAAGTATCTCTCCAGCATCATTAGTTAGCAACTGGATATATGAGTGTGTATTTAAGTGCAATTACTATAAAAATTCAATCAAATTTAAATATATTCAAAAATTTTATTTTGAATAGCGTCGGGGTTCTGCAAGTAACTCTGGCATATATCAATTAAATTTAAATAAATTCATTTATATTATTTAGATAATTGTGTATATATTAAAACACAAATATCATAAAAAATATAATTCAATAAAATTTAAATTCACTTTTCAATATTATCAGTTTTCTGGAAGTAGTTCTTTGCCATCACTAGGTAGTAATTGCATATGAATGTGTATTAAAATACAATTACTACAAAAAAATAATGCAATTAAATTTAATTAAATTTAAACATTTGATTTTGAATAGCGTCTGGGTTCTGCTAGTAACTTTCTGGCATCACTAGTTAGCTACTGCGTATATGAGTGTGTATTAAAAAGTAATTACCATAAAAATTCAATGAAATTTAAATAATTGTAATTTTCAATAGCGTCGGGGTTTTGCCAGTAGCTCTCGAGTATCATTAGTTGATAATTGCATATATGAGTGTATGTTAATATATAGTTAACATAAAAATATAATTCAATAAAATTTAAATTAAAAAATTCAGTTTTCAATATTATCTGTTTTCTACAAGTAGTTCTCCGACATTGCTAGGTGGTAATTGTATATATGAGTGTTTATTAAAATACAATTACTTTAAAAATACAATTCACAAAATTTAAATAAATAAACAAATTCAGATGCGAATAACGTCGAGGTTCTGTAAGTAGCTCTCTGGCATCACTAGATAGCAATTCCATATATGCGTGTGTATTAAAATAAAATTATTATCAAAATTTAATAAAATTTGAATAAATGCAAAAATTCAATTATGAATAGCGTCGTGGTTTTGTAATTAGCTTTCTGGCATCACTAGGTGGTAATTGTATATATGAGTGTGGGCTAGTCGTACATCTGAAAACAAACAAATAGTACACAAATACAGATAGAATTATATAAATATTTGTTATATTTTGAAACTTTTGTTAAAATTCAACAATTGATCATCACATGATTATATGATTTTTTAAAAATTAATAATCACTACCTTTTCTAATAGGAGTCCATACAACCAAAAATACCAATTTGTTCATACAATAAAATTTTATAAAATTTATATTACTTTTAAAAAAATCATATATAGTTTACATCAATAGTCAAATCTTTAATTTTTATTTCAATTATTTTGGATATATTTTTTCAGGAGAGGCCGTGCCGGACGAAACCTACAATGGTTACGTCAATGTATACAAAATAAAAACTATCTAAATTAATAATTATTTGATTACATGATGGTTTCAAGTGTATTGAGTACAGGAGATATTTTATTGCAATGTTAATTTCACCACACAAAAGCCATACTTTCAAGTTTATTTAAAATTATTTTCAATTTGAAATCGAATTCCTTTTTCTTTTTTTAATTGTTTACTATTGTTGTATCAAACTAAAGGACAATTAATTGGCAAGTTTACGGAACTTTAGTTGGTGACTATGTCAATAATTTGTAACACTAATCGTTTTATTGCAAATTTTAAATACTTGTACATGAAAGCTCTCTTTCATCTTTTGTGGTTGTGAGGTTGTTCGTATGGTACTCTTCATTTATCAATCAGAGTTTGGAAAATCTGTAAAATTAAAAATTTTACTTCAGACAGCAGATATTAACATTTGAAAATAGTATTTTTTAAGTGCTGAAATTAATAAGTATTGTAATTTTGTATCCTTTTCCCTAACGACTTTCTTCTTTCAAGGTCTATTTTAATTTATTTTTTTGGACCAGACGCTTTTTATTTCGATATAATGTTTAGTAAATAATAATTTGAAATAAACTTCTCTACAATATAAATACAATTCAGAATTATCTTGCTTTAAATAATGATATAAGCCTTATTTTAAATGATCAATATATATATATATATATATATATATATATATATATATATATAAATTGTCAAAAAACAAATAACAATTTTTATTTCTATTTTTTATAATGTGTGACATAAAGAAATCGTCGAAAGATTATTTATAAATTTATTAATAGATGGAATTTTGTTTTTATAATAACACTATTGTACTTTCCGACCTCAAATTATAGAATTTACATTAATAATATTTAAAATGTTGTCTTGAAATACTATGTATATAACTTTCTATTCGAGGCAATGATAAAAACGATTATACCGCCTTTTTTTATTAATGCAATTACATCCATGAAAAGTACACGCCATTTTGATTCTTATTAATAACAACTGAAATTTTAAATATACACTTAATAAAACTAATATAGAATGATATAATAGTTTCAACAACATATTTAAGTAATATACAACACTTAAAATATGAAATATGTAAACATATTTAAAGTTTATCAATATTTTCTTTGCGTAATGTCTAATTTGTAGTTTATGATCTGGGTTGCTGCTTACGTTTGGCGTCTTATGTTTTGCGCCTCACAGATGGCGTCTATTATGATACATAGTTATTGCTAGAGGTCGCTTTATGTTGATTAATTTCCGATTTTTGGCGAGGTACTGTTATCAAATTTGAGACCTGTTAATCATCCCCTGTTTCGAATCACAGAACAGTACGTAATATTAATAATTGCGTATGTGTTGTATGGCTAATATAGTTAGTTAAATATTAAATAGTTTTTATTGATTTTTCAGGTTATCATATATGTATATATATATATATATATATATATATATATATATATATATATATATATGTATATATATATACATATATATATATATATATATATATATATATATATATATATATATATTTGTGTGTGTAAATGATTATATTTTATTTTTCATACCTTATTCAGAATTGTCACTTTCTTCTGTTGCCTCCAATGCTGCTACAAAATTATCGCTATTATAGAGTTGTCCAGCAGCTTTCATGAACTCAACCGTCGGGTATAAATTATTTCGTCGGGTTTTGTTTATCAACATAAACTTTGCTAAATACCAGACGAAAAAATCTTTTACACGAAGATATTGTGGCATTCTGTGCTTTGCGTGGCGCCATAGTCCTTCTACCATATTGGTGTGGGCCCCCGTTTTCGGACTAACAAAATTGACCGAATGGTTGACGGTCAAATGACGATAGTCTAGTTCCTGTAAAACGTCATAAGACCGCCAACAATCCGATATTATGGTGGTTCCGGGGAGAATCCATCTTTGTATAAGGGGCACGAGGGTTGCGGCGTCTCTTTGTTCTACAGGATATAGAAAAAAGTTGCCACTTTCCCTCTCAATACCACCGAATACCCATTGACCCTCCACGGTATGACCACGATAATATTTTCTTCGGCCAAACTTTGATTCGTCCACTTCAACGGTTTTCCCAATACCACCTAAAAGAAAATAAAGAATGTATGTTATAATCTATTATTTTATTTCATAAATTAGAATATACTATAGAATTTTCATTTTTTTTTACTTACCAATAGGGTTTCCATTATTTATGCAATAATGAACCACGACTTCTCTGCAAAACGAATTCCAATCACAAGCTGTGTGATTGGAAATTCTAAGTTCTTCTCTGATATTGCTGATTTCGGTGTACGTTGCCCAATACCGGACATATAATAGTATTCAAGGTTTGGGTTAGATGGGATTTATCAAAAAATGTTTTGTGACGAATAGTCAATTTATCATAACACCCCACCCTTTTCTTGGTTCTATCTCTATATCCGGCATTTTTGCACGCCCACACGAAACCGTCAATACAAGAAGACTTTGGTGTTAATATTTGTCATGGTTACATTTTTTACATTCTATGTTACGGGTTATGGCGCCCCACTCTTGCAAAAATGCTATCAAAGCTGTTGGATCTCTTCCTAACTCGATAATTTTATTTGTTGTAAATATAACAGACATTTACGGCGAATATATCGTAACAATTCTGATATAATTTCTTTTTTCGTAATTGTTTGTATTCTGTTTACATCGAATCAAATTTTTTTGTCTTTATCTTTGATTATACAACTTCCAAACGAAACAAATTCTAATTTATTTAAATATTCATTGAATTTGGCGGTTACTTTTTTTTTAATTTTATGGCTTTAATTTAATTTGTAATAAAAAAAATTAGAGAAAAGAATGTTAACTCACGTAATAATACCGTATGTAAGTATTATTTTCAATTAAATGATTATTACGCAAGGAGAGTTTTTCGCCACCGTTTCTACTTCTGAAGCTAATTGGCAAGTATAATAATGCTGTGACTAGTTTGCCGAGCCTTGTAAATTTATATATATATATATATATATATATATATAAATTTACAAGGCTCGGCAAACATATGTATATGTGTAAATATATATATATATATATATATATTTACACATATACATATATATAATGGCCTTCGACATTACGTAAGTGAATAAATTTAATAAACAACCATGAAGAAACTTTTTTTCATGCGTTTGGCGACTCTTCATAAAAATGTATTTTTATAATCAGAGATAAAATAAGGTTCAAATGTTTGCAATGGTCTCGCTTACAATACGTTTTGTCAATGTTTGAGGTTTACATGTATTCTAGAAATTTATATGAACGACGAGATAGATGATGTGGGTCTTTTATTGATGCATAGAAGCAATACTGTGCTTCATAAACTCTGTTTAATTTGAAGCACTGAAACACAAGAAATAATTAAGTGAGAAATGATGTTTTACGGGAGTTATTACTAATTGTACGAAACATAAAAATCTCTTCAATCCATTAGTTTTATCAAGGTGTTTCATATATATTCTCATATTTAAATTATCGCATCTCGTTTATTTTATTTTTGTGTTTGTTATAATTTTAATGATCATATTATATTTTTTACAAAATTAAAAGTTCTTTCATATTTTGAAAACAGATACGCTTAGAAATTTAATTAAGATTAAATCATTTAATGAAAAAGGAATGAACCGATTTGAAATGAAAATAATATGGGTGTAACCTTCAGGGATATGGTATCAGTAATACATTATGTGAATTGTAAAATTCATAAATAATGAAAATTAATATTAGTTGAAAAATTTTATATAAATACGTACTAACAAATTAAGGTGTCTTCTAAAAAATATTGGTACGTCGTTAAACACTTAGGTCAAAAAATACTTTGTCCTGGTTTGGGTCATATTACGAATAGTAATGAGTTAGAATACGGGGCTGACTTATAATATAGGGATGCTTGACCAAAATAACTAAAAAAAAATTATCTGCATCTGTTATATAGGTGGTTAAAATATTGAAGTCGATGGACTCTTCATCAGAACTGTCGAAGGCAGTGAATATTTTTTTGTTCCTTTAAATAGTATTTTAATAAAGTCCTTGAGATGTCTTGTACAACTTAAATATTATATAATACTTATAATATGAATGCAACATCGAATATACCGTTGTCCGTTTTGGCAAGCGTGGCTTTGCTGGTACATTTAATACTCCGCTCAATAAATATAATTGCAATATTTATATTCATTGACATTTTTCGGGACAGATTCTAGTTTAAATAAACAATATATCATTTACTACTATGGATGGTAAAACCTAAAGCAGAAATATCCATAAATATTTCGATTCGGAACCTTCTATCCATTGACACAGATTCTTGGTAATAACCCTTAGCCTGTTTTGCTGGATGGATTTCCAAGAGTCATTAGTATATTCGCATATCTGTTCCTCAGAGCCTAGAAACCGGATATTTCTTCATCGGTAATGGAGATAAAATGTTTATATCCTGTCAAATATTTTTAATTATTTTTGACTTCTTGAGTTATGATATTCATTGGGCACCGTTTGAAATAATATTATAATATAATTGGTTGTATATTGCAGCGGAATTTGTCTAGTGTTGTTTTTATTTCAATTATTAATTCTACTTACTACGATTGCATTATTTTTAATGGCTGAAACTAGTTCAATAATATATTTTTTAGTCTACTGTAACTTCTATTTATATCGCTCGTACTCGTTCACCTCTAAGTTGAACTTTAGGGGCCATAAATTGCATAGAAACTGATAACCATTTTACATTAATAAGTTTCTATTGATTTAATAAATTAAAACGGGAGTTCTGATAACTGTCATTTTCAATAATAGGAGGAATTCTGGATAAAAAAAGTACATCGAAAAATATAATTTTTAATTATATAGTGTATAATGCCGTCCTGATCATACATTCTGTAAAAAAACATGATTTTCGCACAATACAATTTGGTTGGAGTTGATGTTTCGGACACCCTTGTATAAGGTCACGCAAAGGAAATAGGTATGTAAATATATTTTATTAACCATTAACATACAGACTTCGCTCTTCACGCAGATATACATTTTAATATTACTGTTGGCACAAATCCCTTAGAGATGAGGAAAAAGTTCCTTATATTGACGCCTTTTAGTGAATTCACGTCATATATCAGCTTTATAATCGACGAAACTTGATTCACTACCATCAATTACTAATTTCTTGAATCGTAAATAACTGCCACATTCAAATACGCAAATAGCATTCGAGGTCAAACAGATAAAACATCGAATCATTTATTCATAGGTGGAAGTATGTCGTAATTGTGATTTCATAAACAGATTTAACCGATAAAACAAAAATTTCGGGAACTCTGAATACTCGGATGCTAAAAAATTCCTTGGAGATAATGGAAATTCTGTAAATAACGAATAATTACTAAATGTTTTCCTTAACCCATTGCTCTAATCACCAATTTATGCTATGGAAAATGTATTAGCTTTAATTATAATGAAATGCTATTATGGTTATTTAGGAAAATATGCAGTTCAGGAAAAATGTGACGTTCAATATATTGGATTGGGTAAAAAGTTTTTAACCGCGAGTTGGTGTCATTAATTTTTATTAACAAATGTATTTGTTACACTAAATTTATTTTGAGTATACACCATTATTATCTACTACCTGTAGCCATCCAGTTGGCAGCGACAATATTTCTACAAGACAAGATTTCTTCGACAAGACTTCTTGTAAAATTCCCGTAACTTTGATTAAAAAATTGTGCGAGTTGATTTTGGGGATCTTCTTTAACATCGAATTTTTCTTCTCTTAAATGGTTAATTAGAGCCTTAAATAAATGGTAATCAGAGGATGCTGCGTACGGTGAATATGGTACTCTGCACTTTGGTCAATTTATACTCTACAGTAAGACCGTTTAGAAGTTTCGAGAATCTTTCTAGAAAAGTCCCGAAGTTGTGGCTAAAAACTTACTAGCCACCCAAATATAAGTGAATAATATATACCAGTATTTTAGTTTTGATGTGTTTCGAATTGAATAATAATAATAATATTGACGTTATGACTTGCCTATGAAACCATATTAGTTTCATGTTATCGTCTTATGCTCTTCATAGAATATGTTCTACTCGATTCAAAATATTAACACGGCGTTGGAGATTTTTTCATTCAAATATCTATAAAAAAATCGCAAAACCATAACCGAACAAAAATACAATTAAGTGAAGTAATAAAATATTTTGTGAATATCCTAATTAAAAACTTTAGGTGTAGGCTTTGTTAATTTTTATTCGTAAAGAATTGGACAAACTCTATAAATACATTATTTCGAAATTATAACAAATTGAACTACTGGAATTGAGTATACATATGTAATCGGATAAATACAACATTATCTCACTCTTCCCCTATACTTATGTAACTGTTATGTCACTCTCCAGACACACACATAAACGTGAAAAGGGGCATGAACTCGCTCGTGTTCGCGTAAGCAGAACAAAGCCCACGCGGAGCTGCCCTAATATAAAATATATGCCAGTAGAATACATTCTCAAAAGCCTTTCTTCAATAAAACAATGAAAAATATTCTGAGGACGAGTGTAAAGCGAGGATTAGGAATAACTTTGAAATACGGACATTAAACAAATTAAACATTTGATTTCCATTTTTCCGTAGTTAATTATATATTATATTGAAGAGGATATATTATATATATATATATATATATATATATATATATATATATGTATATCTTTATGTATTTAAACAAAAAGCATATATGCTATTATATAATAGACTTCTTTTTTTAACTCAACGTATTTATCCTGTTTCAAGCAAGCTTGAATATTTGAAGGGTAAGCATGTGCTTGTGTTGTGAGTATTCCAACAGCGAGTAATAGTTAACTAATAGTTATTCATTCATTCTCTCTGCCGTTTTATCGCTTGCTATGTACTTACAAATCGAAGTTTATATCACCAAAGAAGTGTCACTTCTGTCACATGTACTGAGCCGCATGCGCTCAGACTTTTTTCAGGCAAACATCCCGAACTATTTCCATCTGGATCTATGGCAGTACAACGCTAAATTTGAGTAAAGCTACTAGGTAGTAAAGAAATAAATTTTGGAATCTTAATGCAATTATTCATATTACAGTTAAGTATTAGCTAGCCACAGATCATCACGTTATGGTCATGTATGGACTAGACATAAGCATATATTTGGAATAGCTAAATATCATATTTGCTGCTTGTACTCGTTATCATAATGAGTCTATCATAATGAGAACAGGGAAAGCGAAATGCCTCCCCCCGAAAGGTACATATATTGTGTTGTAACTTATGGTATTACATCGTTTTGGTATACGAACATGATTTATGTACTTTTATTTCGGCGCCGTAGCTCAAGGCGGCCTCTAAATATAAGGCTTCCCCTCACGGGGAAGCATCATATTTAAGGATCGCCTTGCTTCGCCTTTAACTTCCCCTCATAAAGGCACGTGCCGTATTTTAATGTATCTTATCGCGATAAATGGTAATATTAAAAAAAGAAATCAACAAAAAGATGGAATTTAAAGTATATAGTATATTAAAGTTTCCTTTTAATTTTGTATACTTTAAAAAAGAACCACTTATTTTTTTTTTACTTTTATCTCACTTACAATCACATTGAAATAATCATGTTATTTTCTTCTCAACCATATGCATTTCATTAAAAAACTCGACGCGACATTTCGGAAAAATTACAGTTAAAGTTTTCCCACTTAAATTTTAAGGAGTAAGAGTAGAAATAAATAAAACTTCTATAAAAATAAACAATAAAAAAACATTAAAACTTTCACTACATTCTTTTATTATTAGTACATGTTTACAATATTCATACAAATAAAAAAAATAGATAAACTCGAAATAAATACTTTATGCATATTTTGACAAATGAATACTAAAAAATCAAATAAAAACCAAAACTTTACCATGGGACAATTAATTGTTAACCTTAGTAAAATGGTAAAAATATCACATTTACAGAAATTTAGTCTCATAAAGGCCTGCTAGTTTGAAATTTTTGGTTCAAGATTTTAAAACTCAACCCTGGCCTGCATCCTATTTGTGGCTCGTCAATGGTGACCTACGATTATCGGAAATCATGTCTATCGTTTACGTTTTGTGGTCCATAAACTGCTACAATTTTTTTTTGAGGACTGAACGTTATTGGATATTTCTTCCGTTCTTATGTTCCAATGTTATACTAATAATGGTAAGTGAGTAAAATTTATGCTTATACGTATAAAAATATATGTATATTACGAGTATGAGAATAAAGAAACACAATTAATTATATTATCTGCTACACGTGTCGGCTGATTGGGTACAGTAAATAAAACTTGTTAAGGAAGAGTAAAATTATCACAATACTATAAGGACGCCGTGAATCTTCAACACATACAAACATTTGAAGAATGCCTATATAGTATTCCCGTTTAAGTGTTTGTAGTATTTCAGTTTAAATATTGTTATTTTTTACAGCACGTGAATATATTGCCCAGGATAATTTTCACGGGCATAAAAATAGAGTCCATTTCACAAAGAAATATAAGATCTATCATGTCCTAATAAATGTCAGGTAGACTCCTAATAATGTTATATTTTTCATGATTTTGACTCCAACGTTTTCTATGAATATGGGGGAGAGAAATATGTTTGTGACCATTTCCAGAAATTGGCTGATCGTTCTTTCCTACACAATACATGAAATGAAAAAATTCGTATGTCCTTTTTTAAAATATCCTCGTGGAATTTTTTTTTATTAACTATTGAGATATATGAATTGATATAGTTTATCACTGTGCCAATCATTAATTCCACGTCAGACTGTTTACACAAAGTATTCCGATGTCTATTGTACTTAAAGCAGAAATAGAATCAAGATATGCTGACAACGAAGCCCATTCTCTTTACCTTAGTTAAATACTTAGTGGCGAAAATATTTATAGTGTTTGCCATTATTTCAGTTTCCTCTAATGGCAGTCGCACAATAGTAGTTGGCTTAACCTTGTTAAGTACTTATCGCATATCTTTTGATTTTGCTTTTATTAGAGGTACTAACAAACATTTTTGAAACGTAATCATTATTTTAAGTGAAGAAAAGTGACTCATAAACGCTGTCGTTATGAGTTTATTGTTACATTTTATAAATAAATGTCAGTCTTTACTTTTTCACTTTTCTCTGTAAATATCTAATAAGAATTTTAATTATACGATGAACTTTATTTATGTATTAGGATAATATGAAAATTACTCACATGTTCCCAAAACTAAATTTATGTGTTCACCTTAATGTATTACACGCATTAAAAATATTTACAAAATGTAGTCGACATGAAATATTTAAAAGTACTGACGTCATTTTAACATGAATTTATGAAAATATGTAAAATTGTGGTAACTCTGTGATATCAAGCAGTAACTCAGTGGTTTTTTAATATGAAACTCTTTCCCCTAATTTCCTAAAAACTTTCCTAAAAACTAAATCCAAAAACTTTACTATAAATAATGATTTTTTTTTAAAGACCCACAACCATAATCTAAATTTTATATTCAAACGAAAAATCATATGGTCATTTATATTTTTCAGTCACATGTATTGTTTTGAAGTAAAGATTAACGATACAGATAAATCATCACTAAAGAAAAACATTTAGTCTCCTACCACGCTAAAATAAATTAGTACAGGATATATCAGTAAAGGGAACATAGAATTAAAAGATGGGAATGGGAGATTGTGAGAAAGGCGGAAAGAGTTAAAGAGATTATGGCATAGATATAGGCACAAAGAATTATGGTGTAGTTATCGGCATATTTCATGATTTTCTGTCATTCCCTTACCGTCGGCGTCTTATTCTCATAGTTAATAACGAGCAAGAAGTTCTCTTTTCCTCAATTTAATTTTTTCTCTTTATGATAATGAATAAGAAGGGAACTCCTTACTCATTATCATAGAGAAAAAAAATTAAAATGAGAAATGAATGGCACCAAACATTTAAAAAAGCGTCGTTTCACGTTCCGCCGTATTCTCGTTTCATCTTATTATCATATTTGATAACGAGTAACGAGTTTCTCGTAATTTTATTTCTCTATGATGATGAGTAAGGAGAGAAATCCTTACTCATTATCATAGAGAAAAAAATTATTTATTATTATTTTTTTTTTAGCTTTGCGTCTATCACACCACATTGAACGTAACGGCGGTAGATACTTTCCAGATGTTAATCACTTTGATAACCAGAGTCATTTAAAGATAAAATTCTAGTGACTTTTCAGATACTATCAGGTAGCAAAGCGATTAGAATCATAACAATTTTCTTCGTACTTTTAATAATTACCCTATGGCTACACAATAAGGTCTAAAAACGATTTTTTTTCTGTAAATAAGGGAGATATTTTTACAAATTTCTACTTTGTATCATACATTTTTGGATTGCTTGTAAAATAAAATACATTTTCCGAGTCAAAGTGTTAATTCTTAATATCAAAATGCTATCAGATTAATAAACTGATGTTATTAATAAGAAAATTGTTCTGCGTAAAAAAATCGAATACGAATATATAAAAAACCACACCACAACGAATTTACAAAAAAGGCGCCGCAATTCTTATCGAATAAGTATAACTACTAAACGAACCTCGAATCCGAAGTAAATATGGTTTATTCATTTATTAATATTTTAATCACAATTGTTGTTACAATACATTCGTAAAGAGAACAGTAGATGGAAATCTACTACGCATAAAACTTAATAAGTACGCTAAGCTTTGTTTCTAGCCAACAATTTCGAAATTTCAACAATTGGTGACTGTAGGTGTTAAACACCACGGAAAGTTAAATAAGTATATCTTCAATACGTTTGAAACATGCGATAATCAAGTATTCGTCTCTCAACTTGCTATAAATCAAATTGTTAGAATTTATTGGAGCTGGATTATTGTCATTTGTTGGAGTGTTGAAGCGGTTTTTCGGACAAAAGATGCAATGTCCGGTAGTGTTTTTCGGAACTTGGTGGTACATTACCATGTACCTGGATTTTGATGTCAAATATGCATATATGATAGAATAATTACTGTGTATGTTTGTCAATGTTGTTTATTTCCAAACATTTATCATAACAAAGGGTTAAGTAACTTCATATTTATTCCTTGAAAATATCGCATGTCGTAATGCTATGTAATAATATATTGTTGTAGTAGTAAATTTTTATTATTGAGTAAAAATACGGAGTTTCATATCAAAAAATACCCTATTTATTAAATTGAATCATGGGATATATGTATATCACATTCCATAAAATTTGTCCAACCGTTTATGCGTGATTGAGAAATAAAATCTATATTCATAAAATACGGTGTGGTTATTTACATTTATTTATTTTAATTTATTACCTTTATTGCAGCCATTCTGTCAGGATATATTAGAAAAATAAACAGTTTATAAATAAATTCTTCAGTATTAGTATTGCATACGATCAGTAAGTTTAGGTATATGTAGTAAATTACGAGACAACGCAACTGATTAAATCACAGGTGAATGATATACCAGTGCATGACAGCAAAATTATTTATATTTGAAGAAGATGGTTCTCGATATAATTGTTCTCGTATTTTTCGTGTAAGTACATCAAAAATAAAAAAAAACTGTTATTGACACAAATGGATACTATTAACAAGTTTAGCAAATTTAATATAGTGCTAGAAATTCGTGATAAATTTTAAATTAACATCAGAGCATCAGACATTTTAAGTTAACATCAATCTAATTTATTAGTTCAAAATAATCAATTGTTTACTCGTAGATATATTTTCTATGCTGCTTACTTCCAACCCGATTTGTTATACAAATTACTTGTGAATACAAATCGGGTCGGTTGTTTTTACAATCGAAATAAAATATATAATCTCTAAAGTCTTTCCTTCGTTCCTTCCTTACCTTAAAGGATTTTAGGGAAATTAATTTAATAGAAGAAGATATAGGATACGAACTTACATTAGGCGTAATTAAATACTACTCTTCTGTATAATGCCCCTTTGAAATTTCATTCTAATTAATGGCCTGATCACAATAGGAACTGTACGGTTACGATTTTATTTTTAATCCGTCCTAGAGACAATGTTTCATTCTGACATAATGTACGAAATAAAGTTAATACATTCCAAAGGAATCACTTTATTTCAGTTTGTTACTGTTATTTATATAAAAAAAACTGATGTATTGTTACGCGGCTACCTAGAACGTTCCCTTGAGAGCACAATTGCAAAAAATTCTCGTCTAAAAGCCAAGAGAAAAAGAGTCATTGTGAGTTTATTTCAGATAAAGAAAAATAATTGAGGCTGTTTTGTAACTGGAAGCTTTATGGTTCTTTTCAGTTTCTTAATTTCTATACACTTTGGGAGAATAAAATTACAAAACGGGCTATTCATCGCTGTTCATCGAAATTGTTATAATTAGGTCTCTCTAATTTGTCAAATTATCCTTCGTAATTTTCAATAAAATGGTATTTTTATCCCCAATACTTTGCTTAGTTTTTCTCATATTACTTTATTCATAATAATAATGAGTGAAAGTAAAAATACGCTAGTTTGTTGAAACGTGCCTCGTAGAAAATGATGTTTAAAGATTATTAAGCTTTTTAATTGTGAGTCATTATAACTTTGACTATTTTGATTATTTTTCATGACTTTCATTATACCTAAAATTTGGGAAATATTTTGCTGTTTTCATGCTAATATTTAAATCTAATTTTTAACCTAATATTTTTTAACATCGATTAAGACATTATGGTTATTTAGTATAAGTTGAAGAACAATTAATGACGTTATTACAAATGTTGACCTAATTATAATTAATAACCTCACTTTTATTGAATTCTTCACATGGTATATATTTTAAAAAGAGTGGTACATTTAGCGCACAGAATAATAACCGAAACCAGGAAACCTATTTTCAGAATTGTTATTTGTCAGTCAGTCTATCGGTTTTTTTTTACTATTTTTTTTATTTTTTACTAAATGGATTTCGATACAATTTAATATGGTAATGGTTTATACCCTCCGGCAACATAAATGATTCCTCTTATCTGAATATTGCACATTAAAAAAAGTCTGACTTGTCGAATATATCGGTATTGACACTGCCAACGCCATCTATTAATATTTTTTATGAAATGCTTATGCTCATGTATATGTTACGGTATGATACTGCCGACTCCTTTTTGTTTTAAGTAAACGTAATTCTCCTAGAGATCTGAGGGAAAAAAATTCGAAAAATGCGAAAAAATTTCTGATACCTCTTCATATTCATAATTACACGTAAACGCAATCGCGGGCATAGCTAGTGTACTTATAACTTTTCATGCATAATAATCTAAAACTGCTTAAAAGTATTTATTATAATACATCAATTTACCATTGATATGCAGAAAATAAATTGAAGAATTTGTACCAATTTTGAATAACCTATTCTTTTTTTCAAAGGAAAAAATGGAAATCTTACAAAATTACTCACGTGTCCAGCGTTTTTTTTTCATAAACTGCTTGACGTAGACATTTGACTTGGTAATAAAATATATTAATTTGGACTCTCGAAAAACTCCAAAAATATTTGACACTCAAATAGCTACACTTGAAACATATTCACATAGAAATTTCGGGGAGGGCAAATTAAGTACTTGAATTTTTTTTTAATTTCATAAATCACAATTAAATGAAACTACGTGATGTAGTATTATTTCTACTTTCTTTAATTTCTTTAACCACGACCTAGGTTTCGTTGTATTACAACATCTTCAGGTGGGATATTAGCAAAGATCTTTGCTAATATCCCACCTGAAGATGTTGTAATACAAAGAAACCTAGGTCATGGTTAAAGAAATTAAAGAAAGTAGAATTAATACTACATCACGTAGTTTCATTTGATTGTGAATAAAGAATTTCTACAAAATTAACGCCAAATATATTCAATATTCAAAATTTCATAAATGTTTGGAATTTCGTTTGAAAGTGCTAGTCAAAAGAATCTCAAAAATATTTTTTTTAATATAGGTAGTGTATATTAAGATTCTGAAAAATATGCAAAAAAAGTATATTATGCTCGCTCCCTCATTTCCAAAACTACTGTACCTAAAATTATGAAAAATAGAAAGCTTTTAGGATATGATTATATTAACATAGTTTATTTAAAAATAATTTTTAGATATCATCGTTTCTGAGATATTCTCAATAAAACGTATGCACATGTGTACATACTTCTACTTAATTATGTTGAACATTATTAAATATTGATTGCGCTAGGAAGTACATATTAATGATGATTAATCACAATTAAAGTATTTTTATTTCAAATGCGATACGGGGCCTTCGATGGATGAGCCAGATTCGCACTCAGCTGATTTTTATTGCATTCATTGATTGACTTTTGTAGTTTGCGGTGACGTTTGTTCATACGTTATTATGAACTATTATACATGTGCACAATAATTCATAATCGATCCTTCCTAAGTATGTTATGTCGACAATCTTTTTACAAATATGTGGCTAAACGTAATTAATTTTATCGAAAATTTCAAATTAATTCCTCAATTACCAAAAATTACTTTATGCCATTGAAGCAGTGATCTTATTCCCCAAACCTCTTCGCAAATTTAGTCAGAATGTAAAGCAATCCAGCTTGCAGATGGCCTGTAGATATGAATTTATAAAAGCTTATGGGAACTAAAAGACTGCATATACGTTTCTCTTAACGTTTAAAATATAGAAAATGCAAGAAACAGACGAATATTTTTCGTGTGAGGAGCGCAAATAATAAGAGAACTTTAACAATAAAAACTGTTAAAAGAAGAATGATTATATACTATTTAAAGAAACAACTGATGAAAAAAGAGGGACTGTTTTAAATTATTGATATCAGTCACTAAAAGAAAACAGCAAGAATAAGTATTGAAAAGACCGCAGCTGGCGGCTCTGTTCAAAACGGCTATACGACTCATTATTATTTAGTTTTGGTTGAAATTTACTTATTCAGGTATTTATAATAAGTATACTCTTTTCACCTAACTTTTTATTTTATGTCTCAAATTGATTGTGGATGTACATTTATTTTTTGTCTTTATTGCAACTACAATGTGAAACCTGATAGCTGTTACGTAAAATAGATAAAATCCAGACGAGGTAACCGACAATGATATTCAAATTTAAATTTGATCGCGCTAATGCAGCTACAATTTGCAATCGACACTGCGGAATCGTTCTCGAAGCGCCATTACAAATCGCTTCCGATTGAGTCGAATCGCTAATAGGGATTATTGGATTGATTTCGACGAACACGTTTGACGCACGCTTCTTGTTACGAAGATCCAGGGGATTCCGGTACCCTTCGTTAACATATTCATGAGCACACACCTGATTAGCCGATTTCTTGTCTAGTTTCATTTTATTTGTTTGCTTCAAAATGGGAGACATATGTAAGTATTCATGGTACGGGAAGCATTAATTATTAATGATTTACGCATTATTTTAAGCAAGTAGTACGAAGAGAATATATTAACAGTTTTGTAATTTATATTTACAATATTCCAAACTTAACGTTTACAATAACAACAAACCAACGTTTACAATATTCCAAACTTACCACATAACATACGAACTAAAATTGAAAGTATAATCAACGAATATCAAAAGCTGCTACGGTCTACTGATTAAACTTCATAGCCTGATCCTAGTCCTCTAACATCGAAAAATTCACGAGTTCACACGTAAGAAAATTCAGAGGAATAGGCTAGTAAAGCTAAACAAGGAAGATGTGGACTATGTAAACCAAAGGGGGACAAAAAGTTCACTAAGTGCTCAAATCGTTCAGTGTAGTTATAAACAACACCGCCGCTTAGTTTGTTTTAAATGCGGTAAATAATATTTTTTTGCCAAAAACTTACTTGATATAGATAGAACATCTATTTCATTTTGGAATAAATTTTCATTTTCTTAAATTTCATTTATAAATATTAAATAAACGTTTATTTTCGTTAATTTTGTTTTATTCATAAGAGAAAAATAGTTGTTTGGTTTCATTTCAATTTAAAAAATTCGATGTGTTCTTTTTATATATGCTAAATTAACGGCCTATGGATGTTCAATGGAAAATAAAAAGACTTATAAATAAAACAATTTTTTTTTAATTTTATTAAAGTTTTTCCCATAGCCCATCAAAATCATTATGATTTGGCAAGCCCTTTTTTGTTGGTAATTAAAATATATATTTTGTGTAAAAAGTGCACAATGCTACATTTCTTGTGATATAGGTCTGAACTATAGATGCATTTCACGTAATTTTTACGTTTGAAATCACGTGACTTCACCGTAAGTAAGTAAATATATTTATATAACAAAAAAGGTTACCGAAATTTCTAAAATAAAACTGAATCATTTCGGTACAAAATAAGTAAAATTCGTTAAATGTATAATGCTCACTCGTTCACAGATAGACAGTAAAAAAGAATAAACGGCCTACAAAGTCATAATTTTTCAGTAGGGCGTTTTTAGCGCAAAACTGTAATAATGTCTGAAATAAAGAAATATCTGTTTTCTTTTACAATACTTCATTAATAAGGCATGACCCAAGAAAATATTAAGACCAATTTAATGTAATAAATATTTTTTTCCAAATACAATACGTAGCTTTATCTGCTTTGTACCAAAAAATAAACTAAATGAGTCATTTGCCATGCATTCGCTTCTAAGTGGAACTTTCTAGTTACTAAACCATAAGTGATTTAAAATATAAATAGAGATATTTCTATTTATTTTTATTTTATATAGGAAACCGCGTTTCTGAATGAAGGGCAACTATGTTTAACAACAAAATATTATAGTTGCCCAAATTACTTTGTATTTAAAAAGTTTCAGATATTGCTAATTGCAGATGCAAAATAAATGCTAGAGTTTGTAGAGTCCAATAAAACCTACAAATTAAACACTTTTCTTAATCACGATACTCATATAATGTAACATTATTTTCATGAGCTGAGATTTAGACCAAAAACATCACATATTTAAAAATTAAAATCAAATTAATGTAATATATTAATTAAGGGGTTGCATTCATTAATTTCTGCTTAACATACTTGGCTAGTATCACACTATATTTTTATAAATGACACAATGTTTACTTTTAATTCATCATTTTTTTGATATTATAAATAAATCAGTCGCCATCTGGTGATGAACAATTAAAATGTTTAAACTAAATAAAAGCTAAAATGCTGTCTTGTACTTTGTCTAAGTTACAACATACATACCCGTATAAAAATCAGTCTTCTTTGGAAATAGGTTTTTTATTACTGTATGCTTTAAATTTATGTAAATATTATGGTATCTAAAAGAACTTATTTAGATTTTGTTCCCTGATAAAAATCAAGGTTTTTTATATAGCTATGTTGTTGGCAGCGTATTGCTGTAAGCATTTTTATGTGCTGTACTATTATTTTATCTTTTTCAGGTATTCGTTCGCCAACGGTAATCTATTGACATTGATTAAGCTTCATTTAAATCGTATCTATAACACCACAAAATTCGTCAAAAATGCATTTACATTGTTACTTCTTACATCTTCTTGACAAGTGTTTTTTTTTTGTTATGCTTCTTATATTTAATCTTCTTTTTAGATTTATAAATGTAAAACTCACGACGCTTCCTACCTGTAGCCGATGTTGAGGTGGAGCTTTCACTAGATGCTTCAGCAGCTGAGGTTGTTGCACGCGTGACCGTTTGAAATAACAATCGTGGTTGCAGACTAGAAGTAACGAAATCATTCTCAAGGGCGATAGTTTTCATAGGCTGCGATCCTAATGGAAGTGAGGTATTTAATTCCTCAATTCGGTCAAGGACTTGATTAACGAAGTCGACACACTTCCCTTGCACGGTAACATATTTATAGGACATGAAGCGAAAGAAACATAAATGTAATATATTGTAATAATTATATTATATTATGATATTTTTAATAACATTTCAGTTCAGGAAGTATCTAAGCATCCATTCTATACCGAACATTCAGAAAGAAATCGATCTTCATTTTCATAGCCAGTCTATTCAAAATTAACATTTTGCATCTAAATATCTATATGGTTGAAGTATTTAATAATATATTTCAAAATTGTGCCATCAAATAGTTGTGACTTGTCTAAATCTATACAGTCGGCATCTGAGTTATTTCCAAATAACTCACAGCCAGCGTCGTCTGACTGCAGAAACACATCAGTTATTTCTGAAGAATTTGATAACTGTGCTGTAAACGAAAAAAATATTAATCAGTAGTGGTAAATAAACATTTACACTAAACTGATTTTTTTTTTAAATGCTGAAATATCATTATATCTTGTAGTATATTGAGATAAATAGTGATCAACCAAAGTAGGGAAGAAGGAGTGACGGATGTCTTTTTATACTTCGATTCTTAACCAAATGTAATACTTCGTAATTTAACAAATGGGAAAAAATTAATAAATCTATTCAAATTGGGCATTGTAAAATAAAAATCAAATAAATAAACAAACTTAGCTTCCACTATTTCTCCGATATCTACAATATCTATCAATTTTACAGACCTTCGCAATTGTAAATATCTCTTTATTTTATTTTTTTTACAAAAACACATCACACGTCACAAAGTCGCGAAATATTTTACGCGTGAACAAAACTCCAGGCGCAGCTAGTATTATAGAATTATTGCCAAACATAAGTTAAACATTAATATGCAGCGTTATTATAGCTCTTAGTAGTGTATAGTTTTACTTCGCCGCAAAGACCGTACATGAAGCTGTGTTATGTTTCTAGTGACATTATCAGAAGATATGCAGAAATTCCTACTTCATAAATAGGAGATTTGTACTTTTTATTGTCTTGTTAAAAACTACACAATTTTTAACATATTTATATTTTAGGGTGCTGTTGCCAAAGTAAGAACTCCTTTAGATTTGTTATTATGGTTATATATATTGACAACAGTATTGGAAAATTTATACAGGTAAAGTTCCAATTTTACCTGAAGTGCATATTTTATTTATATAACCCATTGTGTATTGTGCAGATCATATTCTTTAAAAAATCGGTTACAAAATATTAATACTTAAAGGAATAATTTTATTAGATTTACGGTTTGCTAACCCCACACCAGCCAAAGGCCTATTTTTTAATAGCTAAAAAGCGTTTATAATGTTAGCTCATATAACGAATTAAAAAAAATACTACAATCGACCATAAAATGAAAATTATTACAATAATAGACGGGCTTTTAGCTCATAGTTTTATCTGTAAAAAAGTTCCTCGAAACTCTATACAAATAACTTAAATCAACTGCAAAAATAATTTTGTATTTTAAACTATTCATACCCTTCTTTCAACCAGAGGAGGACAGTTTGCCATAAAATACGCGAATTGTTTGTATTCGTAAGAAATAAAAAAATGAGGGTAATTTATTGTATTGGTACAGTCGACGTCACTTTAGATATTGATCTTTGCCTTGCTGGGGTAAATAAATGGTATAGGGATGATATTGTGTAAATTTTGATGTGATGCTGACTGTACCTAAACTAAATTAATGGCAACACTTCGAAAAAAAAACATTTTATACAAGGACCGAATGTTATTAGGATTTATCATTAAATTTCAGGCTACAGAACCCTGTCATGGGCTCTTTATCCTTTTAGTCTTCTTATCAGCTATCGGAATAAGACCATATTGAAAATAATTATGTTCCACTTTGCACTTCAATGATTACAAAAAATTGTAACCATTGAACTGCAAAATGCATCGTTCCTTATGATGCTCAAGTTTGGTAGGATGATAGAGAAAATAATAGACGAAAATATAGAATTTGGGATGTTAGTAGTTACGTTACTTTTATCATAAAGAACGCACATCACGTTATATGTTACAGTAATATTTGTAAGTTATATAACACAGAGATAATAACATTTGGGCTACGTATTTATCTTAGTTACTAACAATCACACAATTTTTATAAAAAATATGACTTTGTGGATTTCAGTATTATAGTGTAAATATTATCGTTTAAGTTTTTTCCCACTCAGATATTTTGTTGAATGGTACATTTGTTTTAGCACATTTTTAAAGCTATAATTTATGAAGTAAACCATAACTTATAAAAGTTACCTACGGCAAATTATGAAGTAAATTCCGCTATTGGACTCTGGACTCGTATTTTGTCGATATGTTTTTCCTGAATATATTCCGATATTTCTCTATAAAAAT
This sequence comes from Druceiella hillmani, assembly GCA_039881145.1. Classification (NCBI taxonomy): domain Eukaryota; kingdom Metazoa; phylum Arthropoda; class Insecta; order Lepidoptera; family Hepialidae; genus Druceiella; species Druceiella hillmani. The sequence goes on along the minus strand of JAYKKI010000116.1, from coordinate 3,456,544 downwards.
CCTATAGGTCATTAAACTTATTTGCACGCTTTTTGAGGTGCATGTTGGTTGAAAAGGTCTGTTACCAATAAAAGTGAGGCTTCACTGGTTTCAAAATGATTTTTGGCTGTGTGAACTAATCGCAGAGTTTCGTTTATGTTATTTCTGATACCGAAGGACATGTTAAATTCTACGATGTGATAAAATCCATAGACCAGGAAAGGTATTTTAGTGAATTTTTTTGCGTCTTACATGAAAAAGAAAATTCACCACATATTTTTTAGAAGCAGCATCCAAACAGCAGAAAAGTACGAAAATAAAATGAAAATAATTAATGAATTTTCTACAAATTGACGATTTCTAAGCGTCTTATAATACGCTTGTAATATGAAAATAGTAACAAATATAAAATCGTTCCTAAAGCTACAAGTATATATCCAACAATTAACATGACAATTACTAATTTATAATTACTCGCAAATTTCTTTTGGTTTACACAAAATTGGAAGAATTAAATACACGAAAAATGTGAATGAAAACAAATAATTCCAGTTTTCCAATATTAATTTATCGTGGTAATTTTATTTCGATGTCGAAAGAATTTAATCTTGAATAATTTTTTTTTTACAAACTTTGTATAAAGAGTTGTTCATAAAAGTAAATGTGGACTATTATTATTATGTTACAGTTAGTTATAATTTTATTACAATCATATATACAAATTATGATTGTATGGTATTTACAGGAAAGTTAATGTTACTAATTGAATCACTTTCATAATGCTGCGCCGAACGTGAATCTTGTCGAATGACACATTTTTTAGGTAATAATAAATCTGAAAGTAAAGTAGACTTATGATTGATAAAAAGGCAAAAAAAATAGCCGGATAAATCTATAGAGTATACACCATAGGTAATTTCAATAAACTTCATCCTGAAACTTGAGGCCACGAAACACAATTTTTTTAAAGTAAGAGACTTAGTTTTATCTTGATCTTGTTCGTTGAACGATAATGTAATATATCTCATTCACACCCGTAAATACATAAAATTATTTTTAACACTCAGGTTGTACATATTACCTCGCGAGTCTATTCATTACTAGCCTTCACCTTGATAAATGTCAATCCCTTTAAGAAAATTAGAACGTATCACATTATCTACATATTTCTTGTGACTAGAAGTTAAGTGATAATTCAGCCGTATCCTTTGTACTCGTATACGCAGCAATATTTTTACGATCCACAGGGAAGCAAATTTTCCAAGTCTCATTCTCGTTCATTCCATTCTCATTCTCCTTCATGCAATTTAAAAAAGGGTACAATTAGTTTCTCGGTCATACTTCTGTAACTGTCAGTCTCAAAAAATATTTGTGGTGTTTTTTTTTACAAAATACAATTATTTACCTCTTCCTTTAATAACTTTTTATATGTTGTGCCAATAATAAAAAAATTATAAAACGGAAAACAAAAAAAATTGACTTCAACATCGGTTCAAAATCTTGCTGCTTTGAGATAATTAAATATTAAAAGAATTTTTATTTTTTTTTCTAAATATTTCGTTAAAAAATATGGATTAAATATAATCATTTATATTATTTGTGTACGTTTTTATACGATTCTTTTAAATAGACAAGCAAGGAAAATATATAATATTGCTATTCATTGTTACTTAAACTACCATACAAACGACTAAATAATAATTGACGTAACACTTGGAAAGAGATAACAGCTCTGCCCCCATTATTATTAGCGTAGCAACAAGGGACCATACACAGTATTTACCCATAGCGGTTTCAATGCATATTTAGTTCCTTAACGATGTGATGAAGAAATCACGTAAACACAAGGAGAAATAAGGTGTGTACCAAAGAGAGGAATTAATCTTCAGTTAATTTTATCCCATTGGTAACACCGAGTTTAAAACTTTTTAAATTTAAGGCAGAAGTGGATCTGTAAATCATTAACCAAGTTTTATATAACTTTTCATCAACCTTTAAGTAAAGACGCAAGAAAATAGACAAATTTTTATAACGTTAAATTATTTTAAGTAATCATACGCAAGCTCTGATTTTCATATATTCGCCTAAGTAAGTATTGATTATGCAACAAAACGAAATAATTTTTTAACCCCGCCAACCATAAGTAATAACCACGTCCAGTCAGCTTATGGCTTAAATACGATATTGTATACGACGCAATTATACATTGAACAGACAATAACTACAAGTACGAAACCCTATGTTGTCAACGCGATAAAGTTAATCGTAAAATATTTTTATACAAATTATTTAATTTATTAAGTCTGGCAAAGGCTTTGCTGTTGTTTTCCCAGTAGATAATGCAACATATTCTTTGAAGTATTTCCTAATAGCTCTTGCACATTATACCTGCATGTATGCGTGCCGTCCTTGCAGGCGATATGCCTGACGGCTGTCTAGCTCGCCGATCGTGCCCCACAAACGAGCCGCGCACGCCGACACGGCCACCAGGGTACGCAAGCGAGTAATGCGCGAAGCAAATTAAATGTCTTTTAATTGAGATGACAAAGCCATGTTGATTCTTTAAAAAATTACTGATGGCAACAGCGAGATTTTTGAAGCTCTAAATATAATAAAAGATGTATCAGCATTTTCATCTGTACGTGAAAATGCCTAAAATAGAATCAATCATCATACCGATGATACAGCATCACATACAAAGCATTATTTATCATATTTTAATGGGTGTTTACTGTTAAAGGCCTTCCGCGTCCACGGCCTCTCCGGGATATTTCATTGCTTCTATATTGGGAAACGCACGCCCTTCATCAAGTCAATCGGATTTTAGTTCAATAACACTAACTGTTCAGATACACAGAATTGCCTCAATATATTATTGAATAATAAATGAAACAAATATTTCACGATATGTACTTATTGATAGAAATCTTATTTAATACTTAAATGTATTTAATGTTGAGTTAAATATATTTCATAATTAAAATCAAAAATCAACATTAATTTAATATATATAAAAATTTAACAACTCAACATACTATTTTCATATTACAAGCGTATTATAAGACGCTTAGAAATCGTCAATTTGTAGAAAATTCATTAATTATTTTCATTTTATTTTCGTACTTTTCTGCTGTTTGGATGCTGCTTCTAAAAAATATGTGGTGAATTTTCTTTTTCATGTAAGACGCAAAAAAATTCACTAAAATACCTTTCCTGGTCTATGGATTTTATCACATCGTAGAATTTAACATGTCCTTCGGTATCAGAAATAACATAAACGAAACTCTGCGATTAGTTCACACAGCCAAAAATCATTTTGAAACCAGTGAAGCCTCACTTTTATTGGTAACAGACCTTTTCAACCAACATGCACCTCAAAAAGCGTGCAAATAAGTTTAATGACCTATAGGATTTTTATAGAGAAATATCGGAATATATTCAGGAAAAACATATCGACAAAATACGAGTCCAGAGTCCAATAGCGGAATTTACTTCATAATTTGCCGTAGGTAACTTTTATAAGTTATGGTTTACTTCATAAATTATAGCTTTAAAAATGTGCTAAAACAAATGTACCATTCAACAAAATATCTGAGTGGGAAAAAACTTAAACGATAATATTTACACTATAATACTGAAATCCACAAAGTCATATTTTTTATAAAAATTGTGTGATTGTTAGTAACTAAGATAAATACGTAGCCCAAATGTTATTATCTCTGTGTTATATAACTTACAAATATTACTGTAACATATAACGTGATGTGCGTTCTTTATGATAAAAGTAACGTAACTACTAACATCCCAAATTCTATATTTTCGTCTATTATTTTCTCTATCATCCTACCAAACTTGAGCATCATAAGGAACGATGCATTTTGCAGTTCAATGGTTACAATTTTTTGTAATCATTGAAGTGCAAAGTGGAACATAATTATTTTCAATATGGTCTTATTCCGATAGCTGATAAGAAGACTAAAAGGATAAAGAGCCCATGACAGGGTTCTGTAGCCTGAAATTTAATGATAAATCCTAATAACATTCGGTCCTTGTATAAAATGTTTTTTTTTCGAAGTGTTGCCATTAATTTAGTTTAGGTACAGTCAGCATCACATCAAAATTTACACAATATCATCCCTATACCATTTATTTACCCCAGCAAGGCAAAGATCAATATCTAAAGTGACGTCGACTGTACCAATACAATAAATTACCCTCATTTTTTTATTTCTTACGAATACAAACAATTCGCGTATTTTATGGCAAACTGTCCTCCTCTGGTTGAAAGAAGGGTATGAATAGTTTAAAATACAAAATTATTTTTGCAGTTGATTTAAGTTATTTGTATAGAGTTTCGAGGAACTTTTTTACAGATAAAACTATGAGCTAAAAGCCCGTCTATTATTGTAATAATTTTCATTTTATGGTCGATTGTAGTATTTTTTTTAATTCGTTATATGAGCTAACATTATAAACGCTTTTTAGCTATTAAAAAATAGGCCTTTGGCTGGTGTGGGGTTAGCAAACCGTAAATCTAATAAAATTATTCCTTTAAGTATTAATATTTTGTAACCGATTTTTTAAAGAATATGATCTGCACAATACACAATGGGTTATATAAATAAAATATGCACTTCAGGTAAAATTGGAACTTTACCTGTATAAATTTTCCAATACTGTTGTCAATATATATAACCATAATAACAAATCTAAAGGAGTTCTTACTTTGGCAACAGCACCCTAAAATATAAATATGTTAAAAATTGTGTAGTTTTTAACAAGACAATAAAAAGTACAAATCTCCTATTTATGAAGTAGGAATTTCTGCATATCTTCTGATAATGTCACTAGAAACATAACACAGCTTCATGTACGGTCTTTGCGGCGAAGTAAAACTATACACTACTAAGAGCTATAATAACGCTGCATATTAATGTTTAACTTATGTTTGGCAATAATTCTATAATACTAGCTGCGCCTGGAGTTTTGTTCACGCGTAAAATATTTCGCGACTTTGTGACGTGTGATGTGTTTTTGTAAAAAAAATAAAATAAAGAGATATTTACAATTGCGAAGGTCTGTAAAATTGATAGATATTGTAGATATCGGAGAAATAGTGGAAGCTAAGTTTGTTTATTTATTTGATTTTTATTTTACAATGCCCAATTTGAATAGATTTATTAATTTTTTCCCATTTGTTAAATTACGAAGTATTACATTTGGTTAAGAATCGAAGTATAAAAAGACATCCGTCACTCCTTCTTCCCTACTTTGGTTGATCACTATTTATCTCAATATACTACAAGATATAATGATATTTCAGCATTTAAAAAAAAAATCAGTTTAGTGTAAATGTTTATTTACCACTACTGATTAATATTTTTTTCGTTTACAGCACAGTTATCAAATTCTTCAGAAATAACTGATGTGTTTCTGCAGTCAGACGACGCTGGCTGTGAGTTATTTGGAAATAACTCAGATGCCGACTGTATAGATTTAGACAAGTCACAACTATTTGATGGCACAATTTTGAAATATATTATTAAATACTTCAACCATATAGATATTTAGATGCAAAATGTTAATTTTGAATAGACTGGCTATGAAAATGAAGATCGATTTCTTTCTGAATGTTCGGTATAGAATGGATGCTTAGATACTTCCTGAACTGAAATGTTATTAAAAATATCATAATATAATATAATTATTACAATATATTACATTTATGTTTCTTTCGCTTCATGTCCTATAAATATGTTACCGTGCAAGGGAAGTGTGTCGACTTCGTTAATCAAGTCCTTGACCGAATTGAGGAATTAAATACCTCACTTCCATTAGGATCGCAGCCTATGAAAACTATCGCCCTTGAGAATGATTTCGTTACTTCTAGTCTGCAACCACGATTGTTATTTCAAACGGTCACGCGTGCAACAACCTCAGCTGCTGAAGCATCTAGTGAAAGCTCCACCTCAACATCGGCTACAGGTAGGAAGCGTCGTGAGTTTTACATTTATAAATCTAAAAAGAAGATTAAATATAAGAAGCATAACAAAAAAAAAACACTTGTCAAGAAGATGTAAGAAGTAACAATGTAAATGCATTTTTGACGAATTTTGTGGTGTTATAGATACGATTTAAATGAAGCTTAATCAATGTCAATAGATTACCGTTGGCGAACGAATACCTGAAAAAGATAAAATAATAGTACAGCACATAAAAATGCTTACAGCAATACGCTGCCAACAACATAGCTATATAAAAAACCTTGATTTTTATCAGGGAACAAAATCTAAATAAGTTCTTTTAGATACCATAATATTTACATAAATTTAAAGCATACAGTAATAAAAAACCTATTTCCAAAGAAGACTGATTTTTATACGGGTATGTATGTTGTAACTTAGACAAAGTACAAGACAGCATTTTAGCTTTTATTTAGTTTAAACATTTTAATTGTTCATCACCAGATGGCGACTGATTTATTTATAATATCAAAAAAATGATGAATTAAAAGTAAACATTGTGTCATTTATAAAAATATAGTGTGATACTAGCCAAGTATGTTAAGCAGAAATTAATGAATGCAACCCCTTAATTAATATATTACATTAATTTGATTTTAATTTTTAAATATGTGATGTTTTTGGTCTAAATCTCAGCTCATGAAAATAATGTTACATTATATGAGTATCGTGATTAAGAAAAGTGTTTAATTTGTAGGTTTTATTGGACTCTACAAACTCTAGCATTTATTTTGCATCTGCAATTAGCAATATCTGAAACTTTTTAAATACAAAGTAATTTGGGCAACTATAATATTTTGTTGTTAAACATAGTTGCCCTTCATTCAGAAACGCGGTTTCCTATATAAAATAAAAATAAATAGAAATATCTCTATTTATATTTTAAATCACTTATGGTTTAGTAACTAGAAAGTTCCACTTAGAAGCGAATGCATGGCAAATGACTCATTTAGTTTATTTTTTGGTACAAAGCAGATAAAGCTACGTATTGTATTTGGAAAAAAATATTTATTACATTAAATTGGTCTTAATATTTTCTTGGGTCATGCCTTATTAATGAAGTATTGTAAAAGAAAACAGATATTTCTTTATTTCAGACATTATTACAGTTTTGCGCTAAAAACGCCCTACTGAAAAATTATGACTTTGTAGGCCGTTTATTCTTTTTTACTGTCTATCTGTGAACGAGTGAGCATTATACATTTAACGAATTTTACTTATTTTGTACCGAAATGATTCAGTTTTATTTTAGAAATTTCGGTAACCTTTTTTGTTATATAAATATATTTACTTACTTACGGTGAAGTCACGTGATTTCAAACGTAAAAATTACGTGAAATGCATCTATAGTTCAGACCTATATCACAAGAAATGTAGCATTGTGCACTTTTTACACAAAATATATATTTTAATTACCAACAAAAAAGGGCTTGCCAAATCATAATGATTTTGATGGGCTATGGGAAAAACTTTAATAAAATTAAAAAAAAATTGTTTTATTTATAAGTCTTTTTATTTTCCATTGAACATCCATAGGCCGTTAATTTAGCATATATAAAAAGAACACATCGAATTTTTTAAATTGAAATGAAACCAAACAACTATTTTTCTCTTATGAATAAAACAAAATTAACGAAAATAAACGTTTATTTAATATTTATAAATGAAATTTAAGAAAATGAAAATTTATTCCAAAATGAAATAGATGTTCTATCTATATCAAGTAAGTTTTTGGCAAAAAAATATTATTTACCGCATTTAAAACAAACTAAGCGGCGGTGTTGTTTATAACTACACTGAACGATTTGAGCACTTAGTGAACTTTTTGTCCCCCTTTGGTTTACATAGTCCACATCTTCCTTGTTTAGCTTTACTAGCCTATTCCTCTGAATTTTCTTACGTGTGAACTCGTGAATTTTTCGATGTTAGAGGACTAGGATCAGGCTATGAAGTTTAATCAGTAGACCGTAGCAGCTTTTGATATTCGTTGATTATACTTTCAATTTTAGTTCGTATGTTATGTGGTAAGTTTGGAATATTGTAAACGTTGGTTTGTTGTTATTGTAAACGTTAAGTTTGGAATATTGTAAATATAAATTACAAAACTGTTAATATATTCTCTTCGTACTACTTGCTTAAAATAATGCGTAAATCATTAATAATTAATGCTTCCCGTACCATGAATACTTACATATGTCTCCCATTTTGAAGCAAACAAATAAAATGAAACTAGACAAGAAATCGGCTAATCAGGTGTGTGCTCATGAATATGTTAACGAAGGGTACCGGAATCCCCTGGATCTTCGTAACAAGAAGCGTGCGTCAAACGTGTTCGTCGAAATCAATCCAATAATCCCTATTAGCGATTCGACTCAATCGGAAGCGATTTGTAATGGCGCTTCGAGAACGATTCCGCAGTGTCGATTGCAAATTGTAGCTGCATTAGCGCGATCAAATTTAAATTTGAATATCATTGTCGGTTACCTCGTCTGGATTTTATCTATTTTACGTAACAGCTATCAGGTTTCACATTGTAGTTGCAATAAAGACAAAAAATAAATGTACATCCACAATCAATTTGAGACATAAAATAAAAAGTTAGGTGAAAAGAGTATACTTATTATAAATACCTGAATAAGTAAATTTCAACCAAAACTAAATAATAATGAGTCGTATAGCCGTTTTGAACAGAGCCGCCAGCTGCGGTCTTTTCAATACTTATTCTTGCTGTTTTCTTTTAGTGACTGATATCAATAATTTAAAACAGTCCCTCTTTTTTCATCAGTTGTTTCTTTAAATAGTATATAATCATTCTTCTTTTAACAGTTTTTATTGTTAAAGTTCTCTTATTATTTGCGCTCCTCACACGAAAAATATTCGTCTGTTTCTTGCATTTTCTATATTTTAAACGTTAAGAGAAACGTATATGCAGTCTTTTAGTTCCCATAAGCTTTTATAAATTCATATCTACAGGCCATCTGCAAGCTGGATTGCTTTACATTCTGACTAAATTTGCGAAGAGGTTTGGGGAATAAGATCACTGCTTCAATGGCATAAAGTAATTTTTGGTAATTGAGGAATTAATTTGAAATTTTCGATAAAATTAATTACGTTTAGCCACATATTTGTAAAAAGATTGTCGACATAACATACTTAGGAAGGATCGATTATGAATTATTGTGCACATGTATAATAGTTCATAATAACGTATGAACAAACGTCACCGCAAACTACAAAAGTCAATCAATGAATGCAATAAAAATCAGCTGAGTGCGAATCTGGCTCATCCATCGAAGGCCCCGTATCGCATTTGAAATAAAAATACTTTAATTGTGATTAATCATCATTAATATGTACTTCCTAGCGCAATCAATATTTAATAATGTTCAACATAATTAAGTAGAAGTATGTACACATGTGCATACGTTTTATTGAGAATATCTCAGAAACGATGATATCTAAAAATTATTTTTAAATAAACTATGTTAATATAATCATATCCTAAAAGCTTTCTATTTTTCATAATTTTAGGTACAGTAGTTTTGGAAATGAGGGAGCGAGCATAATATACTTTTTTTGCATATTTTTCAGAATCTTAATATACACTACCTATATTAAAAAAAATATTTTTGAGATTCTTTTGACTAGCACTTTCAAACGAAATTCCAAACATTTATGAAATTTTGAATATTGAATATATTTGGCGTTAATTTTGTAGAAATTCTTTATTCACAATCAAATGAAACTACGTGATGTAGTATTAATTCTACTTTCTTTAATTTCTTTAACCATGACCTAGGTTTCTTTGTATTACAACATCTTCAGGTGGGATATTAGCAAAGATCTTTGCTAATATCCCACCTGAAGATGTTGTAATACAACGAAACCTAGGTCGTGGTTAAAGAAATTAAAGAAAGTAGAAATAATACTACATCACGTAGTTTCATTTAATTGTGATTTATGAAATTAAAAAAAAATTCAAGTACTTAATTTGCCCTCCCCGAAATTTCTATGTGAATATGTTTCAAGTGTAGCTATTTGAGTGTCAAATATTTTTGGAGTTTTTCGAGAGTCCAAATTAATATATTTTATTACCAAGTCAAATGTCTACGTCAAGCAGTTTATGAAAAAAAAACGCTGGACACGTGAGTAATTTTGTAAGATTTCCATTTTTTCCTTTGAAAAAAAGAATAGGTTATTCAAAATTGGTACAAATTCTTCAATTTATTTTCTGCATATCAATGGTAAATTGATGTATTATAATAAATACTTTTAAGCAGTTTTAGATTATTATGCATGAAAAGTTATAAGTACACTAGCTATGCCCGCGATTGCGTTTACGTGTAATTATGAATATGAAGAGGTATCAGAAATTTTTTCGCATTTTTCGAATTTTTTTCCCTCAGATCTCTAGGAGAATTACGTTTACTTAAAACAAAAAGGAGTCGGCAGTATCATACCGTAACATATACATGAGCATAAGCATTTCATAAAAAATATTAATAGATGGCGTTGGCAGTGTCAATACCGATATATTCGACAAGTCAGACTTTTTTTAATGTGCAATATTCAGATAAGAGGAATCATTTATGTTGCCGGAGGGTATAAACCATTACCATATTAAATTGTATCGAAATCCATTTAGTAAAAAATAAAAAAAATAGTAAAAAAAAACCGATAGACTGACTGACAAATAACAATTCTGAAAATAGGTTTCCTGGTTTCGGTTATTATTCTGTGCGCTAAATGTACCACTCTTTTTAAAATATATACCATGTGAAGAATTCAATAAAAGTGAGGTTATTAATTATAATTAGGTCAACATTTGTAATAACGTCATTAATTGTTCTTCAACTTATACTAAATAACCATAATGTCTTAATCGATGTTAAAAAATATTAGGTTAAAAATTAGATTTAAATATTAGCATGAAAACAGCAAAATATTTCCCAAATTTTAGGTATAATGAAAGTCATGAAAAATAATCAAAATAGTCAAAGTTATAATGACTCACAATTAAAAAGCTTAATAATCTTTAAACATCATTTTCTACGAGGCACGTTTCAACAAACTAGCGTATTTTTACTTTCACTCATTATTATTATGAATAAAGTAATATGAGAAAAACTAAGCAAAGTATTGGGGATAAAAATACCATTTTATTGAAAATTACGAAGGATAATTTGACAAATTAGAGAGACCTAATTATAACAATTTCGATGAACAGCGATGAATAGCCCGTTTTGTAATTTTATTCTCCCAAAGTGTATAGAAATTAAGAAACTGAAAAGAACCATAAAGCTTCCAGTTACAAAACAGCCTCAATTATTTTTCTTTATCTGAAATAAACTCACAATGACTCTTTTTCTCTTGGCTTTTAGACGAGAATTTTTTGCAATTGTGCTCTCAAGGGAACGTTCTAGGTAGCCGCGTAACAATACATCAGTTTTTTTTATATAAATAACAGTAACAAACTGAAATAAAGTGATTCCTTTGGAATGTATTAACTTTATTTCGTACATTATGTCAGAATGAAACATTGTCTCTAGGACGGATTAAAAATAAAATCGTAACCGTACAGTTCCTATTGTGATCAGGCCATTAATTAGAATGAAATTTCAAAGGGGCATTATACAGAAGAGTAGTATTTAATTACGCCTAATGTAAGTTCGTATCCTATATCTTCTTCTATTAAATTAATTTCCCTAAAATCCTTTAAGGTAAGGAAGGAACGAAGGAAAGACTTTAGAGATTATATATTTTATTTCGATTGTAAAAACAACCGACCCGATTTGTATTCACAAGTAATTTGTATAACAAATCGGGTTGGAAGTAAGCAGCATAGAAAATATATCTACGAGTAAACAATTGATTATTTTGAACTAATAAATTAGATTGATGTTAACTTAAAATGTCTGATGCTCTGATGTTAATTTAAAATTTATCACGAATTTCTAGCACTATATTAAATTTGCTAAACTTGTTAATAGTATCCATTTGTGTCAATAACAGTTTTTTTTTATTTTTGATGTACTTACACGAAAAATACGAGAACAATTATATCGAGAACCATCTTCTTCAAATATAAATAATTTTGCTGGCATGCACTGGTATATCATTCACCTGTGATTTAATCAGTTGCGTTGTCTCGTAATTTACTACATATACCTAAACTTACTGATCGTATGCAATACTAATACTGAAGAATTTATTTATAAACTGTTTATTTTTCTAATATATCCTGACAGAATGGCTGCAATAAAGGTAATAAATTAAAATAAATAAATGTAAATAACCACACCGTATTTTATGAATATAGATTTTATTTCTCAATCACGCATAAACGGTTGGACAAATTTTATGGAATGTGATATACATATATCCCATGATTCAATTTAATAAATAGGGTATTTTTTGATATGAAACTCCGTATTTTTACTCAATAATAAAAATTTACTACTACAACAATATATTATTACATAGCATTACGACATGCGATATTTTCAAGGAATAAATATGAAGTTACTTAACCCTTTGTTATGATAAATGTTTGGAAATAAACAACATTGACAAACATACACAGTAATTATTCTATCATATATGCATATTTGACATCAAAATCCAGGTACATGGTAATGTACCACCAAGTTCCGAAAAACACTACCGGACATTGCATCTTTTGTCCGAAAAACCGCTTCAACACTCCAACAAATGACAATAATCCAGCTCCAATAAATTCTAACAATTTGATTTATAGCAAGTTGAGAGACGAATACTTGATTATCGCATGTTTCAAACGTATTGAAGATATACTTATTTAACTTTCCGTGGTGTTTAACATCTACAGTCACCAATTGTTGAAATTTCGAAATTGTTGGCTAGAAACAAAGCTTAGCGTACTTATTAAGTTTTATGCGTAGTAGATTTCCATCTACTGTTCTCTTTACGAATGTATTGTAACAACAATTGTGATTAAAATATTAATAAATGAATAAACCATATTTACTTCGGATTCGAGGTTCGTTTAGTAGTTATACTTATTCGATAAGAATTGCGGCGCCTTTTTTGTAAATTCGTTGTGGTGTGGTTTTTTATATATTCGTATTCGATTTTTTTACGCAGAACAATTTTCTTATTAATAACATCAGTTTATTAATCTGATAGCATTTTGATATTAAGAATTAACACTTTGACTCGGAAAATGTATTTTATTTTACAAGCAATCCAAAAATGTATGATACAAAGTAGAAATTTGTAAAAATATCTCCCTTATTTACAGAAAAAAAATCGTTTTTAGACCTTATTGTGTAGCCATAGGGTAATTATTAAAAGTACGAAGAAAATTGTTATGATTCTAATCGCTTTGCTACCTGATAGTATCTGAAAAGTCACTAGAATTTTATCTTTAAATGACTCTGGTTATCAAAGTGATTAACATCTGGAAAGTATCTACCGCCGTTACGTTCAATGTGGTGTGATAGACGCAAAGCTAAAAAAAAAATAATAATAAATAATTTTTTTCTCTATGATAATGAGTAAGGATTTCTCTCCTTACTCATCATCATAGAGAAATAAAATTACGAGAAACTCGTTACTCGTTATCAAATATGATAATAAGATGAAACGAGAATACGGCGGAACGTGAAACGACGCTTTTTTAAATGTTTGGTGCCATTCATTTCTCATTTTAATTTTTTTTCTCTATGATAATGAGTAAGGAGTTCCCTTCTTATTCATTATCATAAAGAGAAAAAATTAAATTGAGGAAAAGAGAACTTCTTGCTCGTTATTAACTATGAGAATAAGACGCCGACGGTAAGGGAATGACAGAAAATCATGAAATATGCCGATAACTACACCATAATTCTTTGTGCCTATATCTATGCCATAATCTCTTTAACTCTTTCCGCCTTTCTCACAATCTCCCATTCCCATCTTTTAATTCTATGTTCCCTTTACTGATATATCCTGTACTAATTTATTTTAGCGTGGTAGGAGACTAAATGTTTTTCTTTAGTGATGATTTATCTGTATCGTTAATCTTTACTTCAAAACAATACATGTGACTGAAAAATATAAATGACCATATGATTTTTCGTTTGAATATAAAATTTAGATTATGGTTGTGGGTCTTTAAAAAAAAATCATTATTTATAGTAAAGTTTTTGGATTTAGTTTTTAGGAAAGTTTTTAGGAAATTAGGGGAAAGAGTTTCATATTAAAAAACCACTGAGTTACTGCTTGATATCACAGAGTTACCACAATTTTACATATTTTCATAAATTCATGTTAAAATGACGTCAGTACTTTTAAATATTTCATGTCGACTACATTTTGTAAATATTTTTAATGCGTGTAATACATTAAGGTGAACACATAAATTTAGTTTTGGGAACATGTGAGTAATTTTCATATTATCCTAATACATAAATAAAGTTCATCGTATAATTAAAATTCTTATTAGATATTTACAGAGAAAAGTGAAAAAGTAAAGACTGACATTTATTTATAAAATGTAACAATAAACTCATAACGACAGCGTTTATGAGTCACTTTTCTTCACTTAAAATAATGATTACGTTTCAAAAATGTTTGTTAGTACCTCTAATAAAAGCAAAATCAAAAGATATGCGATAAGTACTTAACAAGGTTAAGCCAACTACTATTGTGCGACTGCCATTAGAGGAAACTGAAATAATGGCAAACACTATAAATATTTTCGCCACTAAGTATTTAACTAAGGTAAAGAGAATGGGCTTCGTTGTCAGCATATCTTGATTCTATTTCTGCTTTAAGTACAATAGACATCGGAATACTTTGTGTAAACAGTCTGACGTGGAATTAATGATTGGCACAGTGATAAACTATATCAATTCATATATCTCAATAGTTAATAAAAAAAAATTCCACGAGGATATTTTAAAAAAGGACATACGAATTTTTTCATTTCATGTATTGTGTAGGAAAGAACGATCAGCCAATTTCTGGAAATGGTCACAAACATATTTCTCTCCCCCATATTCATAGAAAACGTTGGAGTCAAAATCATGAAAAATATAACATTATTAGGAGTCTACCTGACATTTATTAGGACATGATAGATCTTATATTTCTTTGTGAAATGGACTCTATTTTTATGCCCGTGAAAATTATCCTGGGCAATATATTCACGTGCTGTAAAAAATAACAATATTTAAACTGAAATACTACAAACACTTAAACGGGAATACTATATAGGCATTCTTCAAATGTTTGTATGTGTTGAAGATTCACGGCGTCCTTATAGTATTGTGATAATTTTACTCTTCCTTAACAAGTTTTATTTACTGTACCCAATCAGCCGACACGTGTAGCAGATAATATAATTAATTGTGTTTCTTTATTCTCATACTCGTAATATACATATATTTTTATACGTATAAGCATAAATTTTACTCACTTACCATTATTAGTATAACATTGGAACATAAGAACGGAAGAAATATCCAATAACGTTCAGTCCTCAAAAAAAAATTGTAGCAGTTTATGGACCACAAAACGTAAACGATAGACATGATTTCCGATAATCGTAGGTCACCATTGACGAGCCACAAATAGGATGCAGGCCAGGGTTGAGTTTTAAAATCTTGAACCAAAAATTTCAAACTAGCAGGCCTTTATGAGACTAAATTTCTGTAAATGTGATATTTTTACCATTTTACTAAGGTTAACAATTAATTGTCCCATGGTAAAGTTTTGGTTTTTATTTGATTTTTTAGTATTCATTTGTCAAAATATGCATAAAGTATTTATTTCGAGTTTATCTATTTTTTTTATTTGTATGAATATTGTAAACATGTACTAATAATAAAAGAATGTAGTGAAAGTTTTAATGTTTTTTTATTGTTTATTTTTATAGAAGTTTTATTTATTTCTACTCTTACTCCTTAAAATTTAAGTGGGAAAACTTTAACTGTAATTTTTCCGAAATGTCGCGTCGAGTTTTTTAATGAAATGCATATGGTTGAGAAGAAAATAACATGATTATTTCAATGTGATTGTAAGTGAGATAAAAGTAAAAAAAAAATAAGTGGTTCTTTTTTAAAGTATACAAAATTAAAAGGAAACTTTAATATACTATATACTTTAAATTCCATCTTTTTGTTGATTTCTTTTTTTAATATTACCATTTATCGCGATAAGATACATTAAAATACGGCACGTGCCTTTATGAGGGGAAGTTAAAGGCGAAGCAAGGCGATCCTTAAATATGATGCTTCCCCGTGAGGGGAAGCCTTATATTTAGAGGCCGCCTTGAGCTACGGCGCCGAAATAAAAGTACATAAATCATGTTCGTATACCAAAACGATGTAATACCATAAGTTACAACACAATATATGTACCTTTCGGGGGGAGGCATTTCGCTTTCCCTGTTCTCATTATGATAGACTCATTATGATAACGAGTACAAGCAGCAAATATGATATTTAGCTATTCCAAATATATGCTTATGTCTAGTCCATACATGACCATAACGTGATGATCTGTGGCTAGCTAATACTTAACTGTAATATGAATAATTGCATTAAGATTCCAAAATTTATTTCTTTACTACCTAGTAGCTTTACTCAAATTTAGCGTTGTACTGCCATAGATCCAGATGGAAATAGTTCGGGATGTTTGCCTGAAAAAAGTCTGAGCGCATGCGGCTCAGTACATGTGACAGAAGTGACACTTCTTTGGTGATATAAACTTCGATTTGTAAGTACATAGCAAGCGATAAAACGGCAGAGAGAATGAATGAATAACTATTAGTTAACTATTACTCGCTGTTGGAATACTCACAACACAAGCACATGCTTACCCTTCAAATATTCAAGCTTGCTTGAAACAGGATAAATACGTTGAGTTAAAAAAAGAAGTCTATTATATAATAGCATATATGCTTTTTGTTTAAATACATAAAGATATACATATATATATATATATATATATATATATATATATATATAAATATATCCTCTTCAATATAATATATAATTAACTACGGAAAAATGGAAATCAAATGTTTAATTTGTTTAATGTCCGTATTTCAAAGTTATTCCTAATCCTCGCTTTACACTCGTCCTCAGAATATTTTTCATTGTTTTATTGAAGAAAGGCTTTTGAGAATGTATTCTACTGGCATATATTTTATATTAGGGCAGCTCCGCGTGGGCTTTGTTCTGCTTACGCGAACACGAGCGAGTTCATGCCCCTTTTCACGTTTATGTGTGTGTCTGGAGAGTGACATAACAGTTACATAAGTATAGGGGAAGAGTGAGATAATGTTGTATTTATCCGATTACATATGTATACTCAATTCCAGTAGTTCAATTTGTTATAATTTCGAAATAATGTATTTATAGAGTTTGTCCAATTCTTTACGAATAAAAATTAACAAAGCCTACACCTAAAGTTTTTAATTAGGATATTCACAAAATATTTTATTACTTCACTTAATTGTATTTTTGTTCGGTTATGGTTTTGCGATTTTTTTATAGATATTTGAATGAAAAAATCTCCAACGCCGTGTTAATATTTTGAATCGAGTAGAACATATTCTATGAAGAGCATAAGACGATAACATGAAACTAATATGGTTTCATAGGCAAGTCATAACGTCAATATTATTATTATTATTCAATTCGAAACACATCAAAACTAAAATACTGGTATATATTATTCACTTATATTTGGGTGGCTAGTAAGTTTTTAGCCACAACTTCGGGACTTTTCTAGAAAGATTCTCGAAACTTCTAAACGGTCTTACTGTAGAGTATAAATTGACCAAAGTGCAGAGTACCATATTCACCGTACGCAGCATCCTCTGATTACCATTTATTTAAGGCTCTAATTAACCATTTAAGAGAAGAAAAATTCGATGTTAAAGAAGATCCCCAAAATCAACTCGCACAATTTTTTAATCAAAGTTACGGGAATTTTACAAGAAGTCTTGTCGAAGAAATCTTGTCTTGTAGAAATATTGTCGCTGCCAACTGGATGGCTACAGGTAGTAGATAATAATGGTGTATACTCAAAATAAATTTAGTGTAACAAATACATTTGTTAATAAAAATTAATGACACCAACTCGCGGTTAAAAACTTTTTACCCAATCCAATATATTGAACGTCACATTTTTCCTGAACTGCATATTTTCCTAAATAACCATAATAGCATTTCATTATAATTAAAGCTAATACATTTTCCATAGCATAAATTGGTGATTAGAGCAATGGGTTAAGGAAAACATTTAGTAATTATTCGTTATTTACAGAATTTCCATTATCTCCAAGGAATTTTTTAGCATCCGAGTATTCAGAGTTCCCGAAATTTTTGTTTTATCGGTTAAATCTGTTTATGAAATCACAATTACGACATACTTCCACCTATGAATAAATGATTCGATGTTTTATCTGTTTGACCTCGAATGCTATTTGCGTATTTGAATGTGGCAGTTATTTACGATTCAAGAAATTAGTAATTGATGGTAGTGAATCAAGTTTCGTCGATTATAAAGCTGATATATGACGTGAATTCACTAAAAGGCGTCAATATAAGGAACTTTTTCCTCATCTCTAAGGGATTTGTGCCAACAGTAATATTAAAATGTATATCTGCGTGAAGAGCGAAGTCTGTATGTTAATGGTTAATAAAATATATTTACATACCTATTTCCTTTGCGTGACCTTATAGAAGGGTGTCCGAAACATCAACTCCAACCAAATTGTATTGTGCGAAAATCATGTTTTTTTACAGAATGTATGATCAGGACGGCATTATACACTATATAATTAAAAATTATATTTTTCGATGTACTTTTTTTATCCAGAATTCCTCCTATTATTGAAAATGACAGTTATCAGAACTCCCGTTTTAATTTATTAAATCAATAGAAACTTATTAATGTAAAATGGTTATCAGTTTCTATGCAATTTATGGCCCCTAAAGTTCAACTTAGAGGTGAACGAGTACGAGCGATATAAATAGAAGTTACAGTAGACTAAAAAATATATTATTGAACTAGTTTCAGCCATTAAAAATAATGCAATCGTAGTAAGTAGAATTAATAATTGAAATAAAAACAACACTAGACAAATTCCGCTGCAATATACAACCAATTATATTATAATATTATTTCAAACGGTGCCCAATGAATATCATAACTCAAGAAGTCAAAAATAATTAAAAATATTTGACAGGATATAAACATTTTATCTCCATTACCGATGAAGAAATATCCGGTTTCTAGGCTCTGAGGAACAGATATGCGAATATACTAATGACTCTTGGAAATCCATCCAGCAAAACAGGCTAAGGGTTATTACCAAGAATCTGTGTCAATGGATAGAAGGTTCCGAATCGAAATATTTATGGATATTTCTGCTTTAGGTTTTACCATCCATAGTAGTAAATGATATATTGTTTATTTAAACTAGAATCTGTCCCGAAAAGTGTCAATGAATATAAATATTGCAATTATATTTATTGAGCGGAGTATTAAATGTACCAGCAAAGCCACGCTTGCCAAAACGGACAACGGTATATTCGATGTTGCATTCATATTATAAGTATTATATAATATTTAAGTTGTACAAGACATCTCAAGGACTTTATTAAAATACTATTTAAAGGAACAAAAAAATATTCACTGCCTTCGACAGTTCTGATGAAGAGTCCATCGACTTCAATATTTTAACCACCTATATAACAGATGCAGATAATTTTTTTTTAGTTATTTTGGTCAAGCATCCCTATATTATAAGTCAGCCCCGTATTCTAACTCATTACTATTCGTAATATGACCCAAACCAGGACAAAGTATTTTTTGACCTAAGTGTTTAACGACGTACCAATATTTTTTAGAAGACACCTTAATTTGTTAGTACGTATTTATATAAAATTTTTCAACTAATATTAATTTTCATTATTTATGAATTTTACAATTCACATAATGTATTACTGATACCATATCCCTGAAGGTTACACCCATATTATTTTCATTTCAAATCGGTTCATTCCTTTTTCATTAAATGATTTAATCTTAATTAAATTTCTAAGCGTATCTGTTTTCAAAATATGAAAGAACTTTTAATTTTGTAAAAAATATAATATGATCATTAAAATTATAACAAACACAAAAATAAAATAAACGAGATGCGATAATTTAAATATGAGAATATATATGAAACACCTTGATAAAACTAATGGATTGAAGAGATTTTTATGTTTCGTACAATTAGTAATAACTCCCGTAAAACATCATTTCTCACTTAATTATTTCTTGTGTTTCAGTGCTTCAAATTAAACAGAGTTTATGAAGCACAGTATTGCTTCTATGCATCAATAAAAGACCCACATCATCTATCTCGTCGTTCATATAAATTTCTAGAATACATGTAAACCTCAAACATTGACAAAACGTATTGTAAGCGAGACCATTGCAAACATTTGAACCTTATTTTATCTCTGATTATAAAAATACATTTTTATGAAGAGTCGCCAAACGCATGAAAAAAAGTTTCTTCATGGTTGTTTATTAAATTTATTCACTTACGTAATGTCGAAGGCCATTATATATATGTATATGTGTAAATATATATATATATATATATATTTACACATATACATATGTTTGCCGAGCCTTGTAAATTTATATATATATATATATATATATATATATAAATTTACAAGGCTCGGCAAACTAGTCACAGCATTATTATACTTGCCAATTAGCTTCAGAAGTAGAAACGGTGGCGAAAAACTCTCCTTGCGTAATAATCATTTAATTGAAAATAATACTTACATACGGTATTATTACGTGAGTTAACATTCTTTTCTCTAATTTTTTTTATTACAAATTAAATTAAAGCCATAAAATTAAAAAAAAAGTAACCGCCAAATTCAATGAATATTTAAATAAATTAGAATTTGTTTCGTTTGGAAGTTGTATAATCAAAGATAAAGACAAAAAAATTTGATTCGATGTAAACAGAATACAAACAATTACGAAAAAAGAAATTATATCAGAATTGTTACGATATATTCGCCGTAAATGTCTGTTATATTTACAACAAATAAAATTATCGAGTTAGGAAGAGATCCAACAGCTTTGATAGCATTTTTGCAAGAGTGGGGCGCCATAACCCGTAACATAGAATGTAAAAAATGTAACCATGACAAATATTAACACCAAAGTCTTCTTGTATTGACGGTTTCGTGTGGGCGTGCAAAAATGCCGGATATAGAGATAGAACCAAGAAAAGGGTGGGGTGTTATGATAAATTGACTATTCGTCACAAAACATTTTTTGATAAATCCCATCTAACCCAAACCTTGAATACTATTATATGTCCGGTATTGGGCAACGTACACCGAAATCAGCAATATCAGAGAAGAACTTAGAATTTCCAATCACACAGCTTGTGATTGGAATTCGTTTTGCAGAGAAGTCGTGGTTCATTATTGCATAAATAATGGAAACCCTATTGGTAAGTAAAAAAAAATGAAAATTCTATAGTATATTCTAATTTATGAAATAAAATAATAGATTATAACATACATTCTTTATTTTCTTTTAGGTGGTATTGGGAAAACCGTTGAAGTGGACGAATCAAAGTTTGGCCGAAGAAAATATTATCGTGGTCATACCGTGGAGGGTCAATGGGTATTCGGTGGTATTGAGAGGGAAAGTGGCAACTTTTTTCTATATCCTGTAGAACAAAGAGACGCCGCAACCCTCGTGCCCCTTATACAAAGATGGATTCTCCCCGGAACCACCATAATATCGGATTGTTGGCGGTCTTATGACGTTTTACAGGAACTAGACTATCGTCATTTGACCGTCAACCATTCGGTCAATTTTGTTAGTCCGAAAACGGGGGCCCACACCAATATGGTAGAAGGACTATGGCGCCACGCAAAGCACAGAATGCCACAATATCTTCGTGTAAAAGATTTTTTCGTCTGGTATTTAGCAAAGTTTATGTTGATAAACAAAACCCGACGAAATAATTTATACCCGACGGTTGAGTTCATGAAAGCTGCTGGACAACTCTATAATAGCGATAATTTTGTAGCAGCATTGGAGGCAACAGAAGAAAGTGACAATTCTGAATAAGGTATGAAAAATAAAATATAATCATTTACACACACAAATATATATATATATATATATATATATATATATATATATATATATATGTATATATATATACATATATATATATATATATATATATATATATATATATATATATATACATATATGATAACCTGAAAAATCAATAAAAACTATTTAATATTTAACTAACTATATTAGCCATACAACACATACGCAATTATTAATATTACGTACTGTTCTGTGATTCGAAACAGGGGATGATTAACAGGTCTCAAATTTGATAACAGTACCTCGCCAAAAATCGGAAATTAATCAACATAAAGCGACCTCTAGCAATAACTATGTATCATAATAGACGCCATCTGTGAGGCGCAAAACATAAGACGCCAAACGTAAGCAGCAACCCAGATCATAAACTACAAATTAGACATTACGCAAAGAAAATATTGATAAACTTTAAATATGTTTACATATTTCATATTTTAAGTGTTGTATATTACTTAAATATGTTGTTGAAACTATTATATCATTCTATATTAGTTTTATTAAGTGTATATTTAAAATTTCAGTTGTTATTAATAAGAATCAAAATGGCGTGTACTTTTCATGGATGTAATTGCATTAATAAAAAAAGGCGGTATAATCGTTTTTATCATTGCCTCGAATAGAAAGTTATATACATAGTATTTCAAGACAACATTTTAAATATTATTAATGTAAATTCTATAATTTGAGGTCGGAAAGTACAATAGTGTTATTATAAAAACAAAATTCCATCTATTAATAAATTTATAAATAATCTTTCGACGATTTCTTTATGTCACACATTATAAAAAATAGAAATAAAAATTGTTATTTGTTTTTTGACAATTTATATATATATATATATATATATATATATATATATATATATATTGATCATTTAAAATAAGGCTTATATCATTATTTAAAGCAAGATAATTCTGAATTGTATTTATATTGTAGAGAAGTTTATTTCAAATTATTATTTACTAAACATTATATCGAAATAAAAAGCGTCTGGTCCAAAAAAATAAATTAAAATAGACCTTGAAAGAAGAAAGTCGTTAGGGAAAAGGATACAAAATTACAATACTTATTAATTTCAGCACTTAAAAAATACTATTTTCAAATGTTAATATCTGCTGTCTGAAGTAAAATTTTTAATTTTACAGATTTTCCAAACTCTGATTGATAAATGAAGAGTACCATACGAACAACCTCACAACCACAAAAGATGAAAGAGAGCTTTCATGTACAAGTATTTAAAATTTGCAATAAAACGATTAGTGTTACAAATTATTGACATAGTCACCAACTAAAGTTCCGTAAACTTGCCAATTAATTGTCCTTTAGTTTGATACAACAATAGTAAACAATTAAAAAAAGAAAAAGGAATTCGATTTCAAATTGAAAATAATTTTAAATAAACTTGAAAGTATGGCTTTTGTGTGGTGAAATTAACATTGCAATAAAATATCTCCTGTACTCAATACACTTGAAACCATCATGTAATCAAATAATTATTAATTTAGATAGTTTTTATTTTGTATACATTGACGTAACCATTGTAGGTTTCGTCCGGCACGGCCTCTCCTGAAAAAATATATCCAAAATAATTGAAATAAAAATTAAAGATTTGACTATTGATGTAAACTATATATGATTTTTTTAAAAGTAATATAAATTTTATAAAATTTTATTGTATGAACAAATTGGTATTTTTGGTTGTATGGACTCCTATTAGAAAAGGTAGTGATTATTAATTTTTAAAAAATCATATAATCATGTGATGATCAATTGTTGAATTTTAACAAAAGTTTCAAAATATAACAAATATTTATATAATTCTATCTGTATTTGTGTACTATTTGTTTGTTTTCAGATGTACGACTAGCCCACACTCATATATACAATTACCACCTAGTGATGCCAGAAAGCTAATTACAAAACCACGACGCTATTCATAATTGAATTTTTGCATTTATTCAAATTTTATTAAATTTTGATAATAATTTTATTTTAATACACACGCATATATGGAATTGCTATCTAGTGATGCCAGAGAGCTACTTACAGAACCTCGACGTTATTCGCATCTGAATTTGTTTATTTATTTAAATTTTGTGAATTGTATTTTTAAAGTAATTGTATTTTAATAAACACTCATATATACAATTACCACCTAGCAATGTCGGAGAACTACTTGTAGAAAACAGATAATATTGAAAACTGAATTTTTTAATTTAAATTTTATTGAATTATATTTTTATGTTAACTATATATTAACATACACTCATATATGCAATTATCAACTAATGATACTCGAGAGCTACTGGCAAAACCCCGACGCTATTGAAAATTACAATTATTTAAATTTCATTGAATTTTTATGGTAATTACTTTTTAATACACACTCATATACGCAGTAGCTAACTAGTGATGCCAGAAAGTTACTAGCAGAACCCAGACGCTATTCAAAATCAAATGTTTAAATTTAATTAAATTTAATTGCATTATTTTTTTGTAGTAATTGTATTTTAATACACATTCATATGCAATTACTACCTAGTGATGGCAGAGAACTACTTCCAGAAAACTGATAATATTGAAAAGTGAATTTAAATTTTATTGAATTATATTTTTTATGATATTTGTGTTTTAATATATACACAATTATCTAAATAATATAAATGAATTTATTTAAATTTAATTGATATATGCCAGAGTTACTTGCAGAACCCCGACGCTATTCAAAATAAAATTTTTGAATATATTTAAATTTGATTGAATTTTTATAGTAATTGCACTTAAATACACACTCATATATCCAGTTGCTAACTAATGATGCTGGAGAGATACTTGTAAAACCACTTGCAGAACCCCGACGCTATTCAAAATAATTTTTTTTAATATATTTAAATTTGATTGAATTTTTATAGTAATTGCACTTAAATACACACTCACATATCCAGTTGCTAACTAATGATGCTAGAGAGATACTTGTAAAACCCAACACTGTTAAAAATTTAATTTTTGAATTTAAATGTTATTGAATTATCATAATAATTACATTTTAATAAGCACTCGTATATGCAGTTGCTATCTAGTAATGCAAGAGAGCTACTTACAGAACACTATTCCATTTTCGAATTTATTTCAAATGTATTTTTATAGTAATTGTGTTTTAATAGACACTCTTATATGCAATTACCATCCAATGATACCAGACTTACAGAAATTTGATACTATTCACAACTACGTTTTAAAATTTATTAAAATATTCTTGAGAAATTATATTTTAATAACTTAAATTATATTACTTTGACGTTTATCTTTTAATTAATATATTTGTAATAAAATAATTTTAATACAGAAATTTTTAAATAAAAATTGAAATTTTTTTTTAACGCTGTCATAAACAATAATGATTACACTATCAGTGGGGATTAATAATTTCACAAGTTTTTAGTGAAGAGAGGAAAGAGGGGATTTACTTTGATAGCAATTGAGAAAATTTTAAAAATATAACCATATGGATTAATTTCAATAGTGCTAACTTTATATGTAAGCTAAGTTTTCTACTCGTCCTATTTTTCAAAAAATCACCCTCTAGGTTCATTGACCATGCTCCTTTTTGGCGTCCCAAGTCACTACCTCTTCTTATCGTTAACTTCCAAAGATTCAAATCCCCCATTAATTCCGTTTATACCAATCATTTATACCCACAAAACAGATAA
Organism: Druceiella hillmani; assembly: GCA_039881145.1. NCBI lineage: Eukaryota > Metazoa > Arthropoda > Insecta > Lepidoptera > Hepialidae > Druceiella > Druceiella hillmani. The sequence goes on along the minus strand of JAYKKI010000116.1, from coordinate 3,430,641 downwards.
TATTGAAAACTTAATTTTTTAATTTAAATTTTATTGAATTATATTTTTATGTTAACTATATATTAATATACACTCATATTTAAAATTATCAACTAATGATACCAGAGAGCTACTTGCAAAACCCCGACGCTATTGAAAATTGAAATTATTTAAATTTTATTGAATTTTTACAGTAATTACTTTTTAATGCACACTCATATATGCAGTAGCTAACAAGTGGTGCCAGAAAGCTACTAGCAGAACTCAGACGCTATTCAAAATTCTTCTTTTTGTTTAATTGTAGCCAACTTCTTATTTAATTTTTATTATATTGTTTATTTTTTTGTTAACAAGCAACAATGACAAATATACGAAATATGGCTTAATCTTTTGAATTGGTGATTTGAATGAAATTGGCCTTTTTTCCCACACTTGATATTGGCAAAAGATCCTTCTGGAGATAACAAACGCCATATAATAAAAAATAAAAATGAAGATGTTATGATTCGAAATATAAACCATAGACAAATAGACTTTATCGTTTTCTGAATGTTGGTACAAAAAGAAAACGTAGTAGTGAAAGTTTTAAATTTGTTAAAAAAACATTCTAATTAAATAACTAAGTTTACTTATTTATATTGATTATAAATGATAATTTATAATTAAGTTTTTTTTCAATTGTGTAATAAGTGCTTAGTGATAAAAAAGTAAAGTAAGTAAAAAAAAATAAAGTTTAAAACACATTACCCCGCAAACAAAATCGTCAGGTACAAACATTTTAAAATTGTTTTTTTTATAATGAATAATCATCTGCTGCAGAATTTCTTTCCAGATATATAGTTTTTAATGTGTATACTTTCATATGATTTCAAAAAAATGTCGAAATGTTCCTGGTTGTATAGTGCATTTATACCCTTTGTTTTTTTGTGGTGTCTTTAAAAACACAAACTTATAATTTTAATATCGTTTGGTACTACAGAATCCTTTGTGCGCCAGCGTTTTATTAGCAAGTCACTCTGAAGCATAACTACGTTCAAACGTTTATATGACAAAAATATAAATTTGTGACAAACGCTGAATTACCACTATAACGAAATTTTCTTTTTGCGAAATGTAACTCGTATCGTTCAATATTTATTGTCTAATGTAAATTATTATTGCTTAGCTTTGATAATGCCGTGCGACGGTCTGTATGCGTGAGTTACAGACTGCTTAACCCTCGCGTTGACGTTGCGTTGAGACCGCTGACAAATTTAATTAATGTCAAAAAAGAAAATAGACAGGATATTTTTGGAAAATCTATTTATTTGCTAAATCTATAGAACAAAAAAAGTCAAAATCAATTTGCGAATTGAAATATGTTAAAGTGAAAAGAAAGCCTAGAATGTAGCAAACGAAACTGTGATTTAAATCTAACAAAATGAATCAATTAACTTCTGATCTATTGTGATGACGGTACAAAGATGATACTTCAATGAAATTATTAATGTACTCTCCATTAACAATTCAGTACCCTTCACCTTCCATTACTTCAAGGGGGTCAAATCTCCAACGGAATCGACCAAATTAAATTATTAATAAATCATTTCCATTTTATTTTAACTACGTCGTCGTACGTCTAAATATTTATTAAAAAATTAATCCTTCAAAATAGGAAGAATTAAATTATTCGCCGTAAAGTGTGCTCCCATTTTGTATGTTTTAAACAAATTGTCTTTTAACATTCAGTATTTAACAAATTTCTATTACATAACATGCAATAGAAATATATTAAACGAGCAGGAAAATTGGCTTGTTTAGGGTATTTGCTATTGGTATTCAGAGAAGAGACTTGCAACAAAAAAGAACATCTTGTTTACATTTGCAATGAAGGGTTGAATACAAATTCTTACATATTTTAATATCAAACCTCATATAGCATAGGCCAGTATTTGCGTTCCTTATTCACTTAACCCTGCATTTTTCCGCTCTATATAGCTTAATGTTAAAATTGGTTCGAATTATTGCATATTACTTCCTTTACGAATATTGATAGTTTCCTTTGCAGTAAATGCTGAGGATTTGACACCAACTTATCAACGGATGAACCTTTTTATAAAACATTTAGAAAACATTCAATATTTTCACAATTACTGTAGAGTTTTGAAATATTCCAAGTCCATTTTTTTCGTCGCTCCTGAAGTTGTTTAATTTTTTTTGGTTCCATAACTCTAATGATCGATAAGATTGTTTACAAGATTTCTACAAGATCAATCATGTATTCCTTCATTTTTCGTCTTTGACAGCCACGGGTGTCATTCGGAAGAGAAAATTATAATGATTCCCATAGTAGTGGTGTAGTTATACAGCATGATCATTTGGCACAGTGATAAAGCATAATAATCTAAAAAGTTATTACTCAAGAACTTAGCGATTTTTTTTAAAATTATTGTATCCGAAAATGCTTTAGCGTCTGACGCTGAAGTTTAACAACTTTGGTGGGAGCGCCCCAAAATTAAGAGTTTCAAAATGCAGTGCTTGCTAAAAAACACTATAATGCAAAATAAGAAATTTAGTAAACATGTAAAATATTGAAAAAAGAAAACATTGCCAATGCTGCAACCATTATATAATAGATATTGTAGATTTACTCAAACAATCTAAATAGTCTGTATAGTTCTAATGCAGATAATGAATGCGGAGGCAAAAGCCATTATGCATCAGTATTACTTTAAGCAAATATTCGTCTTATGCGTTAAATGAGAGCCAAATTGTTTAATGAATTTACTTTTTCAAAATTTTTTTGGATAAACGATATTTTAGAAAATATCATTTTAGTTAAGTTATTTTGAACATAAGCATAAAAGTGTGCCATTTTTCTTTAAATACATTTTAGTCACTAAAAGAGGTAATTACGCACAAATTGATTTAGTATCGACTAACTATCCAAATTATAACGACAAATTCGTGGCTTATTACATAAAAGAGATTATTTTAATATATCCATAACTATTTTAAGAGCATGTAGTAAAATTAATTATTCGATTTATTAATTGAAGCGGAACAATTTAATTATTTTTTTAATTTCATAACTTTTCAAAAATGTACTTAATAAATTAACCAGAAGTTAGAAATACTAAATTAAACAGACGTTATCTTCATTAAATCCCACATGGTAGATATTTATTATTTACTGAAAAAGGATGCCAGGTGGAACAATAGCACCTAGGTCTCTTCACAGGTCTCCTCTATCTGTGTTAAGGGCAAAAATATCAGATGTACACTTTAAAATTTATATTCGGATATGACCATATTATCGTTGAACCAATATAGCAAATATCACCATTAAAGTTTTAATTCATCGCCGGATATTGAAAATTGTCGTGGGGGTCGGCACAATAAAGACGAATAAAAAATATACTTGATGCAATTATTGTTAAACAAGAGCTGCGATTCCGTTTCGTTGTTTGATCACAGGTCTGCAATGGTTTTCTCCTTTCAGATTTGATGACTCATTATCATAGATTTCGGAGTGCTGATTACGGAAAAAATGAACTCCATCATGAAAAATTCCATCATATCAGAATTTATAGTTATTTCGCATAGTTTTTCTTTTTGCCAAAAGTACCTAGATGTAGATCTAGGTCAAGAACTGATCTCTTAGTCAAGAACTGATATTTTATTTTAGTTGTTTCTTATTGAACAAAAAACACAGTATGTAACAGAGTATGTAATAATGAATACGTTTTCATAAATAGTTAATTAAATATAAAGTTTCATAAAAAGTTAATAGTTAATTAAATTAACTAACCTCTTTATTGAAAAAAGGTGGGTTTTTAGGTAAAGAAAACATTTTATTTGAATTTTTAGCTAAAGAACTCATTTAACCCTAATTAACTTAAATCGTTAAAAAGAGGGTTAATGAGGGATTAATAGATCATAGATTTTTATATAAATAGCATCATCATTGTTTTTTACAAAGTTAGTACTTCCGTGCAATTCGTAACGTTCACTTAAAAGATGTCATCGCGAAAGTATTTAAAATCACCGGAAAATTTTTGTTATATATGTGGACTGTTTATGCTCACAAAACAGCAGCATAACATAACCGAATTCATAAGCAACGTTTAAAACATATATTTCGGCCTAGCAATTGCTAACCAAGACAAAGAGTGAGTCCCACATAAAGTTTGTGCGACATACGCTCCTGAACTTCGGAAGTGATCAAAAGAGCAGAACAATACCTTTGATTTACTATCGCCTATATTATAGAGAGAATCTCAGAATCACATAAAAGACTGGTATTTTTGCTATTGCAAGACTACAGTCTACAATTCTAAAACAAAAAAGGACTTGGTATATCGTGCAATCGATGACGAGCGCAGTGCATCCCGAGCTGAACGTTCCACCGCTATCACCTCCATATTTGAAATCAATGTAAAGTGAGAAAATGAGCGTTGATGTCGAAGAGGTATCTCGACCTGAAGTTCAATTTGAGCCAATACAGTTACTTTCGCAGTCAGAACTGACGACTTAAAGACAGATCTTAGTCTGCTAAAAGATACAGTTGAACTCCTCGGATGAAGACTATCGAAAAAAAATATGCTTAATCCTGGCACCCCATTTTCTTGGTATCGCAACAAAGAAAAGGACTTCGTACTACATTTTGCTAAAGATAGTAATCTAGTGTATTGGAAAGATATGCCTGTCTTATTGAAAATGTTTAAAATCGAATATGATGCGAACAAATGGGGATTGTTCAGATTGTTAAACTTATCAATGAGAAGTTTGAAAACATTCCTTTGCGTAATGGCAAGAAATACGCTTCACTGCCAGTCGCTCATTCTGTATATTTGAAAGAATGCTACGACAATTTGAAAACTTTGTTGGATAAAATAAAGTACGTACAACACGGTCAGATGGTCTGTGGAGATTTGAAAGTTATAAGCATGCTGCTCGGTCAACAAGGTGGCTACAAAAATACCATTGCTTTCTCTACGAGAAGGAGAGTCGAGACAGAGGTCAAAATTGGACGAAGAAAGAGTGGCCACCGAGAACTGAACTAGTTCGTGGAACCAAAAATGTTTGTAAGAAAGAATTTAGTCCTCCGGGAAAAAGTTTTGCTATCCCCTTTACACGTAAAGCTGGTAATGATGATTCAATTTGCAGAGGCACTGAATAAGAAAGGAGAAGGTTAAATATCTACGCCAAATTTTTCCATCTCTATCTGAAGCTAACGTGAAAGAAAAGACTTTCGTTGACCCGGATATGAAAACATTGATGAAAGACACAACTTTTGATGAAAAATTAAGTAAAATTGAATTAGAAACCTAGAAATATTTCAACAAAGTAGTGAAAAATTATCTAGGAAACAATAAAAGCCCAAATTATGAGGAAATTGTAAAGAAAATGATTGTAAATTTCGGAAAAATGGGATGTTCGATGAGCATTAAACTTCACTTCCTTAATTCGCACTTGGACTACATTCCTGACAGCTTGGGAGCAGTAAGTGAAGAACAAAGATTTCATCAAAATAATGTTCCAGATATTTTAAGTGCTACCCGCCACATTTTAAACAAAAATTAATTTTCACAAACTAGAATGCACTGTGTAACACACGTCTGTACACACCAAGGGATTTCATCATGATTTGAAAAAGATAGAACGTTACTATCAGAGAAGATGGAATAAAAGGATGATGGCACACTATTGTTGGTTACTAAAGCGAGATGATCCAAGTCGGACTTTTAAGTGAAAATCGCACAATCGGAGCTTTGGTAAAAAAACAAGATACCACAAAAGTATTTAATATTTCTAATTCATTTATTAACTTCATTTAAATATATTTACAATATTTTAGTCATGTAATCGTTTTTTTATTCTAACATAAGTTTTTACTTAGTAAAATTGTGTTTTTTGCGATTTCGCATACAGGAATTTTTAAAAAAAAACAGAGGGTGATGGAGAAAGTCGAAGTACATATTCATAATCAGCGCACCAAAATACCTTCAGATCAGCTATCAAATCCAAAAAGGGAAAATAAACGTTAAAATTTACAGACCTGTAATCATTATCAATATTAGCTATAAGGGTTCTCCAGATGCACTTATTTTTATAACTGTTATATATCTCATTTATATAATATATATATATATATATATATATATATATATATATATATATATATATATATAATATAACAGACAAGGTGCCTTAAGGATATATGGTACTCGCCTTTGCTCGATACTTTTTTCGCTAATATCGATCTACAAATGTTGAATATATAAAAAATAAACACTGTAACGACGTTAGAATAAATTTGAGAGCTTAACTCGATCTTGTCGAAAGACAAGATTATCTAACGAGAAGCTCATTTGAGCAACAAAGTAAAATGTATTTTGTTGCGAATTATCTCAGTTTGCTAATACTCCGTTTGTGCTTTTCCTTGTTAAGACTAATTGAACTTGCCGTCCGAATGTAGCCTATAAATTATTCTATAATATTATGATTGGACAATTAATATTTTAGAGGCAGAAATATATACGTTTTAGAATCGACTTAATGACAAAAATTAAGGGTAAATGTGTTAACGCATCGGTATATTACCGATGCGTTAACACATTTCGAAAATTCCATATAATGAATATAAGAGTGAATATGTGAACTATTTATTCAATTACCGTATAAAGTATAAAATGTAAAATTAAAATTAAGTTGTATATATGTCGTAATTCGTAGACAGATCATAATAGGCCTAGATATAATATTAAAAATCGGCATACTTTGTCGTACTTATTTAACCCATTGCCTTTTTGTTTAGTATACATTTTCCAGTGATTTACTCCACATGTTCAAGTAAGATGATCAATAACATGTTGGTTAATAATGTATATGGTACGAAAAATTGTAATTCTTGATATAAAATAACGTCAATGGCAATGCCCAGTGAGGAAGGTAAATTTCTTACAATTTTTGTAGAGCTATATTGTAATTATATTAAGGAAATATTAATGATGAGAAACAATGTATTATCTCAAATATTTCATATTTGTTGAATTTAAATTAATCTTCGAACCTATTCCAAAAAAATTATTTTTTGTTGGAAATATCATATTTTTCGATCAAACTCGGGTATATTATAATAAATATATATATATATATATATATATATATATATATATATATTTATTATTATATATATACATATATAATAAAATCGATATCGGGCATATTTACCCGATATCCATTTATTTTTTAAAGCGTTTAACGGGAGGAATTAAAATATTTTAAGCAATTTTAACCATTCAGTTTTGATAGTATCAAAACTACAAAATTCCATTTAAAAAATTGTAGAAATGATAAGAATAAGTGTTTATTTACGGGCACAGGCCACAGTCTTGTGGCATCTTCTATTGCATTAGAGCATTATTTGAATAGGCATACGTCTCTTGCTGGAGCATTGTATTTCTTAAACTTTGTATAAGTATTTTAAATATAGACTTAAACGTTAAATCTATGATTTCGGATGAGCTTGTCTTCCACCACAAAATTTTACAATTTTTCTTAGAGATTAAGTTGTATTACACGCAATTCCTATTTGGGTCAAAAATTTTGAGCCTGTTCTAGTCGCATTTTCTCTATTAAATAAATATTTTATTATACCACCCTTGCATCCTACTTGATTGACATAATTCCTCTCAATTACCATGCATGTTATATTAATCACTAGGTCCGTAGTCACCTTTAGGTAGTCCAAGAAAAGAACTATCCCCGATATAATATTATTTTTACTGATTGTGAACATATTTTCTGTTGCAACTTTCTTATTATTTCATCCATCAGATCTGAGTTTTTATAATTTATTCACATAGAGAAAAACATACAGGACTATTACCTAAAGAATATGTAAACTATATTCTTATTTTACACGTAGGAAACGTACATGCAAAATAAGAATATAGTTTAAATTGAAAGAACATATCAACGAACCCTGCGTAAATAGTAACAAGTAGTTTTATGAATTTCGAGTGATAAATACAGTGCATTTATATTATCTTGATTTATTATTTAGTGTACTTCATTATTTAGAATGAATTGTTAACAAATGTGTTCGACTTTGAATGGTTAGATAAAGTTAAAACAAAGATACGCTCACCGTTCGTATCAAGAAAAACATCAAGATAAATTTAAATTTAACCTTTATTCAAATGTGCTATTAGTTTCGAAACAATGAAATAAACAACTTGAAGAAAAGATTGGTTCGTGGTATAATATTCTATTTTTTGTTGTCTTGTAGTATAATGATATAACTGATTTTTGGCCATAATTTTTTACTATAATTTAAAAAACTGGGTATAATATTTGTTAAAATAATGTCCTAAAAAGGGGTTATTATGCTTTCAGAGTTCATTTATTTATATAAATATGTATGGATATGAGTTCTTTATTTCATCGTAACTTTTAAGCACGTAAACCAATTTATATGTGGGTCAGTCGGTGTCACCATAATACTTACATTATCTCAGGAAAAATACGCTAGGTGATTCCATAAAAAACAATTTACTTTATGCCATTGTAGTTATGTTATTGACATAAATGTGAGGATAGAATATTATTTTGATTATTTATAAATTTTTCGTCTTTGTATATTAATGAAACATTCAAAGATATTAGTCAAATGCTATGATATATCAGAGCACCCATATATTTAAAGAAAAAATCTAGTTTTACTAAGGGAATTCAGGCTGATAATAACAAATTAGATAAATAATTATTTTGTTACAATATTATTTAAATTGTATATTAGTTTTATTAGTTTACTTACTTTCAACTAAGTTAATTTATTTGTTAACGTTAAATAACTACTTACCGTTTCTCAATTTACATATATTTCTGAACTACCAGTACATCCTGGTGCTGAAATGTTAGCGTAAGAAATGTCATACCGCACTTGGATGGATATAGATTGTATATAAGATGTTTTTTTATGAAACACTTACAGTTGAAAAAATATATAAAAAAGTAATTAGTTTATAACTGATAATCTAATGATTCTATAAGATGTTGTGGTACTCAAAATGTAATGAATGTCGATTTTATTATATTTTTTGAAATTGAGCCTAAAATGTTATACGCAATTAATAATTTGAATCCGTTTTACGCAATCCACAGGTAGGGCGTTTTGATTATAAAATTATTAGTTTCACGCCAATGCTTTTCCTGTTGGAATCTTTTTCACCAAACTGCCAACTAACTGAAGATGAACCGGATACTTTTTCGCATTATATATAGCTTTCTTTTGCATTTATGAAAAAAAAATAATCAAAGAAAAAAATAAATTCAAGTAATGAAAAAAACATTATAGCACGTGGTTCGATGAAAATAGAATATTATTTTAAACAGAAGTTTAGAATATGTGAGTAGAAAAAGTAAGATTTGTCAAAAAATGATGAAAGAAGCCTATAAGTGCCCAAAAATAGATAGAAAATGTATAAGGTCAAGGGCCTAAGGAAAAACATTTTTTAAAAATTGAAACATTAGTTAATCACACGCGTCGATGGAATTTTGTTGCAAAATAGGTCCCTTAAAAAGATAGGAAACGTATAGTTTCTGAAAATTCGAATTAACGAGAATTACGGAGAGTACTGCTTATACTCTCCATTATTCTTTACCGATATGACATAAGTCTCTCTTGAAGATACAGTACGGGTAGATGGAAGATGAAGACGTCAAAGCAATCTTAGTAATTATCTGTGACACGGGTGTTCTTCAATAATCACAACTTAAGGTAATATAAACACTATATGTCTCATGATAAAGACTGACAAAAAGGTAACTTGTCAGCAGATTTGAGCAAGTTTAGGCACTGATATTTTTCAAGTTCAGGAAAATGTACACGGATGTTTAGGCGTCAAGAAGTTTTATACTACGGTAATAATCAATTATTTGGCCGAAGCTCAAAAACACTGTCACACGTATTTTATTCAAAAGGTGTATCCGATAACATAATAAATGGCAAAAGCTGATATACCGTTATCAACCCGAAACTAAGAGGTATACACTGGGTATTTCCTTCGAAAAAGTTGCCTTTAAAACTAAAGAAAGGACAAGGGCCGGAAAAAGGTGGTTGTCTCGTTTTTCAGAGTTACGTCCTCAAGGCAATACTTCTGCACGCTTACCAGGTGAACCACCGAATATATAATTACGTCTGGAATAAAAATTATTGGTCATCAGCTATACAGCCCCAATCTCACGCCATGCCATTTCTATTTATTTACGAAAATGAAAGACAAACTGAGAGGAACGCAATTCTCAAACGTCGAAAAAGCAGTGACTTTCCTCGAACAGGTACTGAAAGAGACATTTAGAGTGAGCCAACTGCTTCTCGCAAAGGTTCTATCAAACGAAGCAATGCGTAGAGAGCAATGGAGATTATTTCGAAAGTAATAAATAAATTACAAAGTTGCCAATTGGTTTATTTTCGATATTCTAAAAATGTTTGTATTATCTGTATTATCATATATACAATAAATAGTAGTGAAATTGAACAGTAATTCGCGTGATTAGTCGCCTTGGTCTTCTTGCGTAATTATTACCACCGTATTTTTCAGCGTTTTGGGTGTTGTTTCTTTAAGAAGTGCCTTATTAAATATTGTGGTTATTCTAGCGTTTATTTATCATCATATTACAGGTGTTCGACAAGAATCTTGTCTTCGCCTAATGGTTTTCCATTTTTCATGATATCTAAAAGGAATTTAAATAAAAAGGACTGATTTTAAAATGGTCTTTTGTTTTATGCCTCGTTAGCGTAGTTATAGGTAGATTTTCTTTAACTAATTTTCTGTTATAACCGAAAGAGTAAAATTTCTTTTCTTTTTTTCAGTATATCGTCTCTATCAGTCGTTATGTCTTTAAGACTTGTATGTCAAATTTACCTTTGCAAAACATTTTCTACTTGAAATATAGTGTTGATCTTTGATTTGTCATTAATTTTTTTTTGTCATGTGCGTTTTTGATATATAGAAATAAAAAAAAATTAATATTTTTTTCTAAAAGTGTCTATGCTATTCATACATTTTCAAATTATCACAATGTATCTATATAATGAATTAAACGTGTTACACACTTACAGTATTAGGTTGGCAACTTAGAAGCCCGCCATCTCTGTACAAAATTTTCAATTTTTTATACGTAGTCAATAAAATGAATCCTTAGTTGTATAAGCACCATCGGTATCTAACACTTATCGCCGACTTGTAAACAGAGCTAAAGTTCCGTCCTTGTAGGAACCTTTAGGCCTTTGACTGAAAAACCGGTAAAGTTCTGTTTTGATATGACTTTCGTCTGTAAATTCTCTACCCGTAAATTATTACACAGAGAGCAAAACAGATGGAATTAGGTGGCGAAAGATTGGAAAAGTACGGTAGGTGAAGTAGCATACTACATCTTAGTGAAAGTAGCAATAACTTTGCTCAAGTGTTGACGATAAATCTTAGCTGTAATTTTACTGTTGAAAAAGTTAATAAATAACTCAATCAATCTTTAGACCCCACCATGCACCCAAAAGTATCTTTTTTCCAATGTTATATTTTGGTCTAGGGTGACGGTGGGTACAATTGACCATGCATGGACAATTAACTAATTTTGAATTTTAGACCCGATATTAAATTTTCTAATTGACGGGTCTTTTTCTATGGTCTTCCTAATTATGTTGGCACTATTGAGTGAAGGACCAATCGTGTTCAAGGACAGCTGTCACTACATCGAACCTTCTTTTTTGTGAGTTTTGTGAGAGATGCGCACAGTCACCATTTTTTTCAGCCAGCAGTAAGGAGCTCGTGTCAGGTATGTTTTATACATTTTCCACTTAAATATGTGTTCAATGTATATGGTATAAGCAAAATTTATGTTTAAAATGTAGAAAGATCTGTGTAGATCGTGTTTGTGATGTAATTTTTTTATAATTTCATTATTATTTCGTGCTGGTCGTAGTAATTGATCAAAATGGCTAGTTATTAAAAAAATACACTTTTTCAAAATTTTAACGAAAATAAGTTGTGTTGGATTAGTAATTTTATGGTGTATGTTTGTTTTTGTCTTTACTGTATTGTAATCAATGGTTGACCAGTTGGTCAATTACTGGAGCACTTAACATTATTTCAGCTCTAATGTTTGACCAAACTAAAATTGATTGACTTAAGAATGAAGGGTGTAATAAGTTTTCATATTAATTTTCTATAGCTTCAAAGCTTATCAGATGAAAATTCCTTTTTCAGGTACTGGGTATGTAAAATACCAACCAAAAATATTTTTCGTCTATGCATTAACTAGAAAACAGGCATGAAGCTGCTAATAAACCTGTGGAAGTGGGCCCTGAGCACCCTTTGTATGTGGAATCCTTTGCATTAACACGCAAAGGATTTTCGAGCACAAGGAGATGGAGATATATCTGCCAAAGAACTGTTTCACGTGTGGCGAAAATTTAAAAATCAAGTGCTTTTTGGACGACCAGCTGATATTGAGTCTGAATCTTCTACTTCTGTGGCAAATGCAAAAAAACTTGAAATGCATGATCTAGAAAATGTTGACCCAAGTCCATTTGTCAAACCTATGGAGTATTCCAATACAAATCAAGAAAAAAACGGTCAAATGGAAGGGCAAAACGATATCTCTAACCAAATCCTTAAGCCAATTGAGAACCTAGTTCCTGGTGATAACCAGCACGACTCAACAACAACAGTCAACAGTCAGAGTCAACTGATGAAATGCCTGGAATCATTGATTATGATCTAGAAAACATCCCTGTTGGTGCTGAACCTCTTGACGAATAAAGTAAATCTGAAGATGAGGTTTCAGGGAAACAACCTTTTGAAAATGCTTTAGATCTTCAAATAAGCATTCAGAGTGGTAATAAAACTCCACAAAAAACATCTACCACGCCGAAAGCTCAGGTAAAAATTCCTGTTGTCCCAATAAGTTCAGCTTTTGCTGATACTATTGTGTGGTTTACTGAGTCGGCAATCAAATAAGGCAAAAAAAAATAGCAAAACAAAATTTCCTGATGCTATATCATCTCAAGAGTCGATAAAATACTGGGAAGCCAAAGACACAGAAAGGCAAGATAAGGAAGAAAAGAATTTAGCCCCGGCTGAAAAGAGGAAACTGAATCAAGAGCTGAAGATAAAAAATGTCAAAAATCTAAACAAAAACTAGCTAAAAAACGCAAAACTGTTATTTATTCTTGCGACTCCGAAGATGAAGAAGTACTTTATAAAGTTACTGAACGTAATAATAAATCTACTAAGAAGCATAAAGATAAGTACGAAGTAGGAAAGTATGTAATCGTGAAATATGAAGGAGAATATTTTCATGGAGTCGTAAAACAAAGCGAGAGTGATTATAAAATGATGAGTATCGTGGTGCTTTCCACGCCATAAACATTTAAATGCCCTGATAAACCGGATGCCACATGGTACAAGAACGCAAATATAATTGAAGTCATAGAGCCTCCTTGTATTGTGAATCCAAGAGGATTTTACAAAACTGAAGAAATGCCAAATATTTGCCAAAACCTTGAATAGCTATACTGATAATTTAAAAGTATGATTACCTAAAACCGTCAAAAGATAATTAACAAAACTAAGTTGATTAGACACATAAAGTATATACTTTAAGTTTAATTGAAATGAAGATTTTATGAGACTCTTCTGATCTTACGATATACTTTTTATATATATGTGTTCTTTAATGTTCCTAAATAACCAAAGATTTACAAGATAAGTTCATACTTTAATAAAATCCCTCTAAGCTTTTACTTTAAATAAAAATTTCATGAGACTGTTTTGATGTTATTATATAATAATATGTTATATACATATATTGCGGTAATATAAATACAATTTTGTAAATAATATGTAGTTTTATTTACATGGTCAACCACTGGAACACCGACTAGTCAAACATTGAAATCTTTTGGTCAAACTTAGAAACATAGGAATAATTTGACAAAAAAAAATTGTAACAAATTGTCTGTAAAAAAAAAAATTAAAATTTTTTTGTTTATTACATTAATCATCTAATTGGGATGATACATAAAAATAATTAAGTGTGTGTCTTATTTCATATTTGAGAAAAATAGTGATTTATAATAAAATCCACCTTAACTGGCCAATTATACCCACAGTCACCCTAGTTAATACGGAATATTTCCACTTCTTTCTCAAAGTATGAAATGGTTTTTTGATTGCAGTATGATAGTGTGAAAGTAACTCTGCCAAACAACGCATACTTAATCTGAGATTTGTTTCAATAAGACTTTTAAATTTTTGAAAATGATTACGAGGTCACTTTGGATGAGGTTCGTCGGGCAAGTTAAAATTCCCTTCTTTGAATCTCTAGAATCAGTGATTGGCTCTGTCATAAGAGGGCACTTTCACCCAACGTTGTGTATATATTACGTGATATTTCGCTGGTTTTTCGCCATAAATGACATTCGTGAAAAAAGAGTCCTCTAAGTTCGATTTGAAATACTTCCATTTTTAATTTATTATTTCTCGCCGATTACTCAATTGTAAACTGAACTGAAGTTTGACTACTGTACTCTATATACTCTACAAGAAATATTCTAGAAGTTTCTACAGTATTCCAGAAATCGATCGAAAAAAGTGACGTGTTTATAAGTTGCCAACCTAATATTTAAAATTTATCACGAATTTCTTGAAATCTCCTTTTAAGAATTTTTGCTCAGTCGCACAATCCTATTTAAGAATAGCAAGCCAATTTTAAGGGCTATTAACGACAATTAAGTAAATAGTGATAGCGAGTAAGAATGTCTTAATAATTTTGTATTATTTTTTCATTAACTAGTACATTCAAATCTATAAGAACTGAATTTTAAACACTTTTGCCCACGCACAACCACGCACGCACCTTATTTAATTTATTTATGCCCTCTTTTTCACATTTCAATTGCTTTTTGAATACTTTAGTTTTCTTCTTTCTTTCATGTTTTACCATCTCTTTTTACCATTCGAAAGTTTCTTTTTTCCATTGTTTTATTCCAAAGATAGGTTCCCAATTTCTTTGGCATCATTTTGATTTTATATTACGTTTACGTACGCAATTCTTTATCCTTGCCATTTCATGTACCATTAGCAGCAAGTTTTAGCTTTTATTTCCTTTTAAATTGTCCGTATTGACCTCGCAAAATATGGATATTGGCGTTATATAATTAACAACTTTCGGTTTTTAACTTTCAAATTTAAACAGACTTCGGCCTGAATTACTGTGTGATCGCTTCCCATATTTATCTGGTATTCATGTCTACGTTTTAAAAACCGGAATTATTATTACTCTGAATGAACTCAATTCAGTCGGTTATCAGACCATGTGATCTTTTCCATGTCTACAATTTTCCTTTTTTATTTTGGAAGAAAGTATTATTTGCCTACAGCTTTTGTTGTTGGAATAATTTAACCGTTCTTAACCATAAATTCTATGTAGTAATGCAAGATAAACTAAATTTCAGTTGTGAATAGTCAATCAAATAATTTTATTCATCCAAAGAAATTTATATTGCACAGTTAGTACATGATATTATAACTTGCATCTAAAAATCCGTAACATCTAATGTCAAAATTAGCAATTAACTGAGTTTAAGCTTAGGCACATGCAGACAAGTATACGACTAGGTATAAACACAAAATTTAATCCAATTCTCCTACTAAATTTAATAAAACAAAAAACTTTTAAGTAAATAAACTAAATAGTACACAATATTTCATCTCTTATATGTTCAAATTTAAGTGTAGGTAGAACCTTGGTACAAATATCTGACAGTGGTTCAGAACTTTGTACTTAATTAATATTAATAAACTATTGGTTTGTATTCTCACCAATAAAATTGAATTTACCCTCAACTTTTTTGGAGTTGTATAATTTTAACTAATATCAATTTCTTTGGATAAATGTCTTAATTATTAAATATTCTTGGCAGCATAACATCTACCCATAAATTTAGCCTCGGTTATTGATAAGGCAATGTAAGATTATTTTTGACTTTCCCAGAATATAACACCACCATTTAACATAAAAATATAACCAGTGGTTGATTTTCTTGTATCCAAATCCTCAGCAAAATCTGAGTTTGAATATACAGTTAAATGTCTGAAATAACCTTGATACTTTATACACATATCTCCAGTTTTAATAAAATATGGAATTATTCTCTTAAGCCCTGAAACATTATTCACGTTTGGTTTACTAATATGTCTTAGTAACATACTAACACCATATAAAATATCTGGCCTTTTTGCTGTAGATAATGACAGCTGCCTAACTCTATAGGCTATTATGTAAAACCTCATAGTGATATCTCTTTTAATCTCGTTTTAAGAACCAGGTATTACTAGTTTGTTGAATTATAACCAAAATAGAATTTAATTATACCTTAGTCCTTTTACAGAATCGGTTTAGACATTTCAAGGCTATGAAAAAAAAACCAGGAAGTTTTTTTATCCATGAGTTTAGCTTTGATCAAGTTATATTAGGAAACAGTTGAAACCGTTGCATAACATAATTTAATTATCAGTAGTTCGAAATGAAAAATATATAAAAACAAATCGTATTCGTCATCGCACCGTCGTCGTTGCTTTAAAGAAAACTACTCTTGAAACCACATTGGAGAAAATAAAAAAATATAACATTTTTATATCTCGAGATGCCCTTATCGATTTCCTACTAGTTTAAATTTAGGTATGACCGGTTATTGCTTATGCTAGTTTGTCAGTTAAATCGGCTGTAATTCTTTTATTGTCAGGTAATAATTTTGAAACTCCAAACATTTTTCAATTATATTGATACCAATTTTGTGTTGGAAGTGATTGGTTTAAAAAGTCTTAACTTCATTTTATTATTAAAATACTAAAACCCATCAAACCCAGTTTTTATTCATGTTTACGTGAAATAAAATCCTTATAATTTCTGTAAAAAAGATGTAACGTAAATCACAAATTCCGTACAATTTTCTACTTTAAATGCAACCCGTATAACAAATATAATATCATTAGAATACATTTCTAATATAAACACAAAAATAATGAAAATAAATTGTATCACTAATTTCAGTCAAATTACGTGTATGCAGACGATATACGTATAATAAAATATTTAATTTCTATAATATAAACAATAATAAATACACATATTATACTTTTTCTATGTGCTTTCATACATTATTTTTCCGTTGAATTTCATGTCAAAGTAATAATGAAACGCCCAATGCGTCTCTTTTCACATTCAAGAAAATGTTTCTTAATTACCTAGCAACTTCTCTTTTGTTTTCCCACTTGTTATTTTTTGCTCATTTTCATCAAATTTGCATGCCTCAAATTTAGTTTTTCATTTTTTATATATTCTGAAGGACCAAAAAAATTATTTCTGTATTGCAAACCGTTTTCATATCACATTCCCTACAGCATATTTCTTCATTCTACTATTTATAATGCTCGTGTTGTCCAGCCTTACAGTATAAATTGGTAGACAGTGCTGGCACCAACTTCAAAAATTAATGACTTAGTTATTTATAAGTAGGTACCTATTTTGAGTTAATTATTTTTTTACTTTTTAGTGCCTTCTATTTTTCAAGTTGGTTTTTTAAAAGATATTATATTTCTTAGCAGACAGGTGGATATACGTTATAAAGGAAAATAATTATAAATATATACATAGAAATCTATTTTACTGTTAAAACACCCGAAGCAGAGAGGGGAAATATAAAGTCTCATAAAAAAATTATATTTGCGTTTGAACAATGGGGTACACAGTTAAGTAAGTGAGGAGTCAATACAATAATTTGTGCTACGTGTACTATTGTCTGGTTTTTTCCATTCCATTATTATTTTAATATGTTATCGTAGCAAATTGTAAAAGTAAACTGGATACTTATCTCTAATATAAATATTTCCTATCTACAGAATCTCGTAAACAAAAGCGATCCCACTCTGCGAATTCGAAATGCTTACATGAGTAATTTTTAAAATTTTGTAAAATTTTCACGATTTTTCATAAATAATAGCATTTTGTATTGTCAAAAACTGATCTGGCATAAAATATAATTCTTTATAGCTGCAGATATTCCATTTTATTTAGTAACGTAACCTGCTAGCGGAATATTTTTCCCGACTTTTTTCAGTAAATAGCTCATATTACTATATTTGCAAATATATAAGAAGTAGGCACGTAATTATATGCCTTCATCGGGAAAATATTCATTTATCCAACCATTATTATATTTAAGTGGTTTAAATATATTATTATATTTAACTGGTTTAAATAAAGAAAAAATTGAACAGGTTTAAGTGCCTAAAAATAGAATTGAGGCATATTTACATGAATTCTTTAACAAGCGTTTTAGAGGAATTGAATTTAATGATCCCGCAAAACATCTCGATATCGGACGGAAAGAGTTTATTCCAATTTCACTGTGGTAAAAAATAATATTTTTGTAGCTGTCGTTCATACAAACATGTAGATATCTCTCATCCAGCAATTCATCTTTTTTACTTCGCAATCTATTAGACAAACGAACTAAATGTAAATGTAGACGATATTATTTTCAATTACCTTATTAATGACATTATCGACAGAATCAATATTTTTAATGGAAAATTATTTTTTTGCTACTGAAGCCTTAAATGCGAGCTTTTACCATATTATGTGCAGTTAATAACTCTCCAATTAATTTGTTACCATATTATTTTTTTTAATAAAATAACCAGTTTTTTACGAACGAACATTTATTTATATGAAAACAAATAAACCTGATAAAAACAACCTTTTACAAATAAGGTAACTTAAGACAAATCAAAATTTGAAAACCAGTAAAAAAATATTGAAGATAAGCAATCTTATGTAGCGTGTATTTTACAGTATGTAACGCTCCATATAGCGTGTTTTATCGTATATGAATTTAAGCTCTCATGTACATCTCATAGTATAAATTTAGCGAAGGAACCGCATATTAACAAATTAGGTTGTATCATTTTTCACCTCTCAGAAAGTAGTCAGTTGTGAAATATTGCTAGCAAACGGTACCCTTACTTGTTGGTGACCATTTATTAGTATTATATTCCAGAGATTTATCTGGTATGTTGTAATTACCTTCTTTAACCTTAAAATCAAAATTAATAAATCATTCAAATGCTAATATATATATATACACATATATATATATATATATATATATATATATATATATATATATATATATGTGTGTATATATATATATATATATATATATATATATATACATACATACATATATACATATACATATACGGTTTATAATAATCATACTAAGAATAAGTTTGAGAAAATGTTATACTTGCATAAAATAACTTTGATATATTGTGAGATAAATTATTTAATGCCCCTCCAATAAAAGAAAAGTCAAAGTAAACGCATTGATATCACGGTACAACGGGGAATATTTTGTGCATTTTTGATTAACCTTAACTTAAATACTAACATAATTTCATTCACTAGAATATAACCATCATAAAGCTAGGCATAATACTATATTGCGGACTGAAGGGTTTTCAACTATTCAATCAACATAATTAATAAATTTCAGTATGTTTAATCAACTCCGTCACAGTTTTCAAGGATGTTTGATTTTATATAAAACTAAAATTATTGATTAAAAATCAATATACTAAACAACTCAAACTCGGAATACATTATATAACACATAATATTAAACCCTATCATAAATTTGGTGTCAAATTATAGACGTAGTATACCTCAGTTAACGTTATAATGAATTTAAACGTTGGTAATTATTTGCGAATAATATGTTTTACCAATTTGAATAAAAGAAAATATACTTATAATAAATGACGTCGCTTTTAAGATCAAGAGTCTTCTCGCTCTAGTTTTTGCATCTTTTACAGCTGAAAAGAGAAAAAATGAATCCTCATTACTTACTACGTGATAACTTACTACTCGGTCAATTTATCTGTGTATCACAGAATAGACATTCGAAATTTGGTTTACCAATACAAGTTAGTCCATATCACAAAAAGTTCATGCTAAGGAATATTTGTGCGGAGACTTTAAACGGGCATATGAAGTACCATTTTTTTAATAGCACGTATGATATATAAATATATATATATATATATATGTATATATATATATATATATATATATATATATATATATATATATATATATATATATATATATATAAATCAATTTAAACAGCGAGTGTAAGGATTACGCAACTAATTAATTCTTATGTTAGATAGTTCTACTGAAAATAAAAATTTGTTTTATTTTTTCAAAAAACATTATTCTTACATCTCCAAATCTATAAAACTATAAGAAACACGGTTTATAAAAGTGTATCCGAAGTTTGTCGATATATTATGGAGATGATTCAAAATCTTGTGATTTAAAAAAAAATCACCATATTTATCAACTTTTAAAATATGTACAATGAGTTTAAAAATAAAATTAATATTTGTAAATTATTAAAAAAAATACTTAAATTATATTAATATTTAGATATGCTCTTACGCTTATATTGTCAGAAATGCCTAATCGTATGTGCATTTCGCTGTTTAAATTATGGCTAATTATATAAAAATTAATATATTTCGTTAAAGAAAGCATTTTGTCTCGACTCAATTAACCAGATCTGACTTGTGTTCGCCTATAGAAATGACATTAGAAATTAACGAACTCAATTCACACTAAGTATGGGCTATACCAATAACCTCTCCGTAGACTAACCCTCCCCAACAACCATAACAACCATACTCCCTCCCTAACAACCATACTTTTTTCTTTATTTTTAAAATATATAAATTAGTAAATTAAAGATAATTGCATACAAATTCAATAATTGGTGCTATATCGCAAACAAACTTGTATTAGAGTAAATTAGTTATATTCAATGAAACTCACTGTATTTGACTGTAAATATATGTTACGAATAAAAGGCGGTTGAAAAAACAGCATGAATGAAACTTTTACATCCGACTATTAATTATGTCGGAGTATTAAGGAGCAAAAATGTTTGATGTCATTATGTAAATGGAAGTAAAGGGAGAATATTTTATAAAGTTTCAAGCCGGCGATCTGGTATAACTTTGCACGATGAGTCTTAAGAATACGTCTCGATCGATGCATCTTCAGAAAACCGCGATCGCATTCAAAGTATTCAAAGATTCTCGTAATCAAAGGTACGTAAAAGTTTTTAATAACTTAAATAAATGTTACGTTTTGATGTTAATTTCCTTTAATTTAGTTTCCGCAAAAGTATTTAAATATCTTTACCTGGAGTCGTAACTAAATTGAAATATGTTTTTTTTAATTTTTGCAAGGATATGTGTCATCTTGTAGTAAATTGCTTGGCGCTAGTTCTCGCAATCTTGCACTAGTCTTATGGCCTTATAGATGGGTATTTGCAGGGCGCTAGTGATACTAGGGCGCTGCTGGTCAGCTCAACGAGCAGTCAAGGAGCCAGTCAATCGAGCTACAAGATTTTCTCCCTTTGACTTTCTCAGATAACTCGCTCTAGATTTCTGGGTTTTCTTGTAATAATTTATCTAAATACCCGAAGGGAATTTAGATAAATTAGATAAATTATTGAGATATTGGCTTCTACAATATCTAAATAAAATAAAATTCATTAAAATTTAATGAAACCTCATAGACCATCGCAATTTATTCCCTTTGCAATTAACAAGAAGAGGGAACGGCGACGAAATTGATAAAGCATTTCGTTCTTTTAGTTTACACTTGTTTTGCCTTAGACTTTGTTCATGTTTGACACCTGGGTAAAAATTCTCAAGGTCTTTTGGGGAACTATAGTCACTAAGAATAAACTTTCTTATAAGTAAATGCTTCTTCTAAGGTCTCCTCTCCTAACGGATTTACCATTTTGTTTTGGCCCTAATTCTAAAAATCTTTAGTAGTAGCAGGGTTTTGTAAAATTTATTTAGTTTCAGAAACAATATTGTACCGCAAAAGTCAAACTGAACACTAATATTTTCATTGCTTTATACTTTTCCGTGTGCTTATTTTTCCGTGGTTATATGGAATTCGTTTAACTTTTTATAAAAATAATTTATTTTTCCATTTTTTGTACCAGTGTTACTAAGAATGTTATGAACTTACGACGAATGCAATAAAATAATATCTTAGCTATTGAAACTCAAACAGACCTTGACATCATGTAACGAACTTAAACAGACTCAAATACATATACATACACATTTGCATGTGCACACAGCCACGTACATACCGGGGTATAAATAGCATTCTTTCTTTTCTCCTCACCATAGTTCGTACTTCAAGCCATTGTATATCTTTATATATTATATATCCGCCTACTAATGTTTTAACTGCTATAAAATATCGTATATCCCGATATATCCTTACTTACCAGCCCACTAACTTATATCTCAACTCCTTCATACCTTTATATATCCCTGCACATACTTACTTGTATATTTATTTTGCCACTTTATTCCTTACATCAACATAAGTTCATACTCGATGACTTTACTTCTCATCAATGAACAATTCCGATCACCACCTCCTAGTTCTATTATTGTGCCATGAATTTAATAATACGCAGATTGTTTCCGCTCTTAGTCGTGTCAACATTTTTGAAACTTTATTACTAAATTATCATAATAACCTTCTTTATCATACAGACTTGATCACGGCACTTTTGCTTTATAGAATTGGAGAGTTGTATGATATATCTTCACTTTCGACAATCAAATTCTAAATAACGTTTTTGACACTACACTGGGGCTGTTAAAAAAATATTCAAACATATTGATTAATTATTGCCGGAGATATGAGTTAACATATATAAAATAGACCGTAATACTGCAGCATCATGCTGAGCGTCTCCACAGTGTCAAGTCTGAGGAGTTGGAATCCGAAGTTAGTGATAGAGGCTCTATTTGACACTCAAAATTCTAATATTAAAACAGCATATTCTCAAGTCTCACGGTTTAGGCAGACAATACTTCTACCAAATAAGGACTGAGGAATTGTACCCGGAGTTCAATATCAGAGTGTGAAACTCACAATACTAATTTAAAATGGCTGATCCACCAGTCTCATGATTTATGTCAGCAATATCTCCACAACCTCAATACTGAGAAAACGGAACTCGAACTTCAGTAGCAGAGTCTCTGTTTAAGATCCACAATACTACTTTAAAAACAGCAGCTTCTCAATTCTCGTGGATTAGGTAGGCAGTACCTCTAAAACAATAGGATTGAAGAGTTGGAAATCATAATTTATTTATATCTGTTTGAGGCCTAAAATACTAATTAAAAAAAAAATTCAAAAATTCAAAAATTCACATCTGGAACAGGCCAGTGTCAAGACTAAAGAGTTGGAACTCAAAATTTAGTGATAGAACTTCTGCTCGAGACACTCAATATTAATTTTAAAACAGCAGATCCTTAACTCTCACGGTTTAGGTAAGCAGTAATCCTGCAGCATAAGTAATGAGGAGTTGTAATCCAGAGTTCAAAGATAGAGTCTCTGCTTGAAATCTAAGGTACTATTTTAGAAACAGCAGATTCTTAAATCTTATGGTTTAGATATACAGTATTTCTTCAGCATCAGGACTGAGGAGTTGGAACCCGAAGTTTAACGACAGAGTCTCAGCTTGAGACCGACAATACTATTTTAGAAACAGCCGTTCCTCAAGTTTCACAGTTCAGGTAGGTAGTGTACCTGCAATATAAAAATGGGGAAGTTGAAACCCGGAATTCAATTACAGAGTCTCTGTTTAAGACTGAAAATATTAACTTTAAACCAGCATATCAGCAAATTTTAAAATTTAGACAGGCAGTACTCCTGCAAAATCAGGACTGAGAAGTTGGAACCTGGAGTTCTATAATAAAGTTTCTGTTGGTTGTCTTCAATTTCCATAGTGATATTTAATCAAATATTCTCAGAAGCACACTTCAAATCTAACGTTTCAAATAAAAAGAGAATCAGGGAAATTAATTGAGAATTTTTGAAGGTTTGAGACTATATATATATATATATATATATATATATATATATATATATATATATATATATATATATATATATATATATATATATATATATTCACGAAAATTTGGTTAGAATGTAAATTGGTTACTTAAAGATATACCGCATAATTCAGGCGTTGTTATCAAATTTTGATGACATATTAATGATAATCTAAAAAGGTATGACTAATTGCTACGTATATTTGCTCTTTATCAAAATCAGGATAGGTGAGGTTGGACTCGTTTAACTTATCTTAGTAAGAAAGTAATTGAGTAAATATGTAGGTAAATACATAAGGATACACACACTATAACTTAAACCTTTGATCCAACATATCCTGTTGTGGCAGGGATACTGTCAGCCTAAATTATGAGAATTTAAATTAAAACATCTACCATTTTTAAATTAATATTGTGGGTCTCAAGCAGAAACTCTGTCGCCGAATTCTAAGTTACAACTCCTTATTTCTGATAATGCAGGCATATTTCCCGCCTAAACTGTGAGGACTTGAGTACCTGTTGATTTTAAAACAATATTGCATGTTTCAAGCAGAAACTTTATTATAGAACTCCAGATTCCAACTCCTCAGTCCTGATTTTGCAGGAGTACTGCCTGTCTAAATTTTAAAATTTGCTGATATGCTGGTTTAAAGTTAATATTTTCAGTCATAAACAGAGACTCTGTAGTTGAATTCCGGGTTTCAACTCCTCCATTTTTATGTTGCAGGTACACTACCTACCTGAACTGTGAAACTTGAGGAACGGCTGTTTCTAAAATAGTATTGTCGGTCTCAAGCTGAGACTCTATCGTTAAACTTCGGGTTCTAACTCCTCAGTCCTGATGCTGAATAAATACTGTATATCTAAAACATAAGATTTAAGAATCTGCTGTTTCTAAAATAGTACCTTAGATTTCAAGCAGAGACTCTATCTTTGAACTCTGGATTACAACTCCTCATTACTTATGCTGCAGGATTACTGCTTACCTAAACCGTGAGAGTTAAGGATCTGTTGTTTTAAAATTAATATTGAGTGTCTCGAGCAGAAGTTCTATCACTAAATTTTGAGTTCCAACTCTTTAGTCTTGACACTGGCCTATTTCAGACGTGGGACTTGTGAATTTTTTTTTTAATTAGTATTTTAGGCCTCAAACATATATAAATAAATTATGATTTCCAACTCTTCAATCCTATTGTTTTAGAGGTACTGCCTACCTAATCCACGAGAATTGAGAAGCTGCTGTTTTTAAAGTAGTATTGTGGATCTTAAACAGAGACTCTGCTACTGAAGTTCGAGTTCCGTTTTCTCAGTATTGAGGTTGTGGAGATATTGCTGACATAAATCATGAGAATGGTGGATCAGCCATTTTAAATTAGTATTGTGAGTTTCACACTCTGATATTGAACTCCGGGTACAATTTCTCAGTCCTTATTTGGAAGAAGTATTGTCTGCCTAAACCGTGAGACTTGAGAATATGCTATTTTAATATTAGAATTTTGAGTGTCAAATAGAGTCTCTATCACTAACTTCGGATTCCAACTCCTCAGACTTGACACTGTGGAGACGATCAGCATGATGCTGCAGTATTACGGTCTATTTTATATATGTTAACTCATATCTCCGGCAATAATTAATCAATATGTATGAATATTTTTTTTAGCAGCCCCAGTGTAGTGTCAAAAACGTTATTTAGAATTTGATTGTCGAAACTGAAGATATATCATACAACTCTCCAATTCTATAAAGCAAAAGTGCCGTGATCAAGTTTGTGTGATAAAGAAAGTTATTATGATAATTTAGTAATAAAGTTTCAAAAATGTTGACACGACTAAGAACGGAAACAATCTGCGTATTATCAAATTCATGGCACAATAATAGAACTAGGAGGTGGTGATCGGAATTGTTCATTGATGAGAAGTAAAGTCATCGAGTATGAACTTATATCGATATAAGGAATAAAGTGGCAAAATGAATATACAAGTAAGTATGTGCAGGTATATATAAAGGTATGAAGGAGTTGAGATATAAGTTAGTGGGCTTGTAAGTAAGGATGTACCGGGATATACAATATTTTATAGCAGTTAAAACATTAGTAGGCGGATATATAATATATAAAGATATACAATGGCTTGAAGTACGAACTATGGTGAGGAGAAAAGAAAGAATGCTATTTATACGCCGGTATGTACGTGGCTGTGTGCACATGCAAATATGTATGTATATGTATTTGAGTCTGTTTAAGTTCGTTACATGATGTCAAGGTCTGTTTGAGTTTCAATAGCTAAGATATTATTTTATTGCATTCGTCGTAAGTTCATAACATTCTTAGTAACACTGGTACAAAAAATGGAAAAATAAATTATTTTTATAAAAAGTTAAACGAATTCCATATAACCACGGAAAAATAAGCAAACGGAAAAGTATAAAGCAATGAAAATATTAGTGTTCAGTTTGATTTTTGCGGTACAATATTGTTTCTGAACCTAAATAAATTTTACAAAACCCTTATACTACTAAAGATTTTTAGAATTAGGGCCAAAACAAAATGGTAAATTCGTTAGGAGAGAAGACCTTAGAAGAAGCATTTACTTATAAGGAAGTTTATTCTTAGTGACTATAGTCCCCCAAAAGACCTTGAGAATTTTTTACCCAGGTGTCAAACATGAACAAAGTCTAAGGCAAAACAAGTGTAAACTAAAAGAACGAAATGCTTTATCAATTTCGTCGCCGTTCCCTCTTCTTGTTAATTGCAAAGGGAATAAATTGCAATGCTCTATGAGGTTTCATTAAATTTTAATGAATTTTATTTTGTCGTAACCAAAATTTCTTCTGTTAAAATGTCTAAATCATCTGCAAATGATTGATGGTTATTCTAGTTTTCATGTATGTAGAACCGTCGATGCTTGTTTATTTTAATTATGCATATTAGTTAGACAATACATGTTATTATAAGTAAATGTTTTACACTTATTTTATCATATATACATATCTAAACGAGTATAGTCTCAGATTCATTCAGGGGAAAAAACGACTTAAATTTGATTCCTAATAGCTACAAAAGTATGGATCTTTATTTTACACTTCATGTAATACATGCAAGATCTCTCAAAAATATTTCACATTCTTTGGCTTGTAAATTCCTAAAAAAAATTAAAGGTGTTAATAAGGTATTAATAAACATACTTGTAAATAATGGGTGTAAGCATTTTTTTGCACATTTTGGCGGCTACTTAAAAATTAAAACATTAATCACTTCGAAAACCTTTTAAATATATATATGTATATATATATATATATATATATATATATATATATATATATATATATATATATATATATATCGTATACATTTAATACATAACTTTGTACAGCTAGCAACGAGTATAATTTGTATTATCGTAACTTCACACTTTGTCTTCTTCAGATTCGTTTTTTCGGTACTAAAAATATAAAAAAATAGTACACAAATTTTTTCTGGATTCCTTGTGAAATATGCATATCTCTTCGATTTAGCACTATTCGGAAAAAAATACTTGACATGAGTATGAAATAATCAATAAGTAATACTTCAGAACTGCTTCCTAGATTGGTGATTTTTCAAGAAAAAAAATATATGGAATCAGTTTAATTTGAATATGAACAACGGTGTGATAGAATTTTTGTTACGAAATATATGTAGCAAAATAATAGAAAAAATCACAGATTTACGAATCAATATAAATCGACATAAAAATCGACAATAAGAAAAAAAAATTAATATATCAATGGCAACATACTAAGTTTTTGTTAAATAATATTTCTTCATCCAATTATCCGATGCGACTAGGTCGGTAGCTTTATAGGTAAACGTCAAAATTAAATTATTGACTGTATTCAGGAAAAATTATGTAGATATATTTAGAAAAAATAATCACGAAAATAAGATATTTTACGGAAAATAAATACGGTGCTACTCATTGCGTTATTGACAAAGTTGTTAAAATTTGTTTTAAAAGTAGTGATTAAATGAA
Organism: Druceiella hillmani; assembly: GCA_039881145.1. NCBI lineage: Eukaryota > Metazoa > Arthropoda > Insecta > Lepidoptera > Hepialidae > Druceiella > Druceiella hillmani. The sequence goes on along the minus strand of JAYKKI010000116.1, from coordinate 3,402,596 downwards.
ATAACATGTATTTTGAAAAAAATATGTAATATTGTTTTTCTTTTCTAATTTTCTACGTTATACGTTAAATAAACTTGTCATATTTATGTAATTTACGGAGGAGATAAGAAATTTTTCATCTTTATCCCAGCATTTTCTATGTATGTAAAATTGCTTACTCGCGAATAAATTGCTTTAAGCGAATTCCACTCGGAATGTGGAACGTAATTCGATGCGACTAGTTCCTTCGCTTATCCTCTCAAACTGACGCGATTATTCTAAATGCAACTAAAGGTTAATCCAAATGTAATTTTTTTAATATGCGCCATGTATTTTTCGCATATGAACGGTATAGCAAGAAAAATATTTACGTTGTGAATAATTGTAGAAAACTTAATAGAAATAATGTGAATCCTTAAATGCTTACAACAGCTAAATGGGTATGGTACTTTCGTAGTTCTATTCGTACTTCACAGATTTTTTACTATTTTATATTTATTTAACTTTATTTAATATTCAATTTTAGGATAAGAGAGATATTAGAGTTTCGTTATAGCTTTTTATGTAATGCATTTTCAGATTTAGATTGACATTAATCTAAAAATGCCAACTTTCATAGTTCCCTCAATTGTTTGCTTTTTAATGAATAAAAACAATTTGCACTCTATTCAAATAAACTGTTTATCTTTTCAATGATATCCCACGTATCTATGACGAATAAAATCAGCCACTCTTTATGTTTTGAGCTCCCGAGAAATATAATTTCAAGTCCTTTTAAATACTATTTCTAGTTCCGGAACAGCGGACTAGGCGTTATGTATGAATTTTAAATCTCTATCTGATTTCGTCATCGACGGACGGAGAGAGGGGTATGCATATAGAAGTACAACTTTTCAACCCCTAAAATGCACTTGCGACGTAGCAGCAAACATTATTACACTTGTGCATAATAACAAAGTGAGAAAACATCCATCATTCATATAAGTAACTAAAGATTTAATTATCTATTTAACCACTTATGTGGATGTGAAATGTATTGAAGTACTTTAACTACGTTCCGTCTTTGAAAATACGGATATTCCAATTGTAAATGAGACAAACTGAGACGAAAGAATCCAGTACATTATAGATGTGAGTCGTTCGAGTCAGCTATGCTCGATATCGCTCATTGTATGTAAGATAAGTTTTTCCCAAGTGGTATGTTTGAATGTGTGATATATAGGCTTTCATGCCCTCTTTATGTTTAAAGTATGATGTCAATGTGTCCTAAAATGCCCTAAATGTCAAGTTATATTATAAAAAACAATTGAGATCTATGCTTAAGCTTGAGTCCCAAATTATGATTTTCTGGGTCAGCAAACTAAATTTGATAATAAACTTGATGAGATAATGGAGGGCTAGGTTGACATACGGAACGTAGATCGAAGTTCGGAACATGAGTTTAACAAATCATTTGCCCTGATGAGTGTAAAAAGAACAACATTTGGACAAAGCGGCGCGGCTTACTTTACTTACACATGGTTAGTTTTTTATAACCCATTTAAAGGTAAATGGACTCTAGAGTTGGTTTTCTCATCATATACTCAAAAGCGCGAGGTGGATATGGCCAATATTAAATATTACCATAATGTGATATCGTATATACGATAATGAAAATATATCTATATTCGAACCCTTATGCGATATAGAAGGTTGGAAAAAATGAGAGAAGAAGTGGGCGATAAATTTCAAAGTCATTACGCAACAGATATATCAGTTCTAATTTCTGCACTGAGGCATTACTGCCACTAGTTTCACATTTGTAGGCTGGCATTGATGATGATACCGGTATTAATGAATTTAAAGGGGATATTTTATATTATTTAAATACAAAAATCAAAAGATATTTTAATATTTACAGAACTATAAACTAAAAATCAGTTGTCAATTTATTTTTTTTAATACAATCTAATCTTCGAACATTTTGTCTTTACATACCAGTAATTACAGACTTTTCTTATTTTTCACTATCTTCCTTCAATATTCCGGGGAATGTCTACAAAAAAGCAATGATACATTTAGTAAAGAATTTCCTATTTTTATTTTTGAAACAGCTTATTATGAAAAGATATATTAGGAAATCATTCGACATATGCAACAAAATAAGTATTTCATTAGATTATAATCAGAGTTACATGCTGAATTTGGTAAGCGATTCAACATCAGTGTAAGGAGAGACTGTATGTAAGCATTGTCAGTATCGTCGACAGTAACATGAAGAAAGATGCTGGAGTGGAAAGTGGATACAATAAAGAAGTATGTTTGTTAATACTTTAATGTGAACTCCTTGTACTATATAAGTTGTACCCGGTTAGTGTATTTATGAATTGTTATAAAACATATTGTGTAATTAATGTGATACAACAATTGATATACTTTGTATAAAGTCGAATGGCTATAAGAATTGTGGAAAAGACGTATAGATAAATATAAAACATTGCTCACAAAATGTAATGTCAAAAGAAAAACTAAGTGAGTACTCGCAATAGAATAAAAGATAGATTAGGAAATCATTCGGCATATGCAACAAAATAAGTATTTCATTAGATTATAATCAGCGTTACATGCTGAATTTGGTAAGCGATTTAACATCAGTGTAAGGAGAGACTGTATGTAAGCATTGTCAGTATCGTCGACAGTAACATGAAGAAAGATGCTGGAGTGGAAAGTGGATACAATAAAGAAGTATGTTTATTAATACCTTAATGTAAACTACTTATGCTATATCAATTGTACCCGGTTAGTGTATGGTTTATGAATTGTTATAAAACATATTGTGTAATTAATGTGATAAACAATTAATATACTTTGTATAAAGTCGAATGGCTATAAGAATTGTGAAAAAGACATATAGATAAATATAAAATATTGCTCACAAAATGTAATATCAAAAGAAAAACTAAGTGAGTACTCGCAATAGAAGGTCATGACCCGCACAGGTCATGTAAACGTTTTAATTTCTAAGATTGAATACTTTTTGTAACAAACAATTTACGAACAATAAATTTATTTTTTACTTCATTGATTATGAATATACAGCCCAGACATCTTCCACAAACGTTAGATAAATAAATGAAAAAAAAAAGAAATTTCTTCTGTAGCAAAATGAATGTGATTTGTAATTATTAAGTCTAAAACGGGTCAAATTTACAAATTTTTAAGATTTGCGTTTTACATATTTTTCGAAGACAGAGAGGCGCATTATATTTTCACTTATTTTCGGGTGCTACTAATTCAAATTACTGTTAAGAAGCTTAGAAAAACATTTTTAATCGTCCTTGTATAACATGTGTATATATATTAGGAACGTTTCAAGTAGTCAAAAACACTATTCGCGAATAGCGATACGAATACGGATACTATCTCATATAATAGGCACAACACTTATATTTTGTTCCGAGTGCAAACTCCGGTGAGAGTGAGAAACAGGCTTGCGGTGTTGATAGATTGCTCCCATTCACGCTTGGGTTATTGGCAGAGCAAGGTGGTTTTTAATTATAAGTGTGCTTGCTTTCTTGGGCGTAGTTTCAAGCGAATTATTTAGTATTGGCAAACGACATTTTTAATATTGGAATTATATTTAGCTCGCATGTAGAACTACGTTGATGGAATAAACATACAGTAAATATTACAAGTACTTGAAGTTTTTTACCGTCAAAAGCAAGAGGTTAGGTGCAATACTTGCGAAAATAATACTTCACCAAAGGTAGCAGCAAAAATACATTAAAAACCACTTCGAATGCATTCACAAAATATATGCGTCAATTTTTCTGAGCTTAGAATATAAGTACGCGTTTGGAAAATGCTGTAATATAATATAAAAATCCTGTTAGACAAAGTTTAAGCAAATAAGTTATGGAACAATAAAGACAGCCGATGATAACTAATAAACTTATATATGCATTTTTGGTGCTTCAAGATTTACCTTTTTACATTTGTGGTAGGAAAAGAACTTACATGTTTGATTAATCATTTTGCTTGCATTACTTAATCGATGCAAGCTGTATAATGATTTCCTTTACTAAGACTTAAGTAAAAGGAATTGTCCAAATTTAGATTTTCGCCGAATGAGATTAAATCTTTTTGATTCTCCACTGATATATGCCCAGATTGCTATTCCCTATTGTACCTTATCAATCTAAATAGTCACAATTTTACTGATAGAAGAATAATACACCAGGAATTAGATATAATTAATTAGGAATTCTTCAAATATCTCGACAAAAATACTTCGCTGTGTGAAACAAATAGGACTAGTGCTATGAATTTCTTGAATTTGAATAATATTGATTGTGCAGCCCGTTTTTTATAATGCGCAATTAGAAATGGTCCTAAAGTTAGCAAAACAATTTCACAGTTAATTGTTAAATGCAAAAAGATGAAAGAGCGTTACTATTTTTACCAGGAAATAGACGAATTGAAGAAAATAGGGAAACGATTGAAATTATTAAAGGCATAATATAATCGAAAAGAGAGGCGCTGCTGAGCCGCTTTCAGTATCTTTGTCTATGTAAATTTGTAGATTAAGATACAAATAATAGATATCACTAAAAGTTACTATCTTAAAAGCAATTTTCTACGATAAATATTACATGGAAGTGAAGTTTTGTGCATAATAAAACACACTCACCAAATTTTTCCAAAAAGTACAACGGGCAATTAACAGTGACTGATCTGTGTATTCAAGAAAACTTTTGCAAAACGTAACTTAAGAGTTGACACAGAGGAATGTTTTAACGACAGTCAACGTAAAATATAAATTCATCACATAACCGACAAAATAGATACGACAAAAACTGCATCGTGGTAAAAATACTGTCGTAACCGCCATCTACAGAAAGTTGCAGTAGACATACATTAATATTTCCGCTTCTCACCATTAGAGGGCTAACCGATTCACTATTTACGTCAGATATTACCAATGTGTAGTACGTTAACGCCATCTGGCACTGAGAGGCAGCCTAGACGATCAAAAAACTAATAAGTAATTTTTCAAAATTTCCTTTTCTTAAATATGGAGGAGGTTGGCACACTTCACAAGATTCAAAAGGGCTTAGATGAACAAAAAAACTGTTATAGCCAAGAGTGCCGAAAATGTAAATGAGAAAGTAACAGAAAATATGAACAAAATATTGCATGAAAATTTAGAACTTGGAAAGAAAACAAGGAAAAGCTCAAAGAAAAATTTAAAATCAGGAACAAAGATTGAAAATTTTAGAAAGACATGTAAGGCAGAGAAATGTTGCATTTTTGGTATTGAAGATGATAAAAGTTCTTACTCTTACCTAGAGAACAAACTAATAGCTTTTATTAAAAAATATTTTTTATCAAAGTCAAGATTCACAAGAAGCCAGAAGAATAGACAAAAAATTCGATAAACCCAGACCAGCCACAGTAACATTCACCACTATGGACCGTAAAATGAGCATTATGAAACAAAAATGAGCTCTAAATGGCACTACCTACTATATAAAGCAAGATTATCCTCTTCACGTACTAGAAAAAAGAAAAATGCTTCAGAAACAAGTTAAAATGGAGAAGGAGAAAGGGAACAAAGCAATATTAAATACGAAAAATTGGTAATAATAAAAAACTACATAGAAAACGTATCAACAGACAGCAGGAAAAGAGATTTCTCTACATATATATTACTCACCACAGCACAATGCAAACAATGTGAACAATACCCCTCGCAGTATCCAAGTAGCAAAGAAAAATAAATCTGTACTAATGCAAACCACACCGCCAAGATCTTCCAGCTTCTCAGAAGGGACAAACCGTGTATACTCAATTTAATAATGAAAAAAATGGAGAAAGGAAGAAAATAACGAAAAAAATAGTAATATCATATAGCAACAATCGGTACCTCTCTCAAAAACAAATTAAATATAAATCAAACATTAAAAGAAACACCGAAATACATCTTCCAAGCCGACTGGTCGCCGAGGATGATTACGTCCACAACATTCAAAGATGGAAGTTCACAAACAAAATAAATAATAAAATAACCACATGTCAGAGGAGAATGGAGAGAAGTAACATTTAATTCAGTTATTTTGGTAGGTTTTATACTACGGGAATATACTATTAAAATGATTTTCATTGAAGTTTCAATGTGACGTAGAGTTTTCCAATAACTTCCACAATTTAAATTATTTTTATTAGGGCCTTTAGGGATGTACGAGTATAATAATAAATATCATTAGGAATTCTAATCTTACCAAACGCAAGGAAAAGTAAGTGTGGGAGATCAAATGAAAGAAGTAGAATATATCCTTCGCAAAACATATTTATTTGAAAATATCCCCACAATATGTAAATATTTTCAGAGCGAAGGGTGGAAAGAGGACATTATGAATACAGATTTGTAACTTTGGTTCCTTCCGTGTTGTTATAAAGACGGTTGTAGCTGTTCGAATGGACCATTTAGATTTGTGACGTCACGTTTCAATCATGTAAGTTATGGTCACGGGTTACGGGACGGTAAAAAAGTGTACTTTTGAGGAAAGTACGGGGTCATAACCGTAAACTCGTGGCCATAAAATTTAAAATCGCTTTTCCAAGTTCAACACGCGAGAAGGTTTTTTTCGTTATTAAGTGTGTTATGTATATGTATGTATATATATATATATATACATATATATATATATATATATATATATATATATATATATATATATATATACATAGATAATGTCAATAAATGTCAATTAAAGTTATAATTTATTTAGTAAGAGACCTCGTCAAGACAGTGCTTGTATCTGCCCGACACATCAACTACGAGTTAGACACTTTTCAACGTAACATCAAGTTTAAGAAAGAAACCAAAACAATCTGTGACAGCCACAGGAAACAATATCTTGTGTCAAAATGAAGGTTCAGTCAGAAAAAGCAGACTGTGGCCCTGTTTGCCGCAGTCTGCTTGATCGTTGACGGAAAGTTATTCCTCATATTGCAAGGACTTAGCACGATGTATACCTGTGTATACAGTATGTATATGAAGGAAACTTTGTCACTTCAAACACTTGTCCCGTTAATCATGTATAATGCGACAATATGTTATTTTTGTCAACTAGTCGCCTAGTTTATAAAATAATTACAATTTTAATTTTGTATGAAATCAAAATTATATTTAAATTAACACTCTTCAAACTTTACACTAAATGTAAGTTTGTATTAAATATCAACAATTAAATATCAGTTGGCCTACTGCAAACTTTGCAGTGTCAAATGTCAAAGTGAAATGTAACTTATCCGTTTCGAAAAACCAAGTTTTTTAAACACGTGTACATAGTAACTAAAATAGGAATAATTTTGTTTGTTAATTTTGTTTTTTTTTTTAATTATCTACATTGTGCGTCTAGTATTCGAATTTTGCTTTCCGAAATAACAGGTTATCGTCCTGTATTGGATTGATCGTAACAAGAGACATGGTTGTCCGTAACAAGACTATGTTGGTGATTGTTCGTGATAAAGTTGGATGTACATTTTATAATGACATTTGGCATACTAATAAAATGTTTCATTAGCACTAAAAACGACGTATTCGTAATGTCATTCACTCGATATCACAAATAACAAATGGTTTAACAGAATTAAATCGCATTAAACCAACAACTGTTATGTCAAACTAAACTGCAAAAAATATCAAAGAAATGAGAGTTGCCATATTAAATAATAAACCATCCATAAAGTTTCAATTTGAAATAAGCCATTAAAATTAATATTATTTTATTAATAAGATGCAAATAATAATTTGTCTAAACTACAAATGAACAAAATTTCGTATTAATGGTTATTCCGATAAGTTTATTTTAAAAATAGGTAATAATATTTTTTATAACCTTTATATTTGAGAGAATAATGAATGGAAGTTAAAGATTTTTAAATGGCAATAATTTTGATTTACGAAATGTAAACAAAGTTGGCTTTGAAATTCATTTTATTATCCTTTTCTTTTTTTTATTCTTTTTACGGTAAAATTATGCATATGAAAGGGAGAAAGGAGTATCGATCGTTAAGGAGTGTAATCTTGCAATATTGCCACATTTGTTACGTTTATGGGAATATAAGATATAAGTTGATGTATTTTCATGTTAATGAGTTATGACAATTTTTAAATATCGAAAAAAGTGGTATGATTTAAAAAAAATAGGTATATTGCAATCTACTCACGTACAGATTAAAGTCTCAAAGTTTCCTAACATTACATAGTGTATTGACGTTGGCAATAAATATGTAATTTTTAGTTTCTTGTTAATTTTTGTCATAGTATTGCCATGTAAATTTTTTCTTTATTATTTTCTTGGCTTTTCGATCGATGAGGCATTACTTGTTCAAATCTTTTATCTCAACATTAATTAAGCTTCATTTATGGGCTCAAATAAATATTCGTAATTCGCCATTTAACTGGAAATTCCAGTAAATAATTATCTTTAACTTGTTCTTATGTGCAAACGAAAGTGGAACATGCTAACAGGATCGAGTGTGTAGTTTGTCTTTAAAATCAAAAGTAAAACGTGTAATAGCGGTATTATGAATAATGTAATATGTAAGAAACACAAAGAAACACATATAGACCAATTTAGATTTTCCCAAAAAATTCAATAAAAAATGTTTAGCTGGGCAATTTTCATCCAAGTTTTCTTGCCCGGCAATTCCAAAAACAAGAAAAGAAGAAGTGTGCACTTGGTACACGATTCTACATTCAAATGAACGATTTATTCTGGTGCCGTGTCAAAAGGATTTAACATAAGAATAAGCTTTTAACAAAAAAGTCGCAGAGAAAAAGCGTATGCTTCTTGTGGAAAATTGAAAACACGATCTATTTACCCGCCTCGACTACAAATGTAACTACCTAACTTTTGGGAATTTTTACATACTTTTTTGAAGTTTTACTTTAAAGTTTACATTTTAAGAAATTGTATTATACATTAAATAAACAAAATTGAACATCATAAAAGACAATATTATGTTCTTCTAAATCTAAAATTACGGAATATTATATGTTTTTTATACCAAAAAATCTATATTCGAATTTAAGTAACTACAATATGACAAATATTATCGAATTGACATAACGAATGTTCTTTAAGACAGCAAAGTTTATACGAAAGCTATTCAGTTAATATTCGGCTTCAACTATAAATACATTTTATTTCATTTTCAATTTCCTACAGTGCTGTCTACTACCTAATGTTATGTTGTGATGCTTCTGTCTTAATTGGATATGGAATATTTCCAAAAAAGTAGAAATTGGAAATCAAAATTAAATAATCATTTACAGAAATACCACAGGTATTTAGAAATATAATTACTTAGGAAATATATGTGGATGATAAATAATAAATATTTTAGAATTAAACGCATTCATTGCGTTCTCCCCTAATTAAAGCTATAAATATTGAACGTATGTTCTTTATTTTCTTGCATTGTATATTTATTTATTAACTGTGGTCTAGCGCGCTTGATTAGGGTGTAATCACTACTTTACGAGATCTTAAAAAAAAAATAAACGCATGCGCGTTACAATATATAGTAATATAAAGCAGGTTTTTTTCCAAAATATGTTTGAAATAATTTGATTGAGAATCGTAGCATTTGATCAACATGTAGCATAGGTATGTTAGTAACATATTTTTTTGAAGTTATCAAAATCGGTTATAAACTGATAATAATGCGCGATAAAAAATTAACTTCAAGAAATAAAAATGATAACGAAAAATTCTATATATCATCATATCTAAACAAACGTCACGTAACAATGTTTACGAAAAATATACGGGGGAAGTTAGTAAAAGAAATAAATTATTTAGCATCAGGCCAACGAAATGTATATCACTGAAAATATCTAATGTAACCGGATGAAAATTATGTTTACAAAAATAACATCCTCGACGAAATCATTACATACATTCATATCTTGAGGTGGGACTTTACAAAAATTAACTATTTTGTGATATCTGAAGACTTATTCATAATATTTTTGGAACGAAGTTCCTTATTGCGCGTTGTGAAAGGGGGCTCGACGGAAAAAATTCAGACCAAAAGTTGTAACGACACTTTTTGCTATAGTTGCTAGCGGGCGCGCTGCAAGCCGTGCGGGTGCGCGTGTTTCTCTGTCTGTCTCTCTCTCTCCCATAGAAAGCAAGCCAGTTATTTTCGTTTCGTCTTTCTATTTCGCATTGAACAGTGTGGTGTCGCGACGATTATTTTTGTTGAGTGTATTTTTGTTGTGGTTTTTTGTACATAATAAATAATGAAAAATAATGACAATAATTATTATTATAAGTTAAAAGAAATAAAATTTTATTACAATTCCTTCACTAATTAATCGAAAGAAACTTCGTTCCATCCGGGTGTCCTTTGACACCTCTCAAGTTTTTTTCCTGTTAATTTAACTATAATCTAAAGTAAACATAGGAAATCTGCTATTTCACGAGACAATATAATTTAATTTGATTTAAGTTAAATAGCTTAGATGAAAACGTCGTACAAGGCAGGAAATAAATTTAAAAAGAAATTTATATTTGTAATTTACTTAAATCAATTTAAATATTTTCGTTTACATTATCTTCCACGAATAGTTTATCATTTTTCGAGAATACCATCGTAATTTTCCAAGGTTATACTTTACTCAATTGTAGATCATTTGCTATATTTGCATACACTGAAAATTTTCTTCAATAAAACAAAGTATGGGAGACGTTCTTCTTCGTGCATGCAGTGAGGTATTTGGAATTTACAAAAAAAAGTTTGATTGTTTCTTTTAATATTTTGTTAAAATACAGCAATTCCAGATTTATTCCTACTAGAATAATTTCTTACAGCCAGATACAGAGCCATAAGTATTAAATTTGCAGGTTATTAGTGATTGAAAAGTTTAGTTTACGCACATAAACTCAAAACCATTAACCAATAAAGCAAATTTATTTTATAAACAAACAAAAAACGATATGCAACACCTGGGTGAAAGAGAACAAAAACATTGAGCAAGTTGTATTTAGTTCTGCAATCTTTTACTATTCTATATCGACGCAAACATTATCATCTGTGAAATATAATTACAGGTCGTGTACTTAAAAGTGATAAAGTCTAGTTTCCTAATATGAGAAACAGAAAAGTTCGGAGATATTAATTTAAATAAAAATAGTAATTGAAATACAGCATGCGCAGAGAAAAGGAACTTGTGAGACATAGCTAAGTGCAATTGGGTATTGTGCTTTTATACTTTAGCCGAGATGTATTCTACAAAATGATCTGAAAATAATAGATTGATGTTAACTGAGACAATATATTCAGATATATTTATGAGTATGTATGGGAATTCAAACTACCTTTTATACCTAATATTTACTTATGAATACGCGGTTTTCTTTATTAAATAAAAACCAACAGAGTGGGAATTTGATAACATCTATGCCAACAGTTAGTGATGCCTTGAAAATAAGTCATATATTTACTTCATATTTAACCATTTGTTCTATACTGATGTTATTAAAATACTAAGGATATATGGAAACAACTAAAAAATAACCTAATTTCTTGCTTAGTAACATGTTTCATTTTTGTTCAAGATAAAAAAGTCGCGAAATTTATTCCTTGAGATAGATATTCGTTGTATATAGGTAATTTTAGTTAATATATTTTCCTAAAACCTATCTACAACAGAAAATTACCTAACGAGAATTTTCTTTTATGTGTTATTATTGAAAATATAATATTATATTATATTGACATGTCCAAATGAAAGCACAGATATTTTTTCAGCTAATATCAACATAACTTTTAATGATTCACTACCATCGTTCCTGTTGTTTCAGTATAAGATTCTGCAGATAGATAATAATGGAATAAAGCAAATAATTGTTGGACAATAAAATTTTTAAAGTTCCGAGTAATGTCAGACAGAGAAATACAAATCCACCTACTACCATATTATAGTTAGCATCTATCAATAAGTGTAATAACAAAAAATAACCGTTAAATCCTACACTAGGTGATTATATTCTGATTACGTCGTTAACCGAAGAAGATAACATATTTTATAATGGCGAATGCGATATAAAGTGGATTATTTAAACTTTATTTCTTGGAGACAGAATGTAGTTAAATAACTCAAAATTGTTAACAGAACGCATCCCTTGTCACAGGTAAAGATCGCATTCTCCTAACCTTTTCTACTAAAACAACACTGAGCTCAATAAGGAAAAAAAAATAAATAACACTACACTCCTGGCAAGTACCGGTTGTGTTAAAAAGAGTTATGTGTGATGATATGTTCGCAGCTGTTCGCGGTTATTCCCTCGAGCGGTACTGAACAATGGCTGACAAAGAAAGACGCTATTCGTTGGCTATAAAGGAATAAATTGTCGTTGAAAACGTAAACACGCCCTTTTTCTGACTGAGTGCAAAAAAGATATTACACATAACCCTTTTTATCCCAGTACTTGCCCGGAAGCACCCCGAATTCACCCGCAGTAGCGATGTCTTCGCAGCTGTTCGCGGGCTATTCCCCAAGCGACGCTAAACAATGTGCGGAAGTATCGTGTGTACGAAAAAGACGACAAATAATTATTAATATTATTTTAAATTTTCTGATATCTTTTAAATTTAATTTTAACGACAATCAATTAGTTTTCAGTCAAGGAATAACTAACGACCCTTATTCCCGAACACACACACACATAACAACGAAGAAACCTTCTCTCGTGTTGAACTTGGAAAAGCAATTAAAAATTTTATGGCTACAAGTTTACGGTTATGACCCCGTACTATCCTTAAAAGTACACCATTTTACCGCCCTCTGACTCCTCTAAACATCTAAGCAAATCACGCGCCGGCAAAGTAACCGGTGACTATAACTTACATCATTTAAACTTGACGTCACAAATCTAATTGGTCCATTCGAACAGCTACAAGCGCCTTTATAACAACACGCGAAGAACCAAAGTTACAAATCTGTATCCGTAATGTCCTCATTCCACCTTTCGCCCAGAAAATATTTACACATTGTGGGGATATTTTCAAATAAATATGTTTTGCAAAGAATTTATTTGTCTATATTTATTTGACCTCCCACACTTGCTTTTGCTTGTTTTTGTACGCCTATAATTTAATAGTACTAATAGAGAGGAAAATATTGCATATGTCGTGACTCAAATCCAAATTAAATAAGATAAGAGCAGTTCGATACGATTATATTTGAGCAGTGCGATCATAACAGTAGCCTGTCATTTCAAATTCGATTTTGTCAACATTTAAACTCATGTAGAGAATATCAAAAATAATTTATATAGTTTTCATTAATTATTTTGGGTGTGTATTAAACCTGAGACCCCATATATATGATAAATATATAAATACGATATTCCACCAAATTCTTCGGTAAGATTTAATAACTTTTTGCGAAGTGCTCCAGCGTTTCGTTACTTAAATGTAATTTTATTACTTGAGTAATAATATAGAAAAACAAATTTCAACGTGTACGAAGCACAGAATTCACGATGCGTGTCCTATTGTTATATTAAAATTTGTCTCTTAAGTTCTAGGAAATGAGGTCAGTTACTTATTTTTGCACAGAGAGTATCTCTGCATCGAGTATGATTTTTTTTCGAAAGTGAATGAAGTACGAATTTTTTGCAATAATTTTTAATACCAGTAAGCCAAAAGTGCGTTATTCATTTTAACTCTTGTTTGTTCCTTTTAAAACATTTAATACTAATCCTATGCTAGGGTCATATATTAAATGCAAGTCGAGCGTGTTACTTGAGATGATTAACCTTTAATAACTCACTCTCTGGAGATAAAACAGTATTATTTCCTTTATCTGCAATACTGCATTTACAATCGTATCAAATTTCTGTGACAATTTCTTAATATTTCCAGATGCCATATCCGAAAATGAAAAAAAATAAATATTTACAGGACAATTTTGGTATCAACATTAATTAAGGTGAATTTGGCACAAATACTAATAAAAATATAAAATTGTAAAAAATGGTTTGTGTCGTGATATGTAAGATTTTTGATAAAATTAAACAACCAAAGTTGTTATATTAGTATAGTTCCAACTTCGTTAGACTCTGCGAAGCATTGACTAGTCTGTTTGAAATCACAACATATATTAGACACGATTGCGTTATATTCCTGCAGCTATTTGAACTTGACATTGATATTTACGTGAATAAATTAACTAACGCAACATTATTATGTAATTATTTTAAAGTTCAAGTTCACGTTCAAGTTCAAAGTGAAAAAAATACAAATGTGAATTTTGTATTGATTGGAATGCAATATACGCATTTTATAGATCAAAATAAGAAAGTTGTTGCAACTTAAATTCAGAAAATGTTTTTTTAAACGTTACAACTAATTAATTTTTTGGTTGTTATTTTTGGCAAAATTATCAAAGTTGGTAATTTAGTTTCAAGCAAAATTAACTAAGTAGTAACGAAAATGAAAACGCCATTAAAATTTTGAGGCGTAATTTACAGTTTAAGAAAACTCGTAAGTATAAATAATGCTAGAATGTTATTTAAGGAATTTCTGCTAAATTTTTAGAGATATATTTCCATTTACTTTCTGAATTTATTATTGTTTGAATTCCTAATGAAATGTATAATCCACTAAGGCCCATATAAAAATAATTTAAATTGTGGAAATTATTGGAAAACTCTACGTTACATTGAAACTCAGTTATTAATTATTTTAATACCATATTCCCGTAGTAGAAAACTTACTTAAATAACTGGATTAATGTTACCGAGTTGATTCTTAGAACCGCTTGAAAACTTAGCCTTAACAAGTTTCCCAGGTATTATGTTTAATCCTTATAGGAGTAAAATATGAATCATTGAAAATATAATTTTAAATATTTAGCCGCCCACAATTATAACGACTACATTTTTATAAGGGTAAACAATTATATAGGTTTGCCTTCATTATTACCTTTAAAATCTACTTTATTCAGTTCTTGTTCGCAACCGCTGTGTACATAAATGCTACTTTTACTACTATATTTACTACTGTGTACATGAATTACATACATTTACATTACATACATTTACTGTGTAAATGAATTACATACATTACATTACTGTGTGCATTTACTGCTGTGTACATAACTGGCAAAGGTATATCGGTGCCTTCTCTTTTTTTATTTTTGAGATATTAAAAGCTTCTAAGGATTATTGCAAGAGATTTCATGTTTGATGATTAACGATGAAAATAATTTATATTATAATTGATTCTCGGTATAAAATCAGTTTTTACGTCACTTGATCACTCCTTAAAAGAGGACATTTTTTTTTATTACTTTATGCGCTTACGATTATAATGCTTGATTCAAAGTAAAATCTTCTTTACTCATATTGAAGAAACTTCGGAAACTTCGTGAGAAGTGCTATTTCGGTTTTGTTTATCCTGTGTCTTTGTAAATAAAGTGCTTTTGTTTTACCACACGCCAATTGAAACACTTATGTTACACTTACGTTCCTTACAAGCCTGATTCAATTGCTACTGTTATTCGCGAAATTTCCACTTAATTCATGTATGTTTCAGTTATATAATAAATGTAAATATTGTTCTATAAAATACAATGATCTAGACTTGTTCCATTTCAAATATGTGGATAGTGACTATATAATGCATATACCTAATATACACATCGCACTTTCCTTAACGTATATTTGTTAGTTAATATTGCTCATCTAGACTTTGTATAAGGCAATTAAAAACATTATTTATTTCTATTTCTTTCCGAATGACTGAAAAATAATATATTTCTCTTGACTTTTTGTAAGACGTTCATTCTCACTCCTTATTTCCTGTAAAAATTATATACTTTAAACTTGTCAAATTAAATTAGTGAACTTTTAATAAATCGACCAAGCTTTCAAGCATATAGAATATCCTGTTTCGCTTTGTTATACATTGTTGAATGATTTTTGGCTCTAATAATTCCAATCGTTTCTCTATTTTCTTGAATTTTTCTATTTCCTAGTTAAAAATGGAAATGCTCTGACATCTTTTTGCATTTAGCAGTCAACTGTGAAATTGTTTCGCAAACTTTAGGACCATTTCCAACAATGAACTATAAAGAACGGGTTGCGCAACAAATATTATTTCAATTCAAGAAATTCATAGCACTAGTCATATTTATTTCACACAGCAAAGTCTTTTTATCGAGCGCAACCCAACTCCCGGTGTATCATTCTTCTATCAGTGAAATCGTGACTATTTATATTGATAAGGTACAATAGGGAATAGTAATCTAACCATATATCAATGGAGAATTCTAAATTGATATTATTAATAAAGTATAAGTGCGTGCCTGTTATATTAGATAATATCCGTTTTCATATCCGTACTCGTGTATAGTGTTTTTGACTATTTGAGACATTCCTAATATATGTATACCTGTTATACAAAGTCAATTAAAAATACCTTTCCAAGCTTTTTAATTGTAATTTGAATTAGTAGCACCTGAAAATATGTGAAAATTGAACGCGGCTCTCTGTCTTGGAAAAATACATAAAATGCAAATCTCAAAACTTCGTAAATTTGGTCCGTTTTAGACTTAATTACTGGAAATTACATTCATTTTGCTTCAGAAGAATTTTTTTTTCAATTTAATTACCTTACGTTTATGAAAGATGTCTTGGCTGTATATTTACTAAACAATAGAGTAAAAAATACTATTTATTATTTGTAAACCGTTTATTACAAAAAGTATTCAACCTTAGAAATTTAAACTTTTACGTCACTTGTGCGAACCCTGGTATTGCGAGTACTCAGTAAATGTTTCTTTTGATATTACATTTTGTAACCAATATTTTAAATTTATTTATATGTCTTTTTCAAAATTCTTATGACCATTTGACTTAGCGTATTAATTGTTATATCACATTAATTACACAATATGTTTTATAACAATTCATAAATACACTAACCGGGTACAATTGATATAGTGTAAGTAGTTAACATTAAGGTATTAACAAATGTACTTCTTTATTGTATCCACTTTCTTCTCCGGCAATTTTCTTCATGTCACGGTCGATAATATTGATGATGCTAACATACAGTACGTATGTTATACCATACCTCGCCTATAGCATACCTCGCCTCATACTTAACGCTGACTGTAATAAAATGAAATACTTATTCTATTACTTATGTCGAATGATCTCCTAACCTATCTTTTCATAATACTCTTAAAGCTTTTCTTTTGCTAAATTACCGTAAGCTGTTTCCAAATCATTGGGAATAGGAAATTCTTTATCAAAGGTATCCTTGCTTTTTTTGTAGACCTCCTTCGAATATTGATGGAAGATAAAAAAGAAGGTGTTCGAAGATTGTATTGCATTTAACAAAATAAATGAGACAACTGACTTTTTACTTAAGGCTCTGTGCCTAAACGTTTTTGAATTTTTATCTTCCATTAAATCTTACGTTAAAAATTCCGGTCCAATTCATAAATACTGGTATCATCATCAATGTGAGCCTACAAATGTGAAAGTAGTGGTAGTAATCTCTCAGTGCAGAAATCAGAACTAGTATACCTGTTGCGTAATGACTTTCCCAACATCTTTCTTCTAATTATTCGTATGAATTTTGTTCTGAGAGAATATATGATATCACATTACGGTTATCTTTAGCATTGGCCATATCCACCTCGCGCTTACGAGTATAAAATGAGAAAACCAAACCTGGACTCCATTTACCTTTAAATGGGTTATTTAAAACTAACCATGTCTAAGCAAAATAAATTGCACCTCTTTGTTCGAATGTTATTCTTTTCATGTTCCGCATTTTGATCTACATTCCATAGGCCCCTCTAGCCCTCCATTATCTCATAAGTTATTATTAAACTTAGTTTGCTGACCCAAAAAATCATAATGTAAAACTGAAGCTTAGACATAGATTTCAATTATTTTTTTACAATATAACTAAGTTTAGGACATATTGACATCGTATTTTAAATAAAAAAGGGTACGAAAGTCTGTTATATCACACATTCAAGCATTCAACTTAGGAAAAATTCATCTTACGTAAAATGAGCGATGTCGAGCATAGCTGACCCGAACGACCCACATTAATACTACAGTGGTTTCTTTATTTGCAGTTCGCCTTCCTTACAAATGGAATATCCATATTTTCCCATTCCTTCATTCCGTGCTTTTATTATTCCATACTTCCCTTTTGCTCTTTACATATAATCCTACGTTGCGTTGCGTTGTTGCAAATACGGAACATAGTTAAAGTATTTCAATAAATCTCACATCCACATAAGTGGTTAAATAGATAATTACATCTTTAGTTAATTAGATAGTTGATGAATTTTTTCTCACTTTGTTAATTATGCACAAGTGTAATAATTTGTGCTGCTGCGTCGCAAGTGCATTTTATGGTTTTGTGCTCAAACGGAATTCTATTTGCTGAAAAGTTCTTTTTCTATCTGTATGCCTGTCTCTCCATCCGTTGAATGACGAAATAAGATAAAGACTTAACATTTACATATAATTCGTAATTGCGTGGTCAAAAACTAGAAATCGTATTTAAAATGACTTGAAATTATATTTCCCGGGAGCTCAAAAGAAGAGAGGCAAGAAAATAGAGAGGGCAGCTGATTCTTTTCGTCATAAGTACCTGGGATATCGTTGAAAAGATAAACAGTTTAAATGAGTAGTGTGACAATTGTTTTTATCCATTAAAAAGCAAACAACTTAGGGAACTATGAAAGTTGGCATTTTTAGATAAATTTTCTTCTCAATCTTAAAAACTGCATTACATGAAAGCTATAACGAAACTTTAATATCTCTCATATCCTAAAATTAAATAATAAATAAGATTAAATAAATATAAAATAGTAAAAAACCTATGGAGTACAAATAGTACTAGGAAGGTTCCATACCCATTTACCTGTTTCACTGAATTCTATTAAATAATATACAATTATTCACAACTTAAATATTAAGCTTCCTATACAATTTACAGGTGACAAATACAAAGCGCACATTTAAAAAAATTACATCTAGATTAATCTTCAGTTACACTTAAAATAATCGCGTCGCTTTGAAAGGATAAGCGAGGGCGTTGGTTGCATCGAATTACGTCCCGCATCCCGAGCGGGAGTCGCTTAAAGCAATTTATTCGCGAGTAGCAATTTATTCGCGTAGATTTAACACACTGACACGTATAGAAAACGCCCAGCGTTAAAAGATGAAATATTTCTTATCTCCTCCGTACGTTACATAAATATGACAAGTTTATGTAATCTGTAACGTATAAGATTAGAAAAGAAAAACAATATTAATTTTTTTTTAAAATGATATTTATTTTCTATATAATATAATATTTTGGTGATTATTTTTTACAATATTAGATATATTGTTTTCATGTATCATGTATCATGATTTTCCCTGAAAATATTCAATGTTTTAATTTTGACGTTTACGGATAAAGCTACTGACCTAGTCGCACGGGATAATTGTGTGAAGAAATATTATTTAGAAAAAACTTAGTATGTTGCCATTGATATATTAATTTTTTTTCTTTTCGATTTTTATGTCCATTTATACTGATTCATAAGGCTGTGATTTTTTTTGCTACACAAATTTTATAACAAAAATCTTTTCAGACCGTTTACCGTGTCCAAATGACACTGATTCAATACAATTTTTTTTTTGGAAAAATGCTAATCTCTGAATCAGCTTTGAAGTATTACTTGTTGATTATTTAATACTCATATCATGAGTATTTTTCGACTTAACGAAAAATAATGTAATTAAATATAACTTAATCCAATGACCCATTCTTATATAAATCAATTTAACAAAACATAATCCAGCCGAATGAAACCTAGCCCAACTTAACCTAATCTTATCCAGCCTAACCTAACCTAATACAATCCAATCCGATCCAATAATTTATTTTGTTTCATAAAATAATTTCCTTGTAAGAGATACATCATTTCCATCCTTCTAATGGAAATGACGTATCTATCGCCTGTATTAACTTTATTACTTTCACTTTCTGTCAGGTATCAAAAGTGTTTTGAAAATGATTTGCGATCGTAGAATAGAAATTTTCCAAATTTATTTGCTCATGAAATGTTACTTTTGAGACGGTGCAATTATCTCCTGTATCCCTTAATTCTGTTATCAGCTTTCCAAACTTAACCGAAAAAAACTTGTGTCTTTAATTGTTTAAGGTACATTTGTATCTCAAATTCCCTTCACCGGGATAAAGGTATCTTATATCTTAGCTTAAAATTCAGGCCGAATCGCTGTAATAGTAGAATGCTTTTATTCATTTGTTTAAGTTGGAGCGCTCGGGCTTACAGCCTAAGTGATGATAATTGAATTCCAATGCCTTATAAAACATTTTATGAAAATAGTGCCCTAGAATTTAATTTCTACTTTAGTTATCATCTAGGTAAAAGTTTGACTCAAAATAATTTAATAGTTTTTACGTGATACTCAAACAAACACGTAAAAAAGACGTATAGACGGATAAATAAAATAAACGTTAGTAAATTTTAACCATTATTCCCGTAGAATTTTCATTCAAAACCCGGAAATAGGGTACTGAAATAATATTTTCAAAAATGAGTTCAATGTAAAGAGAAACTTCTGTCGCAATTTTATAAAAGTGTAGATATAATATTTATACTTATACATATGTCATCAATCCATCTCTTTCATGGGAGAAAATAATTACGAAGTTTTAACGAAACAACTATTTATTACTCTTAGACAGGGACAGGTTAGACAATTTTGGATCACTATTGGGATGGAAGGCCACTGAAACTTATTGTTGAATAGTAACAAGATGGTATGATTCAATATCAATTAACTGTGCTTTTTTATTTTTCTGTATTATTTTAAGTAAATATCTATCAAAAAACAAGGTTTTTTTGAATCGGTATTGGTCCACTGTGTTAGATTTTTTATAAAAGTAGATCATGAGATTATCAGATTTGGCTTCAGTTCACAATTAATGGATAACGGCACAAAATTCCATAACATTTTTCAAATTCTATTATAATACACCACTTTTAATTTTGTAATTTTTTACTTTTATGAAGAGATAATTTCAAAATTACCTATTTTTAACCGACTTCTAAAAAAGGAGAAGATTCTCCATTCGTCAGAATCTTTTTTTTATGTATGTTCAGTGATAATTCTTTACCAAATGGACCAATTGGATGATTCTTTTTTTTATATAATGGGGAGTACTTTAAGGGGTGGTTCTAAATAAAAATAACGGTGATTTGATGGTGAGATCCGGAAATGAAATATGATTCATAATATCTGCTACAAGTAGATGTTACCTTGTAAAATAACTACACCACTTACCAGGTCAGGGTCTGATGAATTTTGGAGATGAATAATGGAAATCTTTAATAGATGTTATTAAATTAACCGTGATTAAAGATATTTTCCACTAGTAGTTGTTACTTTGGAAGTTAATTACACCGTTAATCAGGACAAGATCCAATAATGTATAATCCAACTACCTAACGGGTGGTAGTAAATCAGTCGTAATCCAATGCATTTGCTACTGGTTATTTGTTACTTTATTTATTACTTTGCAAAATTTGATAAATGATTCGGATATGGAGAAGGGAACTCCTCAAGTGGTAGTAGTTACTTTGCAAAATCTGATATTGGACTTCGGATATGGAGAACGGAATTCCTTAACAGCTAAGAGATAATCACTGGCAGCTACTCATATCGCTTCGATTCTTTGTGTTGTCGATAACTTTAGACAAAGAGGAAATTATCTATATACTGGCTTTTGCTTGTCGCTTTTAATAATAAATTATAGTGTAATGATTAAAATTATTAATCATTAAATTTGTAAAATAAAATGCCTTTTAAAAAGCCGACTTAAAAAATTATGTACTAAAAAGTAAAAAATAATTAACTCAAAATAGATACTTATTCGCCATAAATAAAAAAATTACTTATTTCTGAAGTCAGTGCTAGCACTGCCAATCAATTAAAACAAATGTAAAATTTTATATTATAAATTCACCTTTTATGAATCTATTTCCTATTGTATGTATATTAAAAGTAAAGTTTTTAAATTTACATTATAAATTGAATTATACATTTATTAAGTCAGTTGACAGTGCTGGCACCTACTTCAAAAATAAGTAACTTGGTTATTTATGGCAAATAAATAGGTACCCATTTTAAGTTAATAATTTTTTACTTCTGAGAACCTATTTTTTTATATTTCGTATTATAAAAATGCAAAATTTTACCTTCCTACTCTCATTAAATAAAAGTATCTTTAAACATAAAACGACACGTTTAGTATTATAAAACCAAATTTTTCAAATCGTTTAGAAAAGTATTTGCATATCAATATAATAAATGGTAGTTTAAATTTAATTCATAAAGAGAAATCAATTGGTCTGAAACAAAAAATTATTACCTTAGATCTTTATAAATATTTTGAACAAATTAATATCTATAACATAAAAATACCTCATGAGTTCAAAAAATAACAAGCTAGATAAAAAACTCGAAGAGGTTATGTTTTTGAGTTGTTTGAATTAATTTATTATTTATCCCCAAAATTAGCAGGGTAATAAGTCTGTGAACATTACCAAAATGAACCTCATTTTGCGATAAAGTTTCAAAATAAATAATAGACTTTAGTGGATATTAGGACTACAGGAAAATTCTACGGAAAAATAAAAACAAGACTTCCCTTAAGGTTGTTCCACTAATATTAGGCTTAGGTAATATAATTATATACCATTAGCCTTAATAATAGGAAAATCTAGCACATTTGGCGAGTAAAATTTGTTATTAGTGCGACGAAGGTAGTACGTAATCCTAACTATAAGGCTAATCCTAATTATAACTAACGTAATATTACAAATGTGGAAGTTAACTTGTTTATTTGCTTCTCTCATTTCTAAGCCTCAATTATTCAATTGATCACCGTGATATCACATGCAGCCCTGTATAATCGAGAAAATAATGTAATATTTTTATCACGGAATATAATCCTTCTTTTAGGAAGTAAAACTCCTTTCATTAGGAAAAGAACGTGGACATTAGTATTTATGTCAACATACGTGTATTTAAATAGTAAACATTACACACTCAATCTAATTTTAAACAAATTTGACAGGAAAACTGCGACTTCAGGCATTTGTATTTACATTTTTCCAGAAAAATGTTCCCTCAAAAAATTTAAATGCAATGTAAATGTAAATTTCAGGAAAAATATTTAAGAAAAGGAAGTAATAAATTTTAATCAGTATTACAAATACGAAAGTAGATCAATATATCTCAAATTTTCCTTTCCAAAGATTTTCTATTTTCCCGTTTAATTTTTTTAACAGTATCTATATAACAGTTAATTTTTTATTGTAAATTCTATTAAAACATGTTCACCATGTGTTGAAAATTAATATAACAGATTCTGATATATTTTTTTTTTAAATCACTGCTGTTTGCATTTTTATATTCTGGCAGTAGTAAATGCAAATCATTTTTTTTAAATATAACTTCTACTGTCTTGATTTTCTTCATCTTACCAAAACTATCTTCTGAATTCGTCTCTCCTCATTTAATCACCCAAATATTCTGCTCAACTTACCAGGTAAAACTTGTTTAAATCAATGTTAATACACGTGATGAAAATATAATTACCTAATATTATAATTTTTATCAGAGTTGTATCTTCCAAATTTAACGTGGTTACTCATTTACAGTTAATATTGTTTAGCTTTTCTATTAATTATTATTATTCTTTTCTATTAATATTTCTTTTATTATATACACGCGTGGAATATTAATAGCGCAAAAAGTGATTTTGGGTATTTAATACAAAATTACACCTAAACAGCTAGACAGATATATATGAAATTAATATTAGGTATAGACAATGATTGGAATAAATATGTGTCGTTTTTATATACCGTTGTTATTTTCAACGTAATCGTTTCTTTAATATGCTGTCATTATTTCTTGTAGAATATTTTTAGTAATCATGGATTCTTTCTAATTTAAATACCAATAATATATTCGCTCACATTATAACCACATTATAATCGCATGTAACGTAGGACCTTGAGAAAGTGGCCATGGTCAATCGACGGAGACTACAGCGAGATGAACTCCGGTGCTTCATAAGTAGACATGAAATCCTCAATGTAAGGTGCGCTGTTCCCGTTCGATGGCAGATTGAGGAGTTAGAATTGCTCATGATAATTGTAGACAGTGGTACATGCAATATTGTGTCTAATGCCGATAGTACGTGTAAGTGCTTTACATGTAAAGCAAAACCTTCAGAGCTGAACAAACCTGTAGAGAAGGTTGCACTTGCAGCATTTTATAGATTCATTTCTCCACTATATGCGTGAATTCGTCCCTTTGTGTGTTTTAATGACTTTTTATTTTTTAAAATAGACATCCGAACGGTTAAATAAGGCTATATAAAACTGGAAAAAAGCACTAATAACGTTTTGCGTAGAGGATTTTGGTGTTTTTCAATTTTGTTTCCCAATTTAAAAAAAATCCTGCTTAATTAATACAAAGAATCCTATATTATGAAAAACATAAAGAAAATTTCATTTTCAGTCATTTTCTCGAAAAAATTGAGGTCGTATTGAAAAATACCGTAAATAAAAGTTTTGCACTTTTTTAAGTAATTATTTTAAAAAACTAGTTATATAGATCCCAAAAACTTAATTTTTATAATTTTATATAGAGTATATCCGGAAATATACTGAAAATATAAAAAAAATTATGTTCCCACACCTATTTTCGAAATTACTTTACTTAATATGGTGAAAAAATAAGAGTTTTTAAAAACCAAGGCAAAGGTTGTAAAAAAACGATTGAAAACGATTTTATCTCTCTGCATCTGCAGCTGACTTAATTTTATTTTATTTGTCATATAGTCTCAAAGTTGAAGCGGATTGCTTAGATTATAATGTATAGACTTGTGTCTAATTTTATCTCTATCACCGCGGCATATTTTTCTCGGGAAACTTGTAATTAAAAATACCTTAATATTGTCAATAGGTTTAAAATTCAAAAAACATTGATAGTTACTTTTTAATATTTAAAACAGATTTGATAATTCAAAACATATAAATATATACTGTAATATATACTGTAATATTTAAAACAGATTTGATAATTCAAAACATGTAATATATAATGTACAATAGAATAGAAACCATAGTATTGAATTAGTTTCATCTTTCAAACTTTATCACTGGAACAATAAATTCCATCCAAAATGTAACATTAACGCTGGCCTCTTTTTTCTCGTTTTACTTATTGCATAGAAATACGGAGCTGAAACATACATAAATTATGTTCGTGTATCACGATTACATTATGCCATAAATTACAATATAGGTTCCATTCGAGAAGATATTTCGCCATGTTTATTCTGCTATGCTATTGGCAAGTACTTATACGTACATAAATATATAAATACATACAGGAGTACAAGACCAATAAATACCAGTGTAAATTTCGTGATCTATATAACTTTTTTATTTTTAGTATGTATCTGCATTGTATTTCTAATTTAATTCAAATGTTTTTTAATAACTGAGGCTATATATATATATCTATAATAAGAGGCGTCCAGCTAATCCATTTCCACTTAAACACTTTATCATGATAAATGTAATTCTCCCTCGGAATTTTTCCTTATATTATTTTTAATACATAAAAAAGGAAAATTTTGCAAATAATATAGCAATTGTTGAATTTATATAATCCATATAATTTACATATCCTCGCAATACTGAAGTTATTAATTTATTTATTTCGAAGCGTACTTGCTGCAATCATATATGACGCTTTAAATTTGAATTGATTTTAAAATTGGGTAAGTTGACATATGTTTGCAACTGTGTCATACTCACAACAGAAGATCGTCCAACGTACGCACCGGAAAACACATAAAAATCACATGG
Organism: Druceiella hillmani; assembly: GCA_039881145.1. Lineage (NCBI taxonomy): Eukaryota > Metazoa > Arthropoda > Insecta > Lepidoptera > Hepialidae > Druceiella > Druceiella hillmani. The sequence goes on along the minus strand of JAYKKI010000116.1, from coordinate 3,376,612 downwards.
TTCCATATACTTCTATATCTCGTGAAGCTTTTAAAATTTTCATACCCACTTTTCATATTGATCATTTTTTTAAATATTGATTCATATCTCTGTACCCCTATTTCACATAATGGAGTTATAATAATTCCTTGTCTCAGTGAGGACAATAAAAAGCCACTACAAGCACGCGGTTACATATTGCCACAGATTGCCGCTGTATATGAAATCGCTGACAGCTAACATCATTGAACCTCATTTCAATAAATTTGTCATGTAACAACTTTAAAATACATGATTTGTAAACCGCCATCGATCCACGACTATTTGGTTTGAAGCGACGAACTATAGTTGAAAATTTGAGTCTTCACATCAAAATCCTAAGAGGTAAAACGTTGATTAAAAAATTAACAATTCATAAAGTCATTTAAAATTTAAATTAAATCTTTACCCACAGGCCATAAATTTATAAATTATGCAAGTTTTTAGTTTTGGTGCAATTATTTGATTATTTTTAATGAACATTGTTACTTTGTTTTTTATACTTGTTAAAATATATTGCATTTAAGTAATTTCTTCATTATGTGTAATATACGTGTAATATAAGCATAAAAGTATTATTATTATTTTTTTATTAACCGATTATCTGTTCAATTGTATATTAATATAGTTGATATTTACAAAATTTTGAAGCCTACAGCCCTTATTAATGGAAATACTTTTTTCCGCATTCATCGCACTAGAAAAATATACCTACTTAACACGAATCATTTAAGAAACTTCAGCATACCTTGTCGATGGAAATATAAAATGACCTGGTATACAAAAAAAATTTATTTAGTTTAAGTATGTTTAAATTTAACATTCTTTGAGCAAGGAAGTGGAAAAAAATACTTGGTACAAGTATGTAGTATAAATAAATGTACTAAGAGAGTTTAGTGCAAATATAAACATTTAATGCGGCAAATATAAACATTTAATAGTATCAATTTTCAAGAAAAAAAATCAAACGCACTTTTAATCGATTTCTGATTTTTTTCTTCTTATACTTACGAAATACCTGCTTAGTATCAAAAAAAATTTTGAAGTGTACTAGAAATTGTCTCCAAAATTTTGATGGTTCCACAGTAATTCGGTACCAACACTATCTTTGCGTGGATATATCTACATGTTGGATTAGAAAAGATTTAAAAATTGCACAAAATAATTCATAGAATAGAGCATCGACCAGTTTTCCTTTTGAGAACTTGCTTGCGCATTGCCGGGCTCTTAGACTGTCAACGAAACGTAAGGTTTGTAATCAATTTATGTCTCATTTCTACGCATTTGCTGCGTTTAAGATAAATTATGAGAAACTAACGAAGTACTTTGGGTGAAACTTCCTTTTTTTTTTATTGCACATAAAATTAATTTTACATATTGTGCTACATTCATTAAAACAGAACTCGAACTTGATGTTGCTCGTTACGTTTTTTGCAGAAGTCCGTCACCTTTCACGTCACTGCTTTTGTATTTCTTCTCTGACTGAAATTGTTGTTGTTTTATTGGCAGATTATACGGCATTAAATTAAATCGAAACTATACTTTATGGTGGCCCTACGCACGTTTCATTCTATGATCGGGAGCGAGTTAACGTGCACTTTCATGTTTCTGTCATTATGGCAGTAAGAAATTGACTATTTCCTTCATTACGCCTTCGAGTTTATTCATAGAGCTTACTTAACCGAGCTAACAATATTCATGTGTAATTTATTTACTCTTCTTAACAAATGTTAAAAAAATAATTGTCTCTTAATTACTGAATTGGTTGTGCTAAAATTTAGAATACATCCGATGAATTACTTTCGTTTTTTATTTACATTGTCCAATATTTGAAAATACAGAGAAAATGTTATTAAATAAAGCAAAACCTAAGTGTTCCAATTTTTAATATTAATTTGAAAAGGTGTATGGAATTATTCAAGGTGAGTAATTATACTTTTAAACATAAGTAAGTATTTAATATATTTTTTTCCCTCGCGAGAATTTAAAAAAAATGACAAACTATTCAATAAAGTCATCAATATCTTAATAGTTTAGGGAAGCGACAACAAATAAACCAAGATGTATGTAGAGGCCGGGCCCTTTAGATTGATAAACAAGTATTTTACACACTGGCTGTTACGTTTTCATAAAATAAGAATTAACTTCGTTTCTTGCGTCAACTAAGATTTTGTCAGTAAAATTGAATTCTATGTCGTGATCACTTAAAATATAACTGTTTTTAAATAATTGTGCCGTCCTTTAACATTACGTCAAGAAATAGGGTGGTATTTCATTTATTGATTTTAACCCCAAAAATAAAACGGAAATAAGTACATTTGTGTTTTCGACCAGACGTTTGTCATCACAACTGCTTACCTCAGAAACCATTCGGCATAGAAACGTAAAATTTACATTAAAATTTATAACATATAATAGGCATAGTTATATTAACCCAAGCATAGTTATTAATTAGCACCAAAATATTCATGTTAAAACATTAGAGGCAAATAATATAAAAAAAAATTTCTAAATTAGGAACTACGAAGTCGTCGCCGTGGTGTCTTGGGTTGATCACAAGGCATACGGCCTGTGACGACGCGATGCACCGCGGAGACCCGGGTTCGATTCCGGCCGTTCGTCGAGCGGGGCTGGACGGGTGTTATGGTTTACTGTAAGAGATTGCTCAAGTAGCAATAAGTCCGCCATATGTATCAATTAGATACATTAAAGTAGATAAATAAATAAATTAGTTTCGAGATGGGAAAAGGCTAAATATTAGGAAATTGTAAATATTTCTTTCTTGGTAATTTTGAGTAATATATCTTCAGAGATATCCTTAAGAATATGTTCAAAAGTAAACTAATGCTCTTTCCTTATTTTTAAAACTAATAAACCTAAAATTATAAAATAAAATTAGTACTGGGAATTTACCTGTTATGATAAGGAACCAATTTCTTTTTCAGAAATGTACAATATTTTGAGACCTACGAAATATAGACTAAAAAGTATACATTAAGACCTATGAAAAGTATAGGTGGTGAAAAAATATTAATATTTGTAAATTGTTTCATCAAAATATTAAGTATCCTTAAACGTTTAAACTCTCCAATATTTGTGTGGAATCTTCGTAGTGCAACATCGATTCGTAGTTAACGGATTTTTTGAACATATTTTCGTTTTCTCTAAACAATCACAACATTAATTTGCCAATGTTACCTTAAAATATATTATGACATTTTAGTAAGAATATTTATGTCCGCTATAATTTGTCTTATAATAGTTACGATAGAGGATTTCAGACCAAAATAACGTTTAGTTAAATCAACATAAATTTCAACTGAAGTGTTGTAAAATAGTTGTATTTTATTGCGGTACAACTAGAAATGAAAGAAATTAAATTTCAAGCATCTGATGTAAAAGTTTTTCGGTTTACATAAAATTTTGATTAATCTAGTTACAGATATTATTGACTAAGTTTGTTTATTATTGTCTGAAATATTTTATTATTTTCTGAACTAGAATCCAATATCGAGCCCCAAGTTCCGTAAGTATACAGTGTAAATGACCAGTCTAATAAAAAATATTGTTTTTTAATCACAAATACCAAATAAATCCACATTAAATTACTAACATGAAGGTAAGAAAAAGTTTGCAATACCTGAGCTGTCAAATATAATTGTTTACAAACATTTTATTTTCAAATTAAATGGAGTATAGGCTCATATAAACATTTAAAAGTAAATTAGCTTTATACTAATTTATTTACGAATATTTATACCATCTTTTATCATGTAAAATATATTGTCTAGTAGATCATTTACATTTATAAAATTATCGGTGTATTGAAAAAAATGTAAAGTTAAATATTGACCATAGCGCTTCAGTCCTAAATATCCTGGTAACCTTATTTTTTCGTAATATTTTTTGTGTAGTTTGGAAATGAAATCATTTTTATGAATATTTTCAAGAGTATCGCAAGAAGTACCTTATATAAAATGCTAAAAAAGGTAGTTTTTAACCCTCATTATCAAATGCATTTTAAATTGAAACCTGCAACATAGAAATTAAAAAACAATTTAATATTTTATTTACCCCTTCCAAAATTTCAATTTAAATATTTTTGAATTTTAATGAATACTTCCAGGTTAATATACTTTTTAACTATGAGAAATTGTAAATTTTCGTTTCGAAAGATTGATGACCAAAATGGCGGTGATAAATGGGTGAACAAGTGAGCTTTCTTGCAAAGCCTTTTTTTTCCTTCTTGCAAAGCCTTTCCTTTTTGTAGTATTTAACCCTGATAAACAAATGTAAAGCGTACAAAATCCATTATATATGAGTAGTATAATCAGATATGAAAACTGTCCAAATGAGTTTCGTAACATGCACTAAGTAAGGTTTCATTTTTGTCTGAATGTCTTGTTGTTTATAAAAGTTAGCCATATAATTTTAATTTCAATTTCTAACTTAATTCTAAAACTTAGAATTTTATGATTTAAGATTTCTCAAAACCAAATTAATGTTATTTCCAATCATGTACAGTTTAATGTTATTTCGTTCAAATAAATATGTCGCCAACGGGCCTTAAAATTAAAAATAGTGTATTGAACCTCAATTTTATTTTGATCAATTAGATCTTTCTGATGGTAATATATTCAATATGATGCATATAAATATTTTGTGTTAACTTTTTTGCATTATGAGGTTCAAAGTACAAAGCAATATTTTTATTTGAAGCACCTACCTGCAAAATTTCTGTACTGTAAGTCTGCGGTAAACGAAAGGACCGATGGACATGACTTCATTATGTCCCTCCGTTCATGCAAAATTTTACAGGTTCCTGGTTTCAATACAGAACCTTAAATACTAATTTAAAGAGACGAAAATGGGAAATATCAAAATATCACAATCCAGCTTATTACCTATTGTCTTCATAGCAATAACCTCTACGTAATAATTAAGATAAATATTACAAACGGACCTGCATGAAGTAGAATGTGTACCCTAATCGTATAATTCGTGATCAACGACAATTGCATATTCACCCGCTACTTTTAACTTCTTAAATAATTTACACAGTCCCTTCTATCTCCGGATTTACACCTCTACCTTTGCCTTAGTTCTTTGCTCAGAGAAACTACTCACGCGCTTTGTTCCTACCTCCTCTCACGAATACTGATTTATTATATTTGTAAAACTCCACTTACTTTAGCCCGTTCCCTTCGAACTTGCTACTTTCCTTGTTCCCACTCATATATTAAATTAATCATTTAAATCATTTAAATAAATTTTTGTATTTTTTTTAACTTTAATCTCAAGTGCACTCCGTATTCGTTAAAAGTATACATTAAAGGTAATAAATAAATTATAAAATCAAAATTGCGCCCTTGAAAAAAAAATCCTTAAATTAAATAGGCCAACAATCTATGAAGATCATTTCAAGCCGTACTTGTTGGTATTTACAACGTTTTGATGTAACATTAAATAAGTCGAGGTCACCTGGCCGAGAATCAAGAAAATATAAACTGGAGATAACGTAATTAAAGGATCCAGGACATGATAAACGGTTTCTGTTAGCAACGGTTCTCAATTCTTATGAAATTGAAATGTATATCTAATGTTCATAAACATTAATTTTTTCCCTATATGTGTTGGAATTTTGAACTAGGCCTTTTTACATCGGATATGTAAGTCGCTACAGGCCCCTCATAACTTGCACCATCACTCTTTCATGGCAAGCACAATATAATTTGATACATATATATATATATATATATATATATATATATATATATATATACACCACCATAGCTTATTATTTGTAGGGTATCATGTAATGGAGTGCTAAGTGTTTCTCGAATTTGGACCGTCCAGCTTCTAGAGCAGTATCCTCACGTCCTTTCAACCAAGCCGGTAGAAATAAGTTTCTTAATACCGTTGGCAGATTTCCACGGAATGTGTTCAAAGTATTCGAGAACCCTTCGGGCACGAATGGTGGACAATCTTGTTTTGATTCTTGATTGAAATAGTTCTTTCAGAATTGAGGGGTTAGTTCTGTGTTTGTTGAGCATCTTTAAGAAAGTCATTACATTTTAGGTCATGCCTATTTGATGATACACTTCCTCTTCGCATCTACTTTTATTTTAAATGCTGAAATTCAGATATATGAAGTTTTCGACAACATCTAGACTTTTAGAACCTGTGAACTCTAATTTCCCGGATCGGTCCACTATCATCCATTTTGAATTCGACGTATTAATTAACATTCCCTAGACAATAACAATCTCTTTCATTCTTTGCAAAAGAGGTATATTTTTGACTAATTTTTTGGCCAGTAAGATTGTATCGTCAACATAATGTAAGAGCGGTCAACCTTCGAGTGTGACTCTCATAACATATTCTCCGTACGCGTTAAAGATGATCGGTGATAGAATGCATATCTGCTGTATTGCTCTTGCAAATTTTAAAAATTTGAATATGGTGTTGTCTACTTCTACCGTTCCAAAGCTCCCTCTACACATAAAGAGTGCAGGAGAGCAACTAGAGTTTTAGGTGCGCCTAGTTCATACAGGATTCTTTATTTCTCTCACATAACACAGTTAAAAGCATCAATATAATCCATAAAACAAATAACCATAATCGTATTTGTAACATTTCTCCACTATTTCTTAAATATTCATAACATGCTTACTAGGATGTCCCTTATATTACCGATTTCTTTTCTTTTAAATATTGTAACGCATAATTATTTTTATAGTACTAAAGGCTACCTTCATGCAAAATTTCATCATCATATGACAATGGCAACCCGTGCCTACAAGGCATTATTGTTTTTCTAAATAACGGTTTTAGAAGACTTAGTTGCATGTAAGCTATATTATGATCAAAATACATATTTTATAATAGAAAACAGTGGAAGATTAATTTAGGTTATGTATTTATTTATAAAATTGAAAAATATATATAATTCAGGATTCAGGATACTTTTTTTTTAAAGTTCTTTCTTGCAATCTGGGTACAAATTTCTGTGTTCTTGTACACAACGTAACAAGAACTGTTTTTGTTCTTCTGCAGCAGTTATTAATCCATGAAAATCTTGCATGAGCTTCACGCACATTGACTGCCTTTAAGTGCATAACTTTTTTTTTAGCTTCCTGAAAGGAAGGAATTTGTTCCCATGAAGAGACGTCTTCTTGGAGAAAAGCGTTATCAATTTTTAACCGCGATAATAAATTTGTGTTCTTGATGGTCACGAAATCACTCAAACGTTTTCCTGACACAATAAAAGAAATATATTAACAAAATTATCACATTTTCTAATGATAAAATAAAAAAAAACACTTATTCAACTCACCGTACAAAGAAGCAGATATTTCTTCCTTCGATGGAATATATATCTTCCCAAAATCATACAAACTTTCCCTTTGTAAATTCGATACGATATCAGCTTTGCTTTGTATATCAACTTCATCATCAAATAATGAAAATAAAAGTATTTCTTCTGATAAATACCACAAGTGTTGGCTGAACTTGATCAGAGCTGCTTTAGAAATCACTTGGTAGACTCTTTCGTAGTTTTTCAATGTTTTTAAGAAACATAAATCTTGATTCGGGGTTTTTACCGCCAAATTGTACTCAAGCCAGGGCTTTACATAAGCTATTGCAATAAATAAGCAAACATCTTGCAGTGCTCTTTTGTCCTTAGCACTCATTTTAAACTGTGATTGCAGCAAGCATATCTTTAAAGAGTAAATAGCTCTTGCCATCCATTTTGACTGAAGCATGGCGCCAGGTGGTCTGATTTTAAATTTCTTTTCATTATCTCCCCCCAAAAACACTATACACAGTTCAATCAACTCTCGATAATCGTCACGCATAATAGATTTCAGTAGTTCTTTTTTATAATAATTAATAAGTTCGAAAGGGCATTTAAAATAGCTTCAGCTTGATCTTTGCCAGTAGAACTATCGAGTTTTGGCACTGCTAGAAGTTGGTCTTTTTCTCCGAATGAAATGAGAATTGGCAGGCGTTCTTCTTTTGAACCTGTCACATTTAAACCGGGCAATGGCTTTCCATTCCAATGAATAGTTACAATTTCAGGCACGTTGTTCTGAAAATCAGTTTTTATCGATTCTGCTCTCTCTTTCCTCATTTGGGTCCGAATTCGTTGAATAGAAGACTTGTTGATAGGAAAGTCTTCACAACTGAGACCAAGTGCTTCTACAACAGCCTGAAGTATGTAAACAGAATGCCTTACACTTAGTTGACATCTATCTAAAGCTGCAACTAGTTTAAGGGTAATAAAACACGTCCTTCCTCTTTTTGTAGCAGATAGCGAAGTCACGGATTGCGATTGCGAGGTGGAAGGTAAATTCTAATCTGTTGCATAGTAATGAAGTATGACCAGCAAAGTGATAGCAAACGAATTGACAATCATATTGCAATTATCTGGTTTTGTGCAATATCAAATCAAGTTTTATGCATTATTGATTTATTATATAGATCATAGGATCATGAATAAATAATTTGTTAGTCAAATCCAGCACGAAATAAAAAAACTTTTCAAGCACGAGTGGAACTCTTACTACCGTTACGGGTTCCGTACACTTTTAGGCATTGATAAACGTTTAATGGTACATAACACTCCTATTAAACTATTCACAAAATTTCCATTTCTTAGAACGAAAGTATATTGCTACTATATCTTTCAGAAGCGCATATTAAAGAAAAATAAATTTTTGTGTGATATAACCACAAATTAACCATTTTCGACAACCAAAAATTAATGATTTTTTTTACTTGTGCTCTAAGACTCTTCCTGTCAAATTTCATAATTCTAGATCAATTGGAAGTAATCTATAGGTTTTGGTTTATTTGTGAGTGTCAAAATATACAGCATTGATGACCGTATTTTTAGGAATCCATTGGAATTGCTATAACTTGGAAGCTTTATTTTTTTACAGCTTTAAGGAATCGTAGATCTAAGTATTAAATATTAATTTCAAGTTGGATCTCTACGTGTTCCTGGAAAAAAGAATTTTGACGGACTGACAGACAGACAACGAGATGATTCTATAACGGTTCCTTTTTTTCTTTTTGAGGAAGGGAACTCCAAAAACTGTCTCAACAATGTACCTTTTTAATAATACCAATAGCTTGATCTTCCTTAAAGTCAAACATTTTACGACCTACAACATTTACGATAATAGGAAATATCTTAATGGTATCGACAAATAACAAAAAATGCACTATATATCACTAATACCAATAACATGTACCAAAAAGGTAATAGGAAAGGTCCGAGAATAAAACTATTTTTTGCACAAGATATAATGTACAGGAAAAATATCACGCATATCATTAATATAAAAACTTATCTACATTAGGTTATATTGTAGACTGTATGAAATAGACATCTAACAATAATTTGAATTGTTTACAGGGTAAAAAAATAAAGTCTGTAATAATGTGTTTGTGTCTATATATTCATCCAGTAATAATCTCTGTTCACCGTGCACTTAATACTAACAGACCATTCTGAAAAAACTAAAAGGGACATCTGGATTGTTTATCCAATACAAATTTATCCAATTGACTTCAGACGAAAAACAATGTTTATAGTCTTTGCCAAACAAAATGTTAAATAATATAGAGATTATAACTGAGAGATTGTTGAGAAAAACGGCAACATTGCATTATTTTTACAAGTAATGTATTTCTATTATTTTTTTATCAGTAATCTCAATCATGGCGAAGTGCATTGCGTCACTGTCATATCCACTTCACACGATAGAAATTCTATAATTTTTTATGTACATAACAGATATCTTCTAAAAACAAACATATACTCAAATGAAAGAAACAATATATGCAAACAAATATACATATTAAAATCCACTCCCATGTAGGTACACCAATCCGAACATTCAAAAGCATTTAACGTTTATATAAAAGTGTCATAGTATACACAATACATTGTGAGAACAATAAGGACGACGCGTATACATATAAACATAGTTAATAGTAATTTTGCCTCACAGATGTAAATTGACCTTATATCCGCACAGCATATAGAAATTATAAAGCGGTCCGCACAAACTTGGGCGCTTTTATCGACAAAAATTCTGATTCTCAGTCCAATACATGCAATTTTCGATAAATTTATAATAATTAAAAATTTTTATATTTTTAAAAACAATTAACCAATCAAATTTTGGAAATCCTTATAAGTGGAATTATATTCAAAAAAGAACTAAAATATAGTGGCGAAATTGAATAAAGCCTATTATCAGGTTTTCATAGTATAAATGCCTTTACCCTAATTTATATTATTTCCTTTACATTGATTTTCAAAACTTTTATGTAAACATCATATATGCAAAATTTCATGCATTTATATTATTCTTCTCTGTAAAAATATATACTTTAGGGTATATTGAAATGTAACAAATAAAGAACAACCACAACTTTTACCCAAAAATTCATTTAATATACATATGTTCTTAAATAACATGAGATTCGACCAAGTACATTAGTTTAAGAGAAAAATATTTTTTCAAAACTTTTATATAGATGTATTGTTGTAGAGGTATGAATGAAAACTACCAACGGTGAACGCAGAAGTTGAAAACAACAGCTGAAATAAGGCAGGTTAATATATTGGAAACACAGACCAATATTATTTATTGAATAATGGCATGAAAACGAAAAGGCTGTAATAACTTGAAGTGCAGTGGGTCTTCAGCATAATATGGATGTATGAAGTGAAGTGCCTACCAGACATCATCAGGAAACCAGTTTAGAATAAATCTTAATCCAAAATAATACTTAACCTCTGTAGATGTACAGGGGCGCTGTACACAGCACTATACAGGTCACTTCACTAACTGGAATAAGTGAGAGCGCCTTAAAAGTTATCAACTCAACCTACACCGCATTTCTCGTATATGGAGTCAAATCGTGAATGTTAACTCTAACCGTTTCAATTCAGTTCAAGCTAAGGAGATACGTTTTCTTTGTAGAGTAGAAGGCAAAACGCAGCTGTGAGAAAATAAGCTATTCATTTAAATCTCAATGCAACCCAATTTCAATCGTAGTTAACGGATTTTTTGAACATATTTTCGTTTTCTCTAAACAATCACAACATTAATTTGCCAATGTTACCTTAAAATATATTATGACATTTTAGTAAGAATATTTATGTCCGCTATAATTTGTCTTATAATAGTTACGATAGAGGATTTCAGACCAAAATAACGTTTAGTTAAATCAACATAAATTTCAACTGAAGTGTTGTAAAATAGTTGTATTTTATTGCGGTACAACTAGAAATGAAAGAAATTAAATTTCAAGCATCTGATGTAAAAGTTTTTCGGTTTACATAAAATTTTGATTAATCTAGTTACAGATATTATTGACTAAGTTTGTTTATTATTGTCTGAAATATTTTATTATTTTCTGAACTAGAATCCAATATCGAGCCCCAAGTTCCGTAAGTATACAGTGTAAATGACCAGTCTAATAAAAAATATTGTTTTTTAATCACAAATACCAAATAAATCCACATTAAATTACTAACATGAAGGTAAGAAAAAGTTTGCAATACCTGAGCTGTCAAATATAATTGTTTACAAACATTTTATTTTCAAATTAAATGGAGTATAGGCTCATATAAACATTTAAAAGTAAATTAGCTTTATACTAATTTATTTACGAATATTTATACCATCTTTTATCATGTAAAATATATTGTCTAGTAGATCATTTACATTTATAAAATTATCGGTGTATTGAAAAAAATGTAAAGTTAAATATTGACCATAGCGCTTCAGTCCTAAATATCCTGGTAACCTTATTTTTTCGTAATATTTTTTGTGTAGTTTGGAAATGAAATCATTTTTATGAATATTTTCAAGAGTATCGCAAGAAGTACCTTATATAAAATGCTAAAAAAGGTAGTTTTTAACCCTCATTATCAAATGCATTTTAAATTGAAACCTGCAACATAGAAATTAAAAAACAATTTAATATTTTATTTACCCCTTCCAAAATTTCAATTTAAATATTTTTGAATTTTAATGAATACTTCCAGGTTAATATACTTTTTAACTATGAGAAATTGTAAATTTTCGTTTCGAAAGATTGATGACCAAAATGGCGGTGATAAATGGGTGAACAAGTGAGCTTTCTTGCAAAGCCTTTTTTTTCCTTCTTGCAAAGCCTTTCCTTTTTGTAGTATTTAACCCTGATAAACAAATGTAAAGCGTACAAAATCCATTATATATGAGTAGTATAATCAGATATGAAAACTGTCCAAATGAGTTTCGTAACATGCACTAAGTAAGGTTTCATTTTTGTCTGAATGTCTTGTTGTTTATAAAAGTTAGCCATATAATTTTAATTTCAATTTCTAACTTAATTCTAAAACTTAGAATTTTATGATTTAAGATTTCTCAAAACCAAATTAATGTTATTTCCAATCATGTACAGTTTAATGTTATTTCGTTCAAATAAATATGTCGCCAACGGGCCTTAAAATTAAAAATAGTGTATTGAACCTCAATTTTATTTTGATCAATTAGATCTTTCTGATGGTAATATATTCAATATGATGCATATAAATATTTTGTGTTAACTTTTTTGCATTATGAGGTTCAAAGTACAAAGCAATATTTTTATTTGAAGCACCTACCTGCAAAATTTCTGTACTGTAAGTCTGCGGTAAACGAAAGGACCGATGGACATGACTTCATTATGTCCCTCCGTTCATGCAAAATTTTACAGGTTCCTGGTTTCAATACAGAACCTTAAATACTAATTTAAAGAGACGAAAATGGGAAATATCAAAATATCACAATCCAGCTTATTACCTATTGTCTTCATAGCAATAACCTCTACGTAATAATTAAGATAAATATTACAAACGGACCTGCATGAAGTAGAATGTGTACCCTAATCGTATAATTCGTGATCAACGACAATTGCATATTCACCCGCTACTTTTAACTTCTTAAATAATTTACACAGTCCCTTCTATCTCCGGATTTACACCTCTACCTTTGCCTTAGTTCTTTGCTCAGAGAAACTACTCACGCGCTTTGTTCCTACCTCCTCTCACGAATACTGATTTATTATATTTGTAAAACTCCACTTACTTTAGCCCGTTCCCTTCGAACTTGCTACTTTCCTTGTTCCCACTCATATATTAAATTAATCATTTAAATCATTTAAATAAATTTTTGTATTTTTTTTAACTTTAATCTCAAGTGCACTCCGTATTCGTTAAAAGTATACATTAAAGGTAATAAATAAATTATAAAATCAAAATTGCGCCCTTGAAAAAAAAATCCTTAAATTAAATAGGCCAACAATCTATGAAGATCATTTCAAGCCGTACTTGTTGGTATTTACAACGTTTTGATGTAACATTAAATAAGTCGAGGTCACCTGGCCGAGAATCAAGAAAATATAAACTGGAGATAACGTAATTAAAGGATCCAGGACATGATAAACGGTTTCTGTTAGCAACGGTTCTCAATTCTTATGAAATTGAAATGTATATCTAATGTTCATAAACATTAATTTTTTCCCTATATGTGTTGGAATTTTGAACTAGGCCTTTTTACATCGGATATGTAAGTCGCTACAGGCCCCTCATAACTTGCACCATCACTCTTTCATGGCAAGCACAATATAATTTGATATATATATATATATATATATATATATATATATATATATATATATATATACACCACCATAGCTTATTATTTGTAGGGTATCATGTAATGGAGTGCTAAGTGTTTCTCGAATTTGGACCGTCCAGCTTCTAGAGCAGTATCCTCACGTCCTTTCAACCAAGCCGGTAGAAATAAGTTTCTTAATACCGTTGGCAGATTTCCACGGAATGTGTTCAAAGTATTCGAGAACCCTTCGGGCACGAATGGTGGACAATCTTGTTTTGATTCTTGATTGAAATAGTTCTTTCAGAATTGAGGGGTTAGTTCTGTGTTTGTTGAGCATCTTTAAGAAAGTCATTACATTTTAGGTCATGCCTATTTGATGATACACTTCCTCTTCGCATCTACTTTTATTTTAAATGCTGAAATTCAGATATATGAAGTTTTCGACAACATCTAGACTTTTAGAACCTGTGAACTCTAATTTCCCGGATCGGTCCACTATCATCCATTTTGAATTCGACGTATTAATTAACATTCCCTAGACAATAACAATCTCTTTCATTCTTTGCAAAAGAGGTATATTTTTGACTAATTTTTTGGCCAGTAAGATTGTATCGTCAACATAATGTAAGAGCGGTCAACCTTCGAGTGTGACTCTCATAACATATTCTCCGTACGCGTTAAAGATGATCGGTGATAGAATGCATATCTGCTGTATTGCTCTTGCAAATTTTAAAAATTTGAATATGGTGTTGTCTACTTCTACCGTTCCAAAGCTCCCTCTACACATAAAGAGTGCAGGAGAGCAACTAGAGTTTTAGGTGCGCCTAGTTCATACAGGATTCTTTATTTCTCTCACATAACACAGTTAAAAGCATCAATATAATCCATAAAACAAATAACCATAATCGTATTTGTAACATTTCTCCACTATTTCTTAAATATTCATAACATGCTTACTAGGATGTCCCTTATATTACCGATTTCTTTTCTTTTAAATATTGTAACGCATAATTATTTTTATAGTACTAAAGGCTACCTTCATGCAAAATTTCATCATCATATGACAATGGCAACCCGTGCCTACAAGGCATTATTGTTTTTCTAAATAACGGTTTTAGAAGACTTAGTTGCATGTAAGCTATATTATGATCAAAATACATATTTTATAATAGAAAACAGTGGAAGATTAATTTAGGTTATGTATTTATTTATAAAATTGAAAAATATATATAATTCAGGATTCAGGATACTTTTTTTTTAAAGTTCTTTCTTGCAATCTGGGTACAAATTTCTGTGTTCTTGTACACAACGTAACAAGAACTGTTTTTGTTCTTCTGCAGCAGTTATTAATCCATGAAAATCTTGCATGAGCTTCACGCACATTGACTGCCTTTAAGTGCATAACTTTTTTTTTAGCTTCCTGAAAGGAAGGAATTTGTTCCCATGAAGAGACGTCTTCTTGGAGAAAAGCGTTATCAATTTTTAACCGCGATAATAAATTTGTGTTCTTGATGGTCACGAAATCACTCAAACGTTTTCCTGACACAATAAAAGAAATATATTAACAAAATTATCACATTTTCTAATGATAAAATAAAAAAAAACACTTATTCAACTCACCGTACAAAGAAGCAGATATTTCTTCCTTCGATGGAATATATATCTTCCCAAAATCATACAAACTTTCCCTTTGTAAATTCGATACGATATCAGCTTTGCTTTGTATATCAACTTCATCATCAAATAATGAAAATAAAAGTATTTCTTCTGATAAATACCACAAGTGTTGGCTGAACTTGATCAGAGCTGCTTTAGAAATCACTTGGTAGACTCTTTCGTAGTTTTTCAATGTTTTTAAGAAACATAAATCTTGATTCGGGGTTTTTACCGCCAAATTGTACTCAAGCCAGGGCTTTACATAAGCTATTGCAATAAATAAGCAAACATCTTGCAGTGCTCTTTTGTCCTTAGCACTCATTTTAAACTGTGATTGCAGCAAGCATATCTTTAAAGAGTAAATAGCTCTTGCCATCCATTTTGACTGAAGCATGGCGCCAGGTGGTCTGATTTTAAATTTCTTTTCATTATCTCCCCCCAAAAACACTATACACAGTTCAATCAACTCTCGATAATCGTCACGCATAATAGATTTCAGTAGTTCTTTTTTATAATAATTAATAAGTTCGAAAGGGCATTTAAAATAGCTTCAGCTTGATCTTTGCCAGTAGAACTATCGAGTTTTGGCACTGCTAGAAGTTGGTCTTTTTCTCCGAATGAAATGAGAATTGGCAGGCGTTCTTCTTTTGAACCTGTCACATTTAAACCGGGCAATGGCTTTCCATTCCAATGAATAGTTACAATTTCAGGCACGTTGTTCTGAAAATCAGTTTTTATCGATTCTGCTCTCTCTTTCCTCATTTGGGTCCGAATTCGTTGAATAGAAGACTTGTTGATAGGAAAGTCTTCACAACTGAGACCAAGTGCTTCTACAACAGCCTGAAGTATGTAAACAGAATGCCTTACACTTAGTTGACATCTATCTAAAGCTGCAACTAGTTTAAGGGTAATAAAACACGTCCTTCCTCTTTTTGTAGCAGATAGCGAAGTCACGGATTGCGATTGCGAGGTGGAAGGTAAATTCTAATCTGTTGCATAGTAATGAAGTATGACCAGCAAAGTGATAGCAAACGAATTGACAATCATATTGCAATTATCTGGTTTTGTGCAATATCAAATCAAGTTTTATGCATTATTGATTTATTATATAGATCATAGGATCATGAATAAATAATTTGTTAGTCAAATCCAGCACGAAATAAAAAAACTTTTCAAGCACGAGTGGAACTCTTACTACCGTTACGGGTTCCGTACACTTTTAGGCATTGATAAACGTTTAATGGTACATAACACTCCTATTAAACTATTCACAAAATTTCCATTTCTTAGAACGAAAGTATATTGCTACTATATCTTTCAGAAGCGCATATTAAAGAAAAATAAATTTTTGTGTGATATAACCACAAATTAACCATTTTCGACAACCAAAAATTAATGATTTTTTTTACTTGTGCTCTAAGACTCTTCCTGTCAAATTTCATAATTCTAGATCAATTGGAAGTAATCTATAGGTTTTGGTTTATTTGTGAGTGTCAAAATATACAGCATTGATGACCGTATTTTTAGGAATCCATTGGAATTGCTATAACTTGGAAGCTTTATTTTTTTACAGCTTTAAGGAATCGTAGATCTAAGTATTAAATATTAATTTCAAGTTGGATCTCTACGTGTTCCTGGAAAAAAGAATTTTGACGGACTGACAGACAGACAACGAGATGATTCTATAACGGTTCCTTTTTTTCTTTTTGAGGAAGGGAACTCCAAAAACTGTCTCAACAATGTACCTTTTTAATAATACCAATAGCTTGATCTTCCTTAAAGTCAAACATTTTACGACCTACAACATTTACGATAATAGGAAATATCTTAATGGTATCGACAAATAACAAAAAATGCACTATATATCACTAATACCAATAACATGTACCAAAAAGGTAATAGGAAAGGTCCGAGAATAAAACTATTTTTTGCACAAGATATAATGTACAGGAAAAATATCACGCATATCATTAATATAAAAACTTATCTACATTAGGTTATATTGTAGACTGTATGAAATAGACATCTAACAATAATTTGAATTGTTTACAGGGTAAAAAAATAAAGTCTGTAATAATGTGTTTGTGTCTATATATTCATCCAGTAATAATCTCTGTTCACCGTGCACTTAATACTAACAGACCATTCTGAAAAAACTAAAAGGGACATCTGGATTGTTTATCCAATACAAATTTATCCAATTGACTTCAGACGAAAAACAATGTTTATAGTCTTTGCCAAACAAAATGTTAAATAATATAGAGATTATAACTGAGAGATTGTTGAGAAAAACGGCAACATTGCATTATTTTTACAAGTAATGTATTTCTATTATTTTTTTATCAGTAATCTCAATCATGGCGAAGTGCATTGCGTCACTGTCATATCCACTTCACACGATAGAAATTCTATAATTTTTTATGTACATAACAGATATCTTCTAAAAACAAACATATACTCAAATGAAAGAAACAATATATGCAAACAAATATACATATTAAAATCCACTCCCATGTAGGTACACCAATCCGAACATTCAAAAGCATTTAACGTTTATATAAAAGTGTCATAGTATACACAATACATTGTGAGAACAATAAGGACGACGCGTATACATATAAACATAGTTAATAGTAATTTTGCCTCACAGATGTAAATTGACCTTATATCCGCACAGCATATAGAAATTATAAAGCGGTCCGCACAAACTTGGGCGCTTTTATCGACAAAAATTCTGATTCTCAGTCCAATACATGCAATTTTCGATAAATTTATAATAATTAAAAATTTTTATATTTTTAAAAACAATTAACCAATCAAATTTTGGAAATCCTTATAAGTGGAATTATATTCAAAAAAGAACTAAAATATAGTGGCGAAATTGAATAAAGCCTATTATCAGGTTTTCATAGTATAAATGCCTTTACCCTAATTTATATTATTTCCTTTACATTGATTTTCAAAACTTTTATGTAAACATCATATATGCAAAATTTCATGCATTTATATTATTCTTCTCTGTAAAAATATATACTTTAGGGTATATTGAAATGTAACAAATAAAGAACAACCACAACTTTTACCCAAAAATTCATTTAATATACATATGTTCTTAAATAACATGAGATTCGACCAAGTACATTAGTTTAAGAGAAAAATATTTTTTCAAAACTTTTATATAGATGTATTGTTGTAGAGGTATGAATGAAAACTACCAACGGTGAACGCAGAAGTTGAAAACAACAGCTGAAATAAGGCAGGTTAATATATTGGAAACACAGACCAATATTATTTATTGAATAATGGCATGAAAACGAAAAGGCTGTAATAACTTGAAGTGCAGTGGGTCTTCAGCATAATATGGATGTATGAAGTGAAGTGCCTACCAGACATCATCAGGAAACCAGTTTAGAATAAATCTTAATCCAAAATAATACTTAACCTCTGTAGATGTACAGGGGCGCTGTACACAGCACTATACAGGTCACTTCACTAACTGGAATAAGTGAGAGCGCCTTAAAAGTTATCAACTCAACCTACACCGCATTTCTCGTATATGGAGTCAAATCGTGAATGTTAACTCTAACCGTTTCAATTCAGTTCAAGCTAAGGAGATACGTTTTCTTTGTAGAGTAGAAGGCAAAACGCAGCTGTGAGAAAATAAGCTATTCATTTAAATCTCAATGCAACCCAATTTCAATCGAACGAAATTGCGTTGGTTTAGTTGGTTTACTCATTACTCCACATCCCGTCTCGCTGTCGAAGCCAGAACAATAGTGTGTCGTCAGCTAACCTCAACACCAACAATGTACGAAAGAGGCACGGATTGTTTAAGTACGATGTATAAAAATTTAAGAACAAATGTTTAGTCTTATAAAATGAAGAGGTAAATCATAAAATCAACAATTTTTCCTAAACATGGTTTAGAAAAAAAAACATGTGTTTTATAAAAAAAGATTCTATAGACTATTCATGATGCCCACGATTTATTTTAAAGCTCTGTGGTGTATTCATGAAAATCTGAAAAATTGTGTTTTTTCGACAATATTTTATTTGCAAAATTATAATTTATGGTTTACGTATCATTGCTTAAGACTAATTTTCATAACAAGTTATTTAGATTTATTTTTATATTTCAGCCGTTAAAAGTGAATTTCACGTTTTTTATATCAATTTTCTCAGCTAGTGTTAGATAATATCACTACTATTTAAATATATTTACTTAAGTTTCATAATATCATAATGTGTTTCTTAAATTGTTACCGATACATTAACAAATTTAACTTCAAGAGCGCACAAATTCATCTTCTGTAAGACAGGAGCCGCAAAATATATATAAAAGATCCAATAAAGTATATCTATACCGTAATAAAAATAATCAAAATCTGGTAAAGTAAAATACTAAATAAATGTAATACTGCATGAATATAGTCATGCAGTTCAGGGTATTTAAAGAAATTAATTAGGCAGAAGAGTGGATTAAATTAAGAGGAAAGAGCATTTCACGTCTTTTGTAACTTTGGAAAAGTGTATACAAAGTGTGTAATTCAATTTTAAATAGAAAAGCTAAAATGACGTGCATCATACATTATGATTATGAAATTTTCCGTCCTCCGTGGAAGCAGTTTTATGCAAAAAAATGTATTAATGAATAACACTTGTGAAATTGACATCCTTTCTATAATTGTAGCTTATTATTATCAAATATATGTTACAATTATCTTGATCAAGACGTATCAAATATTATATAAGATTTAATAAAAAATAAAAGACAATTTTTTGGAGTACGTTGTATAAAATATGACAGTTTCGAAACAAGATTATGAGCTACAGTCTAGAAAAGCGAACTATACGATCGAAAATATTAACTTATATGGTGAGAGTTTGTTATTTATACGTCTCTATATCTTTAATTTTTTATAATTTTTCGTC
The DNA here is from genome assembly GCA_039881145.1 of Druceiella hillmani. NCBI lineage: Eukaryota > Metazoa > Arthropoda > Insecta > Lepidoptera > Hepialidae > Druceiella > Druceiella hillmani. The sequence continues at coordinate 3,356,339 of JAYKKI010000116.1, read as the reverse complement.
AATAATAACCCTCTGTAGATAAATAAGAACTTAGTCTATAGAGAAAATTAGGCGGCGAAATATGTTAACGTGTACTTGTTATGCATGTACATAAGGTATGGATAAATGTTGGATCCTAAAAGTGCTTTGGATACTTATTAAAAGTCTTTAAGTAAAATATGTTGTGCAGGAATAATTTATTTAAATCGTCAGCATACGTTTTAAATTATCATCTACATAACATTTGACTACAGGGCAGACCGAATAACATAATAAGACATGAATCGCAGAGGTGTATCGTAATTTTTCTCCAAGTTTTCATGCTCCGTGCGCCAATCTCAAGTTGTTCTTTCATGATTGGTTTGTGGCAATGTTAATATGGTTTTTGCGCAGGGAGATATTTTTAAAAATCTTTTTTTATTACTTGGGATGGGTTACTCGATAGCATTTGTGACAAAACCCTTACTGGCTTGTTTGTGTGCATCCCGTGTGAATTACTACGTTATGTGGGGCGAGCATGGATATCGCGCGCGGATTCGTAGGTAAGAACTATCAAGAAAATATAAATCATTACGGCGCTCTCTGAAAAAATATGTAGCGCAAGTATTTTCTTCACTGGCATACATATTATTCAACTTGCTTACACGAATTGAATTGCATTTATCTAAAAACAAATAGCACCTCGGCATTTAGTTTACCTATTTGATACTTTGTTTTAATTTGTAGATCGAAAATACGAGATAAAATTACCTAATATATTTAAAGGTATGAAATTTGTTTATTCCATTATTATGGTATTTATTTAATCAATGTTATTTTAGGTTTCGGTAAAACTATTGCTTCGAAAAACGTCAATTAAAGAAAACTCATGTAGCAGTACTTGGTGTAGCTATCGATTATATAAATTTAGGTAATAGTAAAAAGAAATTACTATGGATATGCGTGTATATATACACTACATGAGATGACGAGAAAAGTAATTACAAGATGTGTAGCTTTTTGAAGTTTTAAAACAACAAATCAGTTAAGCGAATTTACTTTCGCAAGTATTGACGTCTGAATAACCCCGCTACTGTTATGAATGACAATAGTTTTTAGAGAGATTTTCTGACTACGCAATCTATATGTTGATAAGTAAAGAGAAAACTTTGTACCCCTTTTTAATCATATCGCACACACGGAAGAGTGTGATAGTTGGCCTAGTTAAAGTTTATATGTAGAAGGAGCGTAGAAAGTTAACATTTATAGATAATATGTGTTTCAAATACATTAAAAGATTCATTGTTTACATTAATACTGTCAATGTCAAACACATAATAATCTCTGGTCAAATTGTCTCCAGGGGTAGAGATTGTGGTTTCGATTGTTCTTTTTCAATAGTTTGTGGAGTGTACGTCAGAAAAATAAAATCAAAAAATGTATCAAATTAATATTTCATTTAATTTTTCACAACTAAATTAAACTAATGGTATTATTCATACTTTATTTAAATTATTTACCACGACCTAGGTTTCGTCGTATGAGATCTTCAGATGGGCAATTTGAAAAATCAAATTAAAATGAATTTCAAAAAAATTAACACCAAATATATTCAATAATATTTTATTTAAAAGTGCATAAGTTGAAGAAAATTTAAAAGATACGAAATGTTACTAATCATTACATATTGAACATTCTTATTTACTGTGTGAGTTTCATAATAATTTGTTCAAGCCAAATTTGCAAAACATTATCGTCTCATGAAGAACCAGCGTGTTTAACAAACTAAATTCGTAGATCTAAATGATAAACCATATCAATGTCAGTACTCAACCCTTTTTCTCTTTCACTATCCGTATGTATTTTCATCGCACCTTAAAACTATATAGACGAAATATGAAAAAAAAACTCATTCACTACCCACAGCCACGGCATCAGAACAATGTATGTGCGGCACCTCCATAAAGCGGGTTGCGGTCCAATTTAAAGCCACCCTTCTTTCCGTCTGCCCTTGATGCTCTTTCTTTGATAAAACGATAACGATCACAACTGTATGCGAGGAAAAAACGAGTGAATAACAGTAGCTTCGCGTTACTCCATGTATCCAGAGAACACCGATGCGCCGAGGGCAATACGATACAAGCAACATGTTATAGTTTAATGTCAGAAAATATTATAATTTTATGCACGAATTTAGTTCGTAAGACGCCTTTTCGTAACTGAACAATATTGCTTTAAGAATTTAACCAAAAAAATTGTTATGCAACTCACACTTTCTTTTATAAAAAGCAAAAACGTTCGAACTTAAACAACTACTTATAATAATACGACTATTTTTATTTGAACATATTTTAATAATAAACACAATTCGACTTTCCAATTAAAACCATCATGATATTCATGTTAGTTCGTGTTTTGTAATGAAAAATCCTAACATAATTAATTGAATAATGCATATCAAACAAAATAACTTATTTTTCCTTTAAAATTGTATTATGAATGAGTCTATAAAATCGCATCAAGACGTAATTATTGACCCAGTTTTTCGGACTTTCCCCACCATAACCTCATTCTATTTTAATGTAAATTAAGTAATTTGGGGATCTCTACAAAAACTATTCTCGCTCAATGTTTTAAAAGCGTTAACGTAATGTAACTAGCTACTTGCCCAAGTACCAATTGACTTTACTGGTTTGTGGTCATCACAACGAAATCAATACACTTGTTCGGTCGGAATAATTTAATGTTTGGCAAAATCCTCCAACAATTAAACGCTGAAGGTCATCTCAAAATATTACACCTGTCACAATTCCTCATTGGGCTTCCCTCTTTTTCTTCATACAACATTTTCTTCTGATACTATGTCGTGTACATATATGTGGGTATACATAAGTAAATTTTCTATTTATTATCATAGCATTGACGGTTCTTACATCAAAACCAATTCCCGCACCAAATTTATTTACTGTTCTTGTTGTGCCTCAGTTTGATGTAACCGATTCTTCTCGTAGGAATAATTTTACCTCACGTGTAAGTTTTAAATGAATAAATAAATCACATCATATTTTCATTTATTTTTCATAAACAATCTAAAATAATTTATTGAATACCTAAATAAATAATTTTAATACAGTATTTTGATGTCGCTCTATAAATACATAAAATCAAAATTTTACATTCACATTGCGTCAGCGACTTGAATAAACAATTACAAAGTACTTTCGTTAGATAAGCTATCAAACAGCGCCACTCATATTGAAATATTCAATCGACGTTACCTACGAATAAACGTTAAGTATTGAAGATCGCGCCACATACTAATACGATGTAATAACTCACAAAAATAATGCACACCAACAAGCCGATCGAAGCTTTATGCCATAAATGTGATCTAGTAAACCTTTCTCATGTAATAAAATGAAACTTCCGAAAAGGTCTCCCTGCGTAACAATCATATTAATTTCACTACAAACCAATCAACTGATGCGGAAATAGAAACCAGAGATTGGAAGAAAACTGACAATGCACCTCCATGATTCTTGTCTGTATTTGCCACAAATATTTAGCAATTTGTGTTTTGACACAAAGTGACAACTTATCACGATGTCACGGTTAGCAGACGGAAAGTATTTTCGTCACTTCCCTAACTTTTCATATTTTTAATATATAAAATATTTCAGTTCCTCTCCTAAACTGCTTTGTGTGTCAGCGATAAAAAGATTATTTAAAACTCTTTTTAAATTTTATGCGAACAACCAGATGAACTTGTAAAGAAAATTACATATCGATATTATACGTCAGTAGAAAGAATTTCATAAATGCACTGTACGCCGTATACTCATCTCGAACTAAAAAAATACAGCATTGAAACATCAGTTTAAATGCGTCTGGTATTTTCATATGTAAAGTCAGCCACACTGAAATAAAACAGATAAGTATATAGATATTCAGTAGATATATATATATATATATATATATATATATATACAGATATATATATATATATATATTTATATTTTTATATTTTCTATTTCTTTTTTTTTTGTAGCATTTCTAACAGTGAATAAAACCATATATTAAGAGAAAAAGTAACCGGTTCAACGGCGGGTAAAGCCGGTTACAAGCCGACTTTATAAGCTCAATGGCTAATTACTTATGTCGAAAGAGAAATAAACAAAGACTGCATTCAGAAACTGTATCTGAAATGTTGGTGAGAGCGAGCGAGGGTTAAAAGATCGAGAAGTTGCATATATATTTAAAATATTTAGTTTTTTTTTAAAATACTTTTTAATTTTTTTTCATTGTAGATATTTTACTACTAAAAAGAAAATAGATTGTCTTGTCTTATTATTAATTTATTTATTTATTCAAATGTTCAAAAGTAGTATATAACTCTAATTATTTGTATACGAAATGGTTAGAGCGTATACATATCAATTTTTTACGGGTCAATTGCCCTAGTGACATATATTGATCAAATGGCAACTTTGGTTTTAAATTTGAATTAATTTTGTGTTATACATAAAAAGTGTGCAGTTAATATAATTTATATGTAAGTCTAATTAATATATTGTGTAATAATATGTTATTCAATATATAAAGTAATATATTTATTAATAACAGATGTATTTCATTTTCAATGATTTTTATTCAAAAATGAACCAACAAAATTTTCAATATGATTATTTATCGCTATGTTTGCATTATGGGGTTACGAAAGAAAGTATTTTCATTATAAATTTAGAGGTAAAATATATACGGTCAAGGTTTACTGGATCTGATTTACTGGATCGAAGTTGAGTAGAAAGAAGAGGCGAGGATAACACATGAATCTATGAGTTAGAGACGAGAAATAGAATTTCTGATGTCTGCTTGTATAAAATCTACCTTCTGCACAAAGAGAACGTAATACACAAAAATCTCATTTTATGGTTCCACAGTCAAATGACAAAAATGGAATCCTCATAGTTTCATCTTGTTCGCCTCTCTGTCTGCCGGTGTGTCTGTTCTTAAGTCGCTATACAATAAAATAGTGTAATTTGAAAAATAAAAAAAATAAATAGCAGGGGTAGCACTTCATACATGTAGCTGAGAGGTCCAGTGCACATAGGCGTGTGGGGTAACGTTAGAGAGGTGTTAAAAATGATATAGAAATTCTGAAATAACTTCTTTTTGTAGGTGAGATATGCGCTTCCAAAACTTTTGAAATGTGTGTAAATACATGTCCCACTCTAACTTTTCAACTAACATATACAAAATGCTGTATAAAATTAAGGTATTAAACTTAATATAAACGTTTAACGATAATTAATTTGAACAATATAAGTTGTGTAGTTTTAGAAATATGGCATATTTTCCGTGCTGACCACGGCAATAACTTTGTTTTTCACATTAAATTTGAAAAACATAACCTTATAAGTTGATTGATGCTACGGAACCATTCAGAGTCTGACTCGCACTTCGGCAGTTTTTAATCTTTATTTTTTTTCACTGTGTTATTTGTATTGTGGACACCAAATAAACGATCAATATTGGAGGATACTTCTAATTAGCGAACAGCGTAAATAAATGAATACATAATGGAACGAAATATGAATCCTAGAATTTGGGTATTTTCATGAACAACATGATATCAGTGAGGACGGTATGTCAGTCATTCAATAAAGTAGACTCCGCCAGCTCTGACAAAAGTTGTACTTTTTAGTGTAGATTCACCTAATTAGAAACCAAATAAACTTTTAGGCTTTAAAGAAACCAAAGATTTATTAACACATTTGCCGACATGTATGATTCTATTAAAGATACACAACCCGGATATTACAGATTAGTTTAACGTTATTACGACATTGGTGTAAATATAACGATCATCATCATATAGTAAACAGGAATATATAAGTAGTGGAACCAGATCATTCATGAATATTATAAAAAGGGGTCCTACATGCGAGCCTAGTGAGATCCTGGGGCTAATTGTTATTGACACAGAGAGATGACCTTTAACAGTTGCAAGTTGGCTCCTGTTATCTAAATAAAATCAAGTCATCCTCAACAAATTCGCGTGAATATTGGTACCTTCAAATTTCGTGCGGAGCAACATATGATTGACCTTAAAAACTGTGAATTAAATCGTAAATACTTCGAAAAATGTTAATTAGTGCGTAAGTAGAATCTACCTGCACTCTTTTATGCTCTAATAATCTTTTCTGATACCCAATCAAGTGAACCAGGAGACAAAAACATTTGAAAATTAAATAAAAAATGTTGGAAAATAGAGATTCAAATAATTTAGCGAAGGCGGACACAATACTGATCTGTAGTTGTTTCATTAGTCTTTATCACCAGTTATATATATATATATATATATATATATATATATATATATATATATATATATGTATATATATATATATATATATATATATATTTATACATATAAGAAAAATGTGAACAGTTTTCCAACTAGTGGGAAATGTACCCGATCTAACGTTTTATTGAATAGGATACATTATGGAAAACTCAAGCTGTTGCGGCATTGTAAATAAAGAATGGAAAAATCTATCTTAAGTCCAAGCGCCTTTATTGTTTTTAAATAATTAATTTTATTTTTAATTTTAATTTGTACCTTAATGGGACCTCTACTCATAGCCTAGAATAGTTGTAGAATCGGCTTGCTTTTTAAAAAGCCAAGGTAATTAGAAGAAAGGTCGTTAACATTTAAAGATAGTGAGCAATCGTATTTCGCGGCCACTTGAATTAGATTATGCCCTTTACTTATAGTTATTATGATATAGGACAGTTACTTGTGTTCACAGTTTTCAGAAAATGTAATACATGTGAATGGAGGGAGATGGTTTCCATCTAAACCTCTTAATGAAGCAAAGTCAACGTGGATAAATGTTAATACGGTGCAGACTTATCTAAACAAACGTATATAAAATAAGATCAAAAATCGGATATTCTTTAAGTTAAATTATATAAGTTAACACAGAGACATAGTTTCTAATAATAGTTCATATATATAATCTTGTGCTGGAGAAGGTAACATACAACTGGAGTTAATACATTTGGCCCCATATTGATTGTATTAAAATTAAACAGTTTTTTGCATTGAGAATTTTTCTTTGGCTTATAAAATAAAAATATTTTACCTTAATATTTATAATTTATTGGTAAAAAATTACGATAAATAATACAATTTTCATTATCGGAAACAGCAACTCGCAACCAAATATCATTAACATCATCCCTCAAGTATAATTGTTCACTGAGAAAAGTTTTTTAAAGCAATCGCTACTACCTGTCATCGTCCTTGTTGATGATTATTAAGCCATGAGCCCTTGAAAAGTTTCAATGGGAATTCAGGAACTGAATATCCTGAACTCCCACTGCATGCCATCTAATTATTGAAGAATAATATCCATTCAATTTTATTATACACACCGGAATATTTGCATTGTAACACCTCATATAATAATATCAGTTTAATTTATTACCCTTAATAAAATACTTCTATATTGTATAATTTTCGAAAATACAATCAAAACTACACCGCCCCCCTTCAATAAACTCACTAACATAATCAGTGGGAAAACTCGCACAAACTCGGTTTTCGTTATTGTTTGTGTAATATATAAAGGCTTTTGGAAGTTCCTAAGAGTTAATCTTTGCTAATAGTCCACCGATATTGTAATACAACGAAACCTAGATCGTGGTAAAGAACATAAAGAAAGTAGAAATAATACTACATCACGTAGATTCATTTAATTGTGAATAATGAATTTCTACAAAATTATCACCAAATATATTCAGTACCATAATATATTATTAAAGCGAAACTTTTTTGCACACACACTTGCCAAACCAGTTTAGGAAAGATCGTGAAATGTGGGCGGAAATGGAGGTGGCACACTTAGCTATAGCCGACGGTTGGTGCATACATTTGTCGAATTTGATGCAATAAACGCCAAATGTTACATAACAATTTACTTTAATATCCAGTCTGCTATAATAATATTAATTTGTGGTTTTTCTTTATTAATTGTGTTCTTTAAATAGTTGTTTGGATTTTGAATTGTCATTAATATATGAATATTTTGAAAAAGAATGAAGGTCTACTTATAGGAAAATAAATTATTTGGATTAAAAATACACTTCAGAAAAAAGTCGGGCATTTTCTAATTCTTTATCTGTTTGTTGGTTAGACTATATATTATCCGAAAATTACTAAATGGAGACTGATCAGACTTCCATTCTTATATTTTCTAAAACCTAAGGAATATTTTATTAGCATTAGTATAGAAGGAATTATACTTTATTACCAAATAGCTTGTCTATTTATCAAAAAATGTATAAAATTAACATGTCCCTTGATTCACAGACAAAGAATTGTTTTGCAACATTTTTTTAATAACAACGCCTTAAAAAAATAAGTGTATAAATAAAGAGGTAATTATTTATTAGACTTGAGTTCAGCAATAAAACTTAAAATAAAACTTCCAACGAACATAAGATTCAATAATTGACGCTCACAAAATAAAATCCAAACGCACGGTTTTAATAGCTATGAAAGAGAAACTTTCAAGTCTATCACAGCGATTCTACCTAGAGTCTCAGCTGAGAAATAATTTACTTTATAGGTCGGGCGGTCGGGGATACTTTTAAAATGTTCACTACATTACTACTGGGGAAAAACTCCGGAAATCAAAAATATGTGCGAGCGAAGTGCGTCAAAAATAGTAAAAAATATTTATTCTGTTTTAAAAATCCATTCATAACTTAAAAAAAATTAACATTTTTTTTTTAAATAGAGCATCATCTTGGATAATACTCTTTATGTATGATATATCCATCCTCTTCTTTTGTAGTTCTGTTTATTAATTTTATACCATAATTCTGATTTATACTCAAAAAAGTACCTCATAATTATATAATCGAATTTCATGTAGAACTAGTTGAATCCTAATTTGTTTTAAAGAAAATAATACTTTAACATTTAAAAAAAACATGATGCACAACTGTTTATCCATTAATTCAACATACAAAATTATTCCTAATATTGATTAACGATAAAGATATTTTTGGAAACTCACGTCCACTTCTGTAAAAATAAATCTTCGACTTTACAGGACTGAATCAATTTCTGGCTCCTTACACTGTTATTAACCAAATAGTGTTCACGCAAATAGACGTCCGTAAGACACTTTTTCAGCCTGTGTTACAGAACTCCTTGGTGTGCAGATTATGCGAAACTAAAGCTGCTTCAAATTATTATGGCCGTTTCCGTATTAATATGCTCGTCATCGTCTTCCTTCACATTTAAGGTAAACTTTGATGAAAATATCTCCGCTCAACTCTGAAACTGCTGAAGTCAAAATTACGACAAAACAGATTTACCGGAAATTTACTTAAAATTGACCGAAAATCTATAGCGATTATTTTAAACTTCATAGTTTTTGTGATAGGTATACAAGGTAAGCAATTTTATGTCGGCAAAAGAGGCCACGAGCATAAAGTCGTATTTGAATTTTGGTGATGCCATAAACTCTGTATCACTCGACAAATTGTGCCAATTCCAAAGGTACCTCAAACATCAAAATCCACTACTGTGGTATAAATTATGACACGTCCACATCTCATGCATACCGCCAGCCGAAAAAACTTACCCTCCTTCACTTGCGCAGTTAGATAACAACAATAATCTTTTTGAGCAATCATTATCTCCTCCATTATACTGACAAAGTTTCATGTGAAAATTATATTCTTGACTCATTGAAATATACCAGCAAATCCTAACTCCTCTCAGTCTAAAAGTTACAAAAGTGTGCAAGAAACGTACCAATTTCTTCATAATATTAATTTTTTGCAAAAATAGATAGTATTTCTTAAGATATCTTCCAAACTTTTCAATAATCCATTCATTAATTATTTACACAGTACATTTTCAAATATAAGTCGGACAAGGACATTGTTAGCTTGGTTGAATGGGCTTGACGAAACTCAACGGAAATAGTCCATATTTTTACATCAACAACATTATTTTGCGGGAATACCCTCAATATATTACACCATTGTACTATATCACAATACATTACACCATTATACTAGGCTTCCCAAAGATTCAAGTTCACAATTCTGCTCCACAACCACAATGATAGGGATAAAGAAATATGAAAGGGCACATTTACTCGCTCGCCACTGTGGAGTAAAACGCATGACGCCCCGCCGTAAAATAAATTACGTCCAATATATATTATATTGTGTCACTTTATCTCACTCCTTTATATAACTCGACCAATAAAAAAGTAAAAACTTCAATCAAAGAAGAACGAGAAACTAGTGAGGTGAATGTAATAACGATCCAAAACCTGTGCCGAAAATGCCAAAGGGCGATATCAGATTCGAGTTTCATTTTAATAAATATAGCATCATAAATAAAATGTAATTTATTTCAAATTGAAAAAATTTTTTTAAAAATATTACGTTGCTTTGTGAATCTTTCTGTTAAATAAATATGCGACAAATTGTGTTCAAGAATGGCAGTGCGCACGCCACGCCCTACGCGGCCCGCCTTTAGGCGAATTATTTCGAAAAACCTTTATAGCACACTCACTTTAAACCTGTCTACTTTTCCACGTTCATATTTTATTGGCTTTATGTCTATTACTGGTCATAAAAATATGGCACGTGCAATGAAATAGTCGCCCGTGTCAGATAAACATCAATGCAAAGACTTTCGTGCTTACCTAACTTAAATTTGGTAGTTGCATACCTTGTACAAGAACCGATATATTAAAAATGAACTTATTTTATTTAATATTTACTTTTTTGAATAAAGGCAAATTACTTCCAGATTTGCATTTATCTTTATTTGCAAACCATGTCGCCTCCTTTGTATTACTTAACTATGCATATTTTAGTGGAATAAATACGAAAAATTCATAGTCCCCTAAAATTAAATGAAAGCACTATAATTATGTTACTAAATACAATAAGAGTTTATGACTGAACAAAATGACCAATAGCTTTAATGATTAAATATACAGATAGATTTAATTATTAAACATTTAATAGACATGAGATTGAATAAATATGCCGTTCGACTTTGCAAACAAAAGTGTTTTTTCTTGGTTTTTGCTTTTTTTTGCTCTTTTCTTTTTTCTTTTCTATTTTATTTTTAAAACCAATTTAACTTATAATTAGTTACATATTGACCATTAACAATTTGTACTTTTCGAACGCCAATAAAAGAGCTTGCGCAAATTAGTTCAAGATACAAAGAACAAAATGTAGGCGGAAAAAGTATCGCCACATACCATTAAGAAAATATGTGAAAACGAACGAGCTAGAGAAATGTGTCACGCGGAGTACAATGCGACTTGATTCATTTGTTCGATATTTTGTAACTCGTTATTTAAAACTTAAATATTAACTACAGCTTTCGAGGTACCGCTAATTTTAATTATGAATAACACCATCAGGAATGAAGTGCGAGAGTGTATTGCAAATTTCTGCCATATTTTTCTTCCTTCACTGGCCGGTAGTAAAATTATTGTGATTTTTAGAGCTGTTTTAAATTTTTTTTTTTATTATTAAATCTTTTTTAAAATAATTGGGGCGTAATTTTGATGATCCTATGTTTTGTTCCATTATATATGTAGGTATGTATTTAAGTAGAACGAACTTCAATATTGTGCAGAAGTACGAACCCCATCGCGGTTTCCATTGGCAAAAAAAAATCAGTGAGTCGATTAAGAGTCCGAGTGAAAATGTATTTCAATAATTAGTTATTATGGTAAAAATATTTACAGCGTACTTAATTATGTAAAAGGGTAAAACATAAGGTTTGCTCATATTTTACCCATTTACATAAACGTAAGGTTAGTTGATGGTGATATTTAATTGTCACATACAAACAATGTGGGCTCATGGCGCTTTACGTTTATCGCTTTAAAGCGAGTCGGCGTGCAGGTAGAGGTACAATTTTTTATTAAAAGCCATTATCATTATGATTTTTCTTATTTTACATAAATTTCTCATTCCATTTTTGAATAAATGTTATACAAAATGTTCTTAAAAAATGCTGTTAGAATCTTTCTAACTCGCTTTTATAATCGGTACTCTTTTCAATACATTAAACGAAACAAGTGATTAGGTAAACAATTGTTTATATCCTATTTTCTCTAAAATTTCCACGTAATATTTTGTCAACTACTTATAAGACATAAGTCATTAACGATAGTGTATAATTTTTAAATTTCTATGTTAAACAGTTTTGCAGAAATATGGCCGCGACAGAAAAAAACATAGACGGACACTTGAGTGAAATTACAAAAGGTCAAATTTTTCTTCCGAGATAGGGTACCATGAACTTGATCGTATTTGATATTGAAAATAAAACATTCTTTTTGAAATAATTCATATCTTTTACAGAATGAATGACTCTTGTAGTACTGCAAATTGTGATTGTTAACTAAATTATTTAGTATTGTTTAATCAATTTTAAGTCTCCTTATATCCAATACTTCTCTTCTATATGATAGCGTTAAATATGAAAATTTTATCAACTAAAATCCCGAAAGCTTGTTCAGCCGTCATGGCAAGAATATCTATTGTCGATGCGATTTATTTTCATGAGAGCCACAGGCGAAAAAACCGTCGTAATATCTATCCCGGCCTAACCCATCTAGTACAAATACCGTCGAAAAACGAGCGGTATTTGTACTAGATGGGTTAGGTCGGGATATATATTATTGGACCAATTCCAGTCATTAAAAATGATACTTGTGTAATAATGGATATACTAAAAATAACAGAATTGAAAAATTTTGCCCCAGATGCATCCACCAGTACATATCACAACTTATGATGCCATAAATAACTGAAAGAAAAATAGTGGGACAGAGCAACTGGAATTAAAAATTAAAGGTTTTGTGCTCCATCACCGAATATCGAAGAAAGTCGAAGTCGTAGAAAGTCGTCTTCAACGACGACCGAAGAAATCCCAATTTTCAAATTGTGACACAAAAATATATCTAAAGCTCTTAAATATTGACCCAATAAACCATACTAGAGCGAATATTTCTCAACGCATCGAAGATTCCAGATCGAGTTATGCATGAATATCACTTCCATATATTTTGCTTCTTGTGCGAAAGTAATAAAAATCCACTTTTTAATGAAGGTAGATCACAGTTCAGATATTTTTACAAATGTTAAATTGCAGTTTTGTTTATTTAAACAAAGTATTGAAGAAAACATCTCAGTAGAAACATATTGCATTATACATGTGTAACTTGGATCGTATATGAATTTATACATGTGTAACTTTGACCGTTGCACAGTTGTATTAACAAAGTGACTATTGTATGAAATATGTAATACATATTAAGGAGTCTTGAACCGAAAATGTTTTTTTTATGAATTGCCTTTGGACATAATATCTAAGTTATTACTTTCACCAACTCTAGATTGGAACCTAACTTTAGAATCGATCATAATTGATTTATCTCAAGCACTTACTTTTATGATTGGTATAAATCACTATCACATTCGAATACATGTACACTTTTCTAGGATTCTTCTCAAATATATGTGACGTGGTAAATTATACCCTAACAAATACCCGAAACTACACTGTATTTTTGATTTAGTTAACCTACTTAAGTGGTGAAAAAAAACTTTCGGAGAGATCTTCCTGAGTAACAATCATATTAATTTAACTTCGAACCAATCAACTAATGCGGGAAAAGCATTTGAAGTTCCCGTGAGGAAAGAAAAATATCTAAGGAAACCTCGCAATATTCAGATCGAGGAAAAATTCGGCCTTCATTTAAGGTTGGACGAAAGTTTTGCATCATATCTCGCTCTTGTTTTACTGGTTTAAATGATGTACAAAATTTTGAAGTAATATTTTAATAATTTAAGCTATTAAAATATTGCCCGAATGCTAATTAACTGATTTTTGGTAATCACCGCATTTTGGACGAAAGTAGAAGTAGAATTTTGAAAAGGTATTGGTTATATTTATTTCATGTGTTTTTGAATTAATTACATATAATATTTATAAGCAAATAATGCCAATATTTTTTTCTGGCACCTTCGTAAATAAAATAATATTTATCGTTGGCACTGTCCTTTACTTTTAAAACGTATCAATTTTGTATCGCAGATCGATGTAGCCGCTAAATAAATTATCTCATTACGGATGTAACGTTATCTACTTCTTTGGAAAATTTTTATGGATATACTAAAAGAATTTTACTACTGGCTTTTATATTTTAATTTCCTTAAGATATAAAAATATAAATGTGAAAACCAAAAATACAACACGTTATATTTGGAACTGTACATATTTTTATTTCTAAATTGAAGTGAAGATTTTTTTAAATTTTGTCCTTAAAAAAATTATATTAATATTTTAGTACATAACTTCAAGTATATAAAGAATTTAATATAGGTATGTCGCCAGAGAAAAAAATATTTTTTAGCTTCATACATATATAAATATTCTCCCACCTATCACTTCCAAGCGCATAAATATTAATTGGAGTTTGAGTTAAATGTAATTATAACGCATTCCCAATACACATTCTTCAATAAAACAACAATAACCACACTAAAGAGGAACATAAAGGGAATGAGGTTTGGAATTAACCTAACCTGTGTTGAAAATGTCAATTCATAATTTTCTGTAATGGGTTACCAAGTATCAAACATGATCATTAATTTCGTTATTATGAAATAATTATCTACAGAAAATTTCTATACAGCTATACACAGCCAAATTCACTAGGCATACTGCATAATAAATGCAAAAATCATGTCTAGAATCTACTTTCAACCTTCTGATTGCTTTCACAAACGATATGATTTTTACCCTATCAGTAGAATTCCCATTAAAATGTATGTAAGTTCCACATATATATTTCAGTGAAATGTTACCGTTGTATATCAATCTGCTTACGCGGTAGTGCACTACCGCCAAAAATAAAATACAAGCAGTATTTCAAAAATCTGTGAAGCAACAATTGGAAAAAAAGGATAACCCCATGAAGGAGTTTATATACTTGTCCAAGTTCCTACTAATAAGAATAATCAGTTTTATATTTACTTTGAAATAGCTTCTGACAATATTTCGATGAAATGTAAAATTATGGTTTCTGACAATGTCATTTAATTAAAAAATCATTTTTAACGGCAGGAAAATATTTCAATAATTTATTAATTTATCAACCACCTCAGAGAAATTTCTTTTATTTTCATTTCGTTTTCTTTTTAGATTTTGATTTTAATTTCAAAACTAACTTAATTTTCAATCTTGACTAAGACGAGATCTATTAGAAAAATGTGAGATATTTTGAAGTAATCACATGTCTTACATGTTGTAAGTGATCACTTCAAAATGTTATTGTTTTTATCCCACTGCGTGAGTGAATGAAGTTATATTTTTTTCGATTGATGAATGGGATATGTATGTGTATGTTACAGCTGTGTAAATTTTGTTATTTGACGTTTCATCGTCGTCATTTATCGGAACACAGTAAAGACGCCAAAACTATTTTTTACAACTATTACTTTTACGGTTAAGTAAGTATGTAGATATTTGTAACATATTAAGCTATGAGAGTAAATAAATGAACGCATACATAATTTCAAAAAGAAAAGACTCTATTGTTGTACGTGTTAATCCTTTTCTTAAAAGTAAGCATGTGTATGGACATTTCAGTGTACATTTTCAAAATCTTCGAAATAATGGAAATATTATAAATATTTAGAAATTATTTCCGAATATCAATTTTTGCTTTCGACGAGGCTATTGGGATGTATTGAACAAATCTGGTAGTGCCAAATTTACAGCGGATATCTATAAGCCCTGCAGAATGCTTAACAATATCTTCAAGGTAAGTCGAATTTTGTTTTACAATTATAATGTGTTTTATAAATCTGTAAATGTTTAGGGGGCGGTGTCCAATCCACACCCTGATGCGTAAAGTTGTATTGAGTAGTGTCATATGAATTAAAACACCGCTTAATATTGATGTATTCTTATAAATTGTATGGTTACTGTGTGTAGTAATCTTTTGGAAATTGAGATATGGGATGTTCAATTTCCATGATTACTTGCGAGAAATTTTCGTAATTATCAAATCTTTTTAACGTATACTGTCAAAACTGAAATAATGCCAAATACTTGTCTCGAATTCCAACTGATTAGATCTTACAGCCGTTTCTAAAAACTTACTAGGTTTATTCCTTTTCTTTAGTTTTGGTGGAGGTGAATTAGATGCAGAAGTATAAGATTGCAGTGTTAGTAAATTTATTAAACGACAACTTCGAATTATGAAAAGGAGTTTAATAAATTAAATTTGAGCATACAACTATAATATGTTGTTAAATTCAACTATAGTAAGTTGTTTGTATGTTGAGTCAGAAGTATTCCAATATACGTGACCTTTAACACTTAAATGAGGTATACATATCATTCTCTCTGCCACTGTTCATGTATCTTCATCGCACCTCCTAGCAACGTAACGCAATTTAAATTTATCACGTTGTAGTACCTAAAAATCACTGCGTTGTTCGCTATAATAAAATAGACAAATATATTTTATTTCAAAGGCCACTTATATATATCATAAAAAATATGTATTTTGAACGTGTATAATACTATGAAAACTCTTTTGGCAGAACTTAGAGTATAAACGTATTTTTAAAGTTTTTATTACGTTATTAAATTCATCGTGAAAAGTAACGAAACGTTACTACTACTACATAACAGGTAAACAGTTGCTTGGTAAAAAATTCAATAAACTTAACAAAATCTGCAACGACAGGACAGGTAATAAATTACTATTTCTAGCGATACCTCATTTCAAATCTCATGTCGTGATTTTTATACACCTGTCCGTTCACACATTGCCAGCTTTTTAATTTTTATAATTTTTTATAGATCGCAACCGATAATAAATTGGAAACCAATATTATACTCCGCTCATAGGTATTCCCGGCACAGAGAGAGTAACTCGACGCTTCCGCGATTTACTCGCTTTCTGCTCGCATTCAGTTGCCGATTTTGTTGTTTCGTCAAAGGGAGGATGTGAAGGGCGGATGGAAAGATACGTGGAAAAATAAGTGGCTTTGAGTTGGACCGTGACTCCACATAAAGAGGCGTTTATGTAGCCAGCGGAAGCTAAAATAATATATATATACATATATATATATATATATATATATATCAATAGTGAAAGAGAAAGGGGTTAAGTACTGACACTGATATTATTTACTATTTACTTAATTAAATCTATTTTGATAAACACGCCTTTACTAACTGGACGATAATATTTAAGAAAATTTGATTAGTATAACTATTCACAAACTGACACAGTAAGTAAAAATACTTAATTCGTAACACTAAAGAACATCTTAATTTTTTTTAATGTGGAATCTATTGAAGTATGAAATAATTGATGAATAAACTTTACAATAAAACTATTCCACGGCTTTTTTTCCTCATTATTTTTAAAACGATAGGTAGATAATTACAATCAATTGGATAATCTACGTCAACGAGTATAATATATTTAATGTTGTTTCCTGTATATGTACTCATTTAATAAAATATTATGTATTAAAAAAAATTACATGAAACTATAGCTTTTAATACATTTCAAAAAACCTTCTCCGCCATAGCCTCTTTCCACCTTGATATAAATTGCATAGTCTGAAGGTCGCTAGAAATATTCTCTCCCATAATTTGAGCAACATATACTTGACGTCACCACTTGCGAATACGAATTCACTTGACTTGTTTGTAGTTTCCAAATTGCATTCAGCATATTTGATCGACTGAATTCACTTCAGGTTTTGCAAAATTCTCCAATCAGGGTTGTCTCAAAAAGCCACATGTATGAGACATGTAGCTTTTTGAGACTACTCTTCACGCTTCTTTTTTTCTTTTCATACGCTTTTCCCTTTGTGTCATGTCGTATATGTGTATATATGTATTTCAAGTTTTTTGCTTTTTCTTTAATCTACATAATTGATTTCTTCAATGTACAGATTGGACTATCACAACACTGTTTGCTAGTACGTTGGCCTTTTTTGATAGAACTCCAAGCAAGAAGCCCGCCTTTTATATTAGTTGTTTATATTGGAATCTGTAAATTATTAAGTGAATAAATAACTATTTATAATTTCAGTTTTTATGCCCGCGCTTACAAAGATATTTAAGGGTGTGTGTGCGTATATATATATATATATATATATATATATATATATATATACATATATATATATACATGTATATATATTAAATTCTAATTTTTATTGTATAAATATGTTGCCTAATACACCTTTGACTGAAAGAAGGCAAAATAACTCGGTTGCCTATTTTGTTTAATTTATTAATGAGAGTTAAAGTAATAATGAAACAGCTGAATTAAGTAACTGAATGTCGAATTAATAGTAGTTTTAAAAGTAATGATATTCAACTTTCGCAAGCAAATATAACAAATTCAACTTACATACCATACACACTGGTTAAGAAAATAGTTGCTTCTCACAATTTATCAAACAGCGTCCTGGGTTTTTCTAATCGTCCTTGCGAGTCTTGCAAAATTAATATTAATGAAAAGCATCCGTGGTTTTATCAAATACAAGGCCATTTTCGTTCCTACGGCGTCTGTCTGTTTGCTGCTTGGATTAGTACTCATAAATTAAAATATGTATTTACTGCAAAGAATAAACAATTTTGAGGAAAATAACATGAAATAATTTTAAGGGAAATTTAATCTAAAGTGTATGCTTCCACAATTTTGGATTCTCGACTATCGAGATTCGTGAAAACAAGAGAACGTTCATCACATTCTATTAGTGCTAAGATTTTCAAAGCGAGAAGCTAAAGATGATCAAAATAAATGTTTTTCATGTCAGGTCCCGACACTTTTATAGCCATTGCATCTTACAATTTACATTTTGAAAATGAAAAAAAATTCCAATAACTGATTAGTTAAATAAAGAATGTACTAAATGGAAAGGTTTTATTTTAACAAATAAGCCCGTATATAAAGCGAAGTGTTTTGAAAGTAAATTTTGGTACATAAATTTAATATCAATTCGAGAAATTTACCCTTCATCACGCAAGTCATTGTGTGGAATTGATACAAACTGTACTCGTCTGGGAGTTGAACATGAGATCGCACATGTGACGGTGAGAAAGAAAAAGGCGTCAAGAGGATACTTGGTATCTAGTAATTAGTATTTTTTTAAAATTTTAAACAACTTTTAATCTCTTATTTTGGCTCACACATTGATATAGTGTTTTTCGTTTTTTAATTTAATTTATATATAATTAAAATCCTACGGTTACCTTATTGTTGTCGAAGGTCAAAGACAATCAACATCGCAACTAGCTACGGTTCCCTTGATAAAACCGCATGTGAAAGAAAAAACCATTGTATGCAGCCTTCGGTTTAGCCGGCCTGGTCAATGGATGAAGCCCGAATTGAAACTGGAATAATACTAATATTATTATGGTCGTTTCGACATCATTTTATTAATACAAAATAAATTAAAGCGGGTACCAAATAAATAACATATATAACACGTATATTCATTTTAAAGATAATTGCAATAAATTTATCTAGAAAATGCGAATGTGAATTAATTTAAACATTTTTATTATCTCATTACAATAATTTTAAAATGCGTAAAGCGCCGTTTCTTCAAGTGACTGTGAATATTTTGGAAAATGTTTTTAAGCTTGTTTTGCAAAATAATCTAAAAATAATAGTAAAAAAGATTCTATAAATCTTTACAGCCCGCTGTTTCAATTGATACTCCCAAAAATACATTGGATTAAATATAGATACATGTAAGTCTTCTTTGTACGGGACATGCAATACATCTTCTTAGTCTGTTAATTCGGAAAGGTTTTTTATAAAATGCTTTTTGCAAAAATTACCCTTATATTAATTATTTCACCAACTTTACGTTGGAACTCAGCTTTATAATCGATTATAATTTAATTCATCTCGACTGCGTACTTTCATAATTAGTGTAAATCACTATCGCGTTCAGTAACACGGCACGCTTCTGAAGCGTGTATAGGGTAATAAATTACACCCTAATGACTTCGCCGAAGCTACTATTATTTTTTTACTCACTTAGTATACTTAATTAATAAAAATGAACTTTAGGAGAGTTCTTCTCACGTAACAATCGCATTAGTTTTGATTCAAACTAATTATAGTTTCGCTTTAAGAACGAGGAATCGCTGAGAAAAACTCGGTTTTGGAAAAAGATCGGCCTCTATTTAGGATTGCTGTACTAGTATTATTAAGTTTAAAAATATTCGAGATGTCTTGTAGTACATGGAGAGTTTCCGTAATATTGCCGGATATATAAGTGATATCCATCACTTATATTACCGACTAAATCGTTGCATAGGATTTTGAAAAATATATTTCGATTAATTTAGGCTGTTTCGAATATCATGTGAGAACTAATTACTTAAACATTTCCTACTCATAAATTAAATGCTGTACATAACGTATAATTAGTAAATGTCTTCTTCGCCCTAGTGCTCTAGTCATCGTATTCCGGACAAAAGTAAAATTACCGAAAAGAAAGTTGAATTTAATTAGTATTTAATGAAGGATAATATGTTCACTAAGGACAATACATATTTTAGCGTTTATTTATTAGTGAATAATTCAGTTCAGTATTTAAGTTCTGATATCTTTCTAAAAACAATATTGATGTTTGATTTACCTTTAAAATTGTATTTGTTTTGTGATGTGTGTAGCCACCAAACAATTTATTCTCTATCCGATACAACATTGCCACTTTGAAACATTTTCATATTATTCGTAGAAGGATTCTCTCTAATTATATTTCTACTGAAACCTTATAAGAATATACTATTTTATTTCAAAATCTACATGTAAATTTAGTTGATTGTTGCCAGTAAGAAAATTAAGTGAATATTTTATCCGCACTAGTGCCAAAAAATACATCAAGCCAGTATCTCAAAAATCCGTGGAGCTATAATTGGAAAAATCCATGCTTAGTTCCTAATTACAACAATAACTTTTATATTTAACTTGTAATGGTTTACCATAAAATTTGATAATATTTTGGTGTTTGATAATATTTTGGTGAAACGTAATGTAATACAGTCTGCAATGTCATCCAACTGAAAATTATTTTGAACGGCAAGAAAATATTTTAAGGCTTCAATAACTTATCATCCATCCGAGAGAAATAACTTTTATTTTTATTCGGTTTTAATATTTTGCATACACAAGTACTAAGATATTTTATCATGGAGAGCGTTTTAATGTTCCGTAGTGAAACAAGAAACACTCATAATTTCATTACCTTCGTTCGTTTGGTGGTCCATCCGTCTATCTGTCATAGTATCATAGCTTCTACAGTTTGAGACTTATTAACATGGGATAAAACAATGTGGAAATCTCAATACGTGCAAGATATTAAAAAAAAAATTTAAAAAACATTTGAAGTGGAGGAATTTGTTTCGCCTTTACACCATCAAGTGGAATATTATTGCATAAGTACTTTAACATAACATTCTGGTTCAGATTAACATTTGTCCAATTTTATTGTCCTTTTTGCGAAATATTAAACTCCTAGGTGACTCGAAGTGTGTCCCCTTCCCTCTAATTCTTCGACCACATATTTGAAACATTTGAACAAATGCATGTACTAGCGTTTTATGGGAACTTCCTAATGAAATTACACCAGTTAATTAGCGTCAACAATCTCAAGAGGTATAGACAACTACGCAAAACTATTTAGTGCCTTTACGGGGGTATTTCCAAGTCATACATTTATATATTGCATTAAATTATGAACAATATCCTCATTTTTCGTTAAAACTTAATATAAATTAATATATTGGCTTAAAAGTTTTTTAATTGAAAGTTTTTTAAAATTGATTATAATTTAAACTACAATTTTACTGATTGTAATAATACGTGAAGTATTCCCTACTGATAAGTTAATTGCTGTATATAACTATACATAATTACTAAATGTCTTCCGGACAAAAGTAAAAGTACGGAAAAGAAAGGATTTACTTGTATTATAGAAGTTACTTATATTTTTTTCAGTTAATATTTCAACGTTCACTTAATTATTGAAAAAGTTACGTCCGTATTTTAATTCTGAAATCTTCATAAACAAAATAATATTAATATTTGGCTCGCCTTAAATATCGTTTTGACTTTGTGATGCATCTTGATATAGCATTACCTCTTTGGAGAATTTTGAGTTAAAATATTACGTGAATATTTAAATATATTACCTCGTCAACATACCGAACTCAATAAAACAATAACAACCACCTGAGGTGGAACGTAAATCGAGTGTGGTGTAAGCCTAAATTTACCTTTGTTGATAATGCTAATGCGTGATTCTATAGTCTAGGTTACTGTATATCGAATATGGTTACTAATAAAAATTTAATTATCGTTGTTAAATACGTGTGTAACAAAAGATATGTATATAATTTTACAATATCTCAGATACGTGTAAAAATAATGTACAACAATTAATTACACACCCTTGTGTGGTTTCGCAGAACGGTATAATTACTGCCTTAGATGTGGCACTACCATTAAAATGTCTGTAGAGTTCATATATAATTTTAAAGCAATGAGTCAGAAATATTTCAATGAGCACACAGGGTAGTGCACCACCAAATTTTGAGCCGCACTACCGCCAAAAATACAGCAAACGCTCACCACACAATTCCATTGAGCAATAACTGTAAAATAAAACATTAAACTCAGGAAGGCGTTATTGTATTTGCCTAAGTTCTTAATTATAAGAATAGGTTTCATATTTACCTCGGAATGGCTTACCACAGCGTGTGATAATATTTCAATTATACGTAATATGCTAATATTTTGGCAATATTATCCAATTATAAGTATTTTTGAACGATAGGAAAATGTTTTATGGCTTCAATAGTTTATTATTAATTTCAGAGAAATAACTTTTATATTTATTTCGGTTTTAATTTTTTGCATAAACCAGGAATAAAATGTTTTAGCACTGAGAACGTTTTACAGTTCTGTAGTGAAACAACCCTCACACTTTCGTCCCCTCCGTTCGCAGTATCATAATATCTATAGCTTGAGGCTTAGTTTAAAAGATATTAAAAAAAAGTTTAATGTAATTTATATGTAAAGTAGAAGCGATTTTTTTAGTTTTTCAGCCATATGTGGGAAATATCTGAAAAATTATAAGTACTATCATTTGATGGGAATTTTCAACTAAAATTAAACGATTTTAAGTAAATTAGACAACTAAGGAACACAACTCGGTGTATATTTATAGGTAATTATATTTTAAATATTTCCATATTGCATTATAATCTGAACAACACCCAAATTTTCATATAAAAATATAAAATAATAAATCGGTTTAATAAAGTCCTAAAATATAAAAGACGTTAACTTATTATAATTTAACTCATAATTATGTAAATTGTAATAACATATTTCTGAATATATAACTGAAACTTAGATATAGTCATTTCTAAATAACGCAGTTACGTAATTTTTTGATCTTGAATAAGAAAAGACTATATTAATACTAAAGTACATAAAAAGTACTCATTGCAGTAATTCATTAAAAATACATTAAAATCAAATATTTTCAAACAAGTATATGAGATAATTAATTGCAAAATAAATTTATTTTTATTTTTAAATAAAAACGATTGATAACAATGGAACTAATTAAATGTATCATTAAATTTGGTTTCAACTTTCAGTAACCTTTTCATAATATATTTTGAAACCCTATTTTGTTTTGTATATATCTATTCACACAGAGACATAACACAATAATATACCAAAAATCCATTGTGTGTACCTATCCTGAAAGAATAGGCACTCACAATGGATTTTTGCAGAGTTTGGACAGAAACAACTTAAAATTCGTTTCTGTTTTAAGTATATATTTTTTTAATATAGCAGTTGAAGTTTTCAGTGTAGATTGGCAAATAGTGTCTCATATCACTACATAGGTCTCAAGTTATGTGGTAAACAAATAGGAAGATTTTTGCATCACTGACGAATATTTTGTGGATATATGAACACAGAGCAATCATTTCAATTTATTTTTCAAAAATTCCAATATGATATTAATGTTAAATTGCATATAAACTGATATTGCTTGGTGTTATCGTTTTACACCAATACTAGAAGAGTGAGCGTATACTTGATACATTGTAATACATAGCAGAGTGGAAATATACTTGATCTATTTTCATTAGTTGGGATTCACCTTCTTTTTTTTCGATTTTAAGTAATATATCTTCACATACTGTTAAAAAATATATACAAAAATATGTCAAATCTTCCCTTTATTTTCGAAACAACTCAACTAAAATTATGAAAAAATACGATTGTCAGAAACCTACACGAAAACTGTGGGAAAACTATGGCGATTATTCTACTTCTTATAATTTTTAAAATATGTACCACGTTTTATGCGTATGATAAATATATTAAGAAATATACTAACGTTATAAAAAATAATATTTTTAATTAGTTTAATAGAAATACTATGGACCCTTAAAGGTTTATAGCTGCTTAAATATACACGAAAACCACGTAGTCTGTTTTCTACTGTCCTTGACAGGTTTTTCGTATAAGTTTGCTTTGAAACTTAAATAGACGCGATTTCAGTAATTCTAAAAATCTATATGTTAGAACCCCGATACTTAAAGCTTATTGCGACTTGCACTTAAATTTTCTTTTTCTTTGTTTACGAGACATTTTGTAATGAACGCACTTAAAATATTATTTCAGATAGAACTCCCAGGAGAGAAAACTTTGAGGCCGAAGTTGAAATTTCATGAGGTTTGTTGTTATTTTTCGAATACCATTATTGGGGTAGATTTATTGACTGTGGTTGAATATAAAATAATGAAAACAGTACGTCGCAATATTATAGAACCTGTAAACATTTTAAATAATATCGACAATATTATCTTGTATATTTATCATGGCATATAATTTTTTCTAACCTCACAAAATAAGTTCCATCTTTATTATCAATGACATATTGCAGCTTGTTCTCGAATTTTCGAATATTATTTTATAAGTGAGAAGTAAAATTATTTGCGCACTCGTATGGGTCAGCATTAATAACATGCTGATATTTTTTTGCTCTGTTGATCCTTTCAGAGACGCGATTTTAATTGATTACACTTGTACATGAACAATCATTTTCATGACCGTCCGCACAAGAACCGACTTGTTAGTAACTGAAGTTAGAGTAGATTGTGCTCCATGTCATTTCTACGGATGGTAATAAGAGATTATGTTAGCATCGTTAGCCTTATCGATAACCCTTTGTAATTAAAGTTATAATATCGACATTCGTTAATATCGGCTGTTGTCTTAAAAAAAAAACAATATGTTGAATAAATAATATCGTCGATATTCAAATGTCTCGCATGTTTGATTATGGACGTTAAAAATCCATATTGTTGTGTTACTCGATATCGATGTTACGTGAACATGGAAGAACATTATTTGTCCTTATTGCAGTTATAGGTACTCGTCGTGCACTTACTCGACTAGATTGTCACAGCATTTTAAATTATTACCTACAAGTTTTTTACGGCGTTTACATGCAGGTTTTGGGTACTCGAGATATGTGAATAATAAATTTAATTAAAACGTTAAACCATCCATGATAATAGTGTAGCAAAGATTTTTGCTTAAAAATACCGAGTTTTAACTTAATAGAATTATTATTGTTTTTCTTTGGTTAATGAGTAACATATATAATTATTTATTAACTCAAGTTGTAAAATAATATAAATAATTTTAATCCTGAACTATTGACTGTACCAAACTATATGGTCATCTGCCCAGCAGTTGAGCCGTAATTTTGTAATAAACATGCAAATTATTGTTTCTCGGTATTAGCTTTCCACGCACGGAAGGGCGGAATTATGCCGGCAATATTATGCATAACTCTGCCAGATGTATACTGTATTTGGGATTGATTCATAGCTTGGTTACAAGTTTATAAAGTGACAAAACAATATTCACTTTATAACGTTACATAGGAGGATTGATTTCTTCAAGATTGAAGAAATTACGAAAACTCGGGAAGTGTATGAAGTTATTGAAAAATAAATATAAAACCATGCAAATGTTATAATATTATGTAGAATGCAAAACATTCAGAAAAGAAAACGTTAAAATTATTAATATTGAACTGCTCCGATAATTCTACAGTTTACATTCCGTTAAATGAATGGAAGCTACCCAAAACTTTCGATAAAAATAATACAATGTCTTCTTCACCAGATGCACCACATGACAATGAGATTCCTTATATTGATTAAACATAAAGTATTTAAAGTAGAAAACATCAGGAGCAATGCAAGATCCAGTGCATTTGGATCGTGACACCAGTAATCAGATATGACTGAAAAATGTAACTTGGTTTGCAACTTGCAACACAGTTTCAGTTGTTGACTGGTTAATTCATATTTAGAGGGTCGTAACGTATCCCTTCAAATAAATTTCCATTCTCAAGATAGTTTTTGATTTACATAGGTGCTAAATATAGTTCATACCATTTTCTATCATAATAAAACTCTTACGCACTAAATAATTTTGTATAGCTTTGTATATGTCATTATGTCACGCATTTCACATATATCGTATGCATCACGTATTTCACATTTCTGAAAGTAAAAAGTGAAAAATGTATTTTTGTGTCTTTTGGATTAATAATATTTTTTCATTATTAATAATTGTATATCATTTATCCGGTGCTGGGTTCTCGCCTCATAATTTGGTATGCTCTCTTAATTTTGGTAACAGTAATACTTCAATATCTTTTTTAATATAGTGTAGTGTCGGAAAACAATTGTGTAGGATACATACGACTACTCATATTTTTACAGCTTGTGAAGGGTCATTGTTATATTTTCAATTTAGCTAATTAGAATATATGTTAGCTAATTAGAATAATGGAATATATCTAGTTTAATTTAGTTTCAATATACTTAAGTTCTACACTACGTACATAAACACACTAACAAAATTTTACACCATAAACCACAATAAAACTCATTTATTTACAATATGTGAAAACTGAAATAATGCCCTGGTCGTTCTTATGACAAAATAAAAACAAACTATCGAATACAGGAGATCCTTTAACCATAAAAACGGTTTCGTGGTTATTATTCACGCAGGCATCGAAAACCATATACATCTACACATATATAAATGTATGGTTGATGAAATATAACTCAATAACCAAGTGAAGGAGAAATTATAAGACTGACAATACTAACGTACGCACGCAATGTCTAAATTAAACTGTAACGCACGTAATGTCTAACTTAAACTTTAATAAAGTTGAATGCATATCAACAGGTGGTACACAAATAAAAAATAATGCAACAATATTTGTCATATATTACTTTTCGTGAGATATAGATCAATATGATTGTCAATCAATGATCTCTAAAGCTATTTTCCGTATTAAGAAACAAATGTTGTTACGTTGATATTACAAACATTAAGAAAGTTCATCAAAGTCAATATCAGGGACCTTAGAAAAATATAATATACGAATATTGTTTTAAAGCATAAAACATGTTTCCAAATATTAATTATGTGCGTGGTTCAATTAAGAGAAACTATAATCACATAGGCAAAGTTATCGTCATGGTGGGAATTAACGTTCGCGGTTTGAAAAATTTTGTACCTCCGCTTCACTCACAATGTTTCACTTCTGTTCGAACGTCGCATTTTCGTCACGCGTCCCATCTATTACATTCACACACACAATTATGCAGATAAATAAAATGCAGTTTTACAAAAAAGCGTAATGATGATAATGCACGTAATTTTAATGCATGTACGTACTGAGATTTTATTGTTCGTGTGTACAAGGCTTGTTGTAAAGTTGTAAATTTTTGCTCTATATGCTTAACTTTGATACGTTAACTGAAAAATACAAAAATGTTCATATAAGTTATCTCGTATTTGGCAGACAACTTGTTAAACTTTTACCATTATGATCGTTTTATTAATTTCTTTCGTTTTACTACGCAAGTATAACTATATAAAAATAGGCAGAGAGAAAATAGTTAAAACATCCCTGTTTTTTCATATTATGTAACATAATTATCCCGCCAAAAACATTTCGGAAACATTTTCAAGTGCTTCTTTAAAAAGTTCATTATAAAAAGTAGTAGAGTAAAACTTGCAATTTCTTGTAGGGTTTTAATAGGGAAGGGTAGATTAATGTAATAGAAAGGGCTGCAAACAAAGGATGAGAACTAGGGCCGAAAACAACATCTTTGCTCTGTATTAATACTGCTCTTACGAAACATACATGACTTAATAAGAGCTTAGTTTACATTAGTTTTTGTTTACATTAATGGCGGGCAAAAGTTACTGTAACATGTTTATTTATGTATAATTGTGGCTGTCGAATGCCTGCATTTGTTTAGTAATATATTTATTAGACCCATGTACTTGACTACAGTGTTGAATACATTGTTCAGATACTTTTCGCTTTGTCAGCCCAATTCACGTAAAGAAAGATCTAGAGTTTTACAGTTCGTATCACGTATAAAAATGATAGAAATTTAAGAATTTAACGCGGCTAAGTTGGGCATTATTATACATATGATATTTAGTAAATAAAAACACAAAGGTTTGTTTGGCTGCTTTTAACTCACTATTTTTACGGATAAATTTCTAAATTTGGACTAGACTCTGTGTTTTTATGTGATTAATTTCTATATTTGCAGATAAAAAATAAAGAATTAAAGGACCCTCTGTCTAAGTTTTGGATTGAAAAAAAAACTCATATTAAATAACACACGAAACAACACTTTGCTACCATTGTTTGAAATATAATACATAAGCCATAAATAAAGTATACTCGTCAAGTAATAATTTATAGTTCGGTAAATCAACGACTATTTATTATTCATATAACGCTTATAATACTTTCATCTCTTGTAAGATATGCTTCATTTAATAAATTGGCTGAGCCACATATGAAGTTTCGAAATTGAAATAAGTGTGAGGTGGACACTAACCAAACTTTAATTTAGCAAAACAACTTTTGGTTTGCTGTCAACGTAATTTTATTCTCAACTTATCCGCACTTTGGTAGTATGACCACCCAAAAAAAAAGAATCACCTGCATTTTCAGGTATGTGAATATACGTTATTTCTTTTTTATTATTTTGCTGCTTATTAACTGACATCTATATATAAACCATATATTTGCAAAATGTTATTCACGTAACTCTGAAACTATTGAAACTGTCGATCAATGACGAATGGACGGGCATTACCAAATTATAAGCTATTGTTTCGCAGAACCGTAACATTTGAGCTGCCAAATAAATGAGCAATGTGTTTTAATAATAAAATCTAGGCATCTAGCAATCTGCGGTTTCACTCCACGAGCCGAATCTTATAATCTATTAATTAAAAATAATCCAGTATAACGATGGAAAAAAACTAAAATTATTTTCGACTCCAGCAGGACCATTAGAAGCGGCATTGCTAAAGCTTCTAGATCTTTTCATTAGTAATTTTTAAACCATTGTGCATAAGGGCTATTTATAAACAAAATGCATATGGAGACACGGAGACAGGATCTCCATATCCTTATTTATATCGAAATAATATAATAAAAAACTAATACAATAAAACTTGTGTAAAAGCTTTAAATGAGATGATGGCTATAATTTATTTCTTTTTATTGACAAACTATAACCGTGGAACCTTGCAAAGTTCTTTTGCGAAATCATTTGCGAAGTCCAAAAAAAATTTAAAAAAAATAAAACCAATCGAATTACAAAAAATATTTGATGACTAGACAGATCCTAATTTATTTGTTTATCTATTTATCAAATAAACCCATATTCTAGCTACAGGTTACCCGGAAGTAACCCTTACCAGAAACTAAAGTATTGGATATGTGAAAAACTAAAAGAACATATAAGATAAATTATAATTAATAAAACAAAATGATGTATGATTTAGTTCAAAATAAACACAAAACCAACTCATGATCAAATGTAAACTACTAAGCAACTCGATAATCGAATTTCTTAGTGGTCAATTGATTAGAAAAAATATCAAGTTTCGGCTCCTCACGCAATACCTCATTGATCAATGTACGTGTGTGAAAATCTGCTGAACGTTACGGTTTAAGTAGATGAAATAAATTGTGACTCTCTTTTCTCACTTTACAATCACGAGCATAAAGCTTTATTAAACTAAAAACCGAGGGGTCATTGATATAATTATTTAATAACTTAAAAAGAAGAAAGTTCAAAAGAATGGGAATTAAAGGACATCTGACCATGTATATTACAAAATTTGAAAGAAACAATTGAGAAAAGTACGTTTATATTTTTTAATATAAAAATCTATTAAACATTTTTAATACTTTCTATAATATATAGATTGCTTCATGCGGAAACCAGCTGACTATATTAGTTTCAAGGACACAACAGACTAAAGGATTCAACAAGGTCATGACATACCCATTATTATGGAAACAGTGGGAATGTTACATAACAAATCATGGCACTTGTAAACTTTCTGCCAGGTTTCAATAATTTGATGGTTAAATATTAGATGGTTATCCATAGTTAAACCGAGATTCTGCACGGATGATGCCCTTTCGAGCGCCGTTCTATTTAATTCCTAATTATGTATCGAGGGTACACGTTGGCCGGAATGGGTAATCATTGCGCATTTGATCACAATAAACTGTAGCTTGTTGTTATTGTTGTCACTGAAATACTGAATATCACTTTCAATCAGCTCTACATTAATCATCTCTGCCCCCGAGAAGAGACTCCCATATTGACCCCCATATATACCTACATGCGCCGATGTAAAAAGTTTCGTATACTTTATTTTAAGAAATTTTTACACAAACTTCTAGTAAAGATACATGCACATGTACAAAAATAAAAGGTATATTGTTGTTTGTCGGGCTGTTTTTTGTCTGTGTCTGTCTGTCACAGAGACAGACAGATAAACACAAAGAGGTATACATAGACCGAACAGACAGATAAACCCAAAGAGTTATACGTAGTTAGACATAAACCGAAAGACAGACACACATAGACAGATAGACCTACAGGCATAGACACAAAGCCAAATAAAAATTCAGGCACATATGGACAAAAAGACAGAAAGGCAAACACACACAGAAGCACATCGAATGACGGACACACAGACACAGATGGACAGACACACCGATACACACAGAAAGGCTGGCAGACGGAGACACAGATAGACGGACTACTGTGTCTGTGTTTATCTGTCTGTCTGTCTGTGTGATTGTGTTTTTCTGTCGGTCTTTTCGTATGTGTCGGTCTTTCTGTATGTGTCTGTGTGTCTGTTTCTAGCCGTCTGTTTTAGTCTGTCTGTGTCTGTATGTGTGTCTGTTTTTATCTGTCTGCCTGTCTGTTGATCGGTGTCTGTCTATCTATTTCTCTGTCGATCAATGTGTGTCTATGTCTGTCTGTTTATCTATATCTGTCAGTCTATGCCTGTCTGTCATTGTCTGTCTATGTGTGTCAGTCTCTCTGTATTTCTATGTCTGCCTGTCTGTCATGTCCCTGAGAGTTTGCTTGTCTGTCTGTCTGTACCTATTTATCATTTTGTTAATGTGCATCGGTCTAGTTTGCTGTGTGTTTGCGTGTATCTGTCTGTCTGTCAGTCTGTGTATTTGTGTCTGTCTATGTGTCTGTATCTGTCTGTGTTTGTGTAATTACGCAGCACCCACATACGCACGCACATACAGTATTTATTTATGTTGTCTTGAAAATATTACAACATTTTTTCTTCGTGTTTGCAACAATTTAAATTACATTAAATATTGATATCCATTTAACTTCTGCGTAAAATTACGGAACGTTATATACTACTTTATTGCAATAATATCCAAAAAGGTAATTTTTACCCATAATTTATCGTGTCAGCAACGTTACACTTATGCTCATGTGGGGTGTAAGTAACCCCAAGTTTAAAGATAAAATAAAAAAGCACACCTAATAACTTTGTGTTCTATTTATTATAAAAAATAGACAATACCAACGTTGTACTAAAGAGTAACCGTCTTCATAATCTTTTGTTAAAGTAGTAAAGAGATAAGTCGATATATCTAGTAACTTTTTCATCAGTACATTCATCACATATTATAATTGAGTGATCATGACAGATGTGCTTACTGGCATTTAGCGCACAAAACTTTTATGTTTTTTTCTTTCGACAATTATGACATCTTTTACAATTAATAGATGGGTCACCTCAGGACGAGAACCAGCATCTTGAATATCAGCACTTTACGTGAGACGTTTTTGTATGGCCCGGGGTAATTGTGGTATTGTCGGTCGATTGGTGGTTGGTGTGATTTCATCAAATCAATAGCAATTTATTTGAGAAACGCCCTTCTCAATATATTGTGGTAACTTTTGTTTTCATAAATGGCACAAGCATTGATACCAGTAACATAAAAAAGGTGATAAAACATAACAACTGGCCGTCTTTTCGTACGCCTTCCGATGTTATATTTAGCACACATTTGCAAAATAATATCTGGTTTATTTTTTTCATTTTTGACCAAATATCGTCATGATGCATAAACGAAACACGCAGTACAGCCTTTCCTTTTTTTTAGAGATAAGAGAACAGAGTTACTTCTTGAAATCTAAACAAACTGAATTGCTCAACTCGGCTTTGGGCAGGAAGCAAAGTAGAATTTCTAGCTTAATTTTATGAAATTTCAACCACAGTGAGCTGGTAATTCTTCAAAACTGTATTTGCAAGAGGAACGCTAGTAAACCAATTGCCCATCGTGATATTTCGCCCAGTACCCGAGATGGGTTTGATCACCCGCTTCAGCAGACTTATCGTATCATTAGCTATTTGATACGAACCTTGGTGTTGTACTTCAGCATAAATTTCAAAATTCAATAAATAAAATGTTTACACATCAACGATTGCGTAACGTTATACAGTCTGCGTCGAAATGTAGATAATTGTTCATCCAGGGTGACATTTTCAGACGCAGAATAATTTGAGTTAAAATTATTATTCATCATATCAGTGAACTCCCTTGCAGCAGCCAATTTATCTCTCAGTTTTTTTTCTGTTTTAGTATTTTTACCATCAAAGCGTATACATCTTGTTATAAAAAGTAATCTGTTGAATGACATTATGTTTTGAAAAAAATTGCTGCCTGTTCCGCCGTATAATCCTTGAAATTTAAGTGTAATAATAAATTTATAATATTCTTTGAAAACGTACATCTGAGATTGTAATGATTGCTCTGGCTATTCCCTTGGTCCCGGATGTTTCCCTCATAATATTGTGACTACGAACTCTGACGCTAGTACGCGACGGCTCTTTTGCCCACTTTGTTTTTTTTTTTGGTACTTTAAATTGATTACATTCTCTTACATGACTAGACAGCGGCTCAATATTACCACTACTAAGTCCGTTTCATTGGC
The DNA here is from genome assembly GCA_039881145.1 of Druceiella hillmani. NCBI lineage: Eukaryota > Metazoa > Arthropoda > Insecta > Lepidoptera > Hepialidae > Druceiella > Druceiella hillmani. The sequence goes on along the minus strand of JAYKKI010000116.1, from coordinate 3,322,813 downwards.
ACTCTCTTGAGATTCTGAGTCGTGGTCACTTTGAAATTGATGGTGTATCTGAATTGATAGTGAACTCATCTCAAAGTTGGTGGTCGAAAGATGTCCCGATACGAAGATTGATCGTCGTTGACCCATAAGATAATTAACGATGTGATTTAAATTGGAGAAAACTTTTAAATGTGTCTTCGTAATAAAAACGAGGACCTGAGTTCATCCCTTTTTTTATAATACACAAATCATTAATCCTCTTATACTTTAAGATTAGGATATAGAAATTTCTGGAATTAATATTCAATAGCAAAGTTCGATTTAAAATTAAAGTTTTACCAAGGCCTTGCAGCTAAGATGTGTAGATTGTTCACGCACTCTAAGAGTTCAAAGAAATTTATATTTTGCGGCTAGAATGTATAGTAGTTACCCTAAACTTTTACGAGTTTTAAGTAACTGATCACAAAACTTGCTGCTAGGATATATAATTAAAAATATTTGCATTTTAATAGTTTAAAAGTAACTGATCCCAACACTTTTTTGCTTAGATATACAATTAAAGATCCTCGCAATTTAATAGTTTAAAAGTAACTTTGTGGCCAGGATATATAGTTATTATTATATATATAGTTGAGAACTTGGAAGCAAGTGAACACTGAATTGATGGAAAAGTGTAAAATTTTGTAAAACAAACTAAAAAATTATTTTTTGAAACGCATTAAATGGAAAAATTTAACTAAAAGAATAACATATAAAAACAAAGAACAATTTTATTACTTAAAAACGAATGGAACAGAAATTCCTACGAGAAAGATCTATACCTTACAGAAATTATATCATATTTTAATTGAATTCAATACAATATTGTTGGCACTGAAACATTACAAAGCCATACAGAAAAATAAACATTGATACTATTAATCATTTGACAAAACGTCAGGTCACAAATGTCATTCTTTACACAGGTGGCGATGAAATCTAGTTTAACAAATTTATTTGATATCTAAAATAAGCAATTATTCTCAGGCAATAAAAAAAAATAAAAATAAATATTATCATTTCGAATTATTACGATTTTCAACCACATTCCTTTATCAAAAAAATTTCAATGTAAATTTTCTTAATACAAAATAACTATTATGTAAATTGCCCTCCTTAAAATTTAGATGGATGCCCATATATTTTCCGTAATGACCTTATTTATTAGCTTACATTATACTATATTTCATATTTGAACTTTTATTATTAAATATTTTTGTAAAACATCAATAAAATAAGAATTTATTACCAAGAAAGCTAAAAAAGAAGAAATATAATCGCTTCATACAATGAAATGATCAGAGGTTATTTTAAGGAAAAAGATGATGCCTAAAATTAAAAAAGGAGAAGAACTAAGTAAAAAACATGAGGATTTGTTTTATTAAAATTAGCAGAATTTTAAAATTTCATACCTCCAACATTGTTTTTATAGTTTAATATGTGACATTGACGTTCAGTCAACTTTAATGGTGAATAGTAAACCATGCTAAAAATAATAGATTTCTTCCAAAAAATAGACTACTTTGTTGTTTCATAACCTTAGAGGTTGCTATATAACGCTCTGCGTTGTACACTTTCACTCTTACAGCGGCATTGAGTTAACCTTGGCCGCGATAAATTCACATTTTTTGATCGCTTTGTTATTTGATAATTTTTTGAAAACCAAAAGCATTTTTCTTTCCTTGTTAAGGCGATAAAAACTAAAAATCATTTCACCATTTTCAAGTATACAGTGATGATACGTATTATATTCTATATCCCTGGAAACAATTTATTAAACACTTTATTAAAGCTCTGCAAGAAGTTAGCTGCTTCAATCGGCTAACTTTTTAAACAAGAAAATGCTGTTTTTGTGGGTAAGGTTTTTATGAAATATTTCTTACTTCTGGGAGTAATACATGCATATATCCTCTCCAATTTGGGTTCGGCCTAAAAGTGCAATAATATGAAAATACAAAGGTCCCAAGGATTTCCTGTGTAAATTTTAAGTTTTATGTAAAGATTTTGGTGGTTTACTTTAAAGAATATAGAGCTTTGTTACAATAAATTTTAATATTACTGCGCAAAGAAATAATTTCTGTTCCTTTATTTAAAAAAAAAATATTTATCATGTTTTGATACTTAATACTATTTATGACAAGATAAATTCATTATCTTGCCTTTTTTTATAAATTGTTAATGGTATATAAAGCGTGTGATGTAGAACAACCCTTTTATCGACCTTGCTCAGGTTTCAGAATTATTCAAAATCAAATACTTGAAGTTTGCTTACTTTTTGGAATTTGTGTTTAGTGTGTATGTGTGCGTGCTGCTACATGGATACGTGCGTACGTATGTGCGTGCCTTCATGCGAGCGTTCGTGCGTGCGTGCATGCGTGCCTTAGTGCGTGCATGTGCGTATGCGTGTGCGTGTGCCTGTGCGTGTGCGTGTACCTGTGAGTGTGCGTATGCGTGTGTGTATATATAATAGAAATTCCACAGAGTTCAATGTTGATATCAAACTGTAACGGAAATTCGGCTTTTTTCATTAAGAAATTTTTAATTGGAAGGACTATACTTTCTCAACTACCGTTCTCACTGAACTTTTTGCCCTTCAAATTGTATTTTGATTGGTGTCTAACATTCATGCAATAAAAAATTTCAATTGGCCGACCACATTAAGACAAAATATTTTTTTCAGTCAACTCTCCAAAGGACAAGTAGGAAATCTATCTCTAAATACACGCTGGAGACAAGTGATACACAAAGATGGTACTTATATAATTAAATGTTGATTTTATTGATTACGTATAACATTTTTAAACTGAGTTGGCGGTTTATAACTCGATGGCTCTGTTTATCAGTTCGACGACACATAAGTCTTGCGTAGATTCTAACGCTTGTTCTTGTCCTGTTAAAAATTACTAACAGGAAAATCCATATATATATATATATATATATATATATATATATATATATATATATATATATATATATATATATATGATTGTAACACAGTGTAACCAATAGATATTTTATACAAAGAAGTATGCAACACATAAAAATATGACATTAGTAAGATAGTTTTGCAAGGATACCATCGAGATTTCATTGGCATTTGCTTGATTGTTTTTACGTGAGATCAACCTGTTATCACCGCTATTTTCCTAAAGTTTTTACGTGATGTCAACATAGTATCACCGGATGCAAGTTATAAGAATATTAGAATGGAGAATTTGGAAAAAATGGTTCGATCTGCACTAATTTAAAATTTCGAGCGACTGGTGTGCGGGATTGAAAGTCTCCTAAATAGTTTTTACGCCGTATTATTCTAGTGGAAGACATTGTTGTATTTTTAGTCCTGTTATATTATATATGAAGTACATACTATACACATAAAGAGAGTGTGCGACTGATCAAATTATATGAAAATGTCTAGTGCTATCAGTCGACGAAGTATTCTATTTTTGTATTTGCGAAAAACCTAAAATTATAACTTATAACATATGAAGCAGGTCTTATTAGGGTTGATTGAGCTTCATTAATTTCATAGAAAAGTACAATAGCTTTAATTTTCCAAAGAAAGGAGAGGAAATAAAAGGAAAGCGATATCCCACGATCCGTTAACTTTAATGAAACAACACCGGCATGTGAGCGATTTTCCCGTTCCCAATATATAAACTGATTTAACGCATACAAAACAAACTTTCGCTTCACTTACTTTTTCTTTTTCTTAAATCAAGTATCATTTTTTCCTAACATGAATTTCTGAGAATTTCACAATATGTAGCGACCATATTTCTTCTTTAGTATACATTCTTATATAGTTTATTGATTCTGTAATATACATATATATATATACATATATATATTTATATATATATATATATATATATATATATATATATTATATATATATATATATATATATATATGTATATATTTATATATATATATATATATATATATATAATTTTCGACGTATTGCAATATGTTATATATAAAAAAAATTTAAAAAAATATTTTCATAATTATCATTTCGAATTTACCACACCAATATTAAAAATAAATTTGGTTTTATTAGGCACCTAAAAAAATTCAATCATTACAATGTCCTTTTAAAAACGCTCTTTCTTAGGCCTTGTTAACGTCAAATATTTAAAAAAATACAACACAACGTGTATACTTCATAGAAATTATACAGAGATCAATATTTAACATAATTTCAATTCAGTCGACGGAGAAACGAATCGAAGTAATGCTTTCGCCACTTTAGTAAGTTATTTATTATGTTGTTAATAGATGGCTCTCTAATTTGATAAAATTCTTTACATTGATGTAAAAGTTTAATTAAAATTCTTCAAATATTCCAGAGTCTAATAAGGCTAACTTCAAATTCACTAGGTCTCATTAATCCTAAGGCCTTATCAGACAATGTTAATTTTGGAGAATAAATGTTATGCATTACGGTGAGATAATTTTAAGAGGAAATAATAATAATTTTTTTGCTTTTGTCTAAAAGATTACCTATACATTTGAAAGAACACGAACATTCGATTCCTACTAAAATTTTCTTCGAGCGAAATGTTCGAATTTGTGGTTATCTCTATTTCTTACAGTTCAACAAATACACCATTTCACAACCTTTATGACTATATTTACTTAAGGTTTATTGCCTTTTCCCTTATTTATTTGCCAATTGAGGCTAAATTATTAGATATTTATGAAGGTTAATTATATTTTCTAAATTTCCAATCAAAGCTGATGTTTTTTTAAAATCCCCTCTTCTTTTTCTTTTGGACGTTTTGCGATTAAATATATTACGAACTTTATATTGCATGCTCTGGCCCAAACGATTTCTCTGTGTAGTGAGATTAACACATTCGTTAATACATGCGGTTTTGTACATTCAACACTATGACAAAATTATTGAGAAAGTTGCACACTTCATTTCTGGCATTCTAAACACGGGATGAAACGCATCTTAAGATATCTTGTCCGCCAAAACCGATATTTTGCAAATATATCGCTTCTTATTTCTTCCATGGCCTTAGAAGTATAAAAAACATGGAGATCATAAAATTCTCTACAAATTTGTTACTGTTTTCGAGAATTAGCGTAACAACATACTAAGCTTATACAATAAAAATGTTATCATAATTAAAGTAATTTTTTTTTAAATTTTAAAATGTTTATGAACAATATAATTAATAGATAAATTCAATATGTAAGACGCATGAAAACTTTATGGAACTGAATAATTTGCGATAGTTAGAATACAAACTTAACATAAAATTACTTTTAAAGCCTTGTTATACATGCTAGTTTATATATTATCGTGATGAGTTCCATAATTAGATATTTATTCATGAGTTCAACTTGATATAATTGTTCTAACTTTCAACCATATTCGGGTAAGTGCATAACACATATTTATCATTATATGTGCATATTATTCATTATGGGATTTTTTTACATTTATTTATTTATTATAGATTTTCTACGACAGTACCCTATATTAATGTGTAATGATACGAAAGAAGGTAATTGAATGACAACCAAATACACAATGGATCAAAGAATGTAACAAAGCTTGTATATTTTCTCATTTACTACAAATTTGTTACTTTCACGAATTCTCGCAGGCAAACAATATTGCAAGGGAAAGTATATAACTACCACAACTCAACAAGGTATAAATAATGTGGTCAATATGTAATAAAATTTCAGTTATACTCGCATATAATAATTTTCAATGAATAGAAATAATGCACTAGTTACAACTGCAATCGTAGTCAACAATATGTACCAGCTAAATAAATTAAATAAATCTAATGTGAAATAATCATGCATACATATCCAACGTTGATTATACCGGCATAATACTTAAAACAGCAAATGCAGTCAACAATATGTGCCGGCCTAACATGTGTACTAGTTATGTATCCTTATACGACGTTGATGAGCACCAACGTAATAATTGAACAAACTATTTTACGTGGCATCGGTCGGCTCTGCCAGTCACTCGGTTTGTTAATCATTCAGATCAATCAAACAGTTGGCTTAGTAAGCCAGTTCGCTAAGTGATTTGACACCATCAGGCGGCTCAGGCAGTTAACTGAGTCCGTTGGCTAAATCAGTCGGCTGAGTCAATTTTTTCAATCAGTTATTCGGTTCAGTCAGTCAATCAGTTAAGAGAGTCAACCGGTTCAGCCATTCTGTTCAATCACCGGCTCGATCAGTCAGCGCAGTCAGTCAAATCATGCACTGATGGTTGGTTTCATATTTTTTTCATAAACAGATCCGCTCTCGCATGGTTCAGTCAATATCAGCAAACCACGGACCTGTTTATTATCAAGGTACCGTTAATAGCAGCCTGTGTCGCCACTGGAGATGCCATGTACTTAAACCCATTATTAAATAATATATTATTAAATTATATGGGTGAAACATAATGTGCAAAGTGCCTTAAACGTCATTAAAAACGGTGAGTTTCATAAACAATGTAAAATACTATTAAAATATTATTGCTCTGACTTATGTAAGCAGAAACAATCAGCATTCCGATATTTTTACAAAGGTTTCTTTATCCATAGTGAATTTCAAATCTATGAGAGTTAAAATTGGAATGTTGAAACTTTATACAACTCTCTAAGTTTGTATTCTCTCAGTAATCTCTAACTTTGTAAGCTGATACAACTGTGTGACATTGAATTCTGTTTGTATGCGCTTATTTTGTAATTTGATACAGCTGTTAAACCTTATATAATTCTTCTAAACTTTATAAAGTATTTTCTTATATTACGTTTGTAGAATTTTTATATGTTTTGAAGAAGATTTTAATTGAGGGGGAGTATTATAATAATAACGTCACAGCTATCATACATAAATATTGCCACTCCCTATAAATTAAGCTATAAAATACGTGACTCAATCATTATATCTTTCCTTTTTGCTCAATAATGTTACGAATTGATGTGGTTATTTGTCTAAGATTGTTATACTTAAATAGATCAAGCATCATCCAAATTCCACAATTTATTAATAATTCAACACTTATAATGCACTTATAATTTTATATTTATAATAATACTTATAATTTTTGTACGCCACGGCGCTTGTTCAGGTTCAAATACGTTTTGTCTAGTTAAATTCTTTTGTTTTTCATCATATCTATATAGTCCCAAAGATGACTTACGACGAGGGCATGTAAAATCTGTCGGTACTTACAAATTCAAGAAACTATCTGTTGACACCTAATTATAACTATTTAAAGAATGTTCAGAAAAATATTCTCACCTCCCAATACTAATAGCAATGTTAAATAAAAATGATAATTAACTGAATGACTTTCTCAATAAGGAAAATTTAAATTTAATTTCTTATTACTCTTGATTCACTTTTCGCATTATTGGCTGATTTAATAATGATTGCATTCAAACCAATTCCGGCGGAAAATGGTGGTGTTCCGAAAATTTTTGAACTAGAACTTTATTGAATGTTTTGCATATTCGAGAATATTCTCTAATCTTGCGAGGATATTTTTCTTACCATAAACAGGTGTTTCGGAGTGAAGATAATTTGGTGTTGAATTTTCCGAAATTTTTATAATTCTACTTCAAATACAAGAATGTTCATTAATATTGCATCGTAATTTTCTTACTCTAATCAGGTATGTATTGGAAAAAGAAAAAGAAGCAAGAAAATGTATACATGAATATATATATATATATATATATATATATATATATATATATATATATATATATATATATATATATGTATATACATATATATATATATATATATATATATACAAAAAAGTGAATGAACTAAATGGAAGAATTATATTCGCAATTAATAAAATTTTCTTTTATATTACTCAATTTGTTTACCAAAATCTAATTGAATGTCATGAATCAGCAGTTTTGTCAAAGATTACAAAAGGCCGAGCATAGGCAACGGCGATATAAAATTGAAGCAAATGAGAAACTCTTTTATAACGTTAATATGTGAATAGTATTAAAATTACTGAAAATAAAAAGGGTCTATTCCATATCAATGTGGAAAAATAATTTTTGCGCGTTTTTATCAATTAGAGTGTAATAAAATTATAAAGACGTAATATTTGTAATTAGCGCATCTAATGCCAACGCGTATGTCTGAGTGATAGGATCACATTGTGTTGTTACATGATATACAATTTTTTAACACAATATGTAAACGCGCAAATTAACGGAATATTTTACATGACAGATTTCAATTTATTCCACAAATTAGCAGTTCGTATTGTAATGGAATGCTCTTAAAACCATATATTATATTTGGAATTGATGAAAGGGGGGAGGATTTTAGAACGTAATCTGAGGTCATGACCACCTGAGTCTGAAAATCTTAGTATGATGGATATAAGCAGCTGTGCATAAAATAATTATCGTACCGGATGATTACAATACCTTTCCACTATTTTGTTGATAATACCTTTTTAGGATTCCTAATAAAACAAGGAATCTTAATATAAGAAATTGTTCAAGTAGCTACTTCATGTGGAGATATCTGTTAATACGCAGTATTAAAACAAATTCGAGGTGACAAAAATTCAACAACAAAGTACAACGGAGACAAAAATTCTTCTCGTCGAGTAGGACAGCATTAGATAGTTCTTTTACAGTGACATCGGTGTTATATTTAGTATGTTTCTTTTCCTTTTGCGCCACCATAAGGGTGCAAGCGCAAACTGAATCAAGCCAGCCAATCGCGAACGAGAATACACAGCCAATCAGCAAACAGCGCGTGTGCAACGGCAACCCGCTATTGAAATAGTTAATTTTTTGTTCACACGTATTCTACATCTTGAAAATAATACGGAATCGTTCGCGGCGCACTCTATAAAACTTTACACTTTTAATATGTAATACTATATTTTACACCAAACAACGTTTCCTTTTTAGTCTATTCTAACTTTAATATACATAAAAAAGCAGATTTAATAAGAAGTTCGACATAAAATCGAGTTTACAGTAAAAATTTAACAAAACTGGTATATATGAACCAAAACTGGTTTATATATGCATGGGCTTAACAAAGAAAGCTTGTGTGACATGCCGGATTCTCCAAGATAGCATGACAGCTCAACTTTTAACTAACAAACCAGCTATGCGACATAAATATGTCATTAACTCCCTCTCATTTAGATGTGCAAAACCATCTTAATCTTACCTATTACAAAGACGTCTTTCGTGTAGAGAATGAATAAAAAAGCCTCCGATATATCGTCCATAAAATTATTAAAGATAATTATCATTTGCATGAAAAGAAGCAATTAAAATGTAAAGAATTGATTGATATGTTTTATTTATTTATCTACTTTAATGTATCTAATTGACCCATATGGCAGACTAATTGCTACGAGAGCAATCTCTTACAGTCAACCATGTCAACAGTCCCACACCGTTCAGCCCTGAACCACCAGGAATCGAACCCGGGTCCCCGCGGTGTGCCGCATCGTCAAAGACCGTATGTCTTGTGATCAACCCATTACACCACGGCGATGACAACCAATATATATAGCGTTTGGCATGAAGTTTTATGAGGAGTAACATCAGAAATTCAGAGCGTACGAAGTTCAGAGGGTTTTAAAAAAAGTGTGTCCGTTAGGTATCCTCTCGGCGCAACATTTCTTCGTCATTAAATATCATTATGTCTGAATATTTGATGCTTCTATCTTACAAAATTAAAAAGTTTCTTCTCATTTTAACTTCTTAGTCTGACGTTATTAAATGTATTTAATTTTGCTGTATACGTTTGATCATGTTCATTTCTGCTTTACTTCAAAAGAATTGTATTGTCAACATTTTTTTAATAAATAAATTTTCATTTACATTTAATGATATTGATATTTAAATTTATATACAGTGTTACCTATTTTGTACATTGCAAGACAATCGTACTTAATTTTTAGAAATTTCAAGCTTTTTTTGCAACAACTTAATCAAATAAGTGGGCCTCTTTAAAAACAATGTCCCGTTTCGTTGATTTTGAAAATGATATTTCTTGTTTGTTTCTCAGTTCATGTCTTGAGAGATGCAAACATTTTCATTTTAATACGAAATGACACAATTATATCTGGTTGCACGGTAGTTCATCAAATTCCAAACCGCATCGACTCGAAATGCTTCGCAACTATATTGAAAACACCGTACCTCAACTCCAGCAAAGCTGAAAATCTGATTTTATAAACGTACGGATATATGTATATACATACACTTGTCAGAAGAGAAGCACGATATATTCCGAATACATAATTTATTCCATATTTAAGGTTTTTTTTTGTAGCAGTTTAAAAGATAAATTAAATGAAAAATCGTCAATTTAATTGCTTAAATACTTACTCATTGACAGATCATGAAAACCCCTGTCCTATCCAGAAAAGCTAGAAACTTGAATTTGGTACATATGTTGTGGTTGGAATAATAGCAAAGGAATAACTTATAAATTTGAAAATTGTGGTCTACGAACTTATGTCAATATAATAAAATATATATCACTGTACTTGTAAAATTTTATACGTACGTTGTAGGTTTCTGCGGTTCTGTATACGTACCAGGGTGTAACAAGAGGTTCTAAAAATATTAAATAAAGACAGAATATATTCTTTGTCTATTCAAGATTATAGATTCACTTACCACTTCTAGGACTATGTAAATCCGCTATGGCTCTGTTTTACATTACTTTGTGGAAACAATTTCTTTATGTATATGAATCCTCTTTAACACGGCGTTTTATAAATGCAACGGCAAACATATTTTATAAAGCAAATATTTAGATTTCCTTGATCGGAATTTTATATTTAAAAAAGCAATTAGGTCTTTATACTATAAAAAAAGTTGACTGTGGTAAGAAATACCTACAAACTAGGAAAAATTTTATCGAGGAAATAATTTATTTTTAAATCTCGATTGTACGTCCCTAGAATATTTCAGATGTTATAGAGTAGGTCATGTTTATTTCACGATATTTCTCATGAAGTGTGCGGAAAAGCATTTAATCACATCCAGAGTTAAGTCAAACATTGTCCACCATGTGGCATATCATTGGAAGAGCTTCAGGGTTACGCCTGTAATGAACCCGTCCAAATTTATCCTAACGCCGAAATTAGTTGTAAATTAGTTGTATATAGTTATAAATTAGTAAGTGAAATAATTATACACGTCTAAAGCATAAACATTTTATACCAAGGGGCCGTTTCTATGGTGATGCTATGAAATGGCCTGTAACTTGGTGAATTAATTGAACTTATCATCATATATATTAATACGCTAAAGATAAGATGTTACTCTCCCTTTTTAGAAAAAACCTCACAACTAATCCACATAAATTATATATCGTTTTATAGATAATTGCTTGTTCTACCGGCATCCACAACTAAAAAAATTATTATTGCTATTGTTTTTGCAAATTAATTAATTATTAAAATTATATACACAAAACAGCAATGCTGCCATCTAACGGCTCAACGTCAATATGATTGACGGTCGGTAAAATTTTTGTTTAATTTCAAATCCACTCACGTATAAATAAAGTGGCGCTTTAGCTCAATGCTTTTGATACTTGCGCCTCTATATGTCAATTTTAGTAAAATATTTGTTTGATCTGTCATCTGAGCTTCATAATGGAATAAATAATGCGAAAAATTCGCAGGGGTCACGCTAGTTATAACTAAATTAGTCGTAACATGATTGGTTAGGTCTAATTTTGAGATAATGAACACAATTAATATAATATAATCAACGTCCTATAAGTGTGACAAAAGCTATAACTATACAAATGAGCCACAGAATTGTAATGTTCTAATTGACATTAGGTCCATTGCTTTCTCATGTGGCCAAGCTTATGTGCCGTATTGTCTATGATGAAAACGCTTCACTGTGTCCATTCAATTAAATTCGACACCAATAATATTAAAGCGCTAAAATCGCATAATATCGAACGCAACAAATTAAAAAGAACCTATGGATAGGATTAATTTTCCATAGAAATGCAACAACTTAAAAAAGGAATATTAAATGCAACAACTTAAAAAGGACCTATGGACAGGACTAATTTTCCATAGAAATTAAATAAGACGTACAACAGAGAAAAACGTGACGTGTTTTGTTTTACAAATTAAGACACAATTCTAATGGATTTTTATGATACATTCAACCAAATTTTATTGTGAAAGTTTTATCGAGATATAGGCTCCAAAAGAAAATTCAACATTCCTGTATGCATAAGGAAGGGGACATAAAACAAAAAACTCTTCAATCTGCGATCGAGCGGGAACACCGCGCCTGGCATAGATAATTCCACATCTAACAATAAGACACCTCGTCGTAATCTCCGTCGACGGATGACGGTGTCAAGATTTGTCTGGAGATTTTTTACCTGCATTATAGTTGATTATAATATGTAAATGAAGGAATACATTATGTTTATTGCAATGTGAAAAAGGATTTTTTTACAAGAAATTCGACACCATACATAAAATAATGATACCAGTAGTGAAGAAAGTACTATGTCTGAGACAATACAGTTACTTAAAACGACACGAAGACAATATGATGAAACATTATTAAATGACGAGATCGATTGGAAATATCGACGTCATATATTTATTTCCATATAATTGTTATTGAATTAAAAATTGGGCAAGCTCAGCGGGGTGTCATTTGGCTAGCTTTTTTGTCCTGTCATAACTGTGCACCATATTGATAATACGTTCGCAGAGGTAAATAATCTTTCGGGAAATTTGTTACCACTCTCTATCGTCTAAAGCAAATTTATTTCTTTTTAGAACGTTGTCAAGTGTTTTAGTAATGCTGATAAAAACATAAGTACAAATTTTGACGTACTATTTGAAACTATGATTTTCTTCACGAAAAACATTTTATTACACTGCGAGTTCGCTACTTGGGGAAAACCATGCAAAAGTCGACGTTACTATTTTTATATAGCTCAGGCTAGCAGCGTAGACTAGATAGTTGTCTAGTAGTAGCCCATCTTAGCAAACTATCCTAGCTGTATATTCTGGCGGCTCGCGTTGCAGGCCAGCGTAGCAAACCAGACTAACAGCCTAGCAGATGAGCTTAACAGGCCAATTTTTTTAGCTCAGTCTAGCAGTCTAGCTTAGCAAACCAGCTCAGCAGCACACTTAGGCCGCGCAGTCTAGCAGCCCAGCCTAGCAGGCAAGCTCAGCAGCTCAACCTAGAAAAATACTGTTGTTAGGACAGGTACGGTAAATTAGTTGTTTTTTTTTTAAATGACAAAGACTTCATTTCATCTCTCATCATCATCAATTATATAATTTTACATTGTTTTCAAGGATGTCCCGTCCCAAAAAGGTAACAAAAATCGGAAAATATCTAATGGATGTTTTGAAAATTGTTTTAGCAAATATCCAAAATAGCAAGAGTATCAAGAAAGTATAAAAATTGTCAAGTATTCCATTCATACTTTTAAAGCAATTTTATTTCAAATTTTACACTCTAGACGATCGACTGAAATCGCATCTTTTAATAAAGTTCAAGGGAAAAGCCTGAAATTAAAATTAAGGTAGTATGCAATGTCTTGCTATTTTATGGATTGAGTAATACAAAAATGCTAAAATGTGATATACTAGTTGGCAGAAATAAATAATGCTGAAATGCAAACTTTCCGATAAGAAAATTAATTGCAAGTAATGATTTAATTTGCTGACGGGACTCGAATTTTTTACCTCTATGAGATTTCTAGCTAGATCTAACAAGCGCCAACGTGTTACAGTTCCAAGAATAAACCCCGATAAATTACTAGTGTTGAGAATGAACAGTACGAATAGTAGCAGTACAACTCCGCCATCCGTTTTGGTATATCATCGACAAAATTGTAAGGACTGTGTACAAAAAAGAAGATGGTTTAGAAAATGTGTATGGAAATCGGTAGTGCACTATTGATTTCTCTGTACCTGACAGTAGCATTAGTGAATCATTTTTCTCCTTACGCCAGAAACCATAAAGTAGAAAAAAACATTACCTCTTTCCCCCCCACCCTACTAAACACAAACAGCATGTTTCTAAATTGTATCATTTTTTTTATTCTGATCTACGGTTGAAATGAACAAATATTACTGGAGGAAAACGCCATCATTCCACTGTACCAAATCTGACTCCGTCCTGCCGCGTAAAAGCATAGCGCCTAAAAAAATTAATTTTAAAAATTTTCGCAGTGTCAATGATCACCGCTAATAACGTTCAAAACACTTTTGGATCTAATGGAGAATAAAAATACGAAGATGGCCGAAGATGTATCCTTCAATCTCTTACGCCGGAAAAGAGTTTTCTTTAATATTTTGGTACATTTAATTGTTTTTAGGGTTTCGTACCTCAAAAGGAAAAAAAGAACTTTTAAAGGATCAGTTCGTTGTCCGTCTGTCGATGAGTCAAGACCTTTTTCTCAGAAACGTTTGACGGTATTAACTTGAAATGAATATCAAGGACTTATATCTATAGTCCCTTGGAGTCATAAATCAACGAAATCAAGAGGAACCTTAAAAATACGCCCAATTATGCCACACATTTTGACACTCATAAATATATTAAAACTTATAGGGTACTTCCCGTCAACTTAAAATCATGAAATTAGATAAGAAATAAGCTCTCGTGGCAAAAGTAAACTAAAAATTCAAAAATTGGTAATTTGTTGTCATATCATTCAAAAAACAATTTCTTGAATATGTGCCTGTGAAAGATATAGTAGGCAACATAATTTTGTTCTAAAAATTAAGATTTTGCAAGTAATTTAATAGGAATATTATGTACCATTCTTATACCTGCCTAAATGTGTAAAGGTTTTTTTATCAACATAATAATTATTGGATTATGTAAGCTTAGCTTAAATTGTGTTAGGTTAAATTAGCTTTTATTAGGTTTGGTTGCGATGGGATTGGTTAAGTTATGTGTGTTGTAATAGGTTGGATATGCGGAATAATATTTGGTTGTATTTGGATAAGCTCTGATTGGGTTAGGTTAGGTTAGTAGTAGTTAGTTGGGTTAGGTTAGGTTAGAGTAGTTCACATTATCATTATGTATTAAGTGTGGTCAGGTTCGGTTAAAATAAGTTGAGTTGGATTAAGTTGTATTATAATGGATTATGGTTTGTAACATAGGGTTATATTTGGTTATGTACAATTAAAATGTTTTATTTTGGGTTAGGTAAAATTGGGCAAAATTATATTGGATTATATTTGGTCAGATTAGGTTAGGTTGTTAGGTTGGGCTGGATTAATCCATATTGAGTTAGATTGGATTTGATAAGCTTAGGCTGAGTTGGATTAGATTGGATTAGGATTGGTTTGTTAGTTCAAATTAGATGAAATTGGATTAGGTTAGATAAGGCTTACCTGGATATTGACAAAAACATTTTTATTGAGTACAGACGTAAATTTTATAATTATTTTCCTAATAAGAACACGTCTCTGCTGAATGGACTATGTACTAAAGTGAAAAGCTTCCCTCTTTATTCTTGCTTCTTTAGTCCCACCATTGAACTCATGAGGCACGTTTCCAAATTTTATTATTGTTTGTATTCCAAGAAATCATTGAAATTAAAATATATTACTAGAGGAAAACTCTGTTTTTTCTACCATTTCGACTTTCCCTGTAGAGATGCAATATTGTGAGGTTTTACGAAAATGTCTTAATGAGTTAGGTTGGGTTGAGTTAAGTTAGGTTGAGTTATGTTAGATTGGTCAATTTAGGTTGGGTTAGAATTGATTAGGCTGGGTTATGCTATGTTAGGTTAAGTTGAATTATGTTATGTTATGTTGATTCATGTTGAGTAAGGTTTGGTAAAACCGGATTAGGTTAGGTTAAGGTAAGTTATATTAAGTAAGATTGGGTAATGTCAGAAGATGCGAGATTGGTCGATATTGAGTTAGCGAGCATAATATTTTTATTGAGAACATTAGGGAAATTTAGAAAATAATTTATCCCTGTAAAATACACATTTCCGCGGGGCAGGGTTTGCATCAGAGAAAAAAGCTCCCTCTCTTCTTTCCCTCCGCACTCCCTCCACTTTACTCTGGTAGCAGGTTTCTAAATGTTTATTAAGAGCCCTAGGCTTAGTTTGAGTTAACAAAATTATAACAATATACCGCAACATGGTGCTCCTATTCCCTCTCTTTATGGGCGAATGCGTGGAACCGAACCGCATTAAAATTATTGCTTAACTAATAATCCAAATTATAAAGAGTGAAGGTTAATTTGTATCTATCAAAAACGCTTGAAATGGTTATGACTATGAATGGGTTATGAGCATCGGTACCTTTGCTTAACTTGAGGTTTATCTCTAAAATACATCATAGACTTTTATTTAACCCTTTTTAAGATCTGCATTTCCCCTGTACATATTATTAGAAAACCTGTAATTATTTAGCCAATAATAATTTCTGCACCCAGTGTAATGATTTCTGCGCACAGATCAGCGACATTTTCTTTTAATTGTGTAATATAAAATTGTACTTTAATATAATTAGTAGCTTTTACGAAAACTTCCCTCTTTATTATTTAAAATGATATATATATAAAAAAAAAATTATTTATGTATATATATATATATATATATATATATATATTTATACGTACGTATACGTATACTTATACATAAACATATACATAACCATACATATATATATATATATATATATATACACACATATGTATACACACTCATGTACATAAAAACTTTCATACGTGTTGAATTTGAAAAAGGTATTTGTCATTTCATGGCTAAGATATTACGGTTATAGCCCAGTACTTTCTAATAAAATATATTCCTTTCCACCGTCATTTGTCTCTTACACAAACCATGTGCCGGAAAATAGCCCAATTCTGATCATAAATTATACGATTGAAACTTGAATTTACAAATCTAAATGGTCCTTTCGAGAAGCTACAGCCTACGCCTTTAAAACACGCGAGGAACCAAAGTTATAAATCTGTATCCGTAATGTTGTCATTCCGGCCTTCGCTGAGATAATATTTGCATCTTTTGAAATAAATATGTTCAGCTAAGGGTATATTCCACTAATACATATATCTAATATCTCACATTTGTTTTCCATTTTTCTACACGGAAATATAGTTCTAAAAACGCTGGAAAATATGGGATAAATAGTGTCTTGCTCAAATTCACATCCTAATTTCGTCAGACAAGAACAACTGCATAAAACTGTAATAGAGCAGTGCAATCTTTACAGTTGACTGCCATTGTCTTTTGAAACACGATTTTGTCAAAAATAAACTCGTATACGTAATGCCATACTAATTTATTTTTTTTAGGAAACTTTTCCGGAATATATTTTCTTTAATAATTTTCCACGAATTTAAAAATATATCTTAATAATTTATTAATTTGAATGCGTATTATTGTTAGAGTAATAATTATATTTAGGAAAGTATACAGAAGAAGTTCAATCAACATAATCCCACTAAATTTTTCGGTATGGTATCATTATTTTTTTAAACTCCGTCTTTTTTTTAACATTATATTTGTTTAATTAATACGTTTCCGTCTTTGTCTCGTAATGCTTTCGCATTTATTAACTTAAATATATTTTTAAATTGAATAATATTATAGATATACAAGTTTTCCACATATATGGATAAGAGTACCCGCGACAAATTGGTCCCTAAAATCGTGGGAAATGAGTTTACTTAATTGTTTTTTGCGGAAAGTTTCTGTGAATAAAATACAACAACTAATGTTATAGATCACTTTCCTATATTGTTCGACGGCCCTTATGCACCCACTCATTATTTTTGTAATTTTTAGGAACATATATTTTTTTTAAATATAAAAATTATTTACATCGATAATTAAGTGAATAAACTCAATGACGCAGGTGTGGCTTATAGCATTAACTAACCGTTAGATTAGACGTCCCAGTAATTTACAGAATACTATTTAATATTAAACAATCTATGTAAATATATTTTAAATGGCAGAAGTTACTGAATCACCGCATAGTTCTTCCTTAATATACTGCAAGCAGATTTTCAAAACTTTTATGCTGTTGCCTTTTCTGAAATGTCCTTTTCAAATGTATTGCACACGTACTGTTTATCTTTCACGGAAAAACTTCTAAATAACTTTAGCATTTTTTTCGGCACGTTTTATTTATTTTTCAGTACTCACTGTCATTAGGTTACGCTCAAGAAAGCACTAATATAATTGATAATAAATCTCTCAAATTGCAAGAGTCTGCGGTACGAGTGGTATAGGCATAATATTTCTATTAAGCTATTTACAGGTGTTATTTTTTTACGACGTAAATATATTGCCTGCTGTATCTTTCAGGGGTTTACAAATATGGTGCATGCTTAAATAATATTATCACTATATTAATATTATTATATGTATTGTCTAGTATATCGTTGTAAAACACACATAAACAAAAAATATAATATAAATTCATTCTCAAATGCAGATTTATTTTACCTATAAGTCAGTTGACTAGTATTTTTTTACGATTAGAAATATAATCGTAATTTAAATATAATTGTAAGTTAAGCCAAAAATATGTGAAAATTTAATGCGCCTTTCTACCTTGAGAAATTACTTCAAAATAAATGTTAAAATTTGACATATTTTATTTATTTTGTAAATCTTAAATATTCAGCTCATTTTATATTTAACAAGGACACATAATTTTAGCTTTAGGTGAAATCATCTTTTTTCCACTTTATCTCTCGTACGTCTGTGAAATATATCCGGACTGTACATTTACTAAACAGTATATTGAATTATAATATTTAATAATTATAGACAGTTAATTAAATATATATGCACCCTTAAATATTTAAACTTTTAAATGTCATGTAAAATATCCTCGTATTGTGAGTTCTACTAGTACTTGTTTGTTTTTCTCTTGGTGTTAGGTTTTTTATTTAATGTTTTATATGTAAATAAGTTACATATATTTTTTATATAATTGTTAAAGTAGAATGGCCACTTAATAGAAAGTGTACGAATTATTAAATAACATTAAATACATAATGAGTATTGTAAATATTCACAAATGCACTAGTCCACTGCAATTGATACAACATAAGTAATTCGCATTAGATAACTAAAACGTCTTTGTTATTCGTATCCACTTCAACATTTTTCTTCACGTTGCAATCGCTGATAATGCTCACAAGCAGCCTAAACTGATATTAAATCAGTCACCCAGTTTAGCAAAAGGGTATTCTAATAAAATAATTGTTTCATTGCTTACGTCTGTTAATTTTTTAATCTATCCGTCCATTACTTACTTTTACTTTTGCAGTTCCTGTTTTATTAATTGATTGTAAGCTTTCTTTAAATTACAAGGGCACTGTAGATTCTTTACTGAATAGTTACTTGTTGTTTTTAGTATCTTTTCCCGAATATTAAATGCAAAAACCATTCAGGTCTATGAAGCTTGGCTTGGGATATTCATGTTTTTAATTCCAAACCAACCATTTATACCGTTCTATTACTCCTTACAACCTTATTTTATCTTCTTTAGTTCATCTAATCATTGATTGAATTATTTTAATCACGGCACGAAATTTATTTATTGTATTTCACTATCAATTAGATAATTACTTTAAAAAAGCCAGATCTCGTGGTAGTGTTTATTCCTGTTATTAGGACTTTAGTGATTGTGGATATCGATATTTCCCACATTTTTATCGATTATGCACAATTCCAATAATTTGTGCTGCTAGATTGTGACTTCATTTTATATCCAAATGAAACCCTATTTACACCAAAGATGTCTGTATATCTATCTGTCCATTCATCGAATACGGACATAAGATAGGGACTTTAAATTCGCACATAACGTCTAGTCCTTTGACACACAACTAGAAATAGTACGTAACATTACTTGGAATTATATTTTAACGTGACTTACAGACGTGTAAAAGGATGCTGATTTTCTTTTTTATTCGAATTTCATTGAAAATACGAATTATCTTTTTGAGTAAACTACAATAAATTTTGTTTATTGAAAAATAATTAAGTGAATTATACAAGTCAGCGTTTACAGATTTTTTTACTGCGTCTGTCTCATAAACAGCACTATTACGTAATTAAGACCTTTATTTGTTAATTCGTACATTTAAATAAATTAAAAGAATTGTATACTATATTGGAAAAAACTTGTGGGTAATAAAACAAAACAAAAATTTGCAGAAAGTTAAATATTTTTACACAAGTAAAAACAAACCAGCACTAATGCTGATTTTCTGGAAAATAAAATTACCCTTAAATATATATACGTATATTTATATATATATATATATATATATATATATATATATATAGTGCATGGAAACTGCAGCACTACTCGTACCTGATAAATTTATTTTCAGGATAAATTACTTATATTCAATTGTACTCAATGTAGTTTACATTAGATGTACATACATATATAAAGGTGGTCTGAATGACAATATTATAAGTAAAATATTTGCAATTTGCATTCGACTATAAATAAGGTCGGAATATTAAAGAGTTAAAATGTTCGACATCATTATGTAAATGGATGTAACGGAAGAAATTTTATACCATTTTGAGCCGGCGATCTGGGATAACTTTTATGGATTATTATTATAACAAAGAGATAAGACTATGAATTATATCAATATTATTTCTGTTGCTTCACTTAATATCGTCCGAGTATTCGAACAAAAAGAATTTAAATAATTTTTTGACAAATATAACCGCTTAGAAGGTTAACAACTAATGAGATGAATACCTAAGTGCATAGTTTTTTCCAACATAATGTAAAGGTGTGCCACTTTTGAACACCAGACACCAAATCTTTTATGTTTAACACCGAGGTGAGGAACAGGATCGGCTATGAGTAATTATAAGAAAATAGGAAAATCGTTAGAAAAGTAGTTTCAGAAAAGATATTTTATAAGGAAAATGCTGGTACTGTATATTTTCATGTAAATTGCGTGTGTAAGTAGCAAAAAAAAAGGGCTTTGTCTCAAAAAAAACGTATCGCCACTTGAAACATGACGCTGTATATATGTTTTTATAGTACAGCAATACAATTTTATTACTTTGTTTTTTTGGTGAATTTTAAGTATATAACATTTTAAAAATATTTAAAATTCTATTTTGTCTATAATTTTTCTTAAATGTAGAACTAGCAAAGATGTAAAATTATTTTTACTCAAATATTCAAAAGCCAAAGATAGACACATCAATTTATTCGTTATAAACGCATTTATATGCTCGGTGTATTTGCCGAGAGCATTGTTATAAGTTGGCTCGCTGTGAATACTACGGCATCGTTATATCGAGACTCGACCACGACTCTTACTTCATAAGTGGGTAAGTCACCCGTTTTAATGAGCAAATTCTGCAACTGAGATGTTACGTATGAGTTAAATCCGCCTTTTGATGTACGCAGAAAAGCAAAAATTTTAAAAATAGAAAACTTTGCGTAGGTGATGGGCAAAGAAACGGTTAAACAGGTAATAGTAAATATATTAAAAAATCATGGATGCTTCTACTTTATTTCTTTTCATTATAATCCCTTTCTTTACTATATTATAGCCTTTCTCATGTCATTTTTTATACAAAAAAAGTTTGATGCAGTATATTTCGAACAGGTTAACAGACACCAAGTAACCTTTATATATTTTCTTAGAGCAGAGTTTAAACTTGTGAGAATTTTAACCAATGCCTTTAATCTGCATACAAAAGAGGTGGGTAAAATTAGTAGCATAACTTATAACGAAACCTTTAGATAATATCTGTAATATGATTGTAAAATGTAAGCCGAATGTTCGTCGACTCGCTATTATTCCCAATATACAATTCGCGTATGAGGCTTATGTAAAATTGAAGTACGACTTAAGTCATTCATTTCTTCGCAAATTTTTCCCCTTGTTACTTAAAAGGGAATAAATTGAAACCCTCACGGAAGTGTTTTTAAATTTAAATATGAATTCCACCATCGCCGCTATTATTTCTTTTACTAAAGTGCACAAATTTAATTTGATTTCGTGGACGTAATGTTTGCCTATTCTAATATTAGGTACGTGAATTGTATTTACTAGTACGTAAAATGTATTATTTGTAAAGTAAATTCTTTTTAAAGTTACAAATAACACTTTAATTTCGATATAACGATAAATATGTATCCTTAACGTTTAATTAATGGAAAAAACGGAATATATATATTATTGTTATTCTCTCTTTAATGACAGTTGTGATTTTTGATACAACCTACATATCTCGCATTTCTAAGCTTGAAAATATTCGAATTAGCGAGACAGTACACAAGACAGAATGCATGAAGAGATTATTGTGCAATAAAACCTTTGCTAGTATTAATCATGTAGGTATTTTATTTATTTTTTTTTATATTAGGTTGGCATATTATAAACACGCCATCACTACACTAAATATTCAACTTTTTATATGTAGTCAATAAAACCAGTCGTTTTTTATACAAGCACCGTCGGTATCTAAGACTTGTCGTTAACGTGTAGGCAGAGCTAAAGTTCCATCCTTGTAGGAATTTTGACTGACAAACCGATAAAGTTCGATTTTGATATGACTTCCGTCTTTAATTTTTTTATCATGTCAATTATTAGACGGAGAGCGAAACAGATGGTAATTAGATGGCGAAAAATCTGGAAAATATGGTGGGTGAAGTAGCATACTCCATCCAAGTGAAAGTAGTTTTTCATGTGTTATTTTTGCTACGTGGGATCGAGTATTGAGATATAAAAAATAAACTTTGCTTTGATTTGAAGGAAATTTAGCGATGACTTTTTTTCAATTATTCACAAGAAAACTTAGCTCTGATTGTACTGTTAGCTTGTAAGAGTTCCCAATGAATTACTCCATTTATACCCCACCATGCACTCAAAAATATCTTTGGACCAATATTATATTTTGTTTAGGTACATCTTTTTCTCCAGCTCCTAGCCATTGGTGTTTACCCTAAAAATTAACAATAGCCACCCACTTTTCATCTTCTGTAACCAGATACTTTAGCCTCTCGTTGGTACGATGAGAACTACCTCAGTAGCTCCAATCAAACATTAGCTCTCCTCTAGCGTTGAAAGTGTGTTGGCTCATGTGGCAGCCAAACGGAATATTTCCGCTTATTTCTCAAACCATGAAGTTGTTTTTCCTCTGTAGAATGAAAGTTGCTCTGCCAAATAATGTGACTTAAATCTGAGATCTGTTTTAAAAGGCTCTTGGATAAAGTCGCTTTGGATGAGGTTTATCGGAAAGGTCAAAATTCCTTTGTTTGAATCTTTGGAATCACTGCTTGGCTGTGTCGTAAGAGGATATACCTTCACTTATCTGTGTATATATTGGGTGATGCTTCGCTAGTTTTTCGTTCTAAAGGACATTCATGAAGAAAGAGTACTCTGAGTTCACTTCGAAATATTTATATTTTTAATTTATTCTTTACTCCCCTACAAGAAATATTCGAAAAGCTTCAGAAACATTTCAAAAATCGGTCGAAAAATGGCGAGTTTATAAGTTGACAACCTAATTACTATTTTTATAATTTTTTTTAACTTTTTTAATAATAATAATATTTTTACCTTACAAAGTAAGATGCATCTAGCTCCGTAGTTTACATAGCGTTATCCTATGAACGAACCTTTGCTTCCCACTCTCCGTACTATATCTAAAAAAAGGTTATTCATGTAAAAAACGTGAAAATAAAGTTATTTTTAATGCTATGCACATCATATGAGACAAAAGAAACGAGATATTTGCAAGTAATCCATTTTCATGAAATAGGGGTGTTTCATATCGTCATTAGAGTAGCACAATATTTTATGAGACTTTTAGCGCGTCTCCATAACGTCAAAATAAAGGTAGTTTCTTGCAACTTTGCACCCTTCCTCCTTCCACTCAGTGGTTCAGTCTTTATTTTACCTTATTTGATTGTATTAGATATGTGTGCACCAAATTGTATTGCAGAGAAATAGTTTGCGTTTGAAAAATAAAACTGATATAGAATATCCTTAGTCTGACGGCAATTAGTTTTTTTTTAAGTTTTATAAACATTAATACAAAACTACGCATTGGTCTATCGATAAATTTGTCAAAATTTACCACCAAATAAACGACTCGTATTACACATTAGAAAATGTATTTATTTTGCAACAGCTCCACAGTTTCTACCAATTCATATAGATTCATATGTCAATAAATTTCATAAGTAGATATGGAAGTCTGAATTAATGTACAGCATAATATTTTAACAAGTATGATTTACATTCCAGCAGTGAGGGCGCAATTGTTTAATCCTCTCAACTGGGATGTAATTGAATAGTTCTTTTTTTAATTTGGATTAGCTATTATTTTAATTCTACCCCCGTTTTTTGAAATATAAATCTGAAACAAATTGCAGATGATCGCATCTAAGTAGAACTTTCCGTCAATGCAAATATTTTAGTCAACTCACTTTGAGACAGTAATGCTGCACACGTTTTGTGTAAGTTCAATTCCCTAAAGTAACGTGAAATTTACATTATTTTTAAATCTGCCATCTGCTTTCATAAAACATGCTTGAAAGTTTGGTGTGCTATATAATTAGAAAAAAAATGGACATATAAACATGTTGAACAGGCAAAATTAAATTATCAAGAATAATACGGATTCGTAAAATGTCTTAATTTGGAGGTCACGTGCTCCTTTCCTTCTACCATCTTATTAAAAATTTAAATTTTACTACTATACACATGATACTGACCATTAAAATGTGAGTTCTGGAGATAGGTTAAATACTTGAAAAATAAAGAAATTATACCATCTTTCGAATTAGAAAGCAGACTAGATAGGTGACCCATAAATAATGAATAATTTTTCAACCACCGATAGACAGTACCATACTCAATAGAAAATGTAATTACAAGTCTGGTAGAAAGCTACAGTTCTCGAGTTGTTTTAATTTTGTTTTTCAAAAAGATATAATTGATGGTTTTTGGATTGCCGTAGCCATAAGTAAACGAAGTTTATTGCGCTCAATTTTACTAAATTATTTTTTAAATTGTACTGAATAATGAAATTATCAAACGTATATTACAGTTTTGAAGTAACTGCTGTGGTTTCTTTTATTTGTAAAAAACTTCAATTCGTAATGCATGTTTTACTCATATATTTTTCTACGTTTAATTACAATAATTTTGTATAAGTCCTGGTATCCAAATATCAACTGGTATCCAAAATACATAAATTTGAATTATGGTGCAAAAATTATGTCAAGAATTGAGCGTACAACTATTTTAAAAATTTTCTTGTTTAGCACGATTTTACAATGGTAATTTATTGTTTTTTTATATTTCAGGGAAAGAAATATTTACAATAACTTAAAATTTACTTTTTAATATTTGCTCAAAATCTATTTAATTATACTTTTTTTAAACTGGTGTACACTGATTTTTATTGCTTCCAAGATACCAAATGCAGTAATTAGTAACTTGGTAGCTTTAAAAAATATACAACTGGTAAACCAAATAAGTAAATAAAATAGTATAAAAATTGTCATTTATTTGACAAAAATAAAACAAATTAAAAATCCAAAATAACGTTATCACTAAAGAATGTTTCGATTAGCCATTTTAATAGAATTCGTGTTATTTACGCCAGTATAATGTTGTCGATTTATATTCCGCTACCTTAATTTAATAGCAAGAGGTGCCGACGATAAAAGAAATAGGTTATGTCGACGACGATGATGGGTTAGAGAAATAGAATGTTCCTTGTTATTTGCATTTGTCACCCGCAAATCAAATTTCTCTGTGCGATAATCTACTTTGCGTGACACACTTTTTGCTTTGTATCGCTTTTTTTTAATTTTTGCGATGTAGACTCGGAATTTGATTTGTTCTGTGGTTTAAACTTAGTTTGTATTTGTGATTTAACAACGACTCGGCAACCTCCACTACGCTGAAGCTAGCGGACAAAATTTCGAGGCGGGCAGAAAATTGTTGCGTCGACTGTACCGCCAACGCTAGATGTATATTTTTAAATCGCTGCCAGGGAAATTTGAAAATTCAATTTTATATGTAAGGAATTATACGAAAATTTATTAACATGTTCATAACAGGATAACGTATAATTATTAATACAAAATTATAAAATGATCCGCTGGTTGTTATGAAAGATTATAATATTTTTCAGTATTTAAATGGCTGTCGCTACAAATTATACTATTATTATTATATAATGACATACTAAGGTATCTGCCTGAAAAATTATTCACACCTAGCTTCATGTGGGTAAGATTTGTGAGATCTAAAATCAGTCCTAAAAAGTATGCTGAGTTCGTTACAAAAAACAATGTTTACAGTATTTATTTAGCCGTTGTTTTCAATTTGACTATCATAATTATAATATGACATACTACATAATGACATTATGATATTCTGCCTAAAAAATTACGAAGACCTAGCTTCATGCGTGTACTATTTGTGAGGTTTTAACTCAGTCCGCAAGGCTCTGGCTGACGCGTTGATTGCAAGAAAAATTTTTTTTTTTCAATATGAATATAGTCGTCACTCTCAATTCGACTATTATAATTATATTATGGGATAGTACCTTATCTGCCTGAAAAATTATAAACACTCAGCTTCATGCGTTTAAAATTTCTGAGATTTTAAATCATCTTGTAGGGCGTCTGTTAGTTTTGGTACAAGAAACAATTTTTTTTTCAACATTTACATAGCCTCTCAATTTTACTCTGACAATTATATTACGACAGAGTGAGATATCTGCCTGGAAACTTACAAACACCTAGCTTTATGCGTTTGAGAGTTGTGAGATTTTTATTCCCATCATAAGGCATCTGCTATGTTTTGCGTAAAAAAATTTTTTTCAGTGCTTGTATACCCATCGCGCCAGATTTGACTACTATCATATATTCATGTTATAAAAAAGTAAGGTAAGCGTGGAAGATTTGTGATATTTTAAATCAGTTCACAAGGCGTCTGATAGAGAATATTTTTCTTTGGTACAAGAAACAATTTTTCTTTTCAATATTTATATAGCCATCGCTCTCAATTACAATTATATTGCGACATCCTAAGGAATCTACCAAAAAAATTACAAGCATCTAGCTTAAAAAAATTAAGACACAGTGGAGTATCAGTCTGAAAAATTACAAGCACCTGGCTTCATGCCTATAAGAGTTGAGACTTTTATTCACATCGTAAGGCGTCTGTTAGGTTTTGAAAAAGAAAAAAATCAGTATTTATATAGGACGGGTAAAAAAACTGAAAAAAATTTTTTTTTTGTACAAAACGTAGTATATGCCTTACAGGGTGAATAAAAATCTAACATGAAGGAAACTAGGTGCTTGTAATTTTTCAGGCAAATACCTTACTATGTAATAATATAATTGTAATAGTCAAATTGAGAGCGACATATAAATATTGAAAAATATATCTATATAAATATTGAAAAATATATCTATATAAATATTGAAAAATATATCTATATAAATATTGAAAAAAACATTTTCTTGCAGCAATCCCAGCAGATACCTTACGAACTAATTTAAAATCTCACAAATCTTACATGAATGAATCTAGGTGCTTATATTTTAAAATTAATAAAAAAAATGTATTCTTGCACCAAACCTAGCAGAGGATTTACGACTCATTTAACATCTCACAAATCTTACACGCATGAAGACTAATTTTTCAGACTGATAACTTGTTATGTTTTAATATAAATGTAATAGTCAAATTCAGAGAGACGCATATGTGAAAAAAAATTTATTCTTCCACAAAACCTGCAAACGCCTTACGGTGTGAATGAAAATTTCACAACTTTTGCACGCATAAGAGCATGTAATTTTTCAAGCAGATAATTCACTATATCACAATATCATTGTAATCGTCAAATTGAGAGCGATGGCTCTAAAAATATTACAAAAAAACATTTTTCTTGCAAGAAATCTAGCAGACTTTTTACAAACTGATTTAAAATCTTATAAATTTTACATGCATGAGACTAGGTGCTTGTAATTTTTCAGGTCTTTACTATGATATATATTAAATATCAGACTACGACCTAACATAAATATTATAGTCAAATTCAGCGCCACAGGTATACAAATAATGAAAAAAAATATGTTTTCTTGGACAAATCCTAGCAGACGGCTTACGACGTGAATAAAAAATTTCACAACTCTTACACGCATAAAGCTAGATTCTTGTGATTTTTCGGGCAGACACCTTACTATGTCATATATAACTGTATTAGTCAAATTGAGTGCAATGACCATGTAAATATTGCAAAAAAAAATTTCTTGCACTAAACGCACTTATGAACCGATTTAAATTTCACAAATATATTAATATATTTGTAATAGTCAAAGTAACAACGATATAAATATTGAAAAATAAATGTTTTTACCTGCACCAAATCCAGCAAATACCTTAAGAACTGATTTCAAATCTCACAAATCTTATACACATGAAACTGGGTTCTTGTAATATTTTAGGCATATATGTCGTAATGTAATTATTATAGTCAAATTGAAAACAACGGCTATATGAATATAAAAAAAGAAATATTTTTTTTTACTGCAAACCTAGCAGATATCTTAAGAACTGATTTAAAATCTTACTTGCATGTAACTAGGTGCTTGTAATTTTTCAGACAGATACCCCAGTGTATCCTATTATAATTCAAATGGTCAGCGTGAAAGCAACAGCTATATAAATAGGGAAAAAAAAATTTTCGTGCAGCAAACCCAGCAAGATAGTTTACGAACTGATTTAAAATCTCACAAATCTTACACGCATGAAGCCAGGTGCTTGTAAGTTTTCAGACTTATACCTTACTATGTTTTTATATAAATGTGATAGTCAAATTTAGAGAGAGGCGTACATATACACGGAATGTTTTTTCTTTCACAAAACCTGCAGACGCCTTACAAATTTAAAATTTAAAATCTCACAAATTTTACACGCATAAAACTAGGTGCTTGAAATTTTCCAGGCAGATACCTTACAATAGCTTAATGTAATTGTATACAAGCATGAAGCTATGTACTTGTAATTTTAAGGCAGATAACTTATTCTGTTACAATATAATTGTAATAGTCAAATTGAGAGCGACGACTATACAAATATTTAAAAAAAACATTTTTTTCTTGCACCAAACCTAGCAGACGCCTTACGAACTGATTTGAAATCTCACAACACCCAGCGGACTGCCTTATGATTTTCATATTAATAATTATACGTTATCCTGTTACGAACATATAAATAAATTTTCGTATAATTCGTAACATATAAATAAATTTTGAAATTTACCAGCTGCAGTTTTAAAATATATATCGAGCGTCGTCGGTACAGTTTTGCCCGCTTCGAAATTCTGTCTGCTAGTTTCGTCTGCTAACTTCAGCCTCATCATTTTTTTACTTTAAATTTTACTTGTTTTTACTTCCATGTATAGAGTGAACATCAATTGAAAGATGGATTTATAAGTATTCCAAATGTATTTCTTTTAGCTTTATAATGAGCAGTTCAACAGATATTTCTGAAAATATCCACAAAAAACACGTTACCACCCTTTCATTTTCGAACTGTAGCAGTAAAAATTATGAAAAAATTACATAACAAAAAATTTGTCATAAGTTTACCGGAAATGCATAGCGATAATACTGAACCATACTTTTTTTATAAATTTAGGATATTTGCAGGTATATAAAGTTTATATTTGCATGAATAATTGAATACAAAATCAATATTCATAAATAATTTAATATAAAGGGTATAACTCTTGAATGTCCATTGGTGCTGAATTACGTATCAAGACCTTCGCTGCGTTTTCGTAGCTATTTTTTATTTGAATATCTAAATAAAAACAATTGGAGAAAAATATTTATCAAAAGAGTTTTGCAGATTAAAACGGCATCTAGTATTTCTGAGAGCGTTATTTCGGAACTTAATTTTATTTTAATAATATTCTTCTCTAACAAAATGAAAATTAAGAAATATGAAAAATATTTTGAATATTACGATTTGTAATGACGTTCTGTAAGTAAACATGAAATTAGTGTCCTAAAAGAGGTCCTATAAAAACAAAGTCTACAAAAAATATCTCTCATATGTACACACATTTGCTTTCTTGGTCCTCAATCTCTTTCTCTATAGTCCGAGTATGAGCACTGCTGGGAACCAATTTTATTGTTCGGTGTGTAAGAGTATAACGTATTTATTTAATATAATATGGACAATTATGTTATCACATAACAAAGCACAAGTTTTTAGAATATTTATGAATAAAACAAATAAAATATCATATTATCAAAAAGTATCTACAGTTATAACATTTAACTATTACTTACCTTTTCCAAAAAGGAAATAGAAATGTACATGATTTGTTTACGTAAGAAAATTTATTTACGATTAAAATAATTTGGTTTTCTTTGCAAATTTAGCCTTTTTTCCATATCTCATATCCCTTGGTGAAGCAAAATGTACCCACGGTGATCGGTGCTATGCCACAGTGAACGGTCCTGTGTATTGCCTGTTGCTTCAATTCAGGTCTCACCAATGCTTTCAATTCCCCAAGCCCAGTTTCGCCGCCAGGTATGATTGGATGACCACATTTCCTCTTTCTTGAGGGTGTGAATCCTTGCATTGTTCTGTTGACACAAAAAGATGAATTTATAATGTTTTTGTGTGAATAAATTCTGCGATCTACAAAATTGTTATTCAGCTAAGTTACGTGAAAAGCATTGTAGCGGGCTGAAGATTTCGCGCATACACGTGCTGTACAAACCCACATATATGCATGTTTAAAACAAATTGTTAAAATTACACCAATTGTTATACGGTACATATAAATTTCTTAACAATTACAACTATTAAAGTAAACTAAAAAGATTTTGTAGGTAATAAAAATATCCACAGAATCTTTTATTATGCGTTCTTTATCAGCTACCAGTACTTGACCATTTTAACTTAAACTTCATATAATAAGCATCTCAAGAAATTCGTTTTTTTCTCATGAGAAGATTTATGATTTTGAGACGGTTTATGACTTGTTTAATGAATTGCAATACGTTCACGTTAATAGTAACTGACAATGGGTTTAGCACTGGTGACTTCCATAGTAAAAATTGTTCCGAGTATTGACGTAAAGATTTTTCATTCCATTAAATAAGAAAATATATCTACCTACTTTTCTAATGGGCAAACACGTGTGTCATTAAAAACCGTCAGTGAGAAATTGTAGAATTACCTATTCATTACATCATTAAAAATATGGCTAGGTTATAAAACTTACCGAATAGTGACTAAATTGGAAGAAAATTTAGGAAATGACGAGAAGAAAACTTTTTTATTTTTCTTGATTTTTAAGAGTAATTCGAAGACGAGTTTTGAATGCCATAATTAAATTTATTCCAGAGTTTATCAGCATGTAGAATGAATAAACACATCGAAAGTAGTTTTATGAATATTTTATGAATATATTAGTAATAAGGAGTCTGAAGAAGGATGCAAGACGTTGTCCAGCGCAGGGAGTCCCTAGGGTTTTGAATCTGGAATTGAGATTAGAAAGATTCTTCAAAATATTGAAGAAAAAACTTGAATATGTGAATTACGCTAATCAGGTAATTCCTTTTATTTACTTAAGAAATGGATGCCATAAGTCTGTTTTCCAAAAGTGAATTTTATTTTTGATTAGAATAAATTATTGAAGACATTTTAGACAGAATAATTTGCTGAAAATTCGGCAGCTAATATTAAATAGTTAAGACTACCAGCTAAGATTTTGATTTTGATTAGTGGGTCTAGGTCTTGATAGTTGAAGAAAAAGAAGTTAGTATTAACTAGGATGCGACTAGCAAATTTTGGAAAGGTGTCTTGAACTTCAAATCGTGATAGCCTAAGATTTAAGGAGGTTATTAACAGACCCCTTCTTGTGAGCACTGACCAGTTAGACAGATATCCACAATAATATTAAGAGGATAAGAGATTGCGGTTGAAGTAGTGAAGCATAGACTTATACCTTACTCTATGGGGATGTAAATTTGCAAATCATCTGCATACAAACAGTGAGAATAGGGAAGATTTTTTATATTAGTGTTTATAAATTTTGAAAAGAGCAGTGGGAAAAGATCTTCACTTTGAAGAGTGAGTCCATTCCGAAGAAGTTTTAAGACGTACTTTTCATAAATAACCTGTTGGTCACTATGCTAAATATAGTCTCGATAGATGCACGACGTTTACACCGCAATATACGATTCAGTATCTAGTCGTCAGTAACTTTGAGCTTCGTGCCTTATTTAAATTCGGCATTGAGTCGAAGTCCTGGGCCAATGCTGAATATGTAAGACTATATATTTGTTTACCGATCAGAAAGCTTTATTCTGCAGTTGTAACTTTACCAAGCAATTGATGTTTCTAAAATATTTATATTGCGTTTGTTGTTGCTGATAGAAGACGCAAGCTGGTTTATGGTCAATAAGCTATAATATTCTGTATTTAGTTCCGTCACTAACAGTTTACAATACATTTAGTTGACTCTGACACAAAATAATATCTTTGTCGTGAAGACAGTAACGTAAAAACTCTGGTGTAATGTGTTGGAAATTTTGAAATAAAAATCTGATGTAATCTAGTGGAGTAAAGCGTGTCTTTAATTTCGGTTAGCGGCAAAAATACAGTTTAAAAAAGGTTTTTTTTTCAATATTACTACGATAAAAAAAACATTGAAAATAAAAATGAACAACACACAGAAATAAAAACGTTTCCTCCCTTTGCAACGAAGACAAATATTTTGTTTATAAGCAATCACTTTTCAAAAATTAGATTTCAAAATAAATATAAATTTGTTTGTTACGCAGAAATTGTTCCCCATCTTACAGTTTGCTTCGCCTCAACCTACGCACTACTATCGTTATGCTTAACATCCTCATCTCAATTATCATTAACGAACGTTTTAATTTTTCCGTTCCGCATCTTAGTATTCGGTAGCAATTTTATATAGGTAGCCTTCTTTTTCTATAATTTATATAAACAATCAAACTCGGCATATGTTTCCTGTTTTATTCAAAACTAGGTAACCATTACTTTGTACTTAGGTTTTTTAATCATCATCAGCTGCAAAAATTTAAAAGCTCTACTTCCCATGAAACATTGGCTAACACCACATATCCCTTATATAATTGAGCTTTCTATAATAATGACAAAAAGAATAAATATAATTATATCTATCGTATTGTAAATATATTCATTTGCAATTGCAATATATAGGTATAATTTTATGTACTGAGACATTTGATTAAGTTTCTTTTACATATTTTTCATTAATTTTAATATGCATTAAATAAAAATTAATGAATCGTTAAGAAAATTCATTAGGTTGAAAGAACTTACACATTATCGAAATTTTAAAATAACCAGAATTACCGCAAAAAATTAAATTGCTGCCATTTTTTGGCAACAAAAAAATTTAGTTTTTTTAACGCGACAAATAATATATCTCAGCATTCGAAGAGAAAAGATAAAAACATTATTCATTTTAAGCATATTGTTTAAATAAATTGTGCAATGTTTCGAAATAAGTGTTCTCGTTTATTTGTAACTTTCTTTTTATGTATCTAAATTGCTCCAAAATATATACTCGCCCTAAAAATTTTAGGTCTACAACAATGTTTTCAATTAAAACGAAATATCGTTGTTTTTTCTACGGAAAGTGTATTTTCTATATAGGATTAGCCCTTTCCGAGATATTCATGAAAAGGTTTTCATCACCATAGCGCTATGGTGATGAACGACAGAACGATCGGATAATCCACAAATAAATGGTAAAAAAAACCGCTGCCAAGTTTTGGCAAAAAACCTCTACAGACTGGACTAAATACACGCCATACTGCGCACCGCTAGCGGGGAAGTGACGGCTTGTAACGACTTGATCGACTTGGTTTAACTTGAGTGTAACGATTAAACATTAGAATAAAAAGGAAGTAGTATTAAAACCGCCATATTGCAGACACCGCGGGTGTTTACTTTATTATCGACTAGGGGCATGTCTCGAGTTTTTACAGTAAAGGTTTTACAGTTTTAATGTAATTAACTTTTAATAACGCCTTTGAGAAAGAGGTCTTCCTCAAAAATGTATTTTTTTAAAAATTTAAAATATTCATTTTGATCTGATTTGCCTTTGAAAAATGACATGCATTTTTGTTCTTTGGTCCGTACATTCGT
Organism: Druceiella hillmani; assembly: GCA_039881145.1. NCBI lineage: Eukaryota > Metazoa > Arthropoda > Insecta > Lepidoptera > Hepialidae > Druceiella > Druceiella hillmani. Next base: position 3,288,542 of record JAYKKI010000116.1, on the reverse strand, counting down.
ACGTACATTACGTATGTGTCTACCTATAAAGTTAGGTTACAAGTCTTGACCAATTTTGGTGATATATTTTCTATCAATTAATTATCAGAATAGAAGACTATTGAGTTTGGCAAATATTTATTAAATAGTTTTGTATTAATAATTTTCTACAAAACTCCCTTTTTCATGCTCAGGTACTACTACTCTTGAACTCTCTTACATGTCGAAATTCTAGTCACTTGTCGCTACCACAATCTATAAGGGAGGCCTGTATATATTTATATATATCAAAAACATATAGATGCTCAAGTCTACGAAAAAAAATTTGGTGTGCTTAAAACCACACTGCTAAAGTAAAAATGTTTGGTGACTAATAAAATCGTATTGCCTGTGTTGGAAATGTTGAATACAAAAGTTAAAAACACAAAAATAATTACCGATAATAGTAGTACTGACCATACACTCACGGAAACGTGAACAAACAAAAACAATGTAGTGTACATTCAAATGATCATTCAACTGATATTATTAAAATAAATTTACCACCAAACATATCTAAGACATATATGTATCATTGTATACAAATACGCTCAATAACTTTCTAAAATTTTGCAATTACAGGCAAAATACATTAGATAATAAATAAACATATTTGCCCGAAGAAAAAAATATGTGTCTTCATTATAATTGTGAACTTTATATGCTATGTATACCCGATGTGCGGAAGAGAGCGTTTTGTTTTAATTCTATTGATAAATAATGTTATGACAAAAAATAATATATAAACATTTCTAAGACCTCTACCGCGTTCCGCGCGCAATGCAGTGCTTATCACTGCACCAATGACGTCCTAGATAAAATGACGAAATCAAAATAAACTTACTGACTTGGCCGCTCACTTGGGCCGTACTCTGCCTATCGCCAGGCATAACCGAAGCGACTCATGCTTGGCGTGACAGAGAATTGAAAATCTTATCCCATTAAAAACATTTGGACATAGTGTGCCAAAAATAGTTTTCGCTTCAAAAATATTTTTCTATTGCTTTAATATGTATTACTCGTTTTCAATTAAACACTTTTGTTAAAAAAATAGTAGGTATTATGTGAAACTATGGCAAATTTGTAACTCTCATTTACTAGCATTTATTCATGACTTCGGTCGCAGGGAATGCATAATAAGTGTACTCGCATGGAGATTCTATTGTAATAAGTACACTTAAGGTTTGTAATCTCCTAGAGTAACTTTTTCCCGTATAGATGTGATATATACCCACTCGTTTTTATAGTATCGCCCCACATTTCTCAATTACGTCCCACATTATATAGCTGATTCAAATTGCAATCGAAATAGGCATCATCTTGTTCACTTCACTTTGCGTTTGATAACCTTGTTATCAAAAGCAAAGTAAAAAGATGTCATTCTTATACGCTTTACTGCGTTGAATTATGTTATACTGCATAGGAAGCAATTTTCCATTGAAGAATTATTCAAGAAAGGATTATTTTACACTTAAATTAAAATAAAATATATTAGTTTAGTAGAGTTTATGGCTAAACCTGAATATAATGAAAGGTATATCAAACATTTTTTTTAATCAAAATATTTATTAAAATCTTCTTAAAAGTTTGAGTATAAAAATTAAACATAAAGACATGATGTCTTTAGGTTACAATTTACGCACTACGCTACAAAAGTTGATGAAGAGTTAGTATAAAACTCCCCTAATCAGGTAGTAATAAATATAAGAAACCCTTCGATCTATTTGCCTTGTGCAAGTTAGAGGTAAAATACGTATAATAATGACTGAATTATTCTCCCTATATTCGTCATATTAATAATTATGTACGTGAATGTACGAAAAAATAAGATCAGTTAAACAAATAGAACTATAGTAACACGACATTTCAATATTTGTTTTCAGGTCGGTCTTATAAGAAAATCACTTTCCGAATCGAGAATTCGTAGCGGCCATCACGCCGCTTGTCTTCGCCAACAAGAATAACATGGCCATACCCACGACGTAAATAACATGTGTGACAAGCCAGAGTCTCAGAAAAAATAGCGAAATATTCAAAACAATAAACGAGAAACTCAATTCGTGTTAAAATTTTCCTCATAAAATATTATGTAAGTTCCTAACAAAAAAGGAAATGGTCACAGCTGTAATAAGAAGTATCATCATTTATAACGATTAAAATCTGAAAAAAAATTTTATTACACGTAAACAGTGTGAATTGCTTTTTTCCACTGAAAACCTCAAAGTTACCTAAATCTGCCGCCTTATTTGTATGTACAGTCGATCTATATGCTATTTATCTAATACGTGTGTATTATTTGTGTAATTAAGGCAAAGTGATAGACATCACCTGCCAATAACTCTTTTATTTTTCCTTAAGTATCTAAGTTTTTAACTTAACTCGGTGTAGTAAAATTTCTGGAAACCATTATATTATTTCCAGTATTTATACTTTTTTATACAATTAAATTATAGACAAAATTAACCAATTTACACAAGTAAAAGTGACCGTTAAATAAAATTCAATCAACATAAAATATTTGAGTAGAAGAATAAAACATTAAGGTAAAACTTAATTTTGCAATGATGCATAAAGTTTTAAGACGTAAAAATTAATAATGCTTTTGTGTTTAAATTTATTGAAAAACGTAAGCATTCTGTGAAAATGGAATAATGATGATTTTTGACCATTATATCAATTGTTGCCTTAAATATTCAGTATTTTCAGTCGTTGTATAACCAAGGTTGTATTTATTATATTATACCATTTCTAATTTTAATTTAACTTTTCAATAAAAAAAAATTAAGTTTATCCCGACACTGGACTAAAATTAGTACCGTGGTTGGAATCAAACTTCGATTGGATACGCACGTATTTTCATTAAATTATTTGTAAAAGGATTTATTAATATAATTTTTCGCCTAGTGATTATATTGCTTAATTTATCTTTCACCGACGTAGAGTTTAGAATTATTTCCATAGTTTTCCGGTCAACTCTACGTGAACTTCAACGCTATTTTGTATAATTAAAAAAACAGTGTTATTGGAAGTTTCTATAACTGTTGCAGGAATTCTTGTAACTTGTTTTTGATTTCAAATTTAGGATAAAATTTAGTGAATAAAAATTAAATTATAATTTGAGCCCGTAGCACCCGAAAATATGTGAAAATTGAGTGTTCCCTTTTACTTCCTGAAGTAAGCAAAGCAAAAATTAAAAAAAGAATGCAAATCCAGTCCGGAACCTAAGTTAAAATCACTTTAACAACGGCCAATTATTAATATTTTGATATTTCTATCGTTAAGGAGGTTTCCCTTTTTATCTTTTTCCTTATTTATATTTATTTGGCCAAACATTATTATTACTTTTTGTAAATAATTTTATACAAATATTTTATATATATCTAAGGGATTCTGTTGAACCCAAAAATCTTTATCATGCATCGCAGCAAATTGAAAATAGGACGCCTTCAGTAAATAGTGCTATGTGTTCATGGAAACTGTCGAACCTACGAACATTGCGGAGGTAATGAACATGACAGATAATCATAACCTATGAAGGGGAATTATAGGCGCTTGCCCCGTATGTTAACCAACCGCAATTCGCCCAAAGGCAAATAAAGTACACCATGTTAGGAATCATTCTTCATGACATATAATATAGAATAATGAAATTCTGATATTTAACTTCCTTCAGATTGTGACGCGCATCGTTACAAAGAAGATAGCGTTGAATTGGTTACGTGGACAGTAGAATTTATTGCAGATGAGACAGGAAAGTTTCAGAGCGAAGACCGTGGGCCGAAAGCAGCAGCTTTGGTCATAGGAGAGAAATGGTCTGACGGCACTTCGAAAACGGTAGGAAAGTATTCGCTGTACTGCGCACACTCTACTTGTACAGATTTTCTTAAATTCGAAAATTAATTTTAAATTTTGACAGCCAAGTTACTAACTAATGTACACAAACAGGTAAGTGTTAATTAAATTTAATATTGTGTTTTGGAATTATCTATTTTTATTATTATTTGTGCGTTTTTTCATAATTTAAAAGGCAGTGTTCCCAAATTATATTTTTAATAAAAAATGTGATTTTTTCAAGTATTCTATAAAAAAATTCGTTAATTGTTCCAGTAGTGGGCCAATTGGTTATGTTCGGGTGTAAGCAAGCGTTTTTTCAACGCATATTTTAAAATTTGTTTTAATAATTTTTTTAAATTTTGGTGTTTATGACAGTTATATAATGGTTTTACTCTTTCAGATTTGATAACTAATTTTGACATATTTTGGGGCGCTAATTACGGAAATAATGCTAAAAAAATGTCATCTGGTCAGGATTTTTAGTTATTTAGCAGTTTTTTTCTGCCAAAAGTACCTAGTCCTGCCTAGTCAAGAACTGATATCTAGTTTTAATTTTTTCTTATTGAACAAAAGGCACACTTAATGGTTGCAGTAGACAACATAGAATAAGTTCTCATAAATAGTTCGTTAAAAATAACGTAATTAACTAAGTTTCTTACCCTTATCATTGCAAAAAGGGTGGATTTTTAGTCATTTGCTAAAATACCTCAAGTAACCGTAATGAAATTAAATCGTTAGAAGATGGTTAACGAGGGTTGATTAATAGATTTTGGCATAAATAGCAAAATAGTTGTTTTTACAAAATCAGTACTTCCGTGCAATTCGTAACGCTTACTTAAAAGTTGTCACCCCGTAAGTCTTTAAACTCACCGGATATTTTTTGTTTGTAGGTAGTTTATGCTGACAAAACAGCAGCATAATATTGCCGAATTCAAAGGTAACGTTTATAACGTGTATTTCGACCTAGCAATCGCTAACCAAGACAAACAGTGGGTCCCACATAAAATTTTTGCGATATACGTTCGTGAACTTCGAAAGTACTCAAAAGAGCAGAAAAATACCTTTGATTTACAATGTTCTATGTTACAGAGAGAATCTCAAAAGCACACCGCAGCCTGTTATTTTTGCTGCTGCAAGACTACAGGCAACAATTGTAAAACAAAAAAGGACTTGGTATATCCAACCCGACTACCGACCAGGCGACACGTACGTTGCACCGTCATCACCTTTATATTTAGAATCAGTGCAAGACGAAGAAATGAGCAGTGATGTCAAAGAGGTATTTTAACCTGAAGCTCACTTTAAGCCAAATGCAAGTGGAACACAGTTATTATCACAGTCAGAACTAAAACGACTTAACGAGAGATCTAGGCCTGCCAACAGATGCAGCTGAACTCCTCGGATCAAGACTGTAGGAAAAGAATGTGCTTTCTCCTGGTACCTCATTTTCATGATACCGCAATAGAGAAAAAGACTATGTACCACATTTGTCTGAAGATCGTGATCTATTGTATTGGGAAGACATTTCTATCTTAGTGAAAATATTTAACATCGAATATGACGCAAACGAATGAAGATTGTTCATAGACTCGTCAAAGCGACGTTTTGAAAGCAGTCCTTTTGCAAATTGGGTTCACTGCCAGTCGCCCATTCTATATAATTATCATTATATATATATATATATATATATATATATATATATGGATAAAATAAAGTACGTAAAACACGGTTGGATGACCCGTAGAGATTCGAAAGTATGCTGCTCGGTCAACAAGGTGGTTACACAAAATACCCTTGCTTTCTCTGCGAGTGGGATAGTCGGAACAGAGGACAACATTGGACGAAGAAAGAGTGGCCGCCGAGAACTGAACTAGTTCCTGGAACCAAACATGTTGTGAGAAACAATTTAATACCCCGGGAAAAAGTTTTGCTACCCCCTTTACACATAAAAATGGGAATGATTAAACAATTTACGAAGTCGCTAAACAAATTTTAGCGACTTCGTAAATTGTTTAATTAATAAATTAATATATTTGTTTAATTAATATATTTATACCAAATTTTTCCATCTCTGTCTGAAGCTAAAGTGAAAGAAAGTCTTTTCATTGGCTCGGATATGAGAAAATTGATGAAAGACATAACTTTGGATGAAAAATTAGGTGAAATTTAATTAGAAGCCTGGAAATATTTTAGAAAAGTAGTGAAACATTTCCTAGGAAACCATAAAAATCCCAGTTATGAGAAAATTGCGAAGAAAATGATTGAACATTTCGGAAAAATGATATGTTCGATGAGCATTGTGCTTCACTTCCTTAATTCACACTTCGACTACTTTCCTGATAACTTGGGAGCTGTTGAATTTAAAAAAGATAGAACCTTGCTATCAGGGAAGGTGGAATAAAAGGATGATGACAGACTATTGTTGAGTGATAAAGCGAGATGATCCAAGTCGAACTTTTAAGCAAAAATCTCACAATCGGAGCTTTGGTTAAAAAAAACAAGATACCACAAAACTATTCAATATTTTTAATTGATTTATGGACGTCATTTAAATGTATTTATAATATTATAAAATCATGTAATTGCATTTTATTGGAATATAAATTTTATATTCCAATAAAATGCATTTACATGATTTTATATAAATATTTTGAATAAATAGGGTTTTTCCAAAGAATCTGAGAGTGATAAAAAAAAATTAATTACAAATTTGTAATCAGCACACCAAAATACCCTAACATTAGCTATCAAATTCAAAAAATGAAAATAAAAGTTGAAATTTGCCTGCCTGTGTTATATAAAATTTAAAAAACAATTATTAAATAACCTGTAGTCCGGTGATTGACCTGTGATTTTGTGTCTTTAGGACTGCACACAATTTTTTTTTATTATTCAGATCAGCTTTTTTTCACCTATATATCAAAATATGTACAAAATGTAATCGATCACAATAATTGTTAAAAAACCTAAAATATCAACACCTGATGAAGCAAATACACTCGAAAAATTGATTAGTGACATGGCTGAAAATGATTGACCTTAAAAAGAACGACAACGAAACAAGTCTAAAATCGGTAAGAAATACAATAGTCAAATCCCACTTAAAGAAGAAGTTTCCGATTACAAATGGTTCGTTCGTATTAGGAAAAAATCGATTAGGGACATACGACATGGAGTCATAACCGTAAGGATTAGAAAGTGTCGTGCGGACCTGAAGGAACACCTACAATCTGAAAATATGTAATATCCTCAGAGGCTCTCCTGAAATTATCCTAAAAAAATCTTCAATGCAAATAAGTCTGTATTTCAAATTTGTCAATCAACAGGTTTGGTATTTATACCTAAGGGAATAAGTGCCATTCTCTTTAATCTTTCGACATTATGCTTTAATTTACCCAAATAATGTGACATTCGAATATTTCCAGGCAAAAACCTGATGGAGGAACCTGTGATATAAAAGTAAAGAAAACTGTTGTGAAAAAGAACACGGGAGGTGTGTGATGCTGCAATGACTAGTACTTTATGAACTATACAAATACACAATAAAATAAAACAAACATAATTTACTGCAACCGCACAAAAAACATGCGTGGAGCGTTGCGTTTTGCAAAAAAGTAAGGGCAAAAAGCCGCCTATTTATTTTTTCTCTTGTTATAGTCGTACGAACGTCGCCTGCAGTTGCCGACTTTAAAGTATTGAACAGTAATATGGCGCATTGTGATTCCGAATGGCCTCACATTTGAAAGGAATATCTAACAAATACTGTGTAAATGTATGCCAAACGAGCAAGCATATCGAGGATATTAAGATTTATTAACGGTTTACATTAGTAGGCCAGATGGCAGTTAAAAATAACAAATCTATTTGAATTTTCCCCTATTTCAATTTACTAAAATTTTAATAGGCAATTGTGCACTTCAATATAATATGCGACTGGTTAGTCCAACGCAAGAAACATTCACGGGATAAATTTATATACTAAATACTGTACAAATGCATCACGCGGAAACGAGTATCAAAATATTTAACCTCAGTTCTCCATGAACTAAAAAATCCTACAAATAAAATAAGTAGGTAATTTTTCGTGAAAATTAATTCTTTTTAAATTTGGTAATCAACACTGGTGATATTTCTGGCGTGGTGGTGTTGTAAACGCCACCACTCCAGAAATATCGTTTAAATTTTAGTAATACATTGTGATGATTTGGCCTCTTTCATGGAGGTATATCGACTAAGCGATCACAATTTAATGTCTTGTACAAATTTCCACTTGGTACGTAAATAAAATTTTAATTTTCGTGAAGTTTATGAACATAAGAGATTTTATTTATTTTTCTTTCTCTATCGTTATAGCATCGAAAAACAAGTTTCAATTTATAGAATAATAAAAAGAACTTCTAGTTGCACCAAGTTTAAGGAATATATCTATTCTAAATAAACTATGTGCGGTATGCATTCATAATACCATTGACTTAGCGTGCACCACAATGCAATTTATAATATACAATAAATTTATTGCAAATATATTGCAGTACATCTGTCAAGAACGTGTATACTAAAATAGATTGGAAAACAATAGTTTGTATATGGTTGCAGTTTAAAAATATTTTAAGAACGGAAAATATATAAGAAACCATATAGGGATTAGAAAGTGCGTAACATTTTGAATTTGTAAAAAAATAATCGTAATACCGTAAGTTAAAGCATAAACGCTCCTCTATTGAAGTTACTTTCCTCAATACATTGCTTTCTTTGAACAAACATTTGCTAGCTATTTTTTATAATAACTCAATTAATTATGAAAATTTTGAAGAATAGCCAGTTTCATTTTTTTATTTGTCCATAAATCTAAACACATTTTATAACTTGCTCATTTTAATAATGTTCTGTGAAATTTATTTTCAGACTAATCGTCTGTGGGAACATCTAAAAATATCAATATATCGATATTTTCAATTCGATATCGGTACTTTCGTCGATATTAAAAAATTTGAAATATTAAGAATTATTTCACCTGTACTGTCAAGTTCAACTAACTCCCGGGAGTAATTTTAAATCATGTCAATTTATATCACTCGATACTATAAGTAACATAAATAGTAAGCCATAAAATATATGTAGACTAATTAAAGGAAACATCAAAAACGGTCTCTCAAATCTCAGTTGGACAAATATTGGTTGATATAATTGAGCTGTAAATTAATGTTTTTTTATGACTTGCTATACTACCCATAGGTACAAAAGTATACGCGCGTTAGAAGCTATAATTTGGCATAATACATGAATGAATTTATTTAGCAAGCAAATAATTAATAGAAATAAAATAATAAAATGACTGGAGCGTGATTATAAACGCGATTGGTAAAACCTAAATTCAAAGAAATAATTCAATTTTAAATAATTTACAATATATAAGGCAAATAAATACATACGAAAATCTAACCTCACTTGTAGAAATACACTTAAAATATATTTTTAAAAACTTATAAGTACTATTTTTACAGCGAATATACACAATAAATATTTTTTTGAATATATGAACCGTCATTAAATTTCAATTTCTAAAAAAAAATATTTAAAAGCACAGATATGAATACAAAACACTTGTGCATTTACAAATACCTCAGTAACTATCATGAAAATAGTATCAGTCACTACACGCGAACGCATCGTAAAAATTCACTCTCATCATTTTTTTTCATAACGCGCCTAATGAAATAAAGCTTAAAAATCTCTAAATAACACGGTTTATTTATTGTAATCTATAGGTATATCAACAGCTGGTGTATCAAAATTGTTGTACAATATCGAAGTGTTTCTTTTTTAATGTATAGAATGAAAATATTGATAGACTCCAAATACATCGACATTATATATATATATATATATATATATATATATATATATATATATATATATATATATATATTTATATATATACACACATATATATATATATATACATATATATCGATACATTTTTGCATGTTCCACATCCCTTATAATTTGCGCACTAAAGATCTTTATAGATATTACGCGAAATCTGGAGAGAATTTAAAAAATTTCGCCTGGGATAAAATTGTACTGTGGTCTAGGTGTAATCGTATTATAATACGTCTTATTCTATAATTATACCTTCATATTTATATACTCCTCTGAAAATCGGTTTAATAACAAAATAAAAATAAATAGTTAAACAAAATTAACAATCACTACAGCTAACTATTGTTACTTATATTACAAGTTAAAATTTCAATAGTAGTACTCACCGACGACGATATGGACATCGGGGCTGTATTGCTAAAGTTTATGTAGCTGGTCTAGATTAGTTCTAGAATAAACCAGTCAATAAAAACTTTTGGATCCATGGCCTACAGTCGATTTACCAACGACGTAATCATAATGCAGTAGCGCCGAGACAATAACTCTTTACTGAATACCTGCTAGATAAGAAATAGGAATATAATAGCTACATTCCCTGACGGATGTAAACAGATTATAACACGAAGCAAACAATGTGGAATTAAACGCTGTAGATAGTTTTTGCTGAAATTAATAAAGCCGAAACGAGAAGCGCTCCGAGCGGGACGTCTTAAACACAAGTATTTCACCTATGACTTCACTTATTTAAATGCATAGATACTTATATTAAATAATGTGAAATAGCAACATATGCCCATTAATTGAATTTATCTCAAATATGTTTCCTTGTTTTGTTTAATTGACTGGTAATACTTTTTTATTGTTTGATAATTTTTACAAACGAAACGTTTTCTTGGACTTTCGTGGGTTTTCGTCACTTGCACCGACAATAAAATACATTTGGTATTGTTCTTAAGATAAAACGATAATATATGAATGCACTTCTGTACACAGTGTTTATTTTACTTTTAATAGTAATACTAGTAGTATGTAGAAATTATAAACTTTTTCATCGCAAAAGATGGCACTTTGAAGAGTTCGAGTAAAATAAAAGACAGTCAAATAAAGCTACTGACAGACCCGATACTTCGAATAAATTGAAAGTGATTAGCACAGAATGTAGTTGAGATAATTAAGTTATATTAATTTTTAATTGTTAGTTTCATACGTCGTCTACGTGTTATAACCGCTTTTTATTATTAAATCGAGTTGGATATTAATTTTTCTTTACTTTACGTCAATTCCAAATAATTTAAGCATTGCTATTTCATTATATCCGCAAACAAATTTGAGAACTATTTTTTTTAAATTTGGTTAAAAAGTAATTTTATGTCACACGCCACGAAATACTATATCTACGCTAGCATACAGATGGTCATGTGACTGATGACGTAGTTTCGTTTAATGCAATAGATAGCGCTCGTGCATTGGCGCTGTAATTTATATTTGTCCGAATGTTCCTTTGAACGTATCTTGATATTTAATAATAATAATAATAATAAATTTTTATTTCAGATTTTTACATCCATATAATATTAGTAGATACAATAGCAAACTTACAAACTAATGTTAGTGATAATAATAATAAGTTAATGGCAACCCGGTTGGAGTCCCCGATGATGGTGACCGGCTATACGACTGCGTGCAGCCGTATCCACCGAGCCAGCACCGGAGAGTCCCACCCGTCTGCCAGCGCGCTTAGCATGTTATTGGGACTGCCGCGCGTACGGTGCATAATGGAAGCGCGCCGATTGCGCATAATGGTCGCAAACCCGTCTGTGTCAGCCAAAGTGAACATCGCGGAGGCACTACAGTAACGCGGCAGTCCCACCAACACCCGGAACGCATTATTATATTGCACACGCAGGTCGCTGTATGTCAGCTGCGTAAAGTGGACCCACAGGCTGCAGGTGTAAAATGATTGATAATATGCTTTAAAAAGCGCAATTTTGACAGTGCCTGTGCACCATGAAAACCTGCGGGCCAACATATTGCATAGGACAGACAGCGTCCTACGCTCTCTTTCAACATTCTTATCGTCCTTAAGGTCCTCAGTGACTCAGTGGCCCAAGTATTTAAATTCCTCAACTTTCTTTAGAACTGTACCACAGAGAGTGAACTTAGGGACAAAAGTGTATCGATTGTTGTCCGGCCTGAAAATCATTATTTCACTTTTCTTCGTATTGTATTTCAAACCATAGGTCACCGCGTAGGACTCACAAATTTTAAGAGCCTTCGTAGGGCACCAATCGATGGGCTGAGCAACACCATATCTTCTGCGTAGCTGATGTTATTTACATCATACTCCATCTAAGTGACATCCGACACCAGTGCTGCTGAGCTCACCGATCAGTCGGTCGACATACAAGCTGAAGAGGGTGGGAGAGGTCAATCAACCTTGCCTCACACCACAATCCAGCCCGTATTCACACGAAAGAGATCCTGCCCATCTCACAAAATTCTTTTGATTGCTATACCAGCGCATAAATAATTGTACAATTTCCCTAGGTAAACTAGTTTCCTGTTATAGCTTATCCCACAGGACATCGTACGAAACAAGATCGAAGGCTTTTGATAAATCGAGGTAGCATGCATACACCGGGGTTTTCCTTCTCCTGTAGTACTGTACAGTCTGCTTGAGACACAAAATAGCAATCTCGGTGGAAAGACCGGGCCTGAAGCCGAACTGCGCGTCGTTTAGCGAGACGTGTTTATCCAGGTGTTGACCAAGCAGACTGTCCAGCACTTTAGCGACCACTGTGGCTAGAGAGATCGGTCTGTAGTTATCCACATCCGATACATCACCAGTTTTATTTGTTATGATTGGTACGACTATAGTACGCATCATATTGTCAGGCAAGTAGGAGTGGTCCAAACATAGATTAAAAAAGGTGGAAAGCATTTTGGGTAGATGTACACCTGCATGCTGTAAGTGCTCGATGCTAAGGTGGTCGTGACCCGGGGATTTGCCCCTCACCATGCCTTTGATTACCGATGATACTTGAGGTCGTGCGGCAATAGCCACGTCTCCTGCAGCGCCACAATATCAGCCGAGCGATAAAGTTTTCTAACACATTCCACAGATCTAATCACGTTTTTCCAGTTAAAACTTACTATATTGACGTTATTCATAACTTAGAACTCATAACATTATCGCGAGACACAGGGACATTTTTTTTATAACCCCTGGTCATGTTTATAAATCGACGATAGGCCACCCCCTTAGGCCAGAAGTCGTTAGCAATTAGCAGTAAGAAAAGTTGTTAGCAATTCTTTAGGTACGAATATTTTATATGATTCATAATCTTTCGCTAACTCCATGTCCACTTTTTCAATTTTAACTTCAATTTTAACCTTTTTCATAATATAGTTACTGACGTCACACACAGAGACGCCTTTCGCCACATTATATACGTATATAGGAATTTTAGTTTCCGCAGCCATAAAATTAATTCCAGGTTCAAGAATTGCTTTTCCACGCTTCCCAACGAAACGGTTTCGTGACCTTTTGTTTTGGACGCGAATCCACTCCTCATTCAGGGTCTTTTTTTCCACTTCCCTTCTCGAACAATCTCCGCCATAGACTTTTTCTTGGATAATGTTTGGCTTGACGCATTTTTGTCGCCCGTGTGTCCCTTAGTTGCATCGAGTAATAGCGGAGAAGCGGCGACCGCGGGGGACAGCGACGGTGAGTGGGGCGCGGTCGCACCGACGACAGGCAAAGCGAGTGACTCACTCAGCTGACTGGGGCATTGCGTCACCCTATCCGCGTTCTGTTGTGTGACGGTATGCGGACTTTGCTGATTTTATTGCAATTTTTCACTACTACCCTCCATTTTCTGATGCTCAATAATTTCGTGAAAATTGGATTCTAATGTGGATTCAGATGCTGTTTGTTGCTTGTAGCACTCATTTATGTCTTCATTGCACAGCGGCAGTCTCGTCGGACCACTATCGCGCTCAAAACCCTGGACAAATGCACTTCTTCTGGAGTTTACATGACCTCATCCTGAAGAAAGGTTCTGCATCTCGTTTCTCAGCTGATCCATCTGCTTAGCAGTAGCATAGTCCTCTTTCATCATCTCTAATTCCTGACGTAGCTTGACCATATCTTTTAAAAGCCTTGTCACGCCGACATGGTCAAATAGAACTGGAGGTAATTTCTGCAGGTCGCGGGCCACGAAGACTGGAATGTCCTCGGGATCGGTACCGCGGATCACACAGATGATATCGTCTATATCTCGTGCATTTTTGTCCGCCTTCCTACGCGTTATCCTACGTTTTGTTAACGGCAAGGATTCAAAAAATAACTTTTTCCCCGTTACAATTTCACTTTCGGAAAAAGGACTCGCACAGATTCTACTTATACTTTGATCGCCCATAAAAGATGTTTTATTATGGACGAAGGCTAACACTTCGTTAATCACCACATTACAATTTGCACATTTAACCACTGAGGACATTTTTAATTTCCGATATCCACCGTCACGCGCAATAGTCGACCGTGCGTAAGCGCGAGTGCGGCGAGACGACCGTGCGTAAGCGCGAGCGCGGCGAGACTGATATTTAGATCAATGAATGGAAATAACAAAAACAACTAACTTAGCTATTCATTCAAATTTAATTATTCCAAAATGCCTGGATCTGAACGTGCGGGTTATTAATGGTTGCGGAACGCAGTATCACGAGTGGGCGTGAGTAATAGTACGTGATTAATAAATAAATTGCCTTAGAAATAATGAATAGATAATTCATGTCTGAATGAACAATCAAATTTATAAGCAAACTAAATTAGCTCTGTATGTAGCTTTTTGTAAATAATCTTTTATGTAGTCGCCTAAGACAGCAGAGCATATGCTCTGGATGTTTAAGCTATATATATAAATGCATATTTATTTTCAATAATAATATTACAATAATTTACACAGGATAAAACATTTGATATAGTTCAATAAATGCAAAAAAACTATAATTTTTTTTTATTAACTACCGAATCATAAGAGAAGGTTAAAAATTTGAAAAGTTGAGTGGATTACAGGCGATAAAATCGACACAACTTGGAGGCCGAGAGCAGTTTCCAAGTATAAAAAAGCCAGTTTTTATAGGAAACTCCACATAAAAATTAAATTGTTTGAAACTTAATGAGCTTCTATTTTGATAATTAATCGATAGAAAAATGAATCACTAAAATTTGTTAAGGTCTGTAGTTTGACCGCATATACGTACTTCCGTATAAATTTACAGACCAAAGGACGAAGATGATTTCTTAAAGGCAAATTTAGATCACAACGAATATTTTAAAAATTCCAAAATTTTGTTTTTCGAAGATGACTTCCTCTTTCCCAACAGCTTCATTAAAAGTTTATTACATTTAAAATTAACCTATTTAATTACTTATATTGTCAAAACTCGAGGCAGGCGCGCTAGTCGACAATAATGCAAATACCCATGTGGCGTGCAACATGTTTGTTAGAACAGCGGTCACTTGCAGTTAATGGTGCACGGTGTAACGTATTTTTATTTCAGTTGTCAGGAAGATTTTTTTTCACAAAAACTTCAAAACGATTTTTGATTGAGATTTATTAGCGAGTCAGTTATGAGTATAAAACCAAAATGAAGCACCATGGACTGTGCAACAATCGCCTTTTCATGAATATATCGAGGACGGCTAGCCGTAGAAAAGACACTTTTCGTAGAAAAAATAAAGACCTTTGATTTTAGTCTTAAATATTTTTTGTTAACTTAACATTTTAGTGTTTACGCTATAATATTTTTTTGATTTGTATTCACTAGAAAATTCAGTATGGCGCCTGAAGTTATGCATCTATTGCTACATCATTGGGGCTTGAGAACGACTGGTTCTAGGAAAAAATGTATGCAAAAGAGCTTTATTCGTTTAAATTATTATTTTAAGATTAATTGACCTAGAAAGTTTTTACTTTCCAGGAAAAATTTGTAACGCAATTGCTCTAACCCAGTAATTGCGCTACATAATATTGATCTGAAAATACTGACTTTACGTGAAGATATTTCTACAAAATAAGAGTTAAAAAAATCTATTAAACTTAATGAAACGCTTATTGATCATCATAATGATTGCTTGTTTTTGAATTATTAATTCTTAAAGTAATAGTTACATGCTCCTATCATTTTTCGAACGAGGTAATAAACAGTGAGGAAACTGGTTAATTAAACTGTCACTTTCTTCATTAGCTTTACGTAACAAGTTTAACGAATACAAATATGATACTTTATCAAGTTACATTTATATTCACGTTTACTGTATCTTGACGCGGAAGATTCAAATTACATATACATTTAAAACGATTCACTTGTTTTTTACTATAATATCTTGTGATGCAAAAAATTAGGAGTGCGTGATATATTCGCAATACTTGCTTTTGACATCAGTTTTTGACGTGATCGTCTTGTTTATCGTGATATTATATTCAAGTTGTCTCTATGTTGGAGCAATTTAGTTTCAAAAAATGGTGTAGTTTTAAATAAAAGTGTAAATTTTATATGAATAAAATCATAAATACTGTTTCTCTCTCTTCTCTTTCAATTCCGAGAAAGATATATAGTTTATCACTTAAGAAATCAAAACTTTTATTTTTGAAAAAAAGCAACAATTTGGTTGTTTGCGCTACTTCTAGTGATTTTAAAATTTTGTTCATGGATAGTTGTTTCAATCTGATTATTTTGCTCAAGGATTTATTGATTTTTATATTATGCATTTTGAAAGAACAAAAAATAGGTAAAAGAAACATAATCAAGTTTCTTGGGAGATGAATCCACACCATTCCAACTGCAATTGCATATATTTGCAATTTGATGGATGTGTTATATTTATTTTTGTGTCGGTTATTATAGAAGACGTGGTTAAACACCGGACATACGGCATTATCAAATGTTTTATGTGAAGTAGAGCTTCTAAATTTTTGCAGCTGATGATAGTTCAAACAGAATAAATGGTTCTTAGCTTTGTTTAGAATAGGAAATATATGTGGAGTTTGGGTTTTCATGTATTACGTTAAATGATCATGAGTATATTGGTTACGAATTATATTTGCTACAGAATATTGAGATGCAGAAATAACAAATAAAAACTTTATCTCTAGGTAAAATAAACAAAACTATCTACAGACACATACACCTAACACCAAAAAAAAATCAAAATTATTATATCTACATCTCCTTTATGGATACCTCCTACGATGATATTTTCAGCAGGCGTTTAACAACATAGTTATTTTAAAGGTTAAATTATCCCTGATATCCCAGATCTCTTTGAACTTTTAAACGCCCACACATTTCCATACATAGTGATGATGATATTAAGAATAACGATAGTGTGTGTAGGTCGGGTCAAATAAAATTGCAAGTTGAGGAACAATTTATGTGTAATAAGGAAGTTTTTAATTTTTATTTAGTTTTTAAGTGTTTGTCTATTTTTATTATCTCAGGTAATTTTTAACCAAATGTTAAGTACATATTAAAAAAGAACCTTCTTTAAACTACATTTTATGTCGCTAATCTAAATTAAAACTCCACTAGATTACACCAACTTTATTTTTACGTTATTTTTTTCACAGTGGACATTATTTTGTGTTAGGTTCAACTAAACAATTATCAAATATTACGCGATGAATCGCATGCAGAACCTAAAAAAAAATTCGTGTTTAATTAAAAAAATTGAATTTGGATGTAGCTTACATTCATTTGAAAAAATTATTGAAAATTAACTTGAATATATGTTATTTTAAATATTTAAAATAAAATTCATTTTTTTGTCTTTTGCAAATTTTAATGCGATTATTTTATTCATATTTATAAATGAAATTACTTACAATGAATTTCATAGGACCATGCAATAGCACTTTGTATAAAACATATGTTTACCTTGGCCTTTTTGTTTCCATATTGGGTTAAATTAAAATTATCATTTTAATTTTTAAAAATATGTTTCTGATCAAAAACTCTCCTCGGATAAAGACATAAATAGAAAAGAGTATACACCTGTCGTAATAGGAAACAAACCAGGAACAATCATTAAAAATATAAGGTAGAAAATAGTACAGATCAACCAGGATTTACCATCACCTTATACCTAGGTGACGTCGACATATTAAAAATATCAACTATTTGGCAAAATTCTTACTGCGGAATAATGCTTATTGATCAATAAAAACAAACATATTGCCATACGTATTCAGCTTTCGCCCAGAACTTCGATTCAAAGCCGAGCTTAAATAAGACACAAAGCTCCGAGCGGCTAACGACTCGACTAGTGAATCATATATTGCGGTAAAAACTCAGTGCGTCTACCGAGGCGATATTTAGTTCGGCGTCCCACGCCGAGCTCAATATATTCGTTGGGTTGAATGGGAAAGCTTTATGGTTTTATTCACACGTGTTAATCGTTATATGGTTTTTTGTGTCACTATTAAGGTCGCAGCTTAGACATATTTCTTTAAAAGTAGAGTTTTATTAGATTTAAGAAGGAAATTATATTTACTGCACTGCATATAAAACACAAGCTGCGTTGTGATTGGATGTTTTTTTTGACTGTGATAATTTTCTTACATAATTTATTTATATATACCATCGCCATGATTTTTTCCAATTATTAAAAATAGCGGTTTCGCTGGTAGAGGGTAGAAACACGTGAAAAAATAATAACTAATTTAAAGCCTAGTATTTCGTAGCCGGATTCCGGAATTGAAAATGTATTCATTACGTACCACCTATATTTATAAAATAGCTACATAACAGTGCACTATACACCGAGGTAAACTATTTTCAATGCAGAGAAGGTACCCTAAGAATTTTTTTAAAGATTTTATTTCTTAACTTTGTGGGTTTAATAATGATGTCAATTTCAGTTTTAAAACATTAACAGTGTGCCAGTGAAATGGTGAAAATATAAGAGATTCTAACACGGTTATGATACCCTAAAAGGATATTGGACAAATTTGTGCCATTTCATCACAGCCATTTTAAACATTTTTGATAGATATACCATTCATACCTTTAAATTTATTTGGATTAGTACTTTAGGGGAAATTAAATGAGTTATGAAAGTAAACCAAACTAGAAGTACGGTTTTACTAGCCTTCTGTGCCACGTATTTGAGTGTAAAGGTGGAGAACGAAGGAGGGAGGGGAATCGAATGCACTTGTGTGGGAATATCCCAAGTGTATCATGTAGCGGTACGCTATTATATTTTTATTAATAAAAATTAAACGCAGGACAACGTCCTAAAAGAAAAAAAAATCTACACCGAGAAACCTTAATAAAATAATAAAATTGCACTCGTGCAAAGTCGGCCGGCTCGCCAGTAAGTTATATTTGAGCCAAGTGTTTGAATAATTTATTTTCATACAAGTAATTTAAAATTTAAATATACCATTTAGTAGACTTTATCAATTACCTAAATTTTTAATTACTTTAGGAACCGAGGAATCTTCAAAAACGGGGGAGATGTAAATAAAAGGAACTTAAATAATTATGTGAGGAGGAAACGTATCGTCTTATGGCTTTCGCTTTGGCGTGATAATAGAGAATAGTTGATCAAGTTTTTAATCCCGGAGTGAAGTTTTTCAAGTCGAGCGACGTGAGAAATACGTTCGAATTATTTTACTCCCATTATTATATTCATCACCTTCAGTAGACAAGAGTTGCTTGACTTGCAGTCGTATTGCAAGGATGATATATGCAATGAAATTCCATGCAATGTTTTGTACCTCTCCCTTATATGGCGCTAGTAAGCAATCTAAAATGGTAATTATTGAAAAAAGAGTAATTCGCACACAAAAAATATCTATATACACAGGAATCTGAATTGGTAAATCCAACGCCACTAGAATAAAAATCTTGAATTTTAACATCTACAATTAAGTAAAGATTTGATAATATTTCATTGAGATTACGTAAGTAAGTAATTCCACATATCGTCGGGGAATGGAAACCCGAGAAAGAAAATGACAATATACTTACCGCTTAAGTTCCAATACATAAGCGGATATTATAGAAAATATACCCCCATATTCCAGGCGTACAACGAGTGGACTCGTCCATATGCTACGATCATAGTTCATTATAATGTTCACAAGCCTTAATGCTCTGTAAGAATGTACCATGGAAGGAATTTATGGCACTTAAAAAGTTTCTGAAGTAAGATTTAATTTATTTAATATTATTCGGAGGAATTTATAAACCGGTGAAATTTCTAAACTCCAGTTAAGGAGTAAATGTAGGAAATACATAAATGTCTTAGAATCGTGAGCAAGGCAAAGTTTGAGCAGAATAATTTTAAAATATTGTGTATTTGTTTTTTAAAAAATACACAAATGAATCGAAACAACACATCAAAAAACATCAAAAATCCCTGGTGGCAAGTATTTCGTTTGCAAAAATAACTGTAAATAAAACAATCAAACAAAGTAAGGCGAAAATGGAAATAAGTTAATGAATTATTATTAAATTTAAAAATATTTGCATGCAATTAAATATAATGGTTAAAAGTTATTAAAGAAAGAATCATATTATTTCAATGTTATTTAATTCTAAAATTATGATGTTGGTAATTGAAAAAAATGATTATTGAAACTTTGTTAATTTAAAATAGTCTTTTTTATTTTTTCTGGAACTAATTGCTTTAGAAGAAATAAACACATTTATTCCAAGGATAGAGCCACTTTAAAAGCTTGAGTTTGATGTTCAGAATTAGTTTTGAGAGATTGATCAAAGCTAATGCAATTTTATGAAAAGGTTTTATATTAATATTGATAAACATAAAATTGACATTATGCGCAGATGTCAAACTGTATGTAGGATTCCTTGAAAATGATTGTGTCTGGATATTTGGTCCAGGATTAGTAACACATTTTATAAACATATAAGCCAAAAAAAATGTGTAAAGATTTTGCAAAATATTTATATTTTGAAAATTTATGATACTTGGAATTCGATATAAAAATGGCCTGATTCAGAAATTTTTTTCACAAAATTTCTGAAAAATGTTTAGTTAAAAATATAAAGTTTTTTCTAGGTAAACCCAGCAGTAGCTAAATTAACAAATAAATTAGGTGTTAATATGGATAAATAAAAGGGACAAGATAAGATAAGAGGGAACATGACTGCAACAGAGATCACGTGCAGAAAACAGTTTTAGACAAATGTTAAGTGCCAGTTTCTTCCATTGTTTGGTAGCTTGTACACTAAAGGAATGGCCGTAGATTTGAATATAAAATTTATATAAAATGGATCGCAGGGATTTTTAAATGTATTCAAAATGAAACATGGATCATTAAAATTGCACTGTATGTGCACGTATTTTCATTCAGTTCAGACATATTTTACACTTGGAAGTATGGTTATATATTTTCATGTCAAATATATAGAGAATGCATAAATTTCGAAGACTTCCTAGTTTACTTCACCGATATTCAATGAGCACACAATCAATAAAGTGTAATAAAAGCGTTTGATGAAGGTGGATTTTAATTTTGGTTGGAATAAAGTGAATATGCTGCGACTCATATTATTTACTTGAGACAGCCAGATTAAATTTTGGTCGATCGGTAGGAACCTGACCTAGGTCTTTGATTGTTGAAGAAAAAAAATCACAGCGTCGTTCAGCATTGGCTTTCATAGGTTTGATAGGAAAATTTTGGAAAAGAACCCCAAAATCTTAACATATAATATCTTATGACTTACCTGCGTTTGATAAAATGCCATTACTTAATATTTTTGAGCTGATTAAGCTATAAGACAGAGATCGACTTTAAGATTAGAGATGGCAGTTGGAAGAGTAGAGAGGTCTTTGTGGATTTAAATTTGTAGATATATAATTTAAAGATAACATACAAATGTTGATTATAATGAAGATTCAAAACAAGGGTTTATAAATATTGAAAAGAACAGAGGAGAAAGAACTCCACCTTAAAGTATTACAGCCATTAATTTAGTCCATTTAGAATAAGTATTCGAAGATTTAATACAGCTTACGGTCATAATATAAGATTTGGACGAATATAAAGTTATATGAGTATAAAGTTATATATTTCTGAAATATTGATAAATTTTTCGTCACAATAATGTTAGAAAAATGTATACTTTAAGCATATTTTATCCTAATACTATCTTGACAATAACATTGTTTATAATTCAGAAATTACATTTTCGGATAGTCAATATACTCACTATCTAAATTCACAAAGTTGTTTTGTTATGTGTAATTAATGAAATCTTCAATTATATAAACAATAACGTAATTTATAATTTTTGACAAAAGCTTTTACAGAGATAAAATTATTTCCCTATTTAATTCTTTGGGCTTTTGGGTGAAAAATAAGGAAAATTCAATCTTAGGATGGTCTGCATTTTTTAATGTTATCCTCCAATGTATAATATATAATACTGCAAGCAAAATAGATAATAGTTGGAGGGCGAGAAATTCAGAGGTCATGATGTAATGATAGTGACACAACGAGAGTGTGGTATGATGAGGAAGCATAGTCCGATCAAATGAATTTTCCACACGTTAATTTTGCTATGTAGATTCGAGAATTGTCAGATAAAAAATACATTGCTTTGATTTATTGGAAATTTAGCATTGACATTGCTGATATTTCACCCTTAATATTAAAGGAAATTTATCTGTGAATTGAAATGAAGTCTATTAAAGAAATTTTCAAATTTGGTTTGTTTTTTACCCCTGTCAATCAGTTGAATAGAACATCAAATGCTCTTTCCATATTCTAATAGAGAGTTATGATAATTTTCTATAGAGAAGTCGCATTTTATATAGAGATTCTTATATAAGTGGCTGGAAAAGTACTGTATATATTTGTTACCAATAGAATATTAAAAAAAAAACTTGTGAATTAAGAATAGAACTTGCAGTACAAGAGTTTGGTTCACAATTACGTATAATGGATTACGTTAAATCATTGAAGGTTGTGTAGTATTTAAATGATATAATTTAAAAGTATCAGTATTATTTTTCTCTAAGTTAATATATAGCATAATATATCTATTGCAAGTGTAAAAGACATTGATTCCTCAAAAATGATGAAGTATAAAATCATAACAATTTTTCAATTAACTGCCAACTTCTTGTAATTTTATTTTTTGTCAAGAGGCTTTGAAATTTTAATACTTTCGACGTCATTTTGAAATGAAACTATCTGACTGCTGGGACCTTAGTTGGTAACTACACAGGGAAGGTAGCCGCAATTAAGAAACATTCGCTGGACTGATATTAACCCATATTTGATCCGCATAAAAGTAATACCATAATGAAAACGTATGGAAATTGAAAACATTAAAAGTAGTATTATTTAACACTCATTAAATCATATTAATTACATGTCTATGTGCATAAATGAAGTTAAGTAAATTTTGTCTTTCTTCCGGTAGGAATAAGATACAAATTAGAAGCAGGAGTGGGTATAGACTAAGGATAACCACTAAGTTCGTTGCTTTTAATTTTCGTGGATAATCGGCTGCTATTCGGGTAACAACCAACTGAGGACGGTTAAATTGTAGAATCACCGGCCAACGTAAGTAAACCATTTTAAGTACTTAAGGTTTATTGACAACCCAGGCGGTATGAATTGCCGGGTGTTTTTAGATGTGCTACACCACAAGAAAATGCCGATAATAGTAAAAAAGAACATATTTAAAACAGCGATCCGCCCTACACTCAGACATGCCAATGCAAGGTGCTGGAGGTATCAGTCTACGTGACAATGTCGGCAATTATAATTTGTATCTTTGGTTGTTTAAAGATTCTATATTCTCGGAAGTTTTAAGATCATTTCAATCGAGAACAAATTCTCGGAACCTTTACTTAGGTGGTATGGCTGCTTTATAATAAAGCTGGAAATTAACATGACCTGAATAGTTCTAAAAACGTAAAATCATCAGCTTGAAGAAACGACAAGATCATCCCTAACTTGGATCTCTGTATCAATGTCGACTCAATACAAGTCCAAATCAACGACTCGACAACGATATATATACATATATATATATATATATATATATATATATATATATATATATATATATATATATATATATATATATAATACTTAAAAGTAATTGTGTTGTACTCAAAAATTACTGAACATATTTTATCGTCGTAAACATACACATATATCGTAAAAACATTAAAAAAACTAAAATAATGCATATTAATCAGCTTATATTAATAAGCAAACAATTAAATACATTATCACCTATATCAAATATTATGTAACACTACAGAATACTAAAAGTGATTTGCTGTTATTGATTTAATTTTATCATAAAGCTCTTATAAAATTAGTCTTCTACGTGTGCAGTTTGCGGGTGTAGTAACAATAATATAATATAAGCAATAGAAGGATAAAGATATGGGATTATAGTTTAAGGAAATGGATTACAACATGCAAACGAAAGGATGTGGGTAATTAAAAGAATGTGATTATTGCAACAGGATCTAAGTGATTAATCTAGAGCAATTTGAAATGATTTATTTTAGAAATGAAAATTTGCTGAGCCCCGGAAACGTGCTAATAACCATAGCTAATTTGTACTTTGTACACGTCTGAAGGTCATTCAACATATAATACAATTTCTTGCAGTTTCAATCAGGCTCTATGCCCACATGAAGTGTGGGAATATATGTAGTTTAACACTATTAAAAGTTTGACATTTGACATTTTTGATATGGAAAAATAGTCTACAAAAAATCTCCGGTCGCAATTATTTAATTAAAAAAAAGTTATTTGAAAAAAAATATCTTGTGATGTTTGTTTATTCTCGAAATTTTGAATATATTTGAAACCATAAATCTATCAAAATATATTAAACACCTAACATATACGAAAGTATAAACGTAAATAAATAATGTAAAAATATAAATTTACAATACATTGGAAGGGTATCAAATCTGTGACATAAGTCACCACTTTGTACAGATGGACATGTATTATAGAAACTAATATATAGAAAAGTTAAGAATCTGATAAAACTAAACGTGAAATGTAGAATGTTATTGTTATATAAAAAGTATGAAATCTGCTATGTTAAAAAATATGTTATAATTTGTATTTATAAAATATTTAATTTTAGTGAAATATGGCGATGACAAAAGCTTTGTGCATTACTTTTTTATAAAATTTGTTTATTGGATTGTTTTTTAAAGTTATGCTTTTGATAAAATTAATTATTTTTAATAATGAAATATCAAACAAAGTTAATATAAAATAAACTGAAAAATGATATCATTCGCTTAAAAACGTAATAGGTGGAAATAAAATAAGTAAATTTTATTCATTCACATCATTTGGTTACCACCACTTTCATTAGTAGTATAACAGGATAAAATAAAACTTCTAATGAACGCATTTATGGCTCTTGTTTCAAAAACGGTCACAAATTTGAAATATCAAATGAAATAACATTAACCAAAAAATATAATTTATTCTGTTTAATTTTGGTAACAAAATATTTGGATATTTTATTTTCTCTTTAAGAGTATTAATGGTTAGATATATTTTAACGTTAAAGCCATAAAATGTTCAATGATAAAAAAAGAAATTAACCGCCAAAGTCGATATAATTACCGATAATATATACATACTTATAGTTTTTTGGATGTTGGTACCATTTAAGTAACTCGTTGTATCTTAGATAATTGAAGTTATGAAGCAACATTGAATATTTTTTATTTAAATTTTAGTATATTTTTTGATAAAAACTGAATTACAATACGTAGCGACAAAATAAAAAATGAACTAAGTGAAAGAAAATCGTTTAGGAAATAATCTCTCGATAACAAAATGAGCCAGGCATGAAAATTTTAAAATCAATCTTTTATATTATTATAAAAGATTGATTTTAAAATTTCGGTAATCGGATCCGAAAATTTTTCATTAAATACGTTGTTATCAATACTTATTCTTTCGTATTATACATAGATGAAAACCAATAATAAACTTGGTCAAAGTAAATAAGTCCTTACATTAAAATTTAGAATATTTCTTTTAAAATAAATGATCCGATAATATATTACAAGTATTCGATTTCAACCCTTCGAAGATAATAGCATTACTAAATTGGTAAGAAAATCGTATCCGAAAGTTGTTTTATTTGTGAGGAAAGAAAGCATGGAACGGAACAGAAAGAGAATTCTTTCACATATTTTTTTAATAACGATTTGTACCAGTGATGTAATTTGTACCTGTGACGTGACTTAAAAACAGAATTTATTTTTAATTTTTTGTGATTTTGATTTTACTGATTCGCAGGTATTTTAAGTTTCCAGCTCAAAAAACGAAATCTATTTTAAACTTACTACAACACAGAACAGAAAATGTATTATACACCAAATTCAAGTCTGCAGTTGTATTAAAAGTGAAGCACGTTTTAAAGACTAAACATTAAACGTTATCTTTACCCACAATTAAATAAAACTACTTGATGTAGTATTATTTCTACTATCTTTAATTTCTTTACCACTATTAATATTTTCATTTAAATAGGTTTGACATTTAAAGGACAAAAATAGAACCTGTTGATTTAAAAAAAAACTCACATTTAGATGTTTTCTTATTCAAACAGGCACATTAACATTAGGTGTACGTAGTATTGCTATTAAATTATTTACAAATATTAATTTTACATTTCATCAAGTCAAATATATATTGAAGAGGTCTGAAAAATTATATTTTTTAAAAGAAAAATACATTTTCCATCATTTTCGTTAGTTTGACTATTAAAGTTATCTTTTAGGATTTTGGCAATTTCTGAGGGTCACATATATTTTGTTGATATTTTCAACATATTTATATATTATTAACTACAGCATAAAACCTAGCTATCATATCTAAAACAACCCCAACAGGTGGACACAGGAAGAAAGTTTAAAGATCTAGAAATGTGCAACATAGCACAATGCGAAATACTGAAGAAATGGTACATGTATAATGAAACAAAAGCTTAAACAGTTAAATATAAATGATATAGTGAGTCGTTTTAAATAGGTTCCATAACATTTTCAAGATACATATGTTTTAATGTGATTTTAAACTAATTACTAGCATTACCGCAAAATTTACAAATATTAGAGCAATTATTTTTGGCCATAAAAATAAAATTTTAAAAATGTCATTGAAACAATTGGCACAATCTTTTATATTTACATAAAATAATATGTCTTCAATCTAAATACTTTAAAATTTAAATGTACTATGACATCCAGATTGACAGAAACAAAAATCATATTTAATGTTTCTGGGTATGTATATCTATATAATAGGAAAATATATCTATTTAAAGTTTAAGACTTAACAACAAAACTAAAATACATGGCGAGATTAGCTGGCTTATGTTGACAGATGTGGACTATCAAATTATTTCCGACGAGCTGTTGCCTTAGCATTTGTATAACAATTGAATTTGAAACGAAGATCTTTTTTATATATTATGTAGTAAGAGAGTATCTCTAGTATAATCGAATAATTTTAGATACTTTAACTAGGTCTAGAAATACACAATCGACGGTAGTTTTTAATTAAGGTAAAAATTATTTACAAAATGTACACATATTAAAATTTTTCTGTTCGACTTGAAAACATTGTCAAGGTGGCAGAATAGAGGAAAAAATATACCCAGCCCTATTTGTTTACTGTAAGTATATAACTTGGTAATTTGATTAACTGCATATTTCACTAATTATTACTAGCTTAGGTTATTTAAACTGTTCATAATTTCGCTATATATGCCGTTGCTTGTATTATTGACAGAAATATTTCCATGTCGATTTTTGCCACCTTTCTCGTTTTTGTGTGATACGTGTCACTGATAGTTTAAAGTTGCCAGTCGAGCTTATTAATTGGTAATATAAAATAATAAAACAAATCTAAGAGTTTACAATCCTTTTCAGAGGCAACGTGATCTGAGAAAGATGGGTTTTAAAGATTTAGTCATTTGGTAGGGACGAGATATTCTGCGTTCTATTCATTAGCGGAATTTATTATTTAAAACGCCAAGTCGTTTTAATATAGTAGATTTTTGTTTTTAAAAGACTGTCTTAGTTCCCAGATACAGTGAATTATCTAGGCCCCAACGTATCCGATCTGCGACACACCTCACAAGATGTAATAGTTTTGCGGTTTGTTCCAAACCATTAGTGATGGACGATTCACTTTGATTAAGTCAAGAGAATGGAAGTTTAAAACGTTGATACATAGTTATCTTGGTACACATTTATTTAAATGTTGTGAGTGTATGCAAATTGAATTTATTCTGGAATCGAGATTAAGTGATTTTTGTTACAATTGACTCGGATCACATGTCAAACGTGAATACTTGTAACTCTATTAAATAGTTTAATTAGTTTTATTAAA
This sequence comes from Druceiella hillmani, assembly GCA_039881145.1. NCBI lineage: Eukaryota > Metazoa > Arthropoda > Insecta > Lepidoptera > Hepialidae > Druceiella > Druceiella hillmani. Next base: position 3,260,364 of record JAYKKI010000116.1, on the reverse strand, counting down.
ATAACATCTTTTGAATTTTGAACTAAGCCAATACCAGAATTAGTGGATGTTACTATAATTAATGTAGAGAATTAATTCTGTCCTGTGGATGATATGCTGAGCAGTGAGGCAGTGAGCATATCAAAAGTTTTTAATGTGACGTGGTATCAGTCTATTCTGGTGTTATTTGTTTAATTGATAGTTATGAAATGTACTTAAGTAAATGTGGAAGTATTACTTGGTTGATTTAGCGTCGCAAATATGCTCAATATCATTTCACAGCGCGCGATCTCCACGGGCGTCGTAGATTAACTTCCAGTCTAATTAAGCGCCTTAATCGCGTGTCTGTGAGACGCTGTACATACAGGTTGTCCCGTATGGACTAGACCAACGAAATTTTGGTTATAGAGTGGGTTATTATACTTACAAAATAATACGTTTTATTATCTTAGGCCTATTAGTTTTAGAGATATAATTTTATAATTTTTATTACTGCGCATAAAAAAAAATTTTTTAGGTAATATTACTCTTTCTGCTGCACCAAACGTGAAAAATGATTTTTGAAAAATGCTAATGTAAAAAAATGTACGTCAACCTTGTAAAACTTTGTTTCAAAATCAAAACAGTTTTTATTTCCTGAATCCAAACCATTTTACTATTACAAACAGTGTACTATTTATGATCATACCGCATTAATTATGTTGATTTTTTTTATTTCTGTTAATGCTAAAAATATCTTCCGCTATGTTTTATGCATAACCAGCATCTTCTTACAAAATTTCTTCTTAAACTTTGTAAGACCCCTTTCGTTGTTTTTTACCACTTCAGATACATGGCGTAATTTTTGTCTTAATTGTTGTTTATTATCGTTAGTAGTGTCATAGACCACCTCGTTGAAAAATCTCCACAGAAAATAGTCCAATCGATTGAGGTATGACGGACATGGTGGCCATGCAATTATACCGTGACGTCCTATCCATCGATTTGGGTAAGTTGCATTTAAGTATTCAGTTACTTGTTGCGAAAAGTGGGCCGGTGCACCGTCGTGCTGTAGCCACATCCTGTCATTTACATCCTATGGTATTTCATTCCACAGATTTCCAGTTTGATCATTCAACAGTTTGTCTCTTAAAAACCGTAGATAACGGACTCCATTAAGCCTCGGTGGGAATTCAAATGGAGCGATAATTTTGCCATCCAGGATTCCAGCCCACGAATTGACGACACCAAATTGATTTTGAAATACATTTTGCCTTGCTGTGTGAGGACTCTTGACGGCCCATTGGTGTAAATTGAAAATATTAAATACTCTGATTCTTTTAAAACATTATTTGTCGCTCCATACGATTGAATTAAGGAAAAGCGGATCTTGCCTGCATCGACGCAGCATCTCCCAGCAGAAATCTATGCGTCGTTGATAGTCAGCAGGTAGCAGTGCTTGCACTCGTTATACATGGTACGGATACAACTTATTTCTTCTTAAAATGCGGTGTACTGTTATTTACATGCCGAAAAACTCTGTAATCGGGATAGCGTTTTCAATTAGGGTGGCGATCGCAATTCGTACGTGCGGCTCGCGGAGCATTCCCATCACATATCCGGTAAATAAAATATATTTCTGCACATTTACGAGCAGTGTAGATCTGAGGCATTTTGCGATGCAGTTCATCAAACAATATCTAAATTACAAGCACAAACAAGGTCCAATTCAAGCCTAGGTGAACAAGTAAAAACGTGTGGTAGAGAAAAGATAGCAAAAAACAAGTTGTTAGCTTCGAGCGGTAAGCATTAAGCAAGTCACTAGAGAAGCTGTTGAGGGAAGGAGTAGAAGGGTCAATTGATAGCAGAGAACAATAAAAAGATCATATAAGTGGGAAAGATATAGTGTAACCATGTTACCTTTTTGGAATCCGTGTGAATTATAGATGTTTTGAAATAAAGTTCCACAAGGTTGCCATACATTTTTTTAAACTAGCATTGTTCAAATATTATTTTCGTGTTTTGTAATTAAAAAATACACAGGTGTCAGCGTTCAATTTGTATGCATTTTAAATAGGAAGACGAATATCGTCTTAAAGACCTTGGTTCATAAAAAATATGAAATAGCAATAATGACTAATAAAAAAATGTATTGTCTCGTATGTGTAATAACCCCCCCCCCCTATCACCGACATTTCTTATTCGACTCCTTACGGTGCACTGTATATATATATATATTTATCGTTCTTTTTAGTATATCCCTCTGGCTTGTTTCCATTATTCTAATCTCTGCTGGCTATGTTATTATGTGGATGGCATTTGTAGGCACGTTTTCATAACATCACTCTTAATACATATTTTTGTTATCCAGAATGTATGTTTAAAGCATTTTGGCTATGATTGTTTCACATTTTCAAAAATTAATTTTCAGTAATAAAATTTTTTATGTAACGAAGTGGTAAACAATTTAGAAGTTTGGATTAGAAATGTTTCGTTCGCTCATAAATTGTTAGGTCAGCAAGGTCGGTTATCAGTTATTAATTTTTGTTTCACTCTTCTTGGAGTCAGACTAATCGAAGGCAAAAGCATATATTTGTTAGATTTAATCGTGAATAAGATTGCTATTCTTTGCGGTGACTGGACTTCGATTAAATTAAAAAAAGTTCTAACCAAAGTTTTGGGTTTCTCGTTTCTGCCCATGTAAGTACTTTGAGAGGAAAGATCTTCATTAACGATTGATAAGTTAAAAATTAGACTAAGCTCTACTAATGACATTGCATGTGTAATCACATGGGTTGGCGCTGGGATTTAGAGCACCTTAAAGTTTGAAATAAATCATCTTGGCATTTGGAGGTTGAGAATTTCCCAAATTTTAGATAACAAACTATGACTTGAAAATTTATAAGGCTCTTGGTCGGTAAATGACAAAATTCTTGGTTCTTATATCACACAGTATATAAATATTTAGCAATATTTAAGATCAAAAAATTAATAATTTAAAATGAAAACAATTTTTTGATCAAAGAGAGGAAAAATAGCTATTTAAGGAAACTTTTGTCATGAGTTTAGAGCTGAATGTATTAATATTTAAGTAGGATAGTGGTAACCAAGTAGTTAAAAAACTGATCACTCCTATCGCACTTTAGTTGCATAATATTCAATTATGTTACTGAGCAAATTGTTTTCTCAGCAGCGATTAATAACAAAGTCTCTCCTAATATATTATTTCAAAAATTAAATAGCATCTTAAAAAAATCCATAAAATGCAACTTTCCCTATCAACGATGAAAGTCTAATAACCTTAGTCTCTTGGTGTATAAATAGCTCTATTCTTTTTTGGTAAATTATAAATTTTTTAATACGCAACGATATTAATACCAAACTGTCGAAAGAGGAGTGATAAAACTAACCGTCATTATTTAGCGGAAGTTAAAAATGTTGCTATCCTCCACCAGGTACAATAACAGTTATATTTGTACCTCAGTGCTGATAGGGCTATAACATTTCATAAACTGTCTTGTACGAAGACTGAGTTTTTATTTAAAAGCTATCGACAGTGTAATCAATGAGAACATGGTTCGTTATGTCTATATAAAAGTTTTTCAGATTAAAATTTATATAAGCTAATTGCAAAGAAAACTTCAAATATTTCGGATAAGTATATCTCTAAGAGTATTACAGTCTAAAAGTAAACATATAGACCAAAAGTTTAGAAGTGGAAAATAAGAGAGTTATAACATAGATTTTAATTAGAATAAAAAATAAAGCTTTTAAAAAGGAAATAATTTTGATTGTTAATAAGCCTGAATATAGTATCAAAAATATTAAAGATGGGTATAGAAGATGGGTCCATATGTATGTATGTATGCATGTGTTCATGGGCATATGCATGTATATATGTAGATTTGTATAAACATGTTTATTATATGTTGCAACTGTCTGTTCCGTTTTCAATAAATGAGATATTATTGATAAGAAATTTATCATAAGTTCGTGACATTTTGGGAAACATAGGATCATAGGCATTAAAAATGAGAAGATATTTTTTTTTATGAAAATGAAAGAAATGTCTTTTTATTCATGGCTAGTGCTTTCATATACGATATTTTAAAGAGTAATTCTTATTTAATACGTTAAAATTAATATTAAAATACGTGACTTACAATATTCTAACCTGTAATTAAATATGCCACGATTTTCGAGAATTCAATTTTTGCAAGGTCTTCAAAGTCTCATCCAAAAATCAGTTGACCATATCAGATTGCATGTTTAATCTTCTGAAGTACAATTTTTCAGTACTTTCAAATTGTCGTAATCTTTCTTATTGCTGTAAAATTGTCGTATAGATAGATTACGACAATTTTACAGTACTATCAAATTGTAATCTATCTGTGAATTTTGAAGAAAAAGGTTTCTTATATCACGTGTTTTATTTTAAGTCCGTAACAAGCCTATTTATTATAGTAATCACATACACCCTTCGTGTCGTTTTACGTCACATGTTTCGGATCCAGAATTCGATGACCATTTTGTCCAATTATGGTAGCTGTGATAAGTATTGTATTTATCAGTTTATATATGTATGCCTATAGATATATCCTGATGTAACTCTAAAGCTGGTTTAAATAATCTAATTTGGACAAATGTTCATTTGCTTTATTACAAATTTCTTAACCTCCCGAATATCCGTAGGTAGGTGATGCAAAATAGTGGCTGAGAGTAGTGTTTTTATCCAATGTGAAAAAATAAGAAGTTCTAAAATAATCACTATAAAACCAGATATTAAAGTTTGCTTCACGTGTGTTATAAACCAAAAAAATGTGTGAATTATTATTTAGCAAAAATGGACAATTTTAGGTTCACCCATTTGTGCACTTATAATAAAACATAAAATTTAGGACTGAAAATAAAAGGCGACTTCATTTGTTCAATAAGTACACGTCTGATGAAGATATAATATTGTGGCACATATAATGACAAAATATCGAAATATTTATATTGTACTACATATGATGACAAGATATCAAAATATTAAGAAACATAAATGAGCGTGAAATTCTAATTTTTTTCCGGAAACAATTCTCTAAATTATTTGACTTACGTAAATATTATTTATTTTTTTATTAGTTATATTAAGTTAATTATAATTTTGTTTTTACCGAAGTTGATTTGTGATTTTATACCAAAAAGACGATATAATTTTTTTAAATATTTAATTTCACGTAAAAATTATCAGAGAAGGGGCAATTTTTAACAGAAAAAATACTTAATACTATTAATTTTCACAGAAATCATCCATTTTTATAGATATAAGAGAACATATAACATAAGTCGCAGTCGGCCAAACACTAACTGAATATTGCGCGCCAGTGTACGTTTGAGCTAGCTGCAGACCTCAGTTTCTTAGTCGCACCGGTTATACATAGGAGCAGCTACACCGCGGTTAACCATTCACTCAGAATCAGTTGAATAATTGAGAGTGCAATAGTTTGTATTCATAAGTGTTAGTGTAGTAGAGTTGTCTACTTTTCAATTGTACATTTGAATACAGTCCCAGCGCGCCATGCAAAATCATGTACCTTGTCATACTCATTAATCTAATCTATAACCATTTTAATTTTCTCTATTTTATAAACTGTTTGCCATTCGTTCTTATCAACTTCCACCGCTTTATATATGTGAACATAAAAAAGTAAATAATTCTCTCTGCATATTATTGTAAATGTAAATCATCCAGTGTTAATAAAAACTGTCACAAGTATACAACAAATGTGGACGTAAAATATAACCCTTTTGGGCACCATATCTATTATCAAACAACTTTTTACTTTTCCTCTTATGTAAGTGTTGACCAGTAAATATTGGGGACATAACCATATACCTTGTTAAGGTACTGATGGGCATTTAAATTTTTAGTGCATTTATTTATATATTGGTTTATTAGAAATCCAATCCTTGCATCTCCTTCCTGAACCCCATTTGTATATCTCACAGTATGTTTTTAGTCTGTTAATTAATTTTTGCCATAAATGTGGGCAATTTTTCTCTTTTATAAATATATTACAAATTCCTGAAGCCTTGGTACAGTAGCCCCCTGCCAGCACTCATCATGCAGACGAGTTATTCATTGTAGTACTACAAATCCGATATAATTAAGCTTCAGTTTTGAAATATTTGTTCTTTTTCAATTCATACTGCTGTGTTTGCGTTTGCATTTTCAGTCTCACTATGGGGTTCAGCATATATACTTATCATATATCTGTAAATAGTTCTCCTCATCTCCTATAAAATCCTCTAACATATTTCCATAATAACTTTAGATTGTCTTGGTAGTTATTAGAATATTCAAGAATTTTACACTTTTTTTTTGTTTTCTTCTTTACACATCCCGAAAATTTATAGGTTTTGATGGCGGCTTCTCGAAAAACACATACACCTACCTATTTTTGGAGCCGCCAAATATTTCGTTCAATTTTCAAAACGTATTTTCAGGACTTTTTCATTATTCTTATTAACATCTCCGCATTATATTTTTATATCCTTTCTTCACTTCTTCGATTCTCCAGCTCATTTATTAAAACAACAATTGCATTTTCCTTAAGCATAACTGTAAAATGTATAATAAACATCCGCAGATGTAGTCAAAGTGATGTAGTCTCTGAATCGTTTTGATATTTCCTAACTAACCATTAGCGCATTATGCTCCGTCCTACATGTCATATTTACTTGTTTGCGTGCTTGTCCTTGTCTGATGTAAATGACAAGAACAAGCACGCATTTCAATGTAAATTATAACAGAAATTAACGATTTGAAAATAATTTCAATTCGTAACGAACTGATAAAACTGCAAAATTTTAGGTATAGGCAGGGCACGGTAGCCCCGATGGAAATTTTTGGGTTTGTAATTATATTAATAAGTTGGTACTTTCTATTATTCGGGGGGTTTAAAAATAAAATTTCATCATTTTTTAATTACAATGATTACGTCAGTCGTGTTTTTTTTTTGTAATTTTCAACTCAATACAATTTTACATCATTATATTTTATTCCCAGTTTCAGCGGCTAAGATATATGTATTCTAACAAAAACAAAATTTAAATCTGAAAGCGGAGTAACCAAGGGAATTTATTTATTGTGTATCTTGTGTAATTAAATATAAAACTTTGAACCGAAATTTCAAAGCAAAAAAAGCGACATCAAAATATTATTTTAAAACTTTTTGTCGTCCACGTATCTATCACATATTTAAGGACAAAAATAAAGTAAATCAACTCATTTTCCAATTTCACGCACGTTCGGTACAAAATGGTGCTATAAACTGATAAATTTTTCTTCCGCTATTGTATCGCCATGTGCCATCCTCTGAATTACCACCAAAAAGTACGAATTTTAATGAAGTATCCACATATTATAAATTTAATTATAATATTATTAATTTTGTATGAAAATGTAGGATAATACAATGTGTCTTAAAATTAATTCTCAAATCATTGTAATTGACTTTGATATGAAACCATTCTCCGTCTATAACATTGGCGATTATTATTAGTTCATGTTTTCTTTTGCGTAGAAAAATCTTCAAAGTACGTTTATGTTAAGGATTTCTTTCATGTATATGAAATATATGTGCGTAGTATCACAAAACACAACTATTATGCGATATATGATATATTGAAATTTCTCTATACAATTTAATGACAAGTATTTATATTTATATCTGCTACTTTTGAATGTACACTGAAGTACAAAAATTAAATATAATAATGTGTAATAAACATAAAAATGTAATGTTACAAAATTATAATTTGTACAGTATTATAAAAAAAATTATAAAATATGTAAGCGGAAAACTTTGTGTGTATATTTGTTCGCTCCATTTCTGGAATCACATGTCCGTATATATATATATATATATATATATATATATATATATATATATATATATATATATATATATACATATATATACAAATACATATACATATACATATACATATACATATACATATACATATACATATACATATACATATACATATACATATACATATACATATACATATACATATACATATACATATACATATACATTTACATTTACATATACATTTACATATACATATACATATACATATACATATACATATACATATACATATACATATACATATACATATACATATACATATACATATACATATACATATACATATACATATACATATACATATACATATACATATACATATACATATACATATACATATACATATACATATACATATACATATACATATACATATACATATACATATACATATACATATACATATACATATACATATACATATACATATACATATACATATACATATACATATACATATACATATACATATACATATACATATACATATACATATACATATACATATACATATACATATACATATACATATACATATACATATACATATACATATACATATACATATACATATACATATACATATACATATACATATACATATACATATACATATACATATACATATACATATACATATACATATACATATACATATACATATACATATACATATACATATACATATACATATACATATACATATACATATACATATACATATACATATACATATACATATACATATACATATACATATACATATACATATACATATACATATACATATACATATACATATACATATACATATACATATACATATACATATACATACACATACACATACACATACACATACACATACACATACACATAACATTTCTCAAACGATGCAAGGTAGGAAAGAGAGGTTTATCTACTGACTGATTATATCGATTACTCTGGTCGTTACCTCGAAATTAGTTTTTGAAAATATGGGAAATTGTCCATTTTTGAAATTTTAATTTATTTTATTTTATAAAGCTGAATTTTTTGAAAGTTGCGTCATTCTCTATTTTTTTCTTCAGCCATTTATATAAATCTTCTTTACTTTGAAAACATGTGATGTTTTTTAACAGTTTTATTGTGATAATTATAACATGGCAAGAACAGGGTTAAAAATAAGTTTAATGTCTATTTAGCGTAACTGTCAAAATTATTACATTAATTATAATTTTAAGTAATAGTTTTTTGTAAATGAGAAAATTGCAGAAGGAAATATTAATATCTGCGTCATGACGATTATTTTTACACACTGATATTTGTTTGCTGCATAGGTATTGCTGTATTTTAAATTTTTTTTTGTACATGGTCAGCAAATACATGGTTTCGATCGGTATATATTTAAAGTGCAATTGTTTTAAAGGATTTAAATGCTAGCAGCTACTTCACCATTTTTTAAATCACGGTATTTTATATGTGCCTTTTCTTTTATTTATATTCTCGCACTACCTTTATTCTGTTTTTTATTTTCATTATAATTCTATAAAATCTAAAGATTCACTTAAATTATTTTTTGTAATAAAGTGTAATTACTTCAGTTCATACAGGATGGGTATTCGATTAAGTTCACGATGAAGATTCTAAACGATGTAATGTACATGCGATTTTAGGATATCTGTGCCGTTTTTTCCTTATTTTTTAAGAGCAATTGGAATTTTGATATCTTTTAATATCTAGTTAAAATTGTTAAATTGTTTGTTCAGTGCTAACCATTTGTCTGTTCGCTCAATATACAGATCGCGATTTTTTTATTCTATTATCCTCTTCTACTTTCATAAACTAATGAAGTCTATTTTTCATGGAGAAATTAGCGCACTCATGAAAGTGCAAATGCGCACACTTACGTGTGTAGTTGCGTTTGTATGTGTGTATATGTATGTGTTTTGTATGTATATCATATAATCATCCGATGGTAAGCGCTTAAAGCTATATAATTTTTATTAAGTTTTTTGAAGAATTGACATGCGTATATCTTACCTAAAACTTGAATAAATTACGCGTTAATAAAATGATTAGTGTTTGTAAGCCCGTAAATATAAATACATAAAACGTCCCTCGATATATTAAGTGTTATTGCCATATTACAAAAACATATATACGTTTCGTGAGTAAGTGGCAATACTTTTTTGAGACAAGTCCCTTTTTTACAATAACCACCGTACGAATACGTAACATCTGTAAATACAAGCACAAATTCTCACTTTATATGGAAATATACAATAATGGTATTTTATTTCTAACGATATATTTTCTGAAACTACATTTCTTGTGATTTTTCTATACTAACTATATCCTATTATATTTCTTTCCTAGGTGTCAAATATAAAAGGTTTGGTGCCTGATGTTTCGGGCAGATTTAAAGGTGGCACTTCTTTGTATTCAATTGGAGAAGATTTTAATTTAGTACTACTTATTACCCAGTGAATGGATGATTATATGAACGATTACATCAAGTGAAAAAAATGATTAAAATTTCAAATTCAGATGAGATTAAGTGAAGCAATAAAATTATATTGATGAAACGCATCGACTTTTTGTGATAAATACAACCTCCAAGTCGACAGGTTTATTTATTATAGGAAAATTGGTCCGGAAGTGGATAATTTTCAACACATCTTTTCAAAATTCGCTTTTGTGCGTATAAATAAAGTGCGTCTTATTATTCAGCATTTGTATTAAGTTTTAAAATAGATTTGTCTACTTTCTAACGCAGTTTTTTTTAATTTGGTAAATTTATAACCTAAAATTAATAAACCCAGTTCTGGGGCTACTTGAAATGTGTATTCAAATATATCTGTTAAAAAATTGTAATGAAATGGGTTTCAAAACTTCAAACGCGTGCTTCAAATTTACCTAGCAAACCTGAACGAATTAAATTAGTAATTCGTAATCGCTACTTCTTGTTTTACCAACAAATGCTATTTTGCCTAAGGCTTTACAGATTTGCAAGTGCAACAAATAACGTAGTTTATTATAACATGTTAATAAGCATTTGTCATTTTAGTAATACGGAGTACCATAGAGAGATCTGAAGAAATGTGAAAAAAACTTCCGTAAATCTTTTATGGACTTTGTTACATATTCGTATATCCAATTTAAAAATTAATTGTATTCACGTCTTAAAATACTTTTAAGTGTTGTAATAAATTAGGAAAGATACATTTACAAATTTTTGTAAAATCTAAATTGAAATGAAACTTTCAAGAAAGGGTAATATTTAATTTAATTTATTAAGAACTTTTACTTACTGCTAACTATGACGGAATGCGGATATGGTTTTCCCAAGTTGTATCGATCGAGACGTACTCTACAATCTCACCGTGTGAAGTTATCCCGGATAGAGCCTCGAAACGTTGTAAAGTATTTTGTCGGTTCTTCCTTTTACGTAATGGTATCGAATATTTACGCTCCTTAATACTCTGACATAATTTATAGTCGAATGTAAAGGTTCTCTTATAATATTGTTTATCTGAACACATAACGCCTCTATTACGGGGAAGTGCAATGAGTTTGATTGAATTAATTAATTTACTCTAAAATGAAATTTGCCAGTACGAGTAGAATACCCATTGCGAGTATTCCGTGCACGCTATTTCTTAACACAGTATTTTTATGCATATAGCATATCAATATTTACGAGTGTATTTCTATTAAACTGTAAGAAAATGTAAAAAAAAGTAAATGTGTTGCTAGGTGTGAATTTTAAAAAAGTGGTTAAATTTTACTACTCGCAATTTTTTTTGCATGTTTTCTTCTTTTTCGTTGTTGTTTGTTTTCGATTAGGAGATACGGTGAATAACATAAGAGCTGAGTTGCAGATTCATACCTAATGCCTTTATTGAGTAGGGAACAAATTCCGTCTAAAAATGTCTACTTAAATATTTCACTAAATTTTTTTTATATTGCTAGTGGTACCCACCCTTTTTGCTGGGCATATCTAAATACGTAAGAGATATTTAGCTATAAATTTATTTCCTTTTGTATTTATAATTATTTTATAACGTATATAGGCCCCAAATGATTGAAAATGGACTTGGATAACTAGTATTTCCTCCACATGCAGAAATTTGACATGCCTTTGAAAAAAATCTGCAAAAATATCGAAATTAATATTTGATATCCTACCAAAAAAGCTAAATAATTATCATAATGGTTTAAAAATATTGTTGCAGAAAATTTTAACCTAAATTGGTATAGTGTTTTCTGTTACATTTCTCGCCAATATTAATTATGTTAAAAGGACACATAAAATTTGCATCAGTCTTTTCAACGTTATTTTTTTATATTTTTATGAAATTTTTTCTACTCTTAAATGCTTATTAAAAATTTTAAATTTAAATACTTAATATTTACCTTTCACATTTATAAGTCATATCATTTTGAGTTCGTTCATGCATATAGAGATTTCGGCGAAAGATGACGGCGCTAAAACATATTTCTCAGTTCTGAAAACTTTACAACAGATCTTGTCATGGCGACTTGGATATATTTCTGACATCTCAGCTTTTTTTATTGTTACGAATAAAGTTAAGTATTTTGATCTTAAATTTTGCATACACGTCGACTATGGACAAAAATAGATAACATTCTTTATTATCCTATATTTGTGAATAACCTAAATGAATAACCTAAAAGATACGTTCTTATCGTTAGTAGATTTAGTGTATTAATATGATAGCCGTCTTTCAATGGCAATATATGAGAAGATATTGTAGATCGTTATAGACACGGTGTACTTCCCTAATTAGTGTCAATTTTTTGTCTCTGCTCTAGAGAACGATGTCTTTTAAGTTCAAGAAACGAACTGTAAAGAACGGACTGTGCCATGAATGTTATTTAAATTCTAAGGATCCATTGCCACCATCACGTAAATAGGTAGTGAAAATTAATAGTAAATTAAATATTTACATTGAACGGAATGGGCGTAACCTTTATAGATATGTGTAAATAAGTATAAAATATTTTCTACAAAATGTAATGACAAAAGAAAACGTTCTTAACTATAAGTAGAACTCGCAACATGAGTGTTCTGTCTACGATATATTAATGTTTCTTAATGTTAAACTTTAAGCATGCATGCCAATTTTTAACACACTCTTTATAAATATTGAATATTATTTTTCACTATACTACCTAGTAAATAATAGGCCTTGTAGGTCTTTTGGAGACGTAATATGATGACACAAGACAAAATAAAAAAAATAAAATTATATGTTCTCATTGAGCACAAAATTTATTAAAATATATAGATTTTTTTTAAATATAATTCACGTATCCTTACAAGATAGAAGTACATACTTAATTGTTGCGTTTTTTCCGGGTACCACAAGTCTTAATTATAATTATACAGACCAAAAAAAATGTAACCCTAGATAAGTAAACATACTTAAGTATTTCATTCTTACTTAAGTATAATATCCGATTGATAACGGCAAACTACTCAGAACTAACTCAGCATAAATATCAAATAAATTCATTTACGGGAATGCTAGTTAACTCACAACATGCGACAGGTAGAGGTAAAATGTTGAAAAGCAACTCAGCATAAACATCAAGAAATCAGTGTACAAGAGTGCTAATTAAATCAAAACATTCGATGGATAACAGCCTACTACTAAAAAGCAACTCAGTATAAATATCAGATAAAGCAAAGTTTTTCGGAATGCATTCATCAGCAAAGAGGGCCAATATAACAAAGCCTGAGCAGATGATGAAGAGAGTCTACCAGCCATCATCTTGGAGTAACATCTCCTAGTTATTAATCTTAATTGTGATTGTATAAATTGTTATTTCACAAAATTATTATTCTTAATGAAGTCCATTAATTAGCAGCTATTAATTAAACACGTATTCGAGTATCCGCGGAACACGATACTGAACTCCCTGCATATGAAATATTACTCAGACGATACGTTTTAATTTAAGAGTGTTATTTGAAAGTTCTTTAACGTAATATATTTCCTACGTATAATACATATATGGTATAGAGTTTCCTACGTATAATATGTGTGAAAAAGAACACTTAAAAAAAGGCGGCGAAATGAGAGCTTTGAAAAGCCACTTGTAGTATATTGACAAAAAAATGTTTCCTGATTTTGATAAGGAATGTGTTAGTTTGTTACGGAAGTAACTTAGATAATTTATTTTTTTCAGAAGTTTACACACGTTAGTTGAAAAGTTGGAGAGAGGGGAAACACACTTTTTAAGAATTTGGAAGTGCATATCCCACCAACTATTGAATGAAATAAACAATTATTTTGGAACCTCTATATTACTTTTAAGATTTATCTAACGATACCGAACACACCTATGTGCATTAGATCTTTTTAAACCTTAGTTACATGGTTGGAATGTAAATTTTTTTTCCTAATCTGTTATTTCGTCGTATAGAGGTTCATGGAAAGTACCTACCATCCACAAGTCATCTGTATAATGCCAAGATTCTCCGAGTAAAATAGTTGTCATACGCGGATGCACCGACGAGTAGATAGGCGAACAGACTGCCAGAACAAAATTATAAGGATTCCGTTTTTGCCATTTGACTAGGCTTTTGATATTGTGCTACGTTTTAAATGAAACTTGCAATTAAATTAGTGGAAAAACAATAAGGATACTAAAAATCAATCTTGGAAATTGAAAATCTTATGAAGTTTTTAAATTTTCGTCAACATAAATTTAAAAGTATATTTTTTAAATTAAATATTCAAAACATTGCTGTTTTAATTTTCTTCCTTAGTGGTAATGATTATATGATCATCAGCTTATATTAAGCAAGCATTCTAATTGTAAGTACGTAAGCACGTTTAAAGAATAATATTTTCGGTTTTTAGTCATAATCGTCTATGTCAAACCGATCCCTTAGTTTTTCTAATCCTATCAGTATCCCTAAATAGGTAGTATATAAAATAGGTTAAGGTAAGGTAAGGTAGTAGTATAGAAAATAGGTTAAGGTGCCGATGCACATTTGCTAATTATGTACATGGATGTGAAAAGGCTACGTGCAATTACCAACGAAAACAGAATATAATTATTAGCACCGAAACCGAATGTAGAATAAATGTGTAATCTTGAAGAAATAAGACTTGGCGAGATTTTTAATGGCTAAACATTTAAATTACGTATTTAGTAGCTCTTATTTTCGCTTGATTATATTAATTTAAAAAAAAAGGTTAAGGAAACATACTAGCGTTTAGCATTTAAGCTAAGTATTATCACATCATTGATTTGATGTATTTCCTGGGTGAATCCTGTTTTGAAGTATGGTTCTTCATTCGATTTAAAAATCTATAGACCTATAGCAGCCCTATCTTCATTTGCTAAAGTATTTCAAACCGTTCTGCATCACCGTATCTATTTGCTAATTCAAACCCTGCTGCGGGACTGCGCGCACATTTTCCGCCTAAAGCATTGTACAGTTACTAATTTCAATGATTTAGTGGATTATGTGGCTAGAAAATTAAATCAAGAATATCAAGTAAATGTAGCTGACTGAGTTCTACTTGTAAAATTGTTGGAGGCAGGAATTTCTACCACTCTAACAAAATTCTTCCTAAATTAAATTCTGAGTCGTAAACAATAAGTCCGTTTCGAGAATTTTAAATTTTGGCCTTACGCTACTTAATCTGGGTTCAGTTAGGTAGTAATTTAGGTCTACTTCTGTTTTTCATTATGACAAAGAAATTGCTAAAAAATGTTGCTTTTTGCTTTCTGTTTGCTAAGTTAAAACTTTTCTCCGATGTCAATAGTCCGCTCAAGTATTCTTCTTGTATACAGTTTGAACTGGACGGCATTATACTCGAAAGGGTTTTGTGTATGCGAGATCTTAATGTAATGATGTACTATAATCTCTCATTTTACGACCTCATTGAAACTTATCAGAGAGCCTGCCATATGAAATTCCCACGATTTTAACGATATCGAATGTATCGTTACTTCGTTTGACTCTTTAGTCCGTATTCTTGAAATAAATGCAGTTATCTGGTCTATGTATAATAAAGGCTACTTATATTCTCGTGTTAGAGAATTTGGTCTCCAGCTTGCTTTTTGCTACTGACAATTTCTTTCTAACGACACGTCGTGATCATTTCTTATTTCATTATTTACTAAACTTGTAACGTTTTCTATTTTATTTTGTAAACTTGTAACGTTTCCTATATTATTTTGGTCAAATTCGCCGAATTTTGAAAGTTGACGAAATTACTCAGAATAATTAATAATATGATTCCTAATCATTTTTCTGTTCATTCACTTATTTAATATATATTTGACGTGCAAGTCTTTGAAATTGCACTGTCAAAAAATTTTTTTAACATATATATATATATATATATATATATATATATATATATATATACATATATCACGAACAGATCATTTAAATGACAGGAGTTGGCTTCCATTATTTTCTATATTATAAAAGATCAAGTTCAACTGGAAATAATTGGAAAAATAAAAATACAGGCATTAATTAAGCTCCCAAATATTTTAATAATGTAAAAAATATAATTAAAAATACAAAAAATATAAATCTTAAGCAAAGAATTGAAAAACTCTTCTTTACCCCTTTTTATTCACGAACATTTTAAATCTACTAAAGACGTCGCTAATCGAAGAAAATAATGTTATCTCATGTAAGCAAATGGCGAATACTTTAACAATGTTAAAACCAGAAAAAAATTACGCCGATGGTGCTTTAATAACTTTCATATAACAAGGTACCCCACATCTTCTAATTACAAACTCAATAAAATTCCACTTGAGCATTACAAACAATATTTTACTTAATTCGCTGAATATTTATTTATTTTCATGCAAAAGTTATATCTCGTATTCTGATATCGCTATCTGATACGCTTAATATACCAAAACGTGAATTTAAAGATAAGATCGAAAATAGAAAATAACGTTAAAGGGAAATGAAGATTATGCAGAAGAGACCAGTAGGTTTTATTATATAATAAATTAAAACTGGGATATACAATACGTGTCCTATATTTTTGACAATCATGATTTTACTTAATTGAATACATTAAAAGAATAATTTTTGGTCACAGCATCTTCTTGGTACGATATAAATTTATGCAATTTTCAGAAAGTTGTAGGCGAGACCAAGACATATATCTTAATCATCATTTGCTGTTATTATTACATTCCTGTTAACATTTTTTATACATTATACTAAAATTATCCAATATCTTTTTTTGTCACCAATAATGTCTAACTTTTGTTACAAAAATTGTACGTGTAAATACATTTGTTTCTTTTGCTAATTTGTATCTGATTCGTGTTTGTAAAATTAATAATAATCCGCAAAATTAAATAATCACCAACATTTTTTTAAAAAACTTCGAATTATTTTTAAATAAATATTACTTCGTAAAAGTCATCCGGTATTTATTTAATTATTTTTATCTTTTACTGTGAAGTCACAGCTGATACGATGACAATAATCCCCATTTTTTCAATTTTAAAACGTTGCAAGGGGTTTATAAAATTCCTAAATTGTATCTTCAAATAAAATAAATTTTCTCTAATTTAATTTTCAAGGCTTGTAACGTTTACGTAACTATTTCTAGCAGAGTTATTGGCAGTTAAATATAAATGGTTGAGTTTTTCATTTGACCACTGGTAACCCGTGTACAAGCGATCGTACATTAAAATACTTTTGAAAAGCTTACATTATATTCTTTAAGACGTTTGAATTCATTCTTTTTAGATTTATCATATTAATTAAACTAAAAAAAGTCTTTACCTTTTTAATTTCATAGTACTGCTAGCACTAAGGTAAAGGTAAAAAGGTAAGAAATTAATCGTTGTAAAAATTGATTGTCAGGGTAGATTTTATACATATGTACTCGATCGTGAAATTTGCACTAAATAATAAAAAAAAATTACAGGGTCGTTGTTGCTCCACTCAAACATTAGAAATTGTGTAAAGAAGAATATGATCAATTTTAAACTGATGGTAAAATTGATTACATTCTTGTTTTTAATTTTAGAGTCGATGAGGTCAATATTGTGATGACGATAAAGAAATCTTTTTCTTATCATAAAAAATTATTTGTAACATTTTATTATTTTCTACATTGGCATTTTCTACATTGGCATTGGCATCCCTGGATCTGTCAAATGCAAGGTGCATTTGACAGATCCAGGGATATTCCTGGGTGACAACCAAATCTATTTTCTTTTAAGTTTTTAGATTAAAATGTTGCGCCTATAATTGAAATATTTTCAAATTATAATTTTCACAAGACATAATGTTCACATTCATTGTTAGTCAATAGTAATTCTTCTGAACAAGACAATGAGGACGATAAATTTTAATAAGATTTCCAGAGGTAATTTTTTAATGATAAATCATATATCGTTTTATTTTTTATCACCAATTTATTTCTTCTTGTCTTATCATGTTCTTTTTCCCTACTTGAATTTTAAAATTTCTTCCCTAATAATTTACTATATATTTTATTTACTACTTTCATTTTACAATATATTGGTTGACTAAAAATATTTGTCATACGCCAGTAGCAATGAGTACCCATGATATATATTTGCACCCGTTGATATTTACGTCAATTATGTTTAATTTTTCATCAAAGTTGTCAAGAGAAACTCTCTTTGTATTGTTTTCTGTGATTTTTGCTTAAAATTAAAAGTAAAATGCATTCAACATACATATTCTTTTTCTAGTGCTGCTTCATGGTGATGATGGTAATATAATTAGTGTATATATGAGAAATACACAGACACATACACATACACACACACACACTTATAATCTATAAATTTCGAGTGCCCATATTAATTTTTTTTATTACTGCTTTTTCTTGCCTGCCAGTTTCGAAGATTTTTCCTTGAAAAACTATATGGAAACCTCTTAAATTACACGTAAATACAAATTATAGATTTGGGGCGAAGTTGTAACGTGAAATCTGTGTAAATTTCATTTAAACAAATGTTCTGCTAATTTCGAAAAAAAATTAAATAATTTTACAGATCTCGACAAATTTTGTTGCAATTTGATAAGCAAAGGAAAATTATGAAAAAGGCACTGCAAACAACACATAGATTTGTAGGAAATGCAATTTTTATTTTCCTTCGAAAGATGATAATGATACCAAATTGATGGTATTTATACTGCCAAC
This sequence comes from Druceiella hillmani, assembly GCA_039881145.1. NCBI lineage: Eukaryota > Metazoa > Arthropoda > Insecta > Lepidoptera > Hepialidae > Druceiella > Druceiella hillmani. The sequence continues at coordinate 3,241,286 of JAYKKI010000116.1, read as the reverse complement.
GAAACAATCTAGAAGATATCAAATCTTTCCCGGTACGGAAATGTTTACGAACTTAATTCTATATTATTGATCACTGATTTAATGAATTGTGATTTGAATTAAGAATGTTTTTTTAATTGTTTGTGAAGTGAAACACTTATTTATAATATTTATGGTTTTTATTACTTACTGGAATGTATTAAATTAATATTTAACATATAAGGACTAAAATAAATACTAAATAAGGACTAAAATATCTTTGCATCTGGTTTTACATTAGTTATTAGATATTAAAACTAAAAATAATAATTATTTCATAATAAATGGTAACTATCTGACTTATGTAACGAAATATTAAAGAAATATAAATATTATTTTACAATAAATTTAATAAAACAGTTTTTATACTTTTAAAATTTTTTATTGAATAAAATCTTTACGATAGATTCACCTGAATGTTTATAGCATAGTTAGGCTTGATTAGTATTTTATTGAATAAAGTTGTAGTATTACAATTCTTTACTTTAGTTTCGTGAAGAGGATCAACATCGGTAGTAGCCTGTTGAAATGTAGAAAGAACATTTGTTAAATCGCATAATACTTGTTATCTGACAGAGGAAGAAGTACTCGCTGTTTCTTATGTTAGGATCTATACGATATACGGAACAATAAAAAATCCTAGGTGTAGTTTATGAACACAAAATATCTCCAAAACCAGTCCAAGCAACTGCCGCTTCGTATTGCCATTTTAATAGGATAGTTATAATTCCGTATGACTTGGTGAATTGAAAGATTGCGTCTGAAAACTGAAATGTTTATTTTATTATTTTTTTCTAATTTTATTTTTTTCAGAGAAGAGACTAGTAAGTAAATCACATGATCTCGATCGCCTGCAAGAAGCACGTGTTTTTTCTTGGTCAATATAAAAACTAATTCTATTGTCGAATCCTTTTTACCTAGGATATTGAAAGAAACAGCTATTTTTACGTAGCAGGGTCAATTTATCTACTACGCGTAATACGCATGTCTCAAAATTACTTTATTTGTGGGATAGATAACTGAGAATACTTAATATAAACATGCCGTTTAATGATAACTAAGTTGGTATTAGTAAGTAAAACTTATTTTCTATACTTTTTATTTTTTCCTAACTACAAATATCATTACCAAATTTCACCATTTTGTCAGCAGACTCTTTTAAAATTCACTCACGCCATCCGGGGACCCTTTCTCTGGTCTACTTTAGAATAGTTCCAGATGAGGTTCCAAATTTGTGGAAAATCCTTGGCTATTTTATGAAATATATGCTCATTTCTATATGGGGATGTAAGTGAGTCAGAAATTATATGAAAATTTTCAACGAACTATTTTTCTGGCCTATAGTTTGCAAAAGATGTATGCAGACTATACGTGCTTCTTGATTTAAATATTTGCTAATAGTGCGAAATGAAGTTTTCTCAACCCAACCTACTACAAAATCGCCTGTATAAAGGATAACAATGTGAAAACATACTTCTTTCCTGCTTCCCTCAAACAAAAATGATGCATTTCTTCTACAAATTTGAAATTGTAATTCTTAGAAGAATCAATGTGAAGTATCGCATCAGTTCAGGTTCTCCTTGAATATAATTAATTATTTACCATAAATAGTATATTAATTGACAACGCCCATCATTAAATTTTTATGGTAATTTTACAATATATAATGTTTAAATATAGTATTATACTGATAGCAATCGACTTATTATCGAACAGTATGTTTATATCAAGTGTCTTTATGTGTCTATCACACAAATGAAGTGATTTAGGCTGCTACTTATAAGTGGACTTCAAAAGAATAAGCTGAGAAATTTGTCGAGAAAAAGTATATGGTTTTTGCGGACGGTCAAGATCATAGGATTTATCTACTTGTCTCTATACAAATGCGGCATGTTCGTGACTTTTAGTAATTTCTACATAGGTAGACGAACTTTTACTGGAAATTATATATGAAAGGAATTTGAAATAAAATGTTGGTCAACTATGAAACTGGATAAAAAAAAAATAAAAAATCAACTTATAACGTTCAAAGAAACGAGCAATGTTTTAGATGGCGCTTCAACAAACAGTAGCAAAGATGAAGAAGAAATCTCTATTAAATATGTATAAATTGCCACTTACAAGCGAAATCGTACAATAATATATTTAAATGGTTTAATGGCTACACTCAACCTTAATCAATAAAATACAACCATAAATTGTTTACGGAGGCCAGTTTAGTGTACAACCACTTTAAAGTGCATATAATTTTCTACTGAGAGAAATATTGCTTTCCTTTCAAACTGACTTATATATTTTTATGCTTTATAAGTACGAAAAACCCAATATATTTAATATTTTATGCTTTATAAATACGAAAAACCCAATATTATTGATATTACATATTTTTCATGTTGAAAAATCTAGATTTGAACTTAAGTGGCTAAAATATAACGAAAATTACCTTTTATTGCCTTCACTGTTATTTCTTGAAACAATTAAACGCGTTTACCGCGATTTCCTTTAATAAAAGGTATAATTATTGAAGACATGTTCTATATGTTGTTGGTATTATTTATTGTATTATAAGTTGTAGTTTGATATTATCGGTAGAGGGTACTTATTGCTTTAGAAGATCATTGAAGCTACGGACTAAAGTAACTATTTGGTTAAATTAAATTCAAGTCTAATAAAAAATTATACATTTAATAAATTATCAAATAAATTAAAGTTTTCAACTCAATAAAATTTATTATGCGCCTTGACATACATCTTTCATCCACTGAATTTTTTTAAAACAAAAATTATAACTTTAGTCGATATACATTTAAGTTTAATTATCGATTGATAAGAGAGTTTATATTAAATAACGATATTAAAACATAATATCCATTATTTATTATTTTATTTTACTGGCCTAATCAATGGAAAGCAATAAAATAAGCATTATTCATTAGGTCACATTCATTGCTATACGTTTTATAATAATAGCAATAATTTCGTTGTATAGTAATAGTAACTGCATGTGGCGGTTTGTCTTTACAGTTTACCTATGTCACTTATCGCGAGAAATATTAATATTACGTTTAGTATAAAATATAACATATTTTTCATTAATGTTTAAAGCACGAATGTGACGCGTGTAAATAAACCTTAATAATTGTTTTTCCTGTATTAGTCAATTGTTGTCTCCTGTCTCCTGTATTACTAGTAGCGTAAAAAAATATCAGTCTTAAACTTATATTTAATTTTTAAGTATTCATCGAAACAAGCAAAATCCGATTGAAATTCTTCAAATAAACCTAAGTTCAACAAAACAGATAAATTAAACAACAGTTTTATACATTCAAACTCGCCCTAGTGCTTTCTTATTCTGGCACCAAAAGTTGTTTTGATATCTTCAGACGATCGCTCAATATTATTTGATGTGGTTATAAACTTATTTATTTGGTAAGATATTTTATAACTACTAGATCTTCTATCCGGCCCAAAGTAATAAGTAATGTATTTTTATAAAAAGTTGTATCAACACACATGTCAAAGCTGTGCCACTTTTACTGCCTTTTCCCAACAATAACACTTCTCCGGAGTTTATTTCTTATGGAACGGTGACACGCAGAGTTTTCTGAGAGCAAGGTAGAAGTCTCATTGACGTCCAAATTTTGAGTCTCGTTAGCGAATGAAATCTTTTCCTTCTTTTTTTTTCTAGTAAGTTGGTATTTCGAAACTGTTTCTGCTGTCTGTTATTTAATATTTAGTAGATTTATGTATTACTCAACTCATGAATAAGAAAGGTATATTTTATGAAAGTGTGTGTACTAATTTATTAAATACTGTGTTTTTTTTAAAATTAAATATCGAAAATAATATTATTTAGAAGTTATAGTATATTTGGTATTTTGGTAGATGGTTTAGAGTGTAAGATTGTTTTCAAAGTCCCCTCAAAATTGGGAATGGGATATCTGACAATTTTGATGTTCATCTGACATGGGTGTTATTTTCAAAATTTCCTAAAAAGTGTGGGGTACGTTTCTCGATTTTGTGCAATCTTTCTAAATAGGGCAGCATAAAAATAATATAGGAAGAAGTACTGAAAGTGAATGAGATGGAGTGAGGTCTTTGTCATTTTTTTTAGAAATAAAACTGATTTACTCTACCTATCCAAACAATTGTTATCTGTATGGCATTATGTGTTACTAATATGAATCAGACATTTTTATGTATTTATATGATGTAGGAAACGGTAACAAGAAAAATAGAGAGACTTCAAGAAATATCACTTATGCATAAAATGGCAATTTTTAGATATATTTCACAAAAGAAATTTTTTTCATTTAATAGGGAAGTAAATTATCATATATTTTAGGCAGAAAAATATTGTAAATGTATCAAAGAATCTGTACCTGGCGGCGTAACTTTAAGAGACATATTTATCTTTTTGAATGTCTTGTTGAACTTACTGTCTAGTAAATTTTGAGAAAATTAGTTAGGTATGACAAAAATATAATTAACAAATAAACACTTGGAATCATTCAATAATTCAGCAGTTTATTTCTGAGGAAATCAGGTGTATGAAATGAGATACCAAAAGTAAAAATTCAAAATACACCATTGATCGGAAAAGGTGGCAGTATATTAGATTGTGCTTATAAGACATAAGACAACCTTTAAACTTAATTTACAACGTTCAAAGTAACAATAAACCAAAAATTATAGGTTTTTTCCCGAAATAATTGAAGAAATCTCTAAATTATGTATTCAAGAGCAGTTAAGCAAGGAAAAATTACAGTCAACTATACGTGCAAATGGAATTTCTAGTTCTAAATCCCGTAGGAAAAATTTCACGCAATGATGTTATCACAGCTATAAATATTTGTGAGTGCAGTTTAAAAGCACAAAAAATGTTACCTTCTTTCAAAGAAAATATTTATTTTTAATTACTTCATTAGTTTAAATAAATTTTAAAAATAACTAACAAAAATCAATGTAGCGCCGTGTTTGATTAACCGATAAAATCTCACTACCCTTTAAAGTGCCTACTTTATAAGTATTTGAAAAGAAAAATAGAAATAAACACTCGGTATTAAATATTTAAAAATTTAATTGTAGTCGATGACATGACTTCGCCGTTTTTAAGCAATGTTTACTTAGTGAGATTAACGAAGTGGTCACAGGTAATGCTTCGACCATGTTAGAAATTTAGAGAAAACAAATTTAAAGCAACATAGGCAGACACTGATGAGTAAAGAGGGCCGTAGTTTTATGGCGTCTCTAATACTACGAAATGGAGTTTCTTTTACAATTAACGTGGTCATTATTTTGTGTTATTTTAGTTTAACTCATATATTAATAATATCACTATTATACTCATGACTAGAATACTAATTATATAAAAAGTGATTTTAGATATTTGTTACTCAACAATGGATTTTAAGAAAAGTAAAGATAGAGATCGTGATTTAAAGTAACGAATAAAATAACTTTAAACCCGAGCGAAAGCATAATTCTTGTAGATTGAAACTCTTTGTTTTGTTTTAGAACAGATCTAAAATTGTAATTTTATAATATAACAATGCCGATAGTTCAATGCCAACATAAAATTAACAAAGCGGTAAATATTGTTTATAGGGCGGTGCAGATATATTTTCCTTAAGTTTAGGATAAATCTCGACGCCACGATTAAAACTTCACGTAGGAAAATCCGCGAATAATAGCCAAAAAGATAATAATTAAGCCACAAAATTCTAATTGATTTTAAAGTTGACAGGTCAGGAGAGTACTGATCAAAAATTAAAACAAATATTTAAAAAATACGTAGGCCTGAATGATAGGTAATATGATGATAGGCTGCTAGGCTTTCTCATTAACGAGGGCTGTTCAGGTTTAGGTTGGCCAGCCATACCGACCTGCTAGGCCGGTACGGTGGCACGGTGGCTTTGTCTGCTTGCGAGGAACGTCTAGCCAACCTGCAAAATTGGGCTACCAGGCTGACCTGATACACTGATCTGCTATTCTTGTCTGCAAGGATGCTCGGATGGTTCGGGTTGTTAGGCTGGCCTGCTATATTGAGCAGATAGACTGCGCTGCCATGCTGTTTTGCTGGGCTGGGCTGCTGGGTTGTTCTGTCAGACCAGTTTACTAGACCGGCCTGCTAGGTCGGTTTTATAAGCCAGGTTGCAATTGGACGTGCAAGTTCCGTCAGTTTGCTTCCTTCCAAGCTACACTGCTAGGCTGGGTTGCTGTACATGCTATTAGGGTGGGACTCTAGGCAACGCTGAAAGACCGGTTTGTTATGCCGGGCTGCCAAACTTCTAGGATGGTTAAGTAGGCTGTCTCGTTAGAATTTCTTGAGGGACTGGTCTGTTAGGTAACTTTAAAGGCTAGTCTGCTAGACTAGCTTAATAAGCTAACATTCTAGACTAGGCAGTTGGACTGTGCTGCAGGTCTGGTCTGATAGGTTGGGCTACTAGTTTCAGCGGCCAAGTTAGGCTGTTTGGTTATCTTGCTAGGCTTTTCTAATAGACAGGTCTGATAGGCTGTGTTGTTAGGCTGGTATGTTAGGTTGCGATCCTAGGCATGCTAGGTTGTGCTGTTAGACTGGGTAACTAAGCTGGATTGTTAAGCTGAACAGCTAGACTGGAGTTGCTAAACAGCGCTGGTAAGCCGGGCTGCTAGGACCGTCAATTACTGCAAGACGGACCGGATAGGCGGGCCTGAAAAGCCAGCTTGCTAGGCTGATTCACTAAGCTAACCTGCTAGTCTGACCTGTTAGGCTTAGTCGCTGGTATGTACCACTAGGTTATTTTATTATGTTTGCCTGCTATGATGGATTACTACGTTAGCTACTAGACTGGGCTGCTATGTTGGACTTCTAGTTTGTGATTCTAGACTAGACTGCTAGGCTGGTCTGCTATGCTGCGTTTATATGCAGATCAGCTAGGCTATTCTACTTGGCAGAACTGCTATGCTGTGTTGATGGTATGTGCTGCTACAAGGTTCGGTTGTCAGTTAAAATATAACTAAATAACTAAATTAACATAAGTAAAAATTAAATTTAAAAAAATTGCACTGAAATTCAGGAAAATGCTCTAGTTTTTTTTAAAGAAATAATATAACTACACTCGGATATTTTTGTAAAAACAATTACAAAATTTTCTAAACTACTAACGAACATAATACCTGACTATTCAAATTCATTCATTTTCTTGCTGTATTTCCATCGTAAGCCTAATCGGGACCTAAACTGGTTTTGGACGTACAATTTCTTATCAGAGAATATTTGTTTTATTGTCATCTGACCTAACGTGCCGCTTTTTAAAATCTATAACAAAAAGGAAGGTATATGTATTCTCAACGAATCCATGAATGTTGAGGTGACTAATCGAATATAAAACGATTTGCAACGCTTTTTTTCGCAGGCATGTCTTTTTCCACGTATTTCATTTATTTGGGTGTTGCTTCACAAATGTCTGAACATACAAAAATTAAATTAAATATACATAAATTAAACATACATCTAGCAGATGATGTTCCACTTAACATGCTACAAATTTTACCATCGACCATAGTCAATTGCAAAGTATGCTAGATATTGAAAACACTTTCATCTAATGTGAATGTTGCCAGTTTTGGCTTGAAATTTTTCTTTAAAATAAGATTTTTCATTCTTCGATATAGTATAATTTTCCTGCACAAATTGGAAACGAATAGGTCTTCACTATCTCGTAGAAGAGGGACGGGGATTTGTCTACAAAATGGTGGTTTAATTTTCTGAATTAGTAACAAACTGCAAAGAAACATAATAAGTCATAAATCTATCATCATCTAAACTAAAATCCGCGAAAGACTGCTTGTACTCACTATAACTCGTATTACCGTCAAAATTCCATTTTTTAATTAAAGTTAAATTAACTGACTTTATTGGAATACTATTTACAACAATTTTCTCTGACTCTAAAATCCGCGAGGCTGTATGATCTGACAAATTGCATCTTGATGGCGTCGTATGATTCCGTTACTACTAAACTACTAGGATAGTACTTTTTCTGAGGTTTAAAAACACTCTGATAGAACGGCAAAACTTTACTAGAAGTTTTAATTTAACAAAGTTCATTATCAATAAATAATAATGTTTCGCAAGCTCATCTTCCATAAAAAGTGATAAAAATTCATCCGCACTAATATTTTTTGATGTTCGCTCACTCAAATCCCTCTTTGGTCGACCGCGATCAAAAGAATACTCGTACGCACAAGGTTGAGATAAATTACATTCAGATTTACATTGTTCGTCAGTTGTTGCTAATTCAATACACCCAATGGCATTAAACCAGTCACTATACTTTTTAAACATTTTCGATCTATTAAAATTGACAAGTTCAAAAGTATCTGTCGACACATTTACCCAAATTAAACATACATTTATCTCAAGGACTAATGTTTGTATTCTCTAAATAGCATAATATAATACTATCCAAGCTTTCTAATAGCACTGATTGAATAAGTACATGTTTTTCTTCAGTTTTACCTTTTACTGAATCCCATATCTCAAAATTGTGATTTGTCTCCGTTATAACAATAAATTTTGTCAAAATAAAGTTACATTTGTCAGCATTTTTGAGAAGAAAAATTGAAGGTTAATTGAGAATCCATTGTATTTTAATAAATTGTTCCATATTTTAATATTTTTTTCTGTGTAAATATATTAGTAGTACTTAGTTAATATAATTATTTCATAAGCCTAACAAAAATTTCTTGGTTGCTTTTAATTTTATAATCCATCAATAAAAGTTCACCAAATAATTTTCTTTTGTTGATTTTGCTAAATGTCGCTGATTTTTAAAATGTTTTTATAATGAAAATCCATGGGTAAGGTTGTAATCGAGTTTTCCAGAAGATGCATTTTCAGTTTACCGTAATATGAGTTAAGCTATCTGCGTATGACCGATTTTAGCGAAATACGGATAATATATCCAAACCTGGGCAACTTAACTGTTTCTCGAACACACGGAGGGCAGCAATATGTTCTATAAAAACTTTAAAGCCAAAATGGTATTGACAATTGATTCCATTTTTTTAAATTTTTTAAATTTCATATACACTTTATGTACCTACCTAATAAAACACTTTGTATCTATTAGTCGATGTGTTAGAACACAATAAATAGTGGTAATTATTCGGTATAGTTTTGCCTAATATATTTTATGTAATCTTTTAAAAGTAATTTTATGCTTGTAACAATTTATAACTAGACTAATTGACCCAGTATTAACTTCACATTAAAATGTGTTTAATTCGTCAAAACTTTGAATTTTTTATTCATGTTTGTAAAAAATATTGGCATGCATTAAGGTAATTTATCATGTAATTACGTACAGTACCAAATGGACCAAACTTATAAATCAAAATAGGTTTGTAATGAACCAACGTATTAAACATAAACACGATTACGAAAATATAATTTAAAAACGCATTGAGTTAAATCAGGAAATAAGGTCAAAGAGGTCTTAAAATTTCATAGAATCAACAGCATATTACGGTAAATTTATCATTTACTAGTTTATTTGATAATTTCCATGCGCTCAATTTATAAACAGATTCATGTGGTTTATTTACAAGCAAATTCAGATTTAAATTACAGTCGGCGATTTCAGCTCGTGTAATGTTACCAAGCTGATTAGGACGTATTTTGTCTTCGGGTCAACTTAATATATTAACAGGCCGATGTCGCTTTTACTCTTCTATTGTATATATAAAACACTCACATGTTCCATAATTAAAATTAATTTGTGATATTGTATAATTGTATCACATAACATGTCCATTAAGTATTATAGTACGCTGAAGAGCATCACATTCTCTATGAAAAGGAGAAATTCGTTGTTTTGTGTTATTTGGTTCACATAATACGATTTCTTTTGGTCCAAATTCTTGTCTGTGTATCGATAATACAATATTATTGATTGTGGTTGCATTGTCTATCTACGCTCAAATTGTTTAGATGATATTTTATTAGCATGAACAAGCTTTATGACACTATTGAACGACAAAATGTAACTACTGTTTTCAAGTAAATGATCTTGTTAATAACGTACTGAATCTGTATTTAAGTCACTTATTTAAGCATTGTCTTCTTCAACAAAATATATCTGTAAAAATTGTGTGTATTCTCTGCCACTGCGAGATTATGAAGGATTCTCCAAATTTATATAATACCACCACAATCACTAATCGCTGACAAAATTTTGGCAGAATATATAAGATTAGGTATTACTTTTAAATAGTGAGCATTCATGAAAAGATAAATTTACAAAAATATATAAAATATTGCTTGGTGGCTAAAAACACTAAACTAGTTTACACAATAAAAAGGTAAAATATTTCCAAATTAATATCGTGTTAATGCAGCAAAATATTATTTTAAAACTGATAAAAAGAACATTGTATCACATAACATGTCCATTATTTATACAGACGAAAATTTGTACTACATGTCCATCAATTTGTACAGACATAAACCAAAAAAAATATGCAGAGTGGAATTACAACTAAATGTAATAATTCTGAGAAAATTCTACAACCCAAACAAATACATTAATCAAATTAAATTTATATAAAGACATTTATAGAAATTTGTTATTTCCCATTATGAAATAGTAATTATTTAATGAAATGACTTACTGAATATGTCGACAATATAATCCTGTGCATTAACTAAGAAATTAAAATTACAAGAAATATAAGAATTTGTTTGTGGGACTAGGTAGAAAAACTAAATTGCATATTGCAAATACCTAAACCAAAGGCAATAAATATGCTAATCCACTGGATCAATACCCCGTCATTTACCCCTACAAATATTGCAAGTATATGCTTCATACATACCACAAGCTAAGTTGCATTTCGTCGCATGATCATTTATATGTTTATATTTAAATCATATTGAGAGTAAATTACTGTATATTGAACTATCTTAATGTTATTTTAATAACAAAATAATAAACTTGTAAAATAACAAAAGACTGAACTCTTCGTTCATGAAAAATTAAGAAAATAATACAAAATTTATATATTTTATGAATACATTATCCGTATTTATACGATAGTAAGATGCAAAAAATTAAAGTTTAAACAAAAGTTGTGTTGTAAAACTGACACCAAGCGCCTAGATTAAAATTTAGCAGTGTATTCGAATTATAACATATTTTCAAACCAATAAAGGAAATCGACTAAAATATTAATCTATACAAAGAAAGATTTGGACGAATTAACAAAAAAAGTTAACCAATTTGAAAAGATATATATCTAGCTATTTGTAACACAATAAATTTAGATGCTAGAATTTTCATAACTACAGCAAAAGGTGTGTAAAAATAATCTAGAATTAACCTGGCTAGGGAAGAGAACCCAGCACACCTTGACCATCGCTACAATAGTATATCAATTCTGAAATGACATAGCATACCATCGTATTGCTATGTCGTTTCAGAATTGATATATTATGATATCTTGTATGATATATTGATATCTAGTGGTGAAATAGTTTATATTTATTTAAGATGATATTTAGGAAGTTATATCTACGATGATTTAAGTTAAAAGCAGAATAAAAGGTAAACCCTTCAAATTTAAAAAAAAATCAAATGAATTCTTAAAGATTGAGGATTTTTTTAGTGCCAAATATTCTAATATTAAGTTTTTCCAAGGCGAGACAAAATCGTTAGTTATTTTTTTTCTAAAACCTCGCACTAATTTAGTTCGTCTGAATGAAATCGTCGTTTGATATTTATTATTTCACGGATTAACTTAACGTAATATAGGTTGAGTTATTTAACTCGGATTAAATAACATAATGCATTATAGATTTTTCTCTATTAGCCTTGAAACATATTTTATCATATTTTCCATTTTACGATTGATTTTAGTTTCAGATTAGTTTGCATTTTTTAAAATTTTAATATATAACCAGCAAAGCTTGAAGTGATCCAAAGATAGTCCGCAAAATTTATAGGGTTTTGTTTGATACTTTTTTGAATAACCTAAAATGTCACCCGTGAATTAAACGATGGATACTTCATACCTGGACTGAAATACCATTGGCCAGTTAAGTGTAAGAATTATGTAACGTAATGATTTAAGAACAATAGTAATGCCGTTTAATAGTTACTTTAATGCTAAATTTTTCGAAAAAAATTGCGATAATAAATTAAAGACGGCAACGAAGTTATCTGTCTCGGGCCTATTAAAAATACGAATATATTAGGAAATATATTTACTTATCAATATTGACAAATAATTTAATGGAAATTGTATGTATACACACCATTAATATATATATATATATATATATATATATATATATATATATATATATACTTACATATTTAAATCTTTATGTAAACCTAAGCGTGCACAGAATTCCGTGTTTCCAAGTGTTACTTAGTTACTAAATAGTTTCTCTGTGAGTTTTTAAAACATCGAGCGCGATGAGGATGTGGCGATCACAGAATGAGTTCCACGACGCCATGAACTTCTTTTTGTGATCGCTTTGGTGATCTCAGCTACAGTGTCAGGCAAGTCGACCTCAGGATCTCTTATAATAATACGGTATGACCACCCTGTCATATGGTACCCTGACGTCGCCGCAGGCTCAACGTTTTTTTAGGAGAAAAGAGCATTATTTCTTTATGCGAAAAGAGCATTTTGATATTTAGCAATGCCTTTTTCTCCACAGACATGCATGTTAGAAGGCAGACTGACTAACAAAAAACGACCTAAGAAGAACCTTAGTATTGTAGTTCTTTTGTTTTTAATTTCATTAAATTACTTCTTTTTAAAGTTAAACATTTTTAAAACAAAATTAAGGAATAGTGTAGTTACAACACGTGCGACTTTTAACATGAAACTAGACCCACACTAATTCTCTTTCAGTTTTTTAAGACGAAAATTATTTTCTTCTGTTTTTTTAACTTACGGCTGTTTAGGCAATAATTTTCCTGAAGTTTTCGAGTTCCTCGGAATTTTTAAAGTTACATAACTAAGTATTTTCTTCAGTTCAATGATAATTACATTTAGTTTCAATATTTTGTAAAAGAACATGGTTCAAATAATGTTCGATAGATGATATTGGTTTCTGAATGTTTAGTTTTTTTTTTTGTATAATAGCAAGTCAGAAAAAATATCGTGCAAACTTTAATTAAATTTGCAGTTCTTCTTGACTTGAACAGGGAAGAGTGACGTTTAATTTATTGTAATTATGAGAGCTACTGTAATATGTTTACATGCAAAATGTTAGTACCGGGAACATAAGTTATTAAATTTGGTCGCATCATACTCTTAATGTTATTACCGTCTACTACGGGGGAAGATGTATGAATTAAAGGCAATGGTAAACGATTTAAAAATTAAAGAGGGTGAAAGGAAAAGTTTTACATGCAACTTTTGTTGGCTTTGTTATGTTTTGGCTAAAATCCTGTGTTTACAAAAATTACTTAAATCTCAGATCTCAGAATAATAACAGATCGTTTAACACATCATGTCACTTTAGAGATACTGATTTTTTCATTTGCGGTAGGAACATGTATACGTTGCTGCGTTAGGTTCCGAAATGGGTTTCTGTAAAATTTTCTTTAGCAAAAGGTTTAATATCTGGCGATTGCTGTGACCACTGAATGGTGCCTAAGCGACCGCTTAACTAATAGCCTAAAGAACCTCTTCGAGCAGAAACTTAGTATCATTTCGTAGGAACTTCAAAAAATTTTATGCATTAAGAATATATGATAATCCCAACGGCCCTCTTACTTGTTGCATATGTGAAAAAAAAGTGTACTCAGATGATAACACGGTAATCAGAATGGCGATCTTTCGAAATAACTTCCGGCTTGTAGTGCAGCAGCAGCGCCTATCGTTACCTTGATATCCGAGCTTATTCATTCGAATATATTCAAACGATATTAACTTTGATCGGGTCATTGCTAGAATAAAAAAAACTAAAACCCATATGATTGTAAAATTGTCGTTAAAATCACCAACATAGGCAAAGTACAAACAACAAACTAAGTATTTTTATAAAATATATTGATCAAGAAATTTAATTAACGACGACGTCATCAGGGTTGAATTTCAGGTCTCAAAGAAGATCTCAAATTCTATTAGATTCGATGCAACTGGCGATACTATCCAAAGCACAGACGCTGAAAACCGAAAGAGGATGAATTAACGGCAAAGATCGAGATGCAAAATCACAAACATATTGAAATGAAAATAAATGGATGATTCTATATAAGCCGTTCTTGTCAAAAATATTCCAAGGTCATATTTATCTCAGAATTCTTACATTTATTATTGCTGTTACACACGATTCAACATGTTTTGAAGACCTAAGAACAAAGGAGAAAGGGAATTTATACTTAAAAAGTTTGAAGTGTTAGAAATTTACAATTAAGTATTATTAATAATAAGGATTATAATTAAAATAATTATCAACAAAACGCTAGACCAAACGTTTCGATATTGCAGTGTAACTTTAAGAAACTACGTTTTTCACACAACCAAATCACGTCACGTCATGGCGCGTCCTCCTCACTAGTTGGATAGCTTGAAAATTTATTTATTTACGTTCCGAACAGCAAAATTGTGTTAGAAAAAACACGTTTAGGCATTTACAAAAATTTAATGGTACATGATATTCTCGTTAAAGTATTAATATTTTTTACGGGCTTATTGAAAATAAAATTATGATTCCACATAAAAAAAACAGATAATTCATTTTTGGATTATTTCCTAGTGCTATAAGAGCTCCCATTATGCCAACTTTTAAGATTGTAAGTATGGTGTATACTGAAAGTGCTCTATAAGATTTGATAGTGAGTAAAACAATTGTATAAATAAAGAGAAAATACGCTTTGATAGGCCATATATTTTTGCTGCATGAACCAAAACTTGGAATTTTCACTTGCTGTATTAACTACTGTAAGGCTATAGGCGTCGGTGTACAATATTAATTTTAAATCGGTGTCTGAAGCTGTTCTTCTACAAAAAGGGTTTTGGAAGACGGATGGACGAATACCAAAGAAATAGTATAAGGGTTCTTTCGTTTCATTTTCAGGAACGGAATCCTAAAAATGAAAAAAGTGATGGTAATGATATAAAATTAAAGAGCAATTCTGTAAAAAAAACATTCAAAGCATTATTCTGAAAAACTCCATTTGGGCTGAGCCGGCTAATGCAGATAGTAAAATTATATTTTTTCCTTTGGATTTATCCATTCTAATTTCATTCATCATATCTGGTTACTGAGAAAATTATGAAATGACTAAGTGATATCACTAACTTATAAAGTTTGAAATTAAATTCATGTGAATTTTAGAAATACCTTTTTTAATTAAATATTTGCAATATTTGATGCCAATTTATCATTCAATGATAGCAGAAATCGCATTATTTTTTATTAATATTGTAACTAGGCGTTTAAACGTATGCAAAAGTAAAAGTAAAAATTTCTTGGCTTTACATTTATTCGTATATAAAATAATAGGATAATTACAGTAATCTGAATGTTAGGGGTTTAAAAAAACTTGCATGCAGCACCGTACAAGTGATAGAAGTGAAACTTCTTAAAAATAACTCTTCAGGGATATAATTAAACAATCACAGGAGACAAACGTAAATAATCATAAAACACAATGACAAATATTAATAACAAACGTATGCATGGTATCTCAGTTGTTCACTTGTGGCATCTGAGGCGTACATCTACAATGTGCGCACGCGCGACGCTATCTTATTCAATCGCTTTGTATCTTTTTCTATACGTCGTTGTCTTTTGCTCCACTTCCGTGGCGTCGAAATCTGTAGCTCTCTTTCTCTTTCTCCCTACGTCATATCTTTTTTCTCTCGCATGTAACGAAATGTGCCTAAACGTAACGCGATCTTAAAATTTTACTAAATTCTCGTCCATTTATTGATTAGCGAATTGCCGCCTAAGATGTTTCATTTCAAAAATGTATTATTCATAAATGTGCGCATATGGAAACTAAAATGAGACAAATCTTGTGACGATAGTAATTTTGCACTTGGCTTTGATTTCGTCTTCTTTAGTACTATTGAATAATTTTATAATTTCGCTGGAAGTTGCTATTAATTTTAAGATGTACTAAATTCAGTATTATTAACTTCAATACGTAATAAACAGGTTTTTATGAAGGCTAAGGACTGTTGGTTTTGTGCGTTGGATTATTAAATTGTATAATAGCAGATTAGATTTTAGGAAAAAACGTTGTGTTTTACATTAATTTTCTGCCCTTTACTTGCATTACTACTTTGGAATATAAATTAGTATTAAAATATCTTTGAAAGAAAAATTATTGACAAAAGTCTAATTATAGACAAGTTTAAAATTCTATAGGATATTTGGTGTTTATATTTATCGTTAATTACACATTACCCAGGTTTTCTTTTTACTTGTGCCACATTGTTACACATACTGACAAATTAATAAACTCAGCGACCAACAGAAATATTTTCAAGTACTTTTAAATATAATTATATTTGCAGTAAATTACCATATAATGGAAAAAAGACTATACATTATTCCTATAACTATACATATTATTCCTTTAACAACGGCATCGAACATTTTCTGAACAAGGTATCATTTATGGGCAGATAATTTATAATGCCCTCAATATTACTCAATTGTTTTTGAAAATGGTAATACGGATCTCCAACAAATTTATTAATTTTCCAAGAAATTTATTAATTCACTCTAGTAAACATCAAGTTAATTAAAACTGGTAACCAAAATTTCACTTCTGAGTTTTATGCTGTAAATTTATAACCATTGTAATTAAAGAGCATGTCAATTCCATTTCTTTTAATATATTAAAAATCTTAAGATTAGTTACTATATTATTTTATATATAGTGATAAGACGTCAAAAATATGTACCGATTTATTTTTTAGTTTAAGACATTAATTACTTACTTAATGTCCTAAAACCTTCCTCAACTTCTTCGTTCATGAAGTAACATTTCTACGATTACTTGTTAACGACAGATATAATTAGTAAGCCTAATCAATACGGTACTATGAACTATGAATCGACGAAATACATCGATAACGACCGATGGAAGTGATTAATGAGATGCGGGCCGTCGCAGACGGTGGAGTGCTCTGGCGACGACCAACCTTGCTGTGCGAATTTTCGCAAAAACGGATATGATTATAATTATATACATATATATATGTGTGTATATATATATATATATATATATATATATATATATATATATATATATATATATATATATATATATATATATATATATATATATATATATGACATGCATGCTCATGTTGCGAAAATGTATTTAAAAGTTTTACGTAAATCGAAATATTTCGATCTAAGATATTTTACTACATTACATATTTCTTTTAAGTTTACCCAATTTATTGCAGCCATATTTACCACTGCATAGTAAAAACTCTTTTTTTATCAAGTGAAAGAAGAAAGAACATTATATTTGCGAAATAAATGCAGGTAATAATTAAATACGAAAACTTACACTCATAAAAGTTCCAGTAAGAGAAGTACAAAATGAACAAGGGGCACTATATATAAAACTGACATTCTTATTTTATTATCATTGAATTTATACGGACATAAGGAAATTTAATATCTAAAATCGCTTCACAACTTCGAAACATTTTTATTCACATCTCCGTGTTACTGTTATATCATTAAAAATCTATATAATTAATATCATTACTTACAACGTATTGATTATTTCGATAATTATTATTTTTCACTTAAAAAACCACTTCAAAATTGTTTGCAAGCGTATTTGATACCTTGAAAACAACATAAGATTAATTTTCAATTTCTATAGTCCGACATGCGATTAATGATCATCATGCATAATGACCATCGGATCGTCCTTATTAAAGTTTAAATTAGTAACAAACATGCAAAAAAAATGTTCCTTGTCACGGCAAAATTAACGGCGAGCCGATGGTAGGCATCCGACGTCGATTCTTTTCCTTGTGAGCAGAAATACATAAAAATCCGCACCGTAGCGTGATAAATGTTTTTTTTGCTTATGTAAATATGTTACTTATTTAATATGCGATGTAAACGAAACAGGAACTGGGTCACTCAGTAAAAATATCTGTCAAATAAATACAAAAAGAACAAAATAATGTTCGAAACCAGTTTGCAATGTAATATTTCAATAACAATTATGCAATAAAATATTACGCCTTTCGCCATATTAAAAGTAGTTTTTGGTTCCATTCTAAATAGCGGATATGTTATTAAAACTTGCTACCAAATCATAGAAATTATCTACTGATATAATTTTTTGTTAATAATTTGTTTTGACTTCCTACAAATTATGAATGGAAAAAAATTTAACAAAATCTAGTGCATTTTCGTTGTGGTCTTTCACTTATAAAGCTTAGTTATATTATTTACTGATTATTGTATTACTCGATCAAATAATCTTTCCAAAATCCCTCTCGTACCCCAAGTAGTCACAATTATTTATTTAAACAAATTCAAATATTTTATGTAAATAAAATACTAACCAAGCAGAGAATCGGCTTATGGGTTGTGTGCATATGAATAGGCTAAAGAAGAGTAACGGAACTTACTGAACCTTCGTAACAAGGAGCATGCATCAAATATATTCGTCGTAATCTATTATACGAGATCGACTCGATCGAAATCAATTTATATTGGGCTTCAAGAGCGACTTCGTAGTATCGATTACACATTGCTTCTGCATTAGCATGGTCAAATTTAAATTTCGATATCATTATCGGCTACCTCCTCTCCTCAAAACTCTTTTATGTAACGACGGTCAGCTTTTAGAGTATTTGTAGAAAACAGTTTGTAGAAAACAGTTGTTACAAAACACAGGAGCTGCGTGGATCTCATAAACACCTTGAGGATCATCCTAGAACAAAGCTCGGAATGGCAGAACAACCTGTACGTCACCTTCATTGACTTCGAGAAGGCATTTGACTCTGTCAACAGAACAGTCATGTGAAAAACCCTGGCAAAGAATGGCATCCCCATGAAAATCCTCAACATCATCAAACAGATGTACACGGACTACCATTGTCAAGTCTTGCAACAGGGAACCCTGACGCAGTCCATCAGCGTCAATGCAGGCGTAAGACAGTGGTGTATCCTCTCCCCAACACTAGTCCTGCTTGTCCTTGACAGGGTGATGCGGAAAGTTATAAAAGGCAGAAGACAAGGAATCCAGTGGGGAATGACAGACAGGCTGGAGGACCTCGACTTCGTGGATGACATTTGACTTCTGGCGGGGCGCTTCAGAGATATTGACGACAAGATGAAGAGGGTGCAGGCCGAAGTAGAGAGAGCGGGCCTCAAAATCAACGTCGGCAAGACGAAAGAGATGCGCCTCAATACCACTGTTGATACACCCCTGAAGCTGGGCGACAAGAATGTCGAGAAGGTGGAGAGTTTTCAGTACCTCGGAAGTATGGTGACGAGGGACGAAAGAGCCGAGGAGGACGTGAAGAGCAGGGTGAGAAAGGTAAATGGAGTGTTCATCCAGTTATACCCCGTGTGAAGAAGTGGATCCATTTCCAAAAGGACGAAGATTAAACTATTCAACACCAACATCAAATACGTCCTGATGTGCGGATGTGAGACGTGGAGGGTCTACTACAGGTCTTCGTGAATAGATGCCTTCGCCGTATCATGAACGTGAGATGGCCGGAGGTGAAGAGGAACGAGGATCTGTGGGCTGAAACGGACCAAAAACCCATCGCAGACCAGATTAGGGAGAGGAAGTGGCGCTGGATCGGCCACACGCTACGAAAGGCTGACGAAGTCATCGAGAAGGCAGCCCTCGACTGGAACCCCCAAGGAGCAAGACGACGTAGCCGACCAAGAGAGACCTGGCAGAGAACGGTCCAGGAAGATGCAAAGACAGCTGGAAAGACCTGGAGAGAGGTTAAGCAACTGGTCGCAGACCGCACCAAATGGAGAAATTTTCGGTCTGCTCTATGCTCCGGCCGGAGCGGCAGGAACTGATGATGATGATTTTTGAGTGCTGTATTGACATATGTGTGGATTAGAATACTATATAGCTATTTCAAATTTCAAATACCTGTTTCAAACTATTTCTGAGGACAACGGTTTCAACCACGGATGAATTGAAACGTGAGAAACTATGTAAAAGCACCATTTTATCTTTTTAGGAATGGAATCCACTTTTTGGATTTTCAAAAGTTTTTCAGTTTTTTTTTAAATTGTGTAAATTTTTAACTCAAATTTTCGTCTTTCCTTTAAATAGTTTTATGGTAATTTTTCAAAAAAATGCAGGCATTATCACACAAATTTATAATCAACGACTGTAATTTATTTTTCGATGTTAGCGTGTCTTAGATTAAAATTTATATATAAATAGATTTTATCTATTAGAAAGAGGATTGCAAAATATTTCCTACATTTATTGTAAAATTAATCAAAGTTATGTTGCCTTCTAATTAAATTAAACATCTCCTTACACCATTACCTCTGAGATTACCTCTGAGATTTCGACAAAATATTGTATTTCGACTTTCAGTTTTTACTATTATATATAAATATATAATAATGCAACAAAGTTTAATGATTTGCAGGTGATACAATTTTGATTAAACGAAGGTTAATTTAATACATTTTGATGAAAATTGCGTTCTAAATAAATAATAAATTCTACAAACAACAAGCAATTTTATTATTTTAGGTCACTAAGCCTGGAAAAACCATAAAATTCCTGTTACAAAACGGTCTCAATTATTTTTCTTCGTCTGAATTTAAATTCTAATGCCCCTTTTCTCTTGACTTTCAGACGAATAGAATTTCGAAATTATGCTCTCAGCGGAACGATCTAGATGGTCATGTAACAATAAATCAGTTTTTTTATTTAAATGGCAGTGAGAAAATCAGGTAAATTTTATTTTCATGAAATATATTAACTTTATTGTGTACATTATCGCCAAGGGAAAAGTTTGTTTTTATAACAGCTAACAATATTATCCTAACAATACAATTACTATTTTCACAAGGTCATTAAGCATAATGTAATTGGTGCGTCTTGTTAAAGGAGTATTACACAAACTTCAGCAAATTACATTTAATTGCATTTCATTTAACTTCGTCATCTATATTTTCCTACTTTATTTAAACTATTCTTTAAGGGATTTTATTTAAACTATTCCTCAAGGGAATTCCTAAGATACGACTATGTGTTTATGAAGGACTATTATGTTTTATTTTAATTGCAAAGCCTATGAAAACAATTAGAGTAATTGATAAAACAAACCGTGTTGAAACAAAGCAATATTGAAAGTATATCAACGAGTAAATAACTACCTATTTTTAACTAATATATGACGTTAGCTTTAGTGTTAATTTAAAGTTTATACGAATTTGACGCGATGTATTAAATCTTGAAACTTTGTCAATAATCTCTATTTTTTTTAAAAAGGTTCTTGCATTTTTCCTTACTGTTATGAGTGTTGTCATGGTTCTCATGTTACATTCACTCATAAAGTAATCAATTGTTTTTAATATAAAATAACGACATATACACTTACTGACTACATATTGCATTGGTGCTGTAGGATTTAGTTGAACTATTAATTTTCTAATAAATTTATAGAGAACAACTACCAGGGTATGAAATTAAATAAAGTTATACTGTAATTTACGAAAACAATCGTGTTGACAACTCACTAACGTTATGAAGTTTAGACGTCTGTTACAGTATTGCGCCTAAACAGCTATACAGATTTACATAAAAATCGATGTAAATGTCCTTTATGACCGGTTTTTGTAATAGAAATTGCTTCATTTACGTAACAGGGAACTTTATGTTCTTACATAATAATAAAATTTTACCATTACAATATGTTAATAAATAGCGCAACGTATATATTAAATGAATAAAAGGTTTAAAATTATTCATAAAGAGACGTTGCAATAATTATACTATGTAAGTTATGATTTACACCGGTCTTATCAAAATTCCATGTGGGCAAAACTGTGGACCGTAAATACTGAAATTTTCAATGATAAAAATATGTAGTTACCAAACACCTACTTTCAGTATACTGTTTCAAAAAATTACATTAGAAAGCATATGCAGTAATTCTTTCGTTTGCATAATTAAATTTAAAAACTAAATCTTAGTCTCACCACCAATCTCCGAACGCTACCGGACATTGCACCTTTTATCCGAAAAAACATTCGGATATCGCCCAGCAAATGTTGCACATTTGACATTTAGCAAGTGGAGAGATGAACGCTTGATTATGGTGTTACATTGTGTCAAAATTTGTATTCATATTACTTTATATGATATTTGACAACAAAACCCCCCATTTTTTGAAATGTGGAAATTGTTGGCTAGAAACAAAGATAGAATTTTTCTTTGTGTGCCTACGAAGTTTCAAGAAGCACACTACGTGTAACGTGTAGTTCTGTTTATGTATCACAACAAGCGGTTGTGGTTGATATATTAAATAGATAACAAATAATCTTGATCTATTTAGGATCATAGATTTGATTAGACATTACGATTAGAGATTACGACTACTAGGTCCGGCTATTATACAAGTCAATGGATGTTTGAAATGAAACATGTTGTTCATTAACCATAATAAAATAGTTACAACAAAATAGATTAAAGGAAAGTAAGTATGTTTGAAAAAATATATAAAAGTGAAAATTCGTTGTTTCATTGCTACTAAGCTAAATTTCCTTTCAATAAGATGATTCACTAATATTCAAGGTCATGTGTAAAAGATACTATTTTTTTATTCAACTACGTAACAATTAATAAACAGATTTATAAATAAATATGGTAGAATGATGATTATAAGGTTGTTTAAGCAATATATTACCCAGGAGTCATTTAAATTTGTATACAAATTTTGTGTTTATTTTTAATCACATATTAAATGATAACTAAAGTATTGTTCTGTTAGTGATGTAATAAAGATTATACGTAAATAACATTCTACGAAAACTATTCATCACTCGATTTTTTATTATTCAAGATATCTTACTGTGTGATATACAAGGTTTCCGTTGAAATAACAAGGAATTTATCGTTAAGGAATTGTATCCATATGACGTAAATAATTATCATTTACTAGATAACTTTTTAAATCTCCTCAAAACTTTAACAAAAATGAGAGTAAACGGCAAATCGAATCTCACTGGATGATAAAAAACCTATAAAGCATGAGTGGAACTCACATTACGAAAGTTTCGTATACATTTAGGCATTTAAAAATATTTAATGGTAGGTAATATTCCTATTAGACCATGTACCAAATTTTAATTTTTAGAATGAAAATGTAACCTGCTGTATCTTTCACGGACGCATTTTTGAAAAAAATATTTTTTTTATATATCACTATACAGTTACAATTTTCGGATTTTTTCCTTTATATTACTTGTGCTATGTGACCATGTTTCTTGCCAAATTTCATATTATTTTGGATCAACGGGAAGTTCCCAACGGGAAGTATTTAAGTATTGTATTTTTAGGGTTTTTCATGATTGCGTTGACACAGAAGCTCGATTTTTTACAGTTCTGACGGTTCAAAGACCTAAGAATTTGACATTATTTTCAACTTGATACCTCCACGCATTCCTGAGAAAAAGAGGGAGACTTTCTTTTTTAACTTTTGAGGTACAGAAACCTAAAAATTATCGTAGCACCGATTTATCCTACGGCTTGTTAGATTATATTCACTTCAATAATCAAATAAATGGCGCAGCGTCTGATTATTAAAATGTAGTGGTGAAGAAAATTATTCTCCGCAATGCAAAACGCAGTGTTTTGACTGTAATTCATTACCAATACATGTAACCTTATCTTACATATCATAAGTAATTAAGATCCAGATACTATGTCAGGATCACACTCGGATGCAATGCATTTAAATGAAGACGGTTTATAAAATTTTTTAAATGGAATAATTCTTCTTTACTGATTCCTTTTTTTTTATTGATTATTTAAATTTTTCTAATGTAATATTTTTTAAATGGAATAATAGATTATTCGTTTATAACGTAATTTAAAATATTTAACCCTTTGAATGTGGAAAATAAGGGAAAATAGTGCGATTAACCATTAGGCGCGGCTGAAGTAACATTTATTTTACGGTTGTGGCTGGCATTATTAAAAAGATTAAACTTAAAATACATCTGTCATATTAAAATTTAATAGTACTTATACATATTAAAATTAAAAGCCATATTTACGTCGAGCATCACAAATAAGTTAATTCGATTATTATCCTAATTTATGCGTATATAGGAAATTAGAACTTTATGATAATAACAAAAATGAGAAACATAAATACTATTCTGCAAATTAGTTAAATTATTTGAAAAACCACATCAACTGTTGTAACAACTTTCGTTCCTGATCGAAGTGAACAAAGTAACAACTACCAGTATAAAACTTGAAACATGTTTGATTTACCACCATCTGTTAAGGTGTTACATTGCTCATCATCAAACTCTGACCAGGCCGATAGTGGAGTTATTTTGCAAAATAAAAACTACCAGTAGGAAATATTTTGGATTACGGTTGATTTATTACCATCCGTTAAGGAGTTCAATTGTTTATCTCTAAAACTCATCATCATACGATGAGCTGGTTGATGGTGTAGTTATTTTGCAAAGTAATAGCTGCCAGTAGCAAATATCTTGAATCACATCTGATTTACTACCATCAGTTAAGGAATTCCATTGTTCGTTTCCGAACTATTCATCAGATAATCACCATATTTATATGGAACCACCTCTCTAGTATACTCTTTTAAACAAAATAATTATTAGTATTGAACTTTATAAAAAGAGAATAGAAATAAATTAAAATACGTATGTGTATATAACACATATTCTCACGAAATTCTAAATTTAGTTGATATCTTCATTTACCGGAAAATGCGTAAGCAAACTAAACCAAATAAAGTTTGCTGACCGTTACTTTCGTCCTAAAAAATATCTGAGTTACCATCAAGTCGCGGCTTTAGAAGTTTTACTTCAATAATGTTTAGTTTACTTATATTTCGAATTTATCAAACATTAAGTAAATTATTTTTAAGTATGTTTGAATGTGATACAAATATTACATGAACATTAATAAAATAATTTATAATTCTATATTGAAACTAAATATTTTCCTAACTAAATTATAGACCTGTTGTAAAAAATTTTCATCTGTCTTGTCGCTTTTGATATACGATTTCACAAAAAGCATTATTGGGTAAAGAAAGTAATGAGATTAAAATGATCGGTCATCTCAAGATTATATATTCAGTCGAGAAAAACCCTTAATTATTAATATTGAACTTCTAATTAAACTTAGTTGATTTAAAAATTCGTTCAATTTGACTATGGATATAAATAAACTCAGACCTAAAGCTCCTATAACAGATGCAACGTTAATGATATGAAGGTTACATTTAAATCCGAGTGTTCTAGCTTATTCATAGGTACAATCTTCAACTACTTCTACTTTGACAAAAGTGCATCAGTAATCTATAACGAAATCCATTGAATTTCAATTATTATAAGATACTTTCATTTAGCCTATATATTGACCTTCATCAATTTCTATCCAACCCAATTATCCAAATTACAACCAAAGTTTATAGAAAACAATGTTGGTACTTAATTTTATCATACAATTTTTCTGTAACTGGGAATAATTTTGTATATGAAGGTAGCATTACGAGAGAAGATTGAATTATTAGTAAGTATGACATCATAATGAAATTTAATTAAACTTGGTAGTTTAAGAATGGAAGTATGCTTTGGTGAAAGTCTTAAAGACACGAGATCGATAAAAAAAGTTTTTTTAATATTATAATAGTTATCATATATGTATATTTTAGTTTATTCTATTTATACTTGTATATTTTGTAACAGAAATAAAATTAATATAATTTGTATAGGTGGTTGTTTTATTTTATATTTTACGAAGTAAGAAAAATATTTATACATAATATGATACAAAATAACCAAGAGTTCCCGTAAATTTTTAAAACTTTTCCGATTACATAGTTTTTCATTATTCTAGTTAAAATATTTTTTATTATGAAGAAAATAGTTATTTCTACTATTGTAATCAACAGCGTTATCAGCGCGTGAATTACGTTTCTTTAATTCATCATTGCATTTTGGTAATAAAGCATATTATGCGTAGTAGAATGAAGTGACTTGGGAAACATCATTTAATAATAATATTTTAAAACATATAGTGAGTACTATGGTTACAATTATTATATTATTATTCACATATATTATTATACTTCTTATTTTGTAACATTCATTTAAATCTGCAGGTATAAACATGCATTCCATTCCACTAACATTTGTAGAAACATTTCACAACTTCTATATTTCTGAAAATTTTCATTAACATGCTTAATTATATTATTTAGTATTAAAGTTAAGTGATAATTACCAGTGAATTAAAAAAATAGTCGCAAATACTACATTTTGCTTAAATGTAATAACATAATTTAAATACTGAACAGACTATAATAAATATTCTAAATAAATTAATAAATACATAAGGAATATGGTGATTTTTTTACACGTAACCATTATTGATAATTTTATTCCAAATAGACGTACATTTATACTTACTTTGTAAAAAATTTTATAGAAATTATTTGGTCAGATTTCTCAAAATTGTTATAAGCTATCAAAAAAAAGGTTTGTTTTTATATGTATATATATGTATATATATATATATATATATATATATATATATATATATATATATATATATAATCTTGTCATATTTTAAATATTCGACATACATTTTCTTTCTATGATGCGGTCAGCCTATTTGGAGATGCACCTACCACTCTTTTTCAATCAAAATACATTGCTGATTATTGAATTCTTGTAAAATACATGAGCATTAAACTCTCGTTCGACCAATTCTGCTATTACGTTGGTAAATTATGTAGTGGAATAATGCTCTCATCTTTATGTTATTATATTTCTAAACTAAGACGTTATTCTTGTGTTCTGAATATTTCGTTTTTATGCGTATTTTGATTTGATGGACATAATTGTCAAATTGAAAACCAATAGAAAAAAATCGTGCACGAAAGTGTGGATGAAAAACTTTATAATACTAATAACTTGGAAAATTATTGTCAAAGGTCAATTATAACGCGAATTAACATGCCGTAAGTACTCGTAAATCAATAACCTAGAATCCTTCGCCACCTGTAATGCAGTATTTGCAAAAAACAACGGTTAATTTTGGAAAAGAACCTCAATGGCTTACCCATGTGTTTGATTTTTTAAATTTGAAATAATTTTTGTTCACTACCGCTGCAAACGGCCAGCTCTAGGAACTTATATTGCTGTTGTCGCGTTGCAATTTGGTTTAGAATGCTATAAAGTTCTTAGTTATTAGTGAAGAAGGTTTATGAAAAGTATGATGCGTCTTCTTTGTAAAAAAGAAATTGGCTTTTCGAGAAAATATACAAAACCATTCGAAATCTTTTGTTTTTTTGAAGACATAGTTTGATACCATGATATGAATTTCCAAAAAAAACCTTACACTTACACTTAACGAATGACATGCATTACATTATTTGTCATTATTTGTAATATACTTCAAACTTTTGATTAATAAACTTATCACAGCAATAACCAGATAATTTATCGGCATCTAATGTGAGAATTGTTTTACCGGCCAATGATAATGCAATACTTAATGATCTTATCAATTTCTTGTTAATTTCTTAAATACAAGGGAAGGAAAAATATTTGCTACGAATTTGGAAATAACGTGTTTGGAAACAAATTTGATGAGAAGTTATGTTTAAAAAAATTAATATTTTACTAAGTTTCAAGACCTCAGACTAAAAACGAAAATCATGTTTTTTGGCTAATTTGTCACATGCCGAAAAAGTATATCAATAATGACTGGGTAAATATTATGCTAATGGGGTAAGAAAAAAACAATAAATATATTTATCGTATTAGCAGTCACGTTTTAACTACATCATGTTTTAACAAATTAGTGACTTTTAATTAATTCTTGGTTTGCTGTCCCTTTTGTACCTCATAAAATATTTAAATCTGTCTTGAAAATTAGGGCATTGCATCATTATGACCCTATTGGTACCCACATCCATTTAGTCCCTCGACAGTGGCTAGATTATATTAGTTATTTCTTTAATGTTAATAAAACCATTTTAATGCCTTCCAACTCAAACGTTTATGATATTGTGAGTCACGAAATTTTGATGTTTACCTTGTTTACGTTCTTAATCCCACTGCTTTTAGCATTATTTGCCGTTATTGTTGTGAGTACCCTAATGAAAATGTCTCACAAGAGCGCTGCTATAATGTGGCTAC
Source organism: Druceiella hillmani (assembly GCA_039881145.1). Classification (NCBI taxonomy): domain Eukaryota; kingdom Metazoa; phylum Arthropoda; class Insecta; order Lepidoptera; family Hepialidae; genus Druceiella; species Druceiella hillmani. Next base: position 3,212,857 of record JAYKKI010000116.1, on the reverse strand, counting down.
TGAAAACTACTACTTATGGTGTTAACGGACTTACTAATTTTGTATTTTTAATAAATACATTTTTGTAAACAAGTTAGCTTAAGTTAGGTTAGATTTAATACGATCGTACATGATGAATACCCACGGCTTTATGTTTCTATAATATAATATATCAAACTGATTGGTATTTTATGACTTGGGTATTATATTTATAATATTATAATGATAAGAATTTCAAATTTTGGTCTCTAGAGAAATGTTATAATTCAACGCGAGAAAACCCTGGTCTTCATGGTCTACATGGCAAAGAAATATGTCAATTTTAATATGTAAAACAGTTGTATAAAATTTTTAATGTTAAAATAAATTTAAAAAAAACAGTGATAAAAATAAAGTATTACATGAAACTTCAATTCTGTACGTAATATCATTTTCATTGCCATAAGTGTAGTTAGATTTTTGATGAAATTTTCGGAAATGAAATTTTTGTTGGCGTCTCTCATATAATGAAAAATATTTCTTTGTAAACTTTTGTAACATAGTTCTGGAGCTTTTACTTTTCACTTTAAAAAACACATCAAACATTCTTTTACCGAGGTCCACTGAACCCTAAGTACATATTAAGTGCGATGCCTTGTTTGAGGCAACGCACATTTTTTTACTGGACGGATACGACCGTGGGTGGTCTAACAGGAATTATCAGCCTATCTTAGTACTAAATCATGTTTTTTGCTTTTTATTCTTCCCTGAAAAGATTATGGCCTAATTTACGCCGATAAATTTGCACGAAAACTATAGATATTTAGTTTTCAGTAATGAAGAAGGAGAAACTGATCTCAAATCTATGGTTAACATAACTATATTGTCAATTATGTTGCAATATCATTATTCAGATACGGTATACATATTCGACTTTTTTTCATTATTTTAAATAACAGCTTAGTCCAACTACCCACACGTGACCACAATGAGACTTAGTAACACACAGGATGGGTGTTACTTAGTCTCATTGTTGCTAATGAGTAACTCATTTCAAGTATATATACCAAGTTTCAATTGAATTGTGTCATTATTCTCTTTTCTATCATCGATTAAGCAACTCACTCTGGAAGAAATCCTTGACTGTGGAGAAAATCGAATTTCGAAGTATTATTAAGTTTCTAACAAAACAAGGAAAAATACATGCATTAAATTAAGGAGATGAGATGTCGTCGGTTTACGGGGACTCTTGTGATATTAAAACTATGATTTACAATCTCTTCAAACAAGACAGAGTTTGGATCAAAAGTGAACTGCGTCGAGAATGCCCTCGGATACTGTTGAAAAGTAATTTGTTAACAAATGTATCATATTGGAAACATTTTCTACATGAAAAATAGGTTTTTGCTCTAAACATTTTTAAGAATTGAAAAACCGACAGCTTTCCTTATAAATGGGCTAATAGTGAGTAATAATGGATTACTTTTAAGTTTACGTACATTTGAACCAAGGAACTAATTTACATCGAACCTCTGTATTATGATTTAAAGAGAATTAAAACTACGTTCAAAGTTGATTATTCCAATATCCATGGTGACTGAGAAAATAATAAAAGTACTTTTTGACGAGTCAGTAAAATTAATTAGAGACAAAACAAACTTGTTCTAGTACATACCGCATATTTATTATTTTTACGAATTTAATACCATTAGATATTTATTTTATGTATTCAGATTTTAATGTAGTATAACGTTAATTTACTAAAAGATTTACTGAATATCCTTTTTTAAATCTGTATCTCAGTCATATGATAGTGAGATTTTATAAAATATTTGATTAGGGTTCAATAAATCATCGTTTCAATAGTGAAAAGATGATAATAATACATAATAATTTAACATATCGTTACATTTATAACTTCCTAATCTATAACATGATAAAAATATATATTCGAATCAGATGCATAAAGTCATTTATCGCGCTTTATATGATTATATCCAGTAAACGTGTATACCTACTTTTCTGCCTCTCTGAAGGTCTCAAACTTGTGCACGATATCTAAGATGAAGGTAAAATGGTATTGAAATCAATATAGTTAGTTCCTATATGCACTAAGAATTTATTGCTTTAAGTTTTTGATCTAGGAAATTGACTTAAGTGTAAAATACTCATAGAAATGAAACAGAAGGAATTGATAATCACCAGTTATTATAACTAACATCGGTATATTAGGTTGGTCAAAAAAAATAAAAAGACCCTATAAAGCGCGAATAGAACTTTCACTACGAAGTTTCCGTATGCATTAAACTACAAGTAATAAAGTTAATCAAAATTAATTAAATGAGACTTGAAAAATATTTATACGATATGCCCCATCCTCACTAAGCTATGTTTTTCCCTATAGATATTGTTCCATGCGAGTCAATTCTGAGTGTTTTTAAAAATAAAACTGGGTAGCTAGTACATTTCGACAAGCAATTTCTTCGAAGTGAAGTCCTACTGAATTCCCACGGTATACTATTAAACGTTTTCAAAAGTACTTTTCAATTATTTTATTATAATAGACAGCTGGCAGTTTTGACCGCTAATTAATGTATTTTAGCTGGGATGCAAACGACTTGATTGTGAATTGCTACCTTTGTTCACACAAGAGTTAGCAAAGTTGTGTAAAATTCTTATGTATGCAAAATCATTAGGCAAAAATATATTTTGGTAATATTTTTGCTTTTGTCAATTTGATACGAATAGTCTTAACGGCAAGTAGTCAACAAAAACAAAAGGTTTACATTCGTCGAAAGAACGGGCCGAAATAAATTAGGATCGAATAAATGTAATAACCTAATATTGAAAAAAATAAATATTTCAATTCCTTTCAATTCCCTTATTTATTTTTAAGTATATTTTTAAAAACTTTTCAATATATTTATGAATGTTTATACAATATTATCTTAAATTCCAATTTTATGTTTCCCATCTTTATATCATACATTCATAAAGTTATGCGCTAATAATTGGCCCGGATTCATTTTCTGTATTCTTGATTCATAGGTAACAAATTATGTTTATAATACCTCCAAATCAGGTTCTTTATTGAATTTTGCTAAGAAGTACCCAATAGTATAGCCCTAATGTCGGCATCCAGTTCAATTTGTCTTATTAGATATGATGGGACACTTCTCTCCAATATAAGTATGTTCCTTAAATCGTGTTGCGTAAGAAGTTTATTTAATATTGCAATTTGGTTTTTCACTACAGAAACGGAATGAAAACGAAATTTTTTGAAACACTAAATGTTATCGAATGCACACAAATAGGTAAAATACACCACGAATACGTAAAATGATAAAAGATAAAGAAATATTCCATTGTTTCTTAATTTAGTGATTTACTGTTGGACAGTTCATTTTTATTTCTTTCCTGAAACCTCTTAATGCTTCATTCTGATTTATAGTGTACTTAAGAGTGTACTTGTTATAATTACACCTGCAATTACATATACTACCTTCATCACATTTCTTTGCAGCTGAACTCCAATTCTCGGTACGATTAGGTTTCTCCTCTAATTATATTTGTGAATAACGCAGTTATATTCTGGTTAAGCCTCTTTAAGATAATTGATTCGTTCTTTTTTCACGGTTCCTTTTTTTATTGTTTTTATTTATATTTGACAATGAAATATTAGCCAAGTTTTTATATTAAGGTCATCACGCATGCTCGAAGTTTAAATCAGTCCAACAAACAAAAGATGTCAGTGAACATGTCAGTATTTTTAAAGCATTACACATATTTAAAAAGAAAATATAAATTTTGAATTTCTCATATTACTAAAGTTAGTCAATGAGTCCACTTTTGTTTCTAATTATAATAAACGAATAGCTTTCAGTTTTCAACTCCGCACGTCGCTTCCATTTGCCGACGATTTAAAACGTTTTTAGATGTCGAGCCAGTATTCTAATAGAGTATGAGCTATTTTAGCTACAAAACTAGTTCAAATGAGAGCGAATGTACAATGATGATGAATGATAATATATTCTCGCTTATATATTCCCCTCGTACTCAGATATGAGTTAGTCAGAACTACGGTCGAAAAGATTTCATTTAGTCTAAATACAGTATTGTTTATTTAATTGACTCATTAGTTATTGTGTGCACTAAACATTAAAATTATTTGCGCCTATGGCGCTCCACACTATAATATTTAAGGGTAAATCTGTGAATTGGGCAGGAGGTTTTAAATAAATAGATCTTTTAAGATTTACTGCAATCAATTATGTACTCATTGTCCAGAGTTGATTGTAGTCATTCATACAAGACATTATTCTTGATCGACATTACGTTATGTAGTCGTAAAGTTAATAAATTAAATAATTATATCTGGAACACATTTTTTAAAATTCCAAAGATAAAATTGCTAAATGAAAAAGGCACCATTTTTTAAAAATAGGAGACAAAAAGATTTGATGAAATAAATCATTGCCTCCAATCAATCTAAACATAAAAACAAAGTCCATCTGAAGCTTATTTACCAATTAAACTATTGAGAACAAGTCCTATCTTCATTATCTTCATTGAATCATTGAGTTGAACAAAAAGACGGATCGGCTATTTTGGAGGATTGCTGTAATACCTCACACGGCCGCTACGTAGTTTGTGTACTGTTACTCTGAAGTGTATAAGGCGGCTTAATATTTTACCCTAGACACGGCATTAAGAATAATTCATTTATTATAAATTCGTCATTATATTACAAGAGGAATATAGTTACAAAAGCAATGATATTAGGCATGTTAATTTATTGCGTGTCGCAATAAATTAACATGCCTAAAATCATCGACGATTAACGATTGTAGAAACTTGGCTTAAAGGGTTAGTGTAAAAGCCGCTTCTATGACAATATGACTGACTTCAGGAGGGGTGGAGGGAGTTTCGAACAGAAGTGTAAAATTACGTTTAAAATGTATTAATTCTATAAGCATTTATCTTGTAAACTTTTCATCGGCAGTTTATACAAGTCCGTGTTTTCCACGAGCCGTATTGTGCACAAGACAAAAGTTGAAGTTCGCAATGATATATAATAAGAAACAAATTTCTTTAAATACCTTTATCAACATAATATTTCATACGATATGTATTTATAAAATAAGATTGTATTTAGACATTTACTCACCTACTAATAAATGTGTTTTTTTCTGAAAAGTGTGCGAATTTCCATGTACTTTTCCATGAAATTATAATATGTATATGAGGTATTTATATTTTGAAATTCTCTTGAACGACGAACTTTTAGGCCGAAGATCTAGGCTCGAATTACAGAACTAGACGATACGTCGCACCCAAATTAACACAAACCTCAATTCAGGCATTCACATGAACTTTACAAAGTCCCACATTTATCAGAGGCTTTTAAATAATTGTTTTATTACGTAAAAAGACGTGGCTTTTTTGCTTATTTGTAGAAAATCATAACTGCGAATCTTTTTCACTACTAGATCATTTTCAAGGATATATTTACAAATGAATCTATGAGGGCCATAAGCTAAATACTATAAATTAACAGAGAGGAAATAATTAACATTGTTATGAAAATATGCTATCAACGAAATACATTCAAAATACGTAAACTCACGTGATCAGACGAAACAACGATTGTGGAAAAATTTATTCAAAACCCAAAAATGGTGTGTTTCCCAAAAGATAATTTAAAACTTAAAGGTTTAAGAAGAAAAACTTGAATACTCTGTAGATATATAAACAGATAACTTATATTAAGTATTGATCATATCAAAATAAATATTTTTGTTAACATTAACTTATACTTTAGTCTGCGGGGTAATTATATTTTTAAATTAAGAGACATGTTGTCAAGAACAAGGAATGTTAAATTAAAGATATTTTTATAAGTATGACCATCAGATACACATTAAAAATCTAACAAAATTACATATCTTCAATTATCTCCGAATTCATAGAACCAAAAACTTAAAATGTTTAAGAATAGTTTGTTGAACAAAAAAATATATTATAAAGTCACACGGAAAACTTTGCTTAATAATTATATTATGAAAAGACATGATATCAGAATAAGATTCATATAAATTTTATTATTAAATATGTTCCTTCTACATATAAATACCAAAAAATATTGTTACATTTTCCGCACCATGTAAATTGATAATGTTCTATTCGAATTGGTAAGAATATTTTGTACGAAACCTAACAATTTTCTTGAACCGAAAATTCGAATCAGTTTTCTTTACCTGGACGCACTTTCATCAGCTAACCAAGTCATGGTTAGCTTTTGTTAAATTTAATATAAACTTGTAACAAACTAATATTCTTAATTGAAAAATAAACAACGCGATTATTAAATTTATTAAAATATTATTAGTACATAATTGCTTTTGAAATAACACTTAAAAACATAAATATCTTAATATGACATAGTGACATAAATGAAACGTTAATAGAAAAGTGGGTCTTTTAAAAGTCAACAACAAAGCGTGAATTCAATAACTTTGTTTACAGACATCGCTTTTGTTTATTTACATTCGTACAGCGCTTTGCCAGTCACTACTTACAACTCCGTACACCGTACCGTGTAACGCACATAGAATTAATATACTACGAATAGACGAATAAATCGTGTGACAATACATTGGGAACCGTACTTTGGGAACGAAGTGACAAAACGTGTACAAATAAAACTTTTTTCATAGAAAAAAGTCTCCGATAGTCCCTTGTTCGGCAGCCTCCGTCTGTTTTTTTTTAATTTATTCATATATTTTCAAATAATATTTCAAGAACATTACTTTAGAATAAGAAACGGTGTCTTGTTCAGTATTGTATTGTGAATTAACGTATATGAAAGATCCAAATAAGGAGACACTTCACAGGTAAATGTGATGTATATATTTACTTTTTCATCACCTATTTTCTGATATATTATTGTTTAATTAAACTTTGTCAAATATATATATATATATATATATATATATTTATATTTATATATATATATATATATATATATATATACATATATATATATATATATATATATATATATATCATAATAAATATGTTATATTTTACGTTATATTGTTTATTTTAAAATTTTGTGAATTCAATTGCGAGATTTTGTATCCGTGAAAAATACATACGGATTGATATTATACGAATTGGCATTATTTTATCCACAAATCATATTTTTCTATAACGAAAATTAATGTGGATTATGATTAAATTTTCATTGAATGAAATAAAATGAATAAAATTATTGATATCATTTAAAATATAAGCGCTTAGTGATATAATAATAATAATATCAATTATTGGTGGGTATAACATACAACAGGTAAAGTAATAGGTATGTACAGAAATTTTCTCAGAGCTATTGACAAAAAAAATTAAAAATTAGGTTACACTTTAATTTTTTCCATATTTTATACACAAAAAAGTAACTAGTTCGGCTGCATGTGAGTTAAAAAGGTATGAGTTCAATTCAAGCACAGATCAGAAAAATATTAGAGAGCCTATACCAGAGCCTATAGAGTTTGTACCTGTGTATTGGTCAAAATTATAATTTAATTTTATCATTTATAATTAGGTATCTTATAAACTTTGAGTGTTTTGACTGCTTAGTAAATGTGTATTCAATCTATGCCGTTTCCAGATAATGTCAAGACTCTGGAGAAAATTCATGTCATGCAAATATTTTAATTAAAACAGAAAAAAAATTCTTTTTACTAAGTTTAAAATATTATTGTAAATATTTACCTGTTTTGTGTGATATAATAATGAAATATTCATGATAAAAGTTGTATTAAGTTAAAAAAAAAATTAAAACATAATAAGCATAACATCAGGTTTTATAATTATATCCTTGAAAATTTTGATCTTTGTTTATCTCATGCTAACACACGAAATTATATCAGAGAGTAAATTGTGAACTGGACTTTTCAGCCGAGTCATTAAATAAAATAAAAGAAAGGGTTACAAAAAAAAATTATTTGTTATCATAATTTCTGATAAAATGAGCGTTAGGGAATTTACTGAATTTGTTGTCAAAACACTTTTGGATTATATTAATATAGACAATGGTTTACACTGAAACGAATCAGTAATTGTAAATCAGGTTCTAGTAATTATGGTTGTGACTGTGAATAGCTTATGAAACATTCCAGTTAGTTTCTTTCCAGGAAGAAGTTTTGCGGCTCAATACAAGGCAAATTTATTGAAAATTTCTCTTAATTAAACATAATGAGTCTGCACGTGTATACACTACACTACATTTAGCGAAACCGCTTAAAATCTTAACATGTTCAATTTACTTGGAACAAAATTAAACTGCAAACCATATACTCCATATTACTCATACAAAGCCAAAAAATATTTATACTTACTATATATAATTCTCAATTACACAATGTTCAAATGAAAAGGTCTGGAATTGGAGAACAAATTTATATTTAGGGATGTTAGTTACATTCAACAAGAAATGAAAGTAATGCCAGCAGCGCAATTATTTTCAAGGTTTGTTGCTAGAGCCATTCACCACTGCCATGACTTTTTTTTGACATCACAATTTTGAGTATTGAATTGAATATTGAATTGTCTAATTTTTTGTCGTGTTTAATTGTGTAATTGAAATCATTGCAATATGCAGTCTCAGAAGTGTCATTGTATGAGGAAATCGTGTTTATTATTTTTTCAATATATTACATAAAACGAATATAATACTTAGTATTTAAAGGTTATTTGACGTATTATTTGTTTAATATTAAGATATCTGTACATATTTCTTTTAGTTATCTGATTTCATAGTCTATATATTTTCTACATATAACTTATGTGTTTTGAGTGAATTTTTGTTTTTTTATTTAGCCTAAATTTATATGCTTTTGCGGCATTTCTGGCCGTGATATTCAATTTTATAACGATACGCTCGGATTATTCTGTTTTTAACAACATCAATAATGCACCCAAAATATTTGAAGTTTAATAAATATTTATGGTTAAATAATTAGAGTCCTAATTATTCATACTGGGTATTGCATAGTTATTTTTGAGACGGAAATTACCCTTATTGAATTTAATAATTTCCAAAAATATGTTATATTGGAGGCGACTTCATAACTATGGACTTTGGGAAATAGATTGTAAACAAAATTAGACCAAATACGTGCTCTTTATTTTTATATTATCGAAATAACATCGTCAATGAAAAGCCGTCACTAAAACTCACACATACATAAAATTAAGCATATAGGGGCAAATTAATTTCGGCGATACAAGGCACGTTGGTTTGCCTATTCGTAGTATATTAAGTCTATGGTAACGCACTAACCTGCGACTGAGGTGCATCCGATTCGAGACCAAGAAACGGACTTATTTTTTTTTTCCGCAATTATGAATAGTTGGCTTTTTGCCAACAATAATACATAATAATAAATGAGTTATAGCATAAAAATAATGCGCTTGAAACACATATTAAAACTCTTCTATCTCCAAAATCAACAGTCAATCAAACAGTGCCCAATTTAAGTGACTGCCTATCCAAGGCACTTGAATATTGCACGGATGAAGAAAAATTCGTAAAGGAATTCACTGAAGCCCGAAGCAAGACAAACAGTAGGAGAGAAAGGAATCAGGAAAAAAGCGTATCTCCAGATAAATCGCTAAATAATAAAAATAATTCAACTAAACTCGAAAATAGTAATATAAAAACACAAAAATTCCATTGCATCCACCAATTAATATAAGCAATGTTGGAGTCTTAATTGACTGAGACAGATTGTAGCGTAAAGTTATTATCATGCTAACATGCTTATATAACGTTTATTTTATGTTAAACTATATTGGAAATTATTCAAAACAGCGCAGACATTCCTGTTAAAAAAACCAGCGCACCAGATGATATTGTATAAACCGATATCACTTTTACACTCTATATCCAAATTGTATGAAAAATTATTGCTGAAAAGATCTAACCACTCGTGAATGTCGCGGATTTACAATTTGAATTTAGTAATAAACATTTCACCATTGGCCTAGTCACTGAGTAATAAATTTAATCAAAATGGCATTCGAGGAAAGAAAATATTGCCCTGCAGTGTTCCTGGTCACAAGTTTTTGACAGTGTATGACACAAAGTTCTTGTTCATAAAATGAGCAACTTGCTACCAACGAACAATTGTCAATGACTGTAGCCATATCGATCTGATAGAAAATTTATGGTGTCCATGAATAAGCGTATTCTGGTTTCTATCCAAGTTGGGTAGATACGGTGTATGCAAGTATATCATAACCTCTTCTGTATCTAATGTATAGCGCTGATATTTCCATTACAGAAAATATCTTAACATACATCATTACCGATGATACGGTAGTAATGACAACTACAGAGAGGCAAAGTCAAGCTATCAAAAATTTACAAATAGTGCTAGATAAACTAACAGATAGACCGTTTAAACTCAACGAGCCCAAACCATTCATGCCACATTTGCATTGTGACGAACAGCGATCTAAACATGTTAACGGAGTTCAAGTTACGTAAGCAAATTTAATAAAATACCTTTTGGACAGTAGTAGTACCGTAGGATTCCACGTAGATAGTAGGTTTAGAAATTTGCGCTGACTTAGATATAAAATGGATTAGCAAAGTTATCGAAGATTACTCTATTAAATACGAAAAACAGCTCCTCGACAATACCAACGTGGAAGTTATTTCACTTCTGGATAATACTCACGTATTGAAAAGGCAAAAACGTATTAAACCTCAGAAATTAACTAAGTAAATTAAACCCGTACAAGACTTATTTGAAAAAAAAATCAAGTACACTTTATCAATGAAAATTAATTGTATATTACGATTGTGTCATGCATATCCAATAAAGGACGTTTAAAAAAAATTGTTTACATCTTAGTGTTTTTTTTAATATAATATAACACAAACATCATAAATATTACGTCAGTTATTATTATCAGTAATGTACAGTTAAAAAAATTACCTGTATGTTTGCATATTAAAGCATAAATTAATATTCAATTTAAACGAGTGTCATCTAAAATCACTATCGTAGCATTTTCGTTAAACTTTTAAATTGATGAAAAACGTACAGAAATCATTGTTCCTGTCATGGCAATATTAATGGCGGGCGGAATTCGAAGCCGTTTTTTTTCTTGAGTATACATATTCGTAAATGCCTGCACCACAGCATGATAAATGAGTTTTAACATTCTCCCGACGACGCGTCATCGTTGCCTCCGCTTATCGTTTTATAATATATTTAATTAAACGTACTTTTGTTCTAATGTCAAGAGCAATGAAATATTTGTGTACAAGTTGGATGCCGTGGTAGGCAAGAATTTTTAGAAAAAAATTTATCGTGACTATGCGACAATCATAAAGAGGACAGATTCACGTCGATGCCATACTTCTGGATTGTGAAGAGCTCGACATTTAAGGACGTGTCCTTTATGCAAACTCATCCCAATTTACGTTTTGATGTAGACATAGTAACCAAATAAATAATATATTTAAGTGAAAAAAAAACTTAATTTAATGTTTTTACGTGGTAGTAATTCTGTTAGTTTCGTTCGAGAAATTTTCCCTCTAGGTTCACCTAGAATGTCGTCACAGAATCTAATAGATAATAATCATCATCGATAGTTTCTTGATCAATATATAAATATAGCTAGATTAAAAAATTTAAATCTTAATACTAACTTAAATTTCTTGAGGGTGCCATGCAAGATGTTGGTCAACTAGTAGGCCAAGATCTTTTACAGTTAATGAAATAGCGATATAGCGATATAGCCCGTAATAAAGTTCTGTGATAAATCAGCCATACACACTTTCGTCAGAAATTTCATTGAGTCTCTAAGTCTAAAATGTTTTTCATTGAGTCTCTAAGGTCATTTGTACGTTGTAAAGTATATATTCTATTCACTTAGAAACTCAAGAAACTCAATGAAAATGTTTCTTGAAAGTTGTCTAGACTTTAACTAAAGTAATTAAGTTAATTTGAATATCTCCGTGTACAAGTGTTGAAGTTTCTATTCGTTAACTAAGGATAAACAGGATAAAATGTACTAATCCCATATTGTGGGATTATACAATTTTATTTGATTATTTTTCAATAACATGACTATTTTATATAATCTCAGATTTTTTTTAACGAAAAAGGCCAAGTTATTTTATTCGAATAAACAAAAAATATCTAAGTATAAAGAGCGTATTTTGCTTTTACATCCATATATAGGTTGCAATACAATTTTAACATTAATGATCCGGGATAAAACTAAATTTTCCAATACCTTTGAAAAGCGCATAGATTTTTAAAATGCTGTTAAAATATTTACAAATCTAAACACTGAAAAAGGAATATTTTTTAATATTGGCATTGTGTGTTGTTTGAATTCTTTTATGAACATAAATGTATTCAGTTATCATTAATTTATTAAAACTGTTATTAAAAATACATTGTAACTCATATCCTGTATTAAAACAATAAACTAAATTAGAATTGAATATGAATTAGTAAAAAATTATGATTATTGAAATACGATAAGTAAAAAATTATGTATTTTTCAGAAATTCGCGATACATATGCGCCCGTCTACCAAGTCGATAGACATGAAAAATCGTGTTAATAAATCAAATCACATTAACAAATTAAATTATTGTTCGTCAACAGTTTGCTTCTATAGAATAAAAAATCCTTAAATATTTAAATTTTAATATGAACATAAATGCAAAAGAAACCCTCGTAGAGGGAGTTCTACGTATTTGTACTTAGGTATTTACATAAATTTATGAAATGAATTACTTTCAAAAATAAAATAATCAAAATATAATTTGATAAACATTGCTAAAAAATAATTTAATACAATAATAACAAAAAGAGAGACAAAAAATACGGACATTCACTCTGACGCATACCTGTCGGTTAGAGGGATTCTACTCATATAGAAATTATATCATTCTTGAAGTGTTCATCAAAATAATTGTCATTTTTCTTAAATAGATTCACTGCGTGCAACATATTACCTATAATCCATGTTGGAATATATAAGAACTATGGTGCCGTAGTTGTCTATATCTCTATAAATTCTTAGTACAAGTTATGGATAAAAATTTTTCTGCACGTGCTACCCAATGTTAGTAATGAGATATTTTATAATGAACTTAAATTTTAGAAAATTTAGCTAATGAAATTAGAAATGACGTCACTTGATGGAAAAAATATTTGTTCCGGATGGAACAAATATTTTTTACTGCCATTTTACATGACAGATAATAATTATACATACTTAATAAAAAGTGACTGTAAAAACCTGAAATAAATAAAAAAAATTATCGTTTCCGACATCCCTATATTAAAATCTCAAATAAGTCAAATATTTATCACAATTTTTATATATCACCAAAAATAGCAATTAATTGATTTTAAACAATTCTATGTGTTTGCATAAACTTACAGTGTTTAAATCCTTACAATTCCTTAGTTAACAAGTATTTTAATTCAACATCTGCGATTAAATTATATCGCGTATCAATATATTTATGAGACTGATGATAATTTGCCAACTTCAATATACTCTGACTCTCGTTGTAAGTGCAATTTTATTACACCAACCTATTATTTCACACTTTAAATTCTGCAAGTAAATTACTTTTCGATATGCTTCTGATAAAGTTATATACATTGCTTCATAATTACTCAATGCTTCACAACGCAAGGTTTTTTGCTTCTTGCTTTCCCAAGGAATAGCAGACCCGGATTTCATAAAGTAAAATTAGTGAATGGAAGTCAATCAATGACGCCGCTAGACCAAATTGCATCCACAAATCTTTGCAGTCTTTCTTCAAAATATCTTTAACGGCAGTTTATTTCATTTCAACAAATATTTTTTAGCATAATTCCAGTGAATGTGAACAGTGATTAGTTAATTTAATGGGGTAACTGCTTTAATAAACAATATGCGGCCCTGTCAAAACTTCTAAATACATCAAGCTTCTTATTATTTTTTTCATGTAGCTGTTTTTTTTCACAATCATTAGACTTTTTAAAATATAATTTACGCTCTAAAGCGCGTTTTTATTAAAAAATAATGTTTATCTGAATTTATAAATATACTTAACGTAGTGAAAGAGATCCTAATTTAAATATTTGAAACAAAATAAAAATACGAAATTAATATTCCGCGCTTAAATGTGTCGTGAGCGAAATGCTCTTTAAAGAACAAAATATCACGGCATATTTTGACGCATTCCATTCACACCCAGACAGCTTCTTATTTTTATAGATTACGCCCATAATAAAATAGGAAACCAATATTGCCTCTGTACACTATACAATACTGTTATCTTCCGCGCATTGGTATTCTCGGCACAAAGAGAGTAACTCAACGTTTCCGTTATTCACTCGCTTTTAACTCGCTTTGTCGCTGTTATTTTTTATGAAATGAAGGGCGTAAAGGGCAACGGACGGTGTTAAATTGGACCGTTACTTACTTTATGGAGGCGCCGCAGACGTTTTGGTCTGAGGTCATGACGTGGGAATTAACGCCTTTTTTCATATTGTGTTTATGTAACTAGGAGGTATGGTAAAAATATATACGATTAGTGAAGGATAAGGGGTTGTGAAGGACCAGTAAGGTCCCTTATTGCTTAGTTCCACTAATTTAGTTTGTTAAAGGCCTTTTCATATTTGCGAACACATTGTTTTACAAAAATTATAAATTGATAAGTTTTGAAACGGACATGCTAATCTTCAGGAAGTAAAACTTTTGAACTCAATATTTTATAATTATTTATGATATTATGATTACATAGATTGTGGGCGTATTTAAATTATAAACATAATTCAATTTTCTTGGTTACGATTTTACAATGAATCAGCCAAATATATTAAATTGTACAATCTGACCAAAGAGAACATTCTACTTAATTTCATCTTGTTAACAATAAAAAAATCACATGAAAATATAACTTTACCGCAGTTTAACAGACTTAGTTGACCATAAATTTATCCTATTTTGATATAAATTACGTAATCCGTACCTGCTTACGAGAACCAATTCGCTTAACTGATTAGCGGCTTCTATAACTCTATTAGTATGCCCGCTCTGTCGGAATCATTTAAATTTTAGCAAAATTCCTTGTCAATTATACTCCCAAAATTAACTCAAAAAATTACGCCTGACAAATTTTTTTATTGCACTATCCTTATTATACTCTACTCACATCATTTTCTACTATTCCGTGTCATGTGAATATGTGTGTATGTTTATTTTTGCAAGTCAGTTCCATTTGTTGTCACGTTACTTTTAAATAATCTATTGTCGAACCAAAATTATTATTAGTGATTCAATTACAATTACTGCAACCAAATGTTCTTGCAGCAAAAACTTCGCCTTATAATTTATAAGTTTTCCATATTTAAACCAGTAGTAAGTAAAAAACAAATCATTTCAAAATCACTTTTCATTTTTACATATTATTTTCTGATATTTTTAGTCAGCAGACAAAAATAAATTATTAAATAACTAAACTGAATATTTAAATTCTAGTACGATTAGTTTAATAATAAATAATATATAACGCAATATTTTATAGTCAACCTTTAATATGAATAATGAAAATTTCGCGTTCAATTTGTATTAGCTATTTGAACAAATGGTACCATTGATTCACAAATACTTTCGTTACTTAACTATCAAACAGCGCCATTCATACAGAAATTACAATGTTATTATTCTTACATATGAATACGCGCTCAGTATTCAAGGTCGAACCACATACTAATGTAATGTAATAACTTACACTAGGTACGTACTAACATGCCCGTCGGAGTTTTATGTGATAAATGCGATCTAGTAAACCCTTTCCAAGTTATAAAAAGAAACTTCCGAAAAGTTCTCCCTGCCTTCATTTTAACTTTAGTCCAAACCAATTAACTGATGCGGAAGAAGAAACCTGAGATTAGTGTGCGAAGCACGATAACTTTGAGGAAAATGTTTGATACGCCTCCGTTATTCGTATCTGATTATGTTACTCCAAAACAATTTACTACAACGCAGATGCGTTGTAGTAAATTGTTATTTAAACGGCATGGTAACGATGCGGCGTTCAAATGTATTATTTCTGTATGAATACGGATGATATTTGTTATGTATTACAACCAATTGATCCTAAAGTCCATACTTATATGCCTAGTGTAGGTTACTCGTTGAAAAAAAAATATACGAAACTCTCGCCATAAAAATTTATCTTTTTCCCTCTGATTGAAAAGGTCTAAGGGATCACAACTTTGATAATTGGTTCGCTCTTCAAATTATGTAGCACGTGATCGTGTTTACGAACTGCCATGTTCGATGTCATGTAATTTAATCACGTCTTTTATTATGTATGCTTATGAAACATTTATAACATTTTAAGAAAAAAGTTCACCAAGTTAGTAATAGCAAAGTGCGATTGTCAGGAGATAACAGGTTGTTAATTGGTACAAAGAAGGCCCAGAGAACGAAATTTTAATTTGTTTTATTTTAAAACTTTCCTTCGTATATCATCTGTCAGCGCAGACCACACAATTTATTACATGTACTCAACGATCCATATTGTTGAGGTGGGATATACATTTAAAAAATAAATTAGGAAGTTCAGTTCTTGAATATAAACACGACTACTACGTTTTCTAAGGTACATTTTAAAGCACATAACTAAACTGAAATATTTTTAAATGTATATCCAATCCCTGCACAAAAAAGTATTTTTAACTTTAAGTAGAAGTTTAACGTGAAATTTTAAAGAAATGAAAAACGGTTTTCAAATTCAAAATGTGGAAGAAAAGTACACTTATATTTAATGCGCGTTACGATGGTTCATTTTAATGTGCTTTCTTAAGTTACCTGTTACTGAGATTTTTGTTCTTTGTCAGAAGGTTGTCCAGAATTAATCGTATATTCAGTTTTCTTATTCCTTTATTTATACACCTTTTCCAAGCTGTATTTTGAATTTTAATTTTCCTTAAGGCACGTCTTATTATGGCGGACCGTAAAATAAAGCTTTGCACTTATTAGGATGTATTTACTTTTTTATCATTTCTGTGAATTTAACTGAGCTTAGATTATAGAAGTCGGTTTCATTTCATATAACATACTGGCTACTCTTTATTCTGAAAAGACTCGACATGTATCTGCATGCAAAATTTTATCGAGGAGAGTTAACAAATATTAACACAAACTTTTGCTCAACTCTATAAAGGTGCTAGCAAAATTTTCCGCATTTTTCATAAATACATATGCAAACAATTTTACTTGAGCTGACAATTTAAAAAATGTTGGGTCCGTGCAGAGTAAACATTGAGTTTAGAAATATTATTTATATTTTGAGTAATTTCTACAAATATCGCGTACATGAAATCCTTACTATTTCGCTTGTTAGCTTAAGAAGAGACGCATAGCTGGAATAATTTTGAAAAAATTATGTGATAAAATCAACCAAAAGAGAACCGTTAAAATCTTGGCAGCGCTATAGAAAAAGAAGTATGCGGTTAGACGCTTTCGTTATGTCATTTGTGTTACTTTCTCGAATATTTAAGTCCAGTCCCAATGATTCATTGCTGATTCAGCTGCTGCTGCCATAATTTACTCAAATTATTTGAGAGAACTGGTGTTTTTTGGTCAACCTATAATTCGTTGAAATGTTTCTATGCTTGTTTTGAATTGTTTGCAAAATAATATTACTGAATTATGTCGTTATTAATTGTACTCTTTGACCTGCAAAGCAAAGCCAACGAAAATTGTCTGCAGCATTAAGACGCGCATAATAAGAACCGATCGTTTGAATATATAGTTCTCAAAGCCTTGACTTGTTATTTCGGTAGCGACAGGAAGCATAAAAAATAATCACGTAATAATGAGTGATATCTCAATAGCGAAAAGGAAGGAACAATTGAAAAGGGCATCGAGTGCGCTGGCTGCGCTGTCGTCGGTACATTTTAATGAGTCTGCGTGCAAAATGTTGCATTTGTAATTTTATATTATGAGCTAACTCTGAACGTTAGGTGAATGATACAATAGAAATTGCTTTGTTTTTAATTTTTGGATCTAAAAGTATACCCGACGCCAAAGCAGCTCGTGATGTCAAGAGCGTTGGGTGAAGATATATTTCCTAATTACGCGCCGAAAGTTTGCACCCAGTATATCCGATGAATGCTACCTACCATATTTGGTGAGAAAAATATTATGAAAACCGATAAAATATAAGCTTAAGTGAAATCAATTATAACGTCTTAATGCATTTTATGACTTTGTTAAACACCACTAAATTATTTTATTGTGACAAAAAAGCCATTTCTGCAATAAATCTATAAAATTATTGTTTAATTATAATTATAGAAATATAATTCCCTTACCTACATATATACACAAAACAATATTCTATAATACTTTCTGTCTCTTGAAATTGTTGACAGGTAACCGATATAAATTCATTTGACAATTCATTATACAATAAACTCGCTGAGGCTAAAAATGCGAAAGACATTTTAAAAATTGCAAAGTTCTGTTGCAAGCAAAAGAAGGGCATTAAGCATAACAAATATATAAGGAACTCCAGCGGTACACTATTGACTGCAGATAGAGATATCAACGAGAGGTGTATCGAATACTACAACGCTACTCAATGAAGAGTTCTCTCAGCAAAAAAGCAATGTCAGACCTACCACCTACCCACGGTCCCTTAAATAGAGTAACTCCAGAAGAAGTTAAAGAAGCATTAAAGAAAATGAAAAACGGTAAAGCAACTGGGCTTAATGAAATTCCTTCAGAACTTATGAATATGGGTTCAAAAGTTGTGTCGGTACAATAGATGCTATACACACTTTAACAATTCTTATGGAGAAGTATAAAGCGTGCAGAAAGGACCTTCACATGATCTTTATAGACCTCGAGAAAGCCTTTGACCGGGTGCCAAGGAAACTCATATGGCAAGTCTTAAGACCACAACGGGGTTCAGGGGTTCTGGGAACACCCCTCTAAAATCTCTAGAAAGATATATACAGTAATACCACTACCAAAGTGGTGAGCCCAGTTAGTGTAGGGGCCGACTTCGAGATCAGAGTGGGAGTCCATAAAGACTCCATAATGAGCCCTGTGCTCGTCAACCTAGTTATCAACTATGTCACAGAAGACCTAGAGAAACCACCCCCGGGACGCTTTTGTGCGCTGCTGACATAGTACTAGTCACTGAATCGGCAGAAGAAGCACAGTCGCAACTTAACTATGACTTTCGTATTTTATTTGTATCAGGATTCAGCTTTTTATTTTTAGATGGAATTTACACAGCAAAATTACTATTAAAATTATTTTACGAAACCTACGAAAATCTTAAAAATAGATAATGTTTTACCGGAAAGGAGATAATCTTTATAAGACTCTGCTGACATGCATAACAAAATTAACACTATTGTTTTTTTTAATTTTTAATTATAATAATTTATTGCTTTTTTTAATTAATTATTGTTTTTTTAAATTCTATTTACGATGCTGTCAAAACTTTAGTACTGGTATATATTGTTTATGCTGGTATATGGTATTTAAATAAACTTTGAAATATTATCCTTAATGGGTATAAATTATGTAAAATAAATACAACCAACTTCCTCTTTTCCGCCTATTTTTACTTTTATTCGTGATACTACAAAAACGAGATAAATCAGACTAGAGTATGGGAGAATATGGGGGTAAAATATTTTTTAATTATTCGTTATGCATAGAGTTTAAATTATCATTAACAAATACTTAACTAATTAGTATTCGTAAGCTATTTTAACAACATAAGTACATCGACATATTTTTTTATAAATCCTTGCATTACTTAAATCGCTAATATAGGGCTTAACTTCATAATACAACATTTTTAAAAGCACTCTATTGGAGATTATCATACCTATCACGAATAACGCATCACTAAATGAAGGCCGAATTTTTCTAGTACCAGAGTATTCTGAGTTTTCCTCGGAAATTCCTCTGTCCTAATGTGAACCAAATTATTTTTCTGCATCGTTTGATTTGAAGTGAAATCAATATTCTTGTGGGAAGATCTCTCTGAAAATGTCTTTCTATCTCTTAAGTTGATTAAGTTAAAAGTACAATGTCACTTCGGCGGAATTATTAAGGTGTAACTTATTACATAATGTATGTTTGAGGAGTGTGCTTGGAAGGTTTACATATATTCGAACATGATATTTTTTATACTGTCTTAGAAAATAACTGATATAAAGATATAAATTATAATAGAGTCTGAAGCGGATCCAAACTAAATTGGGCGAGAGCGAATATTTTAATATTTTTTGCTAGAGGAAATTCATAAAGAACCTTTTCGACTTAATATACTCGTACGATGTACTGTATAATAGTTGCTATCTATATACGATATAAAAAGGTCACAATTACATTTTTTTCAAATGCAATTCTATGCTTTTAGTGACACCTTTCTATCAATAATACGTTCAAATAAACATAACTGTAATATCCATATTTGTCATATTGTCTGTATAGTATTAAACAGGAAACATATAGTTATATATATATATATATATATATATATATATATATATATATATATATATATGTATATATATATATATAACAAGAAAGGCAAATGAAAGATTAGTCAATCAAGCATTAAAAATAACATGACATTTCTTAATTTAGTTGGTTGTAATTGTGTTTTAAATATAAGCCCAAATTTTGAAAAAAAATGCTGTTTTACAATATTACTTCGACAAAAGCGATAACGCTTCGCAGGCTTGTAAAAAGCCCTAAAAACTTTGAGGAGGAAACGCACCGCGCTCTGGTCAAATAATAATTGAAAAAGTCAATGAAATTCTCCAAAAAATTGAGGAAGATTTCGGACATTCAGAGATTTTAGACTGAGGCATTTCTCAGTACATCGTTGTTGTAATAGATATTGACCAAAAAATTGTTTTGAATAATTTGTTTAAGGTTGAAGGAAAGCTGAAGTAAGACTGGAAGGAAAGGCTTTGGATAACACATGAATTAAAGTGAAAAATTTAATGTTGCCTCTTCCATTTCTGATCACCACTAAAACAAAACAAATTCAAACCAGACTGATAGCAAGCAATGAAAAGTGTGTGTATATAATTTACACCGTGTAAGCGACCCCTGTGTGAAAACGAATGCTAACAAATTTCCTGGTTGTATGTAAATCATTGGTTTAAACAGAATTTGTTATCTCATTTGGTTTATAAAATATGGCACAATAACAATTTTAAGAAAAATTGTCTGCACGAATTTGTATATATTTTGTTACATATACTTTACCGTTGGGTAAAGTTATTATTGTTAAGTCGACGTTGCAAATCAATTATATCTTACGTATAATTAATAAAGGTGAAAGTGGGTTGTTTAAAAAGTAAGAGATAGAGAGAAAAATACTGTGTTGCTACTCTCGTATGCGAGAGCTCATTCGTGGCCGAGGTCAATTATTAATTTAAATTTAGTCACTTTCCGAAAATGTCTAAATTGTGGACTGAGATTGTTATATTCGGGTTTTATATTATACAAAGGTGAAAAAAAGATAATTAATTAAACTAATTACTAAATAAACATAACCAATAAATTCATCTCGGTTCAAAGAAATATCAGTTTTATTTACTTTAAGCACTAAAGAGCGAAAGAAAAGAGAATGCTGACTGAAGTTATGGTCGTGTTAGCTAGGTTCATAATTTGGTGTTAGGCATTTATATATCAACTAAAACTGTAAACTTGGTAAATAAAATTATATTTCTCAGTTATTAGTTTTTTAAGTACAAATATTTGGATCCCGCCACATGCAATTTGTAATACATATATTTCTTCCGAACCCACTGTATATCAAATACTGACTTAGAATTGAAAAAAAATGGGAAGATGCCATAAATCTGGAATTTAACATAAAAAGGCCTAGGTAGCCTTTTGATCTCAACCTTTGTGGAGCCATAGGTGGAGCAAACCCGTTAAATAAAAAGTATGCATTTATTTACATCTATCAAAGTTTGATAATAAAAAATATTGTGTTTAATATGTTTTCCCTTTAACATTAATTTTTTTCTGGGATACAACTATTTATTTGTTACATAGAAAATATCTCGTTTATGATAAAAAATTTCTGTTAAGGGGTTCGGAGTAAAAATAAAGTCAAAATGTGCAGTTTTATCTATTTTCCCAAGAGAACTAGATGTTAAATTGTATAGATGTTAATTATGCATTTGGATTAAAATTTGATACTCCTGGATAGTTGAAAAATAATGGCTATCGATTTCTTACAGAAATAGTATATTAATGATTTTTTATTATTACAGTATTTGTACCGTTGCCAAAGTAGAATGCAATGTGAAGAAATTCTTTCATAATTTCAGGTAAAGATTGGTCAATAGGTTTCTTTGTTATTGTTCGTTTACATTTTAACTGATATTCGATATGTAAATTTAATTGAATTTGTCGACGAATTTTGTCGATTTGACATATTTCTAGCAATTGCTTAAACATGCCGGTCGATATTTCAAATGAGAGTTTCTGTGTTTTTCTCTTTTGTTCTTTAACTTTCTTTTTGATGTACTTTCTTTAAATTTTGTTTTTGCCATTATAAATTAGTTCTTGTATAAGGAGTACGCGCCAATGGAAGAGCAGGCAAAAATTAGTTTAAAATACAAAAAATATTGAAATGTATTTGAAGAAAGTACCATGAAATTATAAAAATGTACGAAAACGAATGAGCAAAATATATGTACCGATATGCGCAATGCAAACGACTTGATACATTTATTGAGTGCTTTTAAAAATAAAACACTTTCTCTGCAAAGAGTTTTTGAATTTCTTAACTCAGTTTCTGAACAAACAGATACTTCTCCTGTATGTGTACATGACTCCGACTAACAGACGACAAATATATGGAGACTTATATTAACACTTGAGTAAATTTATGAGGATTGTGTTTTTTTTTTAACTATGGCGCCTTAAAATGATCCTATTTGATATTAGAAAAGCATTAAAAAGGGTTAGGTGTTGTATAATATATTCACAGATATAACAGCTTAGAGTTAATAGCCTTTATTAAGTTTGTAAGTGTTGTAAATATAAAAAATATGCATAATTTATCTTTTAAAATTATTAAGTCCCATCAAACCATACTCTACGATGTTAATTTTTTTCGTAGAAAATGCGACCGTAATGCTATTGTAAATTATATTTGGTGGCAATGAATAATGCTCAACTCATTATTCTCGTACTTGTTGACTACAATAGTGCATTCAATTCTGTGGACTTTGACTTTTTATTAGTATGCTTGAAGTTAGTTCACCTTTGTCAATCCTCTCTTAACTGGTATAGGTCTTACTTATATGGGCGTAAACAAGCCGTTAAATTTTAATGAAAAATGTTCAGAGTGGTCTGACTAGGTGGGTGGTGTTCCACAACGTGGAGTACTTTCTCCGCTTCTTTTTTTGATATTTATTGATAATATGGTTAAAAATCTTCACTGTAGGTATCACTTATATGCTGATGATCTTTAATTATATATACAAGCTAACACCAATATATTAATTGGGCTCGTAACATGGGTCTTCTTGTTAATCCAATTATATCCCAGACTATTATTATAGGTAGCAGGACACTTCATTCCAGAATTAGTTTACCAGATCTACCACATCAGTTACTTAATGATGAAATTATTCCGTTCTCTTCTACTGTAAAAGACTTAGGCCTTATGATTGATCAATTTCTTAATTGGTAGCCCTACATTAATGATGTCAGTCATCGCGTTTTCAGTAAATTACACTCTCGTAAACGTCTTCACCATTTCAATCCCCATAAAACTAAAATTTACTTGTGTTAAACATTACTTTTTCTGCTAATAGAATAGGGAAATGTGTGCTAGCCAGATCTTTCAGAACTATTGCTTAACAATCTTCAACACCTTCAACATTTATGTATTCGCTATATTTTCAATCTTAGAAGATTTGATCACGTTTCTGCCTCAGGATGCGGCTTAGATGAAAATTTATAGCCTTTTCTAGCTATTGTCTGTGCCTACGTTCTGACAAATTTCTCACGTTCCTTATCCCCAAACATTTTATTTCTTTCTACGAGCATTCGTTCACTGTTCATTCTGCCAAATTATGGAATAAATTAAATTATGACACGAGACTTTCACCGAAACTTGTAGCTTTCAAAAGCAGTCTGAAAAATGTATACCTACCTTAACTTTAGACTTTTTTAAACTTTCGCGATTCGAACACATATTTTATTTTATTTGAATCGGGTTTTTTCGCGGTAATTATATATTTAATGAGTAAACCTAAATATTATAAACTAAGTACTCACTATGTCCCGACGTTTCAGACTGGTTGCACAGCCTGTGGTCACGGGAAGACTGACGATGTATAGGAGTCACCGCTGCGACGCGGGAGTGTTTTTTTTTAAAACTACCCCCACTTGGTTGATTGTAGAAATCTAAGGCGCGTTCACACTAGACCTACACACTACACTGACGGTGTCATGACACTTGGATTTATGTACACATCGCGAACACCTAGTTGCAATCACTGGATTCCAAGCCGCCGAGAGTTTGAATCCGTCTTCACGGTTGAAATTTGGATGTTTTTTAATTTCAATCGCTTCCCGTATAATCCTCTTGAAATAATGAGGCTCAGAAGAAATAATCTTGGGGTCATGAAGTTCGATCCAGTGATTGGGCCCCGAATCAACTAAGTGTTCTGCTATAGCAGACTTACTTATCTGGCGGTTCTTCACAGCTGCTATGTGTTCCTTCATGCGTTGGGCGATTGTCCTTTTTGTCTGACCTATGTAGGAAAGACCGCAGCTACAGTCGATTTTATAGACACCTGGCTTCTGCAATGGAATTACGTCCTTTGGTGTCCGCAGCTGCTTGGCCATTGTTGTAAGAGTTTATTGAAAACCGTCTGAGTAGGTTTCCAATCTTATCCGTCACCCCTTTTACATAAGGTAGAAAAGCCGGTTGTCTGATCGCCTCGGCGTGTTTAATTCCAGTGTGCTTAGCATGCAATCTCCGTGTTCTGTAGCCATTCATATTTAGTACCTCCTGGACATGCTGTAGCTCATTCTGTAGATGTTCAGGGTCACAGAGGTCATGAGCTCTGCGCGTTAGTGTGGAGACTACTGACTGAAGATGAGCAGGATGGTGATGTGATGCAGCGTTTAAGTATCTGTCTGTGTGAGTCGGTTTCCGGTATACAGTGTGAGCCAACGTTCCATCAGGTCTCGCCATTACCTTTACGTCCAAAAATGCCAACGTCCTGTTCTCCTCCAGCTCATAGGTGAACTTAATCCGAGGATGAATCGAGTTTAGATATTCATTCACCTCGTTAGCACTTCGGATCCTTCTGTCCAGGATACAGAAAATGTCGTCCACGTACCTCTTCCATAGTTTTATACCACAGGCCGCACTGTCGATCAGCTGTTCGAAATATTCCATCCAGATGTTGGCAAGTGCTGGGGCCACCGGACTACCCATAGCGACACCATCGATCTGAAGATAGTACTGACCCTGGTACAAAAAGAAGTTTCCGTCCAAACAATGTCCCAAAAGTCTCCCATATTGGTCTGGTAATTCGAGATCACACAGCATCTGTCTGACCACACCAAGACAGTCTTTTAACGGAACGTTGGTAATCAGTGACTCGACATCAAAGCTTACCATTATGTCATCTGGTTCCAACCTTATGTCCTTAACAATGGCGACAAAATGCCGGGAATCCTTGACGAAGGATGAGGTTTTCCAACCTGTACGTCGGCGAATCAATTTGACTCACTATAGGCCGCAAAGGAACCTCGGCTTTATGAATCTTAGGTAATCCGTACAATTTTGGTGGTTGAACTATAGCCAGCCTGTGTAAATATTGGTATTCAGCCTTCGTAAATAGATCCTGAAATTCGTGTATAACTGCCCTT
The DNA here is from genome assembly GCA_039881145.1 of Druceiella hillmani. NCBI lineage: Eukaryota > Metazoa > Arthropoda > Insecta > Lepidoptera > Hepialidae > Druceiella > Druceiella hillmani. The sequence goes on along the minus strand of JAYKKI010000116.1, from coordinate 3,186,901 downwards.
ATGCGTCTTGCAACTCTGGCCGTTGGATTATATGATACCGGCTTATACACAATACTGTCACTCAACACACATGTACCTTATTATTGTAGTCCTCGGTGTACATCACCACGGTAGCATTGCCTTTATCGGCTTTAAGAACTAACAATTCCTCATTTTCCCGTAGGTTCTTAAGTGCTTGCCGCTCACCCGCAGTGACATTGGGTTTCTGAGGACGACAGTTACGCAACACCCTTGATACATCTTGTCTCAGCGTTTCCGCGTCTATTGGTGGTATTTTGTTGCGAACGATTGTCTCCTCTACACCGCTGATAACTTCCTCATACGGTATTTGTTTAGGTGTCATAGCAAAGTTCAATCCTTTCTCAAGAACGCTCTGTGTGTCATCATCCAAACTCGAGTGAGTTAAGTTAACTACCGTGTTTGTTAACTTGTGTTGTATTGTTACCCGAATACTGGTTCTTCACTACTTTGGTACATGAATCATATAATCGGTATCATATAATCCAACGGCCAGAGTTACAAGACGCATAAGGGCAGCTATACACGAATTTCAGGATCTATTTACGCAGGATGAATACCAATATTTACACAGGCCGGCTATAGTTCAACCACCAAAATTGTACGGATTACCTAAGATTCATAAAGCCGAGGTTCCTTTGCGGCCTATAGTGAGTCAAATTGATTCGCCGACGTACAGGTTGGAAAACCTCATCCTTCGTCAAGGATTCCCGGCATTTTGTCGCCATTGTTAAGGACATAAGGTTGGAACCAGATGACATAATGGTAAGCTTTGATGTCGAGTCACTGTTTACCAACGTTCCGTTAAAAGACTGTCTTGATATGGTCAGACAGATGCTGTGTGATCTCGAATTACCAGACCAATATGGGAGACTTTTGGAACATTGTTTGGACGGAAACTTCTTTTTGTACCAGGGTCAGTACTATCTTCAGATCGATGGTGTCGCTATGGGTAGTCCGGTGGCCCCAGCACTTGCCAACATCTGGATGGAATATTTCGAACAGCTGATCGACAGTGCGGCCTGTGGTATAAAACTATGGAAGAGGTACGTGGACGACATTTTCTGTATCCTGGACAGAAGGATCCGAAGTGCTAACGAGGTGAATGAATATCTAAACTCGATTCATCCTCGGATTAAGTTCACCTATGAGCTGGAGGAGAACAGGACGTTGGCATTTTTGGACGTAAAGGTAATGGCGAGACCTGATGGAACGTTGGCTCACACTGTATACCGGAAACCGACTCACACAGACAGATACTTAAACGCTGCATCACATCACCATCCTGCTCATCTTCAGTCAGTAGTCTCCACACTAACGCGCAGAGCTCATGACCTCTGTGACCCTGAACATCTACAGAATGAGCTACAGCATGTCCAGGAGGTACTAAATATGAATGGCTACAGAACACGGAGATTGCATGCTAAGCACACTGGAATTAAACACGCCGAGGCGATCAGACAACCGGCTTTTCTACCTTATGTAAAAGGGGTGACGGATAAGATTGGAAACCTACTCAGACGGTTTTCAATAAACTCTTACAACAATGGCCAAGCAGCTGCGGACACCAAAGGACGTAATTCCATTGCAGAAGCCAGGTGTCTATAAAATCGACTGTAGCTGCGGTCTTTCCTACATAGGTCAGACAAAAAGGACAATCGCCCAACGCATGAAGGAACACATAGCAGCTGTGAAGAACCGCCAGATAAGTAAGTCTGCTATAGCAGAACACTTAGTTGATTCGGGGCCCAATCACTGGATCGAACTTCATGACCCCAAGATTATTTCTTCTGAGCCTCATTATTTCAAGAGGATTATACGGGAAGCGATTGAAATTAAAAAACATCCAAATTTCAACCGTGAAGACGGATTCAAACTCTCGGCGGCTTGGAATCCAGTGATTGCAACTAGGTGTTCGCGATGTGTACATAAATCCAAGTGTCATGACACCGTCAGTGTAGTGTGTAGGTCTAGTGTGAACGCGCCTTAGATTTCTACAATCAACCAAGTGGGGGTAGTTTTAAAAAAAAACACTCCCGCGTCGCAGCGGTGACTCCTATACATCGTCAGTCTTCCCGTGACCACAGGCTGTGCCACCAGTCTGAAACGTCGGGACATAGTGAGTACTTAGTTTATAATATCTAGGTTTACTCATTAAATATATAATTACCGCGAAAAAACCCGATTTAAATCAAATAAAATACCTTAACTTTAGTTTATAAATTCTATGTCCTTCATATCTCACTTTCTTTAATTATTTTCATTACCCCCGTTCGCCTTAATCCAGGTCTAAAACCCCATCAGACATATCTAATTAGATTATCGTTTTGTTTTCTTTGAACACTTTTTTTTGTAACTATTATTTTATCTTTTAAATATTATTGTAATTTGTGGCGTTCTACCTATCTTTTTGTCTCTTTTTTGTTTCGAGTATTTAATATTTTACATAATGTTATAATGTGTAGCTTTATGCCTATCCCATTTTGTTTTTATTACTATGTATCTGGTAACTGTAAGAGATTGCTCCTGTAGCAATAAGTTCGCCAGATGACTGTTCATCAAAATGTTTAAATAAATAAATGAAGAAATAAATAAACATTTGTATATATATATATATATATATATATATATATACATATATATATATATATATACACACACATATATATATATATATATATATATATATATACACATATATATATATATATATATATATGTGTGTGTGTGTGTGCATACTTTACATTTCACGAGTTTGCTTTACCTATACAAGGTTTAAGACCGAAAAGGCTAGCAAGGTCTTTTTATGTTCAATTCTAGTTTTATTACATTTTTTAATATTTAAAATTTTGGTGTTCTATGGAAAAAACATTTTCTAAATGTGGAGAATATAACAGATTTTCAGTATTGTAATAGGTTATACTGTGATACGAAGGAATTCGTTTGATATATTAAGTGTATATTAAAGTGATTTAATAGATAAATAATGTCTCGGAAAATATTGTTTTATCATTTTACTAATAATAACGTAAAAATTTCCCATTCCTTTTTAATTATATGAAGATACATGAAATATTTGACTGTATTGGGGGTAACATAATAATTTATGGTGACAATTAAAAGGGAATTTATAGTCTTAAAAAAAGGTTGATTATCCAAGTTGTAACTTTATTGTCCATTAAACAATAATAATTATGTAAATGCAATAAGGATTATAAAGAGCTTTCAGTAAAAATGTTTATTTAATTAAAAATGTAGGAATCAGCACCGTGTATTTTTTTAGAATTTGATAACTTTTTGAAAGGATAAATCGCTAAAGAATTCGATTTCAATAATTAGAAGAAACAATGAGCAAGAACTTAACTTAAAACAATGAAATGAAACTACGTGATGTAGTATTATTTCTACTTTCTTTAATTTCTTTACCACGACCTAGATTTCGTTGTATTACAACATCTTCAGGTGGGATATTAGCAAAGATATATCAATCTTTGCTAATATCCCACCTGAAGATGTTGTAATACAACGAAACCTAGGTCATGGTAAAGAAATGAAAGAAAGTAGAAATAATACTACATCACGTAGTTTCATTTAATTGTGAATAATGAATTTCTACAAAATTAACGCCAAATATATTTAATATTTAAAACAATGAATTAAATTTACACTCTATAAATTCAATATAGCAAACGGCGTTAATCTTAACGGTTTTGAACTCGGTCTTGAAGGTTTACTCATCAGGAACGATAAATATGTCTTATGTGTGATGAGAAATATGAAATTAATAATGATTTTTAAATTTTAGAACATTAAGTTAGTAGATTTATTAGGCTTGACTAAAGATAATTGTATATGTCAAATTATTCATGACGATATGACAATATTTTTAAATTTCTACTTATAAGTAAGGAATTTAAAAAAGTTTGCTGCTTTACCTGAGACTTACATCATCAATTAAAGCACAATAATTTAATAAATGAGCTAGTTAATTTTCAACTAAAAGAGTAGAGAGGGCTGAAACCAAAACGTGTATAATCTTCAAATATGTTATAACAATTTTACACCTCGATAAATTCCCTCCGCGTTCGCAAGTGTCAACAGGTGTGGTGGCAATAACACTCGAACCATTTCAAGGTTGGGGTACATTTAAGTTAATTTATTTTCTGTTATGTCTTGCGGTACAGAAGTTATTGCATTCATACGCACGGACAAACATTTATTTCTTGTTACAATTTGTGCCCAACAAAAAAGATCAGAGTTTTCTCTAACCGCCATAGGTATTTAAATGTCGCTGTAATGATTCAAAAGTTCAACATCACTTCTTATGTTATCTGACACTAAATATCTCCTCGTGATTTTGGTAAGTACCTTAAATCTAGATTGACGGCTTTCACGTACAGCATTAACAGTAAAATTAAAATAGTTTTTAGGAATAGTTTGATTTTGAAAATCTTTTCCTCAGGCAAATAAGGAGCTTAATCTTCCGATTCATAATCAAACTTCTTTCTGATATATATTTTTCTTACGACTGTGAAAAGTTTGTTATTATTCTTTTCCTCAGCTATTTTATTTTTGTTACAAAGGATGACTGTAAATTGGTGTTCCAATAATTTTCAATCCAGTGTATAAATGCTTTTCGGTGTAGTGGAGCCGCATCCAAGTACAATTTTTGATTGTGTCATATTTTACTAGTAACGTTTATCTTCGTAAGAATATCATAATAAACTACGAGAGAACCTACAAATTTGCAGGTATTTATTTTCTTTGCTGTAGAATGGAATTCAATACCAAACTAACAATTCCTTATGTTTTCAACTAAAACTTTCAAAGCATCACCTTTATTGCTTAGTTGGTTTTAACGATAAGTCTTTTACGTATGTTTTTAAATTACCTCTTGTTGCCTGTAGCTGGCAAATAGAACATTGCCTTAGTAGTAAGTTAAACAAAAATTTGCTTGTACATAAGATTATGCTGTTTTTCCAATGACGAGATTTAAACTGCGAGTCTCACAAAGGTAAGAAGTAAGCGAGTGGAATAATTTTGAACATACATTTCTTGACAACATTTTATTCTTCACGGACGTTGACTCCATTACAGTATCCTTTGCGTCTGGAATTTTGTAATGTCGTTATCGTTATTTCAATTCAGCTGTATCAATTTCAGCTGTATCTTCTTCAACTAATTTGGAAATAGTAGATAGTTGCTTAACACGTGAGACGTGATGCGAGACCTCACGTATACAATGGAGAATAATTGAGTTATACTTGCTTTTTACTATTTTATCAGCAATTTCAGTCTTCACATGATATCACATGAATTTTATATACTCATTTTGAATACTTTTTCCAAGACAGTTGTCATTAACCGTTTAGTTTGCTACTTGTTTTAGGTAAATTTAGATTAAGTTTAGTGTATTTAAAAAGTTGCGACTAGCCTCAATTTAACCTTGTTCAGATATTCACTCTGGAGACATAATTCTAAGGTGCTAAATAATGTACAATCACAAGCAATCTCTTTAAAATATCTCTCCAGCAAGACTTCTTCATTTACTTTGAGTCTGAATTAACGAGTCAATACTTGTACTGTACAACTTTTGGCTATTGCTCTAAATTTATCCATTTCAACATGCAATCTTTGTGCAGTTTCGTAGATTTATGAGATTTTAGGTATTCACCCAAGTGCTTTTGATTACTCTCTTCTTCACTGGAATCAAATTTCGTAATGCCAAGTAAAAATAGTTGACATAAAAAGGCAGTATGGACATAAACCTGGATTGCTTTGAAGGTTCAAATTTACAATTGCGTCAGTCGTGAATTGTAACGTAGCGTGGATATAGAGATGTATTTTTGGCCGGATATAATTGTATGCTCTTGAAATGTATAATTAATCTTGTTTTATATTTAACTCATATGCGAATACTAATCTTGGTTTCCTTTAGACAGGACGCAAAACATTTAAAAATTTTCGTGGTAGAATGAATTCATAATCCTTGAGTACAATATCTGAACTAACAACCATATACTTTTTTCAGCCCACCTTTAAATATTTGGGAGCCACTCGAAATATGAAAATAATTTCTTACTTTGGGTTCAGAAACCCCATATTATGAGTGAATGTCTCTGTTTCATTTCCAATTTAAATACCGATTTTAAAAATAGGTCATTTATTACCGGCTTCGTCGCTTCGTCGCAACAAGGAATAAAGGAACCCGTTATATACAAAAATGAACCTTGATTACTTAATATAAATTTCTGATATCTTAATTAAATTATTATTAGCTGAAAATTGCGCAAAATGAAGATAGGATACTTGTCCTGGCATTATCAAGAATAACGGCTATATTTATGGATGGCGGATGAACAGTACATTCTGTGTCAAAATTACGAAATTGCACAAGACTTTCCATACAACGTAAATCTAATGGTAGGTACATTACTAATATTATTCCACGATTTTCATCACACGCTGCCTGTCTTTCCGAGACTGACGCCAGTGCTTGCTTAAAAGTTTGGTCATCTAGCAGCACGTGAAAATAATTAAATTGACAACAAATATTAGAGCGTGCAACTCAGAGGATGAAAAAGCACTAGTATTTGCCGAAAAACTCATGTAAATAGGAAAAGATATCTATCCAATATACGAAAATTCTGACCAAATCGTATTTAAAAAAGAGTTGTGTAAAATTGTTGAAACATCCGAACAACTCACGAACAAAAAAATACCCGGATATTGTAGAAAATTATACCAATTCAGAATGGTAACAGAGCGAGCTATTCATTTTAGCAATTTAAAATGACATTTTCAATAATATTAATGAGATCGTCCAAGCGATGGTGCCGGGTGAAGAGAAAATTTACAATTCAATTGACACCATGATTGTTGAAAATAAAAGTATAAATTTTTCTATTAATTATTTAAATTTGTTTATTCCAAAAAGCTAAACTGAAGGTTGGTTTGCCAGTCATTTGTTTGTGGAATCTACATTTGCCAAAATTGTGCACAGGACTCTATATTAAACAATTGCAAAATAACGACTTCAAGCCAGTACAATGGGTGCCAAACCAAAAAATTAAAACTGTATTTATGCCACGAATATCTTTAATTTCGACCGATTTACCATTCAGTTTTAAATTATTACAATTCTTAGTAAAGTTAGCTTATAATATGACAATCAACAAAGCGCAATGTCAAACATTCGAATATTGTAACTGTAACGAGAGGAATCATAATTTTCACATGGTTAATTATATATCGTGTGCCCACAAGTTGGATCAAATGAAAATTTATTCATTTATAGTCTAACCAATAAGAGTGTAAATGTAGGATATAAGGAAGTATTATAACGTTAAAGGTAAAAAAATCGTAGTAAAAATAATTATAAATAAATAAACCAATAAAGTTTAAAAACGACTTGGTAATTGTTCTATTTGAATATTTATTTGTATCGTTAATTAATTGATGTTGCTTACATTACATTTCACGTTTAACAGAACGTAGACCTAACTATGTATGTTTAATATAGAGAGATGGGTATTTGTTACATTAGACGTGCAATATATGTTTACCCGGGTAACGCCGGTATTATAGTTAGTATTTGTTATAAAATTGTATTACTAAAAGTAAAAAAATAGAAGACACGTTTTTAGGGAAATACACAAATTTATTATTAACAATACAAAGTTAAAGTAATTAAAAATACCTCATAATCTATGACTAATCGAATTAGTTATAAAATCTCATTTATGAAATAGTCACACATTTTCTAGAAACTACTCACGAAATTTCAATAAAATTAGGTGAATAATGGGACACCATCCATCCAATGTTCGCGCGTGTCATTTTCCTCGTAATCCATCTCACGTCAAAATGTAGAGCTGGAATTTATATAAACCGTGTCCGTTTGTTCTCATTCATGTAGGCTTTTTGCTGTGTGTATTTTGCTATAGTATATGTCTAAAACGTAGACAAAAACAGAGGCAAGAGTAGATAAGATATTACTTACTTATATAAAGAAATTCTTAACTCAGTATAAACGTATATAAATCTTACGAGCATTTCTTAGAAGTTGTTTTCCTTTACCGTCTTTCATGTATTGTATTTCTGACATTATTTACAAAAACTGAAGCAACGAACATTAAAACTGGTGTCTGGATAATCTACTTTTACACGTTTTACTTTCTTTTGCTCTTATTGCCCGTTCTCATTTCAGAGATCTTTCAAATGGAATTATAAGATATAAAACACAACATATAAAAATATCTAAAAATTGCAAAACAATTTTTATTTCAATCTTGTAATAAAAAAAATTCATTGTGTAAACAAAAATCATTGCAGATTACTTTGAAGCTCTATACTTTTCAAATAAAGCTTCAAAACGACGAACAGAAATTTAATCATTACTTTAAAAGAACTGTCCAATGATTCTCCGACCGTTAGATGTGTAAAAATAATTTGTTTGTCCCTATTAAAATAAAAAAGATATTTTTTTCAATTTTTTGCGATTCATTAATCAAAATCCCTATATAAAGCATTTGTGTACTACATTTCACGCACCCAGGTTGAACAGAACGTCATCAACCATGCATGGTAACACAAAATCAATGCACTTGGGGCAATATATGACACAATAATCGGAATATAATTTTATTGTAAATGCTTGAAAGATGATGGCTGCGAAAGAGATCGTCTTTCCTTAGAGTTTACCGTAATAAATTTATCATGTAGCAACTATAAAATATATGATTTACGAATGTTTAGTCGTCCTTGGAACATCGGGTTCAGGGCGACCAGTCATAGTAGAGTCCGTCTCCTTTCTAACTACATTTCACATTTAATCACTTTTAATTCTTAACATATTATCTTAAGAAGTAATACTAATTAGAAAATTAAGAATACATAATGTTATTTAAAGTTAAAATGACATCTCTGTCTATAGGTCAGTATTTGATATTTCAATACGAAACCAAATAGTGAAGTGACTTTTTAATCCAGTTGGTCATTTTGTTTGTACATATCAGAATACATTGCCGTTTATATTTTTAACTTTATATATATGTGTGTGTGTGTGTGTGTGTATGTGTATATTGAAACTGTAAACTTTGCGTGTATGTAGATGCTTTAAGTAAAAACTATTGATCGACATTAAAAAAATTAAGGGCAACTTGAAATTAGATTTAGTTTTTTTATTTCATTGTAGTACCAGTTCGCTTAATCGGAAGATACGCAATTTCCATATTTTGAAGAAATTTGCTCGGATACTCTTTTATAATCGATTTCAGTAGACCAAATTAAACATAACTAGGTAAACATAACCACGACTATAACATAGTCATTTCTATATCATCGTAGTATTTATTTTCCCGTGTCAGCAATAAGGGTATCGAATGAAAATTCTTCCCCAAAGAAAAGTTACGTACCTTTAATAAATTTAATAGTTTTATAAGCCAATTAATAACACAGTCTATAAAATTAAAGTTACTTCTAACGCAAATAAACTTTTATAATAAATAGGATATACAAATAAAAAAACAAGTTAAGCACGAGATGAACTCGCACTACAAGAGTTCCATATATATGTGGGCACTTACAAATCTTATCTTAATATGTACTCTTAAGAGTACATATTAATCCTATTAAACGATTAATTTGTAAAAGATAAATATATTGTTTACAATATCTTTCACAGAACAAAGATGGTGCATATTTAAAAATTACAAGATATAGGACAACTGCTATAAGAAAATCCTATTTTTGATAATTTTAAATTCTGTAGTTTTGGAAACAGAAGTGGCAGAAAAGAATTTGCATATTTTTCGGTGTGTCTCTAATAATATACCCCATACCAGTATATACCGTACCTCATACCATATATGGAATTTAAAAAATTAAAGAAGTGACTTGTCCTCTGCCTCTTACAACTCCCATAAAAATATTTTTAAGTGTAGCTATTGAGGTATATGCGGGTTGATAGTTTTATTACTATGACAAATTTCAAGTCTCTACGTCAAACGATTTTCGAGAAAAGTGGTTGTAACCGTTAGTGATGTAAAGTTTCAGTTTTGACGTGAATACGTCTTTAAATTTGCCATACGGGGGCAATTCAAAAAACCTAATTATAGCAAAATCGGGCTATACAGTTTGGCGTTGCAATTTCGAATCTATCTTCTACATAAAAGATTAAATTATACCACTGGATAGCTAAAGGAGCAAAGAATTCTTTACGATAGCGAGAACAGTGACGCATCGCGCGTGGTGGAGGGGGAAGTGCCGCCATTTTGAGGTTATTTTCTATTATCTTGATCACGATGTTTCAAATATTATGTAAGCAATAGTACATAATAAAAGAGGCGTTCAGGATAGGTGACATCAAACACTACATCTTCGGAACACGGTTGCGACCTTCTGGGAGTGCGAACCAAACGTCGAACTTCTGATCGCTCAGTTTTTCTTTACTCAGAGAGGAACAGATAAGAGTTCGTTGGTTGTACCTTTGTCTGTTATTTTGATGCCTGTTGAGTCAGAGCCTAAGCTAAACACGTAAAATTCATATTCTGGAACCAATTGGGTGACGAAAACGTTGCTACAAAAGCAAGTCTATTAATTTTTCTAAATTATAAGTATTTTTTTAGACTAAAAAAGTCCTTTTCAGGTTTTCTTTACTACAATTTTATAATTTTTTTATTTATTATATTATTATCGGTTTATTATAAGTGTGCAATGTTTTACTTTATTCTACCGTCTAGAGGCGAATGAAAATTTAATTGAAAAACTCCGTAACCTTCATACATGTTAGTAACGCTAACAAAAGCATGTTAGAAAAGTTCTTTTTTAAGATGTTAATCTCAAGAAAAAAATCAACGCCACTCAAAACCCATACGTGCTTTACACATTCTTCGGTATGCAACTCACAAATTACTGCTTTTGCAAAATGGTCAAAAAGTTTCATCTGTGTAATGTTATTTCTTACAGGCTGTATTTACATAGAAATATAAATATTATTGTAATATTATTGTTATAGTATAAAAAACAAAAATAAAAAAAAAAAATAAAGGAAATAAATAAATAAATATATGAATACACAAAACCGGAGATATGTAGAATTAGTTTAATACCTTGTCCTTTTTTTTAATTACCTTGTCCTTACTTTCAAATACCCTTGCTTTTGTATAAATATATTACCGATAATAACTTCCATTTAATTTTATTACATACACCATAAAGTTTGCATTGTATAACATCACATAATAACAACAATTGAATTTATTACCCTCACTAAAATACTAGTATATTGTATAAGTCTCGGTAATATAATAAAACCTACTCTGCGTCCCTGCAATAAACTTACTAACATAAACAATGAAAAATCCGCACAAAGCAGGCTTCCGCTATTGTGTTTGTAACATATAAATACTGTTGGTTGTTCCTAAGAGTTAATCTTTGCCAATATCCCACCTGAAGATGTTGTAATATAACGAAACCTAGGTCGTGGTTAAACAAATTTAAAGAAAGTAGAAATAATACTACATCACGTAGTTTAGAAATGTATCGAAAATATGCGTCTAAATTCAGGCATCAGTTTGTCATTTAAACTATTTAAATATGTGAAGAAAAAATTCAACGACTCTATTTAACAAAAATTTACACGTATCTGTTAATACTTTAGTCAAAATTTTATCAGAAATCAAAAAGTTTTACACTAAACCTTTGGATTTCAATAAAGTCTCTTTTTTAATTCTGTTTGTTTCATGTCACAATTAATCACATATTCATAAGGAAAATAGTTATTATTTTATTGAAATTTAAATTAGAGGGACTAGGAAGATACTAAGATTACTAAAGAGAGACTAAGAACTTTGAAACAAGCTAGGATACGCGAGTTGTTTTTTAAATCCTATTTTAACAAATTATTGTATATTGAAATATCACGATGTATTTTCCAATAGCATTTGGAAAGCAATATCCTGATTTTCTACAGAAAATGAACAATGTTATGATCTCGTCAAAAAAGGTGATGAATGTTTTTGCAGGTTTTTCAACATCTCTCCATATGAAAGTCATTAAAATTATAAAAAATACCGTTTTTGAGACCATTTTCTAACAATGTTCCACAACGATACTTCAAGTTAAAAACAAATTTATTCACATATTTAATTTACTCCATTCAATATTTCTACAAAAATATATTTAATATCAACTATTGACAATTAAATGAAACTACATGATGTAGTATAGTTTCATTTAATTGTGAATAATAAATTTCTACAAAATTAACGCCAAATATATTCAATATCAACTATTGAAATATAGATTAAATTGAAATGTTTTGAAAATGTTTTTTATAAATTATTAAACTACACATTAAAATGTTTTATAATTCTACAGTATTTCAAGTTTCTACCTTAAACTATTTCTGACTAAACATCTGTGATCGGGGGCACAGATATTCTTGTGTTAGGTGTTATACAATCGGTTCAATAATTAATAGCTAATTTTCAATTATCTGTTTTGAAATTGAATAAATTTTAAACATATTGCTAGCTGAGTTCAAAAAAAACTTGACGAAATTTTGGAAGTAACAGTTCATATCTTTATATTAATGACATATCTTGTTGGGCACCACAATATCTGGATATAATACACCATTACCCAACAACGCAGGTACACAACTCTCTTCTAAAGCTACATACATAATTTGAAATCGTCACGTAAAAATAACAAACCACGTTACCATAACACGTGGAATATATATGAAGTTCATGAAAAGAATATCGTAGTTTTTATTCGCACAGGGATTAATTATGACCATCTATTTAAATTATTATAAGTTATAATTAAATGCAACCCAAAAAAGAACAATTCTAGTACGTAATGTCTATCTTAAATTTTAATAAACGTAATGGTAACCAGATGGCACATAAATAAAGAATAGTACAACAGTATTGGCAAAATATTATCCTTCACAAGACACATGCATATGTATTTCTAACGATGTTAGAGCTATTTGTCATATTGAGGAACAAATGCTGATCCGTTGACATTAAAGGCAATAAAGAGTTCATCAATGTCAAGATGAAAGTCGGATCTGGGAGGATATATAATACTTTATCTGTATCTTAAAGCTTAAAACAGTATCCCAAATATTAACTCTGTACGTAGTTCAGACATCCCAACGGTTCATGTTAGCTCGCGCGATTCGTAACCTTTAGTGTCTAAGCTTCGCCCACAATATTCTTCTTTCTTTCCAACACCGCTTACTCATTGCGCATCCCATCGGCTGCACTCACGCCACATATTATGCAGATAAATGAAATCAGTTTTATAGTGAACGTATTGTGGATAAGGCTTGTAATTTTAACTTGTGCACATACTGAGAATTTATTGTTCGTGTGTACGATGCCTTGCGAATTCTGCAAGTGCCGCATTCTACAATCTCAAGATATGTATGAACGATCCCATAATTTCCAAACCGTTTAGGAATATTTAATAAATCTAGACACATGACCCTACCTCACTCGTCCATATTTTTCTAAAAAGCTCTTTAAGAACTTTGTTACTTTATCTCATTACTTTTCATGGATAACTTTTCAAACGCGAATTTGACTTTTTTACAGTGATATACACCCATTATATATATATATATATATATATATATATATATTTAGACATATACATATATATAAAGATAATAAAAAGGTACCCTAAGGTAAAAAGGTATATCATTTACATTACTTAACCTATACGTCAGTTAACGCACGACAATAACGGTTGCCTTAAGGTTCGGCTTGAGAGAAAAGAATAGCATAATACAATGTTATGAGCAGAAAGATAAGGACCAAGCTAATTTGTAAACAAAGAAAATTTTATACTTTATCTATCGATGGCAGGAAACACATTTTTATAGGACATTTCGTTTTGATTGCGCGACAAGTAAAGTTTATTTATAATGTCACTTTTAAGGTCGGCCACAAATTGTCGATTAGAAATTTTGTTACTTCTTCGAAAGTTGAAAGCGTTTTACGAAATTATTTTTTGATAACGTATGTGCATAACAGGCATTCCTTATTTCTCGAGAACGGATTTTATTTTCTATTATACAATCGCAAAGTGCTTTTCATGAAATAAAGTTTATAAAGATATTTCTAATTTTACATATCTACCCGCATAAATTTACACAGTTTTTAAATAAAATAATTTTATAATAAACTTTAGTTCCTTCGTTAAACGAATCAGCAGCGATATTGCCTACTGATGATTTAAATCATTTTGAGACTATGACTACACGGAATATAAAGGTATCTCATACGATACATATAAGACATATTAAGCAAAACACCCCTACAAGGCATAAACTTATTTATGCCTTATAGTGCGGTTTGCTTAATATGTTTTATAAGACTTAATAATATATCATTCGTTGAGTTTAAACAAGTAATTGTTAATGGGGCTTTTATTACAATGGTGTTGGTTTTCGGCGTCGGGCGCCTCCAATTTAGTCTACAAATTATTTCTTTCACAACATGCAGAAATTCGTGTTGTGTTTGATATAAGAGCAGTATTTCATAGAATATTGTGCTTAATAGAAAAAGTATTTTTACATACAATACAACATGCAAATTTTTAATTAAAAACAAACCCAAAAAAACTAAGAGCTGAAATAAGAAAAAATAATTCAATGATAAATACGAATTTATATTTGAAGAAAAAATCCTTTAATCTGAAACCAGTGAAAAGAAATATAATACTAACACGGATAACAAATTAAATAAAAAAAACATCAAAAATGTATGCTGCTGGCAATTGGCCGAGTAGATCCAGGCTTTTAAAAACTATGATGTACGTATTTGCCTTTCATTATAAAAAATAACATTTTAAAATACAGGTAACAAATCCACGTCATTGAAAAAGAATGTGGTGATGTTTTGTTGTTATATTCTTTCACAACTTTGAAGTTTACATAGGTCACGATACGATCAGTGATGGTTGTTACTTTATTTAAAAAAAACAATTTTGAAAATGTTTTATTTTATGATAGCAAGGATAATCTATTCTTTTCATTTGTCATCGGGTTTGAAACGTGTTTTCAGCGTCAATAGCCAGTACACAACATAAAAATTATCGAAATTTATTTTATCAAAAACTATACATCCCCGTTGAGGAAAAACGGTACCATTGGAATAATAAAATAATCCTTTACTTTACCCCTATATTCAATCTTTTGAATTAAGGTGATACGTTTCTAAATCGTTATGATACCCTAATATGTCAAATGACTAATATACATCAAATAAACAGGCGAAAGTAATATTTCCATTATATAGTGTTTTTACTTAAACAGTGCGACAAGTACTGGTCACAGAAAACAGAAAACAAATTTTTACTGACTGGGGATTGATAAAATATGTAAGCTTCAAATAACTAATTATTGATTCTAATGTATTGTTAACATTTATTGATTCTAATGTATTGTTAATTGAAGCTAAATAATATATTGTTTCATTTTGAATACAATATAATTTGAACCGTCACTTCGTCACCGTTATGATAATTTTATGTTGTTTCATAGCCGGTATATGAAAAAACATGTATTTTAGTCTTGATATTAAATGTCATATGAACAAAGGTGACGTACATATGTCGATTTTGAAGAAGATATTTTTCCAACTCTGTTTTTATTCCCCCTCATTAATTTTATCAAGATGTTACATGTATGCATATATATATGTATATATATATATATATATATATATATATATATATACTTTATCTGTAATAATATTACATTCTACCCAAGATTGCAATATACCTATTTTTTTTTAAATTACACCACTTTTTTTTATATTTCAAAATTGTCATAAGTCATTAACATGCAAAATGCATCAACCTATATCTTATATTTCGATAAACGTAGGAAATGTGGCAATATTGCATAATTACCTTTCTTGGCGATCAATGGTGAATTTGAACTATCCCTTTAATTTGCATAATTTCAGAAAAAATAGATTTGAAGAGAGAAAAGGATAACAAAATTAAATTTCAAGGTCAACTTTGTTTACATATAGTAAATCAAAATTAATGCCATCATCAAATTCATAATCCAACATTTAAGATTACAAAAAGTACTACCGTCCATTTGTAAAATAAAATTACCGGAATAACTATTAATACGATGTTTTATCATTTAGGTAAATTACTATAATTTTCTTATTAATAATAATATATTAATTTAAAATGCACTACGAAATGAAATTGTTATGTATTATTTATTATTTAATATGGCAACCCTCACACCTTTTTTCTACCAATAAGAATGTTAAATATTTTTGAAAGTTTAGGTTTGACAATTAATTAATTAACTTGTGTACCGTGCGCCGCTGGCTTTTTATTAAATAATTTTTATTATTTGTGATATTGAGTAAGTGAAATTATGCTGTTTTTTTAATGCTGATGAATATTTGGACATGGTACTAATATATGCCAAATGCCATTACAACACCGGAGAAGCCGTCAAAATGTACGCTCAACGTTATCCGAACCGGCGATAACGCAGTGGAGGCCAAGTTATTATCAACACAATTACGGGATTACGTGAGAATGGACCCATCGTTCCATTGAAATCAGGTGGTACTCCACGAATATTGGTAAATAGGGAAGAAAATGTGCTAAATTTCTTATATTAAAAAAATACAACCAATATCCATACGCCATTCAAAAAACACAAGCGTTGGAGACGGCAGATTATGCACGTAGAATAAATTACACTGAATGGGTCTGTCAAATGTGTAGTGAAAATCCGCGTTGGATTGAAAATGTTATTTGGTCTGATGAAAGTTTATTTATGAGAAATTTAATGTGGAATCGACGAATTTTGTCACCATTAGTCGCAGAAAGATAGACATCCACATGTCATACGCCCATTATCTCATCAAACAAGATGGACTATAAGTGTATGGGCTGGTATACACGGTGATATGATTATTGGCCCCGTTTTCATTAAAGGCACTTTGAATCGCCAAAGGTATCTGGCGCTGCTCAATGGTCCATTCAGCCGATATTTGGGCAATATTCCACTAGCTAAACTACAAAACGTGTGGTTTGAGCATGATGGTGCTCCAACTCATACTGCGTCTGAAGTCAAGAGCCGTCTCCAAGAATGTTTGGTGAGCAATGGGACCGAACCTGCCTAAGGTTCGGTCCCGTACAGTGGCCTCTGCGCTCGCAAGACTAAACACCACTAGGTTTTTTTAATTTTTTGGATTGGGTGAAACAATTTGTTTTCCGCAAGGAATCACAAAATGAAGCCGAAATGAGAAATCGGATTATATAAGCTTTTAACATAATAAGACGGCGCTTTCGAGTGGACCCCAACCTAATGAGACGCGTTCACGCCAATAATTGTCGTCGGATGCGAAAGTGCCTCGAAGAACGAGGAAGATACTTTGAACATAAAATTTTTTAATTCTAAAACAAAATAATTTGTATTTTAATTACTATGTACGCATGTTTCATAGTTTTTTGAAACTGATAAGTGACATTTCATTTTAACACCTGACAGTTTGCAAAATTTTCAACGTTGCCAAACTGACATTTAGTGTAAAGTTAATTTAAACATAATTATGATTTCATACAAAATTTAAAGTAATTATTTTATAAACTAGGCGACTATATGAAAAAATTACATTTTGTCGGATTACACAAGATTAATGGGATAAGCGGTTGAAGTGACAAAGTCGCCTTCCTATGTATAACATATAAATATATACATATATATATATATATATATATATATATATATATATACACATATACACATTAGGGTGGGTCCTTCTTGTTTGAAAAAAAATTATCAGATTTATTTTTAATAACGATAAAAAGTCAGCCACTTTCAGTAGTAAAAAAATAAAGAAAAATTTTATTATTAATTAATCTCCTTCTACCCACGCGTCTAGTTTAAATATTTGAATTTTTTAAATATTTCACTATTTGTGTCGATGCTATTTTTTATGACTCAAAAGGAAAAAAATACAAATTAAAAAAAACTGCACAAAAAATAAGAATTTTATTTTTCATCAAAGCTTTTCTTGAACTTTTACTACAAAGCTGTAATGAAGCCACAGTAACTGTCTTTACATCTCGCTCAACGGCTTGTGTATGACATGACAGTTGCAGAAAAAGAACTTCATCACCTCCAAACTCTACTAGCGAATGAAGAGTTTCATCTGAAACTTGGCTTAATCTACGTGGCTGATAATATGTTTGCAGCCAATCAATCAAATCAATATAAGACGAATCATTTAAATTAATGTTTGGCATTTCAAATACTCAAAGCTGTTTACAGATCGGTGCTGATCTTGCCTTTAGAATGCGCCTGGCAGCAAGTTCTCTTACGTGTTTCTGTTCGTCAGACAGCATACATATATAAAAGTAAGTTTTCTCGGTGTACGAAAAAGGCATTCCGCTTAATAACACGATCGACTAAATTCTTTGATTCCTGTGAAAGATATCTAGAATAAAATACTAATTTACAGAAATATCTTGCCCCATCCTTGTATGCCTGATGTCGTTTAATGCAAACATGGCAAAACCAATACATAGCAAATTATTTCAGTTCATTCGTGGGTTTGCTAGTTGAAAAATATAATCGCAAAATCCTGTAGGTTTTTGTTAGCCGTCTGACATGAGACATTTTTCCTGGGAAACGATAACTCAAATCAGGAGGACACTTACCTGTAGTAAGAGCAATTGTGATACCATAAAAGTAACGTTGGTCAGAATTGAGGTCTTTGACTTCTGAAATATTTGGTAATGTGCCCTCTATATTTTGAAATAACACAACAGTGCGTTTTTCACAGTTATCAAGTAATTTTCTGATAGCACCTGAATAAGTCGAAGGTCCTGTTGTGGTTCCATTGGGTTCCAAAAACAAGTGCAAAAGACAGATGGTCCAGTAAAGAGATCTATTAAATCGTTTTTTCCAATAACTGTATAATGCCGTCATATTTACTCATGTTTATTACTGTTCCATTACAACCTATGGCTAAAATATTATATTTAAATAATATGTTCTGTCGCCTGATTATCTGATATATTGGAAACTCTATCCCTTTTGCGGTTCCTTGACTTAAAACATCATAACTGACATGAATCGAGCCTGGTTCCTTGAATATTGAAATGTGTTCTTCAACTACTGATATTCGATATTGTTTCCCCCTTTAGTTACAATATTCAAACTTCACCTTACACCCATCAAAATACAAAGCAGGAATACTATCAACTTGATCTTGAGTCAGAGTTTCTTGTCGTAATTTCTGTCGTGCCCGTCGTAATCTCGATTTGTCAATTACGTCGTCATTATTTTTATAATCTTTCAAAACTGCAGAAGCGACAGCAGCAGCAGCTCTATCGGATATCCCGTACCGGTCACAAATGCTTGATAAATTCTTTAGAGACTGTATTTTTTGCTTTTTTAAAGGCAAAATTTCTTCTTCGCTACTATTAGACTCTACGGAAATATCAAGATTTATGTGAGAAGGACCAGGTTCACAATTTTTGATTGAATTATAATAGGTATCCAATTGATTTTTTCTTTCAATATGTTTCCTATTCCTTTTAGTACTCAATAAATCAATATTTATCAGCATCTTATTTGTTTATTTGTTCTCTGATCGATTAAGAAAGCTCATTCTTCTTTGAAAACCTTTTGATCTTTTAAACAAGTACATAATTATAAATGTTTACACTTACATGAACTCAAATCAAGCAGATTCTTAGAGATTTTGTGAAATTCTTGACAGTCGCTTTAAAGATTTAATTAGATTATTGCACTTTGCATGATAACCTTTAAGTAATTGTAACAATCGAAAACAGGAATAAAATTAAATAAATGCGCGCCACCTTTCACTTGTAACTCATTAGACGTACTGACAATGCATGCGTGCGCGATCGCGGTTTTGCTCCACCTCTCCCCTCTCACCCAGCACTTCTCGCTCGATTAGCGTAGTACTTTTGTTTACTTGTGATTATGTTCAATATAATTTAAGCTATTAAACATCATTTTAGGTTATTTATTTTACGATACAAAGATTTGAAAAAAATTAGAATTTAGGGTAATTCTTAAAAATTTTAAACAATGCGACTCATAGTTAAAGACGTCCAAAAAATTTAAAAAATATACTAGGTTTCTAGTCTTTAATTAGATCGTGCTTTGCGTACTATGGGAAATAAAAATAGAAAAAACAATTTTTTCGCCCCATCCTAATGCACATCCTTACTCCACTTTTTAAAATAACTAAGGAAACTTCAAATGAAAAAAGAAAATATTTTGGTCACTCATTTAAAGAGTCAATGATAAGTACTGTTAATAGACCTCTGTGTCAAAAGTAGTTTTAACGCTAGCCCTAAATAAAATAATTTTACCTATATTCAAAAATTCGATATTTCTAGACAATTTTCAGTCAAAAAATATTTTTTAAAATTTGTAGCTATTGAGACGTAGATTAAAAGGCGAGTATAAAAAAACAATATTGGAACATAAAACGACTTTTTTCCTCATAAAATTATCCAGTTACACTCATAAAACTATCTAAAATTGACTATGGCGTGCGAAATATTGATTGCGTCATGTGCGTATAAGCAAATCAAATTTCATATTTATTACTAGACTCTAAAATCAATGTGGACACTTAGTAACCAGATACAGTCGTCTTTCATATACGTAGAACTCTGAAATAAGATACTTTAATAATTTACGCCGAGTCATTATCAGAAATCAATTATATTTATCTGAAAGCAAATTTAAAGGGAATGACCATATACATAAATGAATAACAGGATATTATGCTTTATTTATTGGCACTGATGAGTAACTTTGACCACTTTAATTAAGGAATGAATTACAAAATTTCTTTACAAGCTATAAATTGGCATTTTCTCCAGTTTTTTCGAACTAACAGCCGTTAACATTGTAAGCTTGTTGCCAACTACTTAAGATGAACTCTGAATACGAATAACTTCTTAAAAGTAATTATGAAGCGGACCTCGGATTAAATTACACTAATTAATGGAAATTTTCCTTGTTAATACAGTCTAAATAATTGTTAGTAATTTTGAACTAAATGTTGAAATTTGTTGAGATTTTTCCATATTTTTAGTTTCATTTATTCTATTGGCAGTTTATATTTAAGAAAAATATTTTTCTCTCGAATAATAAAAATAAAATGAAAGTGATTACATTTACAACCAAACCGAGCCGAGCCACGTAGGAATTCCTGGCAATGAAAAGGCCGACAGCAGGGCTAGCCAGTAGGCTGAGTCAACCCAACCTGACATAATCATCATACTCGACAGGGTAAAAAACCAAATTAACTCATTCATCAACAGCATCACTTTCAAGACCCTAACAGATCAGGGCATTGGCAAAAAGTGGGAGACCCTCTCCGTGAAGTCGTCGTGAAGGGCCAATCTCAAACCACCTGGAGAGGGCAGAAGCTGTTGCTCGTTTTAGATTGACTACCGGTCACGACTACCTACAAGTTCCTCTCCATAAAATCGGCTTGACTGATAATGAGATTTGCCCGCTATCTGACTGAACGCCAATGGACGGCGATCATCTTCGTACTTATAAAACTTTGAAATGCCCAACTAGTAACATTGTCGGACGCTAATGACAGGCTCGGCGTCGAATGGTCGAAGGACTAAGAACGAGCGTTGGCTAACTAACTTTTACAATTATTTTAAGTTTACAAGTATGAAGTCTTTTTTATATATATCATATTAAAAGTATAATGAAAGTTAATTAAGAAAAAAACTTCGTTTGATGAAGCATGTGATGTAATTTACGAAATACATGATCGATTTTATTTTTGTTTTAATTTGTTATTTCTAACCAGATAAATGTACGTACTGAAATATTTCAGTCTGTTTTATGACATACAATTCTAAGAAATAGTTTTGCAATCGTTATAATTTGTCTTTGAATCGATACCACGCACGATATAAGAAATACATTTTTGTTCTCGATTACATTATATTAATTTTTATTTACATTATATATATATATATATATATATATATATATATATATATGTGTGTGTGTGTGTGTGTGTGTGTGTGTGTGTATGTGTATGAATACATAGAATTCGCACTATGAGGGTTCCATAGACACTTAGGCTCACACAATCTTGGATCAACAAATATTGCCTCAATAAGAAATTACTTGGTGGCACTGACGCCAAAAATCTCTAGCCATTGCAGTATATTGCAAATTTATTTATGTTTGAAAACGATATAGAGAAGCACATGTTCAAATTATGTAATCGAATTTTCATTATTTCACACTTTTTAGTACGTTTAGTATATTATTTTACTTCTTGTTCAGTAGTTGCTTAAAGTAGATTCAATTTTTTTTATATCTATTTTCACATTTTTAATGCCTATTATATTTTATGTTACCCAAAATATCACAAAATTAGTATGAATTAAGAAATTAATATGATATAACTAATACTTTAATTTATTAAAATCGGAACGGTGTTTCCAGCGTTTAATGAACCTAAATGTATTCATATATAATGACATGCAAATTATATTCCCTTTTTTGGCTTCATCGTAATCAGTGCTTCAAATCTTTATACCCATACGTACTATATATACGCCTCTACCTAGTTACTTCATGATTTTGTATTTTTTCCTACATACATAATTACATGCCGCCTAACGTTTTATTCGCAATGTCTTCCTATATATCTGTATTTACTTACTTACCTACCTACCTACTTATACACTAATGTGTAGCCATTTTATGCATTTTTTATACCTGTACTTACTTATTTACCTACATAATATTACTTTAGTCACCTCATCTTTTTACTCTGATATTTTCTTACTTACATCAAGATAAGTAAAACGAAATCAAACTAGATAAGTTACCCTCCTTTCTCCAGTGACCATATTGTACCCTGATTTTATTAATGGACAGATTTATGCTACCCTTAACCGTATAGAATATCTAGAGATTTTATTATTAAATTATCATTACACCTACACCATTTAAATTCGATCACGTCAAGTATGCTGCTCATCGTTGAGGAATTCTACAGTGTACTTTCAAATTATTTCAATAAATCACGGTTAAATTTTAACCCATTTCTTATGATACTTCACCAGTACTTCAATTAAAAAGGTATTAACCGAAATTTCTTGATCAATTCCAGAGAAAGTTCTCGGAGTTCAATGAAAGGGTATCTGTTTAAGATCCACTATACTAATTTAAAAGCAGCAGATCCTCGTGTCCAATGGTTTAGTTAGGCAGTATTTTTGCAGTATCAGGACTGGGGTGTCGTAACTGAAGTTCAAAGACAGAGTCTCTGCTTGAGACTCAAAATAGGATTGAACGATAGCAGATTCAGGTGGGTAATTAGCAAAGAAGATGTTGTCATACAACGGAACCTAGGTCGTGGTAAAGAATTTAGATAAAGTAGAAATAATACTACATCGCGTAGTTCCATTTAATTGTGAATAATGAATTTCTACAAAATTAACGCCAAATATATTCAAGATCGCAGATCCTCAAGTCTCACAGTTTAAGCAGGCAGTGCTCCTGCTTCATCAACCAACTTTTCATAGGACCACCACAGACTTAATATACTACGAATATACGAAGACACTCGACATGCCTTGCATTACCGAAATTGAATTACCCTTGTGTGCGTAATTGTAAATACGTGTGAATTTTGGTGATGGCTTTTCACTAGCGATGTTATATAGATAATATAAAAATAAAGTGACACGTTTTAGGTCAATTTTTTTAACGATTTATTTCCCAGAGCCCATAATTATGAACTCGCCTCCAATTTGACATATTTTTAAGAATGATTCAAATCTGTAAAAATAACACCCATCTCAAAAATTATTATGCTATAGCTCGTATAAGGCATTTCCTCTCATATTTTTAACCTTGAATATTTGTTTAATTTTAATTATCTTGGGCACTTATTTTAGTTATTTGTACTGTGTAAAAATATAAATCTGAGCATATTCACATAAAAAAATTAATGTCATGGCCAGAATTGCAATTGAAATTTATGATAAAAAGTAAAACAAAAGTTATAACAGAAAAAATAAGTTCTGTGTAGAAAATATATCAAATTATGTTAACGTGAAAGGCAGCTACCGATTTTATTGTATAATATTTCTTATTATGTAACATAAAACAAGTAAATATTTTCAAGAATACTTTAAAGTAAATAAAAAACTAAAACAGAGACTTTAACTAAAAAAAATACACGACGTGAAATTTCTCTAGAGTGGTCATGGTATTGAGTAAACGCACGCTTACTAAACAGCTTGTCCAATCTTTTTGAAGACACTGAACATCTATAAGAGGCTTAATTTTGAATGATAAAGTATACATTAAAATGTTGACAAACACACTGACACAAAATATGAAAGATAATAAAACGTAAAATAGAATATATCTGCTATGATATGTTTATTTGAATCAGGTCTAGTTAAACGATAATTTAGCGGCAAATAAGTGATAAAACAGTAAGTACGTGCATCAAATTTACCTGTGAAATGTCTTTTTTTTGGAATATTTATATATATCACTTCACAATCCAATACTGAACAAGACATCGTTGCTTATTTTAAATAATATTGCGGAAATATTATTTGAAAATACACGAAAATACTAAAATACAGAAGGACGCTATCGTATTGTTATCACTTTTCCACTCATAAAAAATTATATTTATTGACTCGCACGTTTTGTCTATCTGTTCGTAGCATATTATGTTTATGAAACCAACCGAAAGTGTACTCTTCCAAATAAAAAAGAATCATCCAAATTGACATATATACATATATATATATATATATATATATATAACCTACTCCTTTTTGGAGTCGGTTATAAAGGCATTAAGTTACGGAACAAAGCGTCTGGTGATGAAATAGTTAGAATTTACGATCGACAAATGTTGGTACTGGTTTTAAATATCTGAACGAGAAAATAAAAACACGGCTCTTTAAATCCGCATGAGTAAAATGTTATTAATTTGGCATTATCTGGCAAAATAAATATTCGTTTCCAATTAGATCGCGGATTTCGGGCATCTGTTTATGGTACAATAATAAGAAATAAGCAATTTTTAAGCCGAATTGTTGACTAAATAAAATTTGGTGGCATGCTTGAATTCGATTTAGTTGCAAATTTACATGATATCGTGAAGGTAAATTTAAATTTAAATTATGTTATTAAAGGTATATTAAACCATGTACGGAATGATTTTTAATATTCGATTTTAAAAGTAAAATTTTATCGGCGGTGAAACAATTAATTCCAAATATTTATCGGTTCTGGTCTATGAAACTACTGACTCGTAGTGGAAACGCATTTAGGATGTAAATTTAAATTAAAAATTCAACCTCCAGGGTTTAATATAAAGTAAGTTCACACAATATTATTGTGACCATAGATGGATACTCCTCAAAATATTGACTCACTGAACAAGCTGACTTTCATTGCAGACTTGCGTTGAGTGTGTTATATTTTCACAAAAACATGAATTCATATTATATCTTACTGAATTCCCATAACCAAAATTCGTACAAATATATTTTTAATGGATAATTTTTTTTTCTTATAGGAATTCGAAATAAAAATAAATCATTTTTATTTTTAATAGAAGCCTATGCTTACATCAAACTAAAAAAATCCAAGTGGGAGTGTGGCTTGAACACTATAGTTCCTTATATATTTTAAAGTCACGTGCACTTTGATATAACGTATCTGCATTTTAAATTTAATTTTAAATTAAACGGATTGTATGATGATATGGGTGCAAAATTTAGTTATTTACGTCATATTTTAAAATGACAGCATAGAGGATGGTGATAAGTTAAAAATTATTTTGTGTTACGCGTAACATTGAAAACTGCTACATTTGAATATAACTTTATTATTTGTTGTCTTGAATGTTTAGGTATTTGTAATTTTGACTAATAATTCCAGGTACTTATTTATGAAGATTGCATATATTTTAAAAATACGAATCAAACATAGTAGTAATATCACATAAATATAAAAAAAATCCATTTATATTTTTAACTCTATACAAAAAATTATGTTCGATTACATCTCACTTCTCTATATGGAAATTGGACTCCCTTTTCCACAACCGCTTCTTGAAATAAAATTGCTATTAATTTATAAACGGTTTTCATTTGGGACTAAGAAATTATGAGTTATGTATAAATTTCAAAGCCCTTTCTTATTTCGTGTAATAGTTAGAAGCATCGGACATAAGAAAGAATGAATGGACAAATAAACATGTTGTCATAAAAACAATTATGTTTAGATTCTTCAGTTACGGAATCACATATAAATATTAATGCGATGAAATGTAAAATTTCCGTATGAATCAATGTAGTGCCAATAAAATTTAGAGATTGTACAATAATACACATAAAAATGAAGTTTTAAATTTATTTTTGTAACTTAAAGTTACAATTACAATTAATTTACATTTATATCATGAATATGTCTACTAAATCATAGATATTGAAGCGTTTTAGCCGGTACACTTCATCACACCTAACAAGCAAGGTTATTGCTATGTGTACTTATACGATAACTTATTTTGACACTGTAGCTTATCACCACTTTTTCGACTGAAGGCACTGTTCACTTTTGATACTTTTCTATCGAATGGCGTATAATATACACGCGAGCGTTTTCTACGGACTGTAGCATTTTGTTTTTGACACACTGGAGAATTAAAAGATGGTAGTTGCTAGCGTTACAAATGCATTTTATTGTTCAATGGCAATTCAGAGTTTCGTCCGATCAACTTGCGTGTTCGCCTAAATATTATACCGAGTTAGTCATTGGTGGAGATTAATGCCTTAGTAATTTGTATCATTTGCTTTGTTTAATTGCGTATCATTAGGATAACGGTTGGGAATTCATTACATGTCACTTAAAAGTTTTATGAATTGCCTTCATTTCATTAGCTCTAAATCGCCATCCTTAGCAAAATTTCTATTCTATTTAGTTTGGCTTGTAGATTTCCACTCACTTTTCTAGAATTAGCACGTACAATCAAGAATTCGTTATTAGTCGTTATACAAAGGCAGCAATTTTTGTGTAGTTAGCGGTCTGCATTCTAGAGATGATAGAGGATAGGCCCCAGTGCACTTTCGTTTTCGAACGAATAAACTACACGAATATTCATAGCTGATGGCTTTGAATATTCGTGTAGTTTATTCGTCTTACTCTTTTACCAGAATATGTCCGTTTGTTTAATTTTATCGCGATTAACGGCGCATCACTTCACCGTTATGCGAGTGAGATAGTGTAAATATCTAGTAAGTAGATACACTAATGTACAAATAATACAAACCTAATTCAAGTGCATTACCGCTAGAAATTCACTGATTATACACAAATATCAATGCAGCCTTTAAGCAATTCTTTTATTACCTATACCGTCACTCTGAAACAAAACCGATTCATTTAAAAAATTATTCGGGTCATAATTTCTTAAGGCTGTTGTTTTCTTCCTTTTAGTGTCTTATTTTTACTCTTCTTTTCCTATTATTCATTTCAACAAATTTAAAGATTGTAACGTATGTTTTTTTATTTTTAATATGTAACTTTCTAGTCTTTCATCAATTCTTCAAATACATTAATTGGAAGTGATTGTTCATAGGGTATATGCTTTATCTAATATAATAAAAATTCACGAATAGACCAATGAAATTTTCGTAAAAATTTGTTCAATGTTTTTGGAAATTATCTGCTGGCAAAAATGTATTGATTTATATGAATTTCTAACCGCTGTATTAATTATATTTATAAATAAATTATAAGTTTACATATTTTTATTAATAAATTTTATTCTATTATGATATGTAATTTTATATTTAATCATTAAGACTATCCATGCTTAAAGTAGAATCAAACTATGGCAATTTAGGTGAGATAGGAATATGTCGTCATTACATATTCTTTTTTGTATTTTGCAGTTCGAGCAATTCGTAATACTACACCCCTTATTGTCTCATTATATATACGTCCATTAGCATTGTTCGTTTACCCTCTTTCCACCCTTTTGTTCTTCTAATAATTTCAATACCACGATTCTTCAGATAATTACAGGGTATAGGTCTGCAAATTTTATTAACTTCGTTTAAATTAAACAAATGCACCAAATTTTGTCAAATTATTAAATTTGGCAGAAATTTTAATTTCTTCGAACATCTCTAACAATAGTGGTAATTTGATATGTTATTTGTCTTTTATATACATATAAAAAGTTTTCATAATTGGCATTTTACCAAAAATGTATTTGAAAAATAAAATAAAAGCACGATTTCTTTACAAAAACCGTAAAATGTGTGCCGCACGTTTTATCATTTACTTACCTTTGTATGAATACGAGATCGACGGCGATCTTTTGTGAGATAACCTGACTATTGACCGTATTTGTGAATACTCTTGTGTATATAGATTTTATTATTCCCTAAACGTGCAATGTTATACGCGCGTGAAGCAATTGTGAATGCAATATTTATATATTTGTTTTAATAAACGGTACAATGTCTAGTTGTAATGCGCATGGTAAAATGTAGTGCGAAGATCACAAGCATTGCTACAATGCTCACAGCTATATTTGTGAATATTCATACTACATTCCTATTCTTTAATTCCCAGCAATATCTTAATGTTGATTTCCATATTTATTAAAATTACATCAAAAAACATTGTGGTCTAATTTATTTTGTTTTTTAAATTCGATTATATTTGTACGGATACTCTTCTCGGTGTAATATTGATCTAATTAATTTCATATCTTGAAATAAAACTGCTTTTTAAGCGACAGGCGTTTACTGACCAGGGCAAAACATTTTTTTATCGAGTGGCCTATTTAAGGAGCTGCTCACCAAAAACGCGAGAGATTTTCATAAGATTTTAATAATAATAACTTTTTTACGTTTCCGATTCTACAAAGTAAAAAAAATGTTTGTAATGGAACTTTGGTGTGTGTCGTCACACCGGGTTAGCTCAGAATCTACACAAGGTCATGGATATTAAATTTAATACAATTTCAGGAGTAGTTTACCCTCATTATTTCAGAAATATTTCTATTTGAGACGAAGGGGAGGAGGGGGAGGGAGTTAAAGTTCAAAAGCAATTTGGCAAATTCAAGTGGAGTATCATATAATATTCTTCTCCCCTTTTAAAAAATGCCGGAAGAAAATCCCATATCCTCTTTTTTTATCTCATTAGCAAGCTAAATTATTTAAAATAATTCAGACCAATGGAAGATTATATACATACACACACACGTACATATATATATATATATAGATATATATATATATATATATATATATATATATATATATAAATATATATTATAAAGGTAGTTTTATAATATAGTTCCGCTACCATAATCAGCTAACCAGAAATTTATAGCTTTATAGAATAAAACGTGCGCAAGGTACTCAAAGCGGAATACAATATAGCTCATTTTTTAAGGAAATAATTTTTAGGGTACAAAACCCAATGAGATAGTTGACTTTGTGCATAAAAGTGTGAACGCCCATTTTATTAAGGTAAAAAGAGCAGCCAATTATCATACCATACTTTTAAATAGCGTTCCATACGTTGATAAGGTGAAGCAAATAATCTTAATCTCTTTAAGACAAATCCAACTTAATTAACAAATCCGGTTCCAATGAGGTTGAAATAAAAATGAATGAAAACTTTTTGTGTTTTTTTCCACTTGCACTGTGTTCTGTGAAAAAAGCGTGAAATTATAATGGAGAAACTCAATAATTTGGGGTTACATTTATAAAATATTAGAAAACAGGCACTTGCACAATAAGATAACATAAAGAATATGATATGATAATGAAGGAGCGGCAAAATGGGAGTGCAACATAGAATTCAAAAAACTTAATTCATAATTATTCTGTTTCGTCACATAGAAACTTCTTCAATACAGTTAATGATATCATAAAACCACCTCAGCAGCTACTATTTTTTTCAATATTGTTGAAAAGTGACACTAGGGGTGAGTGTAAGATTTAATATTTCATAGGGGATATTCATATGACGCTTTGCTAAACATTTAAGAAAACACAAATGAATAAGTTAATAAGAGACCTAAACTCCAATTCTGCAACACTTTTAATTGACCTGTTTTATTGTCATTTAGTATTAAATATTAAACAATAATAATACAGTCAGAAAGCTGATGCAAATAAAAGATTACGCTTTAGCGTTTACACTTGATGTCTTACAAATTAGCGAATTTTTTTAAAGACCTTCTGTCGGACAATTGCTTCATTAAAACTATTTTTAATGCAAGAGAAATAGCTGACAAAATTGACGTTGAGGTTGAAACTCAGTTTGAATCAACGATACTGCGTAAAAAATTCTCATCAGAAGCATAAGTGGAAACGATCGAAGATCCCAAAGAGTAACTTTTTTCACTTTAGAATTCACCAAATACAAAATGAATTACGTGATAAATTCGAACGAATTGATCAAAATAGTATCAAAATAGCATATTTCAAATTTCTATATAATTTATATGATTTTCCAGTCATGTTTAAAGAAACGCTTTTAAAATACCAGAAGTATTTGAAAAATATTTTTACTGATGATGATTGGTCAAATAAATATAAAAGAACTAATATAAAGTTTGCAGAAATTTGATAAAAAAAGTTTGTTTTGATTTTGACGTAGTTGATATAACTTTTATTAAAACTATGTGACATGTAATTTTTTTTATTTCATTGTGCAATAACATATTTTTTTACTATATGAGGTACAAAATTAAAATCTTTCTTGACAATCCGTAACTTGGTACAGACACTTTTTAATTTTTACTTTTTTATAATATGTCACTGTTAATTTGATGCTATGCGTTTCTAAACGTACGATTTTAATGTAATTTAAAATTATTTTGTTTTAATTTTTAAAAGAAACATATGGTTTTGAAAAATATATACTCAAGGAATGGCAATTTGTCTCTTTTTCCGGAGAGACGTAAACGGCAGAGCAAGCGCTGTCATGTTTGATTTGACGTTTCGAGGTCTCGGTGCGGTCTCGAAGTCGACATATTACTCGTACATGCATACATAGGAACGAGAAATATAATGAAACTGAAGTCCATTCAGAATGGCATACTTCTGTTCTTTTTTTTCGACATATAGCAGCTTTATATAAAGTATATCAGCATATTGAAATGTTTTTTGTAACTAAAAGTAAACGAATGGAACACCAGGTATCAAAAAGTATTTCATTGCAAATAGTGACAAAATTCCCGCAGGTAAGGTAACATACGTTATAATGTTGAGATATGTCTGCCTCAATTTCGAATTCATTAGAGGCTATTAAGATACTATGTTAAATAATTACAAAGAATAATGTCACTCGTATTTAAAGGACTAAAGCAATAACCCCGTCTTTGTTGTTAAATTTTGTTTCTCCAAATTGTTCGCTTGACCTAAGCATGAGTATCAACTTTAGACAGCGGTTTGTTTAATATTTTCTTTAATTTAAATTAGGTACTACATTTGTTTTTTGCTAACTATTTGCTACCATATTTTTTCTGCTGATAAGAAGGAGCTAGAATTACAAGGTAATAACCCGATGGATTTAAAAATGTTCTAGGTAGAAACAACGCGACAAAAATTACTTTCGTCATTATAGAATTACATAACCAACTAAGTGAATGTGGTCTTATTTTACCTCATAGTTCTGTTTTCTCAATATTAATAAAAATATATTTATTTTACTGCCGTACTTTCCTAATTTTAAATGATGAGAGTGGTGATTTTGCACCACTTTTTTCATCCACTAATAAACCAAATTCTGCTAAACACATCTAATGTAGCAGACAGTTAGAAGCTAGGTAGTAAATTACTATGTATTATTTGAGATCAAGTTTTAATTTTTTCATGGGGTGGTTCTATCAGATTTAAGCACCTATGTAAAAAGCACATTTCTAAAACCAAGTTATTAATAAATTGAAAGTCTAAATGCTTTTTACATTTTTACGTCTAAAAAGTATAGATATTAGAAATACTGATATTAGAATACTAAGTATAGATATTAGAAAGACTGTTCTCATATTGATTTGATTTTTTTTCCAATATCCTCAACGTCAACATTAATCGACTTTCCTTATTTTATTTTTGAATTCAAAACTTTTATGGTAATGTAAGCATTGTATGTGTTGTCTAACGAGCCAAAAATGAATTTTTGTCTTTCTAATTTATTTCTCTAGTATTCTAAATTTCAAATTTTCCGAGTTTTTGATTACATGTTAATTCTTTAACAGACTAATAACGATTGTATGTGAACGGAAAAATAAAACTGAAGTAGCATTTTATTTTGAACCTGCAGATTACTCAAAAATTGGACTTAAAATGCAATTTTTTCAAATGCGTTTTGAAATATTTCTCAACTTTAATTTAATAGAATGATATGACAGAATTTTTAAGTTTTTTCTATAAAATTTCGATAATTAATTTTTTATTTCATCGTATTAAGTAAACTTTAAATTTAGTGAAACCGATTCCAAAACCCTGTTAAAAATTAAAATATGTCGCCAGTATAATTTTATTCTTATCACCTTGAAATCAATTTTACTTATATTCTAATAAGGAATATACTATATAGTGGTAAAGTAGATTTATATAGTTTTAAAAATAAATAAAAAGATTGTTAATACTTTCACTGTATCACAACTGATATAGAAATTGTGAAGGAATCACTCATAATATCGTAACGTATCTTGCGAGCGACACACACAATATGGGAAACTGTACTCGAGTCCAGAGAAATATTCTTTTTTATGTATGATATTATTCACATTATTATCTATACCATAATATAAAAATTATTTGTAGTTTTTTAACTATTTCCACCGTAAAAGAATTCACATAAAGGTTATATATATTTTATTAAATAATGCTTATGAAATGAGTAATCATTTGGCAACTGAACAATAATATCTTAATTACTTATCTACCCATGATCTGTTTGGATACACATATAATATTTGCATTATGTTAATTTTATTGCATAGTTTCATAACTTTATTTCGGACAGATGTATTTAATGTAGAAGATTTTTCTACACATAAGAATATAGGTGATAATTGTAGATAGAAACCCTTATTTGTATC
Organism: Druceiella hillmani; assembly: GCA_039881145.1. Taxonomy (NCBI): domain Eukaryota; kingdom Metazoa; phylum Arthropoda; class Insecta; order Lepidoptera; family Hepialidae; genus Druceiella; species Druceiella hillmani. The sequence continues at coordinate 3,153,680 of JAYKKI010000116.1, read as the reverse complement.
AGACGAAAAAATTACTGAAAGAGAAAAATAAAATCTACATATCTTGCGAAAGTACTTAGATATCAAAAAATATGTTATACCACTGCCAGATAAGATAATTTTTCCTCACTCTAATTTGCGTTACATAATACAACAATATAATTAGTTAAATTATTCGCTTTTACAAAAAATTAATATTTTACATAAAATAATATGGATTCATTAAATGGAAAAGTCCCTATCATTAATCTAGATAAATGTGGTCTTTCCAGAATTTTTGCGCAATTATTAGCTTTCGATCTTTATTTTTTTATTAAACTTTGCAAATTATTTCGTAAAGAAAAAACTGTGATATTTCACTTTTACTTTAATAAAACGCAAAGAAATTATTATTTTCATCTTATCTAAAACTTTTCAACAAGTTTCATTATATTTGTTTTCCTTTTGATTATAAATACAGACACGGTGAAAGTTTTCTTCGAATAAGGTATGGTATTTTTTGCGCGTCTGGGGAGAAATAATTAACGATTCTGTTACAATTTTAACGATCTGTTCAGGGTACTACGCATCCGGAACTCATCGTTGAAAGAAAAAAATACTAATGAAAATATTCAAAAGTTTTAGCAACTTTGATATTAATAGTCCTTCAAGAGTTGACAATATTTTAAGTCTTTTTTTAGGTATACTGGGTTATTATAATTTACGGTATTGCATCAGATGCCTAGGTTAATTTTTTTTTTAATTTTTATACGGAAATGTAGGCAGGTCAATATACCCTTTAACTACTGTAAGCTCAAAGTGTCTACATCAAAAGCTTTCCGAGAAAAACAAATGCGACCAGTCGAGCAGTTGAATGAATATTTGAACGATCTTATAAGGCATTCGTTTTTTTAGTTACGGCACAAAGCATGCTAAATATACTACGAACAAATTATAGTAATTTTATTACAGCAGTGTAAACGTTTTCAACATTCGATGAGCAGAATAATGGTGTAAACACATACATCAAAGTAATATTTACCCTCGACTGCTTATTAGATTGCTAGGTTTCCCCATTTTATGAGTCAAGAGGTGTAGAGCGTTAAATGATATCTAACGACCAATAAATTTCAACAAAGTGTACCTATGCGACTTCGTGACCTATGTATAATATTGTATTTGTTCAATAGGTTAAATTAACTGAACAACGATTTTGTTTATAAATTTCATTTTATATTTTTGTAATTCAAATTTTAATTCCTTAAATTATATGGGTTTGGCGGGAGACCACAAAAATTATAGAAAGATCTCGCTTCATTTTACTTGCTTCCTCCATAGACACGAATGGAAAAACTATTTTAATAGTTTTAAGGTTTAAAATGAATTCTTCGTATGTGGAAACCGAAAAGATGTAAATGAAAAATTTGTGAGTGACAAAAATATTGTAACCAGTTGTTCAATCGCCCGATAAAAAGTTGTGAAACACGAGTAGGAGCCGCGCTACAAAGTTTCTTTGCATATTTAGACACCTGTAAACATTAAAGGTACTTAGTATTGCTTTTAAAATATTACTAACTACAAAAACAAACACAAAAGAAATGTTTTACCTTCTATGTATTTCGCTGGCCTAAAAAGCTGGTGCATATTTCAAAATTTATAAGATCTAGTACGATTACTATAGTTTTCTAGTAATCCTAGTCAGATTTTGGCAAATCTGTTTTTTCACGACTTTTTCCTCAATAGTATGGGGAGAGGAGGAGAGAGATACCATATATTCACATTATTTTTTAAATTTAATTCTAAACACAGAATTAAATATTATAAAGAAAATTTTGTATTATTCATAACGAAGGCTTTCGAATGATATCCAACATGATATATAAAATAGGAAAATATTTTTTTGAGACTTTCATTGATATTCTCTTCATTTTTTATTTGTATATTTTAAAAGAGTGCAGAATATGTGGGTTAATAAGATGCGGCAAATTAAAATTTTGTGCGTCGCATAGTTTCTGAAAATCGGTTATGAATATAAAAAAAAATTAATGTATTGTGTACCATGTCTTCCACGGGCGCGAAATCTTAGGACATTTATAAAAATTATGAAATCCAGAATCATCGCTATAATTTTTCCACAACTTTTGTGCGATCTTCTGAAAACTCATACTTTTCATAATTTTAAGTTGAGTACTTTCAAAAATAGGGGGAAGAATGTGATTTTTCACATGCCTTTTATTATATTTCTGAAGATTTAATATCTAAAATTATGAAAAAAACTATTTTTGAAACTCTTAACGAAACTTTCAAAACTTGCAAAGGAACTCCGCATCATAAATGAAATTAAAAAGGCTTTTTTGTCTTTATTTAATTTTCCTCTCTTAAAACTTAGGCATTAATATTTTTGAGTTAACTAATGAGTTATTTGCGGATTATTATATTTTATTACTACGCCAAATTTCAAATTTCTATGTCAAGCAATTTTAAAAAACGGCTGTAATCGGCAGATGGAAAGTGGCAGATCGTATAGGGGTTCCGTTTTTATTTTTGAGGTACGGAACTCTAAAAAACTATAAAACGTCTATTATATATATACACTGAGTGCTACGTTAGTAAAATGGTCAAAAAAGTTGAGTAACATACGAAAAAATTGGCGTTCAGTGCATCGTCTACATGATAATGCTGTGCTGGTGGCACCTGGCTGCAAAGTTTTGTTAATAAACTGTCAGAGTCTGAATTGCTTTTTAAAATATGAATAAACAATAAATATAAAAATGATATTGACGCATGACGATATACTATTAACGATAACAGTGACGGATAGAATAACAGAAACCTGAGGCATAAAATAAAAGGTATATATATTTGGAAAAAGTTATGAATGATAGATAGTTAATGATATGATAGAGTACAGGTCAGTAAGACTGTAAAATGGATTTTGCATAATAACTATGCAAGTATGAAATATAAAGTGCAACTGAGATCTGAGATGAAAATATACAAAAATATATTATGATAAAATAGCAAATATTATTCAAGAATGTAAATAAAAAGAAAACAAGCCACTGTGAAGAAAATTATCTAAAAGATAGAAAAGTAGACAAGTACCTCGATCATTTAGAATGAATTTGACTAACTATTTAAAGTGCACCATGTTCAAAGATCTAAAAGAATATGATTGTGTATAAAGAACATCTCCAGAAACGAAGGGAGATAAATGTTTATTCCTGAAAAGTTTAAAAAAAATCGTGATCATTTTCGACAGATTTATCCCCAAAACTGAATAGGACTTTTTAAGATTTTGCAAGTTAAAATAATAAAACGAAACACTTGTATGTTACATGTTCGTTCATCTGTCTGTTTTAATCGTTTGATGGAAATCTTTCAACGAAGAAATTTAAAATTTGTCACATGATTAACCAGCATATTTCATGACAGTAAGAACCTAATAGTTTTTGGCCTTAGAATTGTTGAGGGGACAAGTTTAGTATATTTTTTTTTCTTTGCATTCGGTCTATCCAACTTAAAGTTATGACGATTCCAGAAGGTTATTTTTCTGAAAATTTTGTATTAAATGATTTCAGAAACATTGTTAAAAAATTGTTAATCGCCGACACTGTTTATAATAACATTACGTAAAAATAATGTTGCAGAAAGTTAATGTAAAATATAAGAGAACTATAATACTGTTTTCAGATCTAACATATTATGTCTTAAAAAATTCCTTATAATTTACACCGGAAAAAGTAATACTCATATTTATAAATTGCATAATAGAAGTTTTATGTGTATAGTTTGTTTTTAAACTTTTACATCGACCTAAGTATATATGGAAACCTTGTAGCCTAAATTCAACTCGAATTTAAGGAGCTTTATTAGTTTTAATTTTAGGCTCAAATTCACGTAGATGGGATGAAAGTAGGTGTTTATCTCCAATTTTTGCTAAAATAAGAAAGAAATCAAAATAAGTTGGGATTTACAGCAAAAGAGAATTTAAAAAAATAATATGCTCTATTTCCATCCATTCCATCCATTAATTATGATTAGTTTGTGTTTTTAATAAAATTCCTCCGTTCTTTTGTATCCGTGTATCCCTATGTTGCACATAAAATGTGTGTGACATAGAACATTTAAAGTTGTAACGGGATAATAAGCTGTACGGGATATAAAGCATTACGAGATCGGGAGTGATTCGAATTTCGAGCCTCTACTTTTCACGTTTCTGATAAAAGATATTAGTTGCCGTGATAAAACAGCGCCTTATTTGTTATTCGCGCTCGACATGAAACTTTTTACAGTCGTTAAGGATGCAGCAGATGGCAAAAGGTTACAGTATGACATCAGCACCGTCGTCGAGTAAAATACAGCAAGCGGCTTACGGTTTAACTTAAGCAAATGCTCAGTAGTAAGTTACAGCTGAGCACACGCTCCTATCAAATACGAATATGTGATCAGCGGAATCCCACTGCATCGTCTGCATGAAATCGTTGATTTGAGAGTCAGACTTGATTCGCGATTGACGTTTCAGTGGGCACATGGCAGATGTAGCAAAAAATCATTTCAGAACAAACTATATTCAATCTATATCATCAATTCGTTTGCTTTACACTTCTTTGGTACAAAGCCGATTAGAATCCGGTTCCATTATTTGGAACCAACACGAAACCAAACACAGCTTGATAATTGAACGCGTGCAAAAGACGTTCCTTCGATATCTTTATATGAGAGAGTATGTTTTCTTCCCCTTTCTATTTCCTGCCGATTTCCTCTTATTCTAAGTTTCCATTGCTCACTCAGAAGAGACATTAGACTTATAAAATTAATCTTCCATCTATTAAAAGGAAAAATTCTATGCCCTATATTATTGAGTAAACGTTCATTCTTCATATCTGATAATTTTCTGCCTTCACGCCATCATCACCTGTTTGTTATATCATCCTCTAGAACCGAACTATATTGGACCTTTCTAGTTTCCCGCGGTGTTCAACTGCTTAACCACCTCATCGCAGTCACACCAGAGTGTCTTTTATTTATGATGAGTTAAAGTAAATTGTCGAAATGCGTCGTCGTTATGCTTTGTAGTTCTTTGTATTTATATTTACTATGCGCCTTCTTTGATTTTAATTTGTTACACTATTAGTCCTTATCGTTAAAAACAGGTTACCTGTACTATACCGATAAATGTATATAAATAGATATAATGACCATGCTGGTTATGAAACTTATTATTCCGCACATCCTACAATTGCAAGAACCTAAATAATTTTGTCTGAGTGTTTTAGAGGTAACAAGTTAGATATTAGAAAAAAAATTTTATTTCGGTAACAAGTGGAAAAAATCGGACGAGTGACTATGTGATTTTGGTCGCTTATTTAATACACGAGATCACATACATTCGCTTCAAAAGGCGAAATACCAGAAAGTGAAAACTAATTTTTTTAAATTTTGTAAGGTAAATTTATATATCGCAGAAAATAAATAAAAGAAGTGTGGAGATGTTTAATACAAATGTCTAACATATCTAACTCCTCTTCGAAATAGCTGAAGTTAAAATGATGATAAAACGAAATTAGCAGAAGGCAATTTTTTTAGAGAAATTACGAAAAACTAGACTATTTCAACATTCTAAATGTACTAAAATTCCACGATATTTTTACGCCTGTTAAAGATTTACTAAGCAACATGCTTATATTGTCAAAAACGATACTAATATTTATAAATAGTTTATAATCTGAAATATCTCAAAATATATATGCACACAAGTGTGCATATAATCATCGTAGAACGAACGCTATTCAACGGCTTTTTAGAGGTTTACAGCAAAATATATCTTTTTTAAGTTACTTCTCAATGTTTAATAGTAATTTTAAAATAATGAACTAAAATTCAACTACTGCAGATAGACTAATTTCCTAGTTTTGGTACTAAAGATGTCAGCTTTAAGAAATAATATTTACAAAATAAACGTTTCAAGGGCGCATAGAACTGGTGGTGTGATGGTTCATTGAATACGTAGACACCTATAAACATTTAAGCATACATAATATTCCTATTATACTATTACAACTATTAATAACTTCTTCCGCCATGTAAATATATTTCCTACTAAAATAATATTGAGGATTAGTTATTAAAATACTTATAGAGATAAACGGCTGTGACGGAAAATGGAACATTGTTAGAAAGAAAAAAAATTTCGTAAAACTTTATTTTAGCCCGTTCGACAATGTGCGTATGCTATATATAAATATATATATATATATATATATATATATATATATATATATATATATATATATATATATATATACACACACGTACATATAAACATATTTATAAATATTTTCCTACACGTTTATCTTTATTTAAACCATCTACTTGCAAAACTTCATGTACATACATGAAAACACAGAAACTATTAATGTTGTGAAACAGACAAACCAGCCGTTGGACATGTTTTAGTAACGTCCGTCTGTTCGCCCTTAATTATAAAGGTTCATTGATTCACGACGTAAATATTAAAACTAAACTAAAGAAGTAAAAGTGCTTTATATTTATATATGTTATTCCAACATGTAGCAAAAATATTGAGAAAAAATTGATATTAAAAATAAATAGCGTGATAGTTTCAGATCGATAATTGGTACCCAATGAGTTCGAGAATTTTATCTTGAACATTCCTATTCTGACCATATTAGGTCCCACCTCTGATCCCCTGGTCGCTGATAGACTGTTAGCATATAAGTTAAACATTACGTGGCTTTAATTTTAATAATGTAACATATAGAGATATTATAAAAACGTTTTAATCGCTAAACATAAAAAAGTTTAAAGAGTTATGGGAGCTGTTAATTACAGCCATCGAGTCTGTTGTTCTAAATTTTGCTCTATCGTTAGTACCATTATTTAACATATGTATCCACAAAGGCAACTTCCCTGATTTGATGAAGCACAATAAAGTTGTTCCTAGTTTTAAGGCGAGTTGTACGAGCGACCTACAATAAAAAAAACAAAAAGTGTTATGTTAAATCAATTGCTCTGTCATTTAAATAAAAATTTACAACATGGAAAACATAAATTTTACACGATCTACAACCTGGATTTACTAGAAGAACATCCACACAAGATGCTGGATTTTATTTCATAAAGAAATCTGTACAGCCTGGGATCATTTTAATGATGCTATAGGGGTAGTTTGCAACCTCTCTAAGGCTTTTGATTGCGTGGGTAACTTTGCAATAAACTCAGCTATTAGGTTATGGAGGGAGTGGCAATTGATCTCATAAATTCTTATTTGCCAAAACGAGTCGAAATGAATAGCATTAATTTACTGGGCACACTGAACAGTTCAACTGCTTTATTAAGATTATTAAAAACTAACAAAGAGGGAAACCAGTTTTTTGTAAACTCTGCTCTGTTATATATATATATATATATATATATATATATATATATATATATATATATATATATATATATATATATAAATATTTGTGTATCCTATAAATCACGGACCAGAATGGTCAGAAATAAAAGACGATGGGCTAACACGATGAGTTTTAAAGTCAGGATTTTGAATCACACATTCCTGATCACGGAATATGTTATGGCCTTTATCTCAGTGGTTCATAAACAGAATTACATTTTCTGCTACAATTTTTATTGTTACAGTCAGAAGACCAATATTCCAAATACGGTAATTTAAAAAAAAACTACACTACGAAATGTTGACTTGTTATTGCGGAAACTTCTATGCTTCATATAGCCTCAGAAAAATATATAATATACCAATCTTTGTCTTCAATTGTTTGCAAGTAATAGTTCGACAAATGGGATAAATTATTAAGTCTTGGAATAAATTTCAACTTTGCATACTAATGAAATGAAAAGCTGAATAATAGTAAAACACGGAATAATATTGAATAAAACATTAAATAAATATTATATTTATTTATTAAATTATTGCAGTAGGTGTTCGAAATGCCTCCTATCAAATCTTATATATAAAAAAACATTTTCTAATGAAGTTTTGCCCTCATTTTTTTGAGCTAGCTTATAATTTTTAATCGCATTAAAGTAGTTTTCTTGATTAACGCGTTATAGTCAAAATTCGTATTTTTTTTATATATTATTCAAATTATAAATATTTAACGTATTATAAAATTTAAAAATTATTTACTGTTCAGTTTTGGTAAAATCCCTCCCAAGAGTCATATAATTAGCATTACAGGAAAAGTAGTAATTTCGTCACACTTAACACACTGCCTTTTTTTAAAGATGCGCTTTTAAACGCGAACTATTTGTCTAAAAAAACAATGTCAATATGAAATGATATTGTATTAAAGTTTTGAAAGAAAAATGGAAAATATTTACCATTCAGTTTTTTTTTAAATCGCTCTAAAAATTGTACGATTACCATTACAAAAAGTAGGTATTTCAAAAGGTAATAAAAACGCAAAAATGATTTTTTTTGTTACAAACCATTCAATTGTTAGATGTTATATTAACAATTTGGAAAAAATAAATTTGTAATGAAAAAGTTTATAATAATTTTTAGGTCTTACTGTAACACGACCAATACCTTTAGAGAAGCATTTATTTTTGACGTAATTCCTGTTAATTTTTGGATGATTTCCCATACACGACGTATGTACATAAAATAACCCCCTAGGAAATAATTAACGGGATTGGTATCTAGCTAGCCAGGAGGCCAGCGGATTTTTTAAGAACTTTTCGCAGAAGTGTTCTACGAAACGTTCATAAACGATTTTTATGTTGAAATGTTGGTGACTACACATTATTTATTTTTTTAATAGTAATTTATTTATATACTCACCTACTGTATACGATAGATACATATGGCGGACTGATTGCTACAAGAGCAATCTTTACTCCCATCCAGAACCCCAGTCTATCCCCGCTCGACGAGCGGCCGAAAATCGTACCCAGGTTCCAACAGTGCGCCGCGCCCTCCGTATGCCTTGCGATCAACCCAACCCACGGAAACCATAGGTCGTATGGATATATTATATGTAGATAAAGTAATATGAACATGTATATATATACATATATATATATATATATATATATACACACACACACACACATATATATATATATATATATATATATATATATATATATATATATGTGTGTGTGTGTGTGTGTGTGTGTATATAAAACTTGTACGTATTTCGATCTCCATCTGCTTATATCATTTCACGCACTTAAGTCTAAAACGAATACTGTGTGGCTATGACATATGAATAGACGGATGAACGGAAGAGCTGAGGTGACGAAAGTTAAATGTGTTCCTTGTTTCTTACTATGGAACTTTACAATTTTCCATTCCGTAATATCTTAATAGTAGTATTTCAAATAGTAAACATAATAAAAATAAACGTTATAACTCTAAGATGACTGGCAAATTATGAAACTCACCAAAACATTTTCCTGCCCGGAAAAATTACATTCAAAAGACATATTTTCATATGACATCATGAGCCATTTAAGGTTAATATATAATACATCAATCTTATTGTTAGAAACTTGTACAGACACATAAAATACTTCATGGGTTTAATTGCTCCATTTAATTGCACCACGAGGTTTTATGTGTATTATATTTTTGACCGTAGTGCGATTCGGAATTTAGGTAGGGCTTTTCGTTTTACCCAGTTTGAATTATTCCGGGAATCTTACTATAAAATATATATGAAAATTATATATGTTTGTAAATTAGTCCATTTCTAGGGAAACATTACATTTATCCTGATATATTAAATAAAAAACGCCTAATGCATTTGGCTATGTAAATCGATTGACACGTATTTTTACTACGTGCGTATTTGACGATAATAACATTTTTCTTAATGATCATATTCTATGCCATAATTCAGTATTGAAAATCAATTATTAGCATTCTAAGCACAGGTAATTTTACTTCCACACCTCACTCACTTTACGGTTCTCCTCAAGGTGGGTTGTTATGGTTTTCTTGAAGAAAGGTTATTGAAAACGAGTTAAATTAGCTTATGCTCAATTTATGGAGGCACCATGTGTGTCTTGTGCAGAGGACGCTAACGCGAGCGGGTTCACATCCGTTTTCATATTTATGTTTATGTGGCTAAAGAGTGACAAATGGGAGAATGAAAATTACAGCGTAAAAAATTTCTGCCCAAGAATCTTTCATACGGTGATACCTGAATAAATAAACCAATTTTGATAGAAACTTTTAATATAAATGATTTTCAACGACTTATATTCAATCTGGTTAAAAATAATTGATATTTTAATCTGGTTAAGCATATTTCATGATATTGAGCTTTAAAAAATGAGATCAACTTTTGAAATATTAATTTCCAATATTTCTCTACTACGTCATTCGGAAAATTCGATGTAGAATATTTTAGTAATTAGACAACTATCTGCAAAACATTATTTCGAAATCTCTCTCATTATGTTGAAAAACAATTTAAATAAAGGTAACATTTAAACAGCGGTTATTTGATACGTCTTCTAATTATAATGTACCTGCATAATCGTAAAATATTTTAGTTTCAACGTTTGTTGTGCGGTACAGTTGCTACCTGCAGCTATCCCCTAAGATCTACTGGCTAATAAAATGCTGGGGCATTTTACATACGTCAATGTAGCTTGTGGGTTAATAGTGGAATCTATAAATTTTTTCGTAATCACTTACGTTTTGTAAAAGATAATATTTATAATCCGGGTATGAGTTAAGTATAAATAAATGTTTAAAGTCGGATTCTCAGATGACATAATCATAAGACCCGTTTACGTGGGCGAAGCCACGAACAGGAAACCGTTTTATCACTGATTATATGTTTATCAATTTATTAAACCCCACATGGCTAATAATGTTCAGCGAAATCACCCAAAAACATACGTATGTATCCACCGCTTCACTTTGTACCTAGACCCAATATGATTTCGTTAATTTTACGACTGACTTGCAGTGTTAATTTTTATTTTATAATTTGCACTTCATGCGATAACCTTAATTTATTTTATGAAGCAAACTGATAGTGAGAAAAATATTCTGGTACAGCAATAATTTTTTTCAGTAATTATTTAATAAAATAGTTCATTGTTCATGTTAAGACGGCAAACACAAATAAGTATTAACAAGAATAAGTACTTATAAAGGATGCATGATGGGAATAATTATAATTATTATCAAAAAGTTACCGTATAACATCCGATGAAAACATATTGTTTTATCATTCTGTGTTTCATTGCATCTGCAGTTGTTTCCGACAGCGATTGCATCAAGCGCATTTCTCCCTTCAACTTGATTGCTGAGGTTATCGGTGCAACGTCTTCCGTGACGTCACGCTGCCGAAAAATTCAATATCGATAGCGAATCAAAATATTGCAGAAGACGCCTTAGATTTTCAATAACAATTTGTTCGCATCCGAAAGCTGTTTCCGTAATTTTGGCGGAACTAGCACTAGTAAAGGAACCCAGTTATTCTAGTTGCACATAAATCTCTTTATACATTCTCTCTATTCAAATTGGAAAACAATTGTTATTACCCAATAGAGTAGCTATTGGATTTGTATTTTTAGAACATAAATTTTAAGCAATTTAATCGAGAAACGGTCAGCAAAATGACAAGAGACGTTAAGAAAAAAATTATTTTTTTCTCATTCTCAAACAACTTGAGCTTTAATTTATTCATTGAAGTCGATTTCTTCAGGAGTGTATCATCTTCATGTTTATAAAATTATACATAATTAAAAGGTGCTGATTGTCTTATTCTAAATAGAATAAATATTTTACTGGAAGTTTTTGAAACTTTTGTGGATGCATTTACATAATTTTTTATTATATAATGAACTAAACATTAGAGGTTATAAATTAGATAGATTTTTTTTATAATTGTAATGAAGCAACATTTTATCTATCTTCAATTATTAATATACATATAATCAGAAGGGAATGGCAAAAACTCACGTTTACATTAAAAAAATGAAAAAAAGAACAATATTTCTGAGAAAATTGAATTTCAATTTATAACAAAAAAGTAAATTCGTTAATTTTATGTATAAGTAAATATACAATACCTCTTGTACAATATTACCACCATCGGTAATGCTGTTTCAAAGCACTATCTTACGAAATGCAAACCACATTTATTGTATTTTGTGATTTTGTTTTAGGAAAACGCTGACTTCTAACATATTACGCGGCGATTTTCGAATAGAGCATAATAGTGATACCATATTATCTTGAATTTGCTAAAAATTCGTCACATTCCAAAGTTCACTTCAAATTTAAAAACTCTTTTTTCAGTTGAAAAGTTCCACATTTTAAACGTTAATATAATATTAATGATTATTTTGGATTTTAAACGTTAATATAATATTAATGACTATTTGATTTATTTTTGGTTGTAATTATCTAGCCATTTATATACTAGCCTTTTATTTATTATTGAAATCACTTAAGTTATGTCGTAGAAATAAAATATCATCGCAATAGAAACTAGTTTTTTCGATGAAATTTGTTAGGCCTGGCACGAATGTCGTAACTATGTGAACCCCCTCCCCCCCAAATTGGCATAAAGAAGTTTAAGAGCAAAACAAAGTATTTTTAATCGAAATAAATAAATGAATTAAATTTAAATAAAATGAATTATCAAATTATTAATTCATATACTAAAGGAATTTGATTTAGAGAAAAATAATTTCAATTCTTAACCATTTTATCTTCAATACTTCCTAAATTTGTTAATAACAAAGAAAACAAATACAGAACATTCATAAACAATATGCGCCAATCAAAAACGAAGACATCGGTTTATTTTTGTTTGCTTTTGAGCGAAATATTTAGTTGTTGACATTGTAGTGTCTGATTCCTGGTTCATAAATCACGAATCAGTTTCATTTACTTTAAGCGCTAAAAGATTAGCAACAATACAGGGATTCGAAGACGACCAGTGCTCAGGACGGCCGATCGAGGCCATCTCCCCTTTGAGAAAAAAATAAAAAAACTTGTACTTGAAGACGCTCGATTAAAAAAGAATCAGTTGCAAGAAATGGTTTGAGTACTTGCTATAACCATTTAGAATATTCTTCATGACCATCTTGGCTTGCCAAAAGTCAGGGCAAGATGCGGCTGTATGTATGTAAAGGCAATAACGCATTGAATGTTCACGCGACTTTTTATGCTACGCCTTATAACCCAAACTTGTCCTTCAACGACTATTATTGGTTTCCTAAAATTACAAAGAATTCAACGATGTTGAAAAGGTAAAGTCTGCAATTTTAACTTATTTTCAATATAAATAGAAAATGTTTTTTTGAGCATGTAAATAAATAAATGGGCAGATCTAAGATTTATGCTTTTGACATTCTGTCCACCTCATTCTGCCAACTTTCTGACCTCCTCTCGTATAAAACACGTCCCCTCCTAACCAGTCGGCTATGAAAAAAAACCAGAAATTGAAAACAAAATTGTTGATTGTAGAGCAGAATATAATGTATGCATTTTTATACCAAAGTTAGAAAATAAATAATAATATATCTGCTGAATCCGCATAGAAGTATTCACTAATGATTTCTCCTAATACCGTGTTTGTATCATGATCATGATGGAACAGGTTAAGGTTAGTTCAAATATTTCTTTGCTACGCTTTGTGTACAGTTTAATATATTTTTGATTTACAAATCGATTTCAATTTTGTTTGTTAGTTTTACGTTTAAACTTAAATACACTAGTGGACATTGCAAACATTGTATATCCTCTTCACTTTCCTTTCATTCTTTTCTTTTGGGTTTTCTTTATTTGTCTTCGAAATGACTTTAATTTGTGTTTAGTTGCATGTTTGACGAAAGTTATTTGAAATACAAAGAAAGAAGTTTACATGGCTTAAGTACTGTGCCATTAAGAAAATGTACCAAAACGAATAAGAAAACAGAAAGCATCCATCAACAATACGGAATGCCATCTGATTTGATTCTTTTGTTTGATATTATATGTCCTGTTAATAAAAATAAAATTTTATCTGCAACTTTTGCAGACTCTGAATTTAATTATACACAATTAAGCTAGAATAACGCCATCACGAAAAAAACTAAGAGTGTGTTACGAATTTCTACCGTAGTTTCCCTTCTCTACTGGCCAGCAGAAAAATTAATGTGATTTTTACGTAGGAAAGTTTTTCCCAATTTCTTTCAATATTAGATTTTAATTAAGGTAATTTCTGTCTAGTTTTTCAGGAATTGCGATTTGTTGTGTTATGTATCTATTTACCTTCGCTATTGCGCAGTGAAACAAATACAATCATGGTCTCCATTGGAACAAAACCAGTGGATCAGTTTTGATTTGTATGAAGAAAATTAATCTCTATAATTAGTTATAACGTTCAAAATATTTACGATTTACTGGCTTATAATTTTTTTTTCAGTTTTAAGGAGGTTTGCTTATACTAAACAAACTTTCATAAGGGCATGGTTAGGTGATAATGGTACTTAATTGGAACGTACAAGCAACATGGCGCTTTACTCTCACTGTTTTATTGGGAGTCAGCGTGAAAGTGCAGTTGCAAATTTAAAATGAAATTCATCATCGTTCTGATGTTCCATATTTCACCTATATTTTTCATTAAAATTTTAAAATCTTACTTATTTTGCTATGGCAAAGGAAACTTTTCTGCCTAAAAATTTCGATTGTAATATTACACTAATTTGTAATAGTGTGTAAAGCTTTCTGTTATACAAATTGCATTGGCTATTTTCAGTAACGTTTTCTAATACAGTTTTAGATAACATTCCGCAAAAAAAATTTTTAGATTCCTTTCAATGCATCTTAAATAAATAATTAGGTGAACAATTATTTAGTACTAGATTCGCTTCTTCTAAAATGTCCATTTAATTATTTGTCCACTACATAGAATAAAAAATTGCCGTTCTTTTTTCTACTCCTGAAATTTTGAATCATAAATTTTACTTTTCTACGTCATACAGTTACTCAGAGAAGAGGCTGCAACAGACAGACAGATTGACGGACATTTGAGTGACCTTGGAATTCATATAATCCTTAAAAAAGAAAAATTGAAGTCTTTATAGGATTCCAATTTTTCTTTTGAGGTATTCCACCTTAAAAATTGTTCCACATGATAGTATCAAAGTTTATACCTACGTAACGAACCGACTATTTTTATCAATCGTTTTAAAATCTTATACATCCATCTTGCATGAGTGACCTAATACAGGCTGTCAAAATTGTCAAACTTAACCAAATTCCACTTTACGATATTCATATTTTTTCACCAAAGATATTACTATTATAGTATTATAAGTTATGTTTGGTAATTAAATTAGTTTTATCTAACACTTCTGCTCGTGGTGAGGGCGTTAATGATCCCATCTTCCCCATTTTATAGGCTAAGTTCCTGGAAACTTATTAACAATAAAAACGAAGAAGGGAAGATGGCGTGTGGTCATTTGGCCCCACTCATTAAAATTAAATTTTAAATCTGCTAAGGCTTTATAAAATATATACAAATAAGTAGAAAAGCATACAAACCTAAATATTGTTTGTAATAATAACATTTTTAATGACGCAAACTTCTATGGCTACTTATAAATTTGGCGAATATATATTTTTGACTGATTGCATTGTCCAGATATTTTTCTACAGACATTACATATTCAATTAGATTTTTTCTTGCAACTAGAAGTAGAACAGAGACGTCTCTTTCTTGACACTATAATCTCTGTACAAATGAAGACTGCATTGATTTAGGGTTCTATTGGAGCCGTATTCCAGATTCCTCTGACATGTTGCTAAGTTGCCGAGTCCTAGAGCTGCCTTAAGTACCTAATCCTACCTTTGAGTTGTCACCTCTTGATACAAAATTCATACATTTATGGTAACAAAGTTAAGTGGCGAATACAATTAAAAAAACTTGTATTGGCCACCTTCTCGATGCTCCTTTCACGTTGTACTTTCTGGCCATTTAGCTAACAACATCAACTTCATATTTTATTAGGTTGTAAAATATAACGCTCACTGCTTTTTTCACAATACTTTCGTTGACTTGAATATTATCATGTAGTGTGCTAAGTAATAGTAAATTTTTGGATCTTTTTGTTTGATAAATTGTCAATGTACATTGTTCATTGTCTGCCTTCAACACTTTTGTTTCATATCAACTTAGTTTCAGGTTTTTTACTTAGGGAGGAATGTCATGCCTTTCTTTACCTAAAGTATTTACTACTGTCTTATGTAAGGAAGTAAGTTTTTTGCAAGTGAAGTAGTGAATGTGAAAAAGTTGTCAAAATTTCCATTTTTTATTTTATTCAGAAATGGTTCTACAGGACTCATTACGGCACATTCGCCAAGACTCAGATTTTTAGGACTCTATTTCGAATAAGGCGAAATACTCAATGTATATTTTGACTTACAACATTATCTGGTTTGTGAGACAAATATTGAATAAATACACATTTAAATTTAGGTTGCAAACAGTTGTTCGTCAACAATCAGATTTTTACCTAGTTTACATTAAATAATACAGTTATTTTTAAAACGATTCTATATCTGTAAAACTAGTGCAAGCTTATCAATCTGCATTTTTAAAGATCTTTCAAATCCCAAATCGAATCTTATATTGCGCATTGTCTATTTAAATTGATCCCTTGATATTATTTTTGAAAAAAGTATAACCCAAGTTTTGCTCTACAAATTATTCACAGAAATATTTAAGCGTCAAACTCAATTCTGGTATTTAAAGTCTTAATACATTTTTCGAGTTTTTTCCAAAGTAATAAATAATTTAAATAATAAAGTACTCGCTTAGCTTTGCACATTTTGATGTGACGTGGAAAATGCTAATCAACTAATAATTTTCAATCAATCATAAACTTATATCCTGCCTTTCTAGTGTTAAACCATCTTGGCAAGAATATTATCTATTGCTGAAGGAATGTATTTCTTTTTTTTGGAGTCAAAAATGGGCGAAAGAAATATAAGCGTTAGTTGTACCAGGCAAGAGCTTAGGTATTATGGGATCGTTTTAGCTATTTAAAACGATGCTATAGATAATAAGGAAAATTGTTAGATCAAAATCTGATAAATTCTGCCCAATGCACAATCAACTTTCCTCTAATGTTACTTCAGATCAGACTCGTTATATCAAAAATAACTAAATAGGAAAAAGTAGAATGCAACAATTTTAATCCCAAAATGATACATTTTTCCTACATCACCGATGCAGAAATATCTGATTTTCCGATCCTGATACTGAAGTATAGCGAGTAACAACAATTTTCATGCATCCAACCAAATGAATGTTTCGTCAATAAATATTTATATTTTATAAATACAAATATTATCAAAGAAGGGTATAATCAATATGATATTTATTGCAAACATTAAGAGTTATATATAATCAAAATTGTAAGACACAAACAGAAAACAAGGAAAAAATTACGTCACAAAGATCTTCATGTAGCCAAGTCAGGAATCATATTCCTACTTGTCGCGTCACTTCATTACATTCCCCAGCGCTGAGTTTTATTAGATATCACTAGGTATTATTTGACGAAAGGTTTTAAACTATTAACTTAATATATTACATTAAGTATATGGTATGTACTAAACATTTCGATCCAATATGAAAAAAAGAGAAATAAATTAATATGGACCTCAGAACAAGAGAAAGAAATATTATCGTGAAATTAATAAGATAGTGAAAAAAGCGATCGTAAGTGCAATTAATTATAAGAATAAAATTTTAATCGACAAGGAGATTGTTAAATAACCATCAATCTAGTAGGCCAACAATACTAAATGATCGTGATATTTGCGCTTTAATTGGAATAGTGAAAAAAATCCTTTAAAATGTCCATCGGAACTGACGGCTCAGCTCGCTCAAAAAGTCTGTACATTTCGAAAATATATATAGAAATTCGCAAACCGCAATTTTCATGCACGAACGACAAGGGAAATTCGTCTATTTCTCCCGTTAATAAGAAAAAGCGTTTAAATTTTGCATAAGAACTTAAAAATATTGATTTTGATTTTTAGATAATAGTTCTATTCACAGACGATTTATAATTTTTTCGAAATTTAATCATTTATCATTTTTGGAAGTAACGGTGAGTCTAAAGTGTGGCAAATTAATTAATTTACATAAATGTTTTCATCGCTTGAAACTTTAAAAAGATGGCATTTTATTACAAGACCCAAAACATAAATAAATAAAACGGATGGATGGGTTGAAGAAGAATGTATAATTGAATTTTTTCCGTAATCACCAGATTTAAAGGTAATTGAAAATTTTTGAGAGGAACTGAATAGATGTTTACGCAAGTCCGAATCGAGTAAACCTATTAAAAGTAAATGTTCATAAAAAATTCGTTGATAAAGAACTAGGAACAAATGGTTTCTGAAGTTACCAAGAATCTAACATTTGACGCAATTTTTCGATATTTTCTTTTTAAGGCTTTTAAACTTAATAATACGTAAATTGTAATGGTATCAATAAATTTATTGTTGACTACGTTTTTGTTTGATATTACCTGTATTTGTGTAATGTAAATATTTATTGATGATACGTTGATTTCCTTGGAGATACGAACACTTTTGTGACTCATTATATATAAATATATATATATATATATATATATATATATATATACATATATATATGTATGTATGTATATATATATAAATATATATATATATATATATATATATATGTATATATGTATATATATATATATATATATCTAAAAAATTTACCCAATAAACCAAGCTAAATGTTATTACGGAGAGCATCTCTCAATAGATGGAAGATTTTTAGATTTTTAACCATAGTGTGCACAACTATTACTACTATAGATTTTACTTCTTATGAAGTAGTAAATAATATACTATTTGTTAAAGAGTGAATGTAAAGATTGAGTTTTGTTTAGTTAAATGGAGTACTGAATGAAAAATCTCAGTAAGAGCATATTACTGCACTCAATATGTGTAATTATTATATATATTATATAATACATTTAACCAAGCCACTTACGTCATATCTTTAATGTCTTTGTACAAAAATATCTAAATTTTTACTTTCACCAGCCTAATGTTAGAACTCCGCTTTCACTACTTATTTTCAAAATTAGTATAAATTATTACGACGTTCGAACATATATACATTTTCTAAGGATATTTCTAAAACATAATGGAGTAAAATACACCTTAATAACTCCGCCAAAGTTGCATTGATTTTTGATTTAGTTAACTTACTTTAGCGGTAAAAAGAAACTTTTGCAGAGTTCTCAAGTGACGATTATTTGCCTTTAAAAGCAGAATAATTTTTTTTGGTGTATGTCAACGAAGTTAAATGTCTTCATACTATGTATGTATTATAGTTTATTGAATGTATTTACTCCAAATTCATAAACATAAGTATGAAAAAGAACATGAACCCTCTCGCATTTGGATTAACGGATCCGCAATACGCTTTCTACACATAAAACAATAAAAATGAACCTGAGAAGGGGCATAAAGCGAATGGGATGAAGGAATCAATTTACGTGAGTTGAGAATGCTAATACTTGATTTTCAATATTGGGTCACCGTGTATCGTATTTGCTCATTAATAAAAATGTTACGATCGTCATTAAATACGTATATAATAAATTGTGGATATTTATTTATTTCTTTCTTGAGAACTCTGTGTGCAATTTATAGGATTACTTAAGTTTTTGGCATTTCAAAAAGTGAAATAACAAATAGTTAAATACCACCATAAAAGAACAACTACTAATAGGATAAAAAATTATTAAAAATAACAAGTAAGAAAGAGACAGAAAAATTTGAATAAATATAATTTTTACTAGTGTTAGAAGCTTCATTGCTGAAAAAGTCAATTGAACAAAAAGATTTCTAGAGTTGTGGCTCTCTCAATACTACATTAAAAATGTGAGTGCATGAAAAAGAGGTGAACGTTGTACAACATCTGTGCACCGTCTAGACCGGTGAAATAGGCTATGACATCGTACTCTCCTATAGCAGTCACTAGCATTAAGCGCTACTAAACTCTAGATCGAGAGGGCATCAACATTATAATTTAATAAATTAAAGAAAAATTAACGATCAAAACAATTCCCGGCGGAGTTGAAGAGAATTACATCTGATCATGCCCATTATAAATTCGGGGGGTAATAAATAAGGATAATGTCACAGCATATCAGACATGTAATTGATTACCGCCTTAAACACCGTCGGAAAAAGTATGAAAATACATTTTCTTTTCACGATCTGAATGAAAACGATTATATAACGCATAATTTTAATAGATCCCCAAAAATGACTAGAAGCATTTGGTTGAAACATTTCCTCGAACTTAACCAAATCTAAAATTGTCTAAACCTGTCTCAATATCGGTGGGCATGACAATACGAATCTTGAAGTTGAAGTTATTTATTTTCACATGAACTGAAATAATATTTTTAAGTGAGATAATTTTTAATCTTTGGGGAATGGCCTTAATGTCTGTACTGAGTCGTTCATTTTCCCTAAAAATCACGGCTGTACCCCTGAAAAACTAAATATGAATAATTTAGGGCCTGAAATGGCATGTGCAATAATTTTTTTTCGCAATGTATACATCTATGTTAATTTATTATATAGAGATATTAATATTTTGACAAAGGCTTTATAGCACGTTAGTCCCATTAACAGGAAAAAGCTGCCTATTATACTATAAGATACAGAAAGCAAATTCAAAATTAATTTTGTCACCTTACGTAATTCCGTTATTTTTATTCTCTTTTTAAAGGATTCAGACAAATTACATCATTCAAATGTTTTCTTCATTTATGCGGCATTCATAGCAAATTTTAAAGAACTGCATTTTTCAGAACATTCGGGAAGAGTTTTTAAATATGCTTTATTGAGTTTTTATATATGGTTTATTAATTAACTTATTTATTTATGCGACATATCTTGATGGTCTTTTATTGTTATTTTTTCACATTGTATAAAATGGCGACTCCTAGGCACTATATTGTATACATCGTAAGTTTGGCCACCTAAAGAAACAAGATATATTAGAAAAATTCTAACGATTTTCATTTATCAAAATCAGATTACCCTTTCCGACCCTAGAGAGTAACATATGAACACACCCATACATATACATAATTTGATAAACACAAAAGAAAATCAGAACAGCTTCGGATGGCAGGATTGGCAATAGTTGTATAAAAACACATCTAAAATAACGAATATCTCAATACAGTATGTATCTCACAATAAATATATAAATGCGAGATCTATTTCTATGTCTATTTCTTGTTCAATTGCATAAATATTATATAGATGTGACAAAATAATAGAGGAGCAAGTGGTCAACTTCTGTAGAATTTTATGATTCTCTCTGGCAACACCATTTATAACAAAAGGTAATAAAGTTAGTTAATTACAAAAACCATAATGTGTTTTACCAGATTATGTGTCCAGTCCCGCTATCGATTATTAGTTCAGTCAGAAAACGGTGTTTTTGGGTTGAACATGTCGATAAATTATCTAACTAATGTCCCGAAATTAAAAGGCCGTGAGAATTACGACGATTGGTGTTTTATAGCGGAAAATGAGCTCGTCATGGAGGGAATGGCGGACGCTGCTGAGCAACCATTGCCGGTAACAGCTACTATAGTTCAGAAAGGAGAAGATTTGAAAGTTAAAGCAAAACTAATTTTGATGATGATTTCTTTGTTTTTTTTTTATACCGTTCAAAGTACATATGAAGAACTGAAAAATAAATATTTCTTATAGTGTAAGTTTCTGAGTCAGTATAATTAATTGTTTTAATGGAACTCAATGCAAACATTTGAAACATTTTCTAAGATACTTAAAGAAAACTAAAAGTCATGGTTTAGTTTATTGGAAGACTGCTTGTAATTTGCATAGTTTTGTCGATGCTGATTGGGCATGTGGGCAGGAGGACATATACTGGGTAGTACTGGGTAGAGGACATATCATGTCAGGATAAGTAAGTTGTTATGAATATAGAAAAGAAACAGAAAACAGTATCATTATCCAGAACGGAAGCGGAGTATAAGGTCTTATCCGAATCCTGCATGGAAGCCATTTATTGAAGGAATATATTAATTGAATTAATTTTATCAAACGAAAGTATGTCAGTAAGTTTGTATAGTGACAACCAAAGTTCTCTTAAATTAGCATCTAATTCTTTGTTTCATAACTAGCGTATTGAAATAAGACATTATTTTGTTAGAGAGTGTGTAGCGGATAAAAAGGTTAAAATTGAATATTAAATTCAAATATATATTAGACTTATTGAACGTGATGAGCATCTCTGAAATTCTTTTGAACTCTGCTTTATTTTGTTAGGTTAGGATGTTATATAGATGTAACAATATAATAGACGAATATAATAACTTGTGCCCTCGGTAGAATTTGTATTATTCTATCTGACAATACCAATTATAACAAAAAGGTAATAAAGTTAGTTGATTGCAGAAATCACATTCTGTTTTGATCAATTAACTTATAGAAAGATAAAAGTGATATTATTTTTAGACTCAATCTCTATTGGTCATTTTATAAACGGTGCACTTGCTGAAATTTAAAAAAAAACATAAATTAAAAAACATAGTTTAATATGGTACTAGTCACATTAAACTTTTTATCGTAATACGACAAGTTTTATATTCCATTACATACATAAGAAGCAGCACGTAAAATGTAATAAATTATAAATAAATACAGTAATAACTAAAATATTCAAAAATATTTCGAATCATTCGAAAGATTGCGGTGTAAAACGTTGAACGGTATGTCGGCCTATTTCCAGTAATATCTATTTCCAGTAGGACAACGTCGATTAACACCACGTTATGGTAACGAAGAAACGCGTGCGCCCACAAAAACCACTGGAAGGATTTTAATGAAATTGCAATTTTAGACTTTAGGGGCTTGAACAACATCCATAATCACGATGTTTCTCAAGGGAGTGGAGGAGTTGATTAATGTACTACAACTAATTCATTTACCAGCAGTATTTCTTTTGCTTTATGAGCAACCATTTTGATCATAGTTATGTAATCGATAATTGGACGACGATGTATTATTTATTTGAAACGAAACATTATTAATGACAATAGTAATAAATACTTTTAATTTAATGTGACGTTTTTCGACCGCGGTTTCGCTCGCGTAGACGATTCGTTTTCTAAACTTAAGTAAAATTAGTACTTCAGTTATAAATTCAAAACCAAAATTTGTATTTAATATTATTAAATATGTTAGTCTTTTAAGGCTTCTAAACAAATGCACAAAATTTCAAAAATTTATGAATATTTTTTTATATTTTTTTTCACATATTTCGTATTTTCGTATGTTTTTTCACGTAATTTAGAAACTATTAATCAGATTACAATTATTCTATTTTTATCAGCTAAGTATCTTCCAAGTCAGAGAATAGTGAAAATTTTATAAAAATTGGTTTTGTCGTTTAAAATATAAAATAAAAAGTCAGTTTCATTTTTATTAAATCACTACTTACTTGTATTTTGTTACACTATTATTTATTTATATTGAAAAGTATTGGCTTAAGTGATATTAGATTATTATATAGCAGGATACGGGATATCGGCTTCCGGTTAGGAATAATATTGGTTGATTTATTTATAGTTTCATATGTTGAGAATTTATACATGCGTTTTTCCAGCATACTTCTTGGATCTTATTAATTATAATAATTTTCTCAAAATACAGAACATTATCTTTACAATATTAAAAAACTACCAAAAAATTTAGTTCTGAAATCCTGGTCAAATGTGAATAATATGTATTTATTGTAGCTATTGTTGGGTCATAGTGTATTTATAATTTTTTATATCTGGTTTTATTAAACAGATTGATTCAGAATCATAAAAATTCAAATCACCATTCTTTGACCAAATAGTGAAACATAAGAAAAATAAAAATATTTATTTCTAGTAATTAAAGAATTTCTGTTTTATTTGCAAAAAAATTAAGATTCATTCATATAAAATGAACTCCTAAACTTGGAAAATACTGAGATTTAGTTTAGTCACAACACTTCCAGATAGCATCTTAGTTGCTCTAAATTATTGTTCGTTATTCTAAGAAGCAGCATTCATTGTCCCAACACAAATTACTTGGCATGAAGTTAGTAAAGTGTTTGTTAACTATTTGAAATTAAATTTTTAATTGGTATTGATTTTCATATTATTTAAAATGTACTTACTGATACAATATTTAATCGTAGCTGTTATATTTTAATAGTTTAGCCTAAAAATGTGTCCGATACATTTCAACTCTCTCCACTTATATTGTTATTTCACATTACAGATATATCGGAAGGATATATTACATATTATTATTTCCGTATATCCATTTTGACAATGAATTATACGCTCATGCCACGTCATCTCGTTAATACGTTTTTTCGTTAAACCTTATAAAATAAACAAATAAATGTTCCTCTCTAAAAAATCATTTTGATCATAATTTTCTGTCTTTTAGATTAATTTTATATTGAAGTATTTTTGTTCAGTTATTATAGTCGCCTTATCATTACGCACTGCTTAATTATAATCTATAACTTGACGTACTGATTAACTAAAAAAAGAGCTGTTTTTTGAAGACGACGATATATAAACAGTACATGACACAAAACAATATTTCTCATGATTAAAAGACGCAAATTTCACCCAAGGATTGCGAGTTTTGATAATTAGCGTAGAATTTAAAAAAAATCTTGAATAGTTAACTTTCAAGTTTTTTATCTTATAACAAGTGAAAACTGTAAATAGAAATATAACTAAGTAAACTACCTTATTTTACAAGTCGATAAAGTGTAAAGCTATATGAATTCCTGAAGGCAATTAAACGTCTTGTAACAGTTGGCATAACTTTAACAATTTGCTTAAAACACTTATGTATATAGGCTTGTTTAGCACATATCCACGGAAAATGTCAAGCTCGCTACATTACTTTTCATATAACTTCGTTGAATAGTAATTTAATTTTTATAGAATTTATGCATGCAGAAATGTTATTAGTTTGTATCTTTGTTAAAAATGAACGTTAATACACTTCATTTGAAATAATACACATTACTAGAACTTTCTAGAATGTGGCGAGGAAGTTCTTATTGAACACCAAATACAGTGCCTCAAATGGAACTTGATTGAGCACATGCCGAGAAAGAAACCATCCATATATCCAAACAGTCTCTTGATTGGGTTCAAAAGAAACCTGGCGTCGGAATGTGTTGGTGGAACTGAACCTCAGAAGGCAAGGCTTGTAGTGAAGAAATTTATGATGCACGGGGATAGTCATCATGGCAAAGCACCGAGGATGGCTTGTGCCCTAACACGAGGACATGCGATATTCAGAAGAGACCATTTTAGAACGCAAGTGACATGTCTATTTTCGAGAAAATTTATGGTCGTATTATTGCAAATATTCTCGATGTGTCTTCATATTTCCGCATAAGAGTAATGTAAAATTACTGTTGAATTAGGAATTAATATCTAAAAAAAATTAAAAAATGATGTGCGAAATACAAATTAAAATATCATCGATTCGTGGAAATCATATGCAACAATTCTCCCCAACGAACGCTGGCGATCGCGTAATTAACGTTTCTGATTACGAGTTATTTGCCGTTTTGTTCAAAATATTTTGCATGTTTTTAATATTAAATCAGATTCATTCACTCCAACATAAAAATATATTACAGGCTCTAATAGGTTTCTACCATGAAATGAATACGTATTATTTATTCCAATTATTTAGTATTCGAACTTTTATTGCTTCAATATTAAATCATTTTGCACTTCAATATGCCCCACAGTAGGCTAAAAAGTGAAAAGTTCAAAGTTCTGGAACAAGATTGAACAAATGTATGGATTTGAGTACTGGACCATTGTTAATTTATTCTCTTGGCAAACGGGCTGGTTCGCATGATTAAGCAAGTTAATGGATGACTTTCATGCTTTATATGACTTTGAGTTGAAGCATGGTATATCGTTGAAAGTAAAAACAACAACGTAATGAACGTTTTTACACTGGACGGCATCGGCAAGGCACCGGCGCGGCAGCAGTGAAAGTAAACGTGTATGAAGACATGTGATTTACTTTTATGATGACGCTAGCGCTAGCAAACTTCGCCTTAGACCGTCATAGTAAAGTTATACATATATTACGTTACGTAAATTGTAGCAGTGTGCGTGTGTGTGACCGCATAGGAGACGCTATGTGAAGCGGTATTTTTGGTAATAAACGTGGTGTTTGTCAGAAAAAAGCATCTTTCAAGTGCGACAACCCATCGTAGATTCCATACCTAATTAGACTCATATTAAATTATATAGAAATTCTAAATTTTATCAAATTATATAGAAATTCTATAAAATTATTTACAAAACAAATGTCTTTCATCATCTTAATATATCTTTTACATATGTATAATATTGTTAATTTCTCAAAACTTTTATTACACGGAACATTGGTATAGTTTTTCGGTGAGCTTTAGATATATTATATATTCTTTTTTAATAATTTTGACTTTATGACTTTCAAAGATGGAACAAAGGGAGCTTCCTGTTTTCAGTAATATGTCCACGTATATTTCTTCTAAAAGTTTAAAAAAATATATTTTTGGAAATCTTATAAATCTCTTAACATTGATTAATCCACACAACATATAAAATTTAAAAAAAATTTCTTTATGTCTTCTCAAAAATTTCTGTATGAATATTATTATATATATACCGGTTAATGTATTTTATCACTACGCCATATTTCAAGTTTCTACGTCAAACAGTTTTTGAAAAAAAAAACGCTGCGATAGATGGACAAATAGCCAACACTTTTTGTGTGGGATGAGAAACCTTAAAAATTTAAATCTGGTATTCTTATATTAATCTAATTAGAAGAATTAGCCATATTAGTTTTTTGTTGTTGTTTCAGGTTACTAACTAGGTAGTTAAATTTGTCTTTATTTCTGTGAATTTAAATCAATCAAAAACACTTTTTGGGACTCTTCATTAACTTTATAATACGAGCCTTGCACATATTTTATTTCAACATTCGAACTTGACTGTATATTTGTATCTACGTCTTAAATATTATGGATTTAATAAATATACTTCATCACGATATGAAGTCACATTCCGGTAGGTCGTACACAAACGATCTAAAATATTTCAACTTAAATACTTTATAATTACAAACAAGTAGGACGGCCCAGAAACGGCAGACCGACACAGTGATATTTTTTTTCGTTCGAAATACTTCGAAGACCTAGTGTTATGTTGTAGGATAGCATATTTATCAATGACGTCATATTAAAGAGATACATTGTATTTTTTACAAACGAACAATGAAAGTAGCGCTTGATAATGGTCACGTGCGGATTATGGCGAAAGATACGTATTTTTGCATATAAGGGACAATTTTTGAAGACTTTGTCGTTTGAGCAACATTTTTAGAAAGCTATTGACGTATTGATTTAAGGGACTATTGTGGATAATTGTAATACTCAAAAAGCGTTCTGTGTATTTTTACATAATTTTGCATATGTATTTTTCCCGTATCAATACAGATGTTACGCCGTTACACTGCTTTATGATGCAAACTCATATCAGTGGATTAAAGCCTAATTCAGTAATGGTCAATTAAAGTCGTGTTCACGTACCTCTCATTCACCTGTCAATAATAATTTATAGCTGCCGTTTCTCTATTTGATACATTATGTTATTAGTTCATTGCAATTTGAAGTAAATAGGGAATTGGTTATTATTGTGCTTGACATAATTCCGAAAAAATAATTGTGGTTCTTGTGTGGAAGGTAATGCGGTTCTTTTTCTGGTTTCTTTATCATCTTACGATTATTGACTAAACTTTTATTCTCGCAAGTTTCGAACATTACTTATTTTCATTTTCAAACCGTAGTACAAGAAACTCATTCCTCCAGATATATATATGTATATATATATATATATATATATATATATATATATGTGTATATATATATATATATATATATATATATATATATATATATGTATACACATACTTTCAACAATACAAAGGATTGATATCAGGACAGTATAAGCAATCGTTTCTGGTCTCAAAAAATTAACTTAAAATTTAAGTTCTACATTTAGAATATGTTGTAAATTAAAAAACCGTTAGGAATCTAGGAATTGTGAAAGACGGGGGAGACATAAACGATAGGATGGTAAAATGTCTTATGGTTTTCTACAGGCTTTCACTTTGGGATGATAGTGATAGTGAATGGTTTGTCAAGTTTCCAATCCCGCAACGAGTGTCTAACAAATCAAACGGGGTGGGAAGTACTTTTTAATAATTTTATTTCATTTAACCTATTCACCACTTCTAACAGATATGAGTCGTTTCTTCGTCCTTGATACTATTTTGTTTTTTAAAGACTATAACAATTTATTTAGATAACTTAGAAAAATGTATATTTACTAATGAATATTAAATAAGAATAGTACAGTAAATAATTTTCTATCTAAATATCGTATTTAAACAATGTATAAAGCCACAATCGGCTACTAAATAGACGTCGTCGCCGTGGTGCGTTGGGTTGATCTCAAGGCGTACGGCCTGTGACGACGCGGTGCACCGTGGAGACCCGGGTTCGATTCCCGGCCGTTCTTCGAGCAGGGCTGGACGGGTGTTATGGTTGGCTTTAAGAGATTGCTCACGTAGCAATAAGTTCGCCATATGTATCAATTAGATACATTAAAGTAGATAGTAGACCATCGAGTCAAAAAACTGAGAACATTTATTTAGCACATATCCTGTGAATCATTCTCATAATTCAACGGGCTTGAGTCGGGCTTAGTGAGTTTAGTCGATTCGGAGAACTCTACCGATAATATTAGTCCGATCTGATCTTAATATTACAGCAAAAATCGACGACGATTTTTAAAAAATTTTATTGGTATCGAACTTTAGACATTGATATTTGTTTGCGCACGACAATCGCACACTTTTGAGGTTTAACTTATTTAATTTCAGATACAATATGTTCGATGGTCACATTCTATTTTCTCTTAACAATGTAAATATGTGTTTACAAATCATAAACAGATTTAATTTTGTCGTAATAAATGTGTAGTAATTTCATAAGGTATTTTCTAAATAAAACACCGGCAATAGCGATAAAGAATGCAAAGAACAATTTTAGAAAGAGGACAGACACGGAATAATTATGAAATCATATGATGTATTTAAACAATGACGAAAATTGACGTTAATAAAAAAAAATCAAGTTCAAGTGAAACTCTCATTATGAAGGTTTCGTGCATATTCAGGTATTTATAAAAATTTACTGTTACATAATGTCGCTATTAAACTATGTACAAAATTGTATTTTTTATAAACAAAAAGATATTGCCTAGTATATCTTTCAGAGGCCCATATTTAAAAAAAATATTCTTTATGCGATCCACTTCATCGCACTTTCATCACATCACACCATTCAATCCACTTTAAACTAATGAATTTTTCCTTACTTGTGATATAAGATCTAGCTTCTTGCAAAATATCATGATTCTATGTCAACGGAAAGTACCCTGTATGTTTTTATTTATTGTATCATTGTGTATAAATGTCAAAATATGCGACATAAAAGGCCGTATTTTTAGTTTTTTTATTGAGTTGCCTTGGAAGCTTGTTTTTTTGTTTGTTTTCTTAAGAGACCGTAGAACTAAGTATTTGATATTAATTTCAGTTTGATGACTCCACGCGTTTCAAGGGTTCATTTTTCCTTTTGAGGTACAGAACCCGAAAAATTAACTTGATTAAAGTCAATAATGTAACATAAAATTTTACAATATTTCTGGAAATTGAATTACTCGATAAAATATTAAAAGAACTCGATTGTAATACTTCTTAATATAGCATTACTAAA
Organism: Druceiella hillmani; assembly: GCA_039881145.1. Lineage (NCBI taxonomy): Eukaryota > Metazoa > Arthropoda > Insecta > Lepidoptera > Hepialidae > Druceiella > Druceiella hillmani. The sequence continues at coordinate 3,123,747 of JAYKKI010000116.1, read as the reverse complement.
TTTAAGAGAAAATCGTAAGTCGTATTTTTTTATCTGTAAGGGAGACTATAGAGAACGAGCGAGTACTTTTGAAACCATTTTTCATAGAAACGCTAATTCCAATTTGCACTAATGAGTGTTTCAAAAAGTTTTGACAATTTTACTTCAAAAATTTAAATTCTGGAAATTTGGATAATGAAAAAAATTACGTGCAGTTATATTGTTAAATATTGGTTCATCCGAAAGAATTGGGTTTGCGATTTTATTTTTATTCTGTTGCAGATTCCCCAGGTTTCCAAATTACAGAACGAAATCAATTTTTAAACCAACTAAAACACGGCGCAGTAAAATGACTGGATATAAGATGAAAACCTGCCATTTTATTGAAGCCAAAGTTAATTTTAAAGACTAAACCTAATTTTTAAGTTTTAAAATAACAACGCGTTTGTAGATACTTCATTTATAGAGGTTCATAAATTAATAGGCAAAAACATCGGTAACATGCGAACAGAACTGGCACTATGATGTTTTAAACTACGATATGAGACTTGTTAACTTACGGTGAACTAGTCATCTCTCATCATATAAATAAAACGGAAATTCCTAACGTGATACTTTAAGAAACATGTTATGATCTCAAAAATTTCTGAGCAGAGAGAGAAAATTACCTAAGTATTTTTTTATAAAATCTGATGAGCATAAATGGGGGAATTTCCGACTTACGAATAGTAATATAAAACTATAAAATTTTGTTGACGGGATGGCTTAGATTTCCATTTAAGGTTAAAAACCAGATTTATAATTCTGAATCACCAAACACGCGAAAGCTAAACTTTAAGCAATGTTGATTGATGAGTTTTTAAACATCCTCTATTAATTATTTTATTTATTTATACGACATATCATGATAGCCTTATAAGTCATTATTTTTTCACGTCGAACAAAATGGCCATTCTTAGCTAACGTATAGTATGAATAATGACGTTGTCTAGCTACCGTATAGTATGAATAATGACGTTACCTACCCAAAGACATAAGAAACATAAGACATATTACTTTAGAAAAAAGATTTAACAATTATATTACTCTTTCCGGTTCTAGAGAGTATTATTTGCTAGAATATTGCATACGAGAGTATTACAAACGAGCGCATCTACTCATATATATAGTCTAATAAAAACAACAGCCTTGATAATACTCAGTGGGGTAAAATGAAGCCAATCAGAACAGTTAATAATAATGAATACATCAATGGAAAATATATCTCAATATGTAAATGTGGGATCTATTTCCGTGTTGTTGTTCAATTACTAAAATCCAATTAACCAAGCGAAAGAAGAAAGTAATATCGCTTCTCGACTTGATTACCACTGGTCATTTTATAAACGGTGTCTTTACAGACAAATAGAAAAAACAATTCAAGAGAATATGGAACTAGTTCCATATTTCAATACATCAATAAGTAGCAGTAAATAATAGCTAAGTAATATCTACTTAAAATAATAATAAATAAAAATAAAAATAAAAAAGCCTTTTATTTCTTCCAAAATTGTTAGTTTACAAATTTAATTTGTTTTGTTCAGATTAAATTTGTAAACTGTTGTTGTTTTGCAGTTCCAGTTCTTGAGAGAAATGTTCTTTGATAAAGTTCACTCTTATATTTTCTAGGTTTGAGTATGATGTTTCCGTTTCTTTTATTCCGAAAAAGACTATGTTATTTTTCCTTGCCTGTTTTTCTAGAAAATACAGTCGTTTTTTTGGTTTTCACATTTTTCCCTTAGATGTTCGTATTTTTCATTAAATAGTTGAAGTTTGTCTTCTAAAATGCAGTTTATATTTTGTGTAACTTTCTCCGTCACTTTTTCCCAACTTCTCTCAATAGCAGTTTTCTGTTCGTCTAAATCTCTTCGAATTTTCCGAAGCTCGTGTATAATTTTCTCCATTTGTTGGACTTTCTAGGCCGCTTTAAAGTTGTATTTCAATATAAGATTGATTGTTTTGATACTACTAGCGCCCTCTTGCGTACCTATTCCGACTTGCTAAGATGACAGCTAGCTCTTTAACTTTGACGGACAGATCGAAGATGGTTCGGATTTATACTAGTGATACGGGTAACTCTCCACAGATGGCGCTATGTGTAACTCGCTAATTTTTGCAAGTCACTTCTTGTTATTGGAAAAATATTATTTCATTACACTTTTATGTTTAAAAACAATTGCTGGGATTATGAAAGTTCACAATTTCATCAGTTTTAGTTTGTTTTTCACTTCAGATGCATAAAGTATGGGGATATATCCGTATAAAATACATTCACTATTAATGTTCACAGTCGAGTCATTTACACTGATTACATAGTTTTAGCCGATTGTTAGATGTTATCCACAATGTATGATGTAGATCACTTGTTTATTTATTCACTTTTGTCTTTTTCACTAATTCAATGCACTTATTTTAATTTTTAGATCACTATTAATACGGAGCCGGAGTAAACATTGGCACTGCAGCGCCTACCCTCCCATTTATTCTCCCAATATCTACTTAGTTATAAATAAATAATTAAAAACGGTATTAACTAATATATTAAAAAACGTTATGAATTATTTAAAAGATGAACGATAAAAGGTCGAATGGTATATGCATTACAATCAATTTCCAGTGGGACAACATCGAATATCACCACAGTATGTTAACGAAAACGTGCGTACGCTCATTATACAAAAACCATTGAAGGATTTTAATTAAACTATTATACAATTTTATGCCTTAGGAGCTTGATCAACATTTAGAATTATGATATTTCTCGAGAGAGTTGAGCAGTAATATTTCTTTTATATTAAGAGCAACCGTTTTGATAATATTTATGTAATTAAAAACACTAAGGCGATGATTTTTTTTAATTGTAGTTACAGAAAATTAGTGACAATAGATTTAATTTATCATGGCGTGTTATAAACTAGATATTAAAAAATTCTAGACATCCGAATGTTATCCCACTGTTCTATTACTAGCGCAACGGGGGGACAACATTTTAATATCAAGAAAAGAGTAATGTGGCACAAATTTTCTCGCGTGAACAATGGATAGTTTGTGTATGTACAAGACAGTACGTCTGAATAGTATACAAGTTAAGCGAACTATGATAGCTGGATCGATAGATACGAAAGTGATTTCATAGTCTTTCTTATATTGTGTTTTTATGTAACATGGAAAGTTATCTATGGTTTAATATTTGGATAATTTAGAAATTCTTTATGACATTAGCTCGCTTATCTAAATATAGTAGTGGCATACACCAGCCGGCATTGAAATTATCTATGATAAGTTCTTGTAGAGTAATAGAGTAATAGACGTATTATATTATTTATCCTTTATACGTTTATATCAATGTAAATCCATAGGCCACAATATAGAATATTATTACATTGACAACCTTTAACCCGCTACTTTTTTCGACCAATTTCTGGAATATTATAAAAGCTTTTTGAATATTTCTTGTAGGGTATGCAAAGAGAGGGATATTCAAACTTCTGTTTAGTTTGAAATTGAGTAATCGGCGAGTAAAAAAGAAATTAAAAATGGAAGTACTTTGAAGTGAACTTAGAGGACTCTTTCTTAGTGCGGAAAACTAGCGAAGCATCACGCAATACATCCAAAACGATTGGCACAGCCAAGCACTGGTTCCAAACATTCAAAGAAGGGATTCTAGATCTGTCCGATGAACCTCATCTAAAGCAACCGCCTACAATTGATTAAGAAAAATTTAAAAACCTTATTGAAACATATCCCAGATCGCGTTGTTTGGCAGAGTTATTTTCATGCTCTTGTACTGTAATGGAAAAACAACTTTATACTTTGAGAAAGAAGTGGAAATATTCCGTTTGGCTACTACATGAACTAACACCCTTTCAAGTTCACAGGAGAGCTAATGTGTACATGGAGGTACAGAGTTCCCATCGTACCAACGAGAGGCTAAAGTATATGTTTACAGAAGATGAAAAGTGGGTGCTTATGTTAATTTTTAGCGTAAATGCCAGTAGCTAGAGCAGGAGAAAAAGGTGGACCTAGATCAAAATATAGTATTGGACAAAAGATACTTTTGAGTGCATGGTGGGGAATTATGAAGTTATTCATTGGGAACTTATTCAAGCTAACAGTACAATTACTGCTAAGATTTATTGTGAACAATCGATTAAAGTCACCGCTCAACTTCTTTCAGATCAAAGCAAAGTTTATTTTTTACATGACAATGCTCGACCCCACGTAGCAAAAGCAACGGGTGGAAAACCACTTTCACTTGGAGGGAGTGTGCTACTTCACTTCTCTGTCTGATTGCATTAGCATTTGTGCGATAATTATATTTATTACGTAATTATTTTTGATATATTATTTAGTACTATATAATCTTTATTATAATAGAATATTTTATGTGCTATTTCACATATGCCTAAAACGCAATATGACTTACGTTACTTTAAAACCGCATTCATAAATGTTAGGCTTTTACAAGATTTTACCGTTTTTATTGATACAGACGAGAGTTTATAATACATTAATACAATATATCCAGCTGACCGTTAGTTTACGAAATATATATTTAAATAGCTGTGTTTTGTATTAATCAATTAATTTAACTATGCAAAATATTAATACAACAGTGACCGGTGTTAACGAGATAAATGTTTCCGTACCAGTTTTTTCGAGTCTTGCTCGCTTTTTTGTAGTGCACATTTCTGGAAATATAAATACATCGATTCATATAATAAGTTAGTAATATAAAATAATAAAATTAACTTTGTATTTCGGGAACTTTTTCAAAGGCAGCGTTATTAGCTTTGCGGCACGGAGCTATATGTATGTATATATATATATATATATATATATATATATATGTGTATATATATATATATATATATATATATATATATATATATATATATATATATATATAAATATATACATTTGGTAGTGTAGGCATAGACAGTTGTTATAAGAGAATGTATTGTGTGTTCTTTAATGAAAGAAACAGTGTAAGTAGTTCCTATCAATGAATTGAATTGATACGATTGAATGAATTGATATCGATAAAGGCTATTTTTGAATTGATATCGATATAGGCATTTTGGCTATTGCATTTACGATAGGACCTAAAGTACGAGGTGGGATCGCATTAAATGACATTATTTACAAAAACGTGTCATATCCTAAAGCCGGTTCTACCGGGAGTGGTGCGGTCTCATTACAGTCTCCGTTGAACTCACAAAAATAAACTGCTTACATGATCTTCCATCAAAAAAGAGTCGAGAGGAAAGGATTGACTGAGTAAAAAGAGTAGAAATGGGCTCCTTCATCTCTAGGGAATGTAGCGGAGTTCATACGTACTCCGTTTAATCAGCAATTGATTACTACATGGTGACGCTTCCACCGAAAAAGAGGTGAGCGGGGCGGATCAATGTAAAAATGAGTAGAAACGAGTCTCCCTACTCTACTCTCCCTACTGCGACGCGTGCGCAGGGGAGAGGGTAATAGCGGGCGGGTTTATGGAAATCGATTATTGACGATTTGAAATTGGCTGAAATACAAGACGGTACGTAGATACACTTTATTATTCATTTAAATTTGTCTAGTTCATACAACAGAATCTTGAAAGGTTAATCTGTCTGGATTGTTAGAATAATCGCAATATATATTAGATATTTTAAAAGCTTGTCTTGTAACTCGCGGTCGGTCAAAAACTACATTGGTTCGTTGATCTTCATCATTTTCATAATCTATAACTGACAACGTGGGCCGTGTAGATGGTTACACTGATAAGTAATAATGTAACACGCATGTTACTTTTATTGTATGATAGACCATTTCAAGTTTGCACTCAAATGTTCGACGGTAGACACGCAGTCTAGCAGACTGTATGCCAAATGCATTTTTTACTACATTTCATGCTCTACTGATGCAGTAATTAAATATTCTTTTTAGTCTGTCATTTTCATTGTTTATGCTTGGATATAGTCTCGATAAATTTTTGCGTAAAGCAAACGCCTCGTCATCCATGAATACATAGGATACTCTGACTGAACTATTTTGTCTGTAGAACGATCATCCGGTAAATCTAAATAATCATTCATTAACTTTTTACCAAAAACATTATCATTAAATATGCCATCGTCACTGAAATGCCCTAACGACCCAACATAAATTATTATAAAACGTTTGAGTAATCAACAACTGCCAATAATAACGTGGAATAAATTTTTTTATAGTTAAAATATTTGCTTCCTGAATATGAAGGGAACTTGATAGCTATATTTTTTCCATCGATTGACCCTAGACGATTTTTAAACTGCCATATTTCTTCAAAGGCATCCGCTGTGTTTTCCCAATCCTGTTTTACAAGCTCTTTTATACGAATAGGTTGTCATTTTTTTTCAGAATGCAATACATGTATCGCAAATTATTCTTGAAACATTTAGTGCAACACTCATTCGATAATTGTAACACTCGTTCTTGATAATTGTAACACTTGAAACACTCTTTCTTGATAATTTTAACACTTGAAACACTCATTCGATAATTGTAGGCTATTGTTCTAAATGAGTCGCCTGTAGCCAAAAACCTGAAAAAAAATACATTTAAAGGTAAAATAGTAAATTATTAATTAAATCTTTTTATATTAATTAAATCTTTTACTTTTACATATTAGTTAAACGAGCAAAAGCCGAATGGAAGAATTAAAGGACAACCATAGAGATAGTTTAAAAAGAATGAAGATTAGTAGACATGGGCAAGCAGCTATATACACAAGTACTTGGAGATACGCCGAGGTAATGGAATAGGTGGTTCGTATTTTGTTTCACAATGTCGACATCTTTAAATGACAAAAATTCTTGAAATTGTTCTCTGCTAACCCTGTAAGGGTTTTTAAAATTATCAATCGTCTAAATCGTTGAATAATTTATATTCGCTTTTAGTGTTCTCTCTTTATTGTATGTGCTTAACCAAAATATCCGTTTGGGACGCTTTTTACTGTACGCATTATACAATAATTCATACTCTTTCTTTCTGTGGATATAGTAATAATCTTTAGTTGATTCTGTATTTCACATCAAAAGCACGAGGCACCTCTCCACTCAACCAGTAAAAAAACTCTAACTGAACTCGCTCCAATGGAAATCAAACATTAATTTTTTATTTTTCATTTTCAATTTAGCTTGCACTACTAATTACTATCTTTCATTTCTTTTTAGCAATGGAAGGTAATAGTCAAAACCCTTTATTAGTGGAAGTGTGCACCTATTTTAGCTAAGTGGAGTCCGGTCCGCTCACGCATTTCTCGCTCATCATACTTTCGCAGTAGTAACCGAAACTAAGAGTTTATAGATCTCATAAACAGATACGCTGACCCAAGTTGATTACATTGATGATGTATATTAACGAAATATATCATTTTCTCCAGTCACCTAAATTATGCTCAAACAAACTCTAACATAAATGCACTTGCTATTAAATTTTCCGGTTTATTTAATTCTACATTACTTCAGCACAGTGGTGACGACTGGGAAAATACTTCTACTGTGTGTACGGCAATAAATTTTAATTGAGGCAGAACTGACCGAAATTCCATATAAATAATAATAATAAACTTCACATCGAATGGAGTGAGTTTGTTTAAATTCTGCGGAGTAACTGTTAAAGATATATATATATATATATATGTACATATATATATATATATATATATATATATATATATATATATATTTATATATATATGTATATATATATATATATATATATATATATATATATCGGAATTTAGTCTTTTAATTAACTACCAGTATTCAGAATTTTTTAAAATTTGTTATACCAAAGGTTAAATAAGTCGCTTTCATATTCATATCGAATAAATAATGGAACCCCAAAAAACTAAAAATATTAATTAAATAAAAACTTTTTTTTAAATAGGTACAGAATGATTAAACGTTCAAGGACGTCCAGAAAAAAAACACGCCATACTTGTAAAGTGAATTAAAAAATTTACATTATTTATTACACATTACTTTTCCTAATCGTTACTACATAGCAGTTAAGGTCTACTTTATTATTATGTACTTACAAAATTAACGAATGTAAGTCTGAAATTGTGAACTTGTAACAAGTGAACGGACGGGAATGATGAAATTATAATATCTCTTATAATTATAACAGGAATGTGTAATTTCATTGCAAAGATATAAATACATCGTTGGAGTAAACCGATTTGATGGTTATGGTTTGATTAAAATTTATTACACAAATGATTTCTTTCTCACGAAATATTTCCAAATGTTTTTATAAATAGCATTTTATTTATTTAATTGTGTTTTGATAGTTTAATTGTTTTACTCGTTTTAATTGAACGAATATACGATCAGTATTTTCGTCATAATTTACATTACGTTTTAAAGGCCAAAGTGCAATCAGGTCAATCAAAGTGCAATCAGCAATCAGGGACAAAATCCAAATGTTGACCTTCTACGTAACGCACAGATACAAAGTAAAGAGACGGTAAAAATATGAATCACACAATTACAACAGTATAAAGTTTTAATTCAGACAAAAATTCCGTATTTCCTTGTAAAATATCATAATAATTGCGTCTTGTTCTTGTTATAAAACCCTTTTCTTCCATTAAGTATAGGCAGAGTTCTTTCACACTTTTTCAACTCGCCTTCTATGGAGCGACCGTATAAAAGTAAATATATATTATATGTGCTGATAACAATCTTATCCGTTAAAAGTATAATGATATATATAAAGACGTAAAGGGAATTTCGCCTTTAAAATCAATTAACAAATATATATTTGTCTAGATTACATACAAAACATACATATATATATATATATATATATATATATATATATATATATATAATATATATATATATATATATATATATATATATATATATATGTATATAAATATTGATGCAAAATATATAAAGGTCAAATGTAGTTTACATTAGTTTACGCTAATTTAAACTAAAACACACCTAACCTCAAAATCATCAGAACTCGGGGATTTATAGTAAGTAGAAAATAACAAATTTAAACAAACGATTTACAAAATCAATCTAAGATGAAAAGAATTCAATACGAATCATGAAAAAAAATTGTAAAGGTGAACTTTTTTATTAATTTATGAATATTCTTATAAATTATGGAATGGAGATTAAAATATTATAAGCTGTTTATTATTAGCAGTGATTGTAAAAATACAAAAATAATAGAAGGTAAAATAGTACCTGCAGATAAAATTGACTATTTTGCCGGTGTTCAGTTTTCTTAATTTATATAAATGAGATAAATAATTAATATAATAAATGAACGAAGTTCTTTTATATTTTTATGAAACCTAATTTTATATACATAGCTCATACGTCAATATTAGTGCATTTCCTTATTTATTGTTTCTTCCTGAATAAATGAAACAGTGACAAATTGGAAATAAAAATTTAAAAATCTGTTCTTTTTGTGGTATATGTTCTGCACAACTTTATGTCTAATTGTGTTATATCAAATTTTGCAACTACCGGTGGATCTATTAATTTTTATTATATGCCATATTCCCGTGTTATTATTTAATTCTTATTTATATTGAAATATTATTTTCATTGATCGTGATTTGCCCCAAGTTTTTCCATTCATTTCCCAAATTTTGCTTTGGAGTACAATGAGTTACTGAAACGTGTTTTTCGGGGTTCCCTCATTTTAATCCTGACCTAAAAGTTGTCATAACCTGATTTAAAGTAAAGAACCAACTTTTTACTAATTACACTGTCAATAACGTCTAAATAAAAATACGATCTTTGTAAAATATAGTCTATGAGATATTGTAGCGCTATATCTACTGTGGTTTCCGTTTAAAGACAAAAACAACCTTTTTGGTTTCTGCTAACTAACGACAGTGAGTTTTACTATATCCCTTTGGAATAGCTTGCTGGTAGCATCATTATATATTGATATGTATATAATTTATCGACTAGGGATATACTTCGGATTAGAATAGGTGTTCGTCAGGAGAAAGGTTCTTACACTTTTGCAATGGATAGAAGTTGTATTTTGTGAATTTTTTTGGTGATGCCATGGCTACTTCCTTATTTTATTTAGTATAGAATCTGCAATCAACGCCTGCTGTGCAAATAAACTGCTGACTTTCAACAGTGAATATTAAAATTCACCGTTTTTAATTTCATGAAACCAACTCTTCAGTATCATACTGAAGAGCCGGCTTCACAAAAATATTGTATCCAAATTTAAAAACAAAACATACCCTGGAAATAATTCCAATTGCCGGAACGGCTGGCCACTTGGAAGCAAAACTATGCTCTTAATACTTCTGAAGTCTTTGTGAATATATTATACATTTGTCCAATATTTTAAATATTAACGTAATTATTATATATTGCTGGTTTGCGAGAATAACGACGCAATCAAGAATTTTGAATTTTACAGAATAAAGTTCTCAAATATTTTGACTAACATTTAAGCAAATACTGCAAAATATAAATGATTTATTTAAGATTTGACTTTACTGATTAAAGGAAAATTTATCTTAATATTAAAACACAAATAAATTTTTTAGAACTTTTATTTAAATTTAAAAACAAAATCGTAATAACCAAAAGTATCAGACATCTTTGTTATCGAAACTAAAAATGCATAAATTCTACTTATGTCACAATTTTGCTTAACACTGTAGGTACTATACATATTAATCAGGAACATACAACATTATTTAAATTTTTTGTACTTTAAACAAAATATAATCAAAATATAACAATATTAAGTTAGTATTATAGGTTTTCTTAAAACACCGTCCATCAAAATAAACGTAATAAAACAACTCCACAAAAGAAATGAATACAAAATGAACAAAAACTCTCCATATAAAATTATAGATGAACTTTTCAAACAAAAAACAAATGAAATTATACTATACATAACTTCTTCAAAATAAATGAACGTATTATTTCATATTAACATGTACTCTTAAATGTAATTTAAAAAATACAAAAAATTAATGTCCATCAAAACAAATCAAATAAAAATAAACTCTTCATAACTAATGAAATCAGAAAGAATATTCTCTTCAAAATAAATGTACTCTTAAAAATAATGAAATTATCACAATAATAGGAACATCAAGGAGTAGTAGAAAGTAAAATAAATCATTTATTTTACAACTCTTCATAAAACTGCCGATAATAGTTTGGAATTAAATTTTTGTCCACTGAGTTTAATAATCCTCTCCTCTTATTTTCTGAGATTCCTATAGATTTTTTATATGCACAGCCTGTAATTCTCATCTAAAGATTTTGATGTTCGACTTGTGACTATTACGCATTTAAAGTCATTTTCATCGTAGGAAGTTTTATAAAAAAACACTCTTTGTGGTATGCATGTACTTTTAAAATCTTTATATCTGTCATTTTCATATTTTCGTTGTCTGTGTTTTTGTTAAAATTTTTACCCACATCAGAGGCAAGAGACTTAAAATCGTAAAAACTTTTATGGTCCATCGCTATTACTTTATATGGAGATCCTTTCTTTCTTGCATTGCAAATAATGGATATGTATTCATCCGGTGTGTAGATGGGGCCAGATTTCAAAGTCTTGTTGATATTTTTTTGAATTACAGAATGGACACTGTCCCCTTCGTTTTGGGTGTGCCCCTTAATTAGAAAGTTGTGTGTGATACTATCGATGTAATTAAAAGTAGAAACAACGTACATGTACATGCTAATAATAAATTTATTTATTTGTTGCCCGCAACAGTTGTCCGAATAAAAAATCACATGTAGCTTGGCCCCGGGAGTTAATTTTTACCAAGACTTTTCAAATATTCGAAAACGCAAGTTCCGATTTCCATAGCTTCTCTATTAGCCTCTCCTTCATGCCAGACGAAGCAGAGCGCATTTTTATTCTTCATCTCATATAAAGTGAAGTTTAAGGTATTCACTTTCGAAACATAGTAAAATTTTCATACGTCTCCCCTGGGACATGGCATCACGGCCTGTAAATCATAAACCGCTACTATAGTCGAGTCTTTTTCTTCTGCTTCTTTTTTATCTTTTTCTTTTCTCGAAAGTTCTTTTTCTTTTATGTGGTTATCATATTTAGGTTTTAGACGAATTCTATATTCTCCAGTTGCATTATTGTAGGCAGTACAGTCCTCGCACTGATCTTTTTTAGGTTGATAAAAAGCGATATTAAATTCTCCACTAAATATTCTATTGAACATAATATAATTCGCACTTGTTTCTCCTTTCTCCTCACACAGTTTTGCGTAGTCTCTATAAATTTCTGCAATAGTCTTACTTCCGTCAATATATTCCTTGCTCGTATCTGCTTGACAGTAATGGCTTTCTATTTTTGGTATTGCCTTTATGAAATTCCTTACACTATCTTTAATATTATTATCTACACGATTATGATTGCCATGTTTGCCTTGCAAGTCTTCAGCTATAATTCCCGGAATATCATTTTTAGATTTATCTGTAACTGTTCGAATAAATCTGTTTGACATATCAAGGGTAGACATTAAAAATGTTTTACAGACACGAATTTTATCGAAATATGGAAGCCATAAAAATATGGAAGCGAGTCTCTTTACCAAATTTAGTGTTACATTTCAATTTGCACTTCTCTGTACATCCCTGTCGCAATCGTCTTTTTTGTATAACTTTTTTATTTTACCTGTATATTCTTGCCCTGCATTTCGTAGACGTTTTCGTCCTTTTCTCTTTCGTCCTTTTTGATTTGACTCATTTAAAATGTTTTCTTCAATGTTCTCTTCCAATCTGTCATCTGAATCTATTTTCTTTACCCTATTTTATTTAGTTTCATTTTGCAGACTACGGCCCCGGATATTATTTAAGTTCACCATATTGTCGGGTTCTTTATTACACTGTTCTAAGTCTGTGGTATTACATTTTGAACAAGATGACGAGCAGGAAGATGAAGAGGAGGATGACGATGACGACGATGTAGATAAAGATCTGTTTCGTGAAAATAACTCTTTTTCATTTGCATTATTGCCTGAAAAATAAGTATTAATTCATTTACTAAAGACACATTCGAATAAGTGAATATCAAAATTAAATTATTTATAATTATATATTTAATGCACTCGTTTAATGGTTTGCTTACCTGATGTGTTGATAATATTTATATCATTTTCGATATAATCGTCGTAATTTTTTTCACCTAACGGCGTACTGCTTTCATGTGTAATGGTTTCTGAAAATATATTTAGTCATTAAATTATACTTCAAGAATATTTTTATAAACAAAGCTAAGACAAATTGTAAATATTTATAGTTTGTAGGTATTTAAGGCTACCTTCTCGTTCATTAACGGTATCTTGTAGATCCTCCTTTTCAGCTTTTTGCTACTTGACTCTTAAAACCGTTATCATTAACGTTATCATTAACTCAAAAATTTTATCGTATAATTCCTTCAATAATCCCCAAGGAGGTGAAAAGGGGTGGCTAAATTGTATGGGAATTAAATTTTTATGGTAATGTTTAATTAAAATTTGTTTTTAAAGCTTTTCCATACAAATCATTAAACCAATACTTAAGCATTTTCTGATATTTTAACTTTAACGGGATGAAAGTGGGTGGCTAAATTTGTATGGGAAAAAATTATAATAGTAATTTTTACTAAAAATTTGTATTAATACAAATTTTAAGTTAACAAGCATTTAAGCATAATCCGATACTCAGCCCCTAAGGGGTAAAAAATGTTGCTATATTTGCATGGGAAGAAAATTGTTATGGTAATTTTTACTTAAAATTTAGTATTAATATTTTCAACTCAAATAATGTAACAAGTATTTAAAAATTTCATAAGACTCAATTTCTAGTTGGATGAAAATTGGTGGCTAAGTTTACAGGGGAAAATATTTCTATTGTAAATTTTTACCACTGTGTTCACTGGGTGTAGTCGCGGAGAGCGGATTGTTATATTTTCGAATTCAGGCGACTACGATTTCCCCCTGGAGCGTGTTTCGCAACGTCAATTAATATATCTTACGGCCAGTTATATAATGTGGTAGGCATTTATTTAGTGGAGGATTGCATCTCGCATGATTTTAGCACCAGACAGTTCAACCACCAATGTGGTAACAAGGGAATGCTGTATTAAATTCCAACTTCCTTTCTGCTGCTTTATTTGCGTAAACTAGGTATACACTGTTTGTAGAATTTGTTGAAATCAGCTATGATTCAAGATATTTGCTAGGGATGGTTGTCACATTGTAAAACAACTACACCGCTTACCAGGTCAGGAACTGATGATAAATTCTGACGTATGTAAGTAAATCAAGCATAATGAAAAATATTTTCTTCTAGTAATTTTTACTTTGCAAAATAACTACACCGACGACTCAACGGCTAGCAGCTTATCGATTTCGGCCAATACTACCGCTTCGTTTCTGTGCGTTGTTGATAACCACCTTGAGGGAACCAGGAAATTATCTATATTGTAGCTTTTGCCCTTGACTTTTAATAATCATACAATATTGTAAGAAAGAAAATAATTGAATGTTAGTTAACGTGCGATGATTAATATTATTAATCACTAAAAATTCTAAAATAAACTATCTTTTAAAGAACCGAATTCAAATAGTCGTTATTAGAGAGTAAAAAATAACTTGAAATAGGTTCTTATTCGCATTATATAAATAAGTTACTTATGTTGAAGTCGGTATCAGCACGGCTGTCAACTTAAACACATAAAATTTTTAAACTTATGTATATGTAAAATTTTATAAATACGCTCTTTATGAATCTATTTCGTATTGTGAGTACATTAGAAGTAAAGATTTTAAATTAGCATTATAAATTAAATTGAATTTTAAATTTGTTTAAGTTGGTTAATAGTGCATTGCAAATAAGAACCTATTTTGACTTAATTATTTTTTACTTTTTGGTAACAACTTTTTGACATCGGTTTTTTAAAAGATATTTTATTATCATTTACCGAATCTCGTATGATTATTCCTGTGAATGCAACACCAATTGTTCAAACAGACTTAGCCTTGTAAGTCGAGGTGATATATGTTTCCTTTATTATCATTCCGGGCAGATACGGTGGTAATTTAATTCATATTAATTGTAACAGATTTGAGAAACAAATTCCAAATGTAGAATATCAACGTTACTATATTTAAGTGCTGTAAAAAGTTCAGTACTAAAATCATTGTCATTTGTTAATAATACCCATTATAGGTGTTGATAACACATAACATAATTAGAATTACTTTTGTTTGATTTTGTTAAACAAAACGTATCAAAGTTTTAAAAATTCAAATCACTATTACTTGACCAAATAGACGACAACACGGAAAATAAATGTTTTTAATTCTTGTACTTACCCATTTAGATCAAAATAAATAAAATCTATTTTATTACCAAAAAATGTAGGTTTCTCTAAAACTAATGTAATCCTAAAACTTGAAAAATACCGAGATGTAAACGGGTATTAAAAATTTAACTTCACGCAGGTTCTTACTTGTATCAATTGTTCCCGGAAGATTCAAAAGGGTTGTGAATTAAACTGTCTTGATACTCAAAGTTAGCGGCTTAGTTGGTCTAAATTATGATTGGTAATTCTAAGAAGCAGCGTTCATTGTTATAACGCATTATTTGAATTTAAAATAAAATTGGTCAAGTACTTGTACCAGTATGCTACTGATACGTGCACTCTTGGACTCTTTTGTAGATTAATATGTTATCGACAATGTTTTCATTCATTACTTTACTCTAGCCGTAATAGTAACGAAGTTTAATCTAAAAATGCACCTGATATATTTCAACTCTTTTCGCGTAAATCGTTTTTTCTCCACTTCACTAGAATTCCAAAAATATCCACAATTAAATGAAACTACGTGATGTAGTATTATTCCTACTTTCTATAAGTTTTTTACCACGACCTAGGTTTTGTTGTATTACAACATCTTCAGGTGGGCTATTAGCAAAGATTAACTCTTAGGAACATGCTACAGCATTTATATGTTTCAAACACCATAGCGGAAGCCAGCTTTGTAAGGGTTTTCCCACTGCTTATATTAGTGAGTTAGTTAGTAGAGTTTAGTGAGGGTAATAAATTCAATTGTTGTTATTATATGAGGTTGTACAATGTAAATGATCCGGTGTATGTAATAAAATTAAATGGAAGTTATTCTCGGTAACATATTTATACAAAAGCAAGGGTATCTAAAATAGGTATATAAAATTATAACAAGGTTATACCACTAATTCTACATATCTCCCGTTATATTTATTCATATATATATATGTGATATATATATATATATATATATATATATATGTATATATATATATATATGTATATATATATATAAATATATATATATATATATATATATATAAATATATATATATATATATATATATATATACATATATATATATTATTTTTTATATTTATTTATTTCTTTTAATTTTTTCTTATCATTTTTTTATATACTTAAATTTACGTATTTGGGCTGAAACAATTTGAAGAGTACTGTAGTATCAATGTTGTCTAATTATATTATGTCTAGAAGATATTAAATAATGTGATGATATTATATTTAGTTGTTGATTTAATATATTAACCTTGGTGTCTTTTTATGTCTGTTTATTTCTAATGTTTCTAGGATATTAAGTTTGTTACCTCTTGTATTTATTTGTAATATATAGGGGGCATTATCAGTATGAGGGTAATGGTTACTTTCAATGAGATGTTATTTCGCCAGCTGGCAATGTGTTCTTTATATCTTGTTGTAAAATCTCTTCCTGTTTGACCTATATATACACTATTACAGTCATACCTTTGAGTTTATAGATACCACTCTTTTTATGTACATCTATTTTTTTTATTATTAATAAGGGTTTTGCCCAAGTTATTTAAAGTACTATAGCACATGATGTATTATTTATATTTTTGTTATTAGTTTAGAGTTTTCCTAATTTGGGTGATATATTACCTATGTATGGGATAGATTTATATTAAATATTATTATTATTTGGTACCACCGGCTATATTTCTTGTATTGGTATTTTTCTTAATTTATTATGGTACAGTTTTGTGACAATTGATGGGTGATAATTATAATTACTGCGATTTATTTTATAGTTTTTATTTCTTTACATAAACTAAATTTTTCTAGAGAGATGCTAAACGCTCTGTGAATCATGGAATGGAAGACTGCTAACTTATGTGACCAAGAGTGTTGTGAATGACCATTAATTATGGAGTCTGCAAATGTGTCTTTTCTAAATATTCTAAATTGATGTTTTATTATTTTTGCGTTCTATTGTGATATCTAAAAAGTTTTTTTTATTATCGGATTCTACTTCTAATGTGAATTTGATATTATTGTATAGGGAGTTGGAAAAGTTAAAAAACTGGTCTAACTGTCGCCGTAAACCTTCCAGCAGATAAGGATGTCATCAACGTATCTATAATAGTATAATATATCGGTCGCTAATTTACTGTTTAAGAGGCTGGTTTCTAGATTGTTTATAAATAACTCAGCTAAAAGGGAACTGAGGGGGGGGGAGCCCATTGCAAGGCCATTGACTTATTGAAAAAAATGTTTATCGAATAAGAAATAATTTTGGTCTATGCATAATTTAAAGAGGTCTCTGATTTTGGATGCTTCAATGGAGTTTAACCGTTCCTTTTCTAAGATATCTGAAATAATATTTAGGCAATCTTTTGGTGATTTATTAGAAAATAGATTTACTACGTCCAGTGACACTAATATACAATTGGGTGTTAGGTGTATATTTTTAATTTTATTACAGAGAAAAGAGTAAGAGTTTTTAATGGAATGTTTGGCGCAAATCCGGTTTTATTTCGAAAGTTCTTATTAAGGTAAAATTTTTTGAGGGTGTGTATGAGGTTTGTGAATTTTAGGTTGTCCATAGAGTATTGGGGGTCTAGGGTTCATTTCTGTAACGTTTCGCGAATTCGTTAGGAAATATGATATTACAGGTTTTAATTGTAAAAGAAATCTCTCGCCATCAACCAGAACACCAGTCCAGGCTGGCTCGATGAGTGGCCGGGAATCGAACCCGGGTCAGTACAGGTTGGAAGGTGAAGTAAATTAGCCGTTATCTGAGGAATTAACCGTAATATTGTGATTGAAAGAAGTCAAAAAATTGCAGGTACTTGTGTAGAAGATCATACGGTTATACTCCTGGTTCTTTTTTACCTTTTTACGATTGTGGACTAAAGTTTTTTTCACGAAAGTTTCGAATATTACTCATTTTCATTTCGGAGAGGTTTGCAAGAAAACTCATGTCCCTATACTCCTAACTCCAAGTGTTTGCTATATATATATATATATATATATATATATATATATATATATATATATAGAAATCGCACAGCTCTAATATAAAACTTTTGAAACTTAACATCTACAGACTCTTTAACGATTTCATAACATTATATTAAAACTATGTACGTAGGCAATTCCACAAATGGTATGGAATAGAAAGCCGAGAAAGAAAACAACAATATACTCAACGCTGCAGTTCCAATACGCGAGCGGATAGTTAGTGGAAATTTATCCCTGTCATCTGGCCATCTCAACTTGCAGAGACTGCTCGCCGGTGCGCTGTCATCGGTCGGATGCAGGTACGTACTTAATCAGAAAAGATTGATAGCGATAGTAAAAAATATGAATAAACTAAGAAAATAGCAATAATCAGTATGTTAAATCTAAAACATAACTAAAAACTTTAATAAGAAAAGGCGGCAACTATTTTGGCGGAAAATGAACTTAGTTGATCTAATATTTTTCGTCCATATTATTTCGTTGTAAACCTTTCTACCTTAACAACGAAATAATGACCCATATTATTTCATTGTTAACATGTCTACAAATATACGTATAAAACGTATATATATATATATATATATATATACACATATATATACATACATATATATATATATATATATATATATAAATATATATATACATATATATATATATATATATATATATATATATATATATATATATATATATATATATATATATTGTATGATATTTTTTTAATTTGTGTAATTAGGTATTTTTATACCATGATAAAAATATCTACGGTATTATAAAATATCTTCGAAGAGGTTTTTTTTTAATAAAAAGGTTTGGTATCTTTCGAAGTGGTACATAAGCATATTTCGTTAAAGTGTCTAAACTAGTTTCGCACAGGTTTAATAATTAAGGAAGTTATGTATAATGTAAATTCATGCCTATATCAAAGAAAAGACGAAAATAACAGTTATTCTACAATAATATGATATTTTTACATATAAAATTTTAGGTTCTTCAATTTGATAATTCTTATGTTATTGAACATTCAAATTGCTAAAGCCAATAAAACTATTTTAGATTTGTTTATTGCTGTTGTATGTCGAGTATCGAATTGTGATCATATAAACCGGCGATTGTCAATCTGTTACCCGAACCATTATTTAAGGGCCGCACCCTTGGGCACATTTCGTGGGGATAAATATGTCTCAGGAGGAACGTTGTTTCCTAAAAATATACTCTACTTTTAGTGAAGAAAAGGATCTTATAGTCTGTGTCACAGAAGAAACTTTTTTGTTCGTGCCGTCTTTCAGCTGAAACATATATTCAGTACATATCAAATGAGTTATACTCGTAATACGGACTTAAGTTGGACTCAATACGTTGGTTTCTTTAGGAAAATTTATCATTTCATTAAACGAATTTATATTAATTTCTGACACGAGAAGTAGCGAGCGTTCACCCTATTTTCTCATAAAAATTTTACATATATTTACTCGAGGGTAAATAAGATATAAGGGATATATTAAGGATTTTTTAATATGTTAAAAAGAAGTGTAAGTATGTGAAGTTGGCGTCGATCACGGATCTTCAGCCATTTGAGAAGTAACCTGTATTCAGAAATGTGATCATATTTTCTGAGGCCGAAGATATACCGAAAGCGTAAATTTTGAAGACGTTCCAACTTGCACAAATATTCTTCATGAAGATCAGGATAGCACACGTCTCCATAATCGATCGACGGACATTTAGGCATTTATAAAAATTTATTGGTACATAATTTTCCTATAAAACTATTTAAAATATTGTAATTATTATATAGAAATATGTATATATATATATAGAAAATACAGCCTGCTAAAATATCTTTGACGGGCGTATATTTAAAAAAATAGTTTTTGTGTGATGTAACTACAAATGAAACTTTTCTCTTTACTAGTGCTGTGAGTTTACGCTCTTTGCCACATTTTTAGGTATTTTTTTTATTGTGTTGACTTAGAAGCTTGGGTTTTTACAACTAAAAAGGTCCGTAGTTGATATTAGTTGGGTCAAAGAGTTATATCAACAGTTTCAATTTGATACCTTCACTCGTTCCAAAGATTCCTTATTTTCTTTTCAGCTGCGGAACCCTAAAAATAAATTTGTTTAAAGTAGATAACGTAATATATAACCTCAGAATATTTCTAAATGTATCGGTCTCTGTTATCTTCTTCTACAGCTGACAATCTTTGGTAAGGGTTTTGCTTTCTTTCAGTGTCAAACATTGGTTTTGAATGTCGTTGCTAGTGTGACTAATCCATAATTAGGCGCTATGTGTTGAAATTATAAATATACTACATTATAAAAAGTTTTAAGTAAGTTTTAGTACAACGTATGAAAAAATTAGTATTTCAACACTTACCTCATTTGGGTATGGTGCATATTAAAATGGTGGAAGAGAAAATTTAAATCGGTAAACTTACTCTGTGAAAAAAATCCGCTATAGACAACCTTTAGCAAAAAAATTACAAAATTGAATACACTAAACGCTAGAATAATTTTCCATATATAACTTCGCTCGAGCTCTGTTCTGTACAGGTTCCCAAAGTTTGTGTATGAAAATGAATTTTAGCGCACTTCGCTATTCTTCAAACTATTCTAAATAATGCTCACTATCATCTGTAAATCACCCGCGCGCTTCAACCCTATGTGTCGGCGAAATTTGTCTACGAAGCAAATTTGCACTCGATAATTTTCTCTTCTTGCTTGTCGCGCTCATTCCTGGCACCGTAGAAGCCGCTCGCGTACAAAAGAAGTTATCGCTGCGCATTTAGCGCTATGAAGTTACGAGTTGTGATGGACAAACAGAATAGTAAGTCATTTTAGTTTGTTTATTAAAGCATTGGAGACTCGATTATAAGGAAAATAAGAAAATGATTAACGCATCTTAAAAATCTGTTATCGGTAAATTCAAGTAAAAACCACTCACTTAATGTAATAAAAAAATGGAAAGACGTAAGAGAAAATGGCATCAATAAATTACTCGTGGCTAGGTTTTTATTCAAGAAGGGGTTTTTTTTCAGCAAGATGATGGCGGTTTTTCTTCTTTTATATATCTTCGCTTTTCAGTCTTCGTGAATAAGAGTAAAAAGGAATATTTTGATACGTCAAAAAATTATATTATAGCAAAGAATGTACGGGAAAAATATCGATACGATTGCGAAGTTCTTAAAAAAATTTGGAAACATTTCGCGAGCGAGCAATAATTTGTGTAATAAATCGAGACCAAAACATACCCATCAATTTAATTTGTTCCAACAATGGGTTTAAAATTTCACAATGAAATAGACAGTTACACGTTCATATTATATTATAATTATAAGTGATATAATTTGGTCATGCTGCTCATCCGTCATAGTTTCACAATTTCAGACTTATATGCGTGAATTTTGTAAGTCCTTACTTCGTATGGAGATCTCAACTACTATGTAGCAGTGTTTAAAAAAGGTAATGCATAATAAATAATGTAAATAATATAAATGTTTTCCTCACTTTACAGGTTGGGGACGTGTAAAGTGAAAGTGTTTTTTTTCTCCACATCCTTGAGCGGTAAATCATTCTAGAATAGTTTTAAAATAAAATTCGGTTTATTCATTTTTTCAATTCAAAGCTTCGTT
Organism: Druceiella hillmani; assembly: GCA_039881145.1. Classification (NCBI taxonomy): domain Eukaryota; kingdom Metazoa; phylum Arthropoda; class Insecta; order Lepidoptera; family Hepialidae; genus Druceiella; species Druceiella hillmani. The sequence continues at coordinate 3,101,739 of JAYKKI010000116.1, read as the reverse complement.
TGAGAAATCTTAAACTTAAAAGGAGTTATTAATATTTTGCTTGAAGAATTGAATAAATTCTAAATACTTTCACTTAATTACAAGATCTAAATAAAATTATCTTGATTTACTTGCACCAATAACTACAGAAGATATTAATAGTTTTTCGGTTTTCCTTTTATTAAATATTTTTTTAAGTATGTGTAAATTAAAACCACATAAAAATTCTCAAATTGTTAGGCATATATTCTCAAATTGTTAGGCCCTCTATTCTTAACATTACATTGGCTTCATATCAGACATATTCAGTTTACTTCTCATCGCTTAACATAATCTTTAATCTTTTGGTTCCTCGCCAGGAAACATTCTAAATAACAAACTTATCCACTTGTTCTCTATCTTCATTTTGCACACAATTTTCCATCCTTACCTGAAACAGCCCTTTCTTTACATTTATCGGCATTCATAATTAATCGATGTTATTTTTTTATGCACGGTAGAGATATTATTATCGTCAAATATAGTGACTAAACCCGTACATAATCCAAACTAAAAAAGAACGCAGTCGTGTTTAGCATCGTTCGTTATATCAAACCAATTCTGCGCGGAGACTAAAAAAATAATTATAATAAGTTTGCTCAATATATTGCTTGTTTAATCCTCTCGATAAATCCTTCCTTCATATTACGTAGCATGCTTTTGTCATTTTATTCATTTCATTCGGTTGATGCTTCATACTTCATTGACCATGTCCTACATATAGACAATTAATAAAAATACATATACAAATTGACAAATTCATAGAAGGTAAAAAAAATATCACAGAGTACTCACTAGTTTTTGTCATAGAGATAAAAATCGATGGAGAAGGTATCAAACACATTTTATAAGGAGACTTAACGTGTGTGTGTGTGTAAACGCATGTATGTAAATTCGTATATACATATATGTAAGTTTGTGTATGTGTTTGTGTTTGTGTTTGTGTGTGTGTGTGTGCGTGTGCGTGGAAAGGCGTAGAGGCAGAAGCGGTTGTGTGTGTGTGTGTGAGTATGTGTGCTTACAAGTGCATTATAACACGATGGGTGTATAATATACCAATTTAAAATCCGATGATAAAAACGTTGAATGCTTATTATATATGACTTGTGTTTTATTGTATATAAATATAAGCTGTCTTGAACATGCTTCAAATGTATAAATTTGACGAAAGATTTGCATATTTACATCCTTTTTTTTTGTTTGTATCCTTTTTCACCAATCAAAAAATAACCAGCTTTGAAACGTCGCGAGCAAAGGGTGATATTTCTTAGTAGTAACAGATAATTAATATTATGTCTTAAAATATTTATCCATGTTTCTCAGAGTACTTTCTCTTTTGGGAACCTTCAAATAAAAATTAATAAATCTTACAAATGGTAACAAATGTTGTAATAATTGCACAAATATAAGGATTAAGAAAATACCATGCTACAAAGGCACTTAGTAAATATGACAATATCAATATAATTTGTATATTTTAAGAAAAATCATTTAATAATCCTGCAGTCAAAAAAGGAAACTCGATAATACGCAATTACAAAAAAATTAAATCTGTTTAATAGAAATATTTTATACCTTTTTTTAACATTTTCTTATAATGAAATACGCCATTACCACCAAAATATTATTTTTGAAATATATTTTCATAAAAAATGTAATTCACTGCTATTCAATAATTATTATCCTGACCAAAAAATTATATCCACATTGAATTGAGTGATTTTCATCAATATAATTAATACCATCAACAAAAAATATTTAATTGGTGGAATAAATTATAGAATCATAATTTGCAATTACTACATGATTGCATATATAAATAAAGTCAATCATATCTGTAAATTAATGTAATAAACAAATTAAATTATCAAAATATCAATACAGAGTACTATAATCGCCTTTGTAATAATACCAATTTACAGAGTACTATAATCGCCTTTGTAATAAAACTTTGTAATAATAACTACATGCATCATATTTTTAGTTTGAAATTATCGATGTACATAACCTTTAATTAATTTTGAATAGCGGTAAATTATTTAGGAATAACACAGATCCACTCCAGACATTAAGTAAGGGCGTATACCCACTCGTTAATTTCTTACCTCCTCGTTTTTAGTTGATATTTAATTACAAATAAAACCAGTACGGCATTATATAGACGAGGTTGACTTTTAGGGCTCCGTAATGAAACAAGGGTCACTTATAATTTCATCATATCCATTCTTCCGTCATAACTTCAAAATTTCTATCGTTTCAAAGCAATATGCTTAAAATTTTATTAGTACATATTTGCTTCATGTAGAGGTCTTCGTTAATATGTAGTAAAATGCAAAAGCTACTAACATTGAGATGTTATTTACATAAATACTCTCTCAGTTCGTGGGCAACCGAATTACGGTTCAATTGTATTAGTCGTTCGCGAGCATTCGATGCGTCTACACATATTAGCGGTTTGCGATATACATTAAAATGCCAGCATATACAATAAGATAATATACAAGTTTCATTAGAAAAGTGTCAAATGTGATAGAAGAAAATAAATTACCCAAATAAGAATTTTTGGGACGCAATTTCTTGTTGAATGCTATAACATTGTTCCTTATATATTTATTGATAGTAACGGTAATTTTTCATAATCATGCTAATATACTCGACCCTGTTCCTATTTACCGATCAGCGCGAACAGGTAAGATAATCAGTGCCTTCATCGACGACGAGCATTCATTAAACATGTCGAAAAACATATTTAATGATACCCCATTAGCGGCAATAAATTAATAACATTAAGAAATTACAATGAAATTAGGAATTTATTCATAATTTTTAATTTTCGAGTTTGCAAAACGTCATGTTTCAAAATAACGTACAATTTGCTTCTCGAAGTCCTACTAATTTTTCACTTATGGGTTCTAAAAATATGAATACAAGTATTTCATTAAAACTTAGAATTAAAATTATTTCTAGGGGCATTTTGCATTAGCAATTTCAACGGAAACTAGAAAGTATTTGGTTTCATTATTGACAAAGTTCAGTTTAAATGTGAAGTTATGGCAATGTAATGGTTGGACCGATGATGAGTACAGTCGTACTTGACTACTATCGTTCGACTAAATTACAATTTGAATTTATACTAAACATAATCTATCTAATATTTTTCGGCACTATAAGAATTTACTTATGAAAAACGTAAAACAAATATGGGAAATTACATAAATATAGTCGAATGAACTCATAACAAAATATAGGTACATAGTTTTATTAAAATACTATAAAATATTTTATTAAGATACATAGTTTTATTAAAATAACCCCCAAAATATCCCCACAAAAATAAAGATTATCTCGGCGAAGGGCGGAGTGAAGACATCAAGGATTTTTTAAATTTATTTAACTCACTTGAATATTATTACAAAGGCGATTGTAGCTGCTCGAATGGATCATTTAGATTTGTAATGTCAAGGTTCAATCAAACAAATTATAACCACGTACAATTGTGATACTTTGACGATACGTGATTTGCATAGGAATAAAAGGGCGGCAAAAAGTTATAATTTTTATGGAAAGCACTGTGCTATAACCATAAAGTCTTATCCATAAAATTAAAAATCGCTTTTCCAAGTTCAACACGAATGAAAGGTTTGTTTCTTTATGTGCATATTGTCTGCTTGTATTTATTCATAATTTTTAATTTTCGAGTTTGCAAAACGTCATGTTTCAAAATAACGTACAATTTGCTTCTCGAAGTCCTACTAATTTTTCACTTATGGGTTCTAAAAATATGAATACAAGTATTTCATTAAAACTTAGAATTAAAATTATTTCTAGGGGCATTTTGCATTAGCAATTTCAACGGAAACTAGAAAGTATTTGGTTTCATTATTGACAAAGTTCAGTTTAAATGTGAAGTTATGGCAATGGAAAGCACTGTGCTATAACCATAAAGTCTTATCCATAAAATTAAAAATCGCTTTTCCAAGTTCAACACGAATGAAAGGTTTGTTTCTTTATGTGCATATTGTCTGCTTGTATTTATTCATAATTTTTAATTTTCGAGTTTGCAAAACGTCATGTTTCAAAATAACGTACAATTTGCTTCTCGAAGTCCTACTAATTTTTCACTTATGGGTTCTAAAAATATGAATACAAGTATTTCATTAAAACTTAGAATTAAAATTATTTCTAGGGGCATTTTGCATTAGCAATTTCAACGGAAACTAGAAAGTATTTGGTTTCATTATTGACAAAGTTCAGTTTAAATGTGAAGTTATGGCAATGTAATGGTTGGACCGATGATGAGTACAGTCGTACTTGACTACTATCGTTCGACTAAATTACAATTTGAATTTATACTAAACATAATCTATCTAATATTTTTCGGCACTATAAGAATTTACTTATGAAAAACGTAAAACAAATATGGGAAATTACATAAATATAGTCGAATGAACTCATAACAAAATATAGGTACATAGTTTTATTAAAATACTATAAAATATTTTATTAAGATACATAGTTTTATTAAAATAACCCCCAAAATATCCCCACAAAAATAAAGATTATCTCGGCGAAGGGCGGAGTGAAGACATCAAGGATTTTTTAAATTTATTTAACTCACTTGAATATTATTACAAAGGCGATTGTAGCTGCTCGAATGGATCATTTAGATTTGTAATGTCAAGGTTCAATCAAACAAATTATAACCACGTACAATTGTGATACTTTGACGATACGTGATTTGCATAGGAATAAAAGGGCGGCAAAAAGTTATAATTTTTATGGAAAGCACTGTGCTATAACCATAAAGTCTTATCCATAAAATTAAAAATCGCTTTTCCAAGTTCAACACGAATGAAAGGTTTGTTTCTTTATGTGCATATTGTCTGCTTGTATGTATATATGTGCATATGTTTGTGTATATATATATATATATATATATATATATATATATATATATATGTATATATATATATATATATATATATATGTATATTGATCTTGTAAATGTATTTGTTCAATTGCTATGTAATAAGTCTATAAGCAAACAGAGACACGCTACCAAATTTGACGGGTAATACAGCCGAGCCTTCACTCGCACGGAATACTAATGCCGCGAAAAGTGTTTTTGTTATTCGATTATGATTTTGACAGATTTTGAATTAATTTGATGTAGTCCCTTGTTACATAAATGACAGATAATATATTAGCTATGGATAGAGAAGATCTTACTTTATCTGGATATGTAATAACATGTTTAACAAAACTCCTAAGTAAAATTTTGAAAAGTATACGTATTTGGATAATTTTTGGAATGCCATAACTGCAAGTGAAGTAATTTTATCGATTTGTTTTTCATAGTTTTTTAATAATCATAATATCCGACGAATATTAAAATTTTACGTGATAATAATTTTCTTATTTTTTAAAATAGAAGATTAAATAAATAATCACTCTTTTTTCACATTTCTGAATAGTTATACTAACATAGTTATATTACTATTTTTAAAACAGTAAGTTGACAATAATCCGATTTATATTTTTCCTTTTTTAGCCTTTATGGTGTTTTTTTAAACTTAAATTCTAAATTTTCTTTTATCAATATTTTTTGTGTAAACAATTTGTCGAGACCTTAATTTATATGTAGCTAAGTAGCTTTCTTAAGCATCAACAGCGTGTCTTTTAGCAGAATCGGATGATCATTTTGCAAGAAATCGCAAAAAATCTGGATTTTACCAATATTTTATATCATTGACCGGCAGAAAGCCACACTTTAGGCATAATCTCTGAGTTGTAGAACTTACATTTATTATATACAATACGAGGGTTATCAGTATTTTTTAAAATTCTGAACGTCATGGTCTCGGGCGTTTCAACGAGTCTTCATATTGCACGCAAAATCAATGATTAGAATCCGCCACTACTTCCTCAAGAACTACTTTGTCATTTCATTGTGGCGGTTTTCATTCACTTGTGCTATCTATATTTACTATCTTACTTCTTGTACTATCAACGGCGTTACACACCGTGACGAAAACATGATAGTCGGGATGACTGTCATTGGGGTTCTTTTCAGCCTTTTCTTTCAGCCAGTTCAGCAGCAGCATTGAAATTGCCTTGTCATTCGTCCTAGATGTAATGTTATTGAATGTAATGTGAACGGCGTTCATTGTATACGAGATAGTACAACCAACGGTCGATCGATGCAAGAAGAATAAAATTGAAGTGAATGAGGTGGCCAAATTGTTTTTAAAATCATCAACACAAACAAGATCCAAACCACAGATCAATAAAATTCAGTATCAAGCACAAAATTTAAAAAACAACTTAAATAAGTGATGCACACAAAGCAGATTATTGCACAGAGAAAGAATCTCATGCCCCACTGACAAATGCAGGCAGTAAAAAACTCTCTCCATCTCTCCTGTCCATCACTCGTTGTTACTCTTACCCAACAATAACGTCGGCATAATCTATCTCTTTCATCGTAGGGACCTCTTACTTTCAACTAGGCGCAAATAACACGTTAAAAATTGACCATATTAAACTAGGTGCAAATAATACGAATTCACGTTAATTTGAACATCTAATTTGTACTTTTTTAATATTAATGCAATTTTACTTTTTATTTTGTTCCTTGGTCAGCTTCATATATTCTAAATAATAACTTGAAAGCTATAATAAAATTTAATGTACGCCAAATCATATAATATATTAAATATTTTTTGAGAAAATTAATATTTTTGCCAAAAATTTATATATTAGCTGATATAAGCTCCTATGCAAAATTGAAATTTAACTCAAAATTCAAGTATCATAAACATTTTAAAGATCTTACTAAATACGCAAATTTTTAAAATATTACGCTGCGCAGAATTTCGTAGATTTTTTACATTGTATATATTCATAATTAGGAAAAGAAATGAGTAAAACAAAATTTATAAAAAATTTTGCTCTGAAGTTTTAAAAAAAAAACTCCAGCGCTTACTTAAAAATACTAATAAACTTCTGATAATACACCAATTTAGAAATGAGAAAAATATTGCTATCATTATTATTACAAAAAATTTCAAAAGTTCAAATGTCTCAAAAACCTTTCACAAGAAAACCTTTCACGTTTAATAAGTATATAATTATATTTTCTGACGTTTGGTTGAAAGACTATGATTAATATTTACGGAATGTCTGCGTTAGTTACTTTTCAATTTGAGATTGAATACGAAGCTCTTACGATGCCGCTCTTCATTACTTACGTACTTTTCATTCCAAAATAAAATGCTACATGAAATAATTTCGGGTCATCAGAAACGAAATAGAAATGATCGGTTTCATAGCAATAAAATTTAAATGTTTATTGAGATTAAAATATATCAATACTAAATTGGGACATTTTAGAATTCCGTAATATTTCTTAGTACATCAGTTGTTCTGTACCTATTTGTCTCTACATTTTCCACACATTTTATAGTTTATATAATTTTTGCTGTTTTTTGTGAAAGTCGTGGTTAGATTAATAACAATAGCATAAGTGGGAAGTAATTTTACGTTTTTACATTTACCTATTTAGTGTACAATACCATTGTGCAGATATATATATATATATATATATATATATATATATATATATATATACATATATATATATATATATATATATATATATATATATAAACCTCAAAGCATGTCTGAAGTCCATACGAATGGCGTGTGTTGCGAGCATAATCTTTGAATTATTTGTATATACAAACCATATAACTTGGCAAATAATAAAAAAAATTATTTTTTTATTTATTTTAATATAATAAATTTATGTCACTTTTTGTGTGCTTTCGCCAGTACTTTTTATACTTTGTATTGAAATACGTAATTTACTAACATAACCTGTATCACTGATATTACCAACTTTTTAAGTCTTGGAAATGCTATTTAAAAAAATATGTTAGGCTATATATTACAAATATATTGGTTTTTGGTACTTTAAGAAAAGCGATGACACTAGTATACAAGTGTAGTGGTTTTCTTTATATTTCCCCATTAGAGAGAAACAATTGCAAGTGATCTTGCACGTAATTCGTCATTTACTAACCGACATTGAGAGAGTTTGGTAATATGGTGGAAGTTTGATTCCGCATTCCTGTGTCAAGTATCATCTTCATAGATTGAATCGGACATTTTAGTTAAAATATTGTAGGGTTCAATTCTCAACTCGTCTATTTTCTTCCTAATTAGTCGATTTTATTTTCCACACAGACTTTATCTCCCATTTCAAATTTATACTCTTCCCTAAGTAGGCCAAAAATTTTCTTCTTATAATTGTGAGATTTCATTGTGTATTTAAAGGCTAATTTTCTATCTCTTTTTAGGTCTACTTTTTTACGTCTTGATATCAATTCAGGTGGTAGAATACACGTATATTCGCCTTCCAAAGGTATTTTGGAGCAAACTTAGTTACGCTTTGTTCTGTTTCATTATATTTTTCTGCACGTTTCTGTGCAATAGTAGTCCTTGTCGATTTCTTATCACTCTCGGTTATTTTGCATCTTATTTTATGGACTAAAGTTTGGTTTAGCCTTTCGGTAAACCCATTTGAAAATGGTTCATGCACAGAAGTGAAAACTATTCTTATATTATTATTTATCAGAAATTCCCTTAAATTATTTGGGATTTATGCCGTTCCGTTCATATCGCATCAATATTGTAATTTTGTGTCACATTTTTTATAAATTTAATAAAATCATTGGAGTTTTGATTTCTTGATATCAAAATATAAACATACCTAATGAAATGATCATGCAGAAGATGAAGGTACTTTTTTGTTGACCGTGATCTTATGAAGCCTCACGGTACTCATGGTATTAATTGATACAATTTCAAATGGGCATCTTGCTGGACCTAAATGTAACATTAAGCCGTATTTTGACTTTCTATTTGATTTGTTTTTATACAAATTTAACTTTCATCGCAAATTTGTTTATTGTTTGCAATTATATTCTTTATTGTGTAGAATGGGGTTATTTTATTAGTCATCTATGTTATCCCAAGTTGGTGGTAAGTAATGTGGATGTTTCCTTAAGTTCACCTGATAGTATTATTTTTTCCATCTTTTATTCTTTTTGTAGTAAATTATTTTCTAATACAAATTTGTTTTTGCCACTTTGTAGGTCTTGATTTTTTGTTTTGGACATTTTTTATGTCTTCTAAGCTTATTCAATTTACTACTGTCAAAACGTCATCAGCATTACCATAAGGATCTAGAACTGGATTTCTGCTTAAACATGCTGCTTCTTGATTTGATTTTCCTGGGTTATCTATAATGGAGCAATTTTTAATCTGAACGAGAGGCACGTCCACTGGAAATGCCCTTCTTGTGTAACGAATGCAATTTTGTATCTATATTGAATTTTCAAAGGAATTGACTAAAATGCTGAATTTATATCAAAAGTAGAAAAATATTTACAGTTTACAGTTTTTATCATTAAATTTTAATCAATAGAAATGGTTGTGTTTGAGTGACTAAAATTTTATTCAATTCTCTGAAATCTATATATAACCTTGTTTTTCTTTCATCTTCTTTTTTGCATGCTAGAGTTATTGGAACAGCAAATGGGCTATACAATTCCTCAATAAAATTTTCTTCTAATAGTTTTGATATTTGATTTTCTATTTCTCTTCTATCTTCAGCTGAGCATCTATACGGACGTTTGTAACAGTATTTATCCACCATCAAATCAATATGAGCTGTGTAATCTCGTACATTACCGACGTCATATTTATCCTTGGCAAAGACTGGTTTGTGATGTTCTATCAACTTATTTATTTCTGATTGTTAATATAAATCTAGGTGGTTTACCAACATTTAAAAATTCATCCGAGTTTATATGTCCATTGAAATTTATTTCACGTTTGTTTATTGGTTTAGCTTCTTGTTTTAATACCTCAGAGTATAAAAAAAATCCTATTTCATTGTTGTCACCTAGTACATCAGGAATTTTGACATTTGTTATATTCGAAGTATCATTTTCTGATTAGTTATTGTCTTTCATGTCCTCTTTATTTGAGGTTATCTTGTTTTATTTTTGATTGCTATATTGTATGGTTTTTCATTTTTCATTTTTCAATTTAATTTAATTTAAAATATTTGATTCAATCCAAACAAATTAAAAAATCGTGATTAAAATTAAAAAATATCCATAATCCTTTCAATATTATATATATTTATTTTTAATGTTACCATATCTTTTGTTTTCTTATAACCATTATTAGTCTTCAAATTTACCATTTGTATATCACTTGTATTTTCTTTTGGTTGTATCTTTAACAATTTAGCATTAATTAATGACACATTTGAACCTGAATCATAAATTCAGATACTTTTAAAGTTTCATTTAATAGTAACTATTAATGGTAACAGTTTTTCGGATTCTTCTTATTCAATTCACTTTCTAATTTTGAATTATTTATAGTTTTTAAAACTGTATTCTTATTCTTCCCTATGAACGAGCAATTCTCCTCAGGATAGCAACGTTTCCCTTTTTCCTCGTTGACACAAATTTGTCATGGTTGTTTTTCCTTAATGTTTTTGAGTTTAGTGTCAGAATTTTTATAACTCTTTTTATCATATTTATTCTTCCCAACGAGATATTCCAACCGTCCTACTTCATTGTAGAAATCTTCTTTTGCTTGTAAAGTTTCTCTGTTAATTTTATCAGCAGGATAATTAGGTAATCCAGATGCTATAAGGTCAATAAGAGTTTCAGTAACAATAGATCTTCTTGCTTCCAGTAGTAATTTTTCTTTTTTCAAAACACATTCATGTAATGAACCTATTGGATATTAGAGGCAAGAGCGTTTCTAATGGGTGAATATCCTTTGTTTGCAAAGGTCTCACAAACATTTTTCTCCCATTTTTTCCATTCTAATTCTACTGTAAATTTTATTACCATGCAGCTGTACCAATTTATACTGGAATATTCCAATATTTTTTAAAATCTCTATCTATATATCTATCTAATATTTATCTTCGTTAATTTGGAAACGTTCACATTCTTTATAAAAATCTTCAATCCACTGGTAGGCATTTGAGTTTCTACCAGTGAATTTATGAATCCTGAAATCTTTTGCAATTTTTCCTAAATTTTGAGTTTCAAATTTTTTTCTTTTTCTTTAAGTAATTTCGTTTACAGTTTTTCTAATGTTTGATTTGTGCCACTTAGTGGAAATTCAACATTATTTATTTTTTTCTGAAATTTCTTCTAGATGAAAATCTAAAACTGCAAAAATATTAAACTGCAAGTTTCATCATCCAAATATATTTCTGATATATCATCTGTCAAAGTTATCCATATTGGAAGTTATTCTTATTTAGTGTCATTTATTTAACGACTCCCTTACCCTGGCATAGTTGGAAGTATTTGCAATTTCTTGATGTGTATTTCCAGGTTAGTACTCTTTTGGTATTCCAAAAATTTGTCCATTAGGTGCAGCTATTTAGGTTTTATGCATGTGACATTTGATTTTCCATCTGCTGTTGGTTTCACAACTAAATCAATCCTCTTCTGCAAATATTTCAAGTTTCTTGAAATATTTGCAGAAAATGTTGTTTTACAATGTTACTTTCTTCTTGATACTTGATGGAAATATTGAAAAAAGACGTAATTGCGTTCCTATGGGAAAACAAAAGTTTTATTTATATTTTTACAACGATTAACAAATTACATTATTTTATAAACAAAAGATTTACTCACCAGTGATAATAAAAGAAAGAACATTTAAAGCCCTTATTTCAGGTCTATTTTAAAAATTTCATGAAGCGATGTTTCTTACAATAATAACCTATCTCTCATGTTTTGACAAAAATCACAACTTTCAGTCGTGTCATCTATTTTTTTTTAAAAAAGCCACGACACTATTATACAAGTGTAGTGGTTTTCTTTACACATATTTGGCATATATTCCAATTAATTACTCTTTCAACTAACACTTAAAATAATGGTTCGCCTTGCAAAGAGGTTGTTTTCTCCTCCTGTGTGTATCCTCAAAACTGACTCAAAAGCATCCAAAGTTACACATTTTAATTTTATTCTTAACTCCATCAGGTAAACATATTTTCTTCTTACCAAATCAATGTTTAATACTGAGGTAAGCAATCCGAGAGAATGTACACATTGTGTAACTTTAGTTTTTACAATTAGATATAAAATTCGTTAAAACGTCATCGCCAAAAAACAATTATTGAAAATGGAAGCATGTGGCTTCGAACAAATAAAACACAATAGACTAAATTTTTGACCTCAGTCAGGTGTGGCAAAAAACTGTGTTGCGTGCTTAATATAGCTAAAATTTTCCTCCACGAATAATTCGTTTCGTGTTCGATTCTCTGAATTTCCACCAAAAAAGATAGAATCATATTTCATGAAAAGTAACTAACTCGCGGAAGACAAGTGGATGATTTTTGATATATTTTATGATTGGGCTCCCGGATATATAGTCACCGCAAATCTTTATGTAGGCGAATAGAAAAGGGAAGTATAGTGACTGAGTCGCGAATTTTATACCGTCTGCCATAGATAAAAATAATGGAAAAGGAAGAGGCAACTTTATTAGATACTTAGGCTAATGTAAATATTTTAACGATATTGAACACCGTATAACAAACCTGATTTTAGTGTTAAATATTATTCATTTAAATGAGCGATAGAACAGTATGTTCACAAAAATATATTGAAATGAAATAAATTGGTAAAAACAAAAAAGCGATATAGCAATATAAACAATTAATATTTGTAATAAGTCATGAATGGCACAATACCATATTTTAAAATCGTAAACCGTGTATTAAAATACTGTATATGTTTTTCTGTTTATTTAACTGAATTTGGCAAGATTTAATCACAATTTTTGATGGTACTAATTGATACTATGTTATAAATTCCAAGTTTCCAAATTACACTTAAATGAAGCTTCAAAAATAATTACTTCTCAATAAATTGTTGATGCACTGACTTCACAAGCTAGTTTTAAGTCAAACTTGTTTTTTTAATTAGATGTATATATATATATATATATATATATATATATATATATATATATATATATATATATATATATATATTTATATATATATATAAATAAATATATTTATAATATATATTTTATATATATAATATATATTTTATAGCGACGTGATAATACCATTCGCATTAGTTTTATAGAAAATTTAGGTAAAAAGGTGACCAAATGTTCAAATAAAATGTATCGAAATTATTTTTTTTCTTTTATATATTTACTATTTGAGAAAAAATAAAAGCAATGTAATAAATTTGACGTATAATTTTAACAAATTGTTTTTATAATATACGAAAATATTATATGAAGTCTTGCAAAATTTTATTTTCTTCCAATTCATTGCAAAATTTGCAAAAATTTATTATTCTCGCAAATAGCGCTAGTTAATTAAGTGCTCCCGATCTTTTCAAGAGTGCGGTCATGTCGCTTTAAATCAGATTTAATTTTAGAAAACATCGATGAAAATAATGAATTATCTAATACGACCGCCTGGTCTATAGCGATACTAATTAATTGAATAATATTTATCTTTTATAACATGCAATAATAATATATAAGAAATAGCCAGTATTCCGTTTTATTAATTTTTAATTCTACTTTCATGATAAGTAGATCATACTTATGTATAAGGATAATTTCACAAATAAGTTAATTTAAACTTTAGGTTAAACCTTTTTATTTTTGTCTTTTAATTTTGGTAAACTACAATCCGAGTTTAGATACAAAGTGCAATGTAACGGAGGGTAAATAACTTGATTTTTTTCGTACACTTAAAATTATGTGAGAGCACAGTTTTAATTTTGTTTGTACAATGAAAATTTCAGACGTAATTAGCAAGAACTTAAATCGTCTATTTTATGTCTGCAAAACCATTTCTTATGCTTGAAGAGGTGACTTATAAATTACCTACTCGTTATCTGCATTATAAGAAAATGATAATTCTTATTATTTCCGATATGAACCGAAAAAGAAGTGTTTACCGTTGTGTCAAAAACCTAAATGAAATATTGACGGAAAAAAATGAGCAAAAGAAGTCTCGAAACATTACAATAAAACAATTATTACTTCCCTTGACATAATATTTAATCATAAATGAGTGCGTCATAAAATATTAATTACTATTTTTAGAAAAAAAGAAGATATTCATGAATTTAAATGAATATTCAACCCTGTTTCCGTTTCATTTGTAAAAGGTGCCAGATTTACCTGTAATTTAAATGTGACCATGTTATATATAGGTATATTAGATGGCTTTTCAAACGGGACCATGTCTTACATAAATGTATAACAAGATAAATTCGGTTCTGATAAAGGAAATTTCTGACAAATGCTTCCATAACTTCTTTGACCATATCATTATGACCCTAGTGACGCAAGTACGGATCAATGCGAGTAGAAGCGATACAAATTTCAATAGCCTTGCCTAAAGCAGACGTTTTCGGGTAACAATTAGAACTATCCGGGTAGTAGTCATTCCTAATCAAAATAGTGCTCTAACTTATGATCCTCTATAAGATTTCGATAACCTTTTTCTAACCTGAGTTTTAAGAACATGGCAAAGAATTGTAGTTTTGAACTGAAATATTTTCTTTGCCAGTTACCAGTACTAAAATTTTAATTTCATCATGGCCGATTTAGAAGTCTAAATTTATTTATTCACCACTAAAAGGCATCAAGATCAGAATAAATTTTATACAAAAATAATAGTTCGGGTAATATTACTCGATCAAGGTAAATTCAGCTTCATTTTATTATATACTACAATTGCTATTTCTTGGAAAATAATATTTATTATGGAATAGAAATGTGAAAAGGGAATATTTTAATTAATTAATTAAAAAAAAATATGTTGTATTTTTGAAGTAATTTATTTATTAACTAATTTACTAATTATAAAAAATATTTCAACGTTTTCAAAAAGCATTTGAATTTCTTTTATTAACACTTGGTCGCCTAACTACATTTATTGTTGCTTGTCAAGCGAGCAATAAATGTATTAAAATGGACGATATCTAAAATAGCCTTAAATAAACATCAAATTCATATAAATGATATACGTATTCAAAGTAATTGGTACATACCCTATATTCATTTCAGCTGGCTATTCCGGATTATATACCGTATTATGTAGCTATATAGATATCTGACATTTTACTAATAGCAGGCTTCACTTTTTTCGAACACAAAGAAGGATCTCACAAGTAAATTATTAATAGATTGCAAAGCTTAGTATTTTGTAAACGTGGTTTAAAATTTTAAAAATGCTCAATTTTATTTACAATACGCGTATATAGTAATTATAATAATAATGACATCCTACTAGACGAGATTAAACAAAAATTTTGCTCCCACATGAATGAATCAGTAGGTACATTACATTTCCTTTTAAAATATTATGCCAATTATTAATTTATATCTCCATTTCTATTTGCAAAATTCCATACTCATGGATCTTAAACTGCAAAAATTGTAAGGCTGTGACAAAATAAAAACATTTTTCAATATGCAATACAAGTTATTTGTTTTCATTGCAAATTTTTACTTTAAAAAATACTAAAATCTGTAACTGTCGTCCGACTAAACAATTTGGTGCAACCAGCCATTATACGTCACTGAAGAACATCTGTCGCAATTTGTGATTCCAAACTCGATTATGAAAATTGGCACGTCACTTAGTATGTCACGCTGTGGTCTACCCATCAGGCATTGGGGCAATCTTTTGCATTTGATTCATTTTACTTTAACATTTTTGACACACCGTTTTCACACTTATTACATTTTATTTTCAGCAATAAAATATTAGTTATTCAATCTTAATTTCGTATTAAAATTCAGAAGTAATGTAAGGTTCAATATTTTGCGCCTGAAAGTAAATAGGTTGAAATAAGATTTGTCGCATACGGATTATGTTGTATTCGTCTTTTTATTAGTAGGGTCTCTCTTTAAAAAGCGAATAAATTTTTAAACGTCCATATTGAAAAGCTTGTTTCTTAACGAGTCGCTTAATCAAAAAGCTTGTTTCATTATATGAAATTTTATCGAATACTTTACTGCATTATCTATAAATTATTGATATAAGTAATTAATTGGTAGCAGTTTCAATAAAAATATAAAAATTTTATGCGCAAGGATGTTCTAAATTTTTACAAACAAAAGAAATTATCTCCATTACCATACGTAATTTAGTAACGTCTAATTCGAATAATGTGAGACATATAAGTGAGGAAAAAATTAAAAAGTAAAAATTACGCAAATATATTACTAAGTTTGTTTTATTTACTGTAAAATTGTACTGATTAAACATGAACGATGTGTGCTTGTGATATATGGGAATAGAAATTACAGCTTATAATAAATTAATTTATCAAATGATAGTTTTTTCGCAATAGAAATACGATTTATATGCCCAATCCTAGAACATACAATTATTGTGACCAAAAATTCAATTTAAATTTGTGGACTTTAAACACAAAATTTGCCTGCGATAATAGCAATTATATTTAAATTTAATAGCACTTCAACAAGCATCGTAATTTATTCCCTTAGAAGAGTAACATGGGGAAAATTTGAACCAAAATGAGTAATCTATTGTACACTTTGATTTTATGTAAAATTTACATGTAAATTTTATATATGATCTACTGATACTCAACGTAGATATAAAATATTCCTTATTTAGTTATT
Organism: Druceiella hillmani; assembly: GCA_039881145.1. Classification (NCBI taxonomy): domain Eukaryota; kingdom Metazoa; phylum Arthropoda; class Insecta; order Lepidoptera; family Hepialidae; genus Druceiella; species Druceiella hillmani. Next base: position 3,084,975 of record JAYKKI010000116.1, on the reverse strand, counting down.
AGATATGCTACAAAGTTTATCTACATTGCCTGTATAAAGATCAGAGAAAGTGATTAAATCTCTCGCAAGGAGTGTCTTTGAATTGAAAGGATAGATAAGGAACCGGGTTTAAAAATAGTGACCAAAAAAATTAGGAAATAAAATACGTTTAAATCATTAAGTACGAACTGTGACTAACAAGTTATTACATATATCAATATGTCTAAACCTTTGCTATTTAGAAAGACCCACAGTTATTCATAATTGGTACGATTTTCCTATTACAATTAGATACGTCGACTTGTAGATTGGATATAACACAAAAATGAAGCAACGTATTTTAACAAGATGATGTTTGATGACTTATTGGCTTTCGCAACAATTCCTTTGTTTTTTTTTTCACAACTCTAATATTGAAATAGAATTTGAACAGAATATATAAATGTGACATTTTTAAATGTATTCCAAATACAAAGCGTTAAATTTCTTTATGTCAAACACGATGCAACAAAACGAAGTTGACTATAATAAGTACATATAAAGAATGGAATAATATCAATAGAAGTAAATAAATTTGAAGTTTTCGTGATTTTTGATCATAAGTACTATAATCAGTTAATACGTTTGTTTACAGGAGACTTTAACAAAGTTTACTATATTTAAAATTGTTGCTTGCATGTTTGTCTATCTGTATGGATAGATTTAATTCAAAACTATCGCAGCTTTTGTCTTAGCGTAATATTTCTGGATATTTCCGTTAAACCGAAGTCGATTGTTATATTAGACAAGAAACTTATTTAAAATGCACTTCGATTTGTGATATATATTTTTAATTCATCAAGAAACATTATTTTGAGGAAATGCGTAGTCTTATATTTTTGTGAAAATTACAACCTGCAAGTCACGGGGTTTCTTTATAATAAGAAAATTGTACCGGAAATAGGTAACTCCAGGTTTATTCATGCAATCTCTGCTCAGGTGCATAAAGCAACTTGTTAGTCAGAGTTTGTATTAGCATTTCAACTATAGTTCGGAATTATATTTGCCGCCTAAAATATACATCCTGTTCTCGACCTAATAATAATCAAGTTAAACTATATAATAATCAAGTAAATCTCTTAACACATTGCACCGAAGTTGTTTTCAAGTTTCACACGTTTACGAATTTACACTGTAAGCATGAGCTTTGTTTTATGCCACTTAATTATTTATAAAAAAAATTATCAACATTCGTAACGGCTACTTTTTGTTTAACAAATTCAAATGCACAGTTCTATGAGGTTGCAAGAACAACAAAAGATAATTAAACCGCTTATTACGTTTTCATTTTAAATGCGAAGTGAGTAGCGAGAGTTTTAAATATACGAGGAGCACTACTTTAAAGTTTTATGGAAGCATAGTATTCTATATGTGAGTACTAATTTGTTGTATAATTTTTATTAAATTTTAATATTTTAAAATTAACTTTTCATTAAATTTATAAAATAAATTTTCGACTTTTTTTTATTTTTACTGAACTTAATGAAAATAAAAACTCCATCATAACATAAACATTTCTTTAATTCGTTAAAAAGTTTTACTCGCCGCTGCCTATGATAGCGTGCGGACGTGCTTTTCTCAAATCACATCGATCGAGACGCACTTTGCAGCCTCATCGTGCAAAATTATCCGAATTCGCCGCCTTAAAACTTTATAAAATATTCTACCGTTACATCCATTTACATAACGACGTCGAACGTTTTTGCTCCTTAATATTTCGACATAATTTGTAGCCGAATGCAAAGGTTTCCCTAATAACATTATTCTTTAGACTGCCTTTTTACTTTTGCGTACGTACTATGAAGCACAGCCAGTATGTTTGAATGCAAGTAATTTACTTCAGAAATAAATTTGACAAGTACGATTAGAAATCGCACTCCAAAATTTCCATGCATACTTAAGTGCATATAAATATTTAATGGTACATAATACTTCTATGAAACTATTTGAAAATACTAATTTAATTTTTCGCAACGCATATCTCTCGTAGGCATAAAAATATCGTAAATTTTTCAAATATACTTTGATTTTTTACCCATTTCATTTTTTTCATTAAAACGACAAACTATGTCGTTTCAATTCAGGACATGAAAAACAATAGAGCCTAATTACAGCTGCATCATTTTTGAGATATGTCTGGTAACAAAATAGGTCTACAAATACTCATTTTTATAGTACATCCAATCGTTTCTTTTTCAATGAAAAAATCCCTACTCGAGAGTTAATTTAAGTTTTCAACGATATCCCACTAGTCTTTAAAGGAAAAAAAAATTTAAGTCCCTTTACATTTTTTGAAACCAACTGTAAAATAATTTAAGTCATTTTAAATGCCCCTTCAGGTTTAAACCAGAGATCCATAGGTTAGGTGTGAATTTTAATTCTCTCTCTTATTTCGCTTGACCTTAAAACAGCAGACATATGGGGTTTCTCTTCGAGTACGGAACTATAAAAATTCAGTCGCAATGAAACTTAATTGACAAGTATGTGGGTAAATATCGATATTCACCATGAGAGCAGCATAGCAGCGTTAGAAAGCTTAAACACTACCACGAGATCTGATCTAATTAATCATGTATGGTTTTGTGAGATGTATTAAAATACGTTAATTCTGTGTCGTGTTTAAAACAACATAGTCAAGGATTAGATTAAATTAAAACTGAGCGTGGAATAATGGTACAATAACAAGAAAAAATAAACGATGTGGTCTAAGAAAAAATGGATATTTCAAGTGTAAGCAACATAAAATGCAAGTCACCTATGCTCGACATTGCTCCTTTTATGTAAGATCAACTTTTATCAAATGGAACGTTAAATGTATAATGTATTATGCGTTCGTTCTCTAATAGAATAACACAATAAATATGTGAAATTAGAATTAAATATAGTAACCCTAACGCAAATGTTAAGCTTACATTTTATATTAACAAAATATTAAGACGTACGTCAAATTTTGAGCTCTGAATTATTGCATTTTGGGTCAGAAAAGTAATTTTAATGAAGAATTTTGTGGGATGGTTGAGTACTGGATTAACGTATGAAATCTATAACGCAGTGTAAAAGCCAAGTTTAACAAATCAATTAGTGTAATGAGTGAAAAAAATGAGACCTGAATGAGGCTAAGCAGAAAAAAGGGACGCTTATCTTTTTGCACGACATGGTTAGATTTACATAAGGTATGTAAAGATAAGTAGAATGTTGATGTACTTTTCTCCTCATATGTTCATAAGAACAAGGTATGAATGAGCATTACTAAAGATTGGCATAATAACGTAATATTATATTTATGATAAAATATATAATAGAGTACATATGCTTGAAAAAATTGGAGGGGTGAGAATAGGATCGGTGATATGTTTCGAAGGAGTTATTTTTAGAGTGAGTATTTTTTAAAACATATATAGTGTATTATCTCAGTACTAAAATTTATATAACCGATTAGAAGAGAAATATTGAAAAAGCTATTATTTGAACGATTCTGATTTCTCGATCGAGGGATCATTTACTAATTAGGGATATAAGTTTAAGCCGCAAAACAAAGTATTTCTTGAAAAGCAAATCTAAATTTCTGCAAGTTTGGTGGGCTGGGATTATACCGATTAATGTATCTAGGGTCAATATTGTGTCGTTTATTTGAAGAAAAATCCCAGAATAATTCTTAGCTGAATATAGCTATAATGAAAAAAACATTCATTAGGTTAAATATAATCCTTCGACCACTTTTTTACGCCCCTAGTAGCGTGGGAGCAAAAATTGGTTTTTCCGATATCTTTTATGAATGTATGGAGAAACTCGTCTCTTATAAATATATAGAAAAAAACAAAATATACATTTAATAAAGAATCTACGTGCCCGCATGATTTGGAAAAAGTTTATGGTCATTTAGTAAAAAAAGCCATAAAGGTATTATGGATGAATAGGTCAGATTACTCGAAATAATTAATATAATAAGTATTTCATTATTCCTTAATTGCTAAATTTGGTGAATGATTTAACATTGGTATGAGACAAAGCTGTACATTAGCGTTACCAATTTCATTGACAGTGACATGAAGAAACATGCTGGAGAGGAAAGTGGATACGCATGAGAAGTATATTTGTTTCTAAATTTGCTTAAACTGCTTAGATTCTATCAATTGTATCCGATTTGCGTATTTGTGAAGAAATATAAAACATTGTTATAATTAATGTAATATAAATTTTTCTATAATAGTTACAGCCATTCAACTTTGCGAGAAGTTAAATGGCTGTAACAATTATAGAAAAAAGACTTGTGAATAAGTGTAAAATACTGGTCACAAAATGAAAAACCTATTAACTAATCACAATACGAGGATTCCGCTCACGATATATAAAAGTTAAAACATTTAAAGATGCATAGTGGTTTTAATAAACTTTTTACCAATATTAAATATTATTTTTTTACTATACAGCATAGTACATACATAGCATAGACGTCTATCACAAACGTTATATTACGTGATACATTAAAAAAAATATTTGTTGTAAAACAAAATGAAAGTTATAGGTCGTTGTTAAAAATAAACGGGATAAAATATATGGATTTTCAAAATGTTTATTTGATGTATCTTTCATAGACAAAAAAAATACATTCTATGTTTACATATTTCCGGCTGCCACTGGCTCAAATCATAATAAAAAAACTCGAAAAACATTTCTAATCATCCTTTTATCACATGCAAATCTATTAGGGATGTTATGAATAACAAAAAAAAACTATACGGGGATATAGATGTGAATACAAATACCATCAAACCTACTACGCGCCAACTTGTACTTTGTCTCGAGTGCAAATTTTGATGGAGTACGGTGTTGATAGATTCAAGCATTTATGTTTGTATTACCAACAGACTAACATTGTTTTTAATTATAATAGTATCTTCTTGTGCATAATTACAAAAAAGTTACTTGTGTACTGAGAAATTGCATATCTTATTTGACTTATATTTAGCTTGTACGCTGAAATTTGTTTATACGATACTAGTTGTGCCCGCGGCTTCGCCTGCGTGTAATTCTGAAATTTCAAATACGCTAATATTTTCTAAGAAAACCAAACCTTGTAGGAATCAAAGCATCAAACCCGAATGGAGTTTTTTGTGATATGATTATCTACCAGGGAAATCGAACATTTCCCGAAATAAAAGCTTAAGGGTAATGGGGCATTATGTTAATCGAAAATTATTAAACTATGTGAAAATTTGGTGCCAGGTCATCGCATTTACTTTACTCGCTAGTTCACTATCATAAAATTAATAGAAACCTAGCCGGAAAGAAAATTTAATGGTACAGGAATAATTATTACATATATATATATATATATATATATATATATATATATATATATATATATATATATATATATATATATATATATCATAGCTACTGAGATCTGAGAGAAAAATGTACGTAAATACTTTTGAGTGGATAAAAATTCAAGTATCAGACAAGAATGCGAATAAAAGAAAAGGAAAGACAGCTGGTGGAAAATTATCTGCAACAAAAACATCTTGATCGTTCCAAATAAATGTAAAAAATTACTAAAAGCGCACAATATTCAAAGATTTAAGAGTAAATGAGTGTGTATACCATGCGTGTTTAGAGATGGTGAGATAGTAAACAAATAATTGAGGATATAAATTAAAATCTAAATTTAAACCGGACCATTATGTGATAAATTACATATTCTTCCACCACCGTATCACAATCGTTTTTCTCAAAAATCGTTCGACGAAGAAACCTGCAATTTAACACAGTTATAGGCATATTTTGTAATACTAAGAACTTGTAAACTACTCGTATCTTAGAGTGATTTTGGAGTGGGGCAAGATTAATAAAAACAAAAAGGGTAGGTTGAGCATAGAAGTTGTTTGATTTCGGTACGTTACTTTTAATGATATTCGCGTGATATTCGCTCAATAGATTTTTGCTTCAGGATGCATGGTTATTGATAATAAAATTATTGTTGGATTTTCATCTTTGAAATGGCAAGGTTTATCGCTTCGTTTAAATTTCTAGGATCCTCATAACGAATTATATTTGATATTTATCGGTGGATGTCCGTAATAAAAGTATATAAGGCACGGTTTTCCATTGCCGCTAATGGTCTCTTGAGTTCTCGTCTCTTTTATTCGATATGATAATCTCGGCCAAACGTCTAGGAAAGTACGGCTCCACGTGCAGAGGAAATTGACTTATAGACTCGTGAGCGTCTTATTAACAACCGTGTAAGTCTCTGAGCATAAACATTACATCCATGTATGTAATGTTTATGTTCCCTTTTTTTTACTGTTTTTTAATTATTCCTGTACCATTAAATTTTCTTTCCGGCTAGGTTTCTATTAATTTTATGATAGTGAACTAGCGAGTAAAGTAAATGCGATGACCTGGCACCAAATTTTCACATAGTTTAATAATTTTCGATTAACATAATGCCCCATTACCCTTACGCTTTTATTTCGGGAAATGTTCGATTTCCCTGGTAGATAACCATGTCACAAAAAACTCTATTCGGGTTTGACGCTTTGATTCCTACAAGGTTTGGTTTTCTTAAAAAATATTAGCGTATTCCGCAATTGCCAGAAAATGTCATCTCATCAATGCATATGTCATCTGCTCTTGGTTGACGACGGCACCCATTCAACACCGCATTAAGCTGTGGAACCGCTTTCCAAATTTTAGTGTTTTTATCTTGCTCTGAAACGTTGGAATAAAAAAAAATCTTTCAAAGAAGACCTAATGCAAAACGAAACGAATTAAAGCCATTGCAGTTTTTACGATATGGACTCCGGATCGACTTGACCAATACACTCTTATTTTTGGTAATTAAATACATCCCAATATTAATATAACTATAAAAGATTTCAGCCCTTTCAAAGTCAACTTCAGCTCTTTTCGATTGTTTGTGAGGTAAGTTCTCTTTGTTGTGGCCACGATCTGTTCTAAAATCTTATCATCAATAAATTGTTTAAAAAAATTTTCAATTGTGCATTCATCAGTGTTTGCCAAATTGTATCTCAGTTGAAGAATTAATATTTCCTTGGGTGAAAAATTTCCAATCCAGCTGTTGCCCCCTAAAACAGGTGGTACTGATGCCGTAGTTAGAAATTTTGACAACGACTATCAATTGCCCTCATACGATCAGGATCTAAAATTCTGATACCGTATACTGCACGTAATCGAGATCGTTGATAATTCCGATTCCGGGTGGCTTTCTTCTGCATCTTCTGGCTCTGAAGAGCTTGACGAACTAGGTTCAGAATCACTACTCTCCTCGTTTCGTGGCACGCGATACCCATTATCTTCGTAATTTTCGTCAAACAAATCTTGTTTCGTCAAACAAATCCTTTCTGAAATTCTATAATTCCTTATACCTAGCCAAACAAACAAGCCTTAGAACAGCGTATTAGGAAGCGGTTATGTTTTACGTAGTACAGGTACTACACTGGGATTTTTGTACTGACAGTTTCTAATTGAGAACGCATGTATTATCTATCCTATATTAAGAAATTTTTGGTGTTAATCGCATATTAAACGGATTTTATTACAAATATTTATGTCTTTTCTAAGCATCCATTATAAATAATAAAAAAATACCAAATACATTCCGAAATAATCGAAAATTTTACTTTTGTATATTCTATTTTTATATAGTGCTTAGTGCATGTAATTTATCATTAAAATGTGTGACCGTGGCCGCGCTATGTTTACTCACAATGAAAATAAAAACAATATGAAACGCAATCTCATCAACCAATCATAGCATCCCGAGGTAATCCACTTACAGCAAAAGTTCTGATAAACGGCGGTAGATAACAATGTATCAATTTATTCTTTCGTACGTAGTATATATATATATATATATATATATATATATATATATATATATATATATATATATATATACTATGCCAGATCCCTGGCGGTTAAATAAATTGGTGCCATTAGAGTTTTGATGATTTCAGATTTGATGAAAATTGTCGGTGTTACTCCTCGAACTGTGAGATTTCCGACCGCAGGTTCGTTAGTTTTTTTTCAACGATGATAACTTATACGTTCTTTTATCATAATTTTGTTCATGAGACGTTTTTTGGGAGTTTCTTCGAAAATCATAAAGTTACGACAACTTTAAAATATGATTTTTTTAAAATCAGCTAATTCCTTAAAATCATTACGAATCATTTGTTACTATTATTACATATTTAGGTAGATTTTATTTGCGATTTTTATATGGATTATGACTAACGCAGACTAAGAACCGGTTTGAACTAAAAAGACGGCTTCCGTATAAAGTTTATAAAGGGCAAAAACTGTTGATTAATCTGGGAGCGGAGTTCGCTGACGAACCTGAAAACAGGGCTTCGTCATGGTAAGATGATGCTCTCGAAGCCGGGCTGCACCTACCGTATTAATATGAAAATCCTGAGAGCATTGCCGTTGGAAGCGTCACTCCTAGCAAGAATAGGCTGTAACAGTGTGTGCATGCGTTTGCATGTGTGTGAACGTGTACGTGTGTGTGTATTTATCGCATGATCTAGTGTCTCAACGGATGTAAATGAAATTTGATATTTTGAAGTCATTCATAGATGTACAACTTCTTCATTTTTGTTTTAACCTTAAAATTTAGTGCACCTCACTTATTAAAAGATTATTTCATGTTTTTAATATAATCTAGCTTTAGTACAAATTATTAATTGTGTGTTGATTTTTTTCTTGTTATTAATTTTGTTAAGTCTAGTTATATATATATATATATATATATATATATATATATATATATATATATATATATATATATATATATATATAGTATATATATATATATATATATAAATATATATATATATATATACAGAAACGAGTCCTGGTACGATCAAGGGAGTCATGTAGCCCTCCTTCTCCCATCCATGAAGAAGGTTCCCGTTTTTAATTGAAGGGCGTGCTTAAAGGCTGGAAGTTTCGCCCTATAGAAATTTCGAGAACAGTCCAGAATATTCAAGATTATTCTAGAAAATTTCGCAATATTTCAGAATATCCCGGAACATTCTGGAGCGTTGTGGAATATTTGGCAATAGTTTGGAACCTTCGGTAACATCCCGCAACATCCCAGATGATTGTGAAACATTTCAGAATACTCTAGAATATTGTGGAATGCTTTGGAACAATTTGAACCATTCAAAGCCTTTTTTATATGGGTATGGCTACCGATTTGTAGGGGTATATACAGCAAGATCCTTGGGTGGTTCGAACGTCAGTTTCTTATCCGTAAAATGCAGTGGGTGAATAAAAACAAACAGTTAAATGTGAGAATCAAACTGATACAGTGATTGAACAGAAGTCAAAAATATAAGGTAAAAAGTGTTTAAAATGTACTTAGCGTATTTTTTAATAAAACGTTGATTTGATTTACATTTTATACAATGCCCAAACGGAAAAGAGGAGGAGATATTGCCAGTTCTGAAGCAACACGGTGAAAACAAAAAAAGTAGAGCAAAAAAACGAAACAGTCGAAGAGCGCAAAGCATGTTTACATTCCCAACGAGCAAGATTGAGCCCCGTTAAAAGCATAGAACCCAAATAACAACGAAATGAACGAACTGAAGAATCAACAATTAGGACACAACCTTATAATAAAAGACTGCGAATTCAAGCCTCCCGTGAAAATATCACCCTACGAGAAGCGCGGACGGAGACGAGTAAACAGTACAAACTAACAAATGAAGCATTCCACTACGACCCGACGAAAGAGTATAACAAACACAAACACGTTGTAATCGGAAAAATGGATAATATCCGCCAATTGTACAATACGAAGAAATTCAATAGAGTAACACAACATAATAAGAAATACAACGCCTGCTTCCAAATTACTTCTTTCGGTGTCACTTTGGTCAACACTAAAATGAAATCAAATAAAACTATGTTTTTTCCTCCCAAGGACAAATGTATTACAAAACGGGATCATTACTACCACTACCAAACGAAGACTATAAATTTCTGCAAATTTATTTCGTCGGAAATAAAGAAATAAAAATTGATCAACGATGCACAAACATCAGTGGAATGAGACGAGAAATAATCCAAAATTTACAGAGGATCTTACAAGAATATGATCAAGTTATTCACATATTCGAAACAGAACTAAACCAAATGATTTATGATGACTGTAAAGTTATAATTCAAGCCGACAAGAGACCAACTGAAGAACATGAACACCGATTTGATGCACTTCAAATAGACGAAATCGCCATCGTAATTGTGAAAAATGAAAACACAAGCCGTGACATAATTGTACTACGAAGAAGAGAAGAACTACAACGCATTGCAGAAAAAAACCACATATTCATATAATGAAGGCTGTTTTTCTGCATTTTTATTTGCTCCCCAATATTCTTTAATATTTCTGTACGGAGAGGATAGATACCATTTTGATGTAAAACAAATCCAAACTGAAAGAGGCGTAGAAACAAACAAAAAAGTCACTTCCAAAGAGTTCTATCCTTACCGCCTATGATCAGAGATGATAAAATATACAATCGTATTCTCAATACTCGCCATTTATTTCAAAATTCGTGGTAGATATGTGTGCAAAAATAGAAGCGGAACGGATACTTTATATAAGATTGGATCAGAAAAAACTACGCACAAAAAATACATCCACCTTTGAGACGCCATCATAAATGACGAAATATTAACGACATCGGAACAATAGTAATCTTACTCTCATCTTACATAGGAAGCCCAAAACACATGCACATATGCACTCAAGAGACAATGACCTACGTAAGAAAATATGGACGATCTGGCCTCTTCATAATATTCACATGCAACTCATCGTGATCAGAAATCAAAGAATAATTAAGGTACGGACAAGCTCCCATGGATCGACACGATATATTAGCACGAGTTTTCCAATAAAAACGAATGGGATTTATTGAAGTCATCACATGGCAGTATTTCAAATAGCCAAAGACAGTGAACAACAAAAAAGAAGATACATCGACAATAACGGAGCAGCGTGGCGGATTTTCGATTTTCCATACACGAACAAGAACCAACTGTGCAACATCTAGCAGTACATTTGGAGAATCGAGAGAGAGTTTACTTCACAAAAGACACTGCCAGAAAAATTGCAAGCGAGCCACCTAAGAACACAACCTTAGCAGATTTTTACCAACTGCGCCAAACGGATCCATTCGCGAAAACATTACTATATATCGAAGTCCCTATCTATTATACGTGGAACACAAAAAGACAAATCTTTCAACGATGAAAACAAGGAATTCCAGTAGAGGATAGAAGCCAACACCAGCAGACGAAATCAATGCATGCTTCAAAAAATCTCATTTCTGGCCACATATATACATGTTACGACTAAAATAATATGAGTGTTGAACTATCGAAAAACGAAACAACAGTATATTTTGCTCAAAAACTTTTACAATTAGGTAAAAGCACATTTCCTATTGACCAGACGACTAGCCTTATTGAACTCAACAGTGATTTCTGCAATATAGTCACTACTGAGAACAAACTCATCGACCAAATTTATCCAAACATTGTATAAAAAACTATACTATATATAAATAATATAATATAAACTATATTAATCCGGATGGATGCTACTTCAGAGGGCAATTTTGGCAACTAAAAATAATATTATAATAGAATATAAAAATCGATCGAAACGTTGAAGAAAGTGTGAACTTCCTTACAGAATTTTTAAACTCTTTGCAAGTACAAATAATGTGTAAATTGTTAATCTAATTTCAAAAATTATTTGGCTGCTGAACAACGCGGCTGAACGTCATATTTTTTTTATAACATTAAAATCTTTTCGTTTTATGTGAATAATCAGAATATTTCTACTTCAAAATACATTAAGAAATTTCAGGATCAGTTATTTTTTTTAGACTTACAGTATGGAACTCGTCTTTAACTCATAAATAACTGTTTAACCTTTAGTGGTGAAGGATTTTAAAACAAACTTACGTTTAAATAGTTCTATATGAATTTCGGATTGATAATTATTAAGCAGTTTTTTATGTATAAATGAAGAATGTTGAGAGTGAACGAAAAGAGTTACATTAAAACGGGACGCGTAGAAATATATCTTCACGCTTAATATAGAAATTTTTGATTTTTAATGAAATATTAACTAAATGATTTTCATATATGGGCAGAATTCATTAACGAATAAGCTGTTTTATTTTTTGCGAAACATATTTAAAAATTTTGTTGAAATAATGAATTTAGATTATTGGTTAATAATGTAATTTTTAAAACAGCGTTTTACGTTTGTCGTACAGCATTCAACATATTTATGCACCAAACATCGACTATATTTCATAGCGTTATCTCCTGTTTCGTTCACATTTCATGATTCTTTCTAAACTGGATTAGACCACGGTACGTATAAAAAATTTGCTACGTGTAAATAAAACTTTTATATGTACTCATCATATGGCGCATAAGTCACCTTGTACGTATTATGTATTAAAATATATATTAAAATATATATACGAAGTAATTAGGAAAAACTGAAATACATGTTTACCTGACATTTTACGGAAGAATATAAAAACATATTATTCGTCTACGGATATTGTGATGTTTCCAGTTACACGACAATGTTAGGGCCAAGTTCGCGCAGACACACTTTGTGTATATATTACACATGTACGTTTATTTCAAGCTATGATTCCCACGCTGGTAAAATTTTCTCTGTGGGTCTAAAAATATTAAACTTGAACGGTTTATTAACATTTACTAGAATGTTTCTGTACACATTTTGTCACATTTTAGCTTCAGTCATTAAAGAGCTCAAATTTGGGCAACAGAAACCTATGTGTTATTAAAAATAAAGAAATTATCATATTAAAAATAAAAAAAAGAAAATACAATTGTCGTCATATCATATGTGACATCATGTTAAAAATAAAAGAAATACAATTGTCTCACAAAAGCCTTAAAAAGTTTTTTGTTAAGATTACTAATAACCTCAAGTGTCGAATATAACTCATATTTTTAAAGATAAAAGCATTACAACAATATATTTCACAAGAAGTAATTGTGCATTAAATACAATGGACCTGGTATACCAGTATTGAAGATTCGTGTGAAAAACAAATAAGTTTTTTTAAATTTTAATAAGAATGAAAGCTTAAAACTTGTCCATTAAAATTAAATATTCGCTAGTAAAATTAAATTCCAAACTAAAAGAAGTTGATGCTAAATATATTAACTGTTAAGATAAAAAAAACTAAAAACCGTTTTATGAACGGAGTATAAAATTTAATTAGCTTTGAAATATGCTGGTTTGCGGTTTGCGACCATTTTGTCAGTGAAGCATATTAAAATAATATCGAACTTAGCTTCTTTTTTAAATTATCTGTGTATTTATGCATTTATACTTATATTTGCTGATATTTTTACCGCATTGTTCGCCTGCTCCTACCCCACTCGCCAAAGTTTCAGACGAAGCCTCTTAATGCAGTGTTTTTTTTTATTTCTCTTTGGACATAAACAAATTGCCATTGAGTATTCGTAAGCAAAGTTGTGACATCTTGATTTGTAAATGGATATTGAAACAACTTAAAAGGGTCACAGGCAGCGACGGAACGTTAATTTAATTAATCAAGTGCTTATATTCTTGCTTAACATCTGTAAGACGGGTTGGAGCATGCTCAATATAATAATTAATATTAACAAGAGTTTCAGATGCGACGAAAGTGGTAAACTTGTTTAATTTTGTTTACGAGGTATTTTCTGCAGTATAACGACTCTATATATTGAGGGTCGTGATCAATCATTATATATATATATATATATATATATATATATATAGAAAGATTAAAGATTAAAAGAAGACCACCATTTTTTTTTTATTATTTTCGGCATACCTGTATGTACAAGCATTCCATGAAACTACTAGATGTAGTCAAATGGATTTTTCAATATTGTATGTATTTTTGTTCGAGATATCAAGCATTTTAAACATTTATACCTATTGATGAGTCAGTTTATCTGCTCGTTTGTCTGTTTGTTTGAATACTATTAACAAATTATTGAATTTCTGGTAACATTTTAAGTTTTGTACATTTAAGAGTCTGGAAGAGGAAGTGGAATTATCTTAAGATGTCATCAATATATATATATATATATATAAATAAAATAAGGAAAATAAGGTCAGCTCACTATCCGTAACCACATAATTAGCCATGAGCTACATACCTCACTGGCATTATCAGTTTGGTAAAGTAAATAGTCTGTGCAAGTAAAGTCGTTAGCAAAAACTAATGAGTTATAGAAATCATAAATATTTCATTCAATTTTTTTATTCTCTAATATTTGCTGAAAAGTTCAACGTCGAGATATTAGAAAGATTAAAGATTAGAAGAAGAGTCATTTAACATACACTTGTCTCTTGATAACTACTTCAATATGTGACTAACTCTAAGTGTAAGGCACCGATCTGTTGTTAGTACTTTTCTTATGTCAGTAAGACTACTAATTATCATAAAGGCAATTGTAAATAAGTATATAATAATAAGAGGTTATTCCAGTGACGACAGGATCATCTTATTAACGTATGGTAGCTAAAATATGATCAAAAAATACTAAAGTAGAAAAGAAATTAAGTCTACAACTATTACTATTTATACACGTCTCTGGTTATAACATTATGATGGTATAAGTGTTTTTAATACCGTTTAACTGTTATGTTACCTATAATTCAGTTTTATTTTAAGAAACATATAGTAATTAAAAATTCAAGAAGAAATTCAAGCTTGTGAAAAGTATAAATATATATTTAAGAAAGAATATTCAAGAAATACCTAAAAAAATTGTGTGGATTACTAATAAAATCATAACTGATAAAGATTTCCCTTTTAATTTTCTTCACAATAGAGAACTATGTACAAAGAGACACTAATAAAGAAAATGGCGAAATATACTCGTATCAAGTTTGACCAAAAACTTGCCAAGTAAGATTGGTGAATGGAGAAGTGATTTTGTACTTGGTATTGCTTTATTTCAGCAATTTAGTTAACTCAACGATTTGTTATTCGTCACAGATATCTTGTTTTGGAATTTTTAACATATGTTTTTGGTAGGGTTTAAAAACATTTTCAGGCAAGTTTTTAAAATAATTATGATATAATTATGATTATAATAAACTCTTTCAGCTGTCTGAATGAAGACAATATTGTAAAACCATTCCCGATAAGCAACTTTTCTCTGCCCGTTCTTTGTGAAACATATTTTTATACACCTTGCCTATAGAGCGCCCTGCATCTATTGCACTCTGTACTAGTATCTCCTTCAGTTTAAATTTGGCTAGGTACAAAGTTTGTTTAATTTTCTCAAAGTTACTCAAATCTTTCATTCCTGAAACTGCAACGTGAATTTGGCCACAAGGAAATAAAGAGAGAGCCGATATCAAATAAAGCGCATATCAAATAACTCGTATGGGTAACGATAAATATTTTCATCCTCGTTGCAAGTCCAGGCACCATTATCACCCCAGTGTTGTATAACATTTATTGATGATTTTTGACCTAATTCGTTTTGTACGCAATATATTTATGCAATCATCCAATCTTATGTGGTGTGGTTTCGTCGTATGCCTAAATGTATACAATTCCTATTGTAGTTAACTTAATAACACTAAGACGGAACAAAAACGAGGCTAGTAATTAAAAATTTACATAGCGTAACATGCAAAATTGCAAACTTCTATTGAAGTTCCGATATCCTTAGCCAAAATTCCAATACCAAACAATTCTAAAATCGCTAACCGCTTGCGGGAAAAAACTTCGTTAGCACGTTTCACATTTCGAATTTTTATTATTACCGCCCACCTAAACAATTTAGAACAAAATATTCTATTGAAATATTCTATTGAAATTTCATAATTATTATGAAATTTCCCATTCTCGATTTGAATATTTTTACGTAAAAATTATACCAAAAGAGTTAAATATAACAAAGGCATTATTTTAATGAGACGTTTTCCGTTCCATCCACCATATAACAGACCTCTTGTGTCCTGAAAATCGCAGGTTATTACAATTAACTAGGTTTTACACTTTCTGTAGACTATAGATATTATATAACCATACATAATAAAAGGCTTATCTAAACTACGTGATATCGAACACGACAGTTTGTAAATACGATCAAGACATACTCTGATAAGCAAACCAATATCGAACTCCTGATCTGTTATCAATTCTTCACTCAAAATAAAAAATATGAATTTATATGCCGCGAGTTCCATGTGTAGACGTGAAAAACATCATACGTATAGAAAAAACATTGAATACCGCGTGTTTAACATGCTGTTTATATAACAATTGATGCTGTTAAAATTACTGACTGTAACGCAGACCCGTTGTATATCATAATATGATATGAATAACGGAAGCGTATCAAGAAGTCTTTCCGCTCTTCACACCGATCTTTGATTCCTCCTTCTGCATCGGTTAATTGGTTTGTACCGAAATTAATATCATTGCTGAGAGATTTTTCAAAAGTTTGTTTTGATTACTTGTAAAGGGTTTATTAGATCGTATTCATCGCATAAAGCTCAAGCTTAGGTTGTTAATAATTTATTTTATTGTGCTGACTCAAAACGTCAGAAAATAATTTTTAATAAACGTGAAGTGATTTTAAAATGATTTATTTCTTCGCTTATTTGTTTATAGGTTTTAATGTAGAAAACTTATAAACTATAAACAGCAACAAGCTGCGAGAAGAATCTGTTCCAGTAAAATGAATCACTTTAGTGGTTAAAATCATTAAAATGAATCACATGAGGAAAGAAAATACTTTTGGTTCAACAACAGATTCCGTAAACTAAAGTGTTAACAAATCTAAGTGACTTGCAAAAATTAACATGCACTCCTAGGCATGAGATGAAGTGAGTACAAAATGATAAGATGATTTTTAGAGTACAATTGACGGAGAATTTTGCTAAAACTTGAACGATTCCGACCAAGCTAATATACAAATAGCATTTCAGAAGCGAACTAGTTAAGTGAATTGATTCTCATAAGTCGCTACCGATTACGTAAGTTACATCAAAATAGAATGAGTTTATGATATGCAAAGTCCATAAAACTGCAGCAAAGGTTATATTTTGTTTATGTTTTTTGATTGTGAAGGAAACGAAATAAAGTGGATTAGTTTCTTTGATGCAGATTTTACAATTTAATGTATTTGACTGGTTCATTGTGAAACTGTAACAAAAAAAATGTAATTGTGTTTATAATGAAAATAAGTACAAAATATAAGCAGTCATAAATATTTTTGTAATAAGGAGTTTAAAAAGTTTTTATTTTCTGAAAATTAATGTTATTTTCATAAAATTTCAATTTAACCACATCCTGAAACAATATCTTTCCAATTATGAAATGGCGTTTATCTAACTAAATTAGTAGAAGTAAACAATAAGCGACTCCTTCCTTTAACATCCACTAATCATGTATATTTTCTTCGCACCTCCTAGCTACATAAACACGATATAAAAATGTATTAATTCCCACGCCGAGGCTGGAGACTAAAACGTCTGCTATGCCTCCATAAACTGAGTCGTGGTCCAATTTAACACCGCACCGCCCCGAGAATACTAACGCGCCGAGTGAAATTTTGTTTTCTATGCTGTGATCTATAAAAAATCATAAAAATAAGAAGCTGTCTACGTGTTAGTAGTTTGTATGAAAATATGCCATGAGATTTTGTTCTTTAAAGAACATTTCGCTCAACACACGGCTCTGCACGAAGTATCAATTTTGTATGTTTACTTCGTTTCAAATATTTAATTTAGAGTCTCTTTTATTGTAGGTTTGATATATAATTTTTTTATAAATAACATATAAATTTATAATAAACATATACATTTTTTTAAAATTTATATGTTTATAAATTTAGATTTTTTAAATTCTCTCCAATTTATAAATTTATGATACTTGTACTTTATATATTATTTAGGATCAAAAGTGGGTAAATATTTCGTTTATGAAAAGATATAATATTTTCATAATATATTGTTTCAAGCATGCCTATAACTAACGTTTATAATTTTGTTATTAACAGAAAAAAAGGGAAAACAATTGATGAAATATGAAAATATTTAATATAAAAAAAGTCAAAAAATAAATCAAAAATAAAAAGTACCATACATTAATACTGCCTCAAGACAAAATGGAATCTCATATACTATTTATTACTATATTGGTTCGCAATAATAATTATAGTAATGATGACATAAGTATAGGACCGTTGAATTAGATGCGTAAGTTGGAGTTTTGTAAATTGGGGAGAATTTATAAAATCAACAATATTCGAACCTTACACACATTTAGTTCTATTAACCAACTTTGCAATATATAGGTGCATTTCTAACATTGTGGTCTTTAATATCTTTGAAAAGATTCCGTGCTTAGATTAAAATCTTTTTGTTATTTTTTCTCATAATATAATCTCAATTAATCATCTTAATTAAAATTATAGGTCTCTAAACGGACTAAACCACTTTTTTTAGGTTACTCTTTAAATGCAATTCGCCCTAAAGTTTCTGATTTCATCTATGAACTAATTGTCAAAAGGTCAAAAATTCTACAAGGAAAGACTTCGTTTTTGTACTCATGTTGGTAACGAGTGATGGGTAATGATGATGTTTATATAAATGAAGAATAATTTTATTAATAATGATTTTAATAATAAAATGTAATGAAATAAATTGTTATTACAATTTTGTAAATTATTATAAAAGATTTATTAGCTGTCAATATTTTTATGATTATGAAAAAATATTTTTTTACAAACACAAATACGTATTTCATGGCAGTTTCTCTTATATTAATTCAGATTATTAAGTCATGTATCGGAATCACTCTCTATGTACTGTCTCATTCGTTTTTTTATCAAAATAGTACCGCGTTTTTGGTACTATCTTATTTACAATTCTGCCAGTTTATGGAACTTAATAGAGCCGTTTACAAATGTCGTCCACGTCATAATATCTTAAAAATGATCTTTTCTTTTCCTTTCTCTTTTCATCAACAAAGATTCGCTAATTAAAGAATTGTTTTCTTTTGTTCCATTTTATTAAAGGGTATTTATATAGCAATTTAATTTTTTTCTAATTATGTTAAGCGGGAAAAATTGCTTACTGAATAATATGTTAGTTTAATGGATTTACAAATTTTAGAATATGTCAGGGAAAATTTCTTTAAAATCAGTTCAATATTCTTAAATGTTACATACTGGCAAACAAAATAATGATATTCACAAATATTAAATATATAGACAAATATATGTAAATAATATTTTATTAATAATTATATAAACAATGCTTTTATGTTGTGTAATTTTAAATTTAATAATCCCATTTACATATTGATTAGAAATGTGTTTGAATAATAAATTTAGTAGTTCGAGAAATAATTTGCGCCCCTTGAATTCGCATTCCTACCATTCATATCATTCGTTGGCCCATTTACTCTTTTTATTTGTATGTTAGTTCTCTACGCCAATTCCAGATCATGAATTACTCTTGTGAAAACTCTAGTGAAATTTAATATTTACATCCGTATATAAAAGGTCGTCCAAACGTAGTAATATTTCTCAATGCCGATAAACTTTTAATTTTTTGGTTTAATTTTGCAATCAATGGAAAATATTGATATCTGCGAAAATAGTTCTACGTCACAAGTTGTTTTCCTGTCCTATTACAAAAATGACAAAATGATTAAAGTAGTCACAATTTTGTTAATAAGAGAAAACAAAAACAAATTGTTTACGCCTACGTAGGAGATACGTGGCTGTCATCTGCAAGGTAAACTTACTGTACGTGTTCTATTTATATGCATTTGTGTGTGTAGCTTATTCTTCTCTCGATAAGTAATGAATAATTAGGTTCTTTCTCATGCATGCGTCAAATATAAGGAAAGTTTGAATTGTGTATAGCTGTGTAGTTGGTTATATAATAAATCGAACGTTTCATCATAGATCGTTTTCTTCCTGTTTGCGAATAGGTTTGTTTTTAAAAAGTAATAATATATATAATACCAATAGAATAATGCTAAATGTGCTGCCGTCTGAAGGTGGAACTACCAATGCTTTTCTTGTGTCTGAGTACTAAAATGATACAATTTTGCTACACTCCTCCCAGTCTGGTACTAAATTGTGTGAGTTAAGAACTAAATAGAAAATTTAATTTCTTCGCCAAAGATTTTGTTATGTTTATTTGATATGTTTAAAGGCTCTATTTTTCTGTATCTTGCATGTGCGGAATTTATTGTTTGACTTTTCTTTATATTTATATTAGAAACATTTTAATTTTGAGCCGACTATTAAGAGGACTTGGAATTTTTCTGTACGCATTGATGATTAACGCTTATGCAAACAGGTTTTCCAGATATATTGTTGAGAAGAAAGTAATTGTTTAAGAAAAATGCTTTCTTTTGCAACCAAATTATTTTTCCACATCATGCTTTTGCAATTACGTTTTTTTAATTTTGTTTTAGGGCATACATAGAGAAATTAAAAAAATCGCTTTTCATTTTATTATCCAAATGTAATAATACTATTATAATAATTACCAAGAGAGCAATAAAATGTGGACCAAAAAGAGTTCTAAAAGAAACATACTTTTCGCATATAGTCTGGTTATTACGATTAATTTACTCATTTCTTTCCCTCGCAACTTGCACGCAAATTGTAAAATGTATTCAATACATTTTTATCGTTTTAGTGTTTTGAAACGAGGAAGTTTTGTAATGTTATCCGCCGGGCCGTATATATATATATATATATATATATATATATATATATATATATATATATATATATATGTATATATGTATAGTCCACACCAATTCGACAAATGGCCGAGAATCGAACCTGCGTCCCCGCGGTGCGTCGCTTCGTCAAAGACCGTTTGCCTTGTAATCAACCCAATATACCACGGCGACGACAATAGACGGCGAGGATATAGGCAATTATGTATAACTAGAAACCTAAACTCTCTACTTCCAACCTACCTTGTGCCTATCCTGAAATAAATGCTGTTATTATTTTCGCAAAATTTTGAACTAGTTTTTCGCTAAATTTAAATCATAGTGTAAATAATTATACAAATAATGTATTGTACGCTGTGAACCTATATAGGAGAAATGGCAACCGTTTCCTCAACACTTGAAAAAAAGATGTAATTTCTATATGAGGTTTCTATATGTACTAACAAGAATGCGTCGGAATGTAGGTCGAAGTTTTTTGTCTTCATTTTTGTTCCCACTGTATTTAATTGATTTTATATCAATGATAAACAAATTACGTTTATTATTTTATTTAAAATAATTCAACTCACATGCTTACGTAAATACTTAGGTAAGAACACTTTTAAATACGAGTAGGACTCCCGCTAGGAAGGTTTCTTTCAATGTAAATTGAAATATGTAAACGTTTAAGAATTTATTGTTTAATGCAAACAAACTTGTGACAAATATTAAAATTATTTTTAGTATAATAATATACTTGTCTACCGACTTAGTAGACGGGCATATATATGTATATATATGCATATATATGCATATATATATATATATATATATATATATATATATATATATATATATATATATATATTGCGAATTTCTTAAAAATACTATTTTATTAACAACAACATTCAACATTACAAATTCATTAATTTATATTAAATTCTCCTCAGTTTATTATCTGGGTACAATACATGAGAGATATTAATGATCAATTACAATTTTGTTTGCTCCATCTATTTCCCAATTCAAGAGTTCCTTAGAAAAATATATGGGACAAGGAACTGAATATTGAATGTGAACTTAAGTTTCGTTCATTATAAAGTTAGAAGCTTTGACAGACAGGCAGTTGGAGGAATGGATTGTCGGACAGACAACGTTGGTACAATAATAGAGTTCTATTTAGATCCTTCGGAAACGAAAATTGAAAACGAAAGGGTAAAACATTTGCATACTAAGAAAATACAAGAATCGGTAATAGGAGTTTCAAGTAAATGAAGATAACTTATAACTTATTACTGCCAAGGTAATGTGATTTTCTCTTATTATTGGTTACTTTTCTTGATGAAAAATAACCTGTACTTGTAGATAAATAGTAATTTTTTTGCATACTCCCTCTCCTCTTGAGTAAGGATCTATTCAGGACATATTACCAGAATGATAAAGATCTATTCTATTTTAAGACATTTTTCCTATTTCAATTGGCTTTCTGTCCTTTTTGCGCCAAATTTGGTAAATGCTTTTGCAAAACAAATGGCTCGTAACTTTAATATTGTAACGTTTTATTTACAAACTCGCCAACAAAACGTAACAAGATTATTACCTTCATCGCATCTAAAGTTTTTCAATGATTTTCATCAAGCTTGTCTTTCTGCCAGTCAGATGTTGAACCATGTTGACCTGAGGTGGATACGTAGTGACGTTCGATTTTGGGGCGTTTCTTTGTTTAACGAAAAAAAAGTATAATAAAAATACTACAAAAATACCAAATTCTCCATGGTATTTCTGCGCGTCAGAAGTTAAAAAAAATAATGATTTGAAACTGTGTTTGGGGAAAATAACTGAGGAAAATATTCAGATGTTTTAGGGAATTCGTCCTGTAGAATACATAAACAATTTTATACTTTCCGTTGCTTATAATGGATGAGTTTAATTTAAAATCTTGCGATAAATATTTGAACTATAAGGTTATACTATTAGAGTGACGATATATATTGAGGTATTTCTTAAATTTTCCTTGTAATGTATTAAAGCAATAAACAATTGAAACAGTGAACCCCCATAATTTCATTATGTCCGTCTGTTCATCCATCCATACGTCTCTATCAGTTGCTATATTTTAGATCTATATTATGAAATTTTCTGATTCATATGGGGATATCAATTAATGTACAGTAAAATAGTAAAAAATAATTTTAATATCTTGAACTTTTTTTTAAACATCCCATTAATGCCATTGGACGGTTTTCTTAAAATGAAGTTAAAAAATGTTTACCATTTTTAATTTTTAAATACCGTTTTCTAGATATTGTTCTTTACACATCAAATATATCTTTTAACACCAAGAACCAAGGCTCAGCGTCTATACATATTAAAGACGTTTGTGAAATGTTTTCACATTACTTCGGTTCTGTCTTTGAAAAGTAAACCGATTGTAGCAATTATGACTAAAATTTTCTCCTTTATTGCAACTATTTTAGTGATATTTAAATTCGAAGGCAATCCATTACAATGAAAATTACCGGTATTTATTGCAACGAAGGTGTTGAACCCGATGGGACCTGTTGTAAACCCGTCCCCACTCCGACTGAAAATTTTCATAACAAATTTTAAGGACGAAAAAAGAAATTTAATAAAAATAATTAATAATTTAATCCCGGCTCAAAAAATATCAATCAGTATACTTTAAAGTAAGGAAGAAAAAATAAAGCTAAATGAAGTTATAGCCGTAATGGCCAGGTTCATACTTTGGTATTAGGTATTTATATATTTACTAAAACAGAAAACTTGCTATTGAAAATTAAATATTTCAAGTTTTTATTTTTAACTAAAAAGAGTTGGAGCTCCCCACGTGTATGACTATTTTAAAAAATGGGAAAATCTCATATTTTTAAAATTAAACAAACTTGATAGCCTTTTTAGTTTCAATATTTTTATAGGTGAAATAAAGTTATCAAATGTAAAGTATGCATTTATTTAGATCAAACTTTAATAATAAATATGAGGATTATGTAAAAATACTTTCCTTTCACATTATCGTTTTCTTAGGATACTCTCTATGGGCTTCGGAATAAAAATATTTTCAGTTACAAACCGAGCAGTATTTTTCTATTTGAAGAGAAATATGTTTTAAATTTTGCAAGCCTACAATAAATAATTGAAAAATGTTGATTGATTTCTAACATAAATGTACACTAATGTATTTTTCTTATTATAGTCTTTGTATCTGTTATAGTAGATTGGAATATAAAGGAATTATTTCATAGTTAATTGCTCAAGAGCTTTCTTTGCTACTACTTGTTTACACTTTAACTTATATTTGATATGTAAATTTATTTAAATTCGTAAACCTATTTTACCGATTTAACATATAACTAGAATTGCTGGTCGATATTCTAAATAAGTGCTACTTCTTCTCTTTTTGTTCTTCTATTTATTATTTTTTATTTTTGCCACTATAATTTAGTTCTCATAACAGGAGTATGCACCGATGAAGAAGGAGGCACAAGTTAGTTATCAATACAAAACAAAAAAATTAAAAGTATAAAGAACCGCGCAATTAAAAAAAATCATAAAACCATAAATATATATATATATATATATATATATATATATATATATATATATATTATTAAAAAGGCAAAGTTTAATAAAAGACATCATTTCCAGACAGAGGATTCCGATGTTGCTATCCTATGATAGAACAATAGTAAATTGTTCCCAGTTATTAACATTTAAAACGATCCAGACAAGTGAACAAATATAGATATTACAGTTATTGTTGAAAGAAAAAAATATAATTTCAACCTTTGCATATCGTGAGAACATAGTGACTATTCTACGGACATACTGTCTATCTTACGAGTCTATTAAGCTGAAAATATTCTTTATTAATTGCCTTTGGCAAAAAATATCAAATTATTTACTTTCACCAACTTTACGTTGGGGCCCCGCTTTAGACTCGATAAAAATGTATGCACTTTTATTACTTATTTTCTAAGATTACTGTAAATCATTATCAGTTTCGAATACACGTGTACCTCCCAAGAACACACCCCGAACATACATAGTGTAATAAGTTTTACCATAACAATTGAGTCGCAGTTACATTGTACTTTTAACTTAGTTGACTTATTCAGGTAATAGAAAGAAATTTTCAGAGAATTCTCCCCACGTAACAATAATATTGATTTTGCTTCAAATCAATCAAATGATGAAAGAATGAGAAAAAAAATTAAAAAGGCATCCGATGTTCGCGTTAGGAGTGAGGAATCTCCTGGAAAAACCCGGAACATTCTAAAACTAGAAAAATTCGGCTTTCATTTAGGGTTGCTGTCAAAATTAGGTTTGAGATTAGTCGAGCGCCTGGGAAAGTGTTTTATTATATAGTTAGCGCTTATGTTAGCGATTTAAGTGATGTATGGAATTTTGAAAGAAAAATATGTGGAAGAATTTATGCTGTCAAAATGTCGTGCGAATAACAATTTGTTAAGTATTTCCTGATGATAATTAAAACTCTGTATATAACGAGTAATTACCAAATGTTTCTTTGTTCGTGCTCTAGTTACCTTTATCCCATTTCTGTAATATTCCGGATTAAAGTTAAAATACGGAGAAAAGAAGATATTGGTTGTATTTATTTTAATTAATATTTATTTAAGGATAATGTTTTAAAATTTATTTAAAAACGGATAATAAATAATAGTATTTTAGTTCTGACATCTTCCTAAAAAATTTTAAAAAAAATTATATTGATACAGTATAAATATAATTTTTTTTTACCAGTTTTTAAAATTTTATTAATTTTCATATGCATGTCAGCAGAGCTTTAAAAATTTATGTTCCCTCCGGTAAAACATCACCTTTTTTTAGGATTTTTGTAGGTTTCGTAGGGTAATATAATAGTAATTTATCTGTATAAATGCCAGTTAAAAATGATAAACTTAATCTTATTATAATATAAAGTACGAAAAAATGATTATAATATACATGTTTCTTTTTTATTTTCAAATGAAAATTTAGTTTTTTTTTGCCTCCAAAAATTGTGGAATATTTTCATATATTATCTCGAATATATAGCAAAGTGTAATATTACTCTTAATAATACTCTTTCCCCGTACGTTTGTAAATTTTCTGATCCTCCCTTTTATCTATCCCCAGATGCACGAACATAAATATGAGAAAGGGCATGAACCCTATTGCGTTCAGGTTCGCGGCACAAAGCTCGCGCAGTGCCGTCATAAAATGAGTAATGGGCCAATTTAACTCATTCTCAATACCCCTCTTCTATGAAACAATAACAACCAACCTTGTGAGAAAAGTAAGGGAGCGAGGTGTGGGAGGAACTTTACCTGCATTGAAAATGCTAATACATTATTGGGTTACTGCCGATCAAATATGGTCACTATTAAAAACTTATGAATTAAACTAATGAAAAAATATGTCGGTTTGAACTAGGTGGAATAGATTATATGTGGGGCATTTATTATCTCGGCATGAAAGAATGTGAAATAATTCGGACTTTTGAATGATTCCACAGAACGATAGAATTATTGCCCTACAGGTAAAACTCCTATAAAATGTTTTCAAAGCTGCACTGTCCCCAAAAGTAAAATACAAGTCATTACTGCAAAAATTCATAAAACACTTTTCCAAGTTGCTTATGACAAAAGTAATAAATTTTATGTTTGGAATTATGTTTGATGAACTATTGTAATAATAAAACATGTTTCTTATGAAAACTGTTTTATTATTATAGTATTTCATCAACCACGTTAGAGAATTACCTAACTATTTTTTTAATATCTTTAGTTTTCATAGTTGTTAGAACCAAGAAACTTTTTAGGCGGCCATAGCGAAACAAAGAACATTTATATTTTTGCCATCTCCATCATTTACTCATAATGTCAGAGAATTTCAAATTTTAGATCTATATGATTGAAATTAAAAGTAGACGAGTAATATGTACAACATATTTAAAAAAATTCTTAAAGTAATGCACATGTAAAATGGAGACGAACCTCTTTTTTCCCACCTGCCGTCGAGAGAAATATTACGGATATTATTTAACGTAATATTCAGGGTCAATTACTATTTTTCTTTTCAAAATTCTCTCTTCTCAATACTGAGCTTCAATATGACTGGAATGTATTCCATTTCCTTCTAGTTTATTAACTATATATTCAAAACTTTCAAAGAGATTTTTCGTGAGACACCCGGAGGCACGAAGTTACTTTCGCTATATATATATATATATATACATAAATATATATATATATATATATATATATATATATATATATATATATATATATATATATTTAAAATTAATGAATATGCTAAAACTTTATTGTAATTTATTAATTTTAAGTATTTATTAAATGATGAGGGTAATAATTTATAATTTACAATGCAAATAAACTCACCGAATCGGTATGAGTCAAAGTTTTATACTGCAGCATAACTGCTTGTCGAAATGTTACACTTTTTTCAGGCTAGCTTTCATAAGCCAAGTGTGTAACAGTCCATAAGGAAATTCGTTCCAAAAGTTGTAGATACTAGCATTTGATATGAATTTTTAAATGAATTTATGTCAGTTATCTGGCATCAACAATTTCGAGATATAAAGACTACCATGGAATATTATTTTGTATATATACGTAGGCAAGGGCGGATACAGAATTTTTTTCTCGTATTATTAATGCAAAAATTACATATCTTTCATGTTTCCTGCTGAATGTATCCAACACTTTATCAGCGTTCATCGACGATGTCTATGTCTTATTGAATATGCATTAAAACTAGTCCATTCAAATGATCTTCTGTCATCCTGCTATGAAGGTATGTTTTGAGTCGTCGTAAAGTGGAGAAAGATCGCTCCGCAGTGCTAGTTGTTACATGAAATATACATAACAACTAGCGTGACCCGTGCAAAGTCTTTGCATTATTTATTCCATTATGAAGCTCAGATGACAGATCAAACAAATATTTTACTAAAATTGACATATAGAGGCGCAAGTATCAAAAGCATTGAGCTAAAGCGCCACTTTATTTATACGTGAGTGGATTTGAAATTAAACAAAAATTTTACCGATCGTCAATCATATTGACGTTGAGCCGTTAGATGGCAGCATTGCTGTTTTGTGAATATAATTTTAATAATTAATTAATTTGCAAAAACAATAGCAATAATAAATTTTTTAGTTGCGGATGCCGGTAGAGCAAGCAATTATCTATAAAATGATATATAATTTATGTGGATTAGTTGTGAGGTTTTTTCTAAAAAGGGAGTGTAACATCTTAACCTTAGCGTGTTAATATATATGAATATATAATTTATATGTATTAGTTGTGAGGTTTTTTCTAAAAAGGGAGTGTAACATCTTAACCTTAGGGTATTAATATATATGATGATTCATAAAGTTCCTTATGTTTGGAAGCACCGCTGCTTTTTTCTAAACTTTTGCTGGAGATTATAGCAAATTTTCTCTCATCGCTTACCAAATTACTAGTTCGCCTTCAAAGATAAAAAGGAGAAAGTTTATCTTTATATAATTCAGCACCTTGTGTGACATTCTCTCTCTCTTATCAAAAAAACTTCCCAAACGCAACCGCTTAAATATCACGTTACTTTTTGATGCTGCCTGTAGTCATGTCGTTAAGCTACATAGCCTAAAGTATTTCAACTTCGATGGCTTGTAATGACTGAGATAAAGAGAGAGTGATTCGTGAAATATCAGCGAGGATGACCAAGCTTACAAGGAATTCCCTCGAGATTATAGCTTGCAGCAGCAAAAACGCATTTGTAGCACGTTTATCTCCTCTATCGACCATTTTATGCAAAATTACAGAAAGACACCGCAAAATATTTAAAAATTTTAGAAATGCTTCATGTCTTCTACCAATCTCATCTCACATATATCCTAAGCATGTTTTATTTTTCCTTGGCCAAATTAGCATATCTTCTAGGAGGATATGAATTTGTCCACGTGACTCGCGGAAAAAGGTTGCAACGGTTGAAATAAACTCCGCAGCATTTTCTATGTTAGAGATGATTCAGATTAGGGATGATAAAAAGCTAAATGCTGAATATTGGACACAAATGTCTGAACTGCCTTTACTTTACCACTCATATTGCCGTCTCCATCCTGTACTTGATTTCAGCAAAACGTAATGTCTAAGTTCAAGCTTTCCAACACCTCCAAAATATGATGGGCAATATTTTCACCAGTAAGATAAACTTACAAAAGTCTTCCTGTATTTCAATAAACTTACAAGTCTTCCTGTATTTCATTCGTATCAATATCGAAATAGCGAATAAAAATGGATAGTTGCTCACTAACAGAAACATCCTTCTCATATCCTGGTCTCATATGCTATAATAGTAAAATATTTGTTTTTTTTAGTTTTGTTTCTGTTTTGTATACAATTAATTTCCCACAGCATTCGATCAAATTATTTTGTATCGACTTGCTAATGTAAGAAGCATTTTTAACACAATCTCTAACGTGATCACGCAGTGTCGTCCCCAACGTCGTTTCGGAATTTCTATAGCGCTCTAAAATTACGTCCTTGAAGAGAACTTTCCGATTCTGAATAACAGCTCTACATTGTTCCTTCCCGATTCATGTCGTCCAAAAATAACACACATCTTTTACAATTCGCCACCAGTAATTTACTGTGTGCTAATAAAATACTTAGTCCGTCTGGTCTGTTTCAGTCTTATCATTTAACAAATAATAATGTTATATATTGGTTGGGAATTTTAAGAAACATTTATTTTGCTTAAATTTTATTTTCCATAATCCTAACTTTAGTAGTCTCGGCGATGGAGGATAGAGGTGGAATATTTTTGTTTTATATTTTCTGCAAGATGTCTAAACTATCCTATATAAGATACATTTTGAAGCTCATATTTTGTGTTAATAAATATGAACGCCCTTTTTCGCCCACACAATCGAAAGAAGAATTTTTTTACTGAATTTGTTACCTTCAAAATATTCAGACAAATAGTTTTTTAGTTTCTCACTGCGGCGAAGTGTGTATGCTGGGTCAATAAATTCCATTGTTATGTTGATTTTATCCTTTATTCGTCAAATTTTTTGTACAAAAAGAGTGACGACAGACAAATATATGCACGCGTGAGGGAACGTAATCCTGTAAAAATTGAATTGAAAAATTAAAATTATTAAACTTAAACTAGAATTAAATTGCATTCCGATATAAGTGTTTTTCTTTTCTAACAATGGTCTTAAATATTATTTGTTATTTTATCCGTTTGTATTTGACTAATCGCTTCTAAAATATCAAATCTAGATATTGCACACGACAGCGCATATATTTGTTTATATTCCATATTAATACTTATGACTTTACGCCATCCCTCACTCTATCTAATTTTCAACCATTTTTTATCTTTCTATCTTTATTCATATATTGTTTTTAGATACGAATGAATAGATGTCCGGTCGTTTGTAAGTCTTCAAGTATAGTGCGCTTTTAATAATGTCTGATGTTCATTTGAAACGATCCAAATAATTTTTTACCTATTTTCTTTAACATACTTTTTTCACGGTATCTTACTTTCTTATCATTTACATTCTTGTCCGATATTCATATTGTCTGTTATGCTACTCGAAATATTTTCATACAATTTCATTCCAGATCTCCATTCCATTATATTTATTTCACTTCTATAGTCATTACGTATAATCTTTATTCAATATTTCATTTTGTAGCACCCCATTTATAATGCGCGTTCCTATTATTACAGACCGCATATATTCATCGTCCCACTGCCATAGTAAAAAAAGTCAAAATTCATAAACTCTTAACCGTTGTACTTATTTCTAATTTTGTTCACAATTTATTGTTTTTTTCATTTCTTTAAAAAGTATTTCCAAATAGTTATGGTTGCGGGTCTCAAGCAGAGATTTGCAAATACCACTTTTTTACAATTTTATTCTAATAACTTACCGCACATAGGTACGATGAATATTTTAATTTATGTTTAATGAAACGTACCTCGTGCCCAGGTACGTCAGATAGTAAATTTGCCGTAATATTCCTATTTCTTGTAAATTTGTGATTTTAATCTATTTCCGCATAGGAACGTTTTATTTAAAAAAAAAATTTACCAAAATAATTGGAATAAAACAGTGATTTTATCTCTTAAAAATATATAAGGCAAAATTATTTCTATAAGCTTTACTATTTTTACTGCTATATACTAACATACGGTTATTATTATAATACGGTATTTAGGAACATAAAATTTAGTATAATATAGCAAAACATTTTTTTCAGCTATTAATTAAGCGCTATATTACTAACAGAATAAAAGTATTCTTAGATCAAGAAGCGATGAAAGTTATAACAAACTTAATAAAAATAGTAGCATGAGTTAGAAACCTTTCGTTCTTGGTCCTAGAAAATGTGATGCAGAACTTTAAGGAAAGAATATCGTCAATAGACTCCATTCACGTAAGTATTGATACAATTTACAATAAAAAATATCCAACTTATTTTAAAATCAGATTCATTCATTTGTCTATTCACGGTTTGGGGCATCGCTTTGGAAACTTGCTCTTCTCTCTCCAAATTTCAAAAATGTTTAATCATATCAATTCTGATACCTGGGACCTGCTCTCTCCATATGTCTTAAAAGAGTGACTGAAATATCCCTGTCACACATTCCTCTATTCCCATAGCTACATAATTCCATCTTGCTCCTTTTACTAATCTATGTAAATTTGTGTATTTTTTAAAAATAATTATTGTATTGAAATTTTAATATTACTAATTGTTTTGCTTAACTGGATGTAATTCAAAATTGCATATTTTATAATTTTGTCGATTCATCAAAACCTTTTATGTGCTTACCCATAAATGAATTGTTAAATTTAGTTATTGTGGTTGATTGAAATAAATCAATCACGCACCCGTCAATTGTGTTTTTATATACATGTACAACACTAATTGAAAAAAAAATGTAAATTTTTAAATGTTTCCTTTATCAGGTGCACATACTCGATGTAAAATTAGAAATATTGACCAAACATAAGTTATACATCCATCCAGGTATAAATTAAACATGAAACGAAACAAGTTAAGTTGATGTGATATGGATTGACTCAATTGAATGTAAAATAATCATCTGCGCATCGGCATCGACAAAGAATAACGTCTCATTAAGGACAAAGAAAACGTGAACATGACTCTGCATGTTAGAAGGTTCTTTGTGAAATTAAGATTTTATGAAGAAGTCTGAAATAAATCAATACAAAATTAAAGTAAGGAATCAAATTTTATCGACGTAATTATGAAGTTGTTCACAAATTTCATTACTTCATTTTACCTTTAACCAAAATATAGAAATAGAAAACGAGAATAAAATCCTCCACATATTTGATAAAAAAATAAATTGTTTATTATAAATCCTGCATTTTGTTTTAGGTAAAGTTTTTTGTTAACAGGCGTAGAAAATGAAAAGTGAAGGTAACATGCATGGCAAATAAATGCTGAACTTGTCATAGACGCCAAATGTTTGTTATTCAAGGTTAGAAGTTTTTTTTTGGAAAGGGACTATGAAGTTAAGTATAATTATCATAACTACGAGTACAGGGAAGCTTCAACAATAAGTTAAAAGTTAAGTTAGGTTAGGTTAACAATGACTCTTTCATTAAACTATTTCAATCTAAATCCATACTTTAAGAAGGTAGTATTGTAAATACTTAGAGGTGACCATTTGTGACATATTAAAAACCAAACTTTTGAGTAATCCATTAAAGTACTTTGCTTGTTGTTGTCGTCATTTTTATAAATGGAGGCAATTTGAAAATAGTGTTTATTATGTTACAATGAATTTAACATGAGAACATTTTCATTCTATGATTTTTTAAGACTTTCTTCGTGATCTCAATCAAACATAATGTTCCGGTCTACTTTAGTTATTATTTTACCATAGAGCCCATCCTACTCTACTGTTTACAGTTGGCTTAACGAGTTCAAGTGCAGATGTTCCAATCTCAGTGATGATATACGTGAGGGACATCTCTCATCAGTGATAACTTAAGATGATATCAATACTGTGTCGCTCACGATAAAGAATAATAAAAAAAGTAAACTTTCAGCCTATTTGGGCAGGTTTTAGCATTGATATGAGTAAATTAAAGAAAATTAAACATGAACATTTATGTGTCAGGAAGTTTTCTATTAGGTACCCCATGATTTAAGTGAAACTTAGAAATATCGTTTCATTGACTGAGTTAGAAAAAATTAATGGATGTAACTCAAATACTTCATTCGACATTATCATTGGCGATGAAAACTCGATATGCTATTATGATCTCAAAACAAATAGGCAGTCTAATAGAGCGTTGGTATTTTTGCCCACAAAAGGAAAATTGTCTACAAAGGTGAAAAAATAACTGAACGCTGAAGAAAAGATGGTCGTCTAAGTCGTTAGATAGATGGGTTTACTGCGCAACGTTTGTTCTCGAAAATAATAGTTACTGCAGACTGATCTACATCTATGAACCTACAATTGTTTTGGAAAAAAATTCAAGAAAGTGCCCTCGCAACGCAATCCTCTTCTATTATGACTACCCCTCTATTAGATGAGTGACTGTATATTATAGGTCAGTTGCTGTATAATTCCGACGCCTTTTAATATCGTCGTGTCCGTCTAGCTGTCCGCATGTCACAGCCATTTACTATAAATATGTAATTGGGATTGAAGCTATTTTCTGTGAATCAAAAAATTAAATTTTTTAACTGACGTGTGTAAAATTCTAAAAAAAAGTAAATGTATTAGAACTTAAAATATACTTTCAATGTAAATTGGTTTGAATAAGATATGTTATATAGTTTCTTCTAAGAACTTTACTTTTAATAGTGTCTTTGGAAAATACGAAATTATAAGTTTAATATTGTTCGGTGCTACGGAACCCATTGTGCGCAAACCGGCTCGCACTTGGCCGGTTTTATCCTTAAAACTTTCATTATTACCTTTTGAGATGAGATCCGAGTTTAGAATCACAAATGTAAAACAGTTAGCGGCAAGCTTACAGTATATAACGACCGTTTCTTCTGACAAAATTCCTAATTAATACCTGGATCATCTTGAATTTATAAACCTAATTATTTCCAATATCTTTCTAAGGAAGGCTAATTATAAAAACAATTTTCCTCTCAGTTTAGGATTCTGTAATAATCACAATTGTTTTCTATGTCTCTAGTTCTTGAACTAATGAAATGTGAAGTGCTCAAATGTATGGTACAATTAGCACTTTGTTAGTGGTTTTCAGTTTTAAATTGTTTGATAGATGTA
Organism: Druceiella hillmani; assembly: GCA_039881145.1. Lineage (NCBI taxonomy): Eukaryota > Metazoa > Arthropoda > Insecta > Lepidoptera > Hepialidae > Druceiella > Druceiella hillmani. The sequence continues at coordinate 3,050,829 of JAYKKI010000116.1, read as the reverse complement.
TTATGATTTGGTTATATTAATGGGAAAGCATTCATTTTATATTTTAATACTTTTTATACTACATACGCACGTCGTCTAAAACACTTCTAAGTTGTAGTCATAGATATGGTATGGGTTACAATTAGAATTTAGAAAAACACGGCCAAATGCGAGTAGAGTTCGCATCCTGAAGGTTCCCTACTACTATTTCATGTTACAGTACAGCTTAGTAAGTAGGTATATTAAGATATAGGCACAATAAAGATGAAAATTGAATAATCACAACAATTTAATTTTACCAAATTTCTGGAATTCTCCCACACATAGAATTGTAAATTAATGATTAACGATGTTTTTTTTTTATTTATCCTTGACGTTTGCAAGAAAATATATCTTATTGGACAGACAGACTGAAAACAAAGTGAAATTTCGAGTGTCCCGTTTTCTCATTTTGGTGCCCTAAATTTAAAGATTTCGGCAATTGAGACTTTTGGTATAACAAAAAAAATCCTGTTTTACAAAACAGTCGATTTTGTATAAAATACAAATGGAAGAATAAAAGTTATCGTTATATATAGAAACAAAGTGAGATTGGGATATGACATTTTTAAGTTTTATTTTACAAGCACTTTTCGACTTTATATGTTCTCTAGTTTTTTGTTACCACGTTCTCATTACCTCGCTTTCTTTTCTATTTGTTTTTCCAGTTAAAATTTTGCAAACAGTTTTAAACCAGCTTCATGTTGGGCTATATAAATTTGCTATTGATGATGGAGGCATGGTTTAATCCGCTTCTAAAATAATTTATAATTAAACAGAGCTCAGAACTGGATGACAATGCAATATTAACTCACTTTCTAGTCTGTCTATTTGTTTCTCGGTTCGGCATAAAAATTATATGATTTTAAAGAATTTCATGCGTTTTACTATAAATGTTACTAAGTCTAGTGAAATAACTACTTAATTTAGTAAAAATATACGGACTATTAATATATATAGGATGTAATGTATCCGAAATAAAGAGCTTTTTATTATTATATTTATTAAGTTATTTACTAAAAAGTAAATAATAATTATTTACATAAAAAAATTAAAACAATTTTTCCTTGATAAAGATTCGTAAAACGATACAGATTTATAATACTAAGAGATACGAGTGTATCGCTCAGTATAAAAGACCAAAAAGGGGTTCATCGTATCGCGTTCTGTTCCCTGAATGAGGCCGTGCGGCACCCGATATGCGTTAACTGCAGGACGCTTAATTTTTGCCTTGCATTTACTGCACAACGCTTAATTTTTGCCTTGCATTTACTGCAGGATGCTTAATTTTTGCCTTGTATTTACTACAGGACGCTTAATTTTTACTTTAACGTTGAAAATGTACATTTCAAGTATGGGATAAGATATGAATAATTTTTATTGATTCTAATCAGCTTCCAATAAATTCCTCACTATATTTTTATACCAAGTTTACGATTAAGTGTAACAACAAAATAAGTCGAGGACAAGATGTAATTTGGAAACAAAAAGCCTAAGACCTTTATGGCTTGTTTTTCCAATAATGAAATTTGATCGCAGACTATCTGTGTTTGAAATTGTGTGGTATTAAACTATTTTTTCTCTTTAAGATTAAACTCCTTCTCTAGTAATCTTTGTCCTTTAAACTTAATATCTTCAAATCTTATATTTGAATGCAATTGCATATTGATAAATGTCATTCATTTTGGTAGAATATTCTGAGCATTCTTGTCCTATCTTCTCTATGCATTCTGTTCCCTCGCTTACTCCAACTATTTATTCTTATTTTATACTTGTAGTAGAGTCAGCGGGCTTCTTTGTGTAAGTACTTTATTACGATTTAATGTTAGTACAAGGCCAAATAATAACAAATGACTGATCTGATAAGTTATACCCGGAGCTATAAATCACGTGAAGAGCTTAAACAAAAGAGAAGGGGGGGATGTCAATAGGGTATATCCTGAAATTTTGACAAATGAAAATTAACTATGTCATGCCAATTTGTATCTGTTTTCTCAATACAATAGCACTCCATCCCGCAGAAAGAGAATTATGCAAATACCTCTTGAAAGAAGCGACTACCTTCATATACCCCGAACCATATTTATGGATACTCACCCATTCTGACACTCTTGCTTTATTTAGTTATTGTATTTCACATTCATTATAATTTTTATAAAGCTAGTTTAAATTTTCATAAGACGATATACATGTTTCAATTTTATTACGAAACTTTTTCAAAACAATTTTAGCTAGTTATGATATTCATATGTATCCAAGAAGCTAGTTTTCAAAGCAGCCTCCTATATACAAGACAGAGTGAGGTAATGAGCGATTCATGATCAGTCGATTGCGGAAAAGCTATATAATATGGAAATCGTAATCCAAGGAAACATTGGACTTATCTCCGTTTCCACAGATTGATTTAAATCAAATTTTGCAAGAACACACCTGCAAAATTTTGTTCATGTGGAGATTTTAATTAATAAGTAGCAAGACATTAAAAAATAACGTATCTTCATTTATAAATTTTCAACGACATTTTTTGTGCATACCATTAATTAGGGTGTCACTGTGTACCTCTTTACAATTTTTCAATCACAGGTTTTAAAAATTTCAACACTACTATATAGTTTAATATGAGTACATTCAACACCCCGCGGAGTTTCTCAACAGGTTATTGTTTATGCATTTAGTCATTACTACTCATTTCTTCCTTCCTATCGTAAAATAAATATCAAATATGCTATATATTTTTGGAATTCTTTAAAGGAAGCTCTCAACGATATTGAATAATGGGCAAGATTTGCCTATATCTTTTTTTATTAAAGATATTAATATTAGGGGTGCTATTTTAAAGTATCTCATGTATTAAAATTGTTTGAACTGTTTCGTCATTACAAAGACATAAAGAAACTCACATAATGCGGTGGTATGAAAATAAAGAAACAACATAAAATGAAATTAATTAAAAATAACTTAAATTCTGTAAAATTTAAATTACTTAATGGGACCCTGGAAGAGTATAGCTTTAAGTTCGACGTCAAAAAATGTATTATACTAGCAAAAGTACAAAATATAAGATAAATGGTTACAGAAAACTGAACGTATACAGTATTTGTTTTGGTGCTTAAATAGTGGATCGGAAGTCAGTTAAGTGAAAATACATTATTCTTTAAACTAAGAATGAGGTTAAATTTAAGGTTAATATCTGCGAAACACATTACAACGCCATTAGCAATGTGGTAATTGCGGTGTATTTATTTCCATTTTACAAAATTGTTAATAAAATATTAATTAACATTCGATTGGAATTCATAACGATATAAAGGATGCTACCTAATATAAAAAAGGCTTTATAACACATACCTGAAAATTTATTGAAATATTAGAGAAACTGTATAATAAATAATAAAACTATAAAATTACGTGCTCTAAATTTAAAATCTTAGAAAAGAACTGAATAATATGTTACCGAGCTACTCTCTGAATGGCTTAAGCACTACGCCCTAACAAGTTGGCTATATAATATTTTTATTATGTTCAACTGTTAGCGAAAAAATGAGCAAGTGAATAAATAAATTTGTATGTTTAGTCATTCAACATTTTACCAGGTTTATTTTTCAACGGTTATAGTTACGAAATAAACTTGGTTCCTTGTATTTGTTACGTTTGCTTTAAATATTCTTGAAAAAAAAAACTACTTAAAATGAAAAAATATTTTTTCTTACCACACAATAACACAATATTTAGAAAATATATTATTAAATATTATAACCGTGATTAAAAATTGCTGAAAATAATCATTTCTAGCACACACTGCATACTGCAACACGTTTTGAGTCTTATCGTTAAAACGGTATTAAAATATATTATGAAAAAATTCAAAAAAAAAAAAAGATAGTCGATATCATATGTTTATTTATTTTTAGATTCACTATCGTCTTAATACATCGTACCCTCATACGATTTTATATCCTTCAGGCAAATTATGTGTATGCACTTTGATTTATTCGTGTTATATATATATTTACTTTTGGTAAATAATAGAAATAGTGCATTTTTCCATCGAGAACTTTTTATGTTGTATTTAGTTTAAAATGCTGCATTAGAAAGTGTTCCAGTTAATTAGTTATCATACAAAATTAATTAAATGAAATTTATTAATTACGCTATAACATTTCATACACAAATGTCTTTTGTTAGAACTGAATATTTCTTAAGAATTAACACTTGAAGTAAATTTTTTTGAATGTTTTCTTATCAAAATCTGTTTAGGTAATTATGAACAAAAATATAATAACATATTTTTATTTAACACTATAGTGTATTGTCAGTCAGATAACAATGAAAGAAATATCAATTATCACTTTTTCATTTTTAAAACAGATGTGTTAAATAAAAACAAAGAAAAATATTTTTTTTTTGTTTTCCTCCTTATCCATATCGTATCGAAATACGGAGCTGGAGCACATGTAAATCGTGTTCGTGTATCAATACGATATTACACTATAAATTATCATATAGGTTCCCATTCAGAAAACCATTTCGCTGTTTATCCTGCTTGCAGGAAAAAAGTAAACAACGCCGAAAAGGCATCACGATATACAAGAAAGCATAAACGAATATAATCTTGTGCAAATGTCATGACCTTTTCTTGTAGGATTTATTCCCTTACTGAGGTAATATATACACGTTAACTGGCGTCAGGGTTTTTACTTTCTTTTGATCTCATTGCTCAGTCCCTATTTAATAAAGTTTTCTATACATATATATTATGATATATGTATATATATATATATATATATATATATATATATATATATATATATATATACATATATATATATATATATATATATATATATATATATATATATACATAAAATAAATAAAACTCGTGCAAATAACTGCTTTGCCATAACATGCGCTCGACAGATAACTGCTCTGGAAGACGTTGCTAACAGTTAAAGTTCTTAGAGTTCACCGCAATTATTCCTAAAATCTACGAAACCGCGGTCGATCCTCGAACGTCTAGTTCAAAGAAGCGAACCAAAGTTAAGAGTTTCTGTAACATTTTGTTATACTTGTTAAAATCCTAAGAGGTAAAATACTAATGAAAAAATTACGACATAACGATGTTATTTGTATTTAACTGAAATTTTTATTCACAGTCTATTAAACAAATCGTGGCACGCCACGTGTTAAATCGTCAATCGCCACGTTTTAATCGTGTCGATATTTTTTTTTACACTTAAAAGAATATATTACTTTTTAATTTTTTATGATGTGATATAAAGAAATACGCAGTAAATTTACAATTTTCTTTCTGCATTGTCGGTAATTTTATCACAGGTTTAAGCCAATATGAAGGGCTGCAATTGTTTCGTATTTATTAAGTATGAACAGTTGATTAAAGATCAGTACTTACAAACATTGTCGAAGAGATGGTAAAGATAGATACAACCCCACCAACGATATTAATGTAAACAATTAGGCAAGTTCCCTTCAGATTGTCATTTTTTGAATAGATAAGTATTCATACCATCGTTAGTTCTAATTATGGTTGATTTTTCATTTAATTACGCGTTGCCTTTTTTAGGTAATATCGCGTAGATAATTTTAGTATCAAAAAAATCAAGTGAATTAAATAAGTTGTTAAGTAATTTTTTTTAGTATTAAGTATTTTTCGGATAGGTATGTCGGTAACAATTCATAAATCTATTTATGACATATTGAGACGAAAAAGACTTTACTCGATATCCTGATTGTTTTACACTAGGTAACAAATACGTGCTGTTGGTAAAAGTAACAAGGAATAGCTTGTTTAAAAAGTGTACAATGAGCGTGGAACAAGTTTTATTTTTAATAACTTGCCTTCTCATTGCCATGCTTTCAGGCTATGAGGCGTGAAGTTTACCACAAAGTTTAAGAAGCCTATATAAGAAAGAAATTACATAGATGTTTAATGAATATATATTTCTGATACGAAACTAGAGTAGAGTTACACCCCGATATTAATTCACTGGTCTTTTTGGCACAGATTTTAAATGTTCGTTAACCGCGCCGCCTTAGTTTCTCATTATCCTCTGATTTAAATTTAAACTGTTTTATTGGCATATAAGCAGCTTACACCGTAACTCCGTATCTCTCGGACCGTAACTCCCTTAATATTCATCACCTTTATTTAACATTTGCGAGTAAGATAATATTTGTTTTAAATTTTTTTTCAATGTAGCTTTAGAAGAGAGTTGTGTACCTGCGTTGTTGGGTAATGGTGTATTATATCCAGATATTGTGGTGCCCAACAAGATATGTCATTAATATAAAGATATGAACTGTTACTTCCAAAATTTCGTCAAGTTTTTTTTGAACTCAGCTAGCAATATGTTTAAAATTTATTCAATTTCAAAACAGATAATTGAAAATTAGCTAATAATTATTGAACCGATTGTATAACACCTAACATAAGAATATCTGTGCCCCCGATCACAGATGTTTAGTCAGAAATAGTTTAAGGTAGAAACTTGAAATACTGTAGAATTATAAAACATTTTAATGTGTAGTTTAATAATTTATAAAAAACATTTCAATTTTATCTATATTTTAATAGTTGATATTGAATATATTTGGCGTTAATTTTGTAGAAATTCATTATTCACAATTAAATGAAACTATACTACATCACGTAGTATCATTTAATTGTCAATAGTTGATATTAAATATATTTTTGTAGAAATATTGAATGGAGTAAATTAAATATATGAATAAATTTTTTTTTAACTTGAAGTATCGTTGTGGGACATTGTTAGAAAATGGTCTCAAAAACTGTATTTTTTATAATTTTAATGACTTTCATATGGAGACATGTTGAAAAACCTGCAAAAACATTCATCACCTTTTTTGACGAGATTATAACATTGTTCATTTTCTGTAGAAAATCAGGATATTGCTTTCCAAATGCTATTGGAAAATGTATCGTGATATTTCAATATACAATAATTTGTTACAATAGGTTTTAAAAAACAACTCGCGTATCCTAGCTTGTTTCAAAGTTCTTAGTCTCTCTTTAGTAATCTTAGTATCTTCCTAGTCCCTCTAATTTAAATTTCAATAAAATAATAACTATTTTCCTTATAAATATGTGATTAATTGTGACATGAAACAAACAGAATTAAAAAAGAGACTTTATTGAAATCCAAAGGTTTAATGTAACACTTTTTGATTTCTGATAAAATATTGATTAAAGTATTAACAGATACGTGTAAATTTTTGTTAAATAGAGTCATTGAATTTTTTCTTCACATATTTAAATAGTTTAAATGACAAAGTGATGCCTGAATTTAGACGCATATTTTCGTTACATGTTATCAATATTTATTTAAATATTAATACAAAAACGAAAATATTTAAAAGGCGCATTAAAAATAATTATCGCTTAAGGGTATTATCAACTAAATTATTATTTATTTAAAGAAATGTAAAGTATATAAGTGAGTATGAAATTGTATAGAAGAATTTATTTTAGGATTTTATTTATCTTTGGATATCGTGTCGCATATATTTTCTTTACTTCTGTAGATAGTTTACAAAAAATATTCTTGCACTAAGTTATTGCAGACACAAAACCACTTAGGTTTTGTTTTATAAAACAAATCATTTCTAAAACGCAAAAGACGTCATAGTTAATATAATCTTTTCTAGTATATGTGTACCAGAATACAGTGATAAGGTGAATCTAAATTGTTATTAGGGATGGCGGAATATTGGGATGTTATTCATAGATTTATGTTATTAATTATGAATTTCGGCTTACACATATTACAAAGCCAATTGTATTTTATTAACCGATAGTTCCTAAAGGTAAGATATGGATGTCTGTGATAAAGAAATAATATTTAAATTTCTAAGTACATACAGCCTGTAACAAATAACATTACACAGATGAAACTTTTTGACCATTTTGCAAAAGCAGTAATTTGAGAGTTGCATACCGAAGAATGTGTAAAGCACGTATGGGTTTTGAGTGGCGTTGATTTTTTTCTTGAGATTAACATCTTAAAAAAGAACTTTTCTAACATGCTTTTGTTAGCGTCACTAACATGTATGAAGGTTACGGAGTTTTTTAAATTAAATTTTCATCCGCCTCTAGACGGTAGAATAAAATAAAACGTTGCACACTTATCATAAACCGATAATAATATAATAAATAAAAAAATTATAAAATTGTAGTAAAGAAAACCTGAAAAGAACTTTTTTAGTCTTAAAAAATATTTATAATTTGGAAAAATTAATAAATATGCTTTTGTAGCAACGTTTTCGTCACCCAATTGGTTCCAGAATATGAATTTTACGAGTTTAGCTTAGGCTCAGAGCCTCAACAGACATCAAAATAACAGACAGACAAAGGAACAACCAACGAACTATTATCTGTTCCTCTCTGAGTAAAGAAAAACTGAGCGATCAGAAGTTCGACGTTTGGTTCGCACTTCCAGAAGGTCGCAACCGTGTTCCGAAGATGTAGTGTTTGATGTCACCTATCCTGAACGCCTCTTTTATTATGTACTATTGCTTACATAATATTTGATAGATCGTGATCAAGATAATAGAAAATAACCTCAAAATGGCGGCACTTCCCCCTCCACCACGCGCGATGCGTCACTGTTCTCGCTTATCGTAAAGAATTCTTTGATCCTTTAGCTATCCAGTGGAATAATTTAATCTTTTATGTAGAAGGTAGATTCGAAACTGCAACGCCAAACTGTATCCCCCGATTTTGCTATAATTAGGTTTTTTGGATTGCCCCCGTATGGTAGCAAATTTAAAGACGTATTCACGTCAAAACTGAAACTTTACATCACTAACGGTTACAACCACTTTTCTCAAAAATCGTTTGACGTAGAGACTTGAAATTTGTCATAGTAATAAAACTATCAACCCGCATATACCTCAATAGCTACACTTAAAAATATTGATATGGGAGTTGTAAGAGGCAGAGGACAAGTCACTTCTTTAATTTTTTAAATTCCATATATGGTATGAGGTACGGTATATACGGGTATGGGGTATATTATTAGAGACACACCGAAAAATATGCAAATTCTTTTCTGCCACTTCTGTTTCCAAAACTACAGGATTTAAAATTATCAAAAATAGGATTTTCTTATAGCAGTTGTCCTATATCTTGTAATTTTTAAATATGCACCATCTTTGTTCTGTGAAAGATATTGTAAACAATATATTTATCTTTTACAAATTAATCATTTAATAGGATTAATATGTACTCTTAAGAATTTGTAAGTGCCCACATATATATGGAACTCTTGTAGTGCGAGTTCATCTCGTGCTTAACTTGTTTTTTTAATTGTATATCCTATTTATTATAAAAGTTTATTTGCGTTAGAAGTAACTTTAATTTTATAGGTTGTGTTATTAATTGGCTTATAAAACTATTAAATTTATTAAAGGTACGTAACTTTTCTTTGGAGAAGAATTTACATTCGATACCCTTATTGCTGACACGGGAAAATAAATACTCCGATGATATAGAAATGGTTATGTTATAGTCGTGGTTATGTTTACCTAGTTATGTTTAATTTGGTCTACTGAAATCGATTATAAAAGAGTATCCGAGCAAATTTCTTCAAAATATGGAAATTACATATCTTCCGATTAGGCAAACTGGTACTACAATGAAATAATAAAACTAAATGTAATTTCAAGTTGACCTTAATTTTTTTAATGTCGACCAGTAGTTTTTACTTAAAGCATCTACATACACGCAAAGTTTACAGTTTCAATATACACATACACACACACACACACACATATATATCAAGTTAAAAATATAAACGGCAATGTATTCTGATATGTACAAACAAAATGACCAACTGGATTAAAAAGTCACTTCGCTATTTGGTTTCGTATTGAAATGTCAAATACTGACCTATAGATAGAGATGTCATTTTAACTTTAAATAACATTATGTATTCTTAATTTTCTAATTAGTGTTTTACTTCTTAAGATAATATGTTATGAAGTAAAAGTGATTAAATGTGAAATGTTGTTAGAAAGGAGACGAACTCTACTATGACTGGTCGCCCTGAACCCGATGTTCCAAGGACGACTAAACATACGTAGATCATATATTTTATGGTTGCTACATGATGAATTTATTAAGGTAAACTCTAAGGAAAGACGATCTCTTCCATAGCCGTCATCTTTCAAGCATTTACAATAAAATTATATTCCGATTATTGTGTCATGTATTGCCCCAAGTGCATTGATTTTGTGTTACCATGCATGGTTGATGACGTTCTGTTCAACCTGGGTGCGTCAAATGTAGTACACAAATGCTTTATATAGGCATTTTGATTAATGAATCGCAAAACATTTAAAAAAATATCTTTTTTATTTTAATAGGGACAAACAAATTATTTTTACACATCTAACGGTCGGAGAATCGTTGGACAGTTCTTTTAAAGTAATGATTAAATTTCTGTTCAAAGTAATCTGCAATGATTTTTGTTTACACAATGAATTTTTTTTTATTACAAGATTGAAATAAAAATTGTTTTGCAATTTTTATATATTTTTATATGTTGTGTTTTATATCTTATAATTCCATTTGAAAGATCTCTGAAATGAGAACGGACAATAAAAGCAAAAGAAAGTAAAACGTGTAAAAGGAAATTATCCAGACACCAGTTTTAATGTTCGTTGCTTCAATTTTTGTAAATAATGTCAGAAATACAATACAGGAAAGACGGTAAAGGAAAACAACTTCTAAGAAATGCTCGTAAGATTTATATACGTTTACACTGAGTTATGAATTTCTTTATATAAGTAAGTAATATCTTATCTACTCTTGCCTCTGTCTTTGTCTACGTTTAAGACATATACTATAGCAAAATACACACAGCAAAAAGGCTACATGAATGAGAACAAACGGACACGGTTTATATAAATTCCAGCTCTACATTTTGACGTGAAATGGATTACGAGGAAAATGACACGCGCGAACATTGGATGGATGGTGTCCCATTATTCACGTAATTTGATTGAAATTTCGTGAGTAGTTTCTAGAAAATGTGTGACTATTTCATAAACGAGATTTTATAAGTAATTCGATTAATCATAGATTATGAGGTATTTTTAATTACTTTAACTTTGTATTGTTTATAATAAATTTGTGTATTTTCCGTAAAAACGTGTCTTCTATTTTTTTACTTTTAGTAATACAATTTTATAACAAATACTAACTATAATACCGGCGTTACCCGGGTAAACATATATTGCACGTCTAATGTAACAAATACCCATCTCTCTATATTAAACATACATAGTTAGGTCTACGTTCCGTTAAACGTGAAATGTAATGTAACCAACATCAATTAATTAACGATACAAATAAATATTCAAATAGAACAATTACCAAGTCGTTTTTAAACTTTATTGGTTTATTTATTGATAATTATTTTTACTCCGATTTTTTTACCTTTAACGTTATAATACTTCCTTATATCCTACATTTACAGTCTTATTGGTTAGACTATAAATGAATAAATTTTCATTTGATCCAACTTGTGGGCACACGATATATAATTAACCATGTGAAAAGCATGATTCCTCTACGTTATAGTTACAATATTCGAATGTTTGACATTGCGCTTTGTTGATTGTCATATTATAAGCTAACTTTACTAAGAATTGTAATAATTTAAAACTGAATGGTAAATCGGTCGAAATTAAAGATATTCGTGGCATAAATACAGTTTTAATTTTTGGTTTGGCACCCATTGTACTGGCTTGAAGTCGTTATTTTGCAATTGTTTAATATAGAGTCCTGTGCACAATTTTGGCAAATGTAGATTCCACAAACAAATGACTGGCAAACCAAACTTCAGTTTAGCTTTTTGGAATACTCAACAAATTTAAATAATTAATAGAAAAAATTATACTTTTATTTTCAACAATCATGGTGTCAATTGAATTGTAAATTGTCTCTTCACCCGGCACCATCGCTTGGACGATCTCATTAATATTATTGAAAATGTCATTTTAAATTGCTAAAATGAATACCTCGCTCTGTTACCATTCTGAATTGGTATAATTTTCTACAATATCCGGGTATTTTTTTGTTCGTGAGTTGTTCGGATGTTTCAACAATTTTACACAACTACATTAAATACCATTTGGTCAGAATTTTCGTATATTGGATAGATACCTTTTCCTATTTACATGAGTTTTTTGGCAAATACTAGTGCTTTTTCATCCTCTGAGTTTCACGCTCTAATATTTGTTTATCAATTTAATTATTTTTACGTGCTGCTAGATGACCAAACTTTTAAGCAAGCACTGCCGTCAGTCTCGGAAAGACAGGCAACATATGATGAAAATCGTGGAATAATATTAGTAATGTACCTCCCATTAGATTTACGTTGTATGGAAAGTCTTGTGCAATTTCTTAATTTTGACACAGAATGTACTGTTCATCCGCCATCCATAAATATAACCGTTATTCTTGATAATGCCAGGACAAGTACCCTATCTTCATTTTGCGCAATTTTCAGCTAATAATAATTTAATTAAAAAAGTGTTTCCTGTGCCGCCAGGTCGTCCAAAATATTGTTCCACCTTTTTGTTCTTTATAACAATCCATTATTATATTATGTACTTGTTTTTTACTCTGAATAACTAAAAGTTTGTTGATTTATGAAGTATACCAATTCATCACTATTGTAATGTTTTTCCCTTAATAATTCACTGCTGGTAGCATCAAATTTGCTTCATAGTGCACTCCCAGCTGTGTTAGCGTGATGAATTTTTATGACATATTTTTTAATATGCTTTTCATTCTTTGACTTTGACCTTAGCTAGACTATTTCAAGCTATATTGAGGGACTTAAATTTCATTAAACTTAATTTTAGTTTAACATGCTTGCTCATAAATTTATATTAAGTAATCAAGGTTAATTTTTGTATATAACGGGTTCCTTTATTCCTTGTTGCGACGAAGCGACGAAGCCGATAATAAATGGGCTACTTTTAAAATCGGTATTTAAATTGGAAATGAAACAGAGACATTCACTCATAATATGGGGTTTCTGAACCCAAAGTAAGAAATTATTTTCATATTTCGAGTGGCTCCCAAATATTTAAAGGTGGGCTCAAAAAAGTATATGGATGTTAGTTCAGATATTGTACAGATTATGAATTCATTCTACCACGAAAATTTTTATATGTTTTGCGTCCTGTCTAAAGGAAACCAAGATTAGTATTCGCATATGAGTTAAATATAAAACAAGATTAAATATACATTTCAAGAGTATACAATTATATCCGGCCAAAAATACATCTCTATATCCACGCTACGTTACAATTCACAACTGACGCAATTGTAAATTTGAACCTTCAAAGCAATCCAGGTTTATGACCATACTGCCTTTTTATGTCAACTATTTTCACTTGGCATTACGAAATTTGGTTCGAGGGAAGAAGAGAGTAATCAAAAGCACTTGGGTGAATACCTAAAATCTCATAAATCTACGAAACTGCACAAAGATTGCATTTTGAAATGGTTAAATTTAGAGCAATAGCTAAAAGTTGTACAGTACAAGTATTGACTCGTTAATTCAGACTCAAAGTAAATGAGGAAGTCTTGCTGGAGAGATATTTTAAAGAGATTGCTTGTGATTGTATATTATTTAGCACCTTAGAATTTTGTCTCCAGAGTGAATATTTGAACAAGGTTAAATTGAGGCTAGTCGCAACTTTTTAAATACACTAAACTTAATCTAAATTTACCTAAAACAAGTAGCAAACTAAACGGTTAATGACAACTGTCTTGGAAAACGTATTCAAAATGAGTATATAAAATTCATGTGATATCATGTGAAGACTGAAATTGCTGATAAAATAGTAAAAAGCAAGTATAACTCAATTATTCTCCATTGTATACGTGAGGTCTCGCGTCACGTCTCACGTGTTAAGCAACTATCTACTATTTCCAAATTAGTTGAAGAAGATACAGCTGAAATTGAAGACACACATAGAACAATAACGAAAACGACATTACAAAATTCCAGACGCAAAGGATACTGTAATGGAGTCAACGCCCGTGAAGAATAAAATGTTGTCAAGAAATGTATATTCAAAATTATTCCACTCGCTTACTTCTTACCTTTGTGAGACTCACAGTTTAAATCTCGTCATTGGAAAAACAGCATAATCTTATGTACAAGCAAATTTTTGTTTAACTTACTACTAAGGCAATGTTCTATTTGCCAGCTACAGGCAACAAGAGGTAATTTAAAAACATACGTAAAGGATTTATCGTTAAAACCAACTAAGCAATAAAGTGATGCTTTGAAAGTTTTAGTTGAAAACATAAGGAATTGTTAGTTTGGTATTGAATTCCATTCTACAGAAAAGAAAATAAATACCTGCGAATCTGTAGGTTCTCTCGTAGTTTATTATGATATTCTTACGAAGATAAACGTTACTAGTAAAATATGACACAATCAAAAATTGTACCTGGATGCGGCTCCACTACACCTAAAAGCATTTATACACTGGATTGAAAATTATTCAGTCATCCTTTGTAACAAAAATAAAATAGCTGAGGAAAAGAATAATAACAAACTTTTCACAGACGTAAGAAAAATATATATCAGAAAGAAGTTTGATTATGAATCGGAAGATTAAGCTCCTTATTTGCCTGAAGAAAAGATTTTCAAAATCAAACTATTCCTAAAAACTATTTTAATTTTACTGTTAATGCTGTACATGAAAGCCGTCAACCTAGATTTAAGGCACTTACCAAAATCACGAGGAGACATTTAGTTTCAGATAACATAAGAAATGATGTTGAACTTTTCAACCATTACAGCGACATTTAAATACCTATGGCGGTAAGAGGAAACTCTGATCTTTTTTGTTGGGCACAAATTGTAACAAGAAATAAATGTTTATCCGTGCGTATGAATGCAATAACTTCTGTACCGCAAGACATAACAGAAAATAAATTAACTTAAATGTACCCCAACCTTGAAATGGTTCGAGTGTTATTGCCACCACACCTGTTGACACTTGCGAACGCGGAGGCAATTTATCGAGGTGTAAAATTGTTATAACATATTTGAAGATTATACACGTTTTGGTTTCAGCCCTCTCTACTCTTTTAGTTGAAAATTAACTAGCTCATTTATTAAATTATTGTGCTTTAATTGATGATGTAAGTCTCAGGTAAAGCAGCAAACTTTTCTAAATTCCTTACTTATAAGTAGAAATTTAAAAATATTGTCATATCATCATGAATAATTTGACATTTACGATTATCTTTAGTCAAGCCTAATAAATCTACTAACTTAATGTTCTAAAATTTAAAAATCATTATTAATTTCACATTTCTCATCACACATAAGACATATTTATCGTTCCTGATGAGTGAAACTTCCTTTAAATATTTGTCCGGAGCTTCAAAACCGTTAAGATTAACGTCGTTTGCTTTATTGAATTTATAGAGTGTAAATTTAATTCATTGTTTTAAGTTAAGTTCTTTCTCATTGTTTCTTCTAATTATTAAATCAAATTCTTTAGCGATTTATCCTTTCAAAAAGTTATCAAATTCTAAAAAAATACACGGTGCTGATTCCTGCATTTTTAATTAAAAAAACATTTTTACTGAAAGCTCTTTATAATCTTTATTGCATTTACATAATTATTATTGTTTAATGGACAATAAAGTTACAACTTGGATAATCAACCTTTTTTTAAGACCATAAATTCCCTTTTAATTGTCACCATAAATTATTATGTTACCCCCAATACAGTCAAATATTTCATGTATCTTCATATAATTAGAAAGGAATGGGAAATTTTTACGTTATTATTTGTAAAATGATAAAACAATATTTTCCGAGACATTATTTATATATTATACTAAATCACTTTAATATACACTTAATATATCAAACGAATTCCTTCATATCACAGTATAACCTATTACAATACTGAAAATCTATTATATTCTCCACATTTAGAAAATGGTTTTTCCATAGAACACCAAAATTTTAAATATTAAAAAATGTCATAAAACTAGAATTGAACATAAAAATACCTTGCTAGCCTTTTCGGTCTTAAACCTTGTATAGGTAATCAAACTCGTGAAATATGAAGTATGCACACACACACACACACACACACACACATATATATATATATATATATATATATACACACAAATATATATATATATATATATACATATGTTTATTTATTTCTTCATTTATTTATTTAAAAATTTTTATGAACAGTCATCTGGCGAACTTATTGCTACAGGAGCAATCTCTTACAGTTACGAGATACATATTAATAAAAACAAAATGGGATAGGCACAAAGCTACACATTATAACATTATGTAAAATATTAAATACTCGAAACAAAAAAGAGACAAAAAAGATAGGTAGAACGCCACACATTACAATAATATTTAAAAGATATAATAATAGTTACAAAAAAAAGTGTTCAAAGAGAACAAAACGCAAATCTAATTTGATATGTCTGATGGGGTTTTAGACCTGGATTAAGGCGAACGGTGGGTAATGAAAATAATTAAAGAAAGTGAGATATGAAAGACATAGAATTTATAAACTAAAGTTAAGGTAGGTATACATTTTTCAGACTGCTTTTGAAAGCTACAAGTGACGGTGAAAGTCTCGTGTCAGAATTTAGTTTATACCATAATTTGGCAGAATGAACAGTGAACGAATGCTCATAGAAAGAAATAAAATGTTTGGGGATAAGGAACGTGAGAAGTTTGTCAGAACTTAGGCACAGACAATAGCTAGAAAAGGCTATAAATTTTCATCTAAGCCGCATCCTGAGGTCAGAAACGTGATGAAATCTTCTAAGATTGAAAATATAGCGAATACATAAATGTTGAAGGTGTTGAAGGTTGTTAAGCAATAGTTCTGAAAGATCTGGCTAGCACACATTTCCCTATTCTATTAGCGGAAAAAGTAATGTTTAACACAGGTAAATTTTAATTTTTTGTGGGGATTGAAATGGTGAAGACGTTTACTTGAGTGTAATTTACTGAAAACGCGATGACTGACATCATTAATGTGGGGCTGCCAATTAAGAAATTGATCAATCATAAGGCCCAAGTCTTTTACAGTAGAAGAGAACGGAATAATTTCATCATTAAGTAACTGATATGGTAGATCTGGTAAACTAATTCTGGAATGAAGTTTCCTGCTACCTATAATAATAGCCTGGGATATAATTGGATTAACAAGGAGACCCATGTTACGAGCCCATTGGCAGATAAAATTTAGATCCGCGTTCAAGGAAATAACAGCTTTGGAAATAATATATGGATGTTAGCGTGTATATATTATTAAAGATCCTCAGCATATAAGTGATACCTACAGTGAAGATTTTTGACCATATTATCAATAAATATCGAAAAAAGAAGCAGAGAAAGTACTCCACGTTGTGGAACACCAGCCACCTAGTCAGACATTCTGAACATTTTTCATTAAAATTTAACGGCTTGTTTACGCCCATATAGGTAAGACCTATATCAGTTAAGAGAGAATTGACAAAGGTAAAAGTCCATAAAATTGAATGCACTACTGTAGTCAAGAAGTACGAGAATAATGAGTTGAGCATTATTCATGGCCACCAAACATAATTTACAAAGCATTACGGTCGCATTTTCTGAGAAAAAAATTAACATCGTAGAGTTATAGAGTTACATAAAACATTAACATCGATGGGACTTAATAATTTTAAAAGATAAATTATGCAAATATTTTTTATATTTACAACACTTACAAACTTAATAAAGGCTATTAACTCTCAGCTGTTATATCTGTGAATGTATTATACAACACCTAACCCTTTTTAATGCTTTTCTAATATCAAATAGGACCATTTTAAGGCGCCATAGTTAAAAAAAACCACAATCCTCATAAATTTACTCAAGTGTTAATATAAGTCTCCATATATTTGTCGTCTGTTAGTCGGAGTCATGTACACATACAGGAGAAGTATCTGTTTGTTCAGAAACTGAGTTAAGAAATTGAAAAACTCTTTGCAGAGAAAGTGTTTTATTTTTAAAAGCACTCAATAAATGAATCAAGCCGTTTGCATTGCGCATATCGGTACATGTACTTTGCTCATTCGTTTTCGTACATTTTTATAATTTCGTGGTACTTTCTTCAAATACATTTCAATATTTTTTGTATTTTAAACTATTTTTTGCCCGCTCTTCCGTTGGCGCGTACTCCTTATACAAGAACTAATTTATAATGGCAAAAACAAAATTTAAAAAAAGTACATCAAAAAGAAAGTTAAAGAACAAAAGAGAAAAACACAGAAACTCTCATTTGAAATATCGACCGGCATGTTTAAACAATTGCTAGAAATATGTCAAATAGACAAAATTCGTCGACAAATTCAAGTAAATTTACATATCGAATATCAGTTAAAATGTAAACGAACAATAACAAAGAAACCTATTGAGCAATCTTTACCTGAAATTATGAAAGAATTTCTTCATATTGCATTCTACTTTGGCAACGGTACAAATACTATAATAATAGAAAATCATTAATATACTATTTCTGTACGAAATCGATAGCCATTATTTTTCAACTATCCAGGAGTGTCAAATTTTAATCCAAATGCATAATTAACATCTATACAATTTAACATCTAGTTCTCTTGGGAAAATAGATAAAGTTGCACCTTTTGACTTTATTTTTACTCCGAACCCCCTAACAGAATTTTTTTCTCATAAACGAGATATTTTCTATGTAACAAATAAATAGTTGTATTCCAGAAAAAAAATAATGTTAAAGGGAAGACATATTAAACACCATATTATTTATTATCAAACTTTGATAGATGTAATTAAATGCATACTTTTTATTTAACGGGTTTGCTCCATCCATACAAAGGTTGAGATCAAAAGGCTGCCTAGGCCTTTTTATGTTAAATTCCAGGCATTTATGGCATCTTCCCATTTTTTTTAAATTCTAAGTCAGCATTTCATATACAGTGGGTTCGGAAGAAATATATGTATTACAAATTGTATGTGGCGGGATCCAAATATTTGTACTTAAAAAACTAATAACTTGAGACATATAATTTTATTTACCAAGTATACAGTTTTAGTTGATATATAAATGCCTAACACCAAATTATGAACCTAGCTAACACGACCATAACTTCAGTCAGCGTTCTCTTTTCTTTCGCTCTTTAGTGCTTAAAGTAAATAAAACTGATATTTCTTTGAACCAAGATGAATTTATTGGTTATGTTTATTTAGTAATTATTTTAATTAATTTTCTTTTCTTCACCTTTGTATAATATAAAACCCGAATATAACAATATCAGTCCACAATTTATACATTTTCGGAAAGCGACTAAATTTAAATTAATAATTGACCTCGGCCACGAATGAGCTCTCACATACGAGAGTAGCAACACAGTATATTTCTCTCTCTCTCTCTGTCTTACTTTTTAAACAACCCACTTTCACCTTTATTAATTATATGTAAGATATAATTGACTTGCAACGTCGAGTGGCCTATCATTTACTTAACAATAATAACTTTACCCAACGGTAAAGTATATGTAACAAAATATATACGAACACGTGCAGACAATTCTTCTTGAAATTGTTATTGTGCTATATTTTCTAAACCCCTTGAGATTGAGATAACAAATTCTGGTTTAAACCAATGATTTACGTACAACCAGGAAATTCGTTAGCATTCGTTTTCACACAGGGGTCGCTTACACGGTGTAAATTATATACACACACTTTTCAGTGCTCGCTATCAGTCTGGTTTGAATTTGTTTGATTTTAGTGGTGATCAGAAATGGAAGAGTCTACATTAAATTTTTCACTTTAATTCATGTGTTATCCAAAGCCTTTCCTTCCAGTCTTACTTCAGCTTTACTTCAACTTTACACAAATGATTCAAAACAATTTTTTGGTCAATATCTATTACAACAACGATGTACTGAGAAATGCCTCTGTCTAAAATCTCTGAATGTCTGAAATCTTCCTCAATTTTTTGGAGAATTTCATTGACTTTTTCAATTATTATTTGACCAGAGCGCGGTGCGTTTCCACCTCAAAATTTTCAGGGTTTTTTACAAGCCTGCGAAGCGTCATCGCCTTTGTCGAACTGATATTGTAAAACAGCATTTTTTTTCAAAATTTGGGCTTATATTTAAAACACAATTACAACCAACTAAATTAAGAAATGTCATGTTATTTTTAATGCTTGATTGACTAATCATTCATTTGCCTTTCTTGTTATATATATATATATATATATATATATATATATATATATATATGTATATATATATATATATATATATATATATGTACATATATAAATATATATGTATCCTGTTTAATACTATACAGACAATATGACAAATATGGATATTACAGTTATGTTTATTGGAACGTATTATTGATAGAAAGGTGTCACTAAAAGCATATAATTGCATTAGAAAAAAATGTGATTGTGACCTTTTTATATCGTATATACATAGCAACTATTATACGGTACATCTTACGAGTATATTAAGTCGAAAAGGTTCTTTATGAACTTCCTCTAGCAAAAAATATCAGAATATTCGCTCTCGCCCAATTTAGTTTGGATCCGCTTCAGACTCGATTATAATTTATACCTTTATATCAGTTATTTTCTAAGACAGTATAAAAAATATCATGTTCGAATATACATAAACCTTCCAAGCACACTCTTCAATCATATATTTTGTAATAAGTTACACCTTAACAATTCCGCCGAAGTGACATTGTACTTTTAACTTAATCGACTTAAGAGATAGAAAGACATTTTCAGAGATATCTTCCCACAAGAATATTGATTTCACTTCAAATTAATCAAACGATGCAGAAAAATAATTTGGGTTACATTAGGATAGAGGAATTTCAGAGGAAAACTCAGAATACTCTGGTACTAGACAAATTCGGCCTTCATTTAGTGATGCGTTATTCGTGATAGGTATGATACTCTCCAATCGAGTGCCTTTAAAAATGTTGTATTATGAAGTTAAGCCCTATATTAGCGATTTAAGTAATGCAAGGATTTATAAAAAAAAATGTCGATGTACTTATGTTGTTAAAATAGCTTACGAATACTAATTAGTTAAGTATTTGTTAATGATAATTTAAACTCTATGCATAACGAATAATTACAAAATATTTTCTTTATCCCATACTCTTGTCTGATTTATCTCGTTTTTGTATTATCACGAATTAAAGTAAAGATACGCGGAAAAGAGGATGTTGGTTGTATTTATTTTACATAATTTATACTCATTAAGGATAATATTTCAAAGTTTATTTAAAAACCATATACCAGCATAAACACTATATACCAGTACTAAAGTTTTGACAGCATCGTAAATAGAATTTCAAAAAACAATAATTTATTTAAAAAAACAATAAATTATTTTAATTAAAAATTTAAAAAAACAATAGTGTTAATTTTGTTATGCATGTCAGCAGAGCCTTAAAAAGATTATCTCCTTTCCGGTAAAACATTACCTATTTTTAAGATTTTCGTAGGTTTCGTAAGATAATTTTAATAGTAATTTTGCTGTGTAAATTCCATCTAAAAATAAAAAGCTGAATCCTGATACAAATAAAATACGAAAGTCATAACTACATGTAATTTTATTTAAAATTTTTACATATTGCATTTATTTTTGTCTCCAACAATTGTGTGAATATTTTCGTATATTATCTCGAAAATATAGCAAAGTACATATACACGTACTTTACTTACAAACATTTCTAAATTAAACTAATAAACAAATATGGTTTTATGCACAAGATGAATGGACTAAATGTTTAGCATTTATTATATCAGCATAAAAAATGTGCAAAAATTAATTTCGCAATTTTGAATGATTTCGTATTAAAATTTCCATAAAAATGTTTCCAAGCCGCACTTCTCCCCGTGCCACTAGGTCCCATTTCTCTTGGGGTCGGCCTTCCTGATCCTATTTCTCTACTCTGAGCGTAGTTGTATCAATTCTGGTTGGAGTCCCCTATTCCTCATATCATTCTTAATTTTTCCCATCCAGATCGTTGGCAGACGTCCCGGACCCCTTTTTAGTTCAGAGATTTCAAGAACCTATCTAGTCATATGATCATCTTCTCTACGCATAACATAGCCGCGTAGGCGGATCTCCTGCAATTTGTCTGTTATATTGGCAACTTTGAATATCTATAGACTATAGACCCTACTACCTATAGACCCCTAATATAGTTGCTTCTGACTATGACTTTTAGGGTGACTCCCCGGGCCAACGTAACATTTTCATCTCGGTTACATCAAGTCTCTGTTTGTCTGATTTGCGCAACGTCCAGTATACCAACCCATATGTAAGAGCCGATCTTACTGCTCTTTTGTAGATATTCCCTTTGATCTCAACTGACATTTTCGCGTAAGAGTTGTTTTCACTTGTCGCGTTTTCACTTCAGCCTTCCTATTGTTATTCGGCTTTCGATATCGGCGTCGGTTGCACCTTTTGACGAAGTTACTGAAACAAGGTATTTAAACTGGTCTACTTTTTTAAGGGGTGCCCCGCCTATAATTACTGTTGAAGCTGTGTTATTATTAGTGCCTAAAAAGTTACTGTGCTGTAACACAAGTACCTAAAAAGTTACTGTGCTGAAACACATAATATTAGTGCCTAAAAAGTTACTGTGCTGTAACACATAATAAGTTAAGTTACTGTGTATTCGGTGTTGAGCGTGCTAACTCTTAAACCCCTGCTCTCCAGCGATATGCACCATGCGTTAAGTTGCGACTGTGCTCCTTCTGCCGATTCAGTGACTAGTACTATGTCCTCAGAGCACAAAAGCTTCTAGGGGGTGGTTTCTCTAGGTCTTCTGTGACATAGTTGATAACTAGGTTGACGAGCACAGGGCTCATTATGGAGTCTATGGACTCGCACTCTGATCTCGAAGTCGGCCCCTACACTAACTGGGGTCGCCACTTTGGTAGTGGTATTACTGTATATATCTTTCTGGAGATTTTAGAGGAGTTCTGGGAACTGTTGTGGTCTTAAGACTTGCCATATGAGTTTCCTTGGCACCCGGTCAAAGGCTTTCTCGAGGTCTATAAAGATCATGTGAAGGTCCTTTCTGCACGCTTCATAAGAATTGTTAAAGTGTGTATAGCATCTATTGTACCGACACAACTTTTCAATCCGCACCGGTGAGGCGTGTTCTTTGTTATTTTTGTAAGTCTCCTGCAGGTATACCTTCCCACAGTTTTAAAGTTTGCAAGATTAATTTAATCGCTCGATAGTTCCCACATTGCGCCACGTCACCCTTGTTTTTAAAGAAATGGATAAGATAACTTTGCCTCCAGTCACCAGGCATCTTGCCCTCTCGAAGTATGACGTTAAGGAGGTTTGTCAGCCATACGATGCTGACATGTCCCCCATATTCATAAGTTCTGAAGGAATTTCATTAGGCCCAGTTGCTTTACCGTTTTTCATTTTCTTTAATGCTTCTTTAACTTCTTCTGGCGTTACTATATCTAAGGGACCGTGGGTAGGTGGTAGGTCTGACATTGTTTTTTTGCTGAGAGAACTCTTCATTGAGTAGCGTTGTAGTATTCGATACACCTCTCGTTGATGTCTCTATCTTCAGTCAATAGTGTACCGCTGGAGTTCCTTATATATTTGTTATGCTTAATGCCGTTCTTTTGCTTGCAACGGAACTTTGTAATTTTTAAAATTTCTTTCTCATTTTTAGCTTCGGCGAGTTTATTGTATAATGAATTGCCAAATGAATTTATATCGGTTACCTGTCAACAATTTCAAGAGACAGAAACTATTATAGAATATTATTTTGTGTATATATGTAGGTAAGGCAATTATAATTTTATAAATTTATTGCAGAAATGGCTTTTTTGTCACAATGAAATAATTTAGTGGTATTTAACAAAGTCATAAAATGCATTAAGACGTTATAATTGATTTCACTTAAGCTTATATTTTATCGATTTTCATAATATTTTTCTCACCAAATATGGTAGGTAGCATTCATCGGATATACTGGGTGCAAACTTTCGGCGCGTAATTAGGAAATATATCTTCACCCAACGCTCTTGACATCACGAGCTGCTTTGGCGTCAGGTATACTTTTAGATCCAAAAATTAAAAACAAAGCAATTTCTATTGTATCATCACCTAACGTTCAGAGTTAGCTCATAATATACAATTGCAAATGCAACATTTTGCACGCAGACTCATTAAAATGTACCGACGACAGCGCAGCCAGCGCACTCGATTTCTTTTTCAATTGTTCCTTCCTTTTCGCTATTGAGATATCACTCATTATTACGTGATTATTTTTTATGCTTCCTGTCGCTTGTGAAATAACAAGTCAAGGCTTTGAGAACTATATATTCAAACGATCGGTTCTTATTATGCGCGTCTTAATGCTGCAAAGACAATTTTCGTTCGTTTTGCTTTGCAGGTCAAAGAGTACAATCAATAACGACATAATTCAGTAATATTATTTGGCAATCAATTCAGAACAAGCATAGAAACATTGCAACGAATTATAAGTTGACCAAAAAATACCAATTCTGTCAAATAATTTGAGTAAATTATGGCAGCAGCAGCTGAATCAGCAATGAATCATTGAGACTGGACTTAAATATTCGAGAAAGTAACACAAATGACATAACAAAAGCGTCTAAACGCATACTTCTTTTTCTATAGCGCTGCAAAGATTTTAACGGTTCTCTTTTGGTCTCTTCTTAAACTAACAAGCGAAATAGTAAGGATTTCATCTACGCGATATTTGTAGAAATTACTCAAAATATAAATAATATTTCTAAACTCAATGTTTACTCTACACGGACCCATTTTTTAAATTGTAAGCTCAAGTAAAATTGTTTGCATATGTATTTATGAAAAATGCGGAAAATTTTGCTAGCACTTTTATAAAGTTGAGCAAAAGTTTGTGTTAATATTTGTCACCTCTCCTCGATAAAATTTTGCATGCAGATACATGTCAAGTTTTTTCAGAATAAAGAGTAGCCAGTATGTTATATGAAATGAAACCGACTTCTATAATCTAAGCTCAGTTAAATTCACAGAATTGATAAAAAAGTAAATACATCCTAATAAGTGCAAAGCTTTATTTTACGGTCCGCCACGTGCCTTAAGGAAAATTAAAATTCAAAATACAGCTTGGAGAAGGTGTATAAATAAAGGAATAAGAAAACTGAGCATACGATTAATTCTGGACAACCTTCTGACAAAGAACAAAAATCTCAGTAACAGGTAACTTAAGAAAGCACATCAAAATGAACCATCGTAACGCGCATTAAATATAAGTGTACTTTTCCTCCACATTTTGAATTCGAAAACCATTTTTAATTTCTTTAAAATTTCACGTTAAACTTCTACTTAAAGTTAATAATACTTTTTTGTGCAGAGATTGGCTATACATTCAAAAATATTTCAGTGTAGTTATGTGCTTGAAAATGTACCTTAGAAAACGCAGTAGTCGTGTTTACATTCAAGGACTGAACTTCCTAATTTATTTTTAAATGTACATCCCACCTCAACAATATGGATCGCTGGGTACATATAATAAATTGTGTGGTCTGCGCTAACAGATGATATACGAAGGAGAGTTTTAAAATAAAACAAATTAAAATTTCGTTCTTTGTACCAATTAACAACCTGTTATCTCCTGACAATCGCACTTTGCTATTACTAACTTGGTGAACTTTTTTCTTAAAATGTTATAAATGTTTTATAAGCATACATAATAAAAGACGTGATTAAATTACATTACATCGAACATGGCAGTTCGTAAACACGATCAAGTGCTACATAATTTGAAGAGCGAACCAATTATCAAAGTTGTGATCCCTTAGACCTTTTCAATCAGAGGGAAAAAGAGAAATTTTTATGGCGAGATTTTCGTATATTTTTTTTTCAACGAGAAACCTACACTAGGCATATAAGTATGGACATTAAGATCAATTGGTTGCAATACATAAAAAATATCATCCGTATTCATACAGAAATAATACATTTGAACGCCGCATCGTTACCATGCCGTTTAAATAACAATTTATTACAACGCAGATGCGTGGAGTAACATAATCAGATACGAATAACGGAGGCGTATCAAACATTTTCCTCAAAGTTATCGTGCTCCGCACACCAACCTCAGGTTTCTCCTTCCGCATCAGTTAATTGGTTTAGGCTAAAGTTAAAATGAAGGCAGGGAGAACTTTTCGGAAGTTTCTTTTTATAACTTGGAAAGGGTTTACTAGATCGCATTTATCACATAAAACTCCGACGGGCAAGTTAGTACGTACCTTGTGTAAGTTATTACATTACATTAATATGTGGTTCGACCTTGAATACTGAGCGCGTATTCATATGTAAGAATAATAACATTGTAATTTCTGTATGAATGGCGCTTTTGGATAGTTAAGTAACGAAAGTATTTGTGAATCAATAGTACCATTTGTTCAAATTGCTAATACTGATAATTTATTATTAAACTAATCGTACTAGAATTTAAATATTCAGTTTAGTTACTTAATAATTTATGTTTGTCTGCTGACTAAAAATATCAGAAAATAATGTGTAATAAATGAAAAATGGTTTTGAAATGATTTGTTTTTTTACTTACTACGGATTTTAATATGGAAAACTTATAAAATATAAGGCGAAGTTTTTGCTGCAAGAACATTCGCTTGCAGTAATTGAATCACTAATAATAATTTTGGTTCGTCAATAGATTATTTAAAAGTAACGTGACAACAAATGGAACTGACTTGCAAAAATAAACATATACACATATTCACATGACACGGAATAGTAGAAAATGATGCGAGTAGAGTATAATAAGGGAAGTGCAATAAGAAAATTTGTCAGGCGTAATTTTTTGAGTTAATTTTGGGAGTATAATTGACAAGGAATTTTGCTAAAACTTAAATGATTCCGACAGAGCGGGCATACTAATAGAGTTATAGAAGCCGCTAATCAGTTAAGCGAATTGGTTCTCGTAAGTAGTTACGGATTACGTAATTTATATCAAAAGAGGATAAATTTATGGTCAGCTAAGTCTGTTAAACTGCAGTAAAGTTATATTTTCATGTGATTTTTTTATTTTTAACAAGATGAAATTAATTAGATTGTTCTCTTTGGTCAGATTGTACAATTTAATATATTTGGCTGATTCATTATAAAATCTTAGCCAAGAAAATTGAATTATGTTTATAATTTAAATAGGCCCAAAATCTAAGCAATCATAATATCATAAATAATTATAAAATATTGAGTTCAAAAGTTTTACTTCCTGAAGATTAGCATGTCCGTTTCAAAACTTATCAATTTAACAATATTTGTAAAACAATATGTTCGCAAATATGAAAAGGCCTTTAAAAAACTAAATTAGTGGAACTAAGCAATAAGGGACCTTACTGGTCCTTCACAACCCCTTATCCTTCACTAATCCTGATAATACCTCCTAGTTACATCAACACAATATGAAAAAAGGCGTAATTCCCACGTCATGACCTCAGACCAAAACGTCTGCGGCGCCTCCATAAAGTAAGTAACGGTCCAATTTAACACCGTCCGTTGCCCTTTACGCCCTTCATTTCATAAAAAATAACAGCGACAAAGCGAGTTAAAAGCGAGTGAATAACGGAAACGTTGAGTTACTCTCTTTGTGCCGAGAATACCAATGCGCGGAGGGCAATATTGGTTTCCTATTTTATTATGGGCTGTAATCTATAAAAATTATAAAAATAAGAAGCTGTCTGGGTGTGAATGGAATGCGTCAAAATATGCCGTGATATTTTGTTCTTTAAAGAGCATTTCGCTCACGACACATTTAAGCGCGGAATATTAATTTCGTATTTTTATTTTGTTTCATATATTTAAATTAGGATCTCTTTCACTACGTTGAGTATATTTATAAATTCAGGTAAACATGATTTTTTAATGAAAACGTTTATTTCTAATAGGGGCAACTTCAAATTATTTTTTTTGTAAATTTAAGCCTATATTTTTAAAAAATGAGGTGGGAAGAATTTTATATCATTTAAATTTTTCATCCAAACTATGACTATACTTTTTTGTACCAAATTTATGAATATTGACAAATATTAAATATTAAGAAAAACATATGTGAATAGTACTATTTTAATAATTATATAAATACTACTTTTGTGATGTTTAATTTTAGATTTCATAATGAAATTTATATATTTATTAGAAATAAGTCTGAATTTTATATTTTTGGATATTTTGCAGTTCGAGCTATAATTTGTGCCTTTTGAATTCACATTTTAATCACTCATTTCATTCGTTTACCCATCTACTCTTTTTATATGTATGATAATTTATAGTCTACGCTACTTCCGCATAACGCTGCTATGAAAACTCTAGTCACATTTAACATTTACATCTCTATAGGAAAGGTCGCCTAAACGCACTAAATTCGCTTAAATTCGATATTTCTTTAAGGTTTTTTTAGTTTAATTATGAATCAATCAAAAATATTGATTTCTACCAAAATACCTCTAAAAAGTGGACAAGTTTTTTTATTTTCTGGCCTATTAATAAAATAGAAAATTGGCATTAGTGAATTTTTCCAAAACTAAACATTATAAATATGATATGATTACCAAATAGGTGGTCGACCGCGATCATCGACAAAGTACACTTAACTTGCAGATGATCGCCATTAAAAATTTATATGTGTATAAACAATTTATAGTTCTCTCGACAAGTAATGAATGTGGAACTTTCTCACGCATGCATCAAATATAGGGAATGTTTTGAATGGTGTATATGGAGTTGGGGATTTAATAAATCGATTGTTCCATTAGAGACGTTCCCTCCATTTGCGTACTGGTTTATTTTGAAATAGTAATATAATACTAATAAAAGACCGCTAGACGTGCTGTCGTGTTAAGGCAGAACGACCAATCCTTTCTATGTTTCTATGTATCAAAATAATTAAATTTTGTAGTATACTTTTCTCAATCTGATACCAAACCCTGTGATTTACGATCTTAAATTTAGCTTCTTTTACAAGGATCTTATGATGTTCATTTGATATATTTTAATGCTTTGACTTTTCCGTAATTAGATGTTTGAAATGGTTTGAATCGTGAGCAAAAATAATTTAAAATAAATTTTCCGGCAAATGATATTGATAGTGTATTGTATGTTATTTAGTGTCTACGCGTAGAAATTTCCTTTCACCGGAAGTGTGGTATGTTGAATACAAATTAGCTGCAATTTAACACGCGCACCGTTGACGATTTAAGGGAAAGAGAAACTTGCAAATTTATGAGTGTGAACAGAATATATTTCTTTAAATATATCTGGCTTTGTCTTCAAGTAATGAATGTTTAATTTTCATAGTTACCACAAGTTTATACTCCAATGTTTCTATAGTAGAAGCGTTGCAAAGAAGTCCACTTTTGAACAATAAAATAGAAAAAAATCTAAGTAACGTTTTTATTGTCGTTTTTCTAAGCAGCAATTTCAACAAAGTGATTTCTACATTAAAATACCTGTTTTGTATTCAAATGACGCAAACAAGTTAAAATGTACGTGAAATAAATGTTAAAAATGCGTAGTGTGTTCCAAGTCTCATGACAAACCTATTACCAGACAGTGAATTGAAAAAGAATGTCCTTTTCAATTCCAATAAATTTTAAACAAGTTAGGCGATTTGGTTGCCGAAGCAGAACTAATCGATAGTTTACACAAAATGAACCTGCAAACACAAAACTATTTATTGACTAAAGTGACTGGGATAATATGGCTCAAGCAACTTGTCCATAAAAACGGCAATGATATGAATAAAATGAAGCGTGGTGGGTTAACGAATAATCTGAATTATCCGGACACGTTTATAAGAAGTAAGTCGAACTGTAAAATATATTATGAAAAACAAGTTGAGGGTAATATTCACTAGAGACATTTGCATTTTTCATTCAGACATTTGCAACCGCATGCAAAGCAAGTAAAAAAATAGCAGTAACAAAAAAAAATATTGTCGGGATTCATGTTGATGATTTCATTCTATTTTCAAAAACAATTTAGAAACTGATTCTTTGATATAAGCTTTGAGTAATATATTTGAAATAAAAAAATCTACGTCAAATCCAACCCACTTTGATATAAGAATTGACATAAATAAAGCTTCAAACATAATTACAGTAGATTGGAAGTATTTCTATGAAACATTGTAATGCAGCTGATACTCCTTTAAAGCGTAAATTATATTTTAAAAATTCTAATGATTGTGAAAAAAACAGCTATATGAAAAAAATAATAAGAAGCTTGATGTATTTAAATGTTTCGACAGGGCCGCATATTGTTTATGAAAGCAGTTACCCCATTAAATTAACTAATCACTGTTCACATTCACTGGAATTATGCTAAAACATATTTGTTGAACTGAACAAAACTGCTGTTAAAGATATTTTAAAGCAAAAGCAGGACTGCAAGGATTTGTGGATGCAATTTGGTCTAGCGGCGTCATTGATTGACTTCCATTCACTAATTTTACTTTATGAAATCCGGGTCTGCTATTCCTTGGGAAAGCAAGAAGCAAAAAACCTTGCGTTTTGTAGCATTGAGTAATTATGAGGCAATGTATAAAACTTTATCAGAAGCATATCGAAAAGTAATTTACTTGCAGAATTTAAAGTGTGAAATAATAGGTTGGTGTAATAAAATTGCACTTACAACGAGAGTCAGAGTATATTGAAGTTGGCAAATTATCATCAGTCTCATAAATATATTGATACGCGATATAATTTAATCGCAGATGTTGAAATAAAATACTTGTTAACTAAGGGATTGTAAGGAATTAAACACTGTAAGTTTATGCAAATATATAGAATTGTTAAAAAATCCATTAATTGCTATTTTTGGTGATGTATAAAAAAATTGTTACCAATATTTGACTTATTTGAGATTTTAATAGAGGGATGTTGGAAACGATAATTGTTTTTATTTATTTCAGGTTCTTACAGCCACTTTTTATTAAGTATGTATAATTATTATCTGTCATGTAAAATGTCGGTAAAAAATATTTGTTCCGGATGCCATCAAGTGACGTCATTTCTAATTTCATTAGCTAAATTTTCTAAAATTTAAGTTCATTATAAAATATCTCATTACTAACATTGGGTAACACGTGCAGCAAAATTTTTATTCATAACTTGTACTAAGAATTTAAAGAGATATAGACAACTACGGCACCATAGTTCTTATATATTGCAACATGGATTATGAAGGTAATATGTTGCACGCAGTGAATCTATTTAAGATGGCACTTATTTTGATGAACACTTCAAGAATGATATAATTTCTAAATGAGTAGAATCCGCCATTCCTCTAACCGACAGGGATGCGTCGAAGTGAAGGTCGGTATTTTTTGTCTCTCTTTTTGTTATTATTGTATTAAATTATTTTTTAGCAATGTTTATCAAATTATATTTTGATTATTTTATCTTTTAAAGTAATTCATTTCATAAATTTATATAAATACCTACGTACAAATACGTAGAACTTCCTCTACGAGGGTTTCTTTTGCATTTATGTTCATATTAAAATTTAAATATTTAAGGATTTTTTATTCTATAGAAGCAAACTGTTGACGAACAATAATTTAATTTGTTAATGTGATTTGATTTTTTAACACGATTTTTCATGTCTATCTACTTGGTAGACGGGCGCATATGTATCGCGAATTTCTGAAAAATACATAATTTTTTACTTATCATATTTCAATATTCATAATTTTTTACTAATTCTAATTTAGTTTATTGTTTTAATGCAGGATATGAGTTACAATGTATTTTTAATAACAACTTTAATAAATTAATTATAACTGAATACATTTATGTTCATAAAAGAATTCAGACAACACACAATGCCAATATTCAAAAATATTCCTTTTTCAGTGTTTAGATTTGTAAATATTTTAACATCATTTTAAAAATCTATGCGCCTTTCAAAGGTATTGGAAAATTTCGTTTTATCCCGGATCATTAATGTTAAAATTGTATTGCAACCTATATATGGATGTAAAAGCAAAATACGCTCTTTATACTTATATAATTTTTGTTTATTTGAATAAAATAACTTGGCCTTTTTCGATTAAAAAAAAATCTGAGATTATATAAAATAGTCATGTTATTGAAAAATAATCAGATAAAATTGTATAATCCCACATTATGGGATTAGTACATTTTATCCCGTTTATCCTTAGTTAACGAATAGAAACTTCAACACTTGTACACGGAGATATTCAAATTAACTTAATTACTTTAGTTAAAGTCTAGACAACTTTCAAGAAACATTTTCATTGAGTTTCTTGAGTTTTTAAGTGAATAGAATATATATTTTACAACGTACAAATGACCTTAGAGACTCAATGAAAAACATATCGGAAATGTTCAATCCAAACTGAAATTTTAAATATTATAAATATGACGGCATTCGACTAGATTTAAAATTTGGTAAAAATGTTACCTGGGACGAGCATGAGTTCAATATAGATGTATCCTAAAGTGAATTTTTTTTTCCACGCTATTTCTGACGACGCCTTTTACAGATTAGAAAGCGTCGTTACTCATTATTTATTTGCTATGAGCAGATAAATGAACACTACATATAATTCATATGCTAATGAAGTGCACACAGAAAAAATAGAAAAATAAATGTGAAATAAGAAAGTAACCGTTATGTAACATAAAATTATGTTTTGAAGTATTCTATAAAACATCTTCCCCGATACCCGACCGAGTTTCTACCTACACGCACACACACACGCCTATACTGTGATAGGTATATATTTATATATATGTATATATATATATATATATATATATATATATATCTATATATATATATATATATATATATATATATTAATATATATTTATGTAATATATATTACCATTACTATAAAAATTATTTTTGGTATTATATGCAAAACTTATTCATAGTATTTCAATACTCAAAGTTTACTAGTGCCTTGCAATCTAGCACTTCAACTGAACTGATCAAAGTGACTGTATGCACATTGCCATGGACCATACCCAAATATCTGATCCGATATTTTTAGATTTCAGTAAAGCATTCAATTCTGTGAACTTTGACATTTTAATACATTGGCTGAAATCATTATATCTATTAAAGCTATGTGTTTATTCGTTCAATTACTATCTCCTATGCCGTACACGGTAAATCAATATTTACGAAAAGTATTCAAAGTGAACTAGTTTCATTGCTGGCCTACTTCCAGATAGTGTTTTTCCCCAATTATTTTTTCCATTTTTATTTTTATTATTTTTATTTACATTTTTAGTTATACAACTATCTTCAAACTATCATTTATATGTCGATGAAGTTCAAATATACGCTCAATTTTGTGTCTGTGAAATTATTTAATGCCGTGATACACTAAATGCGGACCTGTATTTGACCAGTCAATAGGTTAACATACAGGGTCTTCTGGTTAACCCAAATAAAGGACGGACTATCATTATTGGTAGTCAGAAATTTCTGACGAAGGTGTGTATGGCTGATTTATCACAGAACTTTATTACGGGCTATATCGCTTTTTCATTAACTGTAAAAGATCTTGGCCTACTAGTTGACCAACATCTTGCATGGCACCCTCAAGAAATTTAAGTTAGTATTAAGATTTTAATTTTTTAATCTAGCTATATTTATATATTAATCAAGAAACTATCGATGATGATTATTATCTATCATATACTGTGACGACATTCTAGGTGAACCTAGAAGGAAAATTTCTCGAACGAAACTAACAGAATTACCACCACGTAAAAACATTAAATTAAGTTTTTTTATCCCTTAAATATATTATTTATTTGGTTACTACGTCTACATCAAAACGTAAATTGGGATGAGTTCGCATAAAGGACACGTCCTTAAATGTCGAGCTCTTCACAATCCAGATGTAATAGCATCGACGTGAATCTGCCCAGTATTCTAGTCACGATAAAATTTTTTCTAAAAATTCTTGCCTACCAGGGCATCCAACTTGTACACAAATATTTCATTGCTCTTGACATTAGAACAAAAGGACGTTTAATTAAATATATTATAAAACGATAAGCGGAGGCAACGATGACGCGTCATCGAGACAATGTTAAAACTCATTTATCATGCTGTGGTGCGGGCATTTACGAATATGTATACTCAAGAAAAGAAACGGCATCGAATTCCGCCCGCCATTAATATTGCCATGACAGGAACAATGATTTCTGTACGTTTTTCATCAATTTAAAAGTTTAACGAAAATGCTGCGATAGTGATTTTAGATGACACTCGTTTAAATTGAATATTAATTTATGCTTTAATATGCAAACATACAGGTAATTTTTTTAACTCTACATTATTGATAATAATAACTGACGTAATATTTATGATGTTTGTGTTATATTATATTTAAAAAAACACTAAGATGTAAACAATTTTTTTTAAACGTCCTTTATTGGATATGCATGACACAATCTTAATATACAATTAATTTTCATTGATAAAGTGTACTTGATTTTTTTTTCAAATAAGTCTTGTACGGGTTTAATTTACTTAGTTAATTTCTGAGGTTTAATACGTATTTGCCTTTTCAATACGTGAGTATTATCCAGAAGTGAAATAACTTCCACGTTGGTATTGTCGAGGAGCTGTTTTTCGTATTTAATAGAGTAATCTTCGATAACTTTGCTAATCCATTTTATATCTAAGTCAGCGCAAATTTCTAAACCTACTATCTACGTGGAATCCTACGGTACTACTACTGTCCAAAAGGTATTTTATTTAATTTGCTTACGTAACTTGAACTCCGTTAACATGTTTAGATCGCTGTTCGTCACAATGCAAATGTGGCATGAATGGATTTGGGCTCGTTGAGTTTAAACGGTCTATCTGTTAGTTTATCTAGCACTATTTGTCAATTTTTATAGCTTGACTTTGCCTCTCTGTAGTTGTCATTACTACCGTATCATCGGTAATGATGTGTGTTAAGATTTTGTCTGTAATGGAAATATCAGCGCTATATATTAGATACAGAAGAGGTTATGAGATACTTGCATACAGCGTATCTACCCAACTTGGATAGAAACCAGAATACGCTTATTCATGGACACCCTAAATTTTCTATCAGATCGATATGGCTACAGTCATTGACAATTGTTCGTTGGTAGCAAGTTGCTCATTTTATAAACAAGAACTTTGTGTCATACACTATCAAAAACTTGGGACTAGGAACACTGCAGGGCAATATTTTCTTTCCTCGAATGCTGATTTGATTATGGTTATTACTCAGTGACTAGGTCAATGGTGAAATGTTTATTACTAAATTCAAACTGTAAATCCGCGACATTCACGAGTGGTTAGATCTTTTCAGCAATAATTTTTCATACAATTTGGATATAGAGTGTAAAAGTGATATCGGTTTATACAATATCATCTGGTGCGCCGGTTTTTTAACAGGAATGTCTGCGCTATTTTGAATAATTTCCAATATATTTTAACAGAGAATAAACGTTATATAAGCATGTTAGCATGATAATAACTTTACGCTACAATCTGTCTCAGTCAATTAAGACTCCAACATTGCTTGCATTAATTGGTGGATGCAATGGAATTTTTGTGTTTTTATATTACTATTTTCGAGTTTAGTTAAATTATTTTTATTATTTAGCGATTTATCTAGGGATACGCTTTTTTCGTGATTCCTTTCTTTCCTACTGTTTGTCTTGCTTCGGGCTTCAGTGAATTCCTTTACGAATTTTTCTTCATCAGTGCAATATTCAAGTGCCTTGGATAGGCAGTCACTTAAATTGGGCACTGTTTGATTGACTGTTGATTTTGGAGATAGAAGAGTTTTAATATGTGTGCGCTTGAAGCGCATTATTTTTATGCTATAACTCATTTATTATTATGTATTATTGTTGGCACAAAGCCAACTATTCATATTTATGGAAATAAAAATAAGTCCGTTTCTTGGTCTCGAATCGGATGCACCTCAGTCGCAGGTTAGTGCGTTACCATAGACTTAATATACTACGAACAGGCGAACGTACTCAACGTGCCTTGTATCGCCGAAATTTATTTGCCCCTATGTGCTTAATTTTATGTATGTGTGAGTTTTAGTGACGGCTTTTCATTGACGATGTTATTATCGATAATATAAAAATAAAGAGTACGTATTTGGTCTAATTTTGTTTACAATCTATTTCCCAAAGTCCATAATTATGAAGTCGCCTCCAATATAACATATTTTTGGAAATTATTAAATTCAATAAGGGTAATTTCCGTCTGAAAAATAACTATGCAATACCCAGTATGAATAATTAGGACTCTAATTATTTAACCATAAATATTTATTCAACTTCAAATATTTTGGGTGCGTTATTGATGCTGTTAAAAAAAGAATAATCCGAGCGTATCGTTATAAAAAATTGAATATCACGGCCAGAAATGCCGCAAAAGCATATACATTTAGGCTAAATAAAAAAACAAAAGTTCACTCAAAACACATAAGTTATATGTAGAAAATATATAGACTGTGAAAGCAGAAAACTAAAAGAAATATGTACAGATATCTTAATATTAAACAAATAATACGTCAAATAACCTTCAAATACTAAGTATTATATTCGTTTTATATAATATATTGAAAAAATAATAAACACGATTTCCTCATACTCTGAGACTGCATATTGCAATGATTTCAATTACACAATTAAACACGACAAAAAATTAGACAATTCAATATTCAATTCAATACTCAAAATTGTGATGTCAAAAAAAAGACATGGCAGTGCTGAATGGCTCTAGCAACAAACCTTGAAAATAATTGCGCTGCTGGCATCACTTTCATTTCTTGTTGAATGTAAATAACATGCCTAAATATAAATTTGCTCCCCAATTCCAGACCTTTTCATTTGAATATTGTGTAATTGAGAATTATATATAAAAATTTAAATTAAATTTTTGCTACCATTTCCTTCCATTTAAACTTTTTTGTCACAAATTTAATGTAACACGTAAACGTAGTGACACGGATCGAGTAAAATTTAAAATATTTTTTGGCTTTGTATGAGTAATATGGAGTATATGGTTTGCAGTTTAATTTTGTTCCAAGTAAATTTAACATGTTAAGATTTTAAGCTGTTTCGCTAAATGTAGTGTAGTGTATACACGTGCAGTCTCATTATGTTTAATTAAGAGAGATTTTCAATAAATTTGCCTTGTATTGAGCCGCAAAACTTCTTCCTGGAAAGAAACTAACTGGAATGTTTCATAAGCTATTCACAGTCACAACCATAATTACTAGAACCTGATTTACAATTACTGATTCGTTTCAGTGTAAACCATTGTCTATATTAATATAATCCAAAAGTGTTTTGACAACAAATTCAGTAAATTCCCTAACGCTCATTTTATCAGAAATTATGATAACAAATAATTTTTTTTTTGTAACCCTTTCTTTTATTTTATTTAATGACTCGGCTGAAAAGTCCAGTTCACAATTTACTCTCTGATATAATTTCGTGTGTTAGCATGAGGTAAACAAAGATCAAAATTTTCAAGGATATAATTATAAAACCTGATGTTATGCTTATTAGGTTTTAATTTTTTTTTTAACTTAATACCACTTTTATCATGAATATTTCATTATTGAATAGAATTTTTTTTCTGTTTTAATTAAAATATTTGCATGACATGAATTTTCTGCAGAGTCTTGACATTATCTGGATACGGCATAGATTGAATACACATTTACTAAGCAGTCAAAACACTCAACGTTTATAAGAGACCTAATTATAAATGATAAAATTAAATTATAATTTTGACCAATACACCGGTACAAACTCTATAGGCTCTGGTATAGGCTCTCTAATATTTTTCTGATCTGTGCTTGAATTGAACTCATACCTTTTTAACTCACATGCAGCCGAGCTAGTTACTTTTTTGTTGATAAAATATGGAAAAAATTAAAGTGTAACCTAATTTTTAATTTTTTTTTGTCAATAGCTCTGAGAAAATTTCTGTACATACCTATTACTTTACCTGTTGTATTTTATACCCACCAATAAATGATATTATTATTATTATATCACTAAGCGCTTACATTTTAAATGATATCAATAATTTTATTCGTTTTATTTCATTCAATAAAAATTTAATCACAATCTACATTAATTTTCGTTATAAAAAAATATGATTTGTGGATAAAATAATGCCAATTCGTATAATGTCAATCCGTATGTATTTTTCACGGATACAAAATCTCGCAATTGCATTCACAAAATTTAAAAATAAACAATAAAACGTAAAATAGAACATATTTATTATGATATATATATATAATATATATATATATATATATATATATATATATATATATATATATATATATAGATATAGATATATTTGACAAAGTTTAATTAAACAATAATTAATTAAAGTAAATATAGACATCACATTTACCTGTGAAGTGTCTCCTTATTTGGATCTTTCATATACGTTAATTCACAATACAATACTGAACAAGACACCGTTTCTTATTCTAAAATAATGTTCTTGAAATATTATTTGAAAATATATGAATAAATTTAAAAAAAGACAGACGGAGGCTGCCGAACAAGAGATTTTCGGAGACTTTTTTCTATGAAAAAAGTTTTATTTGTACACGTTTTGTCACTTCGTTCCCAAAGTAATCTCATAAAAACTATGTATTCTCACACGATTTATTCGTCTATTCGTAGTATATTAATTTTATGTGCGTTACACGGTGCGGTGTACGGAGTTGTAAATAGTGACTGGCAAAGCGCTGCACGAATGTAAATAAACAAAAGCGATGTCTGTAAACAAAGTTATTGAATTCACGCTTTGTTTTTGACTTTTAAAAGACCCATTTTTCCATTAACGTTTCATTTATGTCACTATGTCATATTGAGATATTTATGTTTTTAAGTGTTATTTCAAAAGCAATTATGTACTAATAATATTTTAATAAATTTAATAATCGCGTTATATTTATTTTTCAATTAAGAATATTAGTTTTTTACAAGTTTATATTAAATTTAACAAAAGCTAACCATAACAATATTTTTTGGTATATATATGTAGAAGGGACATATTTAATAATAAAATTTGTATGAATCTTATTCTGATATCGTGTCTTTTCATAATATAATTATTAAGCAAAGTTTTCCGTGTGACTTTATAATATATTTTTTTGTTCAAGAAACTATTCTTAAACATTTTAAGTTTTTGGTTCTATGAATTCGGAGATAATTGAAGATATGTAATTTTGTTAGATTTTTAATGTATATCTGATCGTCATACTTATAAAAATATCTTTAATTTAATATTCCTTGTTCTTGACAACATGTCTCTTAATTTAAAAATATAATTACCCCGCAGACTAAAGTATAAGTTAATGTTAACAAGAATATTTATTTTGATATGATCAATACTTAATATAAGTTATCTGTTTATATATCTACAGAGTATTCAAGTTTTTCTTCTTAAACCTTTAAGTTTTAAATTTTCTTTTGGGAAACACACCATTTTTGGGTTTTGAATAAATTTTTCCAAATCGTTGTTTCGTCTGATCACGTGAGTTTACGCATTTTGAATGTATTCCGTTGATAGCATATTTTCATAACAATGCTAATTATTTCCTCTCTGTTAATTTATAGTGTTTAGCTTATGGCCCTCATTGATTGATTTGTAAATATATCCTTGAAAACGATCTAGTAGTGAAAAAGATTCGCAGTTATTATTTTCTACAAATAAGCAAAAAAGCCACGTCTTTTTACGTAATAAAACAATTATTTAAAAGCCTCTGATAAATGTGGGACTTTGTAAAGTTCATGTGAATGCCTGAATTGAGGTTTGTGTTGGTTTGGGTGCGGCGTATCGTCTAGTTGTGTAATTCGAGCCTAGATCTTCTTCCTAAAAGTTCGTCGTTCAAGAGAATTTCAAAATATAAATACCTCATATACATATTATAATTTCATGGAAAAGTACATGGAAATTCGCACACTTTTCAGAAAAAAACACATTTATTAATAAGTAAGTAAATGTCTAAATACACTCTTATTTTATAAATACATATCGTATGAAATATTATGTTGATAAAGGTATTTAAAGAAATTTGTTTCTTATTATATATCATTGCGAACTTCAACTTTTGTCTTGTGCACAATACGGCTCGTGGAAAACACGGACTTGTATAAACTGCCGATGAAAAGTTTACAAGATAAATGCTTATAGAATTAATACATTTTAAACGTAATTTTACACTTCTGTTCGAAACTCCCTCCACCCCTCCTAAAGTCAGTCATATTGTCATAGAAGCGGCTTTTACACTAACCCTTTAAGCCAAGTTTCTACAATCGTTAATCGTCGATGATTTTAGGCATGTTAATTTATTGCGACACGCAATAAATTAACATGCCTAATATCATTGCTTTTGTAACTATATTCCTCTTGTAATATAATGACGAATTTATAATAAATGAAATATTCTTAATGCCGTGTCTAGGGTAAAATATTAAGCCGCCTTATACACTTCAGAGTAACAGTACACAAACTACGTAGCGGCCGTGTGAGGTATTACAGCAATCCTCCAAAATAGCCGATCCGTCTTTTTGTTCAACTCAATGATTCAATGAAGATAATGAAGATAGGACTTGTTCTCAATAGTTTAATTGGTAAATAAGCTTCAGATGGACTTTGTTTTTATGATTAGATTGATTGGAGGCAATGATTTATTTCATCAAATCTTTCTGTCTCCTATTTTTAAAAAATGGTGCCTTTTTCATTTAGCACTTTTATCTTTGGAAATTTAAAAAATGTGTTCCAGATATAATTATTTAATTTATTAACTTTACGACTACACAACGTAATGTCGATCAAGAACAATGTCTTGTATAAATGACTACAATCAACTCTGGACAGTGAGTACATAATTGGTTGCAGTAAATCTTAAAAGATCTATTTATTTAAAACCTCCTGCCCAATTCACAGATTTACCCTAAAATATTATAGTGTGGAGCACCATAGGCACAAATAGTTTTAAAGTTTAGTGCACACAATAACTAATGAGTCAATTAAATAAACAATACTCTATTTAGACTAGATGAAATCTTTTCGACCGTAGTTCTGACTAACTCATTTCTGAGTACGAAGGGAATATATAAGTGAGAATATATTATCATTCATCATCATTGTACATTTGCTCTCATTTGAACTAGTTTTGTAGCTACAATAGCTCATACTCTATTAGAATACTGGCTCGACATCTAAAAACGTTTTAAATCGTCGGCAAATGGAAGCGACGTGCAGAGTTGAAAACTGAAAGCTAATCGTTTGTTATAATTAGAAACAAAAGTGGACTCATTGACTGACTTTAGTAATATGAGAAATTCGAAATTTATATTTTCTTTTTAAATATGTGTAATGCTTTAAAAATACTGACATGTTCACTGACATCTTTTGTTTGTTGGACTGATTTAAACTTCGAGCATGCGTGATGACCTTAATATAAAAACTTGGCTAATATTTCATTGTCAAATATAAATAAAAACAATAAAAAAAGGAACCGTGAAAAAAGAACGAACTAACTATCTTAAAGAGGCTTAACTAGAACATAACTGCGTTATTCACAAATATATTTAGACGAGAAACCTAATCGTACCGAAAATTGGATTTCAGCTGCAAAGAAATGTGATGAAGGTAGTATATGTAATTGCAGGTAATGATGTGTAATTATACCAAGTACACTCTTTAGTTAATTTTTTTACAGTATATTTCAATGGCTTTTAGTATTAAAAACACATCTAATTTATTACATTAGTTCTTTTGTTATTACAAACACGTCGTAGTAGTTTTTTTCTGATAAGACATTGCTTTCAAAAAAATGAAATAAACTAAATGTAACTTTACCGCTATGATAAACTGTTTTGTATTTCAGTTTTCATGAACATGGTGAATGATTTCTTTTTAAATGTAAACTTTACCGTTTTAATAAATTAATCACTTACATTTTTCTTATGATTTCGTGTATAGAAATAAACTTATACGCAAAATTTATAATGTGTAAGAACTATACAGTCAAAAAAAAATGCTCGAAGCAATATAGCGTATATGTGCATATTATCCCAACTGATATATTAGCGGTCTGATATTCTAATGCTCTAATCGCCTTACGTTTCTTAATTTATTCCATTAACGTGCGTTTTAGTGGCAATCCTTACTTACATTCAATATGACATTCGTAAATTTAATATTCAAGAGCAAACATTTCCGCAATACCAACGATTTTTCCTAAATATGTATTTAATTGTAAAGAAATTTTTAAGTTAGGCGAAAATTCCTTATTATTTTAGCACCTAGCAATGTAATAGGTTTTTGGTGATAAAAAGTAAATACTGACTTAGTTTATTTCTAAATGTTTTGCAAAAACGCTTTTATATTCGATGAATAAAATGTAAAGGTTATTTAATGTAACAACTATTTAATAAAAAACGTAGCAAATATCAATAATTTAAATTTTAATGCACCACTGTCTTACGCCTGCATTGACGCTGATGGACTGCGTCAGGGTTCCCTGTTGCAAGACTTGACAATGGTAGCCCGTGTACATCTGTTTGATGATGTTGAGGATTTTCATGGGGATGCCATTCTTTGCCAGGGTGTTTCACATGATTGTTCTGTTGACTAAGTCAAATGCCTTCTCGAAGTCAATGAAGGTGACGTACAGGTTGTTCTGCCATTCCGAGCTTTGTTCTAGGATGATCCTCAAGGTGTTTATGAGATCCACGCAGCTCCTGTGTTTTGTGACAACTGTTTTCTACAAACTGTTTTCTACAAATACTCTAAAAGCTGACCGTCGTTACATAAAAGAGTTTTGAGGAGAGGAGGTAGCCGATAATGATATCGAAATTTAAATTTGACCATGCTAATGCAGAAGCAATGTGTAATCGATACTACGGAGTCGCTCTTGAACTCCAATATAAATTGATTTCGATCGAGTCGATCTCGATTACGACGAATATATTTGATGCATGCTCCTTGTTACGAAGGTTCAGTAAGTTCCGTTACTCTTCTTTAGCCTATTCATATGCACACAACCCATAAGCCAATTCTCTGCTTGGTTTGTATTTTATTTACATAAAATATTTGAATTTGTTTAAATAAATAATTGTGACTATTTGGGGTACGTGAGGGATTTTGGAAAGATTATTTTTTTGAGTAATACAATAATCAGTAAACAATATAACTAAGCTTTATAAGTGAAAGACCACAACGAAAAGGCACTAGATTTTGTTAAATTTTTTTCCATTCATAATTTGTAGGAAGTCAAAACAAATTATTAACAAAAAATTATATCAGTAGAGAATTTCTATGATTTGGTAGCAAGTTTTAATAACATATCCGCTATTTAGAATGGAACCAAAAACTACTTTTAATATGGCGAAAAGCGCCCATTAATATTTTATTGCATAATTATTATTGAAACATTACATTGCAAACTGGTTTCGAACATTATTTTGTTCTTTTTGTATTTATTTGACAGATCTTTTTACTGAGTGAACTAGTTCCTGTTTCGTTTACATTGCATATTAAATAAGTAACATATTTACATAAGCAAAAAAAACATTTATCACGCTACGGTGCAGATATTTATGTATTTCTGCGCACAAGGAAAAGAA
Source organism: Druceiella hillmani (assembly GCA_039881145.1). NCBI lineage: Eukaryota > Metazoa > Arthropoda > Insecta > Lepidoptera > Hepialidae > Druceiella > Druceiella hillmani. Next base: position 3,006,969 of record JAYKKI010000116.1, on the reverse strand, counting down.
TCGACGTCGGATGCCTACCATCGGCTCGCCGTTAATTTTGCTGTGACAAGGAACATTTTTTTTGCATGTTTGTTACTAATTTAAACTTTAATAAGGACGCTCCGATAGTCATTATGCATGATGCTCATTAATCGCATGTCGGACTATAGAAATTGAAAATTAATCTTATGTTGTTTTCAAGGTATCAAATACGCTTGCAAACAATTCTGAAGCGGTTTTTTAAGTGAAAAATAATAATTATCGGAATAATCAATACGTTGTAAGTAATGCTATTAATTATATAGATTTTTAATGATATAACAGTAACACGGAGATGTGAATAAAAATGTTTCGAAGTTGTGAAGCAATTTTAGATATTAAATTTCCGTATAAATTCAATGATAATAAAATAAGAATGTCAGTTTTATATATAGTGCTCCTTGTTCATTTTGTACTTCTCTTACTGGAACTTTTACGAGTGTAAGTTTTCGTATTTAATTATTACCTGCATTTATTTCGCAAATATAATGTTCTTTCTTCTTTCACTTGATAAAAAAAGAGTTTTTACTATGCAGTGGTGAATATGGCTGCAATCAACTGGGTAAACTTAAAAGAAATATGTAATGCAGTAAAATATCTTAGATCGAAATATTTCGATTTAAGTAAAACTTTTAAATACATTTTCGCAACATGAGCATGAATGTCATATATATATATATATATATATATACATATATATATATATATATATATATATATATATATATGTATATAATTATAATCATATCTGTTTTTGATTCGCACAGCAAACATTCCTTGGCGAAGATTGGTCGTCACCAGAGCACTCCACCGTCTGCCGACGGCCCGCATCTCATTAATCACTTCCGTCGGTCGTTATCGATGTATTTCGTCGATTCATAGTTCATAGTACCGTATTGATTAGGCTTACTAATTATATCTATCGTTAACAAGTAATCGTAGAAATGTTACTTCATGAACGAAGAAGTTGAGGAAGGTTTTAGGACATTAAGTAAATAATTAATGTCTTAAACCATAAAATAAATCGGTACGTATTTTTGACGTCTTATCACTATATATAAAATAATATAGTAACTAATCTTAAGATTTTTAATATATTAAAGGAAATGAAATTGACATGCTCTTTAATTACAATGGTAATAAATTTACAGCATAAATCTCAGAAGTGAAATTTTGGTTACCAGTTTTAATTAACTTGATGTTTACTAGAGTGAATTAATAAATTTCTTGGAAAATTAATAAATTTGTTGGAGATCCGTATTACCATTTTCAAAAACAAATGAGTAATATTAAGGGCATTATAAATTATCCGCCCATAAATGATACCTTGTTCAGAAAATTTTCGATGCCGTTGTTAAAGGAATAATATGTATAGTTATAGGAATAATGTATAGTCTTTTTTCCATTATATGGTAATTTACTGCAAATATGATTATATTTAAAAGTACTTGAAAATATTTCTGTTGATCGCTGAGTTTATTAATTTGTCAGTATGTGTAACAATGTGGCACAAGTAAAAAGAAAACCTGGGTAATGTGTAATTAACGATAAATATAAACACCAAATATCCTATAGAATTTTAAACTTGTCTATAATTAGACTTTTGCCAATAATTTTTCTTTCAAAGATATTTTAATACTAATTTATATTCCAAAGTAGTAATGCAAGTAAAGGGCAGAAAATTAATGTAAAACACAACGTTTTTTCCTAAAATCTAATCTGCTATTATACAATTTAATAATCCAACGCACAAAACCAACAGTCCTTAGCCTTCATAAAAACCTGTTTATGACGTATTGAAGTTAATAATACTGAATTTAGTACATCTTAAAATTAATAGCAATTTCCAACGAAATTATAAAATTATTCAATAGTACTAAAGAAGACGAAATCAAAGCCAAGTGCAAAATTACTATCGTCACAAGATTTGTGTCATTTTAGTTTCCATAGGCGCACATTAATGAATAATACATTTTTGAAATGAAACATCTTAGGTGGCAATTCGCTAATCAATAAATGGACGAGCATTTAGTAAAGTTTTAAGGTCGCGTTACGTTTAGGCACATTTCGTTACATGCGAGAGAAGAAAGATATGACGTAGGGAGAAAGAGAAAGAGAGCTACAGATTTCGACGCCACGGAAGTGGAGCAAAAGACAACGACGTATAGAAAAAGATACAAAGCGATTGAATAAGATAGTGTCGCGCGTGCGCACATTGTAGATGTACGTCTCAGATGCCACAGTGAACAACTGAGATACCATGCATACGTTTGTTATTAATATTTGTCATTGTGTTTTATGATTATTTACGTTTGTCTCCTGTGATTGTTTAATTACATCCCTGAAGAGTTATTTTTAAGAAGTTTCACTTCTATCACTTGTACGGTGCTGCATGCAAGTTTTTTTTAAACCCTTAACATTTAGATTACTGTAATTATCCTATTATTTTATATACGAATAAATGTAAAGCCAAGAAATTTTTACTTTTACTTTTGCATACGTTTAAACGCCTAGTTACAATATTAATAAAAAATAATGCGATTTCTGCTATCATTGAATGATAAATTGGCATCAAATATTTAATTAAAAAAGGTATTTCTAAAATTCACATGAATTTAATTTCAAACTTTATAAGTTAGTGATATCACTTAGTCATTTCATAATTTTCTCAGTAACCAGATATTATGATGAATGAAATTAGAATGGATAAATCCAAAGGAAAAAATATCATTTTACTATCTGCATTAGCCGGCTCAGCCCAAGTGGAGTATTTCAGATAGAACTGTGAATGTTTTTTTACAGAATTCCTCTTTAATTTTTTTTATTTTATATCATTACCATCACTTTTTTCATTTTTAGGATTCCGTTCCTGAAAATGAAACGAAGGAACCCTTATACTATTTCTTTGGTATTCGTCCATCCGTCTTCCAAAACCCTTTTTGTAGAAGAACAGCTTCAGACACCGATTTAAAATTAATATTGTTTACCGACTCCTATAGCCTTACAGTAGTTAATACGGCAAGTGAAAATTTCAAGTTTTGGTTCATGCAACAAAAATATATGGCCTATCAAAGCGTATTTTTTCTTTATTTATACAATTGTTTTACTCACTATCAAATCTTATAGAGCACTTTCAGTATACACCGTACTTACTTTTTTCCATACTTACAATCTTAAAAGTTGGCTTAATAGCTCTTATAGCACTAGGAAATAATCCAAAAATTAATTATCTGTTTTTTTATGTGGAATCATAATTTTATTTTCAATAGGCCCGTAAAAAATATTAATACTTTAACGAGAATATCATGTATCATTAAATGTTTGTAAATGCCTAAACGTGTTTTTTCTAACACAATTTTGCTGTTCGGAACGTAAATAAATAAATTTTCAAGCTATCCAACTAGTGAGGAGGACGCGTCATGACGTGACGTGATTTGGTTGTGTGAAAAACGTAGTTTCTTAAAGTTACACTGCAATATCGAAACGTTTGGTCTAGCGTTTTGTTGATAATTATTTTAATTATAATCCTTATTATTAATAATACTTAATTGTAAATTTCTAACACTTCAAACTTTTTAAGTATAAATTCCCTTTCTCCTTTGTTCTTAGGTCTTCAAAACATGTTGAATCGTGTGTAACAGCAATAATAAATGTAAGAATTCTGAGATAAATATGACCTTGGAATATTTTTGACAAGAACGGCTTATATAGAATCATCCATTTATTTTCATTTCAATATGTTTGTGATTTTGCATCTCGATCTTTGCCGTTAATTCATCCTCTTTCGGTTTTCAGCGTCTGTGCTTTGGATAGTATCGCCAGTTGCATCGAATCCAATAGAATTCGAGATCTTCTTTGAGACCTGAAATTCAACCCTGATGATTAATTGAATTTCTTGCTCAATATATTTTATAAAAATACTTAGTTTGTTGTTTGTACTTTGCCTATGTTGGTGATTTTAACGAAAATTTTACAATCACATGGGTTTTAGTTTTTTTTATTCTAGCAATGACCCGATCAAAGTTAAAATCGTTTGAATATGTTCGGATGTATAAGCTCGGATATCAAAGTAACGTTAGGCGCTGCTGCTGCACTACAAGCCGGAAGTTATTTCGAAAGATCGCTATTCTGATTACCGTGTTTTCATCTGAGTACACTTTTTTTTCACATATGCAACAAGTAAGAGGGCCGTTGGGATTATCATATATTCTTAATGCATAAAATTTGTTGAAGTTCCTACGAAATGATACTAAGTTTCTGCTCGAAGAGGTTCTTTAGGCTGTTAGTTAAGCGGTCGCTTAGGCACCATTCAGTGGTCACAGCAATCGCCAGATATCAAACCTTTTGCTAAAGAAAATTTTACAGAAACCTATTTCGGAACCTAACGCAGCTACGTATACATGTTCCTACCGCAAATGAAAAAATCAGTATCTCTAAAGTGACATGATGTGTTAAACGATCTGTTATTATTCTGAGATCTGAGATTTAAGTAATTATTGTAAACACAGGATTTTAGCCAAAACATAACAAAGCCAACAAAAGTTGCATGTAAAACTTTTTTAATTTTTAAATCGTATTTTCTTTAATTTTTAAATCGTTTACCATTGCCTTTAATTCATACATCTTCCCCCGTAGTAGACGGTAATAACATTAAGAGTATGATGCGACCAAATTTAATAACTTATGTTCCCGGTACTAACATTTTGCATGTAAACATATTACAGTAGCTCTCATAATTACAATAAATTAAACGTCACTCTTCCCTGTTCAAGTCAAGAAGAACTGCAAATTTAATTAAAGTTTGCACGATATTTTGTCTGATTTGCTATTATCCAAGAAAAAAAAACTAAACATTCAGAAACCAATATCATCTATCGAACATTATTTGAACCATGTTCTTTTACAAAATATTGAAACTAAATGTAATTATCATTGAACTGAAGAAAATACTTAGTTATGTAACTTCAAAAATTCCGAGGTACTCGAAAACTTCAGGAAAATTATTGCCTAAACAGCCGTAAGTTAAAAAAAAACAGAAGAAAATAATTTTCGTCTTAAAAAACCGAAAGAGGATTAGTGGGGGTCTAGTTTCATGTTAAAAGTTGCATGTGTTGTAACTACACTATTCCTTAATTTTGTTTTAAAAGTTTTTAAATTTAAAAAGAAGTAATTTAATGAAATTAAAAACAAAAGAACTACAATACTAACGTTCTTCTTAGGTCCTTTTTTGTTAGTCAGTCTGCCTTCTAACATGCATGTCTGTGGAGAAAAAAGGCATTGCTAAATATCAAAATGCTCTTTTCGTATAAAGAAATAATGCTCTTTTCTCCTAAAAAAAACGTTGAGGCTGCGGCGACATCAGGGTACCATATGACAGGGTGGCATACCGTATTATTATAAGAGATCCTGAGGTCGACTTGCCTGACACTGTAGCTGAGATCACCAAAGCGATCACAAAAAGAAGTTCATGGCGTCGTGGAAATCATTCTGTGATCGCCACATCCTCATCGCGCTCGATGTTTTAAAAACTCACAGAGAAACTATTTAGTAACTAAGTAACACTTGGAAACACGGAATTCTGTGCACGCTTAGGTTTACATAAAGATTTAAATATGTAAGTATATATATATATATATATATATATATATATGTATATATATATATGTATATATATGTATATCAATATTGATAAGTAAACATATTTCCTAATATATTTGTGTTTTTGATAGGCCCGATACAGATAACTTCGTTGCCGTCTTTAATTTATTATCGCAATTTTTTTCGAAAAATTTAGCATTAAAGTACCTATTAAACGGCATTACTATTGTTCTTAAATCATTACGTTACATAATTCTTACACTTAACTGGCCAATGGTATTTCAGTCCAGGTATGAAGTATCCATCGTTTAATTCACGGGTGACATTTTAGCTTATTCAAAAAAGTATCAAACAAAACCCTATAAATGAAGTGATTTCGAATTTGATCAATAAAATTTCAGGGTCAAAAAATTTTGCGGACTATCTTTGGATAACATCAAGCTTTGCTGGTTAAATATTAAAATTTTTAAAAATGCAAACTAATCTGAAACTAAAATCAATCGTAAAATGGAAAATATGATAAAATATGTTTCAAGGCTAGTAGAGAAAAATCTATAACGTATGTTATTTAATCCGAGTTAAATAACTCAACCTATATTACGTTAAGTTAATCCGTGAAATAATAAATATCAAACAACGATTTCATTCAGACGAACAAAATTAGTGCTAGGTTTTAGAAAAAAATAACTAACGATTTTGTCTCGCCTTGGAAAAACTTAATATTAGAATATTTGGCACTAAAAAAATCCTCAATCTTTAAGAATTCATTTCATTTTTTTTTAAATTTGAAGGGTTTACCCTTTATTCTGCTTTCAACTTAAATCATCGTAGATATAAATTCCTAAATATCATCTTAAATAAATATAAATATAATGCTATTTCATCACAAGATATCAATATATCATAATTTATCAATTCTGAAACGACATAGCAATACGATGGTATTGCTATGTCATTTCAGAATTGATATACTATTGTAGCGATGGTCGAAGTATGCTGGTTTCTCTTCCCTAGCCAGGTTAATTCTAGATAATTTTTTATTTGTATTTTATTTTTTACACACCTTTTGCTGTAGTTATGAAAATATCTAAATTTATTGTGTTACAAAATAGCTAGATATATATCTTTTCAAATTGGTTAACTTTTTTTCTTAATTTCGTCCAAATCTTTCTTTGTATAGATTAATATTTTAGTCGATTTCCTTTATTGGTTTGAAAATATGTTATAATTCGAATACAATGCTAAATTTTAATCTAGGCGCTTGGTGTCAGTTTTACAACACAACTTTTGTTTAAACTTTAATTTTTTGCATCTTACTATCGTATAAATACGGATAATATATTCATAAAATGTATAAATTTTGTATTATTTTCTTAATTTTTCATGAACGAAGAGTTCAGTCTTTTGTTATTTTATAAGTTTATTATTTTGTTATTAAAATAACATTAAGATAGTTCAATATACAGTAATTTACTCTCAATATGATTTAAATATAAACATATAAATGATCATGCGACGAAATGCAACTTAGCTTGTGGTATGTATGAAGCATATACTTGCAATATTTGTAGGGGTAAATGACGGGGTATTGATCCAGTGGATTAGCATATTTATTGCCTTTGGTTTAGGTATTTGCAATATGCAATTTAGTTTTTCTACCTAGTCCCACGAACAAATTCTTATATTTCTTGTAATTTTAATTTCTTACTTAATGCACAGGACTATATTGTCGACATATTCAATAATTCATTTCATTAAATAATTACTATTTCATAATGGGAAATAACAAATTTCTATAAATGTCTTTATATAAATTTAATTTGATTAATGTATTTGTTTGGGTTGTAGAATTTTATCAGAATTATTACATTTAGTTGTAATTCCATACTGCATATTTTTTTTGGTTTATATCTGTACAAATTAATGGACATGTAGTACAAATTTGTGTCTGAATAAATTAATGGACATGTTATGTGATACAATTATACAATGTTGTTTTTATCAGTTTTAAAATAATCTTTTGCTGCATTAACACGATATTAATTTGGAAATATTTTACCTTTTTATTGTATAAACTAGTTTAGTGTTTTTAGCCACCAAGCAATATTTTATATATTTTTGTAAATTTATCTTTTCATGAATTCTCACTATTTGAAGGTAATACCTAATCTTATATATTCTGCCAAAATTTTGTCAGCGATTAGTGATTGTGGTGGTGTTATACAAATTTGGAGAATCCTTTATAATCTTGCAGTGGCAGAGAATACACACAATTTTTTACAGGTATATTTTGTTGAAGAAGACAATGCTTAAATAAGTGACTTAAATACAGATTCAGTACGTTATTAACAAGATCATTTACTTGAAAACAGTAGTTACATTTTGTCGTTCAATAGTGTCATAAAGCTTGTTCATGCTAATAAAATATCATCTAAACAATTTGAGCGTAGATAGACAATGCAACCACAATCAATAATATTGTATTATCGATACACAGACAAGAATTTGGACCAAAAGAAATCGTATTATGTGAACCAAATAACACAAAACAACGAATTTCTCCTTTTCATAGAGAATGTGATGCTCTTCAGCATACTATAATACTTAATGGACATGTTATGTGATACAAGTGTACAATATACAATATCACAAATTAATTCTAATGCTGAAGCATATCTAAGAAAGACCATTTCGGGCATGTACTTCTATGTGTATTGAGTGATGACACAAAATTAAGAATTATTATTGATTATGCGTTTTGGCAATTCGACAATTCAATTTAGGTGAACATGTAAGCCAAAATAAAAGAAAAAGTCTTATTCTTCGTTTAGCAAAATCAAAGCAAAATTTTTATTCACCTATAAATATGTTCTGAGCTGACGAAAGTGTAGAAAATGTGAGCCAATCGCATTCATCATCCACGACTGAACTGTGATAAACGTGCAAAAGATGCTATGACCTGTATTGGAAACTATTCACGACCTGGCCCCTTCATTACGTTGCCTTGCAGTACGTAATGGGAGAAAATAAAATTATTTTGGCATCTTTTTAGCATTCCTCAAGATACCTCAAGATACCCAAGATTGAATAATTGAAGTATTTCATATAAAAGTTCAAAAACTTGCATTCATAATGAAAAAATGAAAAATTTTCGGAACATGTGAGTGTTTTATATATACAATGGAAGAATAAAAGCGACATCGGCCTGTTAATATGTTAAGTTGACCCGAAGACAAAATACGTCCTTATCAGCTTGGTAACAATACACAAGCTGAAATCGCAGACTGTAATTTAAATCTGAATTTGCTTGTAAATAAACCACATGAATCTGCTTATAAATTGAGCGCATGGAAATTATCAAGGTATGAGGGAGAGTTAGCATTAGCCGCTATCGAAAGGAATTCGTTAACGAAACATCAACGGCAAAAGATGGGGTCCAGAAAATCAGGGGATGTTTATGTACAGATACTAGTCACATAGCTAAAATTATTTAAGGGGAAAACCCTTAAATTGAAAACCGATCGATCATTCCGTACAATTCGGTGTTACTCAGAATTTTTGACGCACACATAAATATTAAGTTTTACCGGTCAGTAAAGGCAATGAAGTACGTGAGCAAATACGTAAATAAGGTAAGTTTGATGTTTGTTTAAATTCGAACGATGAAATATCCCAATTTTACTTTGACCATTACATAAGTGCATCTGAAGGCGTGTGGAAAATATTGGGTTTTAGTAGTCCCAAAAGTTCATCACCAGTTATTCATTCAGCTGTGCATTTAGAAACTGACAGAGTGCATATTGTACGGCTAAAAATGCTTCTGACATTGTAGCCAATCCCCAGAATAAAACTCGCAGTTTTCTTCAATTTATATGCTGAGCAGCTATTCATAAAAACGTAGCTGTATTGTGAAGTGCCTACTTATTACGTTTTATACGTAATAAGTAGGCACTTCACAATACAGCTACTATCACGTATTATACGTGGGTTAACAATAAATTTTTGCACCGAAAACCAGCTAATCGACTCAAAGATTATTTTGGGATCAAACGAAAAGAATCCACTGGGTTGCACATGAAATATGTGTATCTTTCAAACGTTTTTATTTATGGCGGCATGTTAAAAAATAATGTTTCACTCTGCATATGGGTTCCCAACTATTTGGAAACTGTAATAGTTGATTTGCTTATACATTAAACACTACCGTCTAAAAACATGAAGCTCAAAATTTTTTTATAAGATTCTAATTTATATTTGATCGTCAGTAACATACAAGATCTAATCACGGCCATCTTTCTGAATTCGAATACTTAATTAAATCAACTGCTTTCTTTATTTAGCAGAAGAGTCCTTATGGTCGCAAACAAATATGCCACAAACAGTACCAATGATCCCATTTTATCTAAGTTCAATGATGCTTTCATTCCATACATATATACATAAAGATTAAAGGAATAAAAATTTGTGCATTATCGTAGTGAATTTTTAAATTCAATCAATTCACCTGGCATGCCCTCACACAACTTCACTCTCGTAGTAGAAGCACCGAACATATTGATGCGTAATTTGTGTAGTGGGACACGTCTGCAAATTCAAAATTTCACAACTATCTAATAGTAGTCACAATAATCAACAATTATCCTACGGGATAAAATGTTATTAAAACCAAAATACCATTAATTTCCACAGACATACAGTTTTAGTCAAAGCGACTTCATTATCTACTTCACATTTGCTTTACTACAACCATAAATAAAGCCCAAACACAGATTTTAAAGGCCGCTGGATTCAACATTACTCTGCTTTCCTCGTGGTAAATTTAATGTACTTTTCTCCAAGAAACCTACATGATTTGCTTCCTAATAAATCATGGCATGAGATATAATAAGACGTATTAACATAGTCTTAAATATTATGAATACTATAAAAATTAAAGGTGTTTTAAGTTAAATGTTATTTAAATCATGTCAAGTAATGCTTATCTTACTTTAAATAAAAACCTATAAACTGTAAATAATATTTATTTAAAGCCACAAAAATAACATTACAACTTTCACGTGAACGAAGGCGCGGGCACAAACTAGTAAATGATAAATTTACCGTAATATGCTGTTGATTATATAAAATTTTAAGACCTCTATCATCTAATTTCTTTTCTAAATATTCAATGTGTATTTTTAACGTTACTGATTTAACTCAATGCGTTTTTAAATTATATTTTCATAATCGTGTTTATGTTTAATACGTTGGTTCATTACAAACCTATTTTGATTTGTAATTTTGGTCCATTTAGTGCTGTACGTAATTACATGATAAATTACCTTAATGCATGCCAAGATTTTTTACAAACATGAATAAAAAATTAAAAGTTCTGACGAATTAAACACATTTTGATGTGAAGTTAATACTGGGTCAATTAGTCTAGTTATAAATTGTTACAAGCATAAAATTACTTTTAAAAGATTATATAAAATATATTAGGCAAAACTATACCGAATAATTACCACTATTTATTGTATTCTAACACATCGACTAATAGATACAAAGTGTTTTATTAGGTAGGTACATAAAGTGTATATGAAATTTTAAAAATTAAAAAAAATAGAATCAATTGTCAATACCATTTTGGCTTTAAAGTTTTTATAGAACATATTGTTACCCTCCGAGTATTCGAGAAACAGTTAAGTTGCCCAGGTTTGGATATATTATCCGTATTTCGCTAAAATCGGTCATACGCAGATAGCTTAACTCATATTACAGTAAACTGAAAATGCATCTTCTGGAAAACTCGATTGCAACCTATTAATATTACTTACGCATGGATTTTCATTATAAAGACATTGAGATTTGTGAAAAATCTGAAAGAAATAAAGATTAATCGGCGACTTTTAGCAAAATCTACAAAAGAAAATTATTTGGTGAACTTTTATTGGTGGATTATAAAATTAAAAGCAACCAAGAAATTTTTGTTAGGCTTATGAAATAATTATATTAACTAATATATTTACACATTAGAAAAAAATATTAAAATATGGAACAATTTATTAAAATACAATGGATTCTCAATTAACCTTCAATTTTTCTTCTCAAAAATGCTGACAAATGTAACTTTATTTTGACAAAATTTATTGTTATAACGGAGACAAATCACAATTTTGAGATATGGGATTCAGTAAAAGGTAAAACTAAAGAAAACACGTACTTATTCAATCAGTGCTATTAGAAAGCTTGGATAGTGTTATATTATGCTATTTAGAGAATACAAACATTAGTCCTTGAGATAAATGTATGTTTAATTTGTGTAAATGTGTCGACAGATACTTTTGAACTTGTCAATTGTAATAGATCGAAAATGTTTAAAATGTATAGTGACTGGTTTAATGCCATTGGGTGTATTGAATTACAACAACAACTGATGAACAATGTAAATCTGAATGTAATTTATCTCAACCTTGTGCGTACGAGTATTCTTCTGATCGCGGTCGACCAAAGAGGGATTTGAGTGAGCGAACATCAACAAATATTAGTGCGGATGAATTTTTATCACTTTTTATGGAAGATAAGCTTGCGAAACATTATTATTTATTGATAATAAACTTTCTTAAATTAAAACTTCTGGTAAAGTTTTGCCGTTCTATCAGAGTGTTTTTAAACCTCAGAAAAAGTACTATCCTAGTAGTTTAGTAGTAACGGAATCATACGACGCCATCAAGATGCAATTTGTCAGATCATACAGCCTCGCGGATTTTAGATCCAGAGAATATTGTTGTAAATAGTATTCCAATAAAGTCAGTTAATTTAACTTTAATTAAAAAATGGGATTTTGACGGTAATACGAGTTATAATGAGTACAAGCAGTCTTTCGCGGATTTTAGTTTAGATGATGATAGATTTATGACTTATTATGTTTCTTTGCAGTTTGTTACTAATTCAGAAAATTAAACCACCATTTTGTAGACAAATCCCCGTCCCTCTTCTACTAGATAGTGAAGACCTATTCGTTTCCAATTTGTGCAGGAAAATTATACTGTATCGAAGAATGAAAAATCTTATTTTAAAGAAAAGTTTCAAGCCAAAACTGGCAACATTCACATTAGATGAAAGTGTTTTCAATATCTAGCATACTTTGCAATTGACTATGGTCTATGGTAAAATTTGTAGCATGTTAAGTGGAACATCATCTGCTAGATGTATGTTTAATTTATGTATGTATAATTTAATTTTTGTATGTTCAGACTTTTGTGAAGCAACACCCAAATAAATGAAATACATGGATGGGTGCCTGCGAAAAAAAGCGTTGAAAATCGTTTTATACTCGATTAGTCACCTCAACATTCATGGATTCGTTGAGAATACATATACCTTCGTTTTTGTTATAGATTTTAAAAAGCGGCACGTTAGGTCAGATGACAATAAAACAAATATTCTCTGATAAGAAATTGCACGTCCAAAACCAGTTTAGGTCCCGATTAGGCTTACGATGGAAATACAGCAAGAAAATGAATGAATTTGAATAGTCAGATATTATGTTCGTTAGTAGTTTAGAAAATTTTGTAATTGTTTTTACAAAAATATCCGAGTGTATTTATATTATTTCTTTAAAAAAATTAGCACATTTTCCTGAATTTCAGTGCAATTTTTTATAATTTTTTTAAATTTAATTTTTACTTATGGGTATTAAACATTACTGTTAGTTCATTAAGGCAAATCTTGCAACTAAAATGTTTAATATTAATTAGCACAAACATTGGAATGTACCTAAATGGTCAACTTAGCAGTCTATAATATTAAGCCATGCTATCAGGCAAACGTAAAAACTTAGGCTATCAGCACAGCATAGGGGCCAGCCTAGTAGTTCAACCTAGTAGATAAACTGACAACCGAACCTTGTAGCAGCACATACCATCAACACAGCATAGCAGTTCTGCTAAGTAGAATAGCCTAGCTGATCTGCATATAAACGCAGCATAGCAGACCAGCCTAGCAGTCTAGTCTAGAATCACAAACTAGAAGTCCAACATAGCAGCCCAGTCTAGTAGCTAACGTAGCAATCCATCATAGCAGGCAAACATAATAAAATAACCTAGTGGTACATACCAGCGACTAAGCCTAACAGGTCAGACTAACAGGTTAGCTTAGTGGATCAGCCTAGCAAGCTGGCTTTTCAGGCCCGCCTATTCGGTCAGTCTTGCAGTAATTGACGGTCCTAGCAGCCCGGCTTACCAGCGCTGTTTAGCAACTCCAGTCTAGCTGTTCAGCTTAACAGTTCAGCTTAACAATCCAGCTTAGTTACCCAGTCTAACAGCACAACCTAGCATGCCTAGGATCGCAACCTAATATACCAGCCTAACAACACAGCCTATCAGGCCTGTCTATCAGAAAAGCCTAGCAAGATAACCAAACAGCCTAACTTGGCCGCTGAAACTAGTAGCCCAACCTATCAGACCAGACCTGCAGCACAGTCCAACTGCCTAGTCTAGAATGTTAGCCTATTAAGCTAGTCTAGCAGACTAGCCTTTAAAGTTACCTAACAGGCCAGTCCCTCAAGAAATTCTAGCGAGACAGCCTACTTAACCATCCTAGAAGCTTGGCAGCCCGGCATAACAAACCGGTCTTTCAGCGTTGCCTAGAGTCCCACCCTAATAGCATGTACAGCAACCCAGCCTAGCAGTGTAGCTTGGAAGGAAGCAAACTGACGGAACTTGCACGTCCAATTGCAACCTGGCTTATAAAACCGACCTAGCAGGCCGGTCTAGTAAGCCGGTCTGACAGAACAACCCAGCAGCCCAGCCCAGCAAAACAGCATGGCAGCGCAGTCTATCTGCTCAATATAGCAGGCCAGCCTAACAACCCGAACCATCCGAGCATCCTTGCAGCCAAGAATAGCAGATCAGTGTATCAGATCAGCCTGGTAGCCCAATTTTGCAGGTTGGCTAGACGTTCCTCGCAAACAGACAAAGCCACTGTGCCACCGTACCGGCCTAGCATGTCGGTATGGCTGGCCAACCGAAACCTGAACAGCCCTCGTTAATGAGAAAGCCTAGCAGCCTATCATCATATTACCTATCATTCAGGTCTACGTATTTTTTAAATATTTGTTTTAATTTTTGATCAGTACTCTCCTGACCTGTCAACTTTAAAATCAATTAGAATTTTGTGGCTTAATTATTATCATTTTGGCTATTATTCGCGGATTTTCCTACGTGGAGTTTTAATCGTGGCGTCGAGATTTATCCTAAACGTAATGAAAATATATCTGCACCGCCCTATAAACAATATTTACCGCTTTGTTAATTTAATGTTGGCATTGAACTATCGGCATTGTTATATTATAAAATTACAATTTTAGATCTATTCTAAAACAAAACAACGAGTTTCAATCTGCAAGAATTATGCTTTCGCTCGGGTTTAAAGTTATTTTATTCGTTACTTTAAATCACGATCTCTATCTTTACTTTTCTTAAAATCCATTATTGAGTAACAAATATCTAAAATCACTTTTTATATAATTAGTATTCTAGTCATGAGTATAATAGTGATATTATTAATATATGAGTTAAACTAAAATAACACAAAATAATGACCACGTTAATTGTAAAAGAAACTCCATTCCGTAATATTAGAAACGCCATAAAACTGTGGCCCTCTTTACTCATCAGTGTCTGCCTATGTTGCTTTAAATTTGTTTTCCCTAAATTTCTAACATGGTCGAAGCATTACCTGTGACCACTTCGTTAATCTCACTAAGTAAACATTGCTTAAAAACGGCGAAGTCATGTCATCGACTACAATTAAATTTTAAAATATTTAATGCCCTATACCGAGTGTTTATTTCTATTTTTCTTTTCAAATACTTATAAAGTAGGCACTTTAAACGGTAGTGAGATTTTATCGGTTTATCAAACACGGCGCTACATTAATTTTTGTTAGTTATTTTTAAAATTTATTCAAACTAATGAAGTAATTAAAAATAAATATTTTCTTTGAAAGAAGGTAACATTTTTTGTGCTTTTAAACTGCACACACAAATATTTATAGCTGTGATAACATCATTGCATGAATACATAATTTAGAGATTTCTTCAATTATTTCGGGAAAAAACCTATAATTTTTGGTTTATTGTTACTTTGAACGTTTTAAATTAAGTTTAAAGGTTGTCTTATGTCTTATAAGCACAATCTAATACTGCCACCTTTTCCGATCAATGGTGTATTTTGAATGTTTACTTTTGATATCTCATTTCATACACCTGATTTCCTCTGAAATAAACTGCTGAATTATTGAATGATTCCTAGTGTTTATTTGTTAATTATATTTTTGTCATACCTAACTAATTTTCTCAAAATTTACTAGACAGTAAGTTCAACAAGACATTCAGAAAGATAAATATGTCTCTTAAAGTTACGCCACCAGGTACATATTCTTTGATACATTTACAATATTTTTCTGCCTAAAATATATGATAATTTATTTCCCTATTAAATGAAAAAAATTTCTTTTGTGAAATATTTCTAAAAATTGCCATTTTATGCATAAGTGATATTTCTTGAAGCCTCTCTATTTTTCTTGTTACCGTTTCCTACATCATATAATTACATAAAAATTTCTGATTCATATTAGTAACACATAATGCCATACAGATAACAATTGTTTGGATAGGTAGAGTAAATCAGTTTTATTTTTAAAAAAAATGACAAAGACCTCACTCCATCTCATTCACTTTTAGTACTTCTTCCTATATTATTTTTATGCTGCCTTATTTAGAAAGATTGCACAAAATCGAGAAACGTACCCCACACTTTTTAGGAAATTTTGAAAATAACACCCATGCCAGATGAACATCAAAATTGTCAGATATCCCATTCCCAATTTTGAGGGGACTTTGAAAACAATCTTACACTCTAAACCATCTATCAAAATATCAAATAAACTATAACTTCTAAATAATATTATTTTCGATATTTAATTTAAAAAAAAACACAGTATTTAATAAATTAGTACACACACTTTCATAAAATATACCTTTCTTATTCATGAGTTGAGTAATACATAAATCTACTAAATATTAAATAACAGACAGCAGAAACAGTTTCGAAATACCAAATTACTAGAAAAAAAAAGCAGGAAAAGATTTAATTCGCTAACGAGACTCAAAATTTGGACGTCAATGAGACTTCTACCTTGCTCTCAGAAAACTCTGCGTGTCACCGTTCCAAAAGAGATAAACTCCGGAGAAGTTTTATTGTTGGGAAAAGGCAGTAAAAGTGGCACAGCTTTGACATGTGACTTGATACTTTTTATAAAAATACATTACCTATTACTTTGGGCCGGATAGAAGATCTAGTAGTTATAAAATATCTTACCAAATAAATAAGTTTATAACCATATCAAATAATATTGAGCGATCGTCTGAATATTAATTATTAACAATCGACATCAAATGGCTCTCTTGCCATTTATAAATTGTAGAAATTAGAGGGTCTTTTCCAGTTAGGAAATTAAATTAGGGCAGAACTGAAGATATCAAAACAACTTTTGGTGCCAGAATAAGAAAGCACTAGGGCGAGTTTGAATGTATAAAATTGTTGTTTAATTTATCTGTTTTCTTGAACTTAGGTTTATTTGAAGAATTTCAATCGGATTTTGCTTGTTTCGATGAATACTTATAAATTAAGTATAAGTTTAAGATTGATATTTTTTTACGCTACTACTAATACAGGACACAGGAAACAACAATTTACTAATACAGGAAAAACAATTATTAAGGTTTATTTACACGCGTCACATTCGTGCTTTAAACATTTAATAAAAATATGTTATATTTTATACTAAACGTAATATTAATATTTCTCGCGATAAGTGACATTGGTAAACTATAGAAACAAACCACCACATGCAGTTACTATTACTATACAACGAAATTATTGTTATTATTATAAAACGTATAGCAACGAATGTGACCTAATGAATAATGCTTATTTTATTGCTTTCCATTGATTAGGCCAGTAAAATAAAATAATAAATAATGGATATTATGTTTTAATATCGTTATTTAATATAAACTCTCTTATCAATCGATAATTAAACTTAAATGTATATCGACTAAAGTTATAATTCTTGTTTTAAAAAAATTCAGTGGATGAAACATGTATGTCAAGGCGCATAATAAATTTTATTGAGTTGAAAACTTTAATTTATTTGATAATTTATTAAATGTATAATTTTTTATTAGACTTGAATTTAATTTACCCAAATAGTTACTTTAGTCCGTAGCTTCAATGATCTTCTAAAGCAATAAGTACCCTCTACCGATAATATCAAACTACAACTTATAATACAATAAATAATACCAACAACATATAGAACATGTCTTCAATAATTATACCTTTTATTAAAGGAAATCGCGGTAAACGCGTTTAATTGTTGCAAGAAAGAACAGTGAAGGCAATAAAAGGTAATTTTCGTTATATTTTAGCCACTTAAGTTCAAATCTAGATTTTTCAACATGAAAAATATGTAATATCAATAATATTGGGTTTTTCGTATTTATAAAACATAAAATATTAAATATATTGGGTTTTTCGTACTTATAAAGCATAAAAATATATAAGTCAGTTTGAAAGGAAAGCAGTATTTCTCTCAGTAGAAAATTATACGCACATTAAAGTGGTTGTATACTAAACTGGCCTCCGTAAACAATTTATGGTTGTATTTTATTGATTAAGGCTGAGTGTAGCCATTAAACCATTTAAAAATATTATTGTACGATTTCGCTTGTAAGTGGCAATTTATACATATTTAATAGAGATTTCTTCTTCATCTTTGCTACTGTTTGTTGAAGCGCCATCTAAAACATTGCTCGTTTCTTTGAACGTTATAAGTTGATATTTTATTTTTTTTATCCAGTTTCATAGTTGACCAACATTTTATTTCAAATTCCTTTCATATATAATTTCCAGTAAAAGTTCGTCTACCTATGTAGAAATTACTAAAAGTTACGAACGTGCCGCATTTGTATAGAGACAAGTAGATAAATCCTATGATCTTGACCGTCCCCAAAAACCATATGCTTTTTCTCGACAAATTTCTCAGCTTATTCTTTTGAAGTCCACTTTTAAGTAGCAGCCTAAATCACTTCGTTTGTGTGATAGACACATAAAGACACTTGATATAAACATACTGTTCGATAATAAGTCGATTGCTATCAGTAAAATACTATATTTAAACATTATATATTGTAAAATTACCATAAAAATTTAATGATGGGCGTTGTCAATTAATATATTATTTATGGTAAATAATTAATTATATTCAAGGAGAATCTGAACTGATGCGATACTTCACATTGATTCTTCTAAGAATTACAATTTCAAATTTGTAGAAGAAATGCATCATTTTTGTTCGAGGGAAGCAGGAAAGAAGTATGTTTTCACATTGTTATCCTTTATACAGGTGATTTTGTAGTAGGTTGGGTTGAGAAAACTTCATTTCGCACTATTAGCGAATATTTAAATCAAGAAGAACGTATAGTCTGCATACATCTTTTGCAAACTATAGGCCAGAAAAATAGTTCGTTGAAAATTTTCATATAATTTCTGACTCACTTACATCCCCATATAGAAATGAGCATATATTTTATAAAATAGCCAAGGATTTTAAACAAATTTGGAACCTCATCTGGAACTATTCTAAAGTAGACCAGAGAAAGGATCCCCGGATGGCGTGAGTGAATTTTAAAAGAGTCTGTTGACAAAATGGTGAAATTTGGTAATGATATTTGTAGTTAGGAAAAAATAAAAAATATAGAAAATAAGTTTTACTTACTAATAACAGTTTACTTATCATTAAACGGCATGTTTATATTAAGTATTCTCAGTTATCTATCCCACAAATAAAGTAATTTTGAGACATGCGTATTACGCGTAGTAGATAAATTGACCCTGCTACGTAAAAATAGCTGTTTCTTTCAATATCCTAGGTAAAAAGGATTTGACAATAGAATTAGTTTTTATATTGACCAAGAAAAAACACGTGCTTCTTGCAGGCGATCGAGATCATGTGATTTACTTACTAGTCTCTTCTCTGAAAAAAATAATATTAGAAAAAAGCAATAAAATAAACATCTCAGTTTTCAGAGGCACTCTTTCAATTCACCAAGTCATACGGAATTATAACTATCCTATTAAAATGGCAATACGAAGCGGCAGTTGCTTGGACTGGTTTTGGAGATATTTTGTGTTCATAATCTACACCTAGGATTTTTTATTGTTCCGTATATCGTATAGATCCTAACATAAGAAACAGCGAGTACTTCTTCCTCTGTCAGATAACAAGTATTATGCGATTTAACAAACGTTCTTTGTACATTTCAACAGGCTACTGCCGATGTTGATCCTCTTCACGAAACTAAAGTAAAGAATAGTAATATTACAACTTTATTCAATAAAATGCTAATCAAGCCTAACTATGCTATAAATATTCAGGTGAATCTATCGTAAAGATTTTATTCAACAAAAAATTTTAAAGTATAAAAACTGTTTTATTAAATTTATTGTAAAATAATATTTATATTTCTTTAATATTTCGTTACATAAGTCATCTGACTTATACCATTTATAATATAAGAATTATTATTTTTAGTTTTAATATCTAATAACTAATGTAAAACCAGATGCAAAGATATTTTAGTCCTTATTTAGTATTTATTTTAGTCCTTATATGTTAAATATTAATTTAATACATTCCAGTAAGTAATAAAAACCATAAATATTATAAATAAGTGTTTCACTTCACAAACAATTAAAAAAACATTCTTAATGCAAATCACAATTCATTAAATCAGTGATCAATAATATAGAATTAAGTTCGTAAACATTTCCGTACCGGGAAAGATTTGATATCTTCTAGATTGTTTCGTTGGCAGTATAAATACCATCAATTTGGTATCATTATCATCTTTCGAAGCAAAATAAAAATTCCATTTCCTACAAATTTATGTGTTGTTTGCAGTGCCTTTTTCATAATTTTCCTTTGCTTATCAAAGTGCAACAAAATTTGTCAAGAGATCTGTAAAATTATTTAATTTTTTTTCGAAATTAGCAGAACATTTGTTTAAATGAAATTTACACAGATTTCACGTTACAACTTCGCCCCAAATCTATAATTTGTATTTACGTGTAATTTAAGAGGTTTCATTATAGTTTTTTAAGGAAAAATCTTCGAAACTGGCGGGCAAGAAAAAGCACCTAGTGATATTGTAATAAAAAAAATTAATATGGGCACTCGAAATTTATAGATTTTAAATGTGTGTGTGTGTGTATGTGTATGTGTCTGTGTATTTCTCATATATACACTAATTATATTACCATCATTACCATGAAGCAGCACTAGAAAAAGAATATGTATGTTGAATGCATTTTACTTTTAATTTTAAGGGTGAATTGCGTAATGCAATGCACTGATATTTCGCAATTTTATGGCCAATTACGAACTTGTATTTCAACAGTTTTACTATATTAACGATGACATCTTTTTAAGATAAAAGAAGCTTAAAAATAACATAAGATAAGAAAAATATTAACAATAAATAATGCATCAACGAGCAAAAATCCCAGAAAACAATACAAAGAGAGTTTCTCTTGACAACTTTGATAAAAAATTAAACATAATTGACGTAAATATCAACGGATGCAAATATTTATCATTGGTACTCATTGCTACTGGCGTTTGACAAATATTTTTAGACAACCAATATATTGTAAAATGAAAGGAGTAAATAAAATATATAGTAAATTATTAGGGAAGAAATTTTAAAACTCAAGTAGGGAAAAAGAACATGATAAGACAAGAAGAAATAAATTGGTGATAAAAAATAAAACGACATATGATTTATCATTAAAAAATTACCTCTGGAAATCTTATTAAAATTTATCGTCCTCATTGTCTTGTTCAGAAAAATTACTATTGACTAACAATGAATGTGAACATTATGTCTTGTGTGTTAGAATTAATATCAAAATAATGTATTTAATGTACTACTAGCGCCTTCTATGTGGTATCATTTGTAACTACCTACCTAAGGTTAATATTAAGAAATAAATTTAGTCTTTGATCAACTACCGTACACGTTTTATTAGGTTATGCGCCCAGACCCACATTTGCTAAAATCTTTTTTATTTTCTCGTGCGAAAGTAACTATGTCGACGTCGGGGTACTTAGTAAATGTGCCGAAACTCAAAGGTCGCGAGAATTACGACGATTGGGCGTTTGCAACAAGTAATTTCTTGTTACTTGAAGGCATTGACATTGAAAATGTACCTGCAACTATCAGTGAATCTGAGAAGAAAAAAGCTAAAGCAAAACTCGTTATGACAATTGACTGTTCATTATATGTGCATATAAAAAGTGAAACTACAGTGAACGGTGTGTGGAAGAAATTAAAATTTATTATTTGACGACACGGGGTATCAACGAAAAATAAGTTTGCTTCGTACATTGATTTCAATACCCCTCGATAACTGCGAATCCATGACATCCTATGTATCTCAAGTGGTTGAGACAGCACAT
Source organism: Druceiella hillmani (assembly GCA_039881145.1). Classification (NCBI taxonomy): domain Eukaryota; kingdom Metazoa; phylum Arthropoda; class Insecta; order Lepidoptera; family Hepialidae; genus Druceiella; species Druceiella hillmani. The sequence continues at coordinate 2,984,787 of JAYKKI010000116.1, read as the reverse complement.
AAATTGAAAGGGACAGGTTTCGAAATCACAGACGAGTGGATTGGGTCACTACTTTTGGCGGGACTTCCAGATAAGTATTCACCGATGATAATGGCAATAGAACACTCTGGAATAGCCATTAGCGCTGACGTCATTAAAACAAAGTTACTTGATATGTGTTCGGAGGTTGGAACTACTGGAATCGACTCTGCCTTTTGGTCAAAACAGCGAAATAAAAAAGGCAACACTGACAAGCAAGTGTCAAAGTCAACCAGCAGTAAACAAATAAAGTGTTATAATTGCAAGAAGATCGGCCACTACAAAAATAAGTGTCCTGAATTAAAAGCAAATAAACAATTGAATGCTTTTAGCGCGGCGTTTTTCAACGGTTATTATAACACAGAAGACTGGTACATCGACTCAGGCGCAAGCGCGCATATGACGTCAAACCAAAAATGTTTACTCCGAACTCGACCAGTACACGAACCTAAAGAAATCGTAATGGCAAATCAAATGACGGTGCCTGTAGTTAGTGTTGGTGAAACACAGATAACGACATGCGTGAACAGTTCTCAGTATGACGTGATTGTGAAGGACGTATTGTATATACCGAATCTCACGGCAAACTTATCCGTAAGCCGACTTATAGCTAAAGGAAATAAAGTTGTATTAAAAAAAATACCTGTTTGATATACAACCAAGTGAATGAGCTTATTGGTACAGCAAATTTGATAAATGGAGTGTACAAGTTAAACACAAAAAAATTCGAGAACTCGTTATCGGCAATGTCAACATGGCATAAAAGGTTAGGACATATAAATAGTAAGTCCTTACAAAAAATGAAAGAAGGAGCAGTAGAAGGAGTTTCTTTTCACAAAAAAGCTGAAATACAGATACAGAATTGTGAAGTGTGCTGTGAGGGAAAACAATCACGTTTCCCTTTCCCATCAGCAAACCATAGAAGTGAAAAACTACTGGATGTAGTACACTCAGATTTATGCGGGCAGATGGAGACCAAGTCAATTGGTCTGGCGAAGTACTTTCTTCTGTTTGTGGATGATGCCAGCAGAATCACTTTTGTCTACTTCTTGAAGGAAAAGAACCAGGTGTGCCAGCATTTCAAAGAATTTCGAAGTTTAGTTGAGAATCAAACTGGAAACAAGATAAAAATACTGAGCACCGACAATGGAGGTGAATTTTGTTCACGTGAGATGGAAAGTTACTTAAAACAAGTAGGTATTGTCCATCAGAAGACCAATCCTCACACTCCAGAGCAGAATGGACTCTCAGAGAGGTTCAACAGAACTATAGTTGAACGGGCAAGATGTTTATTGTTTGAAGCAGGTCTCGACAAAAGTTTTTGGGCTGAAGCAGTTAATACTGCAGTTTACCTAAAGAACAGAACACCAGCCGCCAGTTTAGGCATGATGACACCATTTGAGAGGTGGACAGGTGAGAATCCAGACCTCAGCCATGTTAGAATTTTTGGCAGTAAAGTAATAGTGCATGTTCCCAAAATACAACGACAAAAATGGGATAAGAAGGCTGACAGATTAAATTGAGTTGGGTATCCAGAGAATGTGAAAGGATACAGATTGTATAACCCAAGAACTAAAAAAATTACTTTGAGCAGAGATGTCATCATTATGGAGAAAATGGAGTTGGACGAAGCTCAGATTGTAGTAAACGATTGTGAAAATAAGTCAAAGAAAGATGAAAACTTAGAAGAAGATGAAAGTTTAATAGAAAATCCAGGTTCAGATCCAAATGATTCAACATATATTTGTGAATCATCGTCTTCCCAAGATGACTCGTATCAATCTGTTACTGAAGAAGAGTCTTTTGCAGAGAATGAAGTTCAAATTGAAGCTAAGCGTAAAAGAAAGCCAGTAGAAAGATATGGGATGACCAATCTCTGTCTTCTGGATAATCTGGAATCATGTGATGAAGAACTCAGTTATGAAGCAGCAATAAATGGACCAGACAAGGAACAGTGGAGACAAGCGATTGAAGATGAACTGAAAGCTTTCGACGATAATCAAGCATGGACGTTTGTAGATAGGAAAGAATATAGAGTGATACAGTGCAAGTGGGTATTCAAGAAAAAGTACGAAAGTGATAATAGTGTGCGATATAGAGCAAGACTGGTGGCAAAAGGTTTTACCCAAAAAGAAGGTGTAGATTACGCTGACACATACTCACCAGTGCTTCGTTACTCTACACTAAGGTTTCTATTTGCTTTAAGTGTCAAACTTAACCTTGAAATTACTCACTTAGATGTAACTACAGCATTCCTAAATGGTTACTTAAATGAAAAAGTGTATATGCAAGTTCCCCCTAATTTAGATTGTAAAGAAAATAGTGTTCTTAAATTAAATCGTGCAATTTATGGTCTAAAACAATCAGCCAGGGCTTGGAACGAAAGAGTAAATGATTCTTTATTAAAATTAAATTTTGTTAAGTCAAAGTTAGGACCATGTCTGTATATAAAAAATTGTGAAAAGGAGCAGATAATAATAGCAATTTTTGTTGATGATTTTTTCATTTTTTCCAACAGTAGTAATATGGTTAAGGAGTTAAAAACAAATTTAATGTCAAAATTTAAAATTAAGGATTTGGGGCAATTAAAACAATGTTTGGGTATGAGAGTAAAAATGTATCAGAATGGCAATATTTCCTTAGATCAAGAAAAGTTTGTAAACCATATTTTAAGTAAATTTAATATGACAAACTGTAAAGTTGTTGGTACTCCTATTGAGAAAAATTTAAAACTAGAGAAAAGGGTAGATGTTTGTAAACAATATCCATTCCAACAACTAATAGGAAGCTTAATGTACTTAAGTGTTTCGACTCGCTCAGATATTTCCTATAGTGTGAGTTATTTGAGCCAATTTAATAATTCATATTCCTATACTCATTGGAAGCATGCGAAACGCATCCTAAGATACTTATGTAAAACTAAATCTTATGGCCTAATGTTTATCAAAGATAATTGTAAATTAGAGGGTTTCGTTGATGCAGATTGGGCTTCAAACACACTAGATAGGAGATCCTATACAGGTTTCTACTTTAAACTTTCTGGAACTGTTATTTCATATGAATGTAAAAAACAACGTACTATAGCCTTATCAAGTACAGAGGCAGAATATATGGCAATTGCCGAAGCCTGTAAAGAGGCTATTTATTTAAAAAACTTGTTTTCTGAAATTGTAAACAGTTGTGATTATGTAATTATATTGTATAATGACAATCAAGGCGCTCAGAAGCTGTCTGAAAATTCTTTATTTCATAAAAGAACTAAACACATAGATGTGCGTCATCATTTTGTTAGAGAAGCAGTTGCTAACAATCTTATAAAGATAGTCTACATGCCAACATCTGAAATGCCAGCAGACTTGCTGACCAAGGGTTTAGATAGTGTTAAACATAACTATTTTGTAAAAAAGTTAGGTATGCAAAACATTGTTTAATAGGTGACTATCTGTAAATTAATAACATTTTTTGCTTTTATTAGTTTGTTAAAAATAATTTATATGTTACAAAGTTCAGATTATTTTGATAAGTGGAGATGTTAGAATTAATATCAAAATAATGTATTTAATGTACTACTAGCGCCTTCTATGTGGTATCATTTGTAACTACCTACCTAAGGTTAATATTAAGAAATAAATTTAGTCTTTGATCAACTACCGTACACGTTTTATTATTGTGAAAATTATAATTTGAAAATCTTTCAATTGTAGGCGCAACATTTTAATCTAAAAACTTAAAAGAAAATAGATTTGGTTGTCACCCAGGAATATCCCTGGATCTATCAAATGCAAGGTGCCAATGTAGAAAATAATAAAATGTTACAAATAATTTTTTATGATAAGAAAAAGATTTCTTTATCGTCATCACAATATTGACCTCATCGACTCTAAAATTAAAAACAAGAATGTAATCAATTTTACCATCAGTTTAAAATTGATCATATTCTTCTTTACACAATTTCTAATGTTTGAGTGGAGCAACAACGACCCTGTAATTTTTTTTTATTATTTAGTGCAAATTTCACGATCGAGTACATATGTATAAAATCTACCCTGACAATCAATTTTTACAACGATTAATTTCTTACCTTTTTACCTTTACCTTAGTGCTAGCAGTACTATGAAATTAAAAAGGTAAAGACTTTTTTTAGTTTAATTAATATGATAAATCTAAAAAGAATGAATTCAAACGTCTTAAAGAATATAATGTAAGCTTTTCAAAAGTGTTTTAATGTACGATCGCTTGTACACGGGTTACCAGTGGTCAAATTAAAAACTCAACCATTTATATTTAACTGCCAATAACTCTGCTAGAAATAGTTACGTAAAGGTTACAAGCCTTGAAAATTAAATTAGAGAAAATTTATTTTATTTGAAGATACAATTTAGGAATTTTATAAACCCCTTGCAACGTTTTAAAATTGAAAAAATGGGGATTATTGTCATCGTAACAGCTGTGCCTTTCTCACAGTAAAAGATAAAAATAATTAAATAAATACATTAAATACTATGGGATTTCCATTTATCTAAACCGGATGACTTTTACGAAGTAATATTTATTTAAAAATAATTCGAAGTTTTTTAAAAAAATGTTGGTGATTATTTAATTTTGCGGATTATTATTAATTTTACAAACACGAATCAGATACAAATTAGCAAAAGAAACAAATGTATTTATACGTACAATTTTTGTAACAAAAGTTTGACATTATTGGTGACAAAAAAAGATATTGGATAATATTAGCATAATGTATAAAAAATGTTACACATGTTAACAGGAATGTAATAATAACAGCAAATGATGATTAAGATATATGTCTTGGTCTCGCCTACAACTTTCCGAAAATTGAATAAATTTATATCGTACCAAGAAGATGCTGTGACCAAAAATTATTCTTTTAATGTATTCAATTAAGCAAAATCATGATTGTCAAAAATATAGGACACGTATTGTATATCCCAGTTTTAATTTATTATATAATAAGTCCTACTGGTCTCTTCTGCATAATCTTTATTTCCCTTTAACGTTATTTTCTATTTTCGATCTTATCTTTAAATTCACGTTTTGGTATATTAAGCGTATCAGATAGCGATATCAGAATACGAGATATAACTTTTGCATGAAAATAAATAAATATTCAGCGAATTAAATAAAATATTGTTTATAATGCTCAAGTGGAATTTTATTGAGTTTGTAATTAGAAGATGTGGGGTACCTTGTTATATGAAAGTTATTAAAGTACCATCTGCGTAATTTTTTTCTGGTTTTAACATTCTTAAAGTATTTGCCATTTGCCTACATGAGATACCATTATTTTCTTCGATTAGTGACGTCTTTAGTAGGTTTAAAATGTTCGTGAATAAAAAGGGGTAAAGAAGAGTTTTTCAATTCTTTGCTAAAGATTTATATTTTTTGTATTTTTAATTGTATTTTTTACATTATTAAAATATTTGGTAGCTTAATTGCCGCCTGTATTTTCATTTTTCCAATTATTTCCAGTTGAACTTGATCTTTTATAATATAGAAAATAATGGAAGCCAACTCCTGCCATTTAAATGATCTGTTCGTGACACACACACACATATATATATATATATATATATATATATATATATATATATATATATATATACATATATATATTAAAAAAAATTGTTTGACAGTGCAATTTCAAAGACTTGCACGTCAAATATATATTAAACAAGTGAATGAACAGAAAAATTATTAGGAATCATATTATTCATTATTCTGAGTAATTTCGTCAACTTTCAAAATTCGGCGAATTTGACCAAAATAATATAGGAAACGTTACAAGGTTAGTAAATAATGAAATAAGAAATGATTACGACGTGTCGTTAGAAAGAAATAGTCAGTAGCAAAAAGCAAGCTGGAGACCAAATTCTCTAACACGAGAATATAAGTAGCCTTTATTATACATAGACCAGATAACTGCATTTATTTCAAAAATACTACGGACTAACGAGTCAAACGAAGTAACGATACATTCGATATCGTTAAAATCGTGGGAATTTCATATGGCAGGCTCTCTGATAAGTTTCAATGAGGTCGTAAAATGAGAGATTATAGTACATAATTACATTAAGATCTCGCATACACTGAATCTTTTCGAGTATAATGCAGTCCTATTACGTATACAAGAAGGATACTTGAGCGGACTATTGACATCGGAGAAAAGTTTTAACTTAGCAAACAGAAAGCAAAAAGCAACATTTTTTAGCAATTTCTTTGTCATAATGAAAAACATAAGTAGACCTAAATTACTACCTGAGTGAACCCAGATTAAGTAACGTAAGGCCAAAATTTAAAATTCTCAAAACGGACTTATTGTTTACGACTCAGAATTTAATTTAGGAAGAATTTTGTTAGAGTGGAAGAAATTCCTGCCTCCGACAATTTTACAAGTAGAACTCAGTCAGCTACATTTACTTGATATTCTTGATTTAATTTTCTAGCCACATAATCCACTAAATTATTGAAATTAGTAACTGTACAATGCTTTGGGCGGAAAATGTGCGCGCAGTCCCGCAGCTGAGTTTGAATTAGTAAATAGATACGGTGATGCATAACGGTTTCAAATACTTTAGCAAATGAAGATAGGGTTGCTATAGGTCTATAGATTTTTAAATCGAATGAAGAGCCAGACTTCAAAACAGGATTCACCCAGGAAATACATCAAACCAATGATGTGATAATACTTAGCTTAAATGCTAAACGCTAGCATGTTTCCTTAACATTTTTTTAAAATTAATATAATCAAGCAAAAATTAGAGCTACTAAATACGTAATTTAAATGTTTAGCCATTAAAAATCTCGCCAAGTCGTATTTCTTCAAGATTACACATTTATTCTACATTCGGTTTCGGTGCTAATAATTGTATTCTGTTTTCGTTGTTAATTGCACGTAGCCTTTTCACATCCATGTACATAACTAGCAAATGTGCATCGGCACCTTAACCCATTTTCATTTTAGGGATACCGATAGGATTAGAAATACTAAGAGATCGGTTTGACATAGACGATTATGACTAAAAACCGAAAATATTATTCTTTAAACGTGCGTACGTACTTACGATTAGAATGCTTGCTTAATATAAGCTGATGATTATATAATCATTACCACTAAGGAAGAAAATTAAAAAAGCAATATTTGAATATTTAATTTAAAAAATATACTTTTAAATTTATGTTGACGAAAATTTAAAAACTTCATAAGATTTTCAATTTCCAAGATTGATTTTTAGTATCCCTATTGTTTTTCCACTAATTTCATTTCAAGTTTCATTTAAAACGTAGCATAATATCAAAAGCCTAGTCAAATGGCAAAAACGGAATCCTTATAATTTTGTCCTGGCAGTCTGTTCGCCTATCTCTGTCTGTGCATCCATGCATCCGTGTATGACATCCGTGCATGACGTCTGTGCATCCGTGCATGACAACTATTTTACTCGGAGAACCTTGACATTATGCAAATGAATTGTGGATGGTAGGTACTTTCCATGAACCTCTATACAACGAAATAACAGATTAGGAAAAAAAATTGACATTCCATCCATGTAACTAAGGTATAAAAAGATTAAATGCACATAGGCGTGTTCGGTATCGTTAGATAAATCTTAAAAGTAATATAGAGGTTCCAAAATAATTTTTTATTTCATTCAATAGTTGGTGGGACATGCACTTCCAAATTCTTAAAAAGTGTGCTTCCCCTCTCTCCAACTTTTCAACTAACGTGTGTAAACTTCTGAAAAAAATAAATTATCAAAGTTACTTCCGTAACAAAATAACACATTCCTTATAAAAATCAGGAAACATTTTTTTGTCAATATACTACAAGTGGCTTTTCAAAGCTCTCATTTCGCCTCATTTTTTTAAGTGTTCTTTTTCACACATAATATACTTAGGAAACTCTATACCATATATGTATTATACGTAGGAAATATATCACGGTAAAAAGCTTTCAAATAACACTGTTAAATTAAAACGTATCGTCTGAGTAATATTTCATATGCAGGGAGTTCAGTATCGTGTTCCGCGGATACTCGAATACGTGTTTAATTAATAGCTGCTAATTAATGGACTTCATTAAGAATAATAATTTTGTGAAATAACAATTTATACAATCACAATTAAGATTAATAACTAGGAGATGTTACTCCAAGATGATGGCTGGTAGACTCTCTTCATCATCTGCTCAGGCTCTGTTATATTGGCCCTCTTTGCTGATGAATGTATTCTGAAAAGCTTTGCTTTATCTGATATTTATACTGAGTTGCTTTTTAGTAGTAGGCTGTTATCCATCGAATGTTTTGACTTAATTATCGTTCTTGTACACTAATTTCTTGATGTTTATGCTGAGTTACTTTTTAACAATTTACCTCTACCTATCGCATGTTGTGAGTTAACTAACATTCTGTAAATTAATTTATTTGATGTTTATGCTGAGTTAGTTCTGAGTAGTTTGCCATTATCAATCGGATATTATACTTTTACTAATGAAATACTTAAGTATGTTTGCTTATCTAGGGTTAATTTTTTTTGATCTGTATAATTATAATTAAGATTTGTGCTACCCGGAAAAAACGCAACAATTAAGTATGTCCTTCTATCTTGTAAGAATACGTGAATTATATTTTTTTAAAAATCTATATATTTTAATAAATTTTGTGCTTAATGAGAACATATAACTTTAATTTTTTTATTTTGTCTTGTGTCAACATATTACGTCTCCAAAAGATCTACAAGGCCTATTATTTACTAGGTAGTATAGTGAAAAATAATATTCAATATTTATAAAGAGTGTGTTAAAAATTGGTATGCATGCTTAAAGTTTAACATTAAGAGATATTAATATATCGTAGATAGAACACTCATGTTGCGAGTTCTACTTATAGTTAAGAACGTTTTCTTTTGTCATTACATTTTGTAAAATTTTATACTTATTTACACATATCTATAAAGGTTACGCCCATTCCATTCAATGTAAATATTACGGCGATCACATTAATACTCTTCAACGCGATGTAAAAACTAAATCTACTCACGATAAGAACGTATCTTTTAGGTTATTCCTTTAGGTTATTCATTTAGGTTATTCACAAATATAGGACAATAAAGAATGTTATCTATTTTTGTCCATAGTCGAAGTGTATGCAAAATTTGAGATCAAAATACTTAACTTTATTCGTAACAATAAAAAAAGCTGAGACGTCAGAAATATATCCAAGACGCCATGACAAGATCTGTTGTAAAGTTTTTAGAACTGAGAAATATGTTTTAGCGCCGTCATCTTTCGTTAGTGGAAATCTCTATATGCATGAACAAACTCAAAATGATATGACTTATAAATGTTAAAGGTAAATATTAGGTATTTAAATTTAAAATTTTTAATAAGCATTTAAGAGTAGAAAAAATTTCATAAAAATATAAAAAAATAACGTTGAAAAGACTGATGCAAATTTTATGGGGTCCTTTTAACATAATTAATATTTGCGAGAAATGTAATAGAAAATACTATACCAATTTAGGTTAAAATTTTCTGCAATAATATTTTTAAACCATTATGATAATTATTTAGCTTTTTTGGTAGGATATCAAATATTAATTTCGATATTTTTGCAGATTTTTTTCAAAGGCATGTCAAATTTCTGCATGTGGAGAAAATACTAGTTATCCAATTCCATTTTCAATAATTTTTCTTTGGGTCCTATATACATTATAAAATAATTGGAAATACAAAATGAAATAAATTTATAGTTAAATATCTCTTACGTGTTTAGATATGCCCAGCAAAACGGGTGGGTACCACTAGTAATTATATACAAGTACACTAGTCGAATACTATTGACACGACATAAGTATATAACATTAGAGAGGTAACCGATATAAACTTCTGATTTGTGTCCACTTTTTACTACAACATTTTTCTTCTTCCTACTATTGATAATACTAATCTTGCCCTACACTTTTATTAAGTCAATACAAAATCTAGTGCAATAATTATTATTTAACTTATGTTAAATGATCATCTCGTCTATCTATTGATAATGCCTTTATGGTTTTTTTTATGAATTGACAAGTGCTAACCATATCTGAACAAAAAGAGCCGCACTTCTTTTTTATGCTTATCCTCGTTCCCACGTGATTCTTGTTATACTCATCACACCAAATGATTTTTAAACTCATCTTCCACATTTAGTTATACATTCTACATGCTAATCTATCAGTCCTTAGTATCACAAAGACTGCCATTAACATTACTTTGCTAGTTCAAAAAGTTATTATGCAGAATTCAAGCCTTGATATAGATTCCGTTCGTTTTTTTTACACAAAGTTTAACTTTTATCATAATTTTACGATAGTCTTGCAAATTTTACACATTTAATTTGATATATAATTAGGCAGAAAGATATACTATATCAAAAATTCAAGTCTTTCACTTTAAAAAATCTCATAATACATAAGTTGACCAATGTTGAGGATAGCTGATTATATCAATGGAAAGCTAGCTTCGTCTATCCTACTTTACTTCCTTTATTTGCAGTTTGTGTTCCTTACACTTTGATATCCATGTTTTTTTTCATTCATTGCTTTGTTTTTTCCATCCTATTAATACTCTATTTTTCCATACTCGCTTTTTACTTTCTCTTTATTTCACCTAATGCTTGATTTCATGATTGTAAACACAATAAAAAATTAGGTTTTTAGTAGACTAATTAAGTGGATAACTACTTTCATAAGGGTCGAATCCCGAAGTAGCAAATAATTGTCAATCATGCACAAGTACAATAATTATCACTGCTACTTCACTGAATTTTTAGAATTCCGTGCTCTAAGGGTTCAAAAGCAACCCCATTTATGCGAATTTCTGTGTACGTCTGCCCCTTAGAGGCTTGTAACTTCTAAACTAACTAAAATTACATTCCCAGGGAGCTCCCAAATATAAAAAAAATTTAGTGAAATATTTAAGTAGACATTTTTAGACGGAATTTGTTACCTACTCAATAAAGGCATTATGTATGAATCTGCAACTCAGCTCTTACGTTGCTCACCATATCTCCTAATCGAAAACAAACAACAACGAAAAATAATAAAACATGAAAAAAAATTTGCGAGTAGTAAAACTAAACCACTTTTTTAAAATTCACACCTAGCGACACATTTACTCTTTTTAATATTTTCTTACAGTTTAATAGAAATACACTCGTAAATATTGATATGCTAGATGCATAAAAATACTGTGTAAAGAAATAGTGTGCACGAAATACTCGCAATGGGTATTCTACTCATACTGGCAAATTTCATTTTAGAGTAAATTAATTAATTCAATCAAACTCATTGCACTTCCCCGTAATAGAGGCGTTATATGTTCAGATAAACAATATTATAAGAGAACCTTTACATTCGACTATAAATTATGTCAGAGTATTAAGGAGCGTAAATATTCGATACCATTACGTAAGAGGAAGAACCGACAAATTACTTTACAACGTTTCGAGGCGCTATCCGGGATAACTTCACACGGTGAGATTGTAGAGTACGTCTCGATCGAAACAACTTCGGAAAACCATATCCGCATTCCGTCATAGTTAGCGGTACGTAAAAGTTCTTAATAAATTAAATTAAATATTACCCTTTTTTGAAAGTTTCATTTCAATTTAGATTTTGCAAAAATTTGTAAATGTATCTTTCCTAATTTATTACAACACTTAAAAGTATTTTAAGACGTGAATACAATTAATTTTTAAATTGGATATACGAATATGTAACAAAGTCCATAAAAGATTTACGAAAGTTTTTCTCACATTTCTTCAGATCTCTCTATGGTACTCCGTATTACTAAAATGACAAATGTTTATTAACATGTTATAATAAACTACGTTATTTGTTGCACTTGCAAATCTGTAAAGCCTTAGGCAAAATTGCATTTGTTGGGAAAACAAGAAGTAGCGATTACGAATTACTAATTTAATTTGTTCAGGTTTGCTAGGTAAATTTGAAGCACGCGTTTGAAGTTTTGAAACCCATTTCATTACAATTTTTTAACAGATATATTTGAATACACATTTCAAGTACCCACAGAACTGCGTTTATAAATTTTAGGTTATAAATTTACCAAATTAAAAAAAACTGCGTTAGAAAGTAGACAAATCTATTTTAAAACCTAATACAAATGCTGAATAATAAAACGCACTTTATTTATACGCACAAAAGCGAATTTTTAAAAGTTGTGTTGAAAATCCACTTCCGGACCAATTTTCCTATAATAAATAAACCTGTCGACTTGGAGGTTGTATTTATCACAAAAAGTCGATGCATTTCATCAATATAATCTTATTGCTTCACTTAATCTCATCTGAATTTGAAATTTTAATCATTTTTTTCACTTGATGTAATCGTTCATATTATCATCCATTCACAGGGTAATAAGTAATACTAAATTAAAATGTATGATCTCCAATAGAATACAAAGGAGTGCCACCGTTAAATCTGCCCGAAACATCAGGCACCAAACCTTTTATATTTGACACCTAGGAAAGAAATATAATAGGATATAGTTAGTATAGAAAAATCACAAGAAATATAGTTTCAGAAAATATATCGTTAGAAATAAAATACCATTATTGTATATTTCCATATAAAGTGCGCGCTAATTTCACCATGAAAAATACTCTTCATTAGTTTATGAAAGTAGAAGAGGATAATAGAATAAAAAAATCGCGATCTGTATATTGAGGGAACAGACAAATGGTTAGCGCTGAACAAACAATTTAACAATTTTAACTAGATATTAAAAGATATCAAAATTCCAATTGCTCTTAAAAAATAAAGAAAAAATGGCACAGATATCCTAAAATCGCATGTACATTACATCGTTTAGAATCTTCATCGTGAACTTAATCGAATACCCATCCTGTATGAACTGAAGTAATTACACTTTATTACAAAAAATAAGTTAAGTGAATCTTTAGATTTTATAGAATTATAATGAAAATAAAAAACAGAATAAAGGTAGTGCGAGAATATAAATAAAAGGAAAGGTACATATAAAATACCGTGATTTAAAAAATGGTGTAGTAGCTGCTAGCATTTAAACCCTTTAAAACAATTGAACTTTAAATATACACCGATCGAAACCATGATGACCATGTACAAAAAAAATTGAAAATACAGCAATATCTATGCAGCAAACAAATATCAGTATGTAAAAATGATCGTGATCAATGACGAATATTTCCTTCTGCAATTTTCTCATTTACAAAAAACTATTACTTAAAATTATAATTAATGTATTAATTTTGACAGTTACGCTAAATAGACATTAAACTTATTTTTAACCCTGTTCTTGCCATGTTATAATTATCACAATAAAACTGTTAAAAAACATCACATGTTTTCAAAATAAAGAAGATTTATATAAATGGCTGAAGAAAAAAATAGAGAATGACGCAACTTTCAAAAAATTCAGCTTTATAAAATAAAATAAATTAAAATTTAAAAAATGGGCAATTTTCCATCTTTTCAAAAACTAATTTCGAGGTAACGACCAGAGTAATCGATATAATCAGTCAGTAGATAAACATCTCTTCCTACCTTGCATCGTTTGAGAAATGTTATATACATATATATATATATATATATATATATATATATATATATATATATATATATATATTTGAAAGATGAGCATTTTAGGATGAAAGTGAAAATAATTTTTGACCACGGACATGTAATTCCAGAAATTGAGCGAACATACGCTTACATACGCTTACATATTTTATAATTTTTTTTATAATACTGTACAAATTTAATTTTTAATAATAATTTTGTAACATTAAATTTTTATATTTATTACACGAAACAAATTCTTTAATTTCTGTACTTCAGTGTACATTCAAAAGTAGCAGATATAAATATAAATACTTGTCATTAAATTGTATAGAGGAATTTCAATATATCATATATCGAATAATAGTTGTGTTTTGTGTTACTATGCACATATATTTCATATACATGAAAGAAATCCTTAATATAAACGTGCTTTGAAGATTTTTCTACGCAAAAGAAAACATGAACTAATGCGACGATAACACCTTAATGGAAAACAATTTTCGAACAGCATAAAAATAATAATCGCCAATGTTATAGACGGAGAATGGTTTCATATCAAATTCAATTACAATGATTTGAAAATTAATTTTAAGACACATTGTATTATCCTATATTTTCATACAAAATTAATAATATTATAATTAAATTTGTAATATGTGGATACTTCATTCTAATTCTTACTTTTTGGTGGTAATTCAGAGGATGGCACAAGGCGATACAATAGCGGAAGAAAAATTTATCAGTTTATAGCACCATTTTGTACCGAACGTGCGTGAAATTGAAAAATGAGTTGATTTACTTTATTTTTGCCCTTAAATATGTGATAGATACGTGGACGACAAAAAGTTTTTAAATAATAATTTGATGTCGCTTTTTTTGCTTTGAAATTTCGGTTCAAAGTTTTACATTTAAATACACAAGATACACAATAAATAAATTCCCTTGGTTACTCCGCTTTCAGATTTAAATTTTGTTTTTGTTAGAATACATATATCTTAGCCGCTGAAACTGGGAATAAAATATAATGATGTAAAATTAGAATGAGCAAAAAATGTATTGAGTTTCAAAATTGTAAAAAAAAAATTATGATTTTTAAACAAATATTATTAATTATAAATTTTATCAAAATAAGGATTCATATTAAAAAATAGCATTGAATCTATTCTCGACTAAAAAATACGCTCTCAGTTAAATGCTACGTTGTAAAAGTTATGAATTAAATATGCAAACTAAAACGGTGTAAATAATATTAATATATTAAAGGGAATAAACATTTTAATAAATTATTATAAACAATAAAATCCAAAAATAGCGAAAATAATATTAAGAACCCATTTTTTAATACATGTTAATAGCGCCCAACTGATCTATATGAATAACATTCTGATCGTAAAAGTGGCCAAAATGTTATGCAAATAATTTAATCTTTCATTAAAGGATTTTGTGACAACATTGCCATGCAATATTTTGTAAAAACTAATTTATTTCTTTCAGTATTCTGTTTCGAATTAAGAAACTCTTTTGAAACCAACCAGTGGTTTACTTGACAAGGGATTTTTTTTCAGACACCATTTCATACAAAAAGTAAGATTTTATACAGTTGTATGAACTAGCGCCTATTTTGAACTTGGATGAAGCCTATTTTGAACTTGAACTGGATTTTCCATTTTATAGTCATCATTAAGGAGTCAGACAACAGGAGAACACAACAGGTTTGCAAGACCAAGTATCTTTTAACGGAAATTCAAGAATGTGAAATAGATTTTTTCATAATCTTTCAGCACAAACAATTTGCAACATTAGTTATGGGATCGATATTGATAAAAATTAAAGTATTATATTTATGTGGTCTATATTGTTGAAAATTATTGTATTTTATGAGATATTCTTTTATCGTAAACAATAAATATATTTCAATGTAAATTATAACAGAAATTAACGATTTGAAAATAATTTCAATTCGTAACGAATTGATAAAACTGCAAAATTTTAGGTATAGGCAGGGCATGGTAGCCCCGACGGAAATTTTTGGGTTTGTAATTATATTAATAGGTTGGTACTTCCTATTATTCGGGGGGTTTAAAAATAAAATATTATCGTTTTTTAATTACAATGATTACGTCAGTCGTGTATTTTTTTGTAATTTTATATAATAAACT
The DNA here is from genome assembly GCA_039881145.1 of Druceiella hillmani. Taxonomy (NCBI): domain Eukaryota; kingdom Metazoa; phylum Arthropoda; class Insecta; order Lepidoptera; family Hepialidae; genus Druceiella; species Druceiella hillmani. The sequence goes on along the minus strand of JAYKKI010000116.1, from coordinate 2,968,987 downwards.
AATAAAGATCACACCTCACTTGCTTGTGTAAGTAAACGTTTTAAAACGTGAATGAGTTTTCTACTATAGTATTTAACAATACATAAAAGTGTGTCAAGTTATTTTAACAACGTTTACACACTCTTATTAGAAAAAAAACTACAGGCACATAGATATTAACCTCCTTTAATTCTTACATTCATTGTGAAAATAAATGAAAAGGGCTTGTTAGTATTAAATTAGAAATAGTTACAACGAGAAATCGATATATATACTATTTGGAGCGCCGCAAATATGTATTGTGACTCAGATATTCCATTAGTTATTCACAACACATATTTTATAACAAAATCATTATTAGATATATTGTCCGCCTTATCCACGTGTATTTACTTCGAAGCTACCTAACACATGTATTACACGTGTACAGTTTTTATAAAGAATATTCATGTATTTGGCAGATTTGAAAACTATTTTAGTCAAATTAGGTTTACGGTAAGACAGTGTGCTGGATAGAAAAAAATTGAAAGTGTTGCGACTGGCTTTAACAAATTAATATCTTAATTTACAATTACAACGTTAACTTAGAAAAAAAAACTTTACTCGCATGCAGTCTTAATATTTTTTTATATGACATAAACAAGGTTTCCTTTGGTTTAGCATTTGAACATCAGACAAGGACAAGCACGCAAACAAGTAAATATGACATGTAGGACGGAGCATAATGCGCTAATGGTTAGTTAGGAAATATCAATACGACTCAGGGACTACATCAGTTTGACTACATCTGCGGATGTTTATTATACATTTTGCAATTATGCTTAACGAAAATGCAATTGTTGTTTTAATAAATGAGCTGGAGAATCGAAGAAGTGAAGAAAGGATATAAAAATATAATGCGGAGATGTTAATAAGAATAATGAAAAAGTCCTGAAAATACGTATTGAACGAAATATTTGGCGGCTCCAAAAATAGGCAGGTATATGTGTTTTTCGAGAAGCCGCTATAAAAACCTATAAATTTTCAGGATGTGTAAAGAAGAAAACACAAAAAAAGTGTAAAATTCTTGAATATTCTAATAACTACCAAGACAATGTAAAGTTATTATGGAAATATGTTAGAGGATTACATAGGAGATGAGGAGAACTATTTACATATATATGATAAGTATATATGCTGAATCCCATAATGAGACTGAAAATGCAACCGCAAACACAGCAGTATGAATTAAAAAAGAACAAATATTTCAAAACTGAATCTTAATTATATCGGATCTGTAGTACTACAATGAATAACTCGTCTGCATAATGAGTGCTGGCAGGGGGCTACTGTATCAAGAGTTGAGAAATTTGTAATATATTTATAAAAGAGAAAAATTGCCCACATTTATGGCAAAAATTAATTAACAGACTAAAAACACACTGTGAGATATACAAATGGGGTTCAGGAAGGAGATGCAAGGATTGGATTTCTAATCAACCAATATATAAATAAATGCAATAAAAATTTAAATGCCCATCAGTACCTTAACAAGGTATATGGTTATGTCCCCAATGTTTACTGGTCAACACTTACATAAGAGAAAAAGTAAAAAGTTGTTTGATAATAGATATGGTGCCCAAAAGGGTCATATTTTACGCCCACATTTGTTGTATACTTGTGACAGTTTTTTATTAACACTGGATGATTTACATTTACAATAATATGCTGAGAGAATTATTTATTTTTTATGTTCACATATATAAAGCGGTGTCAGTTGATAAGAACGAATGGCAAACAGTTTATAAAATAGAGAAAATGAAAATGGTTATAGATTAGATTAATGAGTATGACAAGGTACATGATTTTGCATGGCGCGCTGGGACTGTATTCAAATGTACAATTGAAAAGTAGGCAACTCTTACTACACTAACACTCATGAATACAAACTATTGCACTCTCAATTCTTCAACTGATTCTGAGTGAATTATTAAGCGCGGTGTAGCTGCTCCTATGCACAACCGGTGCGACTAGGAAACTGAGTTCTGCAGCTAGCTCAAACGTACACTGGCGCGCAATATTCAATTAGTGTTTGGCCGACTGCGACTTATGTTATATGTTCTCTTATATCTATAGAAATGGATGATTTCTTTGAAAATTAATAGTATTAAGTATTTTTTCTGTTAAAAATTGCCCCTTCTCTGATCATTTCTACGTAAAATTAAATATTTCAAAAAAATTAAATCGTCTTTTTGATATAAAATCACAAATCAACTTTGGTAAAAACAAAATTATAATTAACTTAATATAACTAATTAAAAAAATAAATAATATTTACGTAAGTCAAATAATTTAGAGAATTGTTTCCGGAAAAAAATTAGAATTTCACGCTCATTTGTGTTTCTTAATGTTTTGATATCTTGTCATCATATGTACTACAATATAAATATTTCGATATTTTGTCATTATATGTGCCACAATATTATATCTTCATCAGACGTGTACTTATTGAACAAATGAAGTCGCATTTTATTTACAGTCCTAAATTTTATGTTTTATTATAAGTGCACAAATTGGTAAACCTAAAATTGTCCATTTTTGCTAAATAATAATTCACACATTTTTTTAGTTTATAACACACGTGAAGCAAACTTTAATATCTGGTTTTATAGTGATTATTTTAGAACTTTTTATTTTTTCACATTGGATAAAAACACTACTCTCAGCCACTATTTTGCATCACCTACCTACGGATATCCGGGAGGTTAAGAAATTTGTAATAAGGCAAATGAAAATTTGTCCAAATTAGATTATTTAAGCCAGCTTTAGAGAGTTACATCAGGATACATCTATAGGCATACATATATGGACTGATAAATACTATACTTATAACAGCTACCATAATTGGACAAAATGGTCATCGAATTCTAGATCCGAAACATGTGACGTAAAACTACACGAAGGGTGTATGTGATTATTATAATAAATAGGCTTGTTATGGACTTAAAATAAAACACGTGATATAAGAAATCTTTTTTTTTTCAAAATTCACAGATAGATTACAATTTGATAGTACTATAAAATTGTCGTAATCTATCTATACGACAATTTTATAGTAATAATAAAGATTACGACAATTTGAAAGTACTAAAAAATTGTACTTCAGAAGGTTAAACGACTTTGAAGACTTTGCAAAAATTGAATTCTCGAAAATCGTGACATATTTAATTACGGGTTAGAATATTGTCAGTCACGTATTTTAATATTAATTTTAACGTATTAAATAAGAATTACTCTTTAAAATATCGTATATGAAAGCACTAGCCAAGAATAAAAAGACATTTCTTTCATTTTTATAAAAAAAAATTTGTCGCCCATAATTTCTATGAATTGGCTAGTTTTACGATATTTTAAACAATGTACCAAAAAATTACCAGTTGTAAGAAAATTGTTCTAATATAGATATCTTAGTCACAATTACTGATTGAATATTATAAAATTTTGTACGCAGAACTGATAGGATACCACTCTACCCTATTACAATTCTTTTGTTTTGAATTATTCTGTATGTTGATATCTGTTTAGAATCAATTTGATAATAATGGCAATAAAATATTGAGTATATCTAAAAGTTATTGATTTACTATGATCATTTAGTTTTCACTAGTTCATTGTGTGTCATTGTAAATTTTTTACAAAAATTTGTACTGGCTTTAAATAATCGCCGTATAAGAAAGGCACTAGTAAGTAAAAATACAAAAAATAACATAATATCTTCTCATTTTTAATGTTCCCTCCTATGTTTCCCAAAATGTCACGAACTTATAATAAATTTCCTATCAATAATATCTCATTTATTGAAAACGGAACAGCAGTTGCGACATATAATAAACATGTTCCTACAAATCTACATATATACATGCATATGCCCATGAACACATGCATACATACATATGGACCCATCTTCTATACCCATCTTGAATATGTTTGATACTATATTCAGACTTATTAACAATCAAAATTATTTCCTTTTTAAAAGCTTTATTTTTTATTCTAATTAAAATCTATGTTATAACTCTCTTATTTTCCACTTCTAAACTGGTCTATATGTTTACTTTTAGACTGTAATACTCTTAGAGATATACTTATCCGAAATATTTGAAGTTTTCTTTGCAATTAGCTTATATAAATTTTAATCTGAAAAACTTTTATATAGACATAACGAACCATGTCCTCATTGATTACACTGTCGATAGCTTCTAAATAAAAACTCAGTCTTCGTAGAAGACGTTATGAAGAGTTTATGAAATGTTATAGCCCTATCAACACCGAGGTACAAAAATAACTGTTATTGTACCTGGTGGAGGATTGCAACATTTTTAACTTCCGCTAAATAATTTTTATCATTCCTCTTTCAACAGTTTGGTATTAATATCGCTGCGTATTAATAAATTTATAATTTACCAAAAAAGAATAGAGCTATTTATACACCAAGAGACTAAGGTTATTAGACTTTTATTGTTGATAGGGAAGTTGCATTTTATGGATTTTTTTTAAGATGCTATTTAATTTCTTAAATAATATATTAGGAGAGACTTTGTTATTAACCGCTGCTGAGAAAACAATTTGCTCAGAATCATCATTAAATATTATATAACTAAAGTGCGATAGGATTGATGAGTTTTTTAACTACTTGGTTACCCCTATCCTACTTAAATATTAATACATTCAGCTCTAAACTCATGAGAAAAGCTTCCTAAAATTGCTATTTTTCCTCTCTTTGATTAAAAAGCTGTTTTGCTTTCAATTGAACTAAGAAAAAACCAATATAAATATTATGAAACTTTACTTCAAAGCGCATTTCATTTTAAATTAATAATTTTTCGATCTTAAATATTGCTAAATATTTATATACTGTGTGATATAAGAACCAAGAATTTTGTCATTTACCGACCAAGAGCCTTATAAACTTTCAAGTCATAGTTTGTTATCTAAAATTTGGAAAATTTTTAACCTTCAAATGCCAAGATGATTTATTTCAAACTTTAAGGTGCTCTAAATTCCAGCGCCAACCCACGTGATTACATATGCAATGTCATTAGTAGAGCTTAGTCTAATTTTTAACTTACCAATCGTTAATGAAGATCTTTCCTCTCAAAGTACTTATATGGGCAGAAACGAGAAACCTAAAACTTTGATTAGAACTTTTTTTAATTTAATCGAAGTCCAGTCACCGCAAAGAATAGCAATCTTATTCACGATTAAATCTAACAAATAGATGCTTTTGCGTTCGCTTAGTCTAACTCAAGGAAGAGTGAAACAAATATTAATAACTGATAACCGACCTAGCTGACCTAACAATTTATGAGCGAACGAAACATTTCTAATCCAAACTTCTAAATTGTTTACCACTTCGTCACATAAAAAATTTTAATACTGAAAATTAATTTTTCAAAATATGAAACAATCATAGCCAAAACGCTTTATACATACATTCTGGATAACAAAAATATGTATTAAGAGTGATGTTATGAAAACGTGCCTACAGATGCCATCCACATAATAACATAGCGAGCAGAGATTAGAATAATGGAAACAAGCCAGAGGGATATACTAAAAAGAACGATATATATATATATATATATATATATATATATATATATATATATATATATATATATATATATATATATATACAGTGCACCGTAACGAGTCGACCAAAGAAATATCGGTGATAGGGGGGGGGGGGGTTATTACACATACGAGACAATACATTTTTTTATTAGTCATTGCTATTTCATATTTTTTATGAACCAAGGTCTTTCAGACGATATTCGTCTTCCTATTTAAAATGCATACAAATTGAATGCTGACACCTGTGCATTTTTTAATTACGAAACACGAAAATAATATTTGAACAATGCTAGTTTAAAAAAATTTATGGCAACCTTGTGGAAATTTATTTCAAAACATCTATAATTCACACGGATTCCAAAAAGGTAATATGGTTACAATTAAATCTGTAAATATTCGAAAAATACTCTGCGTTAAAACAATCGCTTATCAGAATTGTTTCGCTATATCTTTCCCACTTATATGATCTTTTTATTGTTCTCTGCTATCAATTGACCCTTCTACTCCTTCCCTCAACAGCTTCTCTAGTGACTTGCTTAATGCTTACCGCTCGAAGCTAACAACTTGTTTTTTGCTATTTTTTCTCTACCACACGTTTTTACTTGTTCACCTAGGCTTGAATTGGACCTTGTTTGTGCTTGTAATTTAGATATTGTTTGATGAACTGCATCGCAAAATGCCTCAGATCTACACTGCTCGTAAATGTGCAGAAATATATTTTATTTACCGGCTATGTGATGGGAACGCTCCGCGAGCCGCACGTACGAATTGCGATCGCCACCCTAATCGCGAACGCCATCCCGATTACAGAGTTTTTCGGCATATAAATAACAGTACACCGCATTTTAAGAAGAAATAAGTTGTATCCGTACCGTGTATAACGAGTGCAAGCACTGCTACCTGCTGACTATCAACGACGCATAGATTTCTGTCGGGAGATGCTGCGTCGATGCAGGCAAGATCCGCTTTTCCTTAATTCAATCGTATGGAGCGATGAATAATGTTTTAAAAGAATCAGAGTATTTAATATTCTCAATTTACACCAATGAGTCGTCAAGAGTCCTCACACAGCAAGGCAAGATGTATTTCAAAATCAATTTGGAGTCGTCAATTCGTGGGCTGGAATCCTGGATGGCAAAATTATCGCTCCATTTGAATTCCCAACGAGGCTTAATGGAATCCGTTATCTACGGTTTTTAAGAGACAAACTGTTGAATGATCAAACTGGAAATCTGTTGAATGAAATACCATAGGATGTATATGACAGGATGTGGCCACAGCATGACGGTGCACCGACCCACTTTTTGCAACAAGTAACTGAATACTTAAATGCAACTTACCTAAATCGATGGATAGGACGTCACGGTATAATTGCATGGCCACCATGTCCGTCAGACCTCAATCCATTGGACTATTTTCTGTGGAGATTTTTCAACGAGGCGGTCTATGACACTACTAACGATAATAAACAACAATTAAGACAAAAATTACGCCATGTATCTAAAGTGGTAAAAAACAACGAAAAGGGTCTTACAAAGTTTAAGAAGAAATTTTGTAAGAAGATGCTGCTTATGCATAAAACATAGGGGAAGACATTTTGAGCATTAACAGTAATAGAAAAAATCAACATAATAAATGTGGTATGATCATAAATAGTACACTGGTTTTATTTTACCATGACCGAAAAAATGGTTTGGATTCAGGAAATAAAAACTGTTTTGATTTTGAAACAAAGTTTTACAAGGTTGACGTACATTTTTTTACATTAGCATTTTTCAAAAATCATTTTTCATATTTGGTTAAAAAAAATGCACACCTTTCAGCGTTTAATTTGTATGTTACCCATAATAACCAATGAATAACATTTTTATTAGGTGGACGAATATTCTCCAAAAGATCTTGGACAATAAAAAAGCAGAAATAGTAATATTACCTAAAAATTTTTTTTTGTCATGCGCAGTAACAAAAATTAAAAAATTATATCTCTAAAACTAATAGGCCTAAGATAATAAAACGTATTATTTTGTAAGTTTAATAACCCACTCTATAACCAAAATTTCGTTGGTCTAGTCCATACGGGACAACCTGTGTGTACAGCGTCTCACAGACACGCGATTAAGGCGCTTAATTAGACTGGAAGTTAATCTACGACGCCCGTGGAGATCGCGCGCTGTGAAATGATATCGAGCACACTTGCGACGCCCATCGCCAGAGGTTTACTTTGATTAAATTCCGTATGTCTCAGGTATGTTGATGAAATAAGAATCTGTTGCTGTTACTTCTATAATTTTCTAACTATGCGGTTACTTAAATGATAATATCGTTACAGCACATTTACGTAGTCATAAAAAATATTTTTTTTGTTTACTCTCAAAAAAATTCCAACAAATGTTAAACAATAGATCCGAGATTTTTTGACAGACTCGAGATTTATACTCACCTATCGATTTTCTCATGTCGTCTTTGTCACTAGTACTTGTGCGTTTCACATAAATCAACCAAGTAATACTTCCATATTTACTTAAGTACATTTCATAACTAGCAATTAAACAAATAACACCGGAATAGACTTATACCACGTCATATTAAAAACTTTTGATATACTCACTGCCTCACTGCTCAGCATATCATCCACAGTACAGAATTAATTCTCTACATTAATTATAGTAACATCCACTAATTTCGGTATCGGCTTAGTTCAAAATTCAAAAGATGTTATTTTAATAAAACTAATTAAACTATTTAATAGAGTGAATGAATACTTGATTCACGTTTGACATGTGATTCGAGTCAATTGTAACAAAAATCACTTCATCTCAATTCCAGAATAAATTCAGTTTGCATACACTCACAACATTTAAATAAATGTGTACCAAGATAACTATGTATCAACGTTTTAAACTTCCATTCTCTTGACTTAATCAAAGTGAATCGTCCATCACTAATGGTTTGGAACAAACCGCAAAACGATTACATCTTGTGAGGTGTGTCGCAGATCGGATACATGGGGGCCTAGATAATTCACTGTATCTGGGTACTAAGACAGTTTTATAAAAACAAAAATCTACTATATTAAAACGACTTGGCGTTTTAAATAATAAATTCCGCTAATGAATAGAACGCAGAATATCTCGTCCCTACCAAATGACTAAATCTTTAAAACCCATCTTTCTCAGATCACGTTGCCTCTGAAAAGGATTGTAAACTCTTAGATTTGTTTTATTATTTTATATTACCAATTAATAAGCTCGACTGGCAACTTTAAACTATCAGTGACACGTATCACACAAAAACGAGAAAGGTGGCAAAAATCGACATGGAAATATTTCTGTCAATAATACAAGCAACGGCATATATAGCGAAATTATGAACAGTTTAAATAACCTAAGCTAGTAATAATTAGTGAAATATGCAGTTTATCAAATTACCAAGTTATATACTTACAGTAAACAAATAGGGCTGGGTATATATTTTCCTCTATTCTGCCACCTTGACAATGTTTTCAAGTCGAACAGAAAAATTTTAATATGAGTACATTTTGCAAATAATTTTTACCTTAATTAAAAACTACCGTCGATTGTGTATTTCTAGACCTAGTTAAAGTATCTAAAATTATTCGATTATACTAGAGATACTCTCTTACTACATAATATATAAAAAAGATCTTCGTTTCAAAGTCAATTGTTATACAAATGCTAAGGCAACAACTCGTCGGAAATAATTTGATAGTCCACCTGTGTCAACACAAGCCAGCTAATCTCGCAATGTATTTTAGTGTCGTTGTTAAGTCTCAAACTTTAAATAGATATATTTTTCTATTGTATAGATATACAAACCCAGAAACATCAAATATGATTTTTGTTTCTGTCAATCTGGATGTCATAGTACATTTAAATTTTAAAGTATTTAGATTGAGGACATATTATTTTATGTAAATATAAAAGATTGTGCCAATTGTTTCAATGACATTTTTAAAATTTTATTTTTATGGAAAAAAATAATTGCTCTAACATTTGTAAATTTTGCGGTAATGCTAGTAATTAGTTTAAAATCACATTAAAACATATGTATCTTGAAAATGTTATGGAATGTATATAAAACGACTTACTATATCATTTATATTTAACTGTTTAAGCTTTTGTTTCATTATACATGCATTTCTTCAGATTTTCGCATTGTGCTATGTTGCACATTTCTAGATCTTTAAACTGTCTTCCTGTGTTCACCTGTTGCGGTTGTTTTAGATATGATAGCTAAGTTTTAAGCTGTAGTTAATAATATATAAATATGTTGAAAATATCAACAAAATATATGTGGCCCTCAGAAATTGCCGAAATCCTAAAAGATAACTTTAGTATCAGTTTGTGTAAATTTTGCCGAAAACTAACGAAAATGATGGAAAATGTATTTTTCTTTTAAAAAATATAATTTTTCAGACCTCTTCAATATATATTTGACTTGATGAAATGTAAAATTAATATTTGTAAATAATTTAATAGCAATACTACGTACACCTAATCGTTAATGTGCCTGTTTGAATAAGAAAACATCTAAATGTGAGTTTTTCTTGAAATCAACAGGTTCTATTTTTGTCCTTTAAATGTCAAACCTATTTAAATGAAAATATTTATAAATTCGTCTTTTTTTTTAAGGTAAAGATAACGTTTAATGTTTAGTCTTTAAAACGTTCTTCACTTTTAATACAACTGCAGACTTGAATTTGGTGCATAGTACATTTTCTGTTCTGTGTTGTAGTAAGTTTAAAATAGATTTCGTTTTCTGAGCTGGAAACTTAAAATACCTGCGAATCAGTAAAATCAAAATCACAAAATAAATAATTTCGAATGAACTGTGGCTTATAATATTAAACTTGAAAAATATTACTAAATGTCAGAAATTTTTTTTGAGTAGAATCTTTAAGGCTTATTGAAGGGTCCACCTAAATTTCAATAAGTATATAATTCTGTAAAAGTCAGTAGTTTTAAAAATAAATTCTGTTTTTAAGTCACGTCACAGGTACAAATTACATCACTGGTACAAATCGTTATTAAAAAAATATGTGAAAGAATTCTCTTTCTGTTCCGTTCCATGCTTTCTTTCCTCACAAATAAAACAACTTTCGGATACGATTTTCTTACCAATTTAGTAATGCTATTATCTTCGAAGGATTGAAATCGAATACTTGTAATATATTATCGGATCATTTATTTTAAAGGAAATATTCTAAATTTTAATGTAAGGACTTATTTACTTTGACCAAGTTTATTATTGGTTTTCATCTATGTATAATACGAAAGAATAAGTATTGATAACAACGTATTTAATGAAAAATTTTCGGATCCGTTTACTTAAATTTTAAAATCAATCTTATAATAATATAAAAGATTGATTTTAAAATTTTCATGCCTGGCTCATTTTGTTATCGAGAGATCATTTCTTAAACGATTTTCTTTCACTTAGTTCATTTTTTATTTTGTCGCTACGTATTGTAATTCAGTTTTTACCAAAAAATATACTAAAATTTGAATAAAAAATATTCACTGTTGCTTCGTAACTTCAATTATCATAGATCCAACGAGTTACTTAAATGGTACCAACATCCAAAAAACTATAAGTATGCACATATTATCGGTAATTATATCGACTTTGGCGGTTAATTTCTTTTTTTCTCATTGAATATTTTATGGCTTTAACGTTAAAATATATCTAACCATTAATACTTTTGAAGAGAAAATAAAATATCCAAATATTTTTTTACCAAAATTAAACAGAATAAATTATATTTTTTAATTTATGTTATTTCATTTGATATTTCATATTTGTGACCGTTTTTGAAACAAGAGCCATAAATGCGTTCATTAGAAGTTTTATTTTATCCTGTTATATTATACTACTAATGAAAGTGGTGGTAACCAAATGATGTGAATGAATAAAATTGACTTATTTTATTTCCAACTATTACGTTTTTAAGCGAATGATATCATTTTTTAGTTTATTTTATATTAACTTCGTTTCATATTTCATTATTAAAAATGAATTAATTTTATCAAAAGCATAACTTTGAAAAACAATCCAATAAACAAATTTTATAAAAAAGTAATGCTCAAAGCTTTTGTCATCACCATATTTCATTAAAAATAAATATTTTATAAATACAAATTATAACATATTTTTTAACATAGCAGATTTCATTTTTGATTCCCTTCAATGTATTGTAAATAGATTTGATTGATTCCCTTCCAATGTATTGTAAATTTATATTGTTACATTATTTACGTTTATACTTTCGTATATGTTAGGTGTTTAATATATGTTGATAGATTCACGGTTTCAAAAATATTCAAAATTTCGAGAATAAACAAACTTCACAAGATATTTTTTTTCAAATACCTTTTTTTTAATTAAATAATTGCGACCGGAGATTTTTTGTAGACTATTTTTCCATATCAAAAATATCAAATATCAAATTGTTAATAGTGTTAAACTACATATATTCCCATACTTCGTGTGGTCATAGAGCCTGATTGAAACTGCAAGAAATTGTATTATATGTTGAATGACCTTCAGACGCGTACAAAGTACAAATTAGCTATGGTTATTAGCACGTTTCCGGGGCTCAGCAAATTTTCATTTCTAAAATAAATCATTTCAAATTGCTCTATATTATTCACTCAGATCCCGTTGCAATAATCACATTCTTTTAATTACCCACGTCCTTTCGTTTGCATGCTGTAATCCATTTCCTTAAATCCTCATTTCCCATATCTTTTTCCTTCTATTGCTTATATTATATTATTGTTACTACACCCGCAAACTGCACAAGTAGAATACTAATTTTATAAGACCTTTATGATAAAATTAAATCAACAACAGCAAATCACTTGACGATTTCTCAATACGTTGTCTGTCAAAATATAAATATAAACTTGTACCATGAGCAACGCTAGTGTAGTGGGTTCTATGCGAGCTTCACGTTTAGTATTCTGTAGTGTTACATAATATTTGATATAGGTGATAATGTATTTAATTGTTTGCCTATTAATATAAGCTGATTAATATGCATTATTTTAGTTTTTTTTAATGTTTTAACGATATATGTGTATGTTTACGACGTTAAAATGTGTTCTGTAATTTTTGAGTACAACGCAATTACTTTTAAGTACTATATATACATATATATATATATATATATACACATACACACACACACACACACACACACATACACACACACACACACACACATATATATATATATATATATATATATATATATATATATATATATATATATATATATATGTATATATATCGTTGTCGAGTCGTTTATTTGGACTTGTATTGAGTCGACATTGATACGGAGATCCAAGTTAGGGATGATCTTGTCGTTTCTTCAAGCTGATGTTTTTACGCTTTTAGAACTATTCAGGTCATGTTAATTTTCGGCTTTATTATAAAGCAACCATACCACCTAAGTAAAGTTTCCGAGAATTTGTTCTCTATTGAAATGATCTTAAAACTTCCGAGAATATAGAATCTTTAAACAACCAAAGATACAAATTATAATTGCCGACATTGTCACGTAGACTGATACCTCCAGCCCCTTGCATTGGCATGTCTGAGTGTAGGGCGGATAGCTGTTTTAAATATGTGCTTTTTTACTATTCTCGGCATTTTCTTGTGGGGTAGCACATCTAAAAACACCCGGCAATTCATACTGCCTGGGTTGTCAATAGACCTTAAGTACTTAAAATGGTTTACTTACGTTGGCCGGTGATTCTACAATTTAACCGTGCTCAATTGGTTGTTACCCGAGTAGCAGCCGATTATCCACGAAAATTTAAAGCAACGAACTTAGTGCCTATCCTTAGTCTATACCCACTCCTGCTTCTGATTTGTATTTTATTTCTACCGGAAGAAAGACAAAATTTACTTAACTTCATTTATGCACATAGACATGTAATTAATATGATTTAATGAGTGTTAAATAATACTACTTTTATTGTTTTCAATTTCCATACGTTTTTATTCTGGTATTACTTTTATGCTGATCAAATATGGTTTAATATCAGTCCAGCGAATGTTTCTTAATTGCGGCTACCTTCCTTGTGTAGTTACCAACTAAGGTCCCAGCAGTCAGATAGTATCATTTCAAAATTATGTCGAAAGTATTAAAATTTCAAAGCTATTTTCAAAATTTCATTTAAGTTAACGTTTAAAGACATTACTAAAATGTTCTCAGAACTTATTTTTTCTCGCATTCTCCTCCTCTTGACAAAAAATAAAATTACAAGAAGTTGGCAGTTAATTGAAAAATTGTTATGATTTTATACTTCATCATTTTTGAGGAATCAATGTCTTTTACACTTGCAATAGATATATTATGCTATATATTAACTTAGTAAAAAATAATACTGATACTTTTAAATTATATCATTTAAATACTACCCAATCTTCAATGATTTAACGTAATACATTATACGTAATTGTGAACCAAACTCTTGTACTACAAGTTCTAGTCTTAATTCACAAGTTTTTTTTAAATATTCTATTGGTAACAAATATATACAGTACTTTTCCAGCCACTTATAAAACGCGACTTCTCTATAGAAAATTATCATAACTCTCTATTAGAATATGGAAAGAGCATTGTTCTATTCAACTGATTGACAGGGGAAAAAAACAAACCAAATATGGAAATTGCTTTAATAGACTTCATTTCAATTCACAGATAAATTTCCTTTAATATTAAGTGTGAAATATCAGCAATGTCCCTGCTAAATTTTCTATAAATCAAAGCAATCTATTTTTTATCTGACAATTCTCGAATCTACATAGCAAAATTAACTTGTGGAAAATTCACTTGATCGGACTATGCTTTCTCATCATACCACACTCTCGTTGTGTCACTATCATTACATCATGACCTCTGAATTTCTCGCCCTCCAACTATTATCTATTTCGCTTGCAGTATTATACATTAGAGGAAAACATTTAAAAATGCAGACCATCCTAAGATTGAATTTTCCTTATTTTTCATCCAAAAGCCCAAAGAATTAAATATTGAAATAATTTTATCTCTGTATACGCGTTTGTTAAAAATTATAAATTACGTTATTGTTTATATAATTGAAGATTTCATTAATTACACATAACAAAACAACTTTGTGAATTTAGATAGTGAGTATATTGACTATCCGAGAATGTAATTTCTGAATTATAAACAATGTTATTATCAAGATAGTATTAGGATAAAATATGCTTAAAGTACACATTTTTCTAACATTATTGTGACGAACAATTTATCAATATTTCAGAAATATATATCTTAAATACTCTTATGTATCTTTATATTCGTCCAAATCGTATATTATGACCGTAAGCTGTATTAAATCTTCGAATACTTATTCTAAATGGACTAAATTGATGGCTGTTATACTTTAAGATGGATTTCTTTCTCCTCTGTTCTTTTCAATATTAATAAACCCTTGTTCTGAATCTTCATTATAATCAACATTTGTATGTTATCTTTAAATTATATATCTACAAACTTAAATCCACAAAGACCCCTCTACTCTTCCAACCGCCATCTGTAATCTTAAAGTCGATCTCTGTCTTAAAGCTTAATGAGCTCAAAAATATTAGGTAATGGCATTTTATCAAACGCAGGTAAGTCCTAAGATATTATATGTTAAGATTTTCGGGTTCTTTTCCAAAATTTTACTATCAAACCTACGAAAGCCAATGCTGAACGACGCTGTGATTTTTTTCTTCCACAATCAAAGACCTAGGTCAGGTTCCTACCGATCGACAAAAATTTAATCTGGCTGCCTCAAGTAAATAACATGAGTCGCAGCATATTCACTTTATTCCAACCAAAATTAAAATCCACCTTCGTCAAACGCTTTTATTACACTTGCTTGATTGTGTGCTCACTGAATATCTTTGAAGTAAACTAGGAAGTCTTCGAAATTTATGCATTCCCTATATATTTGACAAGAAAATATATAACAATACTTCCAAATGTAAAATATGTATGAACTGAATGAAAATACGTGAACAGTGCTATTTTAATGTTCCATGTTTAATTTTGAATACATTTAAAAATCCCTGCGATCCATTTTAGATAAATTTTATATTCAAATCTATGGCCATTCCTTTAGTGTACAAGCTACCAAACAATGGAAGAAACTGGCACTTAACATTTGAAACGCATCGTCGATTCATGTCATCAACATTTGTCTAAAATTGTTTTCTGCACGTGATCTCTGTTGCAGTCATGTTCCCTCTTATCTTATCTTGTCCCTTTTATTTATCCATATTAACACCTAAATTATTTGTTAATTTAGCTACTGCTGGGTTTACCTAGAAAAAACTTTACATTTTTACCTAAAAAATTTAGATAAAAAATCCTACTTCACAAACTTTTTAAGTGCCATAAATTCCTTCCATGGTACATTCTTACAGAGCATTAAGGCTTGTGAACATTAAGTCTGACTCGAAGATCCATGATCGTAGCGTATGGACGAGTCCACTCATTGCACGCCTGGGATATGGGGGTATATTTTCTATAACTATCCGCTTATGTATTGGAACTTATGCGGTAATTATATTGTCATTTCTTTCTCGGCTTTCCATTCCCCGACGATATGCGGAATTACTTACATACGTAATCTCAATGAAATATTATCAAATCTTTACTTAATTGTAGATTAACAAGATTTTTATTCTAGTGGCGTTGGCTTTACCAATTCAGATTCCTGTGTATATACATATTTTTTGTGTGCAAATTACTCTTTTTTCAATAATTACCATTTTAGATTGCTTACTAGCGCCATATAAGGGAGAGGTTCAAAACAGTGCATGGAATTTCATTGCACATATCATCTGTGCAATACGACTGCAAGTCAAGCAACTCATGTCTACTGAAGGTGATGAATATAATAATGGGAGTAAAATCATTCGAACGTATTTCTCACGTCGCTCGAAAAACTTCACTCCGGGATTAAAAACTTGATCAACTATTCCCTACTATTATCACGCCAAAGCGAAAGCCATAAGACGATACGTTTCCTCCTCACATAATTATTTAAGTTCCTTTTATTTACATCTACCCCGTTTTTGAAGATTCCTCGGTTCCTAAAGTAATTAAAAATTTAGGTAATTGATAAAGTCTACTAAATGATATATTTAAATTTTAAATTACTTGTATGAGAGGCAAAATGAAAATAAATTATTCAAATACTTGACTCAAATATATCTCACTGGCGAGCCGGCCCGACTTTGCACGAGTGCGATTTAATTATTTTATTAAGGTTTCTCAGTGTAGATTTTCTTTCTTTCAGGACGTTGTCCTGCGTTTAATTTTTATTAATAAAAATATAATAGCGTACCGCTACACGATACACTTGGGATATTCCCAAGTGCATCCGATTCCCCTCCCTCCTTCGTTCTTCACCTTTACACTCAAATACGTGGCACAGAACGCCAGTAAAACCGTACTTCTAGTTTGGTTAACTTTCATAACTCATTTAATTTCCCCTAAACTACTAATCCAAATTTAAAGGTACGAATGATATATCTATCAAAAATGTTTAAAATGGCTGTGATGAAATGGCACAAATTTGTCCAATATCCTTTTAGGGTACCATAACCGTATTAGAATCTCTTATATTTTCACCATTTCACTGGCAAACCGTAAAATTTACATCATTATTAAACCCACAAAGTTAAGAAATCAAATCTTTAAAAAAATTCTTAGAGTACCTTCTCTGCATTGAAAATGCGTTTACCCCAGTGTATAGTGCATTGTTATGTAGCTATTTTATAAATATAGGTGGTACGTAATGAATACATTTTCAATTTCGGAATCCGGTTACGAAATACTAGGCTTTAAATTAGTCATTATTTTTTCACATGTTTCTACCCTCTACCAGCGAAACCGCTGTTTTTAATAATTGGAAAAAATCATGACGATGGTATATATAAAGAAATTATATAAGAAAATTATCACAGTCAAGTAGGCTCTATGTATGCACGCACGCAAGTAGGCACGCACGCACGCACGCACTCACTCACGCACGCACACACGCACGCACGCACGCATGCGGCACGCGCACACGTACGCACGCTAAATATGGCTAAACTTTGGTCGAAATTATTTAATTTTTTACTTAGTTGATTTCAATATGTTTGTACTTCCTTATAAAAAACAATAATTAAATAAATCACAAATATACAATATCACTTAATGAATGTGGCTAACAAACGTACAAATGGACAACGAGCCACAGCAATCTTAACGCGTCACTTGAAACATCGCTAGAAAATATTATGAACTAAAATCTATTGCACTAAAGAGTAGTATACTCCGTCCGCAACATACTTTGATGAAGCTGCCTGAAAAATTTAATTTATCCCTATTTTTAAAAACTAAAACTGACATTTTAGATCAACAAACAAAAAAAACATCCAATCAAAACGCAGCTTGTTTTTTATATGCAGTGCAGTAAATATAATTTCCTTCTTAAATCTAATAAAACTTTCTACTTTTAAAAAAATATGTCTAAGCTCCGACCTTAATAGTGACACAAAAAACCATATAACGATTAACACGTGTGAATAAAACCATAAAGCTTTCCCATTCAACCCAACGAATATATTGAGCTCGGCGTGGGACGCCGAAATAAATATCGCCTCGGTAGACGCACTGAGTTTTCACCGCAATATATGATTCACTAGTCGAGTCGTTAGCCGCTCGGAGCTTTGTGTCTTATTTAAGCTCGGCGTTGAATCGAAGTTCTGGGCGAAAGTTGAATATGTATGGCAATATGTTTGTTTTTATTGATCAATAAGCATTATTCCGCAGTAAGAATTTTGCCAAATAGTTGATATTTTTAATATGTCGACGTCACCTAGGTATAAGGTGATAAATCCTGGTTGATCTGTACTATTTTCTCCCTTATATTTTTACGTATATGAAAAGCTAGAGCTGATTGTTCCTGGTTTGTTTCCTATTACGACAGGTGTATACTCTATTCTTTTTATATCTTTATCCGTGGAGAGTTTTTGATCAGAAACATATTTTTAAAAATTAAAATGATAATTTTAATTTAACCCAATATGGAAACAAAAAGGCCAAGGTAAACATATGTTTTATACAAAGTGCTATTGCGTGGTCCTGTAAAATTCATTGTAAGTAATTTTATTTATAAACATGAATAAAATAATCGCATTAAAATTTTAAAAAGACAAAAAAATGAATTTTGTTTTAAATATTTAAATAACATATAGTCAAGTTAATTTTCAATAATTTTTTCAAATTAACATAAGCTACATCCAAATTCTTACTTGAGAAGACAAAACTTTACTTGAGATCAGAAAACAGTCTGTATTTCTTAAAAAACTTAACAAAGTTAATAACATTATTTTTACTTTTAATGTTCAATAATATCTCTAATAAACTATATATAATCAACCGTAGCTATTACATAAAAACAATAAAATTGCAAGGCACAAAATCTTACAAACTAGGCACAATCTGGGCAAACTTTCTTAGCGCACTGAAGGCATACTTGTTTTTTACACAAATAACATGTATGTGTGGACTTTCTTTGAAGCTTCAGTGGACATGTGTGACATAAACTTCTTATCTTATGTCCTTCTTCTTCAACTTCTGGAAGTTCTGGATGTCCAGAAGAAGGCATTTCAGGTCCCAACACTCGTGTCAAACTCAAGCGTAGTTCACGAGGCAGTTTTTCATTATGTACTCTGCATTATAAGTGTGGCAACACCAAATAACAGGCCAACTCTTTTATGAAAATACCTCTTTCTGTCATTTTTTCTTGGTGTATATCATACAAGATATGACTATTGACAGAGCTGCAATCTAAAATACGATAAAATATTACCATCGGCCAACGTCGTGTCCAGCGGCTACATGTATATATAGCACACTTTTTATCTATTTCGTCCACTGCTCCTTTGGTTGTATTATAGAAGTGGATTATTTCAGGCTTTCCAGTAGATTCATCAGTACCTTCAGCATGGTGTATAGATGATAGAAGAATGACTGCCTTATTTTTTTTTGGGGCATGCGAAACAAGTGTATTTTGACCGGCAAAACCATAAAGTGTAGAATTCACTTCTCTTTTTTTTGACGGTAGGAATTCTTTCGGTATCTCACGATTGTTTTTTTTCAACGTGCCAACACATGTTAAACCCTTTTTCTTCAAATCATCTACAAGTTCAAGTGAATTGAACCAGTTATCACAAGTAATATTTCTGTTACTCCCGTATAATGGCTTTGCGAGACGAATAACTGATTGCGTTGGTACCAGGAACTTTTTTTCATCATTTGTCAAACCTGCACCATCAGATCCACGTCCTGTATATATACATATATATAACAGTTATACAAATAACCATTTTTTGCGTCACATAAGCACATTAGCTTCAATCCGTATTTTGATAATTTCATTGGCATGTAAATCATTAGGTGTGTACGTCCGCGAAAAGGGAATAACATTTCGTCAACTGTGGCATACTCGCTGAGGTTATAAACCTTTTGACAATTTTCCACAAATTGAGTAAACAATTTTGAAATTGCTGCTATTTTGTCAGTCTTCCGTCGTTCTTCGCTATCAACAGGGTTGTCAAATCGAATGCAGTGCAAGATATTGAAGAATCTAATTTTTGACATAACACACCTGAATATCTCTCGACCCGTACCGTCTGTGGTGAATATATAATCCACGTTTTCGTGATTTGATTTGAATACGGCCGTGTAAAAGAGTAGACCTATAAATGCATGAAGTTCAATGATATCTAAATTTTTTAATTCTGGGCGATCGCGTTTTGAAAATTTGGCTCTGTATTGATTTATATTTTCATTACTCCACTTAAGTATCTCTCGTAACATGTCACTGTCCATAAACTTATTCCACATTGAATAGGGGTCTTTTGAATCATTTGCTGTTAGGTTTGAAGAGTTGGTCCGTCTTATGATGTTGTGTTGAGGCGTCCTGACTGCTCTTTATGGAGGTTGCCGTGACCATTTGTATCGGTTTTTGCCGTAGTAACACCGTAATGACGATAGTGGAAGTTCGTCTTCGGAAAAATCTTGTTCCGATTCCTCTTCAGGCTCTGAGTTACTCTGAGGATCTTCATTATGCCCTTGTTGCTCTGAAACAAATGTATCACCGAGGTCTTCTGTCTCTGAACCGCTAGACTCTTCATAATTCACCCAAGATAAGAGAACTGATTCAAAATCCGGGTGTCTGGTCGCAACCAACTTCCTAATTCTAGAATGACGGGTATTATCTTCGTCATTAATAGTCGGTTTTCGCCCCGATGATGTACTTGGTTCCATTTTATATTATATGTCCAACTATTGAAAGAAAAAGTTAATATTAGTAACATAAGTGATTTTAAAAAAGTTACGTAAATACTGACGATGGGTCACAGAGGCCCGAAAAAAATTTCGAAATGAATTTACCAAAATTGCGAGCGCCGACACGTAAACTACCACTCACAGCCGCGGTGTTACTAAACTCGAAGCTACAGGAAGCCGCGTGTGCGCCGGGTGCGGGGGAGGGGAGTTATTCAATATTATTACCGTTGCTAGGCCGGAGCGGCCCCCACGTCAGTAGTTAAAGGTTAATGTTCTGAAAATATTATTCAAAACACCATAAGTCTGAAAAATTTATCTGAATATTGGCACGAATTTTCCTGATATTTTTATCGGTTGGTTTAAACACACAAAAAGTATCATTTTTACACTCGGAGAAATTTTTATACGAGCAGTTTAAAATCGCAAAATTGCTAACTGATTCGGGATTGTTTTGTTCATTATATTCGAGTATTTATTGATATTTCTTCCTGTAATCAACTTAACCATAGTAGACAATCAATAAATTAAAATTCGTAAAAACACATTCTTACATAAAGAGATGTCAGAGAAAGAGGGTAAATCGAGATAAAATAATAGGTAAAATAAATTAAAATTAGCTGCTACAGAAATATTATAATCCTGTTTACATAGATTACAGTGATAACAAAAAGAATAGACCAGACCAGTTTCCAGACCTCTCGCATTATATAAATCTGCACGTATGTTTAAGCTATCTTAAACAATTACAAAAAACGTATTACAGGAACATACATTTTTCGCCAACGACAATTGTATTCTACGTATACCATAGTCGTCGGATGTACAAACTAAATCTACCACAAAAACAAATCTTTTCTTTAATCGACACAAGAGTTGTAACACGACCCGCGGATTGGATTACAACTATACCAGTGGAGGAGCACAGGAGGCAGGATGAGGGGGGAGGGGGGTTTGTAATATGTGTTCGTGGTTGTGTCAGGAGATGCCTTTTAGATTAATATATTATTTTATTAATATTATTTTTACTGACAAACGATAATATCATTGAAGAGATATTGTAATCGTCAAAACGAATAAATGTGAGGTTTTAATATAAACATAGGCGATGTACATTACTTAGTTCCTTATTTAAACACAATGTAAAGATGACCCTAGTCTGCAACAATAAAGGTTCGTAATTTAAAAATATTAATATGAAGCTTTTCAGAAATGTCTACATACTTTCTTCCAACAAATTTAAAATTTCACTACTAAATAGTATCTCTTCACAATGAGTTATTAGGACCTACACTTTTAGAAGGACACCTTTCGCGAACTCTCTAAGTAAGTCAAAGATCGGTCCACTCTCGAAAAAATCACGGTGACTAAAGAAATTACGTCCTGAAAAACCCCGTGACTATTGTTTTGACGCAGGCTCTCTTCAATAAAACTCTACGCGCATTAGCCTGCTCAAAGCAGTAAAGCGATATATGCTCCGTTTCCTGCGTTTCTTAACCCTGGGTGCAGACCTGGCTAGCACCAAAAAATCGGTAAGAAATACAATCGTCAAATCCCACTTAAAGAAGAAGTTTTTAATTACAAGTGGTTCGTTCGTATTAGGAGAAAATCGATTAGGGACATGCGACATGGAGTCACAAACGTAAGGATTAGAAAGTGGCGTGCGGGCCTGAAGGAACACCTACAACTGAAAACATGTAATATCCTCAGAGGCTCTCCTGAAATTATCCTAAAAAAATCTTCAATGCAAATGAGTCTGTATTTCAAATTTGTCAATCAACAGGTTTGGTATTTATACCTAGGGGAATGAGTGCCATTCTCTTTAATCTTTCCACATTATGCTTTAATTTAGTCAAATAATGTGATATAGAATAATTCCCGGCAAAAATCTGATGAAGGTACCTGTGATATAAAAGTAAAGAAAACTGTTGTGAAAAAGAACACGGGAGGTGTGTGATGCTGCAATGACTAGTACTTTATGAACTATACAAATATACAATAAAATAAAACAAACATAATTTACTGCAACCTCACAAAAAACATATGTGGAGCGGTGCGTTTCGCAAAAAAGTAAGGGCAAAAAGCTGCCTATTTATTTTTTCTCTTGTTATAGTCGTACGAATGTCGCCTGCAGTTGCCGACTTGAAAGTATTGAACAATAAGATGCCGCATTGTGAATCCGAATGGCCTCACATTTGAAAGGAGTATCTAATAAATACTGTGTAAATGAATGCCAAACGAGCAAGCATATATATGATATTAAGATTTATTAACGGTTTATATTAGTAGGCCAGATGGCAGTAATAAATTTACAAAAAAAACGGTTTACAAAAAATAACAAATCTATTTGAATTTTCCCCTATTTCAATTTACTAAAATTTTAATAGGCAATTGTGCACTTCAGTATAATATGCGACTGGTTAATCCAACGCAAAAAACATTCACGGGATAAATTTATATACTACATACTGTACAAAGGCATCACGCGAAAACGAGTATCAAAACATTTAACCTCAGTTCTGCCTGAACTAAAAAATCCTACAAATAAAATAAGTAATTTTCCGTGAAAATTAATTCTTTTTAAATTTGGTAATCAACACTGGTGATATTTCTGTTGTAAACGCCACCACACCAGAAATATCGTTTAAATTTTAGTAATACCTTCTGATGATTTGGCCTGGTTCATGGAGGTATATCGACTAAGCAATGACAATTAAAATTTTAAGGGGATTTATAAAAACTTTTCTAATTATTTTAGTTTTTATCAAAATTAAAAATTCCTATTAAACTTAAAAATTAAAATTTAAAATTTTTGAAGGTTTCGCTTCTACCATGTGTGAATTGCACACATGATTTTTTGTTTTTAAATCTTTCTTTCGAAATTACAAAACTTATCGTTAATATTTTTGCGGGTGCAATATGTTTTTTACCTGGTTTTTCAAATTAAATTTTATGAAATTATAATAGTTGATAATAAGATGTCTGCGGAATGTTAGAAAAAAATTTCATGTTTTTTTTCGTTATGTTATGTAATACAGAATATGAGTTTTAAATCAAGAAATAAATATATTTTTTTTAATTTTCTTTAAGTCATATTCTGTACCCGAGAATAGGTTATTTTATATCGGTTGTTGTTTTATATCGAAAGTTGGCTGAGGGAAATTGTTCGTATTCAAATCTAATATACAATGAAATTAATTTTCTTTAAGGTTTTTAATCGCGATAGCGCCATGTTATTTCTATGAAATTATTAGTCAAAATTATGTACAAACAAAATTGAATTACTTTTACTAAAAGTTTACATAAATCTCATAATTGTTTAAAAAATTCACTCTATTCTTACGCCTGTGAAGCATGTGATAGGCAATATTTTGCGCAGTGAAAAATAACATTGCCTAGCAATTTGGGTTAAAAGAAAAACTAAATCCCTTCAATGTTTTTTTTCACCCACGTACATACGGAATCATAGAATGAATTCTACTCATCCTTGACAATTTTATTTTTATTCCTGTAAAGTGTTTCTGGTGTAATATTATGAAAAAAGCCTTAAAAATTTATTTTGTATAATCAGTTTACATGTGTAATTGTAAGCAATAGAAATTAAAAGTTGTTCATAGATGGTCAAAAAAAGGATATGTTAGTGGTGACCAACAATACAGGTTGTGCTGAATGAAACGTATCTTAGGGTGATAATATAATACAATTATCGAATTTTAGTTTAAGAAAATCGATGATGTACAGAAAATGGAGTGTAAGCATGCAAACGAAAAAGTTTGCTGAAAATTAAAAACTCGATTGGACCTAGGTTTTTCTTCCAAAACAAAATCTGTACATTGTAATGATAATAAAAAATGAAGTTGAAATAAAAATAATAGTAAAACAGAAGCCCGAGAGTTCTCTAACATATTGTTATTTCCATTCATTGACTTAAATATCAGTGTCGCCGCGCTCACGCTTACGCACGGTCGTCTCGCCGCACCCGCGCTTACGCACGGTCGACTATTGCGCGTGATGGTCGATATTGGAAATTAAAAATGTCCTCAGTGGTTAAATGTGCAAATTGTAATGTGGTGATTAACGAAGTGTTAGCCTTCGTCCATAATAAAATATCTGTTATCGACGATGAAAGTATAAGTAGAATCTGTGCGAGTGTTTTTGCGGAAAGTGAAATTGTAACGGGGAAAAAGTTGTTATTTGAATCCTTGCCGTTAACAAAACGTAGGATAACGCGTAGGAGGGCGGAAAAAAATGCACGAGATATAGACGATATCATATGTGTGATCCGCGGTACCGATCCCGAGGACATTCCAGTCTTCGTGGCCCGCGACCTGGAGAAATTACCTCCGGTTCTATTCGACCATGTCGACGGGACAAGGCTTTTAAGAGATATTGTCAAACTACGTCAGGATTTAGAGATGATGAAAGAGGACTATGCTACTGCTAATCAGATGGATCATCTGAGAAACGAGATGCAGAATCTTTCTTCAGGATGGGGTCATGTAAACTGAAGAGGTGCATTTGTCCAGGGTTTTGAGCGCGATAGTGGTCCAACGGGACTGCCGCTGTGCAATGAAGACATAAATGAGTGCTACAAGCAACAGACAGCATCTGAATCCACATTAGAATCCAATTTTCACGAAATTATTGAGCATCAAAAAGTGGAGGGCAGTAGTGAAAAATTGCAACAAAATCAGCAAAGTCCGCATACCGTCATACAACATAACGCGGATAGGATGACGCAATGTAGCTGAGTGAGTCACTCGCTTTGCCTGTCGTCGGTGCGACCGCGCCCCACTCACCGCTGCTGTCCCCCGCGGTCGCCGCTTCTCCGCTAATACTCGATGCAACTATGGAACACACGGGCGATAAAAATGCGTCAAGCCAAACATTACCCAAGAAAAAGTCTATGGCGGAGATTGTTCGAGAAGGGAAGTAGAAAAAACAGACCCTGAATGAGGAGTGGATTCGCATCCAAAACAAAAGGTCACGAAACCGTTTCGTTGGGAAGCGTGGAAAAGCAATTCCTGAACTTGGAATTAATTTTATGGCTGCGGAAACTAAAGTACCTATACACGTATATAATGTGGCGAAAGGCATCTCTATGTGTGACGTCAGTAACTATATTATGAAAAAGGTTAACATTGAAGTTAAAATTGAAAAAGTGGACTTAAAGTTAGCGAAGGATTATGAATCATGTAAAATATTCGTACCTAACAAATTGCTAACAACTTTTCTTAGTGATGACTTCTGGCCTAAGGGGGTAACCTGTCGTCGATGTATAAACATGACCAGGCGTTATAAAGAAAATGTCCGTGTGTCTCGCGAGAATGTTATCAGTTCTAAGTTATGAATAACGTCAATATAGTAAGTTTTAACTGCAAAAACGTGATTAGATCTGTGGAATGTGTTAGAAAACTTTGTCGCTCGGCTGATATTGTGGCGCTGCAGGAGACGTGGCTATTACCGCACGACCTCGGATACCTGGCCTCCATAGACAGTGACTTCGACTGCACGGATACTTCTGCAGTGGATACCGCGGCAGGTGTTTTACGTGGTAGGCCCTACAGTGGTGTGGCCCTACTCTGGAGAAAAATGGCGTTTCCGACGGTAACGGTAGTGATGTGCAATAATGTTCGTCTTACCGCGATAAAAAACGAGCTCAGTGCGCGTTCTATGTTGGTATTTTCCGTGTACATGCCTTCCCAATCTAATGAAAATTTAGTGGAATTTACCGAGTGTCTCAGTGAAATGGCCGCCATAATTGAGAGTCACAATGTGGACACGGTGTTTATGTTAGGGGACTACAATGCGCACCCCGTTGAGTCACTTGCAACTGAACTATTAACTTTTAGTGCGAAAAAATCATGGTCTTGTATAGACATGGAGGCCTTATGCCGACGGACAGTCATACGTTTGTCAGTGACGCGCATGGCTGTCGGCGCTGGCTCGACCACTATCTGGTGACTAGTGCTGCGAGGCTTTCTGTGAACGCGGCCTCTGTATTATATAATACCTACTGGTCAGATCATTACCCTGTGTCCTTACAATGTATTTTTGATCTTGTTAAGCCTAAGTTTTGTTTACCTACTAATTGTATAAATATAATAGTCTGGGGTGAACGTGACTTGACGCAAATAGCCCAATTTAAAAGTGTCTGTTACTCCAGACTATGTGACATTCATTTTCCTCCAAATCTAACAAACTGTTTAGATAATATGTGTTGTAATATGAGTCACAAAATTCTGTTAGATATATTGATATTGTTATAATATTGATATAATGATATTGTTTCTGTACTACCGGAGGCCGCTATATGTAGGTATAATGTTATTGAAAGGCGTAGAGGCAAATATATTACTGGGTGGAACAGACACGTTAGTGACGCTCACAGGGCGGCGCGCGTATGCTTTCAGGTCTGGGCCGTCTGTGTGAGACTAGGCGCGTTTTTAAATCTAAGTTGAAGTCGTGTCAAGACAATGAGCAACAGATAAAAATGAATACTTTAGACGAAATTCACTCAACCAAAAAATTTGGTCAGTTCTGGAAAAACACCAATAAACTAAATCATAAGCCGGGCCTCCCTGTCAGCGTGGCTGGTGTGCACGAACCTGGTGAGATCGCGAACATATTCTCCCGTTATTTCAGGGTGGTCTCTCCGCTGGGCCAATCACAGCAGGTACTCGATGCTGAGGAGGTTACTAAGCGTAGTGTTTCCTTTACTACGGAGGAAGTATCATCGGTAATCAAAGGCATGGTGAAGGGCAAATCCCCGGGTCACGACCACCTTAGCATCGAGCACTTGCAGCATGCAGGTGTACATCTACCCAAAATGCTTTCCACCTTTTTTAATCTATGTTTGGGCCACTCCTACTTGCCTGACAATATGATGCGTACTATAGTCGTACCAATCATAACAAATAAAACTGGTGATGCATCGGATGTGGATAACTACAGACCGATCTCTCTGCCACAGTGGTCGCGAAAGTGCTGGACAGTCTGCTTAGTCAACACCTGGATAAACACGTCTCGCTAAACGACGCGCAGTTCGGCTTCAGGCCCGGTCTTTCCACCGAGAGTGCTATTTTGTGTCTCAAGCAGACTGTACGGTACTACAGGAGTAGGAAGACCCCGGTGTATGCATGCTACTTCGATTTATCGCAAGCCTTGTCTTGTTTCGTACGATGTCCTGTGGGATAAGCTAAAACAGGAAACTAGTTTACCTAGGGAAATTGTACAATTATTTATGCACTGGTATAGCAATCAAAAGAATTTTGTGAGATGGGCAGGATCTCTCTCGTGTGAATACGGGCTGGATTGTGGTGTGAGGTAAGGGGGATTGACCTCTCCCACCCTCTTCAGCTTGTATGTCAACCGACTGATCGGTGAGCTCAGCAGCACTGGTGTCGGATGTCACATAGATGGAGTATGGAGTATGGAGAGTATGGTATGGAATTGACTTAAAGTAAAGAAAAATGAATATCCAACTCGATTTAATATTAAAAAGCGATTATAACACGTAGACAATGTACGAAACTAACAATTAAAATATAAGATAACTTAATTATCTCAACTTCATTCTGTGCTAATCACTTTCAATTTATTCGAAGTATCGGGTCTGTCAGTAGCTTTATTTGACTGTCTTTTATTTTACACGAACTCTTCAAAGTGCCATCTTTTGCGATGAAAAAGTTTATAATTTCTACACACAACTAGTATTACTATTAAAAGTAAAATAAGCACTGTGTACAGAAGTGCATTCATATATTATCGTTTTATCTTAAGAACAATACCAAATGTATTTTATTGTCGGTGCAAGTGTAATATATTATTACGAATGCAAATAAAACAGGGATACTCTTTCCATAAAGCATTTAGCGTAAAGTTGTCGGTGCTGGTAATACGGTTATGCAATAACCGATTACATCATCGGCAATAAAACGGGGAAGACTAAAAACACAGTAACAATGTGTACGCTTAAACAAATTAAAAACATTATAATGTGGTGACACTTTCCGTCCACATACACACAGTCTACGGATGTTTCGACATTCGTTTAACTTATCATTGTATTTTATGTTATTTTGGTTTATAATATTTGTCAATTACTTTAGTGCAAAATGTGTAAAGTGCAAGGTGTATAGAAACATACCGACTCAGCGAGGATCACATTGAAATTCCACATTTACACTCACACAGACACACACGCATACTGCTGTTTTGTTTAATGTGCAAACTCCTTTTGCACCACTTATAATCATCATACTTGAAATGCGCTTACCTACCTAATTCTTTTTTACGATGTTGTTTTACATTATTTGTCATTCCTCTGCAGTCTTAATATTTGTACTCTATACTGTTGACAAGCTGGTAGATGATTTAATGCCAACATAATAGTAGACATTGCTCGTAGTAATTAAAAACACAATGTCTGTGTGTTTCATGCAGGCATGGTCTACAAGTAAAAAAGTATAGCTACGTTTAATTACTGAATGACTCAAACCCATGAGAACACTTTATTATATTTATATATTATATATATTATATAAATATGTATTATATTTATATATTATATATATTATATAAATATGTATTATATTTATATATATATATATATATATATATATATATATATATATATATATATATGTATGTGTTGTATGAAAGCATTTTGATAATTCATAAAAATAATACAGTATTTAGTTTATCAAAAATCGAATTTCACCTACAATATAATCTTAATACATTCCATGTAGTCAATTTTTCTCTATAAAAGAACGCACCACTATTAACAAACATGCAACTAAAAATTCTTATTTGTGTCTTATTCGAGCAACCGAATTCACGATTCATAAAAATATATACCTATAATAGAGTTATATTTGCAAAGACAACGAGCGGCCATAATAAGTTACATACTGCACTTACCGGCAGAGTACACAGTGTGGCGTCCACGAAAACGTTTCGATCGTAAAAATTAACAAACAATAAAAAAGTATTACAAGTCAGTTAAACAAAACAAGGAAACATATTTGAGATAAATTCAATTAATGGGCATATGTTGCTATTTCACATTATTTAATATAAGTATCTATGCATTTAAATAAGTGAAGTCATAGGTGAAATACTTGTGTTTAAGACGTCCCGCTCGGAGCGCTTCTTGTTTCGGCTTTATTAATTTCAGCAAATACTATCTACAGCATTTAATTCCACATTGTTTGCTTCGTGTTATAATCTGTTTACATCCGTCAGGGAATGTAGCTATTATATTCCTATTTCTTATCTAGCAGGTATTCAGTGAATGCGGTGCGTGTCTCGGTAAAGAGTTATTGTCTCGGCGCTACTGCATTATGATTACGTCGTTGGTAAATCGACTGTAGGCCATGGATCCAAAGGTTTTTATTGACTGGTTTATTCTAGAACTAATCTAGACCAGCTACATAAACTTTAGCAATACAGCCCCGATGTCCATATTGTCGTCGGTGAGTACTACTATTGAAATTTTAACTTGTAATATAAGTAACAATAGTTAGCTGGAGTGATTGTTAATTTTGTTTAACTATTTATTTTTATTTTATTATTAAACCGATTTTCAGAGGAGTTTATAAGTATGAAGGTATAATTATAGAATAAGACGTATTATAACGCGATTACACCTAGACCACAGTACAATTTTATTCCAGGCGAAATTTTTTAAATTCTCTCCAGATTTCACGTAATATCCATAAAGATATTTAGTGCGCAAATTATTAGGGATGTGGAACATGCAAAAATGTATCGATATATATGTATATATATGTGTGTATATATATATATATATATATACATATATATATTCATATATATATATATATATATATATATATATATATATATATATATATATATATATAATGTCGATGTATTTGGAGTCTATCAATATATTCATTCTATACATTAAAAAAGAGGCATTTCGATATTGTACAATTTTGATACACCAGCTGTTGATATACCCATAGATTACAATAAATGAACTGTGTTATTTAGAGATTTTTAAGCTTTATTTCATTAGGCGCGTTATGAAAAAAAATGATGAGAGTGAATTTTTACGATGCGTTCGCGTGTAGTGACTGATACTATTTTCATGATAGTTACTGAGGTATTTGTAAATGCACAAGTGTTTTGTATTCATATCTGTGCTTTTAAATAATTTTTTTTAGAAATTGAAATTTAATGACGGTTCATATATTAAAAAAAATATTTATTGTGAATATTCGCTGTGGAAATAGTGTTTATAAGTTTTTAAAAATATATTTTAAGTGTATTTCTACAAGTGAGGTTAGATTTCCGTATGTATTTATTTGCCTTATATATTGTAAATTATTTAAAATTGAATTATTTCTTTGAATTTAGGTTTTACCAATCGCGTTTATAATCACGCTCCAGTCATTTTATTATTTTATTTCTATTAATTATTTGCTTGCTAAATAAATTCATTCATGTATTATGCCAAATTATAGTTTCTAACGCTCGTATACTTTTGTACCTATGCGTAGTATAGCAAATCATAAAAAAACATTAATTTACAGCTCAATTATATCACCCAATATTAGTCCAACTGAGATTCGAAGAGACCGTTTTTAATGTTTTCTTTAATTAGTCTACATATATTTTATGGCTTACTATTTCTGTTACTTATAGTATCGAGTGATATAAATTGACATGATTCAAAATTACTCCCGGGAGTTAGTTGAACTTGAAAGTACAGGTGAAATAATTCTTAATATTTCAAATTCTTTTATATCGACGAAAGTACCTATATCGAATTGAAAATATCGATATATTGATATTTTTCGATGTTCCCACAGACGATTAGTCTGAAAATAAATTTCACAGAGCATTATTAAAAGGAGCAAGTTAGAAAATGTGTTTAGATTTATGGACAAATAAAAAAATGAAACAGGCTGTTCTTAAAAACTTTCATAATTAATTGAGTTATTATAAAAAATAGCTAGAAAATATTTGTACAAAGAAAGCAATGTATTGAGGAAAGTAACTTCAATAGAGGAGCGTTTATGCTTTAACTTACGGTATTACGATTATTTATTTACAAATTCAAAATTTTACGCACTTTCTAATCCCTATATGGTTATTTTCTATATCTTCCATTCTTATATTTTCCTTTCTTAAAATATTTTTAAGCTGCAACCATATACAAACTATTGTTTTCCAATCTATTTTAGTATACACGTTCTTGACAGATGTACTGCAAAATATTTGCAATAAATTTATCGTATATTATAAATTGCATTGTGGTGCACGCTAAGTCAATGGTATTATGAATGCATGCGGCACATAGTTTATTTAGAATAGATATATTCCTTAAACTCGATGTAACTAGAAGTTTTTTTTATTATTCTATAAATAGAAACTTGTTTTGCGATGCTATAACGATAGAGAAAGAAAAATAAATAAAATCTCTTATGTTCGTAAACTTCACGAAAATTAAAATTTTATTTACGTACCAAGTGGAAATTTGTACAAGACATTAAATTGTGATCGCTTAGTCGATATACCTCCATGAACCAGGTCAAATCATCATAAGGTATTACTAAAATTTAAATGATATTTCTGGTGTGGTGGCGTTTACAACACCACCACGCCAGAAATATCACCAGTGTTGATTACCAAATTTAAAAAGAAATAATTTTCACGGAAAATTACCTACTTATTTCATTTGTAGGATTTTTTAGCTCATGAAGAACTGAGGTTAAATATTTTGATACTCGTTTCCGCGTGATGCATTTGTACAGTATTTAGTACATAAATTTATCCCGTGAATGTTTCTTGCGTTGGATTAACCAGTCGCATATTATACTGAAGTGCACAATTGCCTATTAAAATTTTAGTAAATTGAAATAGGGGAAAATTCAAATAGATTTGATATTTTTAACTGCCATCTGGCCTACTAATGTAAACCGTTAATAAATCTTAATATCCTTGATATGCTTGCTCGTTTGGCATACATTTACACAGTATTTATTAGATACTCCTTTCAAATGTCATTCGGATTCACAATGCGCCATCTTACTGTTCAATACTTTAAAGTCAGCAACTGCAGGCGACATTCGTACGAAGAAAAAATAAACAAGAGAAAAAATAAATAGGCAGCTTTTTGCCCTTACTTTTTTGCAAAACGCAACGCTCCACACATGTTTTTTGTGAGGTTGTAGTAAATTTTGTTTGTTTTATTTTATTGTTTATTTGTATAGTTCATAAAGTGCTAGTCATTGCAGCATCACACACCTCCCGTGTTCTTTTTCACAACAGTTTTCTTTACTTTTATATCACAGGTTCCTCCATCAGGTTTTTGCCGGGAAATATTCTAATGTCACATTATTTGGCTAAATTAAAGCATAATGTGGAAAGATTAAAGAGAATGGCACTTATTCCCTTAGGTATAAATACCAAACCTGTTGATTGACAAATTTTAAATACAGACTCATTTGCATTGAAGATTTTTTGGGATAATTTCAATAGAGCCTCTGAGGATATTACGTATTTTCAGATTGTAGGTGTTCCTTCAGGTCCGCACGCCATTTTCTAGTCCTTACGGTTGTGACTCCATGTCGCATGTCCCTAATCGATTTTCTCCTAATACGAACGAACCACTTGTAATAAGAAACTTCTTCTTTAAGTGGGATTTGACTATTATATTTCTTACCGATTTTAGACTTGTTTCGTTGTCGTTCTTTTTAAGGTCAACCATTTTCAGCCATGTAACTAATAAATTTTTCAAGTATATTTGCTTCATCAGGTGTTGATGTTTTAGGTTTTTTAACAATTATTGTGCGCGGTTACATTTTGTACATATTTTGATATATAGGTGAAAAAAAGCTGATCTGAATAATAAAAAAAATTTGTATGCAGTCCTAAAGACACAAAATCACAGGTCAACCACTGGACTACAGGTTATTTAATAATTGTTTTTTTAAATTTTATATATTCTATCACTCTCAGATTTTTGGAAAAAACCCTATTTATGAAATTGCTAAAAAAGCCAGTTTTACTAAGTAAAAAATTTGTATTCTAATAAAATGCAATTACATGATTTTATAATATTATAAATACATTTAAATGACGTCCATAAATAAATTAAAAATATTGAATAGTTTTGTGGTATCTTGTTTTTTTAACCAAAGCTCCGATTGTGAGATTTTCGCTTAAAAGTTCGACTTCATCAACATCTCGCTTTATCACCCAACAATAGTCTGTCATCATCATTTTATTCCACCTTCCCTGATAGCAAGGTCCTATCTTTTTTTAAATTCAACAGCTCCCAAGTTATCAGGAAAGTAGTCGAAGTGTGAATTAAGGAAGTGAAGCATAATGCTCATCGAACATATCATTTTTCCGAAATTTTCAATCATTTTCTTCGCAATTTTCCCATAACTGGGATTTTTATGGTTTCCTAGGAAATTTTTCACTACTTTTCTAAAATATTTCCAGGCTTCTAATTAAATTTCACCTAATTTTTCATCCAAAGTTATGTCTTTCATCAATTTTCTCATATCCGCGCCAATGAAAAGACTTTCTTTCACTTTAGCTTCAGATAGAGATGGAAAAATTTGTTATAAATATTTAAAACTTTATTTAGCGACTTCGTAAATTGTTTAATCATTCCCATTTTTATGTTTAACGGGAGTAGCAAAACTTTTTCCCGGGGGATTAAATTTTCTCTCACAACATGTTTGGTTCCAGGAACTAGTTCAGTTCTCGGCGGCCACTCTTTCTTCGTCCAATGTTGTCCTCTGTTCCGACTATCCCACTCGCAGACAAAGCAAGGGTATTTTGTGTAGCCACCTTGTTGACCGAGCAGCGTACTTTATTTTATCCATATATATATATATATATATATATATATATATAATGATAAATATATAGAATGGGCGACTGGCAGTGAACCCATTATGCAAAAGGACTGCTTTCAAAACGTCGCTTTGACGAGTCTATGAACAATCTTCATTCGTTTGCGTCATATTCGATGTTATTTTCACTAAGATAGAACTGTCTTCCCAATACAATAGATCACTTTTTCTCTGTTGCGGTATCATGAAAATGAGGTACCTGGAGAAAGCACATTCTTTTCCTACAGTCTTGATCCGAGGAGTTCAGCTACATCTGTTGGCAGGCCTAGATCTCTAGTTAAGTCGTTTTAGTTCTGACTGTGATAATAATTGTGTTCCACTTGCATTTGGCTTAAAGTGAGCTTCAGGTTGAGATACCTCTTTGACATTACTGCTCATTTCTTCGTTTTGCACTGATTCTAAATATAAAGGTGATGACGGTGCAACGTACGGGTCGCCTAGTCGGTAGTCGGGTTGGACATACCAAGTCCTTTTTTGTTTTACAATTGTTGCATGTAGTCAAAAATAACAGGCTGCGGTGTGCTTTTGAGATTCTCTCTGTAACATAGAACATTGTAAATCAAAGGTATTTTTCTGCTCTTTTGAGTACTTTCGAAGTTCACGAACGTATATCACAAAAATTGTATGTGGGATCCACTGTTTGTCTTGGTTAGCGATTGCTAGGTCGAAATACACGTTATAAACGTTACCTTTGAATTCGGCAATATTATACTGCTGTTTTGTCAGCATAAACTGCCCACAAACAAAAAATATCCGGTGAGTTTAAAGACTTACGGGGTGACAACTTTTAAGTGAGCGTTACGAATTGCACGGAAGTACTGATTTTGTAAAAACAACGATTTTGCTATTTATGCCTAAATCTATTAATCCACCATCGTTAACCTTCTACTAAAGATTTAATTTAATTACGGTTACTTGAGGTATTTTAGCAAATTACTAAAAATCCACCCTTTTTGCAATGATAGGGGTAAGAAACTTAGTTAATTACGTTATTTTTAACGAACTATTTATGAGAACTTATTCTATGTTGTCTACTGCAACCATTAAGTGTGCCTTTTGTTCAATAAGAAACAATTAAAGCTAGATGTCAGTTCTTGACTAGGCAGAACTAGGTACTTTTGGCAGAAAAAACTGCTAAACAACTAAAAATCCTGACCAGATGAAATTTTTTTAGCATTATTTCCGTAATTAGCACCCCAAAATATATCAAAATCATTTATCAAATCTGAAAGAGTAAAACCATTATATAACTGTCATTAAAACCAAAATTTAAAAAAATAATTAAAACAAATTTTAAAATATGCCTTGAAAAACGAAAAGGTTTGCTTACACCCGAACATAACCAATTAGCCCACTACTGGAACAATTAACGATTTTTTTATAGAATAGTTAATCACTTGAAAAAAATCACATTTTTTATTAAAAACATAATTTGGGAACACTGCCTTTTAAATTATGAAAAAACGCACAAATAATAATAATAATAGATAATTCCAAAAGCACATATTAAATTTAATTAACACTTACCTGTTTGT
Source organism: Druceiella hillmani (assembly GCA_039881145.1). Lineage (NCBI taxonomy): Eukaryota > Metazoa > Arthropoda > Insecta > Lepidoptera > Hepialidae > Druceiella > Druceiella hillmani. The sequence continues at coordinate 2,932,568 of JAYKKI010000116.1, read as the reverse complement.
GTACATTAGTTAGTAACTTGGCTGTCAAAATTTAAAATTAATTTTCGAATTTAAGAAAATCTGTACAAGTAGAGTGTGCGCAGTACAGCGAATACTTTCCTACCGTTTCCGAAGTGCCGTCAGACCATTTCTCTCCTATGACCAAAGCTGCTGCTTCTGGCCCACGGTCTCCGCTCTGAAACTTTCCTGTCTCATCTGTAATAAATTCTACGGTCCACGTAACCAATTCAACGCTATCTTCTTTGTAACGATGCGCGCCACATTCTGAAGTAAGTTAAATATCAGAATTTCATTATTCTATATTATATGTCATGAAGAACGACTCCTAACATGGTGTACTTTATTTGCCTTTGGGCGACTTGCGGTTTGTTAACATACGGGGCAAGCGCCTATAATTCCCCTTCATAGGTTATGATTATGTATCATGTTCATTACCTCCGCAATGTTCGTAGGTTCGACAGTTTCCATGAACACATAGCACTATTTACTGAAGGCGTCCTATTTTCAATTTGCTGCGATGCATGATAAAGATTTTTGGGTTCAACAGAATCCCTTAGATATATATAAAATATTTGTATAAAATTATTTACAAAAAGTAATAATAATTTTTGGCCAAATAAATATAAATAAGGAAAAAGATAAAAAAGGAGACCTCCTTAACGATAGAAATATCAAAATATTAATAATTGGCCCTTGTTAAAGTGATTTTCACTTAGGTTCCGGACTGGATTTGCATTCTTTTTTTAATTTTTGCTGTGCTTACTTCGGGAAGTAAAAGGGAACACTCAATTTTCACATATTTTCGGGTGCTACTGGCTCAAATTATAATTTAATTTTTATTCACTGAATTTTATGCTAAATTTGAATTCCTGCAACAGTTATAGAAACTTCTAATAACACTGTTTTTTTTAATTATACAAAGTAGCGTTGAAGTTCACGTAGAGTTCACCGGAAAACTATGGAAATAATTCTAAACTCCACGTTTAATTGGCCAATTTTGTCTATAATCTAATTGTATAAAAAAGTATAAATACTGAAAAGAATATAATGGTTTCCAGAAATTTTACTACACCGAGTTAAGTAAAAAACTTAGATACCTACTTAAGGAAAAATAAAAGAGTTATTGGCAGGTGATGTCTATCACTTTGCCATAATTATACAAATAATACACACGTATTAGATAAATAGCATATAGATCGACTGTACATACAAATAAGCAGTCAGATTTAGGTAACTTTGAGGTTTTCAGTGGAAAAAAGCAATTCACACTGTTTACGTGAAATATAATTTTTTTTCGGATTTTAATCGTTATAAATGATGATACTTCTTATTTCAGCTGTGACTTTCCTTTTTTGTTAGGAACTTACATAATATTTTAAGAGGAAAATTTTAAGACGAATTGAGTTTCTCGTTTATTGTTTTGAATATTTCGCTATTTTTTCTGAGACTCTGGCTTGTCACACATGTTATTTACGTCGTGGGTATGGCCATGTTATTCTTGTTGGCGAAGACAAGCGGCGTGATGTCCGCTACGAATTCTCGATTCGGAAAGTGATTTTCTTATAAGACCGACCTGAAAACAAATATTGAAATGTCGTGTTACTATAGTTCTATTTGTTTATTTGATCTAATTTTTTCGTACATTCACGTACATAATTATTAATATGACGAATATAGGGAGAATAATTCAGTCATTATTATACGTATTTTACCTCTAACTTGCACAAGGCAAATAGATCGAAGGGTTTCTTATATTTATTACTACCTGATTAGGAGAGTTTTTACTAACTCTTCATCAACTTTTGTAGCGTAGTGCGTAAATGGCTCAAGTATTGTAACCTAAAGACATCATGTCTTTAGGTTTAATTTTCATATTCAAACTTTTAAGAAGATTTTAATAAATATTTTGATTAAAATAAAATGTTTGATATACCTTTCATTATATTGAGGTTTAGCCATAAACTCTACTAAACTAATCTATTTTATTTTAATTTAAGTGTAAAATAATCCTTTCTTGAATAATTCTTCAATGAAAAATTGCTTCCTATGCAGTATAACATAATTCAACGCAGTAAAGCGTATAAGAATGACATCTTTTTACTTTGCGTTTGATGAAACGCAAAGTGAAGTGAACAAGATGTTGCATATTTCGATTGCGATTTGAATCAGCTATATAATTATGTAATTGAGAAATGTGGGGCGATATTAAAAAAACGAGTGGGTATATATCGCATCTATACGGGAAAAAGTTACTCTAGGAGATTACAAACCTTAAGTGCACTTATTACAATAGAATCTCCACGCGAGTACACTTATTATGCATTCCCTGCGACCGAAGTTATGAATAAACGCTAGTAAATGAGAGTTACAATTTTGCCATGGTTTCACATAATACCTACTATTTTTTCAACAAAAGTGTTTAATTGAAGGCGAGTAATACATATTAAAGTAATAGAAAAATATTTTTGAAGCGAAAACTATTTTTGGCACACTATGTCCAAAATTTTTTAATATGATAAGATTTTCAATTCTGTGTCACGCTAAGCATGAGTCGCTTCGGTATCTTTTCTCTTCGAATGCTGAGGTATATTATTTGTCGAGTACGACCTAAATGAGCGGCCAAGTCAGTAAGTTTATTTTGATTTCGTCATTTTATCTAAGACGTCATTGGTGCAGTGGTAAGCACTGCATTGCGCGCGGAACGCGGTAGAGGTCTTAGAAATGTTTATATATTATTTTTTGTCATAACATTATTTATCAATGGAATTCCAACAAAACGCTCTCTTCCGCACATCGGGTATACATAGCATATAAAGTCCACAATTATAATGAAGACACATTTTTTTTCTTCGGGCAAATATGTTTATTTATTATCTGATGTATTTTGCCTGCAATTGCAAAATTTTAGAAAGTTATTGAGCGTATTTGTATACAATGATACAAATATTTCTTAGATATGTTTGGTGGTAAATTTATTTTGATAATATCAGTTGAATGATCATTTGAATGTACACTACATTGTTTTTGTTTGTTCACGTTTCCGTGAGTGTATGGTTAGTACTACTATTATTGGTAATTATTTTTGTGTTTTTAACTTTTGTATTCAAAATTTCCAACACAGGCAGTACGATTTTATTAGTCATCAAACATTTTTACTTTAGCAGTGTGATTTTAAGTACACCAATTTTTTTTCCGTAGACTTGAGCATCTATATGTTTTTTGATGTATATAAATATATACAGGCCTCCCTTAAAGATTGTGGTAGCGACAAGTGGCTAGAAATTCGACATGTAAGAGAGTTCAAGAGTAGTAGTACCTGAGCATGAAAAAGGGAGTTTTGTAGAAAATTATTAATACAAAACTATTTAATAAATATTTGTCAAACTCAATAGGCTTCTATTCTGATAATTAATTGATAGAAAAGATATCACCGAAATTGGTCAAGAATTGTAACCTAGCTTTATATGTAGACACATACGTAATATACGTACAAATGTACGGACCAAAGAACAAAAACGCATGTCATTTTTCAAAGGCAAATCAGATCAAAATGAATATTTTAAATATTAAAAAAATATATATTTTTGAGGAAGACCTCCTCTTTCTCAAAGGCGTTATTAAAAGTTAATTACTTTTAAAATTAACCTAATTATAATTATTCATAAATTAAAAACTCGAGGCATGCCGCTAGTCGATAATAAAGTAAACACCCGCGGTGTCTGCAATATGGCGGTTTTAAAACTACTTCCTTTTTATTCTAATGTTTAATCGTTACACTCAAGTTCAACCAAGTCGATCAAGTCGTTACAAGCCGTCACTTGCCCGCTAGTGGTACGCAGTGTGGCGTGTATTTAGTTCAGTCTGCAGAGGGTTTTTTGCCAAAACTTGGCAGCGGTTTTTTTTACCATTTATTTGTGAATTATCCGGTCGTTCTGTCGTTCATCACCATAGCGCGTCAGGCGCTATGGTGATGAAAACCTTTTCATGAATATCTCGGAAAGGGCTGGTCCTATATAGAAAATACACTTTCCGTAGAAAAAACAACGATATTTTGTTTGAATTGAAAATATTGTTGTAGACCTAAAATTTTTAGGGCGAGTATATATTTTGGAGTAATTTAGATTAAATGAAAATGAAAGTTACAAATAAACGAGAGCACTTATTTAGAAACATTGAACAATTTATTTAAACAATATGCTTAAAATGAATAATGTTTTTATCTATTCTCTTCGAATGCTGAGATATATTATTTGTCGCGTTAAAAAAACTAAATTTTTTTGTTGCCAAAAAATGGCAGCAATTTAATTTTTGGCGGTAATTCTGGTTATTTCAAAATTTCGATAATGTGTAAGTTCTTTCAACCTAATGCATATTAAAATTAATGAAAAATATGTAAAAGAAACTTAATCAAATGTCAGTACATAAAATTATACCTATATATTGCAATTGCAAATGAGTATATTTACAATACGATAGATATAATTATATTTATTATCTTTGTCATTATTATAGAAAGCTCAATTATACAAGGGACATGTGGTGTTAGCCAATGTTTCATGTAAAGTAGAGCTTTTAAATTTTTACAGCTGACGATGATTAAAAAACCTAAGTACAAAATAATGGTTACCTAGCTTTGAATAAAACAGGAAACATATGCCGAGTTTAAGTGTTTATGTAAATTATGGAAAAAGAAGGCTACCTATATAAATTTGCTACCAAATACTAAGATGCGGAACGGAAAAATTAAAACTTCGTTAATGATAATTGAGATGGGGATGTTAAGAATAACGATAGTAGTGCGTAGGTTGAGGCGAAGCAAAGTGTAAGATGGAGAACAATTTCTGCGTAACAAACAAATTTATATTTATTTTGAAATCTAATTTTTGAAAAGTGATTGCTTATAAACAAAATATTTGTCTTTGTTCCAAAGGGAGGAAACGTTTTTATTTCTGCAGGGAGTGTTTATTCCAATTTTATTTTCAATTTTTTTTTATCGTAGTAATATTGAAAAAAGAACCTTTTTTAAACTGTATTTTTGCCGCTAACCGAAATTAAAGACACGCTATACTCCATTAGATTACATCAGATTTTTATTTCAAAATTTCCAACACAAGCAAATTACACCAGAGTTTTTACGTTATTGTCTTCACGACAAAGATATATTCTGTGTCAGAGTCAACTAAAAGTATTGTAAACTGTTAGTGACGGAACTAAATACAGAATATTATAGCTTATTGACCATAGACCAGCTTGCGTTTTCTATCAGCAACAACAAACAACAAACGCAACATAAATATTTTAGAAACATCAACTGCTTGGTAAAATTACAACTGCAGAATAAAGCTTTCTGATCGGTAAACAAATATATAGTCTTACATATTCAGCATTGGCCCAGGACTTCGACTCAATGCCGAACTTAAATAAGGCACGAAGCTCAAAGTTACTGACGACTCGATACTGAATCGTATATTGCGGTGTAAACGTCGTGCATCTATCGTGACTATATTTAGTATAGTGACTAACACGTTATTTATGAAACGTACGTCTTAAAACTTCTTCGGAATGGACTCACTCTTCAAAGTGAAGATCTTTTCCCACTGCTTTTTTTGAAAATTTATAAAAACTAATATAAAAAATCTCCACTATTCTCACCGTTTGTATGCAGATGATTTGCAAATTTACATCCACATAGAGTAAGGTATAAGTCTATGCTTTACTACTTCAACCGCAATCTCTTATCCTCTTAATATTATTGTGGATATCTGTCTAACTGGTCAGCGCTCACAAGAAGGGGTCTGTTAATAACCTCCTTAAATCTTAGGCTATAACGATTTGAAGTCCAAGGCACCTTTACAAAATTTGCTAGTCGCATCCTAGTTAATACTAACTTTTTTTTCTTCAACTATCAAGACCTAGACCTACTAATCAAAATCAAAATCTTAGCTGGTAGTCTTAACTATTTAATATTAGCTGCCGAATTTTCAGCAAATTATTCTATAAAAATTCTAGCAAATTATACAATAATTTATTCCAATCAAAAATAAAATCCACTTTTGGAAAACAGACTTATGGCATCCATTTCTGAAGTAAATAAAAGGAATTACCTGACTGGCGTAATTTACATATTCAAGTTTTTTCTTCAATATTATGAAGAATCTTTATAATCTCAATTCCAGATTCAAAACCCTAGAGGCTCCCTGCGCTGGATAACGTCTTGCATCCTTCTTCAGTCTCCTTATTACTAATATATTCATAAAACTACTTTTGTTGTGTACTCCTTCATTCTACATGCTGATAAACTCTGGAATAAATTTAATTATGGCATTCAAAACTCGTCTTCGAATTACTCTTTTAAAAATCGTCAGAAATAAGTTTTCTTCTCGTCATTTCCTAAATTTTGTTCCAATTTAGTCACTATTCGGTAAGTTTTATAACCTAGCCATATTTTTAATGATGTAATGAATAGGTAATTCTACAATTTCTCACTTTCATGACACACGTGTTTTTCAATTAGAAAAGTAGGTAGATATATTTTCTTATTTAATGGAATGAAAAATCTTTACGTCAATACTCGGAACAATTTTTACTATGGAAGTCACCAGTGCTAAACCCATTGTCAGTTACTATTAACGTGAACGTATTGCAATTCATTAAACAAGTCATAAACCGTCTCAAAATCATAAATATTCTCATGAGAAAAACGAATTTTCTTCGTATTGCTTATTATATGAAGTTTAAGTTAAAATGGTCAAGTACTGGTAGCTGATAAAGAACGCCTAATAAAAGATTCTGTGGATATTTTTATTGTCTACAAAATCTTTTTAGTTTATTTTAATAGTTGTAATTGTTAAGAAATTTATATGTACCTTATAACAATTGGTGTAATTTTAACAATTTGTTTTAAACATGCATGTATGTGGGTTTGTACAGCACGTGTATGCGATGCGAAATATTCAGCTCACTACAATGCTTTTCACGTAACTTAGCTGAATAACAATTTTGTATATCACAGAATTTATTCACACAAAAATGTTATAAATTCATCGTTTTGTGTCAACAGAACAATGCAAGGATTCACACCCTCAAGAAAGAGGAAATGTGATCATCCAATCATACTTGGCGGCGAACTGGGCTTGGAGAATTGAAGCAAGAGGCAATACACAGGACCGTTCACCGTGGTATAGGACCGATCACCGTGGGTACATTTTGCTTCACCAAGGGATATGAGATATGAAAAAAAGGCTAAATTTACAAAGAAAACCAAATTATTTTATTCGTAAATAAATTTTCTTACGTGAACAAATCATGCACATTTCTATTTCCTTTTTGGAAAAGGTAAGTAATAGTTAAATGTTATAACTGTAGATACTTTTTGATAATATGATATTTTATTTGTTTTATTCATAAATATTCTAAAAACTTGTGCTTTGTTATGTGATAACATAATTGTCCATATTATATTAAATAAATACGTTATACTCTTACACACCGAACAATAAAATTGGTTCCCAGCAGTGCTCATACGCGGACTATAGAGAAAGAGATTGAGGACCAAGAAAGCAAATGTGTGTACATATGAGAGATATTTTTTGTTGATTTTGTTTTTATAGGACCTCTTTTAGAATACTAATTTCATGTTTACTTACAGAACGTCATTACAAATAGTAATATTCAAAATATTTTTCATATTTCTTAATTTTCATTTTGTTAGAGAAGAATATTATTAAAATAAAATTAAGTTCCTTAACAATTCTCTCAGAAATACTATATGCCGTTTTAATCTGGAAAACTCTTTTGATAAATATTTTTCTTAAATTGTTTTTATTTAGACATTTAAATAAAAAATAGCTACGAAAACGCAGCGAAGGTCTACGTAATTAAGCACCAATGAACATTCAAAAGAGTTATAGCCTTTATATTAAATTATTTATGAATATTGATTTTGTATTCAATTATTCATGCAAATATAAACTTTATATACCTGCAAATATCCTAAATTTATAAAAAAAAGTATGGTTCAGTATTATCGTTATGCGTTTCCGGTAAACTTATGACAAATTTTTTGTTATGTAATTTTTTCATAATTTTTACTGCTACAGTTCGAAAATAAAAGGGTGGTAACGTGTTTTTTGTGGATATTTTGAGCAATATCTGTAGAACTGCTCATTATAAAGCTAAAAGAAATACATTTGGAACACTTATAAATCCATCTTTCAATTGATGTTCACACTATACATGGAAGTAAAAACAAATAAAATTTAAAGTAAAAGAATGATGAGGCTGTAGTTAGCAGACGAAACTAGCAGACAGAATTTCGAAGCGGGCAAAACTGTACTGACGATGCTCGATATATATTTTAAAACCGCAGCTGGTAAATTTGAAAATTTATTTATATGTTCGTAACAGGATAACGTATAATTATTAATATGAAAATCATAAGGCAGTCCGCTGGGTGTTGTAAAAGATTATAAATTTTTTCCGGAATTTAAATGGCTGTCGCTCTAAATTTTACAATTATTAAATTATGGCATACGAAGGTATCTGCTTGAAAAATAAAAAAAAACACTTAGCTTCATGCGTGTAAGAATTGTGAGATTTCAAATCAGTTCGTAAGGCGTCTGCCAGGTTTGGTGCAAGAAAAAAATGTTTTTTTTAAATATTTGTATAGTCGTCGCTCTCAATTGGACTATTACAATTATATTGCGACAGAGTAAGTTATCTGCCTTAAAATTACAACTACCCAGCTACATGCTTGTATACAATTACATTAAGCTATAGCAAGGTATCTGCCTGGAAAATTTCAAGTACCTAGTTTTTTGCGTGTACAATTTTTGAGATTTTAAATGCGTCTGCAGGTTTTGTGAAAGAAAAAACATTCCGTGTATATGTACGCGTCTCTCTAAATTTGACTATTACATTTATATAAAAACATAATATGGTATAAGTCTGAAAACTTACAAGCACCTAGCTTCATGCGTGTAAGATTTGTGAGATTTTAAATCAGTTCGTAAGCTATCTTGCTGGGTTTGCTGCACGAAAAAAAAAAAATTCCCTGTTTATATAGCTGTTGCTCTCACGCTGACCATTTGAATTATAATAGGATACACTGAGGTATCTGTCTGAAAAATTACAAGCACCTAGTTACATGCAAGTAAGATTTTAAATCAGTTCTTAAGATATCTGCTAGATTTGCAGTAAAAAAAAATATTTCTTTTTTTATATTTATATAACCGTTGTTCTCAATTTGACTATAATAATTACATTACGACATAGTAAGATATCTGCCTAAAATATTACAAGAACCCAGTTTCATGTGTATAAGATTTGTGAGATTTGAAATCAGTTCTTAAGGTATTTTCTGGATTTGGTGCAGGTAAAAACATTTTTTTTTCAATATTTATATCGTTGTTACTTTGACTATCACAAATATATCAATATATTTGTGAAATTTAAATCGGTTCATAAGTGCGTTTAGTGTAATAAATTTTTTTTTGCAATATTTATATGGTCATTGCACTCAATTTGACTAATACAGTTATACACGACATAGTAAGGTGTCTGCCCGAAAAATCACAAGAATCTAGCTTTATGCGTGTAAGAGTTGTGAAATTTTTTATTCACGTCGTAAGCCGTCTGCTAGGATTTGTACAAAAAAACATATTTTTTTTCATTATTTGTATACCTGTGGCGCTGAATTTGACTATAATATTTATGTTAGGTCATAGTCCGATATTTAATATATATCATAGTAAAGACCTGAAAAATTACAAGCACCTAGTCTCATGCATGTAAAATTTATAAGATTTTAAATCAGTTTGTAAAAAGTCTGCTAGATTTGTTGCAAGAAAAATGTTTTTTTGTAATATTTATAGAGCCATCGCTCTAAATTTGACGATTACAATTATATTGTGATATCGTGAATTATCTGCCTGAAAAATTACATGCTCTTAGCTATATACGTGCAAGAGTTGTGAAATTTTCATTCACACCGTAAGACGTTTGCAGGTTTTGTGGAAGAATACAATTTTTTTCACGTATGCGTCTCTCTGAATTTGACTATTACATTTATATTAAAACATAACAAGTTATCAGTCTGAAAAATTAGTCTTCATGCGTGTAAGATTTGTGAGATGTTAAATGAGTCGTAAATCCTCTGCTAGGTTTGGTGCAAGAAAACATTTTTTTTTTAATTTTAAATTACAAGCACCTAGATTCATTCATGTAAGATTTGTGAGATTTTAAATCAGTTCGTAAGGTGTCTGCTGGGATTGCTTCAAGAAATTTTTTTTTAATATTTATATAGACATATTTTTCAATATTTATATGTTGCTCTCAATTTGACTATTACAATTATATTATTACATAGTAAGGTATTTGCTGGAAAAATTACAAGCACCTAGTTTCCTTCATGTTAGATTTTTATTACCCTGTAAGGCGTATACTACGTTTTGTACAAAAAAAAAATTTTTTTTCTATTTTTTTACCCGTCAACGGCTATATAAATACTGAAAATGTTTTTTTTCAAAACCTAACAGACGCCTTACGATGGCATGAAGCCAGCCGCTTGTAATTTTTTCAGATTGATACTCCACTGTGTCTTAATGTTTTTTCAATATTTATATAGCCGTGGCTCTCAATATAGTCAAATTCAGAGCGACATATATACAAATATTAGACAATAATTTTTTTCTTGTGCAAAACTTAGCAGAGGCTTTACGTTGTGACTAAAAATCTCGTAACTCTTACAAGCATAAAGCTAGGTGCTTGTAAATTTTTTGGTAGATTTCTTAGGATGTCGCAATATAATTGTAATTGAGAGCGACGGCTATATAAATATTGAAAATAAAAATGTTTTCTTGCACCAAAGAAAAAATATTCTCTATCAGACGCCTTGCAAACTGATTTAAAATATCACAAATCTTCCACGCTTAAATCTGGGTGCTTTTTATTTTTTTGAATAGCTACCTTAATTTTTTTTACCTTAAATATATGATAGTAGTCAAATCTGGCGCGATGGGTATACAAGCACTGAAAAAAATGTTTTTTACGCAAAACATAGCAGATGCCTTATGATGGGAATAAAAATCTCACAACTCTCAAACGCATAAAGCTAGGTGTTTGTAATTTACCAGGCAGATATCTCACTGTGTCGTAAAATAATTGTCAGAGCAAAATTGAGAGGTACGGCTATGTAAATGTTGAAAAAAAATTGTTTCTTGTACCAAAACTAGCAGAAGCCCTACGATATTATTTAAAATCTCACAAATTTTAAACGTATGAAGCTAAGTGTTTATAATTATTCAGGCAGATAAGGTACTATCCCATAATATATTTATAATAGTCGAATTAAGAGTGACAACTATATTCATATTGAAAAAAAAAAAAAAATTTCTTGCAATCAACGCGTAAGCCAGCGCCTTGCGGACTGAGTTAAAACCTCGCAAATCGTACACGCATGAAGCTAGGTCTTCGTAATTTTTTAGGCAGAATATCATAATGTAATTATGTAGTATGTCATATTATAATTATGATAGTCAAATTGAAAACAACGGCTAAATAAATATTGTAAATATTTTTTTTTGTGACGAACTCAGCATACTTCTTATGAATTATTTTAAATCTCACAAATCTTACCCGCATGAAGCTAGGTGTGTATAATTTTTCAGGAAGATACCTTAGTATATCATTATATAATAATAATAGTAAAATTTGTAGCGACAGCCATTTAAATACTGAAAAAAATTATAATCTTTCATAACAACCAGCGGATCATTTTATAACTTTGTATTAATAATTATACGTTATCCTGTTATGAACATGTTAACGAATTTTCATATAAAATTGAACTTTCAAATTTCTCTGGCAGCGATTTAAAAATATACATCGAGCGTTGGCGGTACAGTCGACGCAACAATTTTCGGCCCGCTCGAATTTTTGTCTGCTAGCTTCAGCGTAGTGGAGGTTGCCAAGTCGTTGGTAAATCACAAATACAAACTAAGTTTAAAACACAGAACAAATCGAATTCCGAGTCTATATCGTAAAACCGAAATTTAAAAAAAGCGATACAAAGCAAAAAAGTGTGGCACGCAAAGTAGATTATCGCACAGAGAAATTTGATTTGCGGGTGACAAATGCAAATAACAAGGAACATTCTATTTCTCTCACCCAACATCGGCGTCGACATAATCTATTTCTTTTATCGTCGGCACCTTCTTGCTATTAAATTAAGGTAGCGAAATATAAATCGACAACATTGTACTGGCGTAAATAACACGCATTCTATGAAAATGGCTAATCGAAACATTCTTTAGTGATAACGTTATTTTGGATTTTTAATTTGTTTTATTTTTGTCAAATAAATGACAATTTTTATACTATTTTATTTACTTATTTGGTTTACCAGTTGTTTATTTTTTAAAGCTACCAAGTTACTAATTACTGCATTTGGTATCTTGCATGCAATAAAAATCAGTGTACACCAGTTTAAAAAAAGTATAATTAAATAGATTTTGAGCAAATATTAAAAAGTAAATTTTAAGTTATTGTAAATATTTCTTTCCCTGAAATAATTTTTCATTATTTATGGGTCACCTATCTAGTCTGCTTTCTAATTCGAAAGATGGTATAATTTCTTTATTTTCCAAGTATTTTTCCTGTATCCAGAACTCACATTTTAATGATCAGTATCATCTATATGGCAGTAAAATTTAAATTTTTAATAAGATGGTAGAAGGAAAGGAGCACGTGACCTCCAAATTAAGACATTTTAAGAATCCATATTATTCTTGATAATTTAATTTGCCTGTTCAACTTGTTTATATGTCCATTTTTTTCTAACTATATAGCATATCAAATTTTCAAGCATGTTTTATGAAAGCAGATGGCAGATTTAAAAAAATGTAAATTTCACGTTACTTTAGGGAATTGAACTTGCACAAAACGTGTGCATCACTGTCTCAAAGTGAGTTGACTAAAATATTTGTATTGGCTGAGAGTTCTACTCAGATGCGATCATCTGCAATTTGTTTCAGATATTCCTATCTCGTAGTTCAAAAATTAAAGAGGGACGAGTGGAAAACACTTATTGCATGTTATTTCAATGATTAATAATTCACAAAACGGGGATAGAATTAAAATAATAGCTAATCCAAATTAAAGAAAGAACTATTAAATTACACCCCATTTGAGAGGATTAAGCAATTGCGCCCTCACTGCTGGAATGTAAATCATACTTGTTAAAATATTATGCTGTACATTAATTCAGACTTCCATATCAACTTATGAAATTTATTGACATATGAATCTATATGAATTGGTAGAAACTGTGGAGCTGTTGCAAAATAAATACATTTTCTAATGTGTAATACGAGTCGTTTATTTGGTGGTAAATTTTTAAAAATTTATCGATAGACCAATACGTAGTCTTGTATTAATGTTTATAAAACTTAAAAAAAATTAATTACCGTTAGACTAAGGATATTCTATATCAGTTTTATTTTTCAAACGCAAACTATTTCTCTGCAATACAATTTGGTGCACACATATCTAATACAATCAAATAAGGTAAAATAAAGACTGAACCACTGAGTGGAAGGAGGAAGGGTGAAAAGTTGCAAGAAACTACCTTTATTTTGACGTTATGGAGACGCGCTAAAAGTCTCATAAAATATTGTGCTACTCTAATGACGATATGAAACACAACTATTTCATGAAAATGGATTACTTGCAAATATCTTGTTTCTTTTGTCTCATATGATGTGCATAGCATTAAAAATAACTTTATTTTCATGTTTTTTTACTTGATTAACCTTTTTTTAGATATAGTACGGAGGGTGGGAAGCAAAGGTTCGTTCATAGGATAACGCTATGTAAACTGCGGAGCTAGATGCATCTTACTTTGTAAGGTAAAAATATTATTATTATTAATAAAGTTAAAAAAAATTATAAAAATAGTAATTAGGTTGCCAACTTATAAACTCGCCATTTTTTCGACCAATTTTTTACATGTTTTTGAAGCTTTTAGAATATTTCTTGTAGGGTATAAAAATAGTGCGGCATTCGAACTTCAGTTCAGTTTGCAATTGAGTAATCGGCGAGTAAAAAATAAAAAATAAATTAAAAATATAAATATTTCAAAGTGAACTCAGAGTACTTTCTTCATGAATGTCCTTTAGAGCGAAAAACTAACGAAGCGTCACCCAATATATACACAGATAAGTGAATGTATATCCTCTTACGACACAGCCAAGCAGTGATTCGAAAGATTCAAACAAAGGAATTTTGACCTTTCCGATAAACCTCATCCAAAGCGACCTCATCTAAGAGCCTTTTAAAACAGATCCCAGATTTAAGTTACATTATTTAGCAGAACAACTTCCATGCTACAGAGGAAAAACAACTTCATGTTTTGAAAAATAAGTGGAAATATTCCGTTTGGCTGCCACATGAGCCAACACACTTTCAATGCCAGAAGAGAGCTAATGTTTGATTGGAGCTACTGAGGTAGTTCCCATCGTACCAACGAGAGGCTAAAGTATCTGGTTACAGAAGATGAAAAGTGGATGGATTTTGTTAATTTTTAGGGTAAACACTAATGGCTAGGAGCTGGAGAAAAAGATGTACCTAAACAAAATATAATATTGGTCCAAAGATATTTTTGAGTGCATGGTGGGGTATAAATGGAGTAATTCATTGGGAACTCTTACAAGCTAACAGTACAATCAGAGCTAAGTTTTCTTGTGAATAATTGAAAAAAAGTCATCGCTAAATTTCCTTCAAATCAAAGCAAACTTTATTTTTTATATCTCAATACTCGATCCCACGTAGCAAAAATAACACATGAAAAACTACTTTCACTTGGATGGAGTATGCTACTTCACCCACCATATTTTCCAGATTTTTCGCCGTCTAATTACCATCTGTTTTGCTCTCCGTCTAATAATTGACATGATAAAAAAATTAAAGACGGAAGTCATATCAAAATCGAACTTTATCGGTTTGTCAGTCAAAATTCCTACAAAGATGGAACTTTAGCTCTGCCTACACGTTAACGACAAGTGTTAGATACCGACGGTGCTTGTATAAAAAACGACTGATTTTATTGACTACATATAAAAAGTTGAATATTTTGTGTACAGAGATGGCGTGTTTATAATATGCCAACCTAATATAAAAAAAATTAAATAAAATACCTACATGATTAATAATAGCAAAGGTTTTATTGTACAATAATCTCTTCATGCATTCTGTCTTCTGTACTATCTCACTAATTCGAATATTTTCAAGCTTAGGAATGCGAGATACGTAGGTTGTATCAAAAATCGCAACTGTCATTAAAGAGAGAATAACAATAGTATATATATTCCGTTTTTTCTATTGATTAAACGTTAAGGATACATATTTATCGTTATATCGAAATTAAAGTGTTATCTGTAGCTTTAAAAAGAATTTACTTTACAAATAATACATTTTACGTACTAGTAAATACAATTCACGTACCTAATATTAGAATAGGCAAACATTACGTCCACGAAATCAAATTAAATTTGTGCACTTTAGTAAAAGAAATAATAGCGGCGATGGTGGAATTCATATTTAAATTTAAAAACACTTCCGTGAGGGTTTCAATTTATTCCCTTTTAAGTAACAAGGGGAAAAATTTGCGATGAAATGAATGACTTAAGTCGTACTTCAATTTTACATAAGCCTCATACGCGAATTTTATATTGGGAATAATAGCGAGTCGACGAACATTCGGCTTACATTTTACAATCATATTACAGATATTATCTAAAGGTTTCGTTATAAGTTATGCTACTAATTTTACCCACCTCTTTTGTATGCAGATTAAAGGCATTGGTTAAAATTCTCACAAGTTTAAACTCTGCTCTAAGAAAATATATAAAGGTTACTTGGTGTCTGTTAACCTGTTCGAAATATACTGCATCAAACTTTTTTTGTATAAAAAATGACATGAGAAAGGCTATAATATAGTAAAGAAAGGGATTATAATGAAAAGAAATAAAGTAGAAGCATCCATGATTTTTTAATATATTTACTATTACCTGTTTAACCGTTTCTTTGCCCATCACCTACGCAAAGTTTTCTATTTTTAAAATTTTTGCTTTTCTGCGTACATCAAAAGGCGGATTTAACTCATACGTAACATCTCAGTTGCAGAATTTGCTCATTAAAACGGGTGACTTACCCACTTATGAAGTAAGAGTCGTGGTCGAGTCTCGATATAACGATGCCGTAGTATTCACAGCGAGCCAACTTATAACAATGCTCTCGGCAAATACACCGAGCATATAAATGCGTTTATAACGAATAAATTGATGTGTCTATCTTTGGCTTTTGAATATTTGAGTAAAAATAATTTTACATCTTTGCTAGTTCTACATTTAAGAAAAATTATAGACAAAATAGAATTTTAAATATTTTTAAAATGTTATATACTTAAAATTCACCAAAAAAACAAAGTAATAAAATTGTATTGCTGTACTATAAAAACATATATACAGCGTCATGTTTCAAGTGGCGATACGTTTTTTTTGAGACAAAGCCCTTTTTTTTTGCTACTTACACACGCAATTTACATGAAAATATACAGTACCAGCATTTTCCTTATAAAATATCTTTTCTGAAACTACTTTTCTAACGATTTTCCTATTTCCTTATAATTACTCATAGCCGATCCTGTTACTCACCTCGGTGTTAAACATAAAAGATTTAGTGTCTGGTGTTCAAAAGTGGCACACCTTTACATTATGGTGGAAAAAACTATGCACTTAGGTATTCATCTCATTAGTTGTTAACCTTCTAAGCGGTTATATTAGTCAAAAAATTATTTAAATTCTTTTTGTTCGAATACACGGACGACCTTAAATGAAGCAACAAAAATAATATTGATATAATACGTAGTCTTATCTCTTTGTTATAATAACAATCTGTAAAAGTTATCCCAGATCACCCGCTCAAAATGTTATAAAATTTCTTCCATTACATCCATTTACATAATAATGTCGAACATTGTCGAACTAATGTAAATTACATTAAGTACCATTGAATGTAAGTAATTTATCCTGAAAATAAATTTATCAGGTGCGAGTAGTACTGCAGGGTTTCCATGAACTATATATATATATATATATATATATATATATATATATATTCATATATATATTTAAGGGCAATTTTATTTTCCAGAAAATCAGCATATGTGCTGGTTTGTTTTTATTTGTGTAAAAATATTTAACTTTCTGCAAATTTTTGTTTTGTTTTATTACCCACAAGTTTTTTCCAATATGGTATACAATTCTTTTAATTTATTTAAATGTACGAATTAAGAAATACTTGGTCTTAATTACGTAATAGTGCTGTTTATGAGACAGACGCAGTAAAACATTCTGTAAACGCTGACTTGCATAATTCACTTAATTATTTGTCAATAAACAAAACTTATTGTATTTTACTCAAAAAGATAATTCGTATTTTCAATGAAATTCGAATAAAAAAGAAAATCAGCATCCTTTTACACGTCTGTAAGTCACGTTAAAATATAATTCCAAGTAATGTTACGTACTATTTCTAGTTGTGTGTCAAAGAATTAGACGTTATATGCGAATTTAAATTTAAATTTCCCTATCTTATGTCCTTATTCGATGAATGGACAGATAGATAAACAGACATCTTGGGTATAAATAGGGTTTCATTTGGATATGAAATGAAGTCACAATCTAGCAGCACAAATTATTGGAATTGTGCATAATCGATAAAAATGTGGGAAATATCGATATCCACAATCACTAAAGTCCTAATAACAGGAATAAACACTACCACGAGATCTGGCTTTTTTAAAGTAATTATCTAATTGATAGTGAAATACAATAAATAAATTTCGTGCCGTGATTAAAATAATTCAATCAACGATTAGATAAACTAAAGAAGATAAAATAAGGTTGTAAGGAATAATAGAACGGTATAAACGGTTGGTTTGGAATTAAAAACATGAATATCCCAAGTGTATGCAAGGCAACGAAGGGAAGCCAAGCTTCATAGACCTGAATGGTTTTTGCATTTAATATTCGGGAAAAGATACTAAAAACAACAAGTAACCATTCAGTAAAGAATCTACAGTGCCCTTGTAATTTAAAGAAAGCTTACAATCAATTAATAAAACAGGAGCTGCAAAAGTAAAAGTAAGTAATGGACGGATAGATTAAAAAATTAACTAACGTAAGCAATGAAACAATTATTTTATTAGAATGTCCTTTGTATTGATTGCTAAACTTGGTGACTGATTTAATATCAGTTTAGGCTGCTTGTGAGCATTATCAGCGATTGCAACGTGAAGAAAAATGTTGAAGTGGATACGAATAACAAAGGCGTTTTAGTTATCTAATGTGAATTACTTATGTTGTATCAATTGCAATGGACTAGTGAATTTGTAAACATTTACAATACTCATTACGTATTTAATGTTATTAAATAATTCGTACACTTTCTATTAAGTGGCCATTCTACTTTAACGATTATATAAAAAATATATGTAACTTATTTACATATAAAACATTAAATAAAAAACCTAACACCAAGAGAAAAACAAATAAGTATTAGTAGAACTCACAATACGAGGATATTTTACATGACATTTAAAAGTTTAAATATTTAAGGGTGCATAGTATATTTAATTAACTCTCTATAATTATTAAATATTATAATTTAATATACTGTTTAGTAAATGTACAGTCCAGATATATTTCACAGACGTACGATAGATAAAGTGGAAAAAAGATGATTTCACCTAAAGCTAAAATTATGTGTCCATGTTAAATATAAAATGAGCTGAATATTTAAGATTTATAAAGTAAATAAAATATGTCAAATTTTGAAGTATTTTCTCAAGGTAGAAAGGCGCATTAAATTTTCACATATTTTTGGCTTAATTTACAATTATATTTAAATTACGATTATATTTCTAATCGTAAGAAAATACTAGTCAACCGACTTATAGGTGGTGTAGTTGCGTCACAAAAACACGCGACTGATTTAAATAATTTGTTAAAATAAATCTGCATTTGAGAATGAATTTATATTATATTTTTTGTTTATGTGTGTTTTACAACGATATACTAGACAATACATACGTTTATTAATATAGTGATAATATTATTTAAGTATGCACCATATTTGTAAACCCCTGAAAGATACAGCAGGCAATATATTTACGTCGTAAAAAATTAACACATGTAAGTAGCTTAATAGAAATATTATGCCCATACCGCTCGTACTGCAGATTCTATTGCAATTTGAGTGATTTATTATCAATTATATTAGTGCTTTCTTGAGCGTAACCAAATGACAGTGAGTACTGAAAAATAAATAAAACGTGCCGAAAAAGATGCTAAAGTTATTTAGAACTTTTTCCGTGAAAGATAAACAGTACGTGTGCAATACATTTGAAAAGGACATTTCAGAAAAGGCAACAGCATAAAAGCTTTGTAAATCTGCTTGCAGTATATTAAGAAAGAACTATGCGGTGATTCAGTAACTTCTGCCATTTAAAATATATTTACATAGATTTTTAATATTAAATAGTATTCTGTAAATTACTGGGACCTCTAATCTAACGGTTAGTTAATGCTATAAGCCACACCTGCGTCATTGAGTTTATTCACTTAATTATCTATGTAAATTATTTTTTTATTTAAAAGAAATATATGTTCCTAAAAATTACAAAAATAATGAGTGGGTGCATAAGGGCCGTCGAACAATATAGGAAAGTGGTCTATAACATTAGTTGTCATATTTTATCCACAGAAACTTTCCGCAAAAATCAATTAAGTACTCATTTCCCACGATTTTAGGGACCAATTTGTCGCGGGTACTCTTATCCATATATGTGGAAAATATATATATCTATAATATTATTCAATTTAAAAATATATTTAAGTCAATAAATGCGAAAGCGTAGCATTAAGACAAAGACGGAAACGTATTAATTAAACAAATATAATGTTAAAAAAAAGACGGAGTTTAAAATAATAATGATACCATACCGAAAAAATTAGTGGGATTACGTTGATTGAACTTCTTCTGTATACTTTCCTAAATATAATTATTAGTCTAACAATAATAATACGCGTTCAAATTAATACATTATTAAGGTATGTTTTTAAATTCGTGGAAAATTATTAAAGAAAATATATTCCGGAAAAGTTTCCTAACAAAAATAAATTAGTATGGCATTACGTATACGAGTTTATTTTTGACAAAATCGTGTTTCAAAAGACAATGGCAGTCAACTGTAAAGATTGCACTGCTCTATTACAGTTTTATGCAATTGTTCTTGTCTGACGAAATTAGGATGTGAATTTGAGCAAGACACTTTATTCTATATTTTCCCGCGTTTTTAGAACTATATTTCCGTGTAGAAAAATGGAAAACAAATGTGGGATATTAGATAAATGTATTAGTGGAATATACCCTTAGCTGAACATATTTATTTCAAAATACCCCCACAAGATGCAAATATTATTTCTGCGAAGGCCGGAATGACAACATTACGGATACAGATTTAAAACTTTGGTTCCTCGCGTGTTTTAAAGGCGTAGGCTGTAGCTGCTCGAATGGACCATTCAGATTTGTTAATTCAAGTTTCAATCGTATAATTTATGATCAGAATTGGGCTATTTTTCGGCACACGTAAGAGACAAATGACGGTGGAAATGAATATATTTTATTAGAAAGTACTGGGCTATAACCTTAATGTCTTAGCCATGAAACGACAAATACCTTTTTCAAATTCAACACGAATGAAAGTTTTTATGTACATGAGTGTGTATACATATGTGTGTGTGTATATATATATATATATATGTATATATATATATATATATATATATATATATATATATATGTATATATATATATATATATATATGTACATGTATTAATTTTTTTTTTATATAAATATATCATTTTAAATAATGAAGAGGGAAGTTTTCGCAAAAGCTACTAATTATATTAAAGTACAATTTTATATTACACAATTAAAAGAAAATGTCGCTGATCTGTGCGCAGAAATCATTACACTGGGTGCAGAAATTATTATTGGCGAAATAATTACAGGTTTTCTAATAATATGTACAACGGAAATGCAGATCTTAAAAAGGTTTAAAGAAAAGTCTATGATGTATTTTAGAGATAAACCACAAGATAAGCAAAGGTACCGATGTTCCGATCAATTTATAAATCCTTAACCCATTCATAGTCATAACCATTTCAAGCGTTTTTGATAGATACAAATTAACCTTCACTCTTTATAATTTGGATTATTATTTAAACAAAATATTAATTTTAATGATGTTCGGTTCCACGCATTCGCCCATAGAGAGAGGGAATAAGAGCACCATGTTGCGGTATATTGTTATAGTTTTGTTAATTTAAACTAAGCCCAGGGCTCTTAATAAACATTTAGAAACCTGCTACCAGAGTAAAGTGGAGGGAATGCGGAGGGAAGGAAGAGAGGGAGCTTTTTTCTCTCATGCAAACCCTGCCCCGCGGAAATGTGTATTTTGCAGGGATAAATTATTTTTTAAATTTCCCTAATGTTCTCAATAAAAATATTATGCTCGCTAACTCAATATCGCCCAATCTGACATCTTCTAATATTACCCAATCTTACTTAATATAACTTACCTTAACCTAACCAAACCAAACGCAATCCAACCTAATCCGGTCTAACCAAACCTTACTCAACTTGAATCAACATAACATAACATAATTCAACTTAACCTAACCTAGCATAACCCAGCCTAATCAATTCTAACCCAACCTAAATTGACCTAATCTAACATAACTCAACCTAACTTAACTCAACCCAACCTAACTCATTAAGACATTTTCGTAAAACCTCACAATATTGCATCTCTACAGGGAAAGTCGAAATGGTAGAAAAGACAGAGTTTTCCTCTAGTAATATATTTTAATTTCAATGATTTCTTGGAATACAAACAATAATAAAATTTGGAAACGTGCCTTATGAGTTCAATGGTGGGACTAAGGAAACAAGAATAAAGAGGGAAGCTTTTCACTTTAGTACATAGTCCACTCGGCAGACATGTTCTTAATAGGAAAATAATTATAAGATTTACGTCTGTACTCAATAAAAATGTTTTTATCAATATCCAGGTAAGCCTGATCTAACCTAATCCAATTTCATCTAATTTGAACTAACAAACCAATCCTAATCCAATCTAATCTAACTCAGTCTAAGCTTATCAAATCTAATCTAACTCAACATGGTCTAATCCAGCCTAATCTAACAACCTAACCTAATCTGACCAAATATAATCCAATTTTATTTTGCCCAATTTTACCTAACCCAAAATAAAACATTTTAATTGAACATAACCAAATATAACCCTATATTACAAACCATAATCCATTATAATACAACTTAATCCAACTCAACTTATTTTAACCGAACCTGACCAAATTTAATACATAATGATAATGTGAACTACTCTAACCTAACCTAACCCAACTAACTACTACTAACCTAACCTAACCCAACCCAGCTTATCCAAATACAACCAAATATTATTCCGCATATCCAACCTAACACAACACACATAACTTAACCAATCCCATCGCAACCGAACCTAATACAACCTAATTTAACCTAACACAATTTAAGCTAAGCTTCCATAATCCAATAATTATTATGTTGATAAAAAAACCTTTACATATTTAGGCAGGTATGAACATTGAATGGTACATAATATTCCTATTAAATTACTTGCAAAATCTTAATTTTTAGAACGAAATTATGTTGCCTACTATATCTTTCACAGGCACATAACTAAGAAATTGTTTTTGTATGATATAACAACAAATTACCTATTTTCGGGTTTTTACTTTAATTTTGCCACGAGAGCTTGTTTCTTGCCTAATTTCATGATTTTAAGTTGACGGGAAGTACCCTATAAGTTTTAATATATTTATGAGTGTCAAAATGTGTGGCATAATCGGGCGTATTTTTAGGGTTCCTCTTGATTTCGTTGATTTATGACTCCAAGGGACCATAGATATAAGTCCTTGATATTCATTTCAAGTTAATACCGTCAAACGTTTCTGAGAAAGAGGTCTTGACCCATCGACAGACGGACAACGAACCGATCCTTTAAAAGTTCCTTTTTTCCTTTTGAGGTACGAAACCCTAAAAACAATTAAATGTACCAAAATATTAAAGAAAACTCTTTTCCGGCGTAAGAGATTGAAGGATAAATCTTCGGCCATCTTCATATTTTTATTCACTGCAAAAATTTTTAAAATTAATTTTTTTAAGCGCTATGCTTTTACGCGGCAGGACTGAGTCAGATTTGGTATAGTGGAATGATGGCGTTTTCCTCCAGTAATATTTGTTCATTTCAACGGTAGATCAGAATAAAAAAAATGATTAAATTTAGAAACATGCTGTTTGTGTTTAGTAGGGCGGGGAGGGGGGGAAAGAGGTAACGTTTTTTTCTACTTTATGGTTTCTGGCGTAAGGAGAAAAATGATTCACTAATGCTACTGTCAGGTACAGAGAAATCGATAGTGCACTACCGATTTCCATACACATATTCTAAACCATCTTCTTTTTTGTGCACAGTCCTTACAATTTTGTCGATGATATACCAAAACGGATGTCGTAGTTGTACTGCTACTATTCGTACTGTTCATTCTCAACACTAGTAATTTATTGGGGTTTATTTTTGGAACTGTAACACGTTGGCGCTTGTTAGATCTAGCTAGAAATCTCATAGAGGTAAAAAATTCGAGTCCCGTCAGCAAATTTAATCATTACCTGCAATTAATTGTCTTATCGGAAAGTTGGCATTTCAACATTATTTATTTCTGCCAACTAGTATATCACATTTTAGCATTTTTGTATTACTCAATCCATAAAATAGTACTACTTTAATTTTAATTTCAGGCTTTTCCCTTGAACTTCATTAAAAGGTGCGATTTCAGTCGATCGTTTAGAGTGTAAGATTTAATGTTTAGAGTGTAAAATAAAATTGATTTAAAAGTATGAATGGAATACTTGACAATTTTTATACTTTTTTGATACTCTTGCTATTTTGGATATTTACTAAAACAATTTTCAAAACATCCAGTAGATATTTTCCGATTTTTGTTACCTTTTTGGGACGGGACATCCTTGAAAACAATGTAAAATTATATAATTGATGATGATGAGAGATGAAATGAAGTCTTTGTCATTTAAAAAAAAAACTAATTTGTCCTAACAACAGTATTTTTATAGGTTGAGCTGCTGAGCTGGCCTGCTAGCCTGCTGGCTGTTAAGCTCATCTGCTAGGCTGTTAGTATGGTTTGCTACGCTGGCCTGCAACACGAGCCGCCAGAATGGACAGCTAGGATGGTTTGCTAAGATGGGCTACTACTAGACAACTAACTAGACTACGCTGCTAGCCTGGGCAATATAAAAATAGTAACGTCGACTTTTGCATGGTTTTCCCCCAGTAGCGAACTCGCAGTGTAATAAAATGTTTTTCGTGAAGAAAATCATAGTATCAAATAGTACGTCAAAATTTGTACTTATATTTTTATCAGCATTACTAAAACACTTGACAACGTTCTAAAAAGAAATAAATTTGCTTTAGGAGTGGTAACAAATTTACCGAAAGGTTATTTACCTCTGCAAACGTATTATCAATATGGTGCACAGTTATATGACAGGACAAAAAAGCTAGCCAAATGACACCCCTTTTAGCTTGCCCAATTTTTAATTCAATAACAATTATATGAAAATAAATATATGACGTCGATATTTCCAACCGATCTCGCCATTTAATAATGTTTCGTCATATTTTCTTCGTGTCGTTTTAAGTAACTGTATTGTCTCAGACATAGTACTTTCTTCACTACTGGTATCATTATTTCATGTATGGTGTCGAATTTCTTGTAAAAAAATCCTTTTTTACATTTTAATAAAAATAATGTATTCCTTTATTTACATATTATAATCAAATGTAATGCAGGTAATAAATCTTCAGACAAATCTTGACACCGTCATCCGTCGACGGAGATTACGACGAGGTGAACTCCTTTGGTCTTATTGTTAGATGTGGAATTATCTATGCCAGGCGCGGTGTTCCCGTTCGATCGCAGATTGAAGAGTTTTTTGTTTTATGTCCCCTTCCTTACGTATACAGGAATGTTGAACTTTCTTTTGGAGCCTATATCTCGATAAAACTTTCACAACAAAATTTGGTTGAATGTATCATAAAAATCCATTAGAATTTTGTCTTCATTTGTAAAACAAAACACGTCACGTTTTTCTCTGTTGTACGTCCTATTTAATTTCTATGGAAAATTAGTCCTGTCCATAGGTCCTTTTTAAGTTGTTGCATTTGATATTCCTTTTTTAAGTTGTTGCATTTCTATGGAAAATTAAACCTGTCCATAGGTTCTTTTTAATTTGTTGCGTTCGATATTATGCGATTTTTGGGCTTTAATATTATTGGTGTCGAATTTAATTGAATGGACACAGTGAAGCGTTTTCACCATAGACAATACGGCACATAAGCTTGGCCACATGAGAAAGCAATGGACCTAATGTCAATTAGAACATTACAATTCTGTGGCTCATATGTATAGTTATAGCTTTTGTCACACTTATAGGACGTTGATTATATTATATTAATTGTGTTCATTATTTCAAAATTAGACCTAACCAATCATGTTAAGACTAATTTAGTTATAATAAGTTCAATTAATTCACCAAGCTACAGCCCATTTTATAGCATCACCATAGAAACAGCCCCTTGGTATAGAATTTTTATGCTTTAGACGTGTATAATTATTTTACTTACTAATTTACAACTAGATACAACTAATTTACAACTAATTTCGGCGTTAGGATAAATTTGGACGCGTTCATTACAGGTGTAAACCTGAAGCTCTTCCAATGACATGCCACATGGTGGACAATGTTTGACTTCACTCTGGATGTGATTAAATGCTTTTCCGCACACTTAACGAGAAATATCGTGAAATAAACATGACCTACCCTATGACATCTGAAATATTCTAGGGACGTACAATCGAGATTTAAAAATAAATTATTTCCTCGATAAAATTTTTCCTAGTTTGTAGGTATTTTTTACCACAGTCAACTTTTTTTATAGTATAAAGACCTAACTGCTTTTTTAAATATAAAATTCTGTTCAAGGAAATCTAAATATTTGCTTTATAAAATATATTTGCCTTTGCATTCATAAAACGCCGTGTTAAAGAGGATTCATATACATAAAGAAATTGTTTCCACGAAGTAATGTAAAACAGAGTCATAGCTGGTTTACATAGTCCTAGAAGTGGTAATCGAAAAGTGAATCTATAATCTTGAATAGACAAAGAATATATTCTGTCTTTATTTAATATTTTTTAGAACCTCTTGCTACACCCTGGTACGTATACAGAACCGCAGAAACCTACAACGTACGTATACAATTTTAAAAGTACATTGATATATATTTTATTATATTGACATAAGTTCGTAGACCACAATTTTCAAATTTATGAGTTATTCCTTTGCTATTATTCCAGCCACAACATATGTACCAAATTCAAGTTTCTAGCTTTTCTGGATAGGACAGGGGTTTTGATGATCTGTCAATGAGTAAGTATTTAAGCAATTAAATTGACGATTTTTCATTTAATTTATCTTTTAAACTGCTACAAAAAAAACTTTAAATATTGAATAAATCATGTATTCGGAATATATCGTGCTTCTCTTCTGACAAGTGTATATATATACATATATCCGTACGTTTATAAAATCAGATTTTCAGCTTTGCTGGAGTTGAGGTACGGTGTTTTCAATATAGTTGCGAAGCATTTCGAGTCGTTGCGGTTTGGAATTTGGTTATGAACTACCGTGCCACCAGATATAATTGTGTCATTTCGTATTAAAATCGTAAAAATTTTGGCATCTCTCAAGACATGAACTAAGAAACTAACAAGAAATATCATTTTCAAAATCAACGAAACGGGACATTGTATTTAAAGAGGCCCACTTATTTGATCAAGTTGTTGCAAAAAAAGCTTGAAATTTCTAAAAATTAATTTTTAAAAATATTTTTAAATCGATTTTGCTAATATATAAATTCTACCGAATTCTGTCGATTTGTCCCAGATATAACAATCAATTTCGTCCCAATATAATATCGCCAGTCACTATTTTTTTGTCGCATTTATTAGTAGAATTATATCTCATTAGTCAGAGTAAAAAGTATAGATATATATATATATATATATATATATATATATATATATATATATATATAATAAGAAGCGATATATTTGCAAAATATCGATTTTGGCGGACAAGATATCTTAAGATGCGTTTCATCCCGTGTTTAGAATGCCAGAAATGAAGGTTTGTGCAACTTCTTCCTTTCATTCCAAGGTTTAGATTTTATTTCTACGTATTTGAATATGCTAATTGAGACTATTTAGAAGAGCCGGGACAAGACTGAGAATAACACGTTCAGTGCGGATGTCGATATGTTCTCGATGTAAAGAATTATATTAAGTGAATGAATTTTTTTATTTATGAAAAATAGATGAAATGTAACAGATAAAGTAATTGAAGAAAAATAAACGTTTTGTTCTCAATAATTTTGTCATAGTGTTGAACGTACAAAACCACATGTATTAACGAATGTGTTTATCTCACTACACAGAGAAATCGTTTAGGCCAGAGCATCAAATATAAAGTTCGTAATATATTTAATCGCAAGATGTCCAAAAGAAAAAGAAGAGGGGATTTAAAAAAAAACATCAGCTTTGATTGGAAATTTAGGAAATATAATTAACTTTCATAGATATCTATTAATTTAGCCTCAATTGGCAAATAAACAAGGGAAAAGGGAATAAACCTTAAGAAAATATAGTCATAAAGGTTGTGAAATGGTTTATTTGTTGGACTGTAAGAAATAGAGATAACCACATATTCGAACATTTCGCTCGAAGAAAATTTTAGTAGGAATCGAATGTTCGTGTTCTTTCAAATGTAATCTTTTAGACAAAAGCAAAAAATCTTCTTAAAATTATCTCACCGTAATGCATAACATTTATTCTCCAAAATTAACATTGTCTGATAAGGCCTTAGGATTAATGAGACCTAGTGAATTTGAAGTTAGCCTTATTAGACTCTGGAATATTTGAAGAATTTTAATTAAACTTTTACATCAATGTAAAGAATTTTATCAAATTAGAGAGCCATCTATTAACAACATAATAAATAACTTACTAAAGGGGCGAAAGCATTACTTCGATTCGTTTCTCCGTCGACTGAATTGAAATTATGTTAAATATTGATCTCAGTATAATTTCTATGAAGTATACACGTTGTGTTGTATTTTTTTAAATATTTGACGTTAACAAGGCCTAAGAAAGAGCGTTTTTAAAAGGACATGTTAAGGTTTGAATTTTTTTAGGTGCCTAATAAAACCAAATTTATTTTTCATATTGGTGTAGTAAATTCGAAATAATAATTATGAAAATTATTTTTTGAAATTTTTTTAATACATAACATATTGCAATACGTCGATAATTACATATATATATATACATATATATATATATATATAAATATATATATATATATATATATATATATATATATATATATATATATTATCAATAAACAATATAAGAATGTATACTAAAGAAGAAATATGGTCGCTTCATATTGTCAAATTCTCAAAGATTAATGTTAGGAAAAAATGATACTTGATTTAAGAAAAAGAAAAAGTAAGTAAAGCGAAAGTTTGTTTTGTATGCGTTAAATCGGTTTATATATTGGGAACGGGAAAATTGCTCACATGCCAGTGTTGTTTCATTAAAGTTAACGGATCGTGGGATATCGCTTTCCTTTTATTTCCCTCCTTTCTTTGGAAAATGAAAGCTATTGTACTTTTCTATGAAATTAATGAAGCTTAATCAACCCTAATAAGACCTGCTTCCTATGTTATAAGTTATAATTCTAGGTTTTTCGCAAATACAAAAATAGAATACTTCGTCGACTGATAGCACTAGACATTTTCAAATAATTTTATCAGTCGCACACTCTCTTTATGTGTATAGTATGTACTTCATATATAATATAACAAGACTAAAAATACAACAATGTCTTCCACTAGAATAACACGCCGTAAAAATTCTTTAGGAGACTTTCAATCCCGCACAGCAGTTGCTCGATATTTTAAATTAGTGCAGATCGAACCATTTTTTCCAAATTCTCCATTCTAATATTTTTATAACTTGCATCCGGTGATATTATGTTGGCGTCACGTAAAAACTTTAGGAAAATAGCGGTGATAACAGGTTGATCTCACGTAAAAACAATCAAGCAAATGCCAATGAAATCTCGATGGTATCCGTGAAAATCTATCTTACAAATGTCACGTTTTTATGTGTTGCGTACTTCTTTGTATCAAATATCTATTGGTTACATTGTGTTACAATCATATATATATATATATATATATATATATATATATATATATATATATATATATATATATATATATATATGTGGATTTTCCTGTTAGTAATTTTTAACAGGACAAGAACAAGCGTTAGAATCTATGCAAGATTTATGTGTCGTCGAACTAATAAACGGATCCATCGAGTTATAAACCACCAACTCAGTTTAAAAATGTTATACGTAATCAATAAAATCAACTTTTCATTTTATAAGTACCATCTTTGTGTATCACTTCTCTCTAGCGTGTATTTAGAGATAGATTTCCTACTTGCCCTTTGGAGAGTGGACTGAAAAAAATACTTTATCTTAATGTGGTCGGCCAATTGAAATTTTTTATTGCATGAATGTTAGACACCAATCAAAATACAATTTAAAGGGCAAAAAGTTCAGTGAGAACGGTAATTGAGAAAGTATAGTCTTTCCAATTAAAAATTTCTTGATGAAAAAAGCCGAATTTCCATTACAGTTTGACACCAACATTGAACTCTGTGGAATTTCTATTATATATAAACACACACATACACACACGCACACGCATAGGTACATGCACACGCACAGGCACACGCACACGCATACGCACACGCACGCACTCACGCACACAAATTCCAAAAAGTAAGCAAACTTCAAGTATTTGATGTTGAATAATTTAGAAACCTGAGCAAGATCGATAAAAGGGTTGTTCCACATCACACGCTTTACAAACCATTAAAAATTTATAAAAAAAGGCAAAATAAATTCAGTATCTAAATAGTATTAAGTATCAAAACATGATAAATATTTTATTTAAAATAAAGGAACAGAAATTATTTCTTTGTGCAGTAATATGAAAATGTATTGTAACAAAGCTCTATATTCTTTAAAGTAAAGCACCAAAATCTTTACATAAAACTTAAAATGTACACATAAAATCCTTGGGGCTTTGTAATTTATGATTTTAATACTATTGCAGTTTTAGGCCGAACCCAAATCGGAGAGGATATATGCATGTACTTCTCCCAGAAGTAAGAAATATTTCATAAAAACCTTACCCTCAAAAACAGCATTTTCTTGTTTAAAAAGTGAGCCGATTGAAGCAGCTAACTTCTTGCAGAGCTTTAATAAAGTGTTTAATAAATTGCTTCCAGGGTTATAGAATATAATACGTATCATTATTGTATACTTGGAAATGGTGTAATGATTTTTAGTTTTTATCGCCTTAACACGGAAAGAAAAATGCTTTTGGTTTTCAAAAAATTATCTAATAACAAAGCGATCCAAAAGTGTGAATTTATCGCGGCCAATATTAACTCAATGCCGCTGTAAGAGTGAAAGTGTACAACGCAGAGCGTTGTATGGCAACCTCTAAGGTTATGAAACAACAAAGTAGTCTATTTTTTGGAAGAACTCTATTATTTTTAGCATGGTTTACTATTCACCATTACAGTTGACTGAACGTCAATGTCACATATTAAACTATAAAAATATTTTGGAGGTATAAAATTTTATAATTCTGCTAATTTTAATAAAACAAATCCTTACGTTTTTTACTTATTTCTCCTTTTTTAATTTTGGGCATCATCTTTTTCCTTAAAATAACCTCTGATCATTTCATTGTATGAAGCGATCATATTTCTTCTTTTTTAGCTTTCTTGGTAATAAATTCTTATTTTATTGATGTTTTACAAAAATATTTAATAATAAAAGTTCAAATATGAAATAAAGTGTAATTTAAGCTAATAAATAAGGTTATTACGGAAAATAAATAGGCATCCATGTAAATTTTATGCAGGGCAATTTACATAATTGTTATATTGTATTAAGAAAATTTACATTGAAATTTTTTTTGATAAAGAAATGTGGTTGAAAAGTGTAATAATTCAAAATGATAATATTTATTTTTATTTTTTTTATTGCATGAGAATAATTGTTTATTTTAGGTATTAAATAATTTGTTAAACTAGATTTCATCGCCACCTGTGTAAAGAATGACATTTGTGACCTGACGTTTTGTCAAATGATTAATATTGTCAATGTTTATTTTTCTGTATGGCTTTGTAATGTTTCAGTGCCAACAATATTGTATTGAATTCAATTAAAATATGATATAATTTCTGTAAGGTATAGAACTTTCTCGAAGGAATTTCTGTTCCATTCGTTTTTAAGTATAAAATTGTTCTTTGTTTTTATATGTTATTCTTTTAGTTAAATTTTTCCATTCAATGCGTTTCGAAAAATAATTTTTTAGTTTGTTTTACAAAATATTACATTTTTCAATCAATTCAGTGTGCACTTGTTTCCAAGTTCTCAACGGGAATGGATAATAACTATATATCCTGGCCACAAAGTTACTTTTAAACTATTAAATTGCGAGGATCTTTGATTGTATATCCAAGCAAAAAAGTGTTGGGATCAGTTACTTTTAAACTATTAAAATGCAAAGATTTTTAATTATATATTCTAGCAGCAAGTTTTGTGATCAGTTACTTTAAACTCGTAAAAGTTTAGGGTAACTACTATACATTCTAGCCGCAAAATATAAATTTCTTTGAACTCTTAGAGTGCGTGAACAATCTACACATCTTAGCCGCAAGGCCTTGGTAAAAGTTTAATTTTAAATCGGACTTTTCTATTGGATATTAATTCCAGAAAGTTTTATATCCTAATCTTAGAGTATAAGAGGATAAATGATTTGTGTATTATAAAAAAAGGGATGAACTCAGGTCCTCGTTTTCGTATTCTGAAGACACATTTAAAAGTTTTCTCCAATTTAAATCACATCGTTAATTATCTTACGGGTCAACGACGATCAATCTTAGTATCGGAACATCTTTTGACCACCAACTTTGAGATGAGATTCTGCACCATCAATTTCAAAGTGACCACGACTTAGAATCTCAAGAGAGTGCCAATGAAACGGACTTAGTAGTGGTAATATTGAGCCGCTGTCTAGTCATGTAAGAGAATGTAATCAATTTAAAGTACTAAAAAATAAAAGCACAAAGTGGGCAAAAGAGCCGCCGCGTACTAGCGTCAGAGTTCGTAGTCACAATATTATGAGGGAAACATCTGGGACTAAGGGAATAGCCAGAGCAATCATTACAATCTCATATGTACGTTTTCAAAGAATAATATAAATTTATTATTACACTTGAATTTCAAGGATTATAGGCTACATCGGAACAGGCATCGATTTTTTTCAAAACATAATGTCATTCAACAGATTACTTTTTATAACAAGATGTATACGCTTTGATGGTAAAAATACTAAAACAGAAAGAAAACTGAGAGATAAATTGGCTGCTGCAAGGGAGTTCACTGATATGATGAATAATAATTTTAACTCAAATTATTCTGCGTCTGAAAATATCACCCTGGATGAACAATTATCTCCATTTCGACGCAGACTGTATAACGTTACGCAATCGTCGATTCGTAAACATTTTATTTATTGAATTTCGAAATTTATGCTGAAGTACAACACCAAGGTTGGCATCAAATAGCTAATGATACGATAAGTCTGCTGAAGCGGGTGATCAAACCCATCTCGGGTACTGGGCGAAATATCACGATGGGCAATTGGTTTACTAGCGTTCCTCTTGCAAATACAGTTTTGAAGAATTACCAGCTCACTGTGGTTGAAATTTCATAAAATTAAGCTAGAAATTCTACTTTGCTTCCTGCCTAAAGCCGAGTTGAGCAATTCAGTTTGTTTAGATTTCAAGAAGTAACTCTGTTCTCTTATCTTTAAAAAAAATTAAAGGCTGTACTGCGGGTTTCGTCTATGAATCATGACAATATTTGGTCAAAAATGAAACAAATAAACCGGATATTATTTTGCAAATGTGTGCTAAATATAACATCGGAAGGCGTACGAAAAGATGGCCAGTTGTTTTGTTTTATCACCTTCTTTATGTTGCTGGTATCAATGCTTGTGTCACTTATGAAAACAAAAGTTACCACAATATATTGAGAAGGGCGTTTCTCAAATAAATTGCTGTTGATTTGATGAAATCAGACCAACCACCAATCGACCGACAATACCACAATTACCCCGGGCCATACAATAACGTCTCACGTAAAGTGCTGATATTCAAGATGCTGGTCCTCGTCCTGAGGTGACCCATCTATTAATTGTAAAAGATGTCATAATTGTCATAATTGTCGAAAGAAAAAAACGTAAAATTTTTGTGCGCTAAATGCCAGTAAGCACATCTGTCATGATCACTCAGTTATAATATGTGTTGAATGTACTGATGAACAAGTAACTAGATATATCGACTGATATCTTTACAACTTTAACAAAAGATTATGAAGACGGTTACTCTTTAGTACAACGTTGGTATTGTCTATTTTTTATAATAAATAGAACACAAAGTTATTAGGTGTGCTTTTTTACTTACACCCCACATGAGCATAAGTGTCACGTTGTTGACACGATAAATTAGGGGTAAAAATTACCTTTTTGGATGTTATTGAAATAAAGTAGTATATAACGTTCCGTAATTTTACGCAGAAGCTAAATGGATATCAATATTTAATGTAATTTAAATTGTAGCAAAAACGAAGAAAAAATGTTGTAATATTTTCAAGGCAACATAAATAAATACTGTATGTGTGTGCGTATGTGGGTGCTGCGTAAGTACACAAACACATACAGATACAGACACATAGACAGATATAGACAGACACAAACACACAGACTGACAGACAGACAGATAGACGCAGACACACAGCAAAATAGACCGATGCATATTAACAGAAATATAAATAGGTACAGACAGACAGACAAGCAAACTCTCAGGGACATAACAGACAGACATAGAAATACAGAGAGACTGACACACATAGAAAGACAGACAGACATTGACAGACAGGCATAGACTGACAGATATAGATAGACAGACGTAGACACACATAGATCGATAGAGAGATAGATAAAGATACATGGACAGACAGACACCGATCAACAGACAGGCAGACACATAAAAACAGACACATACAGACACAGACAGACTAAAACCGACGGCTAGAAACAGACACACAGACACATACAGACAGACATAGACACCCAGGCACATACGAAAAGACAGACAGAAAAACATAGTCACACAGACAGACAGATAAACATAGACACAGTAGTCCGTCTATCTGTGGCTCCGTCTGCCAGCCTTTCTGTGCGTATCGGTGTGTCTGTCCATCTGTGTCTGTGTGTCCGTCATTCGATGTGCTTCTGTGTGTGTCTGCCTTTCTGTCTCTTTGTCCATATGTGTCTGAATTTTTATTTGGCTTTGTGTCTATGCTTGTCGGTCTATCTGTCTATGTGTGTCTGTCTTTCGGTTTATGTCTAACTATGTATAACTCTTCGGGTTTATCTGTCTGTTCGGTCTATGTACACCTCTTTGTGTGTTATCTGTCTGTCTCTGTGACAGACAGACACAGACAAAAAACAGCCCGACAAACAACAATATACCTTTTATTTTTGTACATATATGTGTATGTATCTTTACTAGAAGTTTGTGTAAAAATTTCTTAAAATAAAGTATACGAAACTTTTTACATCAGCGCATGTAGGTATATATGGGGGTCAATATGGGAGTCTCTTCTCGGGGGCAGAAAATCAATCTAATGTAGAACTGATTGAAAGTGATATCGATTCAGTATTTCAGTGACAACAATAACAACAAGCTACAGTATTGTGATCAGTTATTGTGATCAAATGCGCAATGATTACCCATTCCGGCCAACGTGTATTAGGAATTAAATAGAACAGCGCTCGAAAGGGCATCATCCGTGCAGAATCTCGGTATAACTATGGATAACCATCTAATATTTAACCATCAAATTATTGAAACCTGGCAAAAAGTTTACAAGTGCCATGATTTGTTATGTGACATTCCCACTGTTTCCATAACAATGGGTATGTCATGACCTTGTTGAATCCTTTAGTCTGTCGTGTCCTTGAAACTAATGTAGTCATCTGGTTTTCGCATGAAGCAATATATGTATTGTAGAAAGTATTAAAAATGTTTAATAGATTTTTATATTAAAAAATATAAACGTACTTTTCTCAATTGTTTCTTTCAAATTTTGTAATATACATGGTCAGATGTCCTTTAATTCCCATTCTTTTAAACTTTCTTCTTTTTAAGTTATTAAATAATTATGTCAATGACCCCTCGGTTTTTAGTTTAATAAAGCTTTATGCTCGTGATTGTAAAGTGAGAAAACAGAGTCACAATTTATTTTATCTACTTAAACCGTAACGTTCAGCAGATTTTCACACTTACATTGATCAATGAGGTATTGCGTGAGGAGCCGAAACTTGACATTTTTTCTAATCAATTGACCACTAAGAAATTCGATTATCGAGTTGCTTAGTAGTTTACATTTGATCATGAGTTGGTTTTGTGTTTATTTAGAACTAAATCATACATCATTTTGTTTTATTAATTATAATTTATCTTATATGTTCTTTTAGTTTTTCACATATCCAATACTTTAGTTTCAGGTAAGGGTTACTTCCGGGTAACCTGTAGCTAGAATATGGGTTTATTTGATAAATAGATAAATAAATAAATTAGGATCTGTCTAGTCATCAAATATTTTTTGTAATTCGATTGGTTTTATTTTTTTTAAATTATTTTTGGACTTTGCAAATGATTTCGCAAAAGAACTTGGCAAGGTTCCACGGTTATAATTTGTCAATAAAAACGAATAAATTATCACCATCATCTCATATGAAGCTTTTGCACAAGTTTTATTGTATTAATTTTTTATTATATCATTTCGATATAAATAAGGATATGGAGATCCTGTCTCCGTGTCTCCATATGCATTTTGTTTTTGCGTATCTGAGGAGAAATAAATAGCCCTTATGCACAATGGTTTAAAAATTACTAATGAAAAGATCTAGAAGTTTTAGCAATGCCGCTTCTAATGGTCCTGCTGGAGTCGAAAATAATTTTAGTTTTTTTACATCGTTATACTGGATATTTGTAGTTTTGCAACAGTTGTTTGAATTATAAGATTCTGCTCGTGGAGTGAAAACGCATATTGCTAGATGCCTAGATTTTATTATTAAAACACATTGCTAATTTATTTGGCAGCTCAAATGTTACGGTTCTGCGAAACAATAGCTTGTAATTTGG
Source organism: Druceiella hillmani (assembly GCA_039881145.1). Taxonomy (NCBI): domain Eukaryota; kingdom Metazoa; phylum Arthropoda; class Insecta; order Lepidoptera; family Hepialidae; genus Druceiella; species Druceiella hillmani. The sequence continues at coordinate 2,895,875 of JAYKKI010000116.1, read as the reverse complement.
TAATGCCCATCCATTCGTCATTGATCCACAGTTTCAATAGTTTCAGAGTTATGTGAATAACATTTTGCAAACATATGGTTTATATATAGATGTCAGTTAATAAGCAACAAAATAATGAAAAAGAAATAACGTATATTCACATACCTGAAAAAGCAGGTGATTCTTTTTTTTTGGGTTGTCATACAACCAAAGTGCAGAGAAGAATAAAATTACGTTGACAGCAAACCAAAAGTTGTTTTGCTAAATTAAAGTTTGGTTAGTGTCCGCCTCACATTTATTTCAATTTCGAACTTCATATGTGGCTCAGCCAATTTATTAAATGAAGCATATCTTACAAGAGATGAAAATATTACAAGCGTTAAATGAATAATAAATAGTCGTTGATTTACTGAACTCTTGCATATAAATTATTACTTGACTAGTATACTTTATTTATGGCTTATGTATTATATTTCAAACAATGGTAGCACAGTGTTGTTTTGTGTGTTATTTAATTTAATTTTTTTTTCAATCCAAAACTTAGAGAAATGAACCTTTAATTCTTTATTTTTTATCTGTAAATGTAGAAATTAATCACATAAAAACACAAAGTCTAGTCCAAATTAAAAAAATTATCGGTAAAAATAGTGAGTTAAAAGCAGCCAACCAAACGTTTATGTTTTGATTTACTAAATATCATATGTATAATAATGTCCAATTTAGCCGTGTTAAATTCTTAAATTTCTATCATTTTTATACGTGATACGAACTGTAAAACTCTAGATCTTTCTTTACGTGAATTGGGCTGACAAAGCGAAAAGTATCTGAACAATGTATTCAACACTGTAGTCAAGTACATGGGTGTGATAAATATATTACTCAACGAATTAATGTAAACAAAAACCAATGTAAACTAAGCTCATATTAAGTCATGTATGTTTCGTAAGAGCAGTATTAATACAGAGCTGGTTCCGCAAAGATGTTGTTTTCAGCCCTAGTTCTCATCCTTTGTTTGCAGCCCTTTCTATTACATTAATCTACCCTTCCCTATTAAAACCCTACAAGAAATTGCAAGTTTTACTCTACTACTTTTTATAATGAACTTTTTAAAGAAGAACTTAAAAATTTTTTCGAAATGTTTTTGGCGAGATAATTATGTTACATAATATGAAAAAAACAGAGATGTTTTAACTATTTTATCTCCACCTATTTTTATATAGTTATACTTGGGTAGTAAAAGGAATGAAATGAATAAAACGATCATAATGGTAAAAGTTTAACACGTTGTTTGCCAAATACGAGATAACTTATATGAACATTTTTGTATATTTCAGTTAACGTATCGAAGTTAAGCATATAGAGTAAAAACTTACAACTTTACAACAAGCATTGTAAACACACGAACAATAAAATCTCTGTATGTACATGCATTAAAATTACGTGAATTATCATCATTACCCTTTTTTGTAAAACTGTTTTTCATTTATCTGCATAATTGTGTGTGTGAATGTAGCAGATGGGACGCGTGACGAAAATCCGACGCTCGAACAGGAGTGAAATATTGTGAGTGAAGCGGAGATACAAAATTTCCCAAACCGCGAACGTTAATTCCCACCATGACGATAACTTTGCGTATGCGATTATAGTTTCTCTTGTTTGAACCATGCACATAATTAATATTTGTGCATGGTTCAATTAAGAGAAACTATAGTCCCTGGTCTAGTCTAAACCTAGAGTCCCTGATATTGACTTTGATGAACTTTCTTAATGTTTGTAATATCAACGTAACAACATTTGTTTCTTAATACGGAAAATAGCTTTAGAGATCATTGATTGACAATCATATTGATCTATATCTCACGAAAAGTAATATATGACAAATATTGTTGCATTATTTTTTATTTGTGTACCACCTGTTGATATGCATTCAACTTTATTAAAGTTTAAGTTAGACATTACGTGCGTTACAGTTTAATTTAGACATTGCGTGCGTACGTTAGTATTGTCAGTCTTATAATTTCTCCTTCACTTGGTTATTGAGTTATATTTCATCAACCATACATTTATATATGTGTAGATGTATATGGTTTTCGATGCCTGCGTGAATAATAACCACGAAACCGTTTTTATGGTTAAAGGATCTCCTGTATTCGATAGTTTGTTTTTATTTTGTCATAAGCTGAACGACCAGGGCATTATTTCAGTTTTCACATATTGTAAATAAATGAATTTTATTGTGGTTTATGGTATAACATTTTGTTAGTGTGTTTATGTACGTAGTGTAGAACTTAAGTATATTGAAACTAAATTAAACTACATATATTCCATTATTCTAATTAGCTAAATTGAAAATATAACAATGACTCTTCACAAGCTGTAAAAATATGAGTAGTAATATGTGTAACACTATTGTTTTCCGACACTACACTATATTAAAAAAGATATTGAAGTATTACTATTACCAAAATTAAGAGAGCATACCAAATTGTGAGGCGAGAACCCAGCACCGGATAAATGATATACAATTATTAATAATGAAAAAATATGATTAATCCAAAAGACACAAAAATACATTTTTCACTTTTTACTTTCAGAAATGTGAAATACGTGACGCATACGACATATGTGAAATGCGTGACATAACGACATATACAAAGCTATAAAAAAATATTTAGTGCGTAAGAGTTTTATTGTGATAAAAAATGGTATAAACTATATTTAGCACCTATGTAAATCAAAAACTATCTTGAGAATGGAAATTTTTTTGAAGGGATAAGTTACGACCCTCTAAATATGAATTAACCAGTCAACAACTGAAACTGTGTTGCAAGTTGCAAACCAAGTTACATTTTTCAGTCATATCTGATTGCTGGCGTCACGATCCAAATGCACTGGACCTTGCATTGCTCCTGATGTTTTCTACTTTAAATACTTTATGTTTAATCAATATAAGGAATCTCATTGTCATGTGGTGCATCTGGTGAAGAAGACACTGTATTATTTTTATCGAAAGTTTTGGCTAGCTTCCATTCATTTAAAGGAATATAAACTGTAGAATTATCGGAGCAGTTCAATATTAATAATTTTAACGTTTTCTTTTCTGAATGTTTTGCATACTACATAATATTATAACATTTGCATGGTTTTATATTGACTTATTTTTCAATAACTTCATACGCTTCCTGAGTTTTCGTAATTTCTTCAATCTCGAAGAAATCAACCCTCCTATGTAACGTTATAAAGTGAATATTGTTTTGTCACTTTATGAACTTGTAACCAAGCTACGAATCAACCCCAAATACAGTATACATCTGGCAGAGTTACACATAATATTGCCGGCATAATTCCGCCCTTCCGTGCGTGGAATGCTAATACCGAGAAACAATAATTTGCATGTTTATTACAAAATTACGGCTCAACTGCTGGGCAGATGACCATATAGTTTGGTACAGTCAATAGTTCATGATTAAAATTATCTATATTATTTTACAACTTGAGTTAATAAATAATTATATATGTTACTCATTAACCAGAGAAAAACAATAATAATTCTATTAAGTTAAAACTCGGTATTTTTAAGCAAAAATCTTTGCTACACTATCATGAATGGTTTAACGTTTTAATTAAATTTATTATTCACATATCTCGAGTACCTAAAACCTGCATGTAAACGCCGTAAAAAACTTGTAGGTAATAATTTAAAATGCTGTGACAATCTAGTCGAATAAGTCCACGACGAGTACCTATAAATGCATTAAGGACAAATGATGTTCTTCCATGTTCACGTAACATCGATATCGAGTAACACAACAATATGAATTTTTAACGTCGACAATCAAATATGCGAGACATTTGAATATCGACGATATTATTTATTCAACATTTTGTTTTTTTTTTTAAGATAACAGCCGATATTAACGAATGTCGATATTATAACTTTAATTACAAAGGGTTATTTATAATGCCAACGATGCTAACATACTCTCTTATTACCATCCGTAGAAATGACGTGGAGCACAATCTACTTTAACTTTAGTTACTAACAAGTCGGTTCTTGTGCGGACGGTCATGAAAATGATTGTTCATGTACAAGTGTAATCAATTAAAATCGCGTCTCTGAAAGGATCAACAGAGCAAAAAAATATCAGCATGTTATTAATGCTGACCCATACGAGTGCGCAAATAATTTTACTTCTCACTTATAAAATAATATTCGTAAATTCATTGATAATAAAGATGGAACTTCTTTTGTGAGGTTAGAAAAAATTATATGCCATGATAAATATACAAGATAATATTGTCGATATTATTTAAAATGTTTACAGGTTCTATAATATTGCGACGTACTGTTTTCATTATTTTATATTCAACCACAGTCAATAAATCTACCCCAATAATGGTATTCAAAAAATAACAACAAACCTCATGAAATTTCAACTTCGGCCTCAAAGTTTTCTCTCCTGGGAGTTCTATCTGAAATATTTTAAGTGCGTTCATTACAAAATGTCTCGTAAACAAAGAAAAAGAAAATTTAAGTGCAAGTCGCAATAAGCTTTAAGTATCGGGGTTCTGACATATAGATTTTTAGAATTACTGAAATCGCGTCTATTTAAGTTTCAAAGCAAACTTATACGAAAAACCTGTCAAGGACAGTAGAAAACAGACTACGTGGTTTTCGTGTATATTTAAGTAGCTATAAACCTTTAAGGGTCCATAGTATTTCTATTAAACTAATTAAAAATATTATTTTTTACAACGTTAGTATATTTCTTAATATATTTATCATAAGCATAAAACGTGGTACATATTTTAAAAATTATAAGAAGTAGAATAATCGCCATAGTTTTCCCACAGTTTTCGTGTAGGGTTCTGACAATCGTATTTTTTCATAATTTTAGTTGAGTTGTTTCGAAAATAAAGGGAAGATGTGACATATTTTTGTATATATTTTTTAACAGTATGTGAAGATATATTACTTAAAATCGAAAAAAAAGAAGGTGAATCCCAACTAATGAAAATAGATCAAGTATATTTCCACTCTGCTATGTATCACAATGTATCAAGTATACGCTCACTCTTCTAGTATTGGTGTAAAACGATAACACCAAGCAATATCAGTTTACATGCAATTTAACATTAATATCATATTGGAATTTTTGAAAAATAAATTGAAATGATTGCTCTGTGTACTTTCATAGTTCATATATCCACAAAATATTCGTCCGTGATGCAAAAATCTTCCTATTTGTTTACCACATAACTTGAGACCTATGTAGTGATATGAGACACTATTTGCCAATCTACACTGAAAACTTCAACTGCTATATTAAAAAAAATATATACTTAAAACAGAAACGAATTTTAAGTTGTTTCTGTTCAAACTCTGCAAAAATCCATTGTGAGTGCCTATTTTTTCAGGATAGGTACACACAATTGATTTTTGGTATATTATTTTGTTATGTCTCTGTGTGAATAGATATATACAAAACAAAATAGGGTTTCAAAATATATTATAAAAAGGTTACTGAAAGTTGAAACCAAATTTAATGATACGTCTAATTAGTTCCATTGTTATCAATCGTTTTTATTTAAAATTGAAAATAAATTAATTTTGCAATTAATTATCTCATATGCTTCTTTGAAAATATTTGATTTTAATGAATTACTGCAATGAGTACTTTTTATGTACTTTAGTATTAATATAGTCTTTTTTTATTCAAGATCAAAAAATTACGTAACTGCGTTATTTAGAAATGACTATATCTAAGTTTCAGTTAAATATTCAGAAATGTGTTATTACAATATACATAATTATGAGTTAAATTATAATCAGTTAACGTCTTTTATATTTTAGGACATTAAACCAATTTATTATTTTATATTTTTATATGAAAATTTGGGTGTTATTCAGGTTATAATGCAATATGGAAATATTTAAAATATAATTATCTATAAATATACACCGAGTTGTGTTCCTTAGTTGTCTAATTCTCTTAAAATCGTTGATACAACTTGACCGATGTCATTTTAGTCGAAAATTCTCATCAAATGATAGTACTTATAATTTTTCAGATATTTCACACATATGGCTGAAAAACTAAAAAAATCGCTTCTACTTTACACATAAATTACATTAAACTTTTTTTAAATATCTTTTAAACTAAGCCTCAAGCCATAGATATTATGATACTGCGAGCGGAGGGGACGAAAGTGTGAGGGTTGTTTCACTACAGAACTGTAAAACGTTCTCAGTGCTAAAACATTTTATTCCTGGTTTATGCAAAAAATTAAAACCGAAATAAAAATAAAAGTTATTTCTCTGAAATTAATAATAAACTATTGAAGCCATAAAACATTTTCCTATCGCTCAAAATTACTTATAATTAGATAATATTGCCAAAATATTAGCATATTACATATAATTGAAATATTATCACACACTGTGGTAAGCCATTCCGAGGTAAATATGAAACCTATTCTTATAATTAAGAACTTAGGCAAATACAATAACGCCTTCCTGAGTTTAATGTTTTATTTTACAGTTATTGCTCAATGGAATTGTGTAGTGAGCGTTTGCTGTATTTTTGGCAGTAGTGCGACTCAAAATTTGGTGGTGCACTACCGTGTGCCCTGATTGAAATATTTCTGACGCATTGCTTTAAAATTATATATGAAATCTACAGACATTTTAATGGTAGTGCCACATCTAAGGCAGTAATTATACCGTTCTGCGAAACCACACAAGAGTGTGTAATTAATTGTTTTACATTATTTTTACACTTATCTGAGATATTGCAAAATTATACACATATCTTTTGTTACACACGTATTTAACAACAATAATTAAATTTTTATCAGTGACCATATAAGATATGCAGTAACCTACACTATAGAATCACGCATTAGCATTATCAACAAAGGTAAATTTACGCTTACACCACACTCGATTTACGCTCCACCTCAGGTGGTTGTTGTTGTTTTATTGAGGATTGCATTAAATTGGCCTATCTTTCATTTCATGACGGTACACTGCGCAAGCCTTAAACCACAGACGCAAACCCGGGAATATGGATGCCCTTTTTCATCATAAATTATGTTTATGCATCTGGAGAGTGATATGTGGGAGGATGAGGACTGTATGGGTAAAGAGTAAGAAATTGTTTTTATTTCCCGTTAACGTACTTCTATTCAGTTCTACTAGTTCAGTTCGGTATGTTGACGAGGTAATATATATAAATATTCACGTAATATTTTAACTCAAAATTCTCCAAAGAGGTAATGCTATATCGAGATGCATCACAAAGTCAAAACGATATTTAAGGCGAGCCAAATATTAATATTATTTTGTTTAAGAAGATTTCAGAATTAAAATACGGACGTAACTTTTTCAATAATTAAGTGAACGTTGAAATATTAACTGAAAAAAATATAAGTAACTTCTATAATACAAGTAAATCCTTACTTTTCTGTACTTTTACTTTTATCCGGAAGACATTTAGTAATTATGTATAGGTTATATACAGCAATTAACTTATCAGTAGGGAATACTTCACGTATTATTACAATCAGTAAAATTGTAGTTTAAATTATAATCAATTTTAAAAAACTTTCAATTAAAAAACTTTTAAGCCAATATATTAATTTTAAATTAAGTTTTAACGAAAAATGAGGATATTGTTCATAATTTAATGCAATATATAAATGTATGAATTGGAAATACCCCCGTAAAGGCACTAAATAGTTTTGCGTAGTTGTCTATACCTCTTGAGATTGTTGACGCTAATTAACTGGTGTAATTTCATTAGGAAGTTCCCATAAAACGCTAGTACTTGCATTTGTTCAAATATTTCAAATATGTGGTCGAAGAATTAGAGGGAAGGGGACACACTTCGAGTCACCTAGGAGTTTAATATTTCGCAAAAAGAACAATAAAATTGGACAAATGTTAATCTGAACCAGAATGTTATGTTAAAGTACTTATGCAATAATATTCCACTTGATGGTGTAAAGGCGAAACAAATTCCTCCACTTCAAATGTTTTTTAAAATTTTTTTTTTAATATCTTGTACGTATTGAGATTTCCAGATTGTTTTATCCCATGTTAATAAGTCTCAAACTGTAGAAGCTATGATACTATGACAGATAGACGGATGGACCACCAAACGAACGAAGGTAATGAAATTATGAGTGTTTCTTGTTTCACTACGGAACATTAAAACGCTCTCCATGTTAAAATATCTTAGTACTTGTGTATGCAAAATATTAAAACCGAATAAAAATAAAAGTTATTTCTCTCGAATGGATGATAAGTTATTGAAGCCTTAAAATATTTTCTTGCCGTTCAAAATAATTTTCAGTTGGATGACATTGCAGACTGTATTACATTACGTTTCACCAAAATATTATTAAACACCAAAATATTATCAAATTTTATGGTAAACCATTACAAGTTAAATATAAAAGTTATTGTTGTAATTAGGAACTAAGCATGGATTTAATGTTTTCTTTTCCAATTATTGCTCCACGGATTTTTGAGATACTGGCTTGATGTATTTTTTGGCACTAGTGCGGATAAAATATTCACTTAATTTTCTTACTGGCAACAATCAACTAAATTTACATGTAGATTTTGAAATAAAATAGTATATTCTTATAAGGTTTCAGTAGAAATATAATTAGAGAAAATCCTTCTACGATAATATGAAAATGTTTCAAAGTGGCAATGTTGTATCGGATAGAGAATAAATTGTTTGGCGGCTACACACATCACAAAACAAATATAATTTTAAAGGCAAATCAAACATCAATATTGTTTTTAGAAAGATATCAGAACTTAAATACTGACCTAAATTATTCACTAATAAATAAACGCAAAAATATGTATTGTCCTTAGTGAACATATTATCCTTCATTAAATACAACTATTACTAATTAAATTCAACTTTCTTTTCGGTAATTTTACTTTTGTCCGGAATACGATGACTAGAGCACTAGGGCGAAGAAGACATTTACTAATTATACGTTATGTACAGCATTTAATTTATAAGTAGGAAATGCTTAAGTAATTAGTTCTCACATGATATTCCAACAGCCTAAATTAATCGAAATATATTTTTCAAAATCCTATGCAACGATTTAGTCGGTAATATAAGTGATGGATATCACTTATATATCCGGCAATATTACGGAAACTCTCCATGTACTACAAGACATCTCGATTATATTTAAACTTAATAATACTAGTACAGCAATCCTAAATAGAGGCCGATCTTTTTCCAAAACCGAGTTTTTCTCAGCGATTCCTCGTTCTTAAAGCGAAACTATAATTAGTTTGAAGCAAAACTAATGCGATTGTTACGTGAGAAGAACTCTCCTAAAATTCATTTTTATTAATTAAGTATACTAAGTGAGTAAAAAAATAATAGTAGCTTCGGCGAAGTCATTAGGGTGTAATTTATTACCCTATATACGCTTTAGAAGCGTGCCGTGTTACTCAACGCGATAGTGATTTACACTAATTATGAAAGTACGCAGTCGAGATGAATTAAATTATAATCGATTATAAAGCTGAGTTCCAACGTAAAGTTGGTGAAATAATTAATATAAGGATAATTTTTGCAAAAAGCATTTTATAAAAAACCTTTCCGAATTAACAGACTAAGAAGATGTATTGCATGTCCCGTACAAAGAAGACTTACATGTATCTATATTTAATACAATGTATTTTTGGGAGTATCAATTGAAACTGTAAAGATTTATAGAATCTTTTTTATTATTTTTTTTAGATTATTTTGCAAAACAAGCTTAAAAACATTTTCCAAAATATTCAGTCACTTGAAGAAACGGCGCTTTACGCATTTTAAAATTATTGTAATGAGATAATAAAAATGTTTAAATTAATTCGAACAATTAGTGTTTACAATTAAAAATAAGGAATCTCATAAACACTACAAGACTTTGTAAAATTCTATCTGCATCTTCACGTCATGTTTATATGTGCCAATAAAAAAACCCTCATCATCTAACTGTGTTTATATAAGTTTGTATAACACATACAAACTTCAATACAAATAGAAAAAGAAAAATATTGTAATTGATACCTAATAAAAAAATTTCAGAAAAAACTTTCTCCACATAACAACCACATTTATTTTACTACCAACAAAACCAGGAGTTTTTTTTACAATTTGTTGCAAATTAATCGAGTGTAGGTTTTTTACAAGTACAATATGATAATAATTTTTGAAATGTTATGATAGCGCAGTATTTTGGTATGGATGGATATTACTTATAATTGTCGTAAGGTAATTCTGACCTTAAGCCTATTGCATCAGTGCTATAGACTTAAGGTCGAAAATGTCTACATGCATATATATGTTTATATATATATATATATATATATATATATATATATATATATTATTTTTTTATTTTTTTTTTTGTATATTTATATAAAATATGAAGAATGCGACAAACTGTTCCATCTGTCGACATTTTCACTAATTCATTATCTTAATACGGGTCGTCTATTTCTCGAATACTGTTTAATAACCTACTACAGCCGGCCACTCGAGTACAGTTATTTACCGGTCATAAAATCACTAATGCACGCGTAGCCATGCTCTTTGTTGATGTGTAACAAATCCATAGCCTATTTCGCTTTTCGCATTTTCTTGATAACGCGCATAGGCTATAAATTTATTGCAATTATATTTAAAATGAATATACGTGTTATATATGTTATTTATTTGGTACCCGCTTTCATTTATTTTGTATTAATAAAATGATGTCGAAACGACCATAATAATAGTATTATTCCAGTTTCAATTCGGGCTTCATCCATTAACCAGGCCGGCTAAACCGAAGGCTGCATACAATGGTTTTTTCTTTCACATGCGGTTTTATCGAGGGAACCGTAGCTAGTTGCGATGTTTTTTTGATTGTCTTTGACCTTCAACAACAATAAGGTAACCGTAGGATTTTAATTATACATAAAATAAATTAAAAAACGAAAAACACTATATCAATGTGTGAGCCAAAATAAGAGATTAAAAGTTGTTTAAAATTTAAAAAAATACTAATTACTAGATACCAAGTATCCTCTTGACGCCTTTTTCTTTCTCACCGTCACATGTGCGATCTCATGTTCAACTCCCAGACGAGTACAGTTTGTATCAATTCCACACAATGACTTGCATGATGAAGGGTAAATTTCTCGAATTGATATTAAATTTATGTACCAAAATTTACTTTCAAAACACTTTGCTTTATATTCGGGCTTGTTTGTTAAAATAAAACCTTTCCATTTAGTACATTCTTTATTTAACTAAGCAGTTATTGGAATTTTTTTCATTTTGAAAATGTAAATTGTAAGATGCAATGGCTATAAAAGTGTCTGACCTGACATGAAAAACATTTATTTTGATCATCTTTAGCTTCTCGCTTTGAAAATCTTAGCACAAATGGATTGTGATGAACGTTCTCTTGTTTTCACGAATCTCGATAGTCGAGGATCCAAAATTTTGGAAGCATACACTTTAGATTAAATTTCACTTAAAATTATTTTATGTCATTTTTCCAAAATTGTTTAATCTTTGCAGTAAATATATATTTTAATTTATGAGTACTAATCCAGGCAGCAAACAGACAGACGCCGTAGGAACGAAACTGGCCTTGTATTTGATAAAACCACGGATGCTTTTCATTAATATTAATTTTGCAATACTCGCAAGGATTAGAAAAACCCAGGACGCTGTTTGATAAATTGTAAGAAGCAACTATTTTCTTAACCAGTGTGTATGGTATGTAAGTTGAATTTGTTATATTTGCTTACGAAAGTTGAATATCATTACTTTTAAAACTACTATTAATTCGACATTCAGTTACTTAATTCAGCTGTTTCATAAACTACTTTCATTCTCATTAATAAATTAAACAAAATAGGCAACCGAGTTATTTTGCCTTCTTTCAGTCAAAGGTGTATTAGGCAACATATTTATACAATAAAAATTAGAATTTAATATATATAAATATATAAATATATATATATATATATATATATATATATATATATATATATATATATATATATATACGCACATACACCCTTAAACATCTTTGTAAACGCGGGCATAAAAACTGAAATTATAAATAGTTATTTATTCACTTATTAATTTACAGATTCCAATACAAACAACTAATACAAAAGGCGGATTTATTGCTTGGAGTTCTATCAAAAAAGGGCAACGTACTAGCAAACAGTGTTGTGATAGTCCAATCTGTACATTGAAGAAATCAATTATGTAGATTAAAGAAAAAGCAAAAAACTTGAAATACATATATACACATATACGACATGACACAAAGGGAAAAGCGTATGAAAAGAAAAAAAGAAGCGTGAAGAGCAGTCTCAAAAAGCTACATGTCTCATACATGTGGCTTTTTGAGACAACCCTGATTGGAGAATTTTGCAAAACCTGAAGTGAATTCAGGCGATCAAATATGCTGAATGCTATTTGGAAACTACAAACAAGTCAAGTGAATTCGTATTCGCATGTGGTGACGTCAAGTATATGCTGCTCAAATTATGGGAGAGAATATTTCTAGGACCTTCAGACTATGCAATTTATATCAAGGTGGAAAGAGGCTATGGCGGAGAAGGTTTTTTGAAATGTATTAAAAGCTATAGTTTCATGTAATTTTTTTTAATACATAATATTTTATTAAATGAGGACATATACAGGAAACAACATTAAATATATTATACTCGTTGACGTAGATTATCCAATTGATTGTAATTATCTACCTAACGTTTTAAAATAATGAGGAAAAAAAGCCGTGGAATAGTTTTAATTTAAAGTTTATTCATCAATTATTTCATACTTCAATAGATTCCACATTAAAAAAATTAAGATGTTCTTTAGTGTTACGAATTAAGTATTTTTACTTACTGTGTCAGTTTGTGAATAGTTATACTAATCAAATTTGTAAAATATTATCGTGCAGTTAGTAAAGGCGTGTTTATCAAAATAGATTTAATTAAGTAAATAGTAAATAATATCAGTGTCAGTACTTAATCCCTTTCTCTTTCACTATTGATATATATATATATATATATATATATATATATATATATATATATATATATATATAGTATTTATATATATATATATATATATATATATATATATATATATATTTTTTTAGCATCCGCTGGCTACATAAACGCCTCTTTATATGGAGTCACGGTCCAACTCAAAGCCACTTATTTTTCCACGTATCTTTCCATCCGCCCTTCACATCCTCCCTTTGACGAAACAACAAAATCTGCAACTGAATGCGCGCAGAAAGCGAGTAAATCGCGGAAGCGTCGAGTTACTCTCTCTGTGCCGGGAATACCGATGAGCGGAGTGTAATATTGGTTTCCAATTTATTATCGGTCGCGATCTATAAAAAATAAATCATAAAAAATAAAAAGCTGCCAATGTGTGAACGGACAGAGTGTATAAAAATCACGACATGAGATTTGAAATGAGGTATCGCTAGAAATAGTAATTTATTACCTGTCCTGTCGTTGCCAATTTTGTTAAGTTTGTTGAATTTTTTACCAAGCAACTGTTTACCTGTTATGTAGTAATAGTAACGTTTCGTTACTTTTCACGATGAATTTAATAACGTAATAAAAACTTTAAAAATACGTTTATACTCTAAGTTCTGCCAAAAGAGTTGTCAGTATTATACACGTTCAAAATACATATTTTTTATGATATGTATAAGTGGCCTTTGAAATAAAATATATTTGTCTATTTTATTATAGCGAACAACACAGTGATTTTTAGGTACTACAACGTGATAAATTTAAATTGCGTTACGTTGCTAGGAGGTGCGATGAAGATACATGAACAATGGCAGTGAGAATGATATGTATACCTCATTTAAGTGTTAAAGGTCACGTATATTGGAATACTTCTGACTCAACATACAAGCAACTTACTATAGTTGAATTTAACAATATATTATAGTTGTATGCTCAAATTTAATTTATTAAACTCCTTTTCATAATTGGAAGTTGTTGTTTAATAAATTTACTAACACTGCAATCTTATATCTCTGCATCTAATTCACCGCCACCAAAACTAAAGAAAAGCAATAAACCTAGTAAGTTTTTAGAAACGGCTGTAAGATCTAATCAGATGGAATTCGAGAGCAAGTATTTGGCATTATTTTAGTCTTGACAGTATACGTTAAAAAGATTTGGTAATTACGAAAATGTCTCGCAAGTAATCATGGAAATTGAACATCCCATATCTCAATTTCCAAAAGATTACTAAACACAGTAACCATACCATTTATAAGAATACATCTATATTAAGCGGTGTTTTTATTTCATATGACACTACTCAATACAACTTTACGCATCAGGGTGTGGATTGGACACCGCCCCCTAGACATTAACAGATTTATAAAACACATTATAATTGTAAAACAAAATTCGACTTACCTTGAAGATATTGTTAAGCATTCTGCAGGGCTTATAGATATCCGTTGTAGATATTTGGCACTACCAGATTTGTTCAATACATCCCGATAGCTTCGTCGAAAGCAAAAATTGATATTCGGAAATAATTTCTAAATATTTATAATATATCCATTATTTCGAAGATTTTGTAAATGTACAATGAAATGTCCATACACATGCTTACTTTCAAGAACAGGATTAACACGTACAACATCAGAGTCTTTCCTTTTTGAAATTATGTATGCGATAATTATTTTCTTTATATGTTAATTTCTTTTATATATTATGTTGACCTGTTACGTGAATGGAACAGATCAGCATGCAGGGTAAAAACCCGATGGACAATAAACAGGTCCTTAAGTCAAAGCTCAGGAATATTCAGTTTCATGGGTTAATGCTAATACTATAAAACTAGTAAAAAGTCAAATAACTAAAAGAAGTATTAAAAATTATTAATAGCAAAACTTCAAGTTATTAACAAGAAAAAAATTAGCACTCAACAAACGAAAATTGCTGAACACATAAAGTAAGAAATTAATAGTTGTTAGTAGTAGTTAGTGGCCTATGAAATTGAAGAAGTTAGATTTTGTAAATATATTTATAAAAATAATCGTTTATTATTTTTTTAAATACATTTACAAAATGTAAAAGAAGTATGCATTTAGCAAAACAGTGATGATTAACAAGTTTAGAAAAAGAACAACGCAACGCGTAACATTAATCTATAAACCAACTTAGGAAAAAATAGAGTCGCCCAGTGAATTTTATTTACTCTCATAGCTTAATATGTTACAAATATCTACATATTTACTTAACCGTAAAAATAATAGTTGTAAAAAATAGTTTTGGCGTCTTTACTGTGTTCCGATAAATGACGACGATGAAACTTCAATTACAAAATTTACGCAGCTGTAACATACACATACATATCCCATTCATCAATCGAAAAAAATATAACTTCATTCACTCACGCAGTGGGATAAAAACAATAACATTTTGAAGTGATCACTTACAACATGTAAGACATGTGATTACTTCAAAATATCTCACACTTTTCTGATAGATCTCGTCTTAGTCAAGATTGAAAGTTAAGTTAGTTTTGAAATTAAAATCAAAATCTAAAAAGAAAACGAAATGAAAATTAAAGAAATTTCTCTGAGGTGGTTGATAAATTAATAAATTATTGAAATATTTTCCTGCCGTTAAAAATGATTTTTTAATTAAATGACATTGTCAGAAACCATCATTTTACATTTCATCGAAATATTATCAGAAGCTATTTCAAACATAAAACTGATTATTCTTATTAGTAGGAACTTGGACAAGTATATAAACTCCTTCATGGGGTTATGCTTTTTTTCCAATTGTTGCTTCACAGATTTTTGAAATACTGCTTGTATTTTATTTTTGGCGGTAGTGCACTACCGCGTAAACAGATTGATATACAACGGTAACATTTCACTGAAATATATATGTGGAACTTACATACATTTTAATGGGAATTCCACTGGTAGGGTAAAAATCATATCGTTTGTGAAAGCGATCAGAAGGTTGAAAGTAGTTTCTAGACATGATTTTTGCATTTATTATGCAGTGTGCCTAGTGAATATGGCTGTGTATAGCTGTATAGAAATTTCTCTTGATAATTGTTTCATAATAACGAAATTAATGATCATGTTTGATACTCGGTAACCCATTACAGAAAATTATGCATTGACATTTTCAACACAGGTTAGGTTAATTCCAAACCTCATTCGTTTTATTGAAGAATGTGTATTGGGAATGCGTTATAATTACATTTAACTCAAACTCCAATTAATATTTATGCACTTGGAAGTGATAGGTGGGAGAATATTTATATATGTATGAAGCTAAAAAATATTTTTTTCTCTGGCGACATACCTATATTAAATTCTTTATATACTTGAAGTTATGTACTAAAATATTAATATAATTTTCTTAAGGACAAAATTTAAAAAAATCTACACTTCAATTTAGAAATAAAAATATGTACAGTTTCAAATATAACGTGTTGTACTTTTGGTTTTTACATTTATATTTTTATATCTTAAGGAAATTGAAAATATGAAAGCCAGTAGTAAAATTCTTTTAGTATATCCATAAAAATTTTCCAAAGAAGTAGATAACGTTACATCCGTAATGAGATAATTTATTTAGCGGCTACATCGATCTGCGATACAAAATTGATACGTTTTAAAAGTAAAGGACTGTGCCAACGATAAATATTATTTTATTTACGAAGGTGTCAAAAAAAATATTGGCATTATTTGCTTATAAATATTATATGTAATTAATTCAAAAATACATGAAATAAATATAACCAATACCTTTTCAAAAATCTACTTCTACTTTCGTCCAAAATGCGGTGATTACCAAAAATCAGTTAATTAGCATTCGGGCAATATTTTAATAGCTTAAATTATTAAAATATTACTTCAAAATTTTGTACATCATTTAAACCAGTAAAACAAGAGCGAGATATAATGCAAAACTTTCGTCCAACCTTAAATGAAGGCCGAATTTTTCCTCGATCTGAATATTGCGAGGTTTCCTTAGATATTTTTCTTTCCTCACGGGAACTTCAAATGCTTTTCCCGCATTAGTTGATTGGTTCGAAGTTAAATTAATATGATTGTTACTCAGGAAGACCTCTCCAAAAGTTTTTTTTCACCACTTAAGTAGGTTAACTAAATCAAAAATACAATGTAGTTTTTGGTATTTGTTAGGGTATAATTTACCACGTCACATATATTTGAGAAGGATCCTTGAAAAGTGTACATGTATTCGAATGTGATAGTGATTTATACCAATCATAAAAGTAAGTGCTTGAGATAAATCAATTACGATCGATTCTAAAGTTAGGTTCCGATGTAGAGTTGGTGAAAGTAATAATTTAGATATTATGTCCAAAGGCAATTCATAAAAAAAAACATTTTCGGTTCAAGACTCCTTAATATGTATTACATATTTCATACAATAGTCACTATGTTAATACAACTGTTCAACGGTCAAAGTTACACATGTATAAATGCATATACGATCCAAGTTACACATGTATAATGCAATATGTTTCTACTGAGATGTTTTCGTCAATACTTTGTTTAAATAAACAAAAGTGCAATTTAACATTTGTAAAAATGGATTTTTATTACTTTCGCACAAGAAGCAAAATATATGGAAGTGACATTCATGCATAACTCGATCTGCAATCTTCGATGCGTTGAGAAATATTCGCTCTAGTATAGTTTATTGGGTCAATATTTAAGAGCTTTAGATATATTTTTGTATCACAATTTGAAAATTGGGATTTCTTCGGTCGTCATCGAAGACGACTTTCTACGACTTCGACTTTCTTCGATATTCGGTGATGGAGCACAAAACCTTTAATTTTGAATTCCAATTGCTCTGTCCCACTATTTTTCTTTCAGTTATTTATGGCATCATGAGTAGTGACATGTACTGGTGGATGCATCTGGGGCAACATTTTTCAAGTCTGTTATTTTTAGTATATCCATTATTGCACAAGTATCATTTTTAATGACTGGAATTGGTCTAATAATATATATCCCGGCCTAACTCATCTAGTACAAATACCGCTCGTTTTTCCACGGTATTTGTACTAGATGGGTTAGGCCGGGATAGATATTACGACGGTTTTTTCACCTGTGGCTCTCATGAAAATAAATCGCATCGACCATAGATATTCTTACCATGACGGCTGAACAAGCTTTCGGGATTTTAGTTGATAAAATTTTCATATTTAACGCTATCATATAGAAGAGAAGTATTGGATATAAGGAGACTTAAAACTGATTAAACAATACTAAATAATTTAGTTAACAAACACAATTTGTAGTACTACAAGAGTCATTCATTCTGTAAAAGATATGAATTATTTCAAAAAGAATGTTTTTTTCAATATCAAATAAGATCAAGTTCATGGTACCCTATCTCGGAAGAAAAATTTGACCTTTTATAATTTCACTCAAGTGTCCGTCTATGTTTTTTTCTGTCGCGGCCATATTTCTGCAAAACTGTTTAACATACAAATTTAAAAATTATACACTATCGTTAATGACTTATGTCTTATAAGTAGTTGACAAAATATTACGTGGAAATTTTAGAGAAAATAGGATATAAACAATTGTTTACCTAATCACTTGTTTCGTTTAATGTATTGAAAAGAGTACCGATTATAAAAGCGAGTTAGAAAGATTCTAACAGCATTTTTTAAGAACATTTTGTATAACATTTATTCAAAAATGTTACTGTCATTTGGGCCAAAAAACCAATTGGAATCAAAAACAGTCAAGTAAGTGGGATTTTGCACTTGGAATGAGAAATTTATGTAAAATAAGGAAAATCATAATGATAATGGCTTTTAAGAAAAAAATGTACCTCTACCTGCACGCCGACTCGCTTTAAAGCGATAAACGTAAAGCGCCATGAGCCCAGATTGTTTGTATGTGACAATTAAATATCACCATCAACTAACCTTACGTTTATGTAAATGGGTAAAATATGAGCAAACCTTATGTTTTACCCTTTTACATAATTAAGTACGCTGTAAATATTTTTACCATAACAACTAATTATTGAAATACATTTTCACTCGGACTCTTAATCGACTCACTGATTTTTTTTTCCAATGGAAACCGCGATGGGGTTCGTACTTCTGCACAATATTGAAGTTCGTTCTACTTAAATACATACCTACATATATAATAGAACAAAACATAGGATCATCACAATTACGCTGCAATTATTTTAAAAAAGAGTTAATAATAAAAAAAAAATTTAAAACAGCTCTAAAAATCACAATAATTTTACTACCGGCCAGTCAAGAAAGAAAAATATGGCAGAAATTTGCAATACACTCTCGCACTTCATTCCTGATGGTGTTATTCATAATTAAAATTAGCGGTACCTCGAAAGCTGTAGTTAATATTTAAGTTTTAAATAACGAGTTACAAAATATCGAACAAATGAATCAAGTCGCATTGCACTCCGCGTGAAGTATCGACACATTTCTCTAGCTCGTTCGTTTTCACATATTTTCTTAATGGTATGTGGCGATACTTTTTCCGCCTACATTTTGTTCTTTGTATCTTGAACTAATTTGCGCAAGCTCTTTTATCGACGTTCGAAAAGTACAAATTGTTAATGGTCAATATGTAACTAATTACGAGTTAAATTGGTTTTAAAAATAAAATAGAAAAAAAAAAGAAAAGACCAAGGAAAAACACTTTTGTTTGCAAAGTCGAACGGGATATTTATTCAATCTCATGTTTAATAATTAAATCTATCTGTATATTTAATCATTAAAGCTATTGGTCATTTTGTTCAGTCATAAACTCTTATTGTATTTAGTAACATAATTATAGTGCTTTCATTTCATTTTAGGGGACTACGAATTTTTCGTATTTATTCCATTAAAATATGCATAGTTAAGTAATACAAAGGAGGCGACATGGTTTACAAATAAAGATAAATGCAAATCTGGAAGTAATATGCCTTTATTCAAAAAAGTAAATATTAAATAAAATAAGTTAATTTTTAATATATCGGTTCTTGTAAAAGATATGCAACTACCAAATTTAAGTTAGGTAAGCACGAAAATCTTTGTATTGATGTTTATCTGACACGGGCGACTATTTCATTGCACGTGCCATATTTTTATGACCAGTAATAGACATAAACCCAATAAAATATGAACGTGGAAAAGTAGACAGGTTTAAAGTGAATGTGCTTTAAAGGTTTTTCGAAATAATTCGCCTAAAGGCGGGCCGTGTAGGGCGTGGCGTGCGCACTGCCATTTTTGAATACAATTTGTCGCATATTTATTTAACAGAAAGATTCACAAAGCAACGTAATATTTAAAAAAAAATTATTCAATTTGAAATAAATGATATTTTATTTACGATGCTATATTTATTAAAATGAAACTCGAATCTGATATCGCCCTTTGGCATTTTCGGCAGAGGTTTTGGATCGTTGTTACATTCACCTCACTAGTTTCTCGTTTTTCTTTGATTGAAGTTTTTACTTTTTTATTGGTCGAGTTATATAAAGGAAACAGAACTATTATTATATAAAGGAGTAAGATA
This sequence comes from Druceiella hillmani, assembly GCA_039881145.1. Classification (NCBI taxonomy): domain Eukaryota; kingdom Metazoa; phylum Arthropoda; class Insecta; order Lepidoptera; family Hepialidae; genus Druceiella; species Druceiella hillmani. The sequence goes on along the minus strand of JAYKKI010000116.1, from coordinate 2,875,250 downwards.
AAGTGACACAATATAATATATATTGGACGTAATTTATTTTACGGCGGGGCGTCATGCGTTTTACCCCACAGTGGCGAGCGAGTAAATGTGCCCTTTCATATTTCTGTATCCCTATCATTGTGGTTGTGGAGCAGAAGTGTGAACTTGAATCTTTGGGGAGCCTAGTATAGTGGTGTAATGTATTGTGATATAGTACAATGGTGTAATATATTGAGGGTATACCCGCAATATAATGTTGTTGATGTAAAAATATGGACTATTTCCGTTGAGTTTCGTCAAGCCCATTCAACCAAGCTAACAATGTCCTTGTCCGACTTATATTTGAAAATGTACTGTGTAAATAATTAATGGAAGGATTATTGAAAAGTTTGGAAGATATCTTAAGAAATATTATCTATTTTTGCAAAAAATTTATATTATGAAGAAATTGGTACGTTTCTTGCACACTTTTGTAACTTTTAGACTGAGAGGAGTTAGGATTTGCTGGTATATTTCAATGAGTCAAGAATATAATTTTCACATGAAACTTTGTCAGTATAATGGAGGAGATAATGATTGCTCAAAAAGATTATTGCTTTTATCTAACTGTGCAAGTGAAGGAGGGTAAGTTTTTTCGGCTGGCTGTATGCATGAGACGTGGACGTGTCATAATTTATACCACCGTACTGGATTTTGATGTTTGAGGTACCTTTGGAATTGCCACAATTTGTCGAGTGATACAGAGTTTATGGCATCACCAAAATTCAGATACGACTTTATGCTCGTGGCTTCTTTTACTGACATAAAATTGCTTACCTTGTATACCTATCACAAAAACTATGAAGTTTAAAATAATCGCTATAGATTTTCGGTAAATTTTAAGTAAATTTCCGGTATATCTGTTGTGTCGTAATTTTGACTTCAGCAATTTCAGAGTTGAGCGGAAATATTTTCATCAAAGTTTACCTTAAATGTGAAGGAAGACGATGACGAGCATATTAAAACGGAAACGGCCATAATAATTTGAAGCAGCTTTAGTTTCGCATAATCTGCACACCAAGGAGTTCTGTAACACAGGCTGAAAAAGTGTCTTACGGACGTCCATTTGCGTGAACCATATTTGGTTAATAACAGTGTAAGGAGACAGAAATTGATTCAGTCCTTTAAAGTCGAAGATTTATTTTTACAGAAGTGGACGTGAGTTTCCAAAAATATCTTTATCGTTAATCAATGTTAGGAATAATTTTGTATGTCGAATTAATGGATAAACAGTTGTGCATCATGTTTTTTTTAAATGTTAAAGTATTATTTTCTTTAAAACAAATTAGGATTCAACTAGTTCTACATGAAATTCGATTATTAAGTATGAGGTACTTTTTTGAGTATAAATCAGAATTATGGCATAAAATTAATAAACAGAACCACAAAAGAAGAGGATGGATATATCATACATAAAGAGTATTATCCAAGATGATGCTCTATTTAAAAAAAAAATGTTAATTTTTTTTAAGTTATGAATGGATTTTTAAAACAGAATAAATATTTTTTACTATTTTTTGACGCACTTCGCTGGCACATATTTTTGATTTCCGGAGTTTTTCCCCAGTAGTAATGTAGTGAACATTTTAAAATTACCCCCGACCGCCCGACCTATAAAGTCAATTATTTCTCAGCTGAGACTCTAGGTAGAATCGCTGTGATAGACTTGAAAGTTTCTCTTTCATAGCTATTAAACAGTGCGTTTGGATTTTATTTTGTGAGCGTCAATTATTGAATCTTATGTTCATTGGAAGTTTTGTTGCTGAAGTCAAGTCTAATAAACAGACACACAGATAAATAATTACCTCTTTATTTATACACTTATTTTTTTAAGGTGTTGTTATTACAAAAATGTTGCAAAACAATTCTTTGTCTGTGAATCAAAGGACATGTTAATTTTATACATTTTTGATAAATACACAAGCTATTTGGTAATAAAGTATAATTCCTTCTATACTAATGCTAATAAAATATTCCTTAGGTTTTGGAAAATATAAGAATGGAAGTCTGATCAGTCTCCATTTAGTAATTTTTGGATAATATATAGTGAAGGTCTACTTATAGGAAACATACTCCAATTGTATGTTTCCTATAAGTAGACCTTCATTTCTTTTCAAAATATTCATATATTAATGACAATTAAAAATTCAAACAACTATTTAAAGAACACAATTAGTTAAAGAAAAAACACAAATTAATATTATTATAGCATACTGGATATTAAAGTAAATTTGTATGTAACATTTGACGTTTATTGCACCAAATTCGACAAATGTATGCACCAACCGTCGGCTATGGCTCAGTGTGCCACCTCCATTTCCGCCCACATTTCACGATCTTTCCTAAACTGGTTTGGCAAGTGTGTGTGCAAAAAAGTTTCGCTTTAATAATATATTATGGTACTGAATATATTTGGTGTTAATTTTGTAGAAATTCATTATTCACAATTAAATGAATCTACGTGATGTAGTATTATTTCTACTTTCTTTTAGTTCTTTACCACGATCTAGGTTTCGTTGTATTACAATATCTTCAGGTGGACTATTAGCAAAGGACTCTTAGGAACTTCCAATAGCATTTATATATTACACAAAACAATAACGAAAACCGGGTTTGTGCGAGTTTTCCCACTGACTATGTTAGTGAGTTTATTGAACGGGAGCGGTATAGTTTTGATTGTATTTTCGAATATTATACAATTTACAAGTATTTTATTAAAGGTAATAAATTAAACTAATATTATTATATGAGGTTTTACAATACAAATATTCCGGTGTGTATAATAAAATTTAATGGATATTATTCTTCAACAATTAGATGGCATGCAGTGGGAGTTCAGGATATTCAGTTCCTGAATTCCCATTGAAACTTTTCAAGGGATCATGGCTTAATAATCATCAACAAGGACGATGGCAGGTAGTAGCGATTGCTTCAAAAAACTTTTCTCAGTGAACAATTATACTTGAGGGATGATGTTAATGATATTTGGTTGCGAGTTGCTGTTTCCGATAATGAAAATTGTATTATTTATAGTCATTTTTTTTTACAATTATAAATATTAAGGTAAAATATTTTTATTTTATAAGCCAAAAAAAAATTCTAAATGCAAAAAACTGTTTAATTTTAATACAATCAATATGGGGCCAAATGTATTAACTCCAATTGTATGTTACCTTCTCCAGCATAAGATTATATATATATGAACTATTATTAGAAACTATGTCTCTGTGTTAACTTGTACAATTTAACTTAAACAAATATCCGATTTTTGATCTTATTTTATATACGTTTGTTTAGATAAGTCTGCACCGTATTAACATTTATCCACGTTGACTTTGCTTCATTAAGAGGTTTAGATGGAAACCATCTCCCTCCATTCACATGTATTACATTTTCTGAAAACTGTGAACACAAGTAACTGTCCTATATCATAATAACTATAAGTAAAGGACATAATCTATTTCAAGTGGCCGCGAAATACGATTGCTACATTATTTTTATACACCTAGAGAACAGCACTTTTATAGTACAAGTAGGAATTTTATCATCACCTTTTGAAGCCTGTACATGTATACTTAAAACAAGCAAATAATTAAGTTAAGCGAGTGTTTAACTAAAAAAATAATAGTATAGTTTTTATTAGAATTCGGAAAAGTAGTATTATTTTATATAACATTACAAAATAAAATAAATATAGAAACCTGACCACTTTACATTTAAACTCAGACTCCTTACCCTTCTATAGTCGAGCGGTTTAACGTTAACTCGGCAAAATGACATATAGAAATATACGTCCAATGCATTTCTTCATTTGTATGTGGCAAGAATTTTATGTCTTTGGTAATCAGTGAGTGAGTACTATAGAGAAATTTTAAGTTAAATAATATAATTAATAAAATACTTTTGTTATACAAACCTATTGTTTTTAATTAAAAGTTTGAAACTCCGGAGTTAGGTGCTTGGGAGCATCATAAATAACTAAATTTAAAACATGGAAAAGGCGAAATACGGCTAACAGCGCAAAATGTCAGTAAATAGTAATTTGGAAGGCAAGACAAGTTCCTTAGATCATTATTTTCGCCAAAAAAGTAAAATTTCACTCAAGGTCAGGTTTCTAATATTTATTTGGAACCACTTTGTTGCTTGCAGTATGTTGGATATAACTTTCTTTTTTTTTTTGAAATAGTTTAATGACTGAATAACAACTGCGATCAGAAAATCGTCAGATAAACTTTTCTTTTTTCATGAAATATTAAAAATATACAATAATTATTACTTTAAACTCACATTTTCCTAATTCATGTGAGTGAAAGTTAAACAAAATTATTTCAAGCGAAAAATTATCGACGCGCCTAACACAATTAAGAATATTTATGAAATAATATTCTACCTTTATTACAGGAAAATCTCGTCATCAATATATTGAGAACAAATGGAATTTTAAATAAAAAAATATTACTGTTTAGACGATAATATAGACATTGACAAATACTTCGATAAATATTTTCCTGCATCTAAAGTAGTGATCTTGTCTTAATTATCTCTATCCACTAATAACAATTTGAAGAATCTATAATTAAATCATTTGCCATAGATCATATAAAATATATTTAAAAATATTAGATCAAAATCATCAGTCGGTTTATGGCATATGCCCCTAAACTAATAAAGGAATTGAACAAGGAAGTAGTAACGACTTTGAAGTTGGTTTTCAATGTTTCTGTGCGTATTGGCTTGTTCTCGGTTTTCATGAAGTTGACGTACGTAATAACTTCATTCAACTAGTGAAATATAAAATTGTCATTCTGTCTCTTTTCTCTGGTATTCAGTAAAATCTGATAACTATAAGGCTGACGGATTTTTTTACTAATAACCGCATTAACAACTGCAAACCAATTTAGTTTCTGTTGAGTAAAATCCACGACTTCAATTGCTACCGAGACTACTAGCATTTTATTAGTGTTGGATAATCATGAAAAACTTTAGAGTTGTTTTGCGACTACGAAAAGTATGGGTTTGCTTGGAGTATCAAACGCTTATACTGTATGAGTAAGGAACTTAAACTTAGCAAATGACGTATGTCAAATCGATTGCAAGTGGAAAATTTTTAATACTCTAGAAACGGCCCCTCATGTGCACCATAATTTATAGGATGTGGTTTAGCCACACCTTATGAATTATATAAATGATCACTGTGTTACGTAAATGATCTCAGTATTTATACTAATAAAAAGTTTTATATTTTCATATTGGCAGACGATACGGCTTCAATAATTGAAGACTTTAATTATGAAAATTTTTCTGATATGAAATACATCTTTAGTAACTTATATATACAGTAAGGTTAGAAGATGATCATTTATTATTAAATATGAATAATACAAATGTTTATAATTTTGTTCTCTGATATAGTAAAAGAAAACAACTTCATCTAAGAGCTAATAAAAATACATCCTAAAACAAAATTAATCCAGGTATGTAATTCTTAAATATAACTATGGACGAAAATTTGGACTAGAACATTTATATTTCAGAGCAGCCCTAAAAAGGAATGAAATTGGGCAGGATGGAAACCACAAAGGCGATATATCTTGCTTACTAAGGGGACTGCGACAGATTTGAATATAATATTTATCCTTCAGAAATGTATAAATCGATATTTGATAGGTGTAATGTGAGGTGATTATACCTAGTGCTTACGTACATGAAAATATTATGTATACGAAAAAGTAATGGAAATCTTTCTTTAAATTATAATGAACACAAATATCATATTAGATACAGATATAAAATTAGAGGCACTAAGCACAGACTATTCAATTTCTCAAAACTGTTATATTCAATAGGGATACATTTTTTTAATGAAGTGCTTGAGACTATTAACGTTTTGAAGGCGTTCGTTTCCAGACCACTGTGAGGAATGTGTATAAAAAAGTAATTAAACCGTAAACGAAGCATTAGATGATAAATAAATATTTTGCAAGTACCTACTATTATTGTTAATTTCACTACTGTGACTTTCCAAATTTTACGTTTATTGATATAATTATTTTATAAAAATATACTTTCATGATTTTATATTTTTATATTTAATTTTTTTTTATTAGTACTCTTCCATTAGCAGCGTATTTAAATTATATTGACCTTAACACAATTTAGGAAAAAGGTATAGTATTTAGTATTAATTGGATTATTTTTAAAAATTTATCTAACTTTTATTTTAATTCACCTCCCTTTTCCTCTACTCATACTTCGATAGTGTACTTCATTATTAACGTAGTATCTTCACTATGATCATATTTTTTCATGCGTTGAGTGAGTGTGGTATAACCTCGAATAAAACTGTGATTACAACTATAATAATCTCCAATAAAATTATGAATACAATAATAATTCTCACATGGAATGAAACACAATATACGAATATCAATGGGCTCATCTTCTTGTAATATCCGAATAATCGATTGCTTTGTATTGCAATAACAATATACTGAGAGACTCGCGGACACCCGCGTTGGTACAGGTTGGGTGGTTGTGATATATTTTTGGCATATTTACAATATTGCAATGTGCATGCTTATATATAGTTTTTGCAACCATTTCATCATACCGGAATATGTAATGTAACAGTTTTTTCTAAATTGCATCACCATTGCTAATGAGATCTAACAAGAATCTCGCAAAATAATCGAAAATAAAACAATATCATTATAAATCTAAAATAATCAATAAGGAAGTTTGTTAAGGTTTGGAAGTTTTTAATAAGAAAGTAATTTGATATAAGGTAACAAAATTATTAACATTTTTGTCACAAATGTACATTTCTCACAGACCGGCGCAAATAGACCTGGTCGATATTATATACGACGATATATGTGTATATATATATATATATATATATGTATGTATATATATATATATATATATATATATGTATATATATATATACATATATATATATATATATATATATATATATATATATATATATATATATATTATATATGCCTTATATTACATTTTGAATATACTAAGAATTAAAAAAAAATACAGCATACGACTAATATTTTTTACAACTACACAATTTACAATTAACAACAATAACACTATATATCTAACTAATTACGTAATAACTTTTAAAAAGTTGTTATAAAAAATAATCAATATCGATCGTTTTTTTTAAATACATAGCCATTACTTAAAAGAATTAAAAATAAACTATTAACTGATATATATATCGACAATATAAATGTCAGTTGTTTTCGATCTGTGAATTACAAGAGATATGGTTGAATTACTTTTTCACCAGTGGTCACAAGAACTGTATAGAAAATACGATATATTTATATTTCCTTGAAGGGATTTGCAGTTGTCAAGACTCACTCAGCGTGATAACATGCTTAACATGAGTATTAAAATGTAACTTACGGCAAAGTCGTTTACACCATGAACAGACTTCAAAGAATGACCACGATGTTATAAATATGGAAATTGACCATTTTATTTTTAGGAAAATAATGATTTTATACTTAATGTTTTTCTATTTGATGCGGTAGGAGTTATTAAGCTATACAGAGGTCCACTTTTAAATTAGGTACAATGTTTTATTTTCAAAAATAAGGCTTGAGTTCATCATCACATACTAAGAATTTGCTACATACATGTGTATATATATATATATATATATATATATATATATATATATATATATATACGTATCAATTAACAAAGAAAACACATTACATTCATTCTAGTCGATTGTATATTGATTACAATCTCACTGGTTCATTTCTGGATGAATGCAAAAGCGATCGCCGATTAACTAATCTGAGCATTTTATGCGTGCAACGTTGTATCCTTTATTCTGATGGATAAGTTTAATAATTTACTTACAAAAGTTAATCAAATTCAAGTGTGCCGAGTCACAAAAAAACGAATGCTTAGACTGGTCAATAAGCGTTCATGATTTCTTGTTAACGCCTTAAAATGAAGATGAATTTAGTGTACACATACATATATCTATATATATATATATATATATATATATAATATATATATATATATATATTTATATATGTATATATATATATATATATATATATATATATATATTTAATTCTATGTATTCGAAAGCCGGCATCTTAGCTAATGGCACCAATATTATATACGAATTACACCACTCTCTTTGCGACGTCAAAGAAAGAACTAATTGACTTGCTTAAAAGAGCGTATGAGAGCGAGCAAGTCGGTTTCTCAGTCAACAGTGCTAATACGAAGGTCAAGTTCAAAGATAGGGGTGGCCAAGTTTCATGGGCAGGAAAATTAATTGACAGATTTTGTATATATGGGATCGCTACTCACTGACCAGGGAGGAAGCGATAGAGAAACTCGAAGAAGAACGCAAATCTTTCAAATTTTCAATTGCAAATATTTCAAACTAGCTGGGACTACGACTTCGATCGCATGAAATTCGGAATAAAAAAAGTTATTAAAATTTCTTTTCTCTCATATGTTGCTCTTGGGTATAAACTATTACCATACCAAATTTCATCTAAAACCATCCAGTAAGTAGATTTCGCATGATTGGCGCACAAAACAACAGACAGACAAAAATTCCAAAAAATGGTTTTCTGACTTCTGTTATCACTCTATACGCTAAATCAATCACTATTTTTAAAATAATTTCCATTTATAAAATTCACTCTGTTACAATATTATTATATGTATAGACAATTACTATTTGGTAGGAACTATCTAGAAGATTTTTCGATTTTATTTTCTAACGAAAAGCAGTAGTTTAAAAAATTAGTTTTATTAACTCTCTGAAAAGTGATTTTAATAATCTACAACGTAGTAGACATTGCTCTCGATAAGGCTCGATAGCCTTTGCCAAAATCAAATGTGTTATCTATTTTTAATCACTAAACGACTCAAACCTGTGAACCTTTGATAATTATATTTTCAGTTTTAAGTTTATTGGCTTAGAAGTTTGAGTTATTGAAATGACAGACAGATGGACACATACCTACTGATTGCTTCAAAGGTTTCCTGTTTTTCCGACACCGTCCTCATCAGTATATTTTCAAAAACTAAAGCAAAGAAAAATTTACATAACGTTTGAAAATACGTCCTTACAAGGTCACAACATTGGAATTCATATAGTTACTGAAAATACAATTTTCAATAAATAACAAAAAATATTTACAAGAAACGATTATAAACTGAAGGTAACATACATCAACCTTTTTTAAAATCCTCGAACTGTAATTTAAACAAATTTCTACTATATAATATAGCATTTTTTTATTGTCTTCAGGATAAAAATACTCATGAGAATCGAAATACAACTGAAACGAAACGCTGCTGATTTCGCCATTTAGCACCGTTTCTAGTGGGACATTTTTCTATGATTTCACTCACTTCATCAGTCTATGATTTCACTATATTTAATATTATTGGAAAAACGCTTCGTATAATTTGTATAAAAAACTAAATCAATGTAAAATGACGGTATATTAAAATTTTGCAAAAAGAAATTATTTTCAATAAAACTCATAATAATAAACTTTGGATCTTACTGTCACACGACAACTTCCTTAAAGCGTTGTTGGAAGTTTGAGTGTAAATGTTGGAAGTTTGAGTTTTACCAATGGCAGAGTTAAATACTGGATAGTAACGTAATAAAACCGTGCTGATATTTATATTTATTTAATTTTCTTAGATATTCGATATTTAAACTTATCAGTATCTTAAAACTGGAAATTAACAATTTCCGTAAAACAGAGATAAAGTTATATAACGAATAAATGAATCTAAGTAAATCTGGTCTACTTATCTAATTAATATTGTAGAACCAGAACCACTAAGCAGGAATGAAACACAATGGTTACGGTGATAAACTTTATCTATATGTTGATTGATAATTGACGTTCTCATTTAATTGTCTTTGACATCTGACAACAATGGCATTGAAGTGTTCCAACCTGCCAAAGCCCCTAGCAATTGAAATATGTGTGTGATCACTTTAATCTAAAATAAAATTTGTTTTGTTAGCAGTAGCGTGCAGTGCCCTATAAGCAATTACACGTAGCTTACCATGAACAACTGACCTACATAAATCATATTTTTATAAATATATAAACATATTTAATTAAGAGTAAGAGTAAAGCAAATTCTGCAATTTAATATATGATCTGTAGTCCTAATGCACAAACCGAATGCTATCAGGGTGAGTAATATCATGCGTATCAAATTATACGGAATATTGCAACGCAAACATTTTTCTATATGATACTAAAATTGATAACGTCATTTCAAGCGCCTCTTTATAAGGATACAAATGTTTACACACACGTTGTGATTTTAATTATCGAGAGCAATGTCTATGTTGTACATTATTAAAATCATTTTTCAGTTCGGTTAGTATAAATAGTGGAAAAAGGATTTCGCGGACTATTTAAGAAAATTTCAAGCATGCCAATATAACTAATTTTTGAAACTACTGCTTTTGCTTTTTTTATATAGCTGTTTTGGTTGGTTATGAGAGAATGGTCTCATGACAATATGTCCGCCATATGTATCAATTAGATATGTAAAAGATAAATAAATTATGTAGATAACCATTCGATATTGAATTCAACGGTTTATGATAATGACTGTTATTTCATCCGCCATAGTTTATTTCATCTGCCTAGGGCGTGCACTAACATCCTACAGTTTTTTCGCCTACTTACGTTAGATTGCCAATTTTTATATCGGAACGAAGTTCCTTATCGCGCGTTGCGAAAGGGGGCTAGACGGAAAAAATTATGACCAAAAGTTGTAACGACACTTTTTGCTATAGTTGCTAGAGGGCGCGCTGCAACCCGTGCGGCGTGCGCGTGTTTCTCTGTCTCTCTCTCTCTCATAGAAAGCAAGCCAGTTATTTTCGTTTCGTCTTTCTATTTCGCATTGAACAGTGTGGTGTCGCGACGATTATTTTTGTTGAGTGTATACAGGTTTTTTGTACATAATAAATAATAAAAAATAATAACAATAATTATTATTATAACTTAAAAGAAAAAAAAAATTATTACAATTCCTTCACTAATCAATCGAAAGGAACTTCGTTCCATTCGGGTGTCCCTTGACACCTCTCAAGTTTTTTTGTTTTACTGTATCAATTACTTTAGTTCAAGAATGATGGTTAGTTTCATGTTTAATATGAATTAATATGTGCTTTTCAATTTTAATAATTGTTCTTCATATTGTACTGTAAACTATTATACTTTTAGTGATCGCATATCTATTGGGATTTAAGGTAAGTTGTAGTCAGACCTAGGGTTTTTAAATAAATGCATATATATTAAAAATATTACCTACCGTCTTTTATCCCCATTAGTTTGTTTTTTTCAGCGTTTCGTTCCCTTACGCACCACTCTTAGAGCCACTTGTTTCTTAAGCCATTTGAGGTAGAAAATTCCAAACTAGCTTCGTTATTAAACTTATTAACTCATAAATTTTGGCAGAGTAAGAACTAAAACTTTTTTTTTATAAATTTGGCAATCGCAATTCGCCATAAAAATATTTTTGGTCGTGTAGGCGAAAATGTGATTTCAGTCATGTGTCAAAATTATATCTTAATTTTTTTATACGTTATATAAAATAATTCTAAAGTTATTGAAAACTGAAAGCATCTATGAAAACGCAATGTAGCAAGCAAGCATCTTTGAAACTGGCAAAGTTAAAATTATGAAAAAGGAAAACAGTGCTACAAAAAATTATCTTAAATTAATAGATGTAATATTTATAGGGTGGAAAAATAAATTATTATAAGCACTTAAGTATGTATGAATCTTTTGTGGTGCGATTTACAGTCGTACTTAACAGTTTTTTTTGGGAGCTGTCCGTGTTACATCAAAGACATTTCTAACTCCAATTATTACAAAATATGTGGCAATCATTTATAATATAATGCATCAAAAATTTTATGAACTCATTTTAAATGCGTCTAATCCAGCTAATGGCGACAGACTATCTTGTGGTTAACTTATTTGATTGGCGTATCTTTTGTAATTAATTTCCATTTAATTATTTTCCATTAATAATAATTCTAATACTATCCAGTAATATTATTTCATAAGAACACGCATACAATTTTAAAATTTATATTTTTTTAATTTGATAATTAACGTAAATAAATATAAATATATAAATGAAATTTGAGACAAAATTCTTGGCTTTTTATCTATGCCTGTTTCGTTTAGATGACACGGTCACTAAATGGTGTTAAAAATGTATTTTGAAATTAAAACGGGTGAAATGATTAACAATATAATAAGATAAAATTATGGAACAATTTAAAAATATTAAAATCATATGTAAAAGTAACTGTCGGGGCACTCATATAATAAGGTTCTGTATATCTGAAATATAGATCTTCAATGTGACCTCATATACATTTTCGGCTGCCTAACTTTCTATTAAAATTACTATTGTTAATTTTTATCGACTATCTCAAGAATACATACATCTTCATTTGTATCTCTCGAAATCGTTGGTAAAATGAACATTATTAATTTTAATTATTTTGGTTCATTTTTTCAACTTTTTCAATAAACCGTAATAATTCTATTTACATATACTGGAATCTGCGTGAGATTATTTTCAAGCTTAATGTTTCGTAAATGGGACGAAATACGTTTAATGGGATCTCAATTTTTTTTCAACCTTTCTAATGATATCCCAGTTCATGAGATTTGCTAAAAAAATATTTCACCAGCGCTTTTGCTACTCATTAATAATGATACTAATTTCGAGCATCTATTTGTAAAATTATATGCATGTTTGAAATGACATTTAAAATGAAAAATAAAAATGAAATTTTAAATTTTTTCGCATGTTACATAGATTCAATTCTTAGAGTTCCCCAGTTCTTTTACAGAACTCCCGTTGTTCTAAGTTAATATAATTTGTTTTCCTCTGAAACTACATTTAAGAGAAAAACAAATTATATTAATGTGGAATATTCCATAATATTATTATTGCGCATTCCGCTTTGATGGTAATAGCGCGAAGATGCCAACAAATAAATGAATAACAAAGCAATCCTACACGAACGCAACGCATATGTAACGCAACTATTTGTCGATTACTAAGGAATTTTTGTGTAATTTAGAATCAACGATAAATGAAATGAAATCAAATAATAAACATGGTCTCTTTAATATCGCTTCCAGACTTACCCTTCCTTCTTCGCATGGCCTTAGGTCTTCGTTCAAAGTAAGTAAGCAGTAGTTGTAGTAAATTTTCTGGAATAATCATGACCCGGCCGTGTCTTAATTATGGAATAATCATGACCCGAAATTTTGGAAGTTACGGTAAATTTATGCTTTCAAATGTTGTCTCACAAAAAGAATATGCTTTCTTAATTCCTTCTGTTTATTTGATGTTACTAATTTAATTATATATTTTAACACCCCAACTACAGCAAATAAACTAAATTTCCAGATATACGTACACTGCACTAACGTTTTATCAGAAGGCAACTCGTCAACAGGTACCCACGCCTAATTGTTCTCACACGCTTGCAGTTCTTCTCGCATTGCCTCAATCCATTTTTCTTTATGCAAGCTATTCAATGCTTCTTCAACATTTATGGGATCACTGACACATTCTGTGCTTGATGATATGCATAGATTAGTAAAACCATAACGCTCAGGTTTCTTTTTGATACGTTTAGTTATTGTTTCTGCTAGATCTGACTTTTCTTTATCTTCAGATTGTTCTCTTGTAATTAGCTCTTCATCTGTGCTTACAAATTACTGGAATGTAGAGGCTAAATCTGATATAGCATTCTCAAATTTACAATTCGAGATATCCTGGACTGAAAGAGTAGTTTCGTTCTCTAACATTGCTACTTCCTGCCTCATTTCATGATCTGATTCTTCTTCTTCACAAGTATCCTCAACTGAAACTGATACATTATCACGTGAATAATTTTTGTCAGTACTTTTATGAATGATCACATCTCTACTTGTAATCACACATCTTTTGATGGGATCATAAACTCTGTATCCCTTGACATTTTCAGAAAAACCAACTAGGATGTGTTTTTGTGACTTGGTATCCCATTTCAACCTTTTTTCCTTTGGTATATGGACCATCATCTCACTACCAAATATTTGGATATGACTTGAATCTGGTTTTGAATTAAATCAGAGCTCAAAGGGTGTTTTGTTATTTAATCTTGATGCAACCGATCTATTCCTGAGATACACAGCAGTATTAATCGCCTCTACCCAAAACATTTTCTCTAGATTAGCATCAAATAACAAACAACGAGCTCGCTCAACTAAGGTTCTAATAATTCGCTCACTTAACCCGTTCTGCTCCGGAGTATAGGGATTTATTTTTTGGTGAATTATTTCAGCATCTTTCAAACAATTCTCAAATTCCCTGCTGCAAAATTCTAAGCCATTGTCTGTTCTAAACATTTTGATTTTATTGCTTTGTTGATTCTCAACCATCGCTTTAAATTCCTTGAAGTATTTGTAAACTTCACTCTTGGCTTTGAGGAAGTAAACAAAAACCATTCGAGAATAATCATCGATAAATATTAGGAAATACCTTGCTCCGCCTATCGAAGCCGTCTTCATCGGTCCGCATACATCGTCATGTATCATATCCAGTACTCTGCCACTCCGTGTTCCAGTATGATCAAAAGGTTTTGATCATACTTTTGATTTGACTTTGTTTTCCTTCTCAACACACTGTGCACGAACTTTTGTTAATTACAGGCTTGTCAGCGTGTAATAATCCCGATACTGCACCTTCTTTCATTGCATTTAAGTCATTCATATTTAGATGACCCATTCTTCTTTGCCATACTGCACCGCTTACTGCCGCAGAAGATGTAAATATATTCTAGTGCTTATATTCTAAAGACAACTTGTAAACACCATCAATCTCATTCGCCACTGCCACTAATTCATTGTTTTTGTTGTAAACATCACACCTCTTCTTCTTGAATTCTACTTTATTACCAATTTTAATCATCTGACTAATGGATATCAAATTCGTAGTAAGGTCGGGAACACATAACACATCTTTCAGTGTAATCTCGTATTTACAGTTTGGAGTCACTGTTACAATGTCCACATCACCCGAGCACAAAACTGGCATAGCACTCCAATTAGCAGCTATAATCTCCCTAATGCTGGATGTAAACATTCTATTTTGCAACATATTTTCATCATGTGTCATATGAGCACTCGCTCCACTGTCTAAATACCACTCATGTTTTCTGTATTTACCACTTAAAAAAACAGCTGAGAAAGCATGTGTTTTCTTTGTTTTCTTGGAATAATTAATTGACTGATTACACTGGTTTTTGTAGTGTCCAAATTGTTTACAACGATAACATTTTATATTCGCCTTGTCCGTTTTGTTAATATTCATGTTCATAGACAAAACACCGCCGTCATTTTTTCACACACCTTTCCAGAGCTGTCAACTTTAGACTTTTTCTGTCGACTGTGCTGCCCTCTACTCAAGAATGCACTTCCGGCTTGACAATCATTTCCGGCCATATCTATGAGTTTCGTTTTTACTACGTCAGCAGTAATGGCGATCCCTGAGTGTTCAATCGCCATTATCATGGGAATGTATTTTTGAGTTAATCCTGCCAGCATCAAGTAGCCAATCCACTCGTCGTTCACAAAAAAACCTGTTCCAGACAACTTCTGTCCCGTTTCTATTATTTGCGTAACATTGTTATTGTGTCATTGATTCACAATTGTGAAGACGGATCGAAATTAAATTGCGCAGCAACGATATTCTTCGAGAGAATCCAGAATCATCGAACATAATTTTTAGTTTTGTCTGTAAGCTTTTTGATGATTTAGCTTCTTTTATGTGAACATACAGCGAGGGATATATAGTAAGGATCAATTTTGCTTTAACTTTTGCATCATTTTCGGCTGTTTCTTTAGTAGGCTCCGCTTTGATGGTATTCGCCACGCCTTCCAAAATCAGGAAGTTTTCCACTGCAAAGGCCCACTCGTGATAGTTTTCTCGGCCTTTGAGCTTCGGTACGTTAGTGAGAAAAGCATTAGACGCAATTGTGGTGACAACACGTGCTACTTCACGAATCACGAAATAATTTATTTACTGATTTAATTTTAACACTGATTTTCAGAATGCCTAAGCTAGCTAACTGATAAATATATTTTTTACTTTCTCCTAAGGGCGATACTGGGCCCATAACCTATTATAAATTAAAACGACGAGTACTCAATTAGATAATCAATGGCTGACTGACTTTATTTCTTAATAATAGTGATGTACAAAAGGTTGACATATCAGATACAATAGTTATAATCACAATCACATACGTCATAGATGTCGCTACATTGATTATTTGATGTTACTAATTTAATTATTTATTTTAACACCTTCAATACTAAAATACCTGTTTTTTGTAACGTGTGATTTTTTTATTTTCATATTGTATGGATATCTCTTCTAGTCCTCCATACCTAACATTAATTGTTATAAATTATCATTTTCTCATTCAGTATAAAATATTATTCTAATAGCAATATGTTCGTAATTAATACATTGAATTCTGTTTACTAATAAATAAATAAAGCTTAATTTCTCTAAGCTTTGCCTTTAAAATAAACGTTAAATTAAATGAATTTACAATTTATGAACGTCGTTTCCAACCTTAGTTGTCATTATTTATTTTACACTTAACGTTTAATAAGTCGGGGCCATCTGGCCGGGTGTAAGGAAGACTACCTAATATTGCAGATAAAGTAATTAGATGTAGGGTAGCATTAAATGATAAGGGGTTTCTGTTAGCAAGTTGTATATTTAATTATTTTCAAGAATCCAATATATTTAAATAAATTAAACAAGTATTGGGAAAAAAATTAATTACAATTTTTTTATTTAATTAATTTAATTACAATTTTTATTATCCCACTTTAGTACAGTTTGGACTCTGTTGTTTTGTAGACACGAAAGTGCAATAAACTGTTTATAAAAGTGAATCGCCGTGAGTACTCTTTCATCGGGACGATGCAAGGATTTTCTAAATAAATAAGTATTTCTGTATTAAGGAAACGAAGTTTTATATTAAAGGTAATATGTATTATTTTCTTTAAGATTTGAATTACTTTATTATTATACGTTATCTTCTACAATGAGAAAAAGTGTTATCGGAATGCGGTAAAAAAAATTAACATAGGAATTTATCCTTAACGAGTTAATCATCATAAGTATTTAGGATTTTACATTTTCCTCTTTTACTATATCTCACGTCTCCTGTCTCAGTTACAAATTGATATAGAGATGGGAAAATAAAATTAACGTATTGGAAACTTTACTTTTATTCCGTGTGCATAGCCCATCGACATACAAGTACAATATCTAATCACATAATTCAAGGATATTGCTATTGGGTTTGATAATAGATATAAGAAGCTAAAACATTATATATTTTCCTATAATATAAAAATGCATATATTTTATTCTTTTATAACACCATATGAGAATACAGCTTAGACTAAAGAACATATTTTTATTTTATTTTATTTGTTTTATTAAAAATTCATGTGGGTCACAAGGTTACACTTATGAAGGTCAGTTTACATTTACGTTTTATGCCTGGTTCACAACACAACAGGTAGAGCTGTGATAAAAAGAGCCAGGCAAGAAAACTCACGCCACATTTTTCCAATAGCCAAATTACAATGTGAGGGTTTACAAATTAGACAAAGTAAGGAGCTGTAATCAATACACCGAGCATCAAAATGGTAATAACCTATGAAGAAACTACTATGGTATGATGTATTGGGAGCATCTACCAACAAAAGGAAAAGGCAGAAAATGATCACTTTGTGGTCTATATACAAATGTAAATTTTGAAAATACGTTAGCTGTAGATCGTAGACCTAAACAAATATGCAAACAACACACGAATATGTCAACCTGCGACCAGTGATCACGAATTATCTCTTGTACAACAATTACATAACAATTAAGGAAAACAGTAATGACAATCTCAGTGAAGCCACCCTGAGATGAACCCCTGCAAGGAGTGAGCTACTAATTCCATTTATCTTTATCATTTAAGAAATCATTTATCGAATAGTAACCTCTTTTCATTAAATCATTTTTAACTGTGAGCTTAAATTTGTGAAGGGGTAGGTCCATAACGGTAGCTGGTATTTTATTAAATAATTGAACCCCGAGACCTGCGAATGAGTTGTGTACTTTGTGTAGGCGGTGGTGTGTACCTACTAATTTGTGCTTATTTCTTGTGTTTATTGAGTGCACTTAGCTATTCTTGTGATAAAGATGTAGATTTTGTTTAACAAACAAAACATTAGCATATATGTATTGCGAAGCCACTGATAAAATATTTATTTCCTTAAATAGTTCTCTAAGAGAAACCCGTGTGCCTAACTTATAAATAGCACGTACTGCGCGCTTTTGGATCACAAAAATAGTTTGAATGTCAGCAGCGTTACCCCATAATAGAATTCCGTATGACATTATACTATGAAAGTAACTAAAGTAGACTAACCTGGCAGTGTCTACATCCGTAACCTGTCTGACTTTATATATTGCGTAAGCTGTGGAGCTGAGCTTTCCTACTAGATGTTTCCTGCTAATGCTTATTTGGGCGCCCCATTGCAACCTGCTATCCAAAGTTATTCCCGAAAATACACTTGACTCTATAAAATTAACGGTTTCATTATTAACCATTAGATTTGTGCTCAAACTTCTAACATTTGGCATGCTAAACTTAATACATTTAGTTTTTTTTTTAATTTAGAAGTAAGTTATTAGTTGAAAACCAATCCAACACCTTCGCGAGAGAGACATTTACTTCGTCAAAGTTTATTATTGTATGGTCCACTTTAAAAATTAGTGATGTGTCGTCGGCAAATAGCACAATATCGCAAAAGTTCCGTACATAGAATGGTAAATCGTTAATATAGATCAAGAAAAGAAAGGGACCGAGAATAGATCCCTGTGGCACTCCCATAGAGACGGATGACTCGGAAGACCTAACACCATTTATATCAACGTATTGTACTCTATTACTAAGGTAGGAGGTGACTAGATCAAGTGCTGTACCTCTGATTCCATAGTGGCTAAGTTTCCGCAAAAGTGTATTGTGTTGAACGCAATCGAAAGCTTTTGAAAGATCACAGAATACACCAATGGCATCTTGCGATTTTTCCCAGGCACTATAGATATGTTTTAAAAGAGTAACACCTGCATCTATGGTGAAGCGACCCCTAGTGAAACCAAATTGTTCACTATGTAGAAGCTTATTTAAACAAAAATGTGATTCTAATTGTTGTAACATTTTTTTTTCAAAAATTTTGCTTATCGCTGGTAATATAGAAATAGGTCTATAGTTACCGGGATCGCTTTTTGTTTCAGATTTATAAAACGGTATATATAACCTTACTATATATCATTAACTCTGGAATACACTGGAATTATTAAATGTTACAGCCAAATGTGGTGCTATATCAGTAATAATGTTTTCTAATAATTTAACAGATGTACCCCAAAAATCTGCTATTTTTTTGGAATTCAGCGACTTGTAACATTTCATAATGTCACTGGGGCTTATATATTCAAAGTTAAATAAAACTCCACACGCCTTTACATTACTTCTAATTAACGATTCTGCTTTAACCGGGCAAGAATCTAAGGAACTTGTTGTATTTACGGGTATATTAACAAAAAAGTTATTAAAGGTTTGGGCCATATCCAAATTGCTTGTATAAATTTTACCGTTTGAATTTAATTCGAAATCATGATCTTGTTGTTTAGTGCGCCCACTTTCAGCACTGATCATATTCCAGGTGGCTTTAATTTTATTATCGGACCCCTTTATCTTACGACTTAAATATAGGAACTTAGCAGAATTACAACCTTTTTTAAAAGTTTTTGAATAATTTCTAATGTATAAAATAAACAAAGGATCAAAATTGTATTGCTTCGTACCATACATTCGTTCGTACCATACATAGTTGTTGCCCAATCACAAAACCGAATCTTTGTATTCTTAGAGAAGGTTTTACTTTTGAATATGTTATTATATTCGGAATTGATGATACCAGATAAAGATTTATATAGATTGTCCGGATCATCCTGGCTTAAGTCTATATTTGATACTCTTGTAGAAATATTATCATTAAATTGTTTAAGACGAGCAACAGTCACCGGCCTACAGGTTATTCTATTTATTTTCTCCGAGGACCCTATAGGAAATACGGCTTTCTGCCCACAGTGGTCGGATGTTAACTCACTCAAAATCGACTTACTTAGAGGTATACAATTACTAAATATATTATCTATGCATATAGCAGAATGCTAGGTGATTCGGGTCGGTTCTTCAAATAAATATTGTAAGTTAAAAGACTTAAACAGACTAGTAAATCTAAGACTAGTGTGACTCATCAAGCATATCTATATTAAAATCACCATAAACTTCTAAATGCTTATAACTACAGCTTAAACGTTTTAACACCTCTTTCATTGTGACTTCAAATACATTATATTCACTCTGTGGTGGCCTATAAATGGAAACCATAATTACTTGCTCCAGTTCAACACAGAATAGCTCCGCAGAGCGCTCAACAGAAAGATTAGCAATATCATTACGTTCCCTATACTTCATACTATTACAAACAAATACCAGAGAACCACCGCGTTGAGCACTCCTTCTGACAAATACACTACCTAAGGAGTAATATTCATTATTGAACAGTAATTCGTGACTTTGTAACCAATGTTCAGTTGCACAAAAAACCTGAACATTTTGTTTTTTTTTAAATAAATCAACTTCTAATTCCTTGCACGATAAGCCCTGTAAATTCTGATGTACTATTTGTAACAGCTGATGTCTGCTTACCCTTTGTCTCATCTATTAGTTTAAACTAACAGATGTGTCAATATGACAGTTTATATTATTATTATTAAAACTATAAGAATTAGTTATATTTATAACCTTGTCTAATCTATATAAATTATATGCTAATAAGTTAGCAATTTGTCTCTTAAACCTAAGTGACAGATACATGGTATCTTTAGTTAATTTGAAAAAAGATATAAACTTATTTATATCAAAGAAAGACATAAAGTCACTATGACTATGTGTTAAATTGTATAGGCACATATTAAGATTTAAAATCTGCCTATTTTGATCTTCCTGTACATTACATATGTAAGGAAAAGCAGATACAATGAACTTAGTACCTGTATTCCTATGCAATTCTAGCAGTCTATCTATAGTGTCCAAAATATCCTTCTTTTTTACCGATAAGCTATCACCATACAGAATTGTTATGGTTGAGTTGGGGCATAAATTAGCAGAATCTATACTTTTAATTAATTGTAAATAGGTGGCTCCCGGTTTACAATTATTATAAATTTTATAATTAGGACCAAGGCACTTATTCAGTAATGGCCCAAAATCTTGTCCTAATTGGTCAGACATTACAGTTGTATTGTTAACAGTTAGATTTATGTTCTCAGGTAAAGGTATGTCATTCTGTAACCGTGTGAACTGAGATGGCACGGTGTTAGAATGGATCTGAGGATTAAATTCCAAGTAGTTACAAAATGACTTCTCATTTATGCTTGAAATATTAGAGGCTTTAATTTGTATTCCTATTGCCTCAATGTTGGGATATAACTCAAATATATATATGATAGGATACAAACAAGAACCATGAGAAATATTGACAATCCTCTCGCTAACAGAAAAATATGAATGCTATGTTTCTTTAGGTATGAATATCTGTTTAGCCTCAATATCATATATGAATCCACTCTTTATGACTGGATTCAATACACCTACTCCCTCCAGAAACTTTGAACAGCATACACAGAGAACTTAATATCTGTGATATCTAATCTTGCAATGGAGGATTAGAAATGATATCGCGAAAAACATCCATTTTTGTTGATAGTCTCAGAGCATAATTACTTTTCATATCGAAAATAATTTACGCCAAGTTATGAAAACTAGCCACTCATATTAGAAATTTTGTAAATAAATTTAACAACTGCATGTTGGGCGCAGTTATAAATTAGGATCCCCTAGTTGTCTATATTTTCTTGAAGTTTACGGAACATATTAACCAAAGTTTTAATAAATTGGTGAAATGTAACACTTAGTATTGAAAATTAAGCCATGAGGGGTGAGAGGGCGGGGTTACGGTTTGTCCACCACATTGTAGCTTAATATTTTTCAAGAATGATAACTTTTTGACTTTTCACCTAAACTAGTTGTAGGTACGTATAATTATCCTACTTTCAAGCATATAGAATGTGTAGTTTTTCTAACACATAGACAAATAGGTTAAAGCATACGCCAGCCTCACCATAAGGGATCTTTTATAAATAATTTAGAACTACACTACTAGTCCGCGCTATTGTCATTTATTACAAATCTTCCATAATTTTTGGTTTATTGATGTTTTATTTAAGAATTTAATATACCCTAATTAAATTAATTAATTACACAAATTTTATCGACACTTTTACGGGTGCCTAGTGACCTGCACCGCAAGTGGAGTATTCCATGGAACAACATGCGGCAACAAGGACGAGCCTTTACGTTTTTAGTTCTTTAATGCGGTGCAGGTAACGTGTCTGAAATAATTTTGCTCTTTATCGTGACAGCTTCTAGTGATCTCGTCGTCCAGATAAATTGAATTATCTTGATATTGAGAAGTATGTTATGTTATTCATTTTTGTTAGCCTTTGAACCTAAAGTTTCTTTTGACATTTGCTTTGTCGCACCACATGTTACATGCTTTCTAAATACGATGCGTGTTTCCAGAAGTAAGCATACTTTAATATGCTAATGTGTCTTACAAGGAGCCACCCAAATTACACTATTGGTTAAAAAGAATACGAAATATGGAGTTCTGAATGGACTTTCATTATATCAAAATATTCGTGTCTATGCGAGATGTAATATTCAGATTTCTAGATTGCGTCGAGATTTACAGCTAGAGATCAAATGTGGGTCAATATAAATTAAATAACCAACTGCTTGATATATTGCTAGAAAATCCAACTTAGAATATATGCTAGAAAAACAGAGTAGTGACGATGTGGAAAGGAGATGAAAAGAAAACATTGTACAAAGATCGTATTATTACCGGTTAGTGAAATGAATACCTCATGGAACGGAAGTCTGTCTAAAGACAATAGATAAGGCAAATTAAAGTGTTATCACCTTAGAAAAATTGGTCAAATGTGGTATACATGCACTCGCACAAAGCGTTATTATATATTTGAATATTATTAAGAATGAAGATATTCCCAATGATCCCACTTTTAATGTGTGCAGAAACATATTTAATACATTTGTTTAATATTTTACATAGGTCGCATATAACGAAGTAATAAGACTAATGAACCCTAAAAGCTAAAATTGTAATTGCCATAATCAAATCTACTTACATTATTCGATAATAATTAGCACTTTTTGAGATCTAATATGACAGGGATCTTATTATTTTGCCAACACATCCATTTATTTTTTTTTATTTATTAACACATTATTACCAAAGGTTGCAGTAAAGTATCCTTGTTTTATTCATAAGAAGTAAACATTTACATTTGACGCAAAGATGACAACACATTCCGAATAACTTATTTCAACATTTTAAGAGCTACTTAGTTCAGAAATAAATAGATTGAAAATGGGAACGGGAAATAACCGTAACTCCATTTGTACAAATATTATATAATCCATTAAAATATTTGGCCTCGTGTGGACCACTAATTATAAAACCGAATTCTAATTTGCCTCGCAATTAATGCAGAATGGGAAACGAACCGACAATACAAACCGTAATTTTCTAGCATTGCGCAATATGGAACAAAATTTTGTAAATAATTATTTTACCATATTCGTAGTTTGATCAAAAAAAAATAATTGTAAGTTAAAGCCACATCTTCCCCCTTGCTATTTAGCTGCTACTTTAAAAGGGGTTTATCGAGTTTTTTATTATTCCGACAACCGTAAGTCTGAAAAAAATTGTGGGTTATACCAACCCTTTTTATAAGAAATGAAGTAATCGATATTTTTTTTAAATACTATAAAATGGAACTTATATATTTTTTTCAAAAGAAATTAAGGTTTTATAACGCCTTTATATTGTTTTAAATTTATTTTTTGGTTTTGTCTGGATAATAACATTTTATCGACCCTACGTGAAAATGTCATTACTGAAATATGTAGATGGATATTTTTTTCCTACGAAATGTTTCATATAAATTTTTGTCAGTGTTTCGATTACAACAAAAAAAATAGTTTTGTCGCCTATGTCTTGTTGAGCGTAAAAACGTCTATAATGAAACGGATAAAAATCGTTTCAAAATAGTATCAGTTTGTTACTTACATTAAAATATATTCCTTAACTATACTTAATTTCATTTAGTTTGTGTCATTGAAACTAATAGTTTAGTATATGAAACGGCCCATCGACTTGAATTAGTCACGCGTTCTAGTGTCAGGCATATATTATAATAATTATAAAAGTAAATTTTTATGTACACTTTGAATTAAAACTTGAAATTGCCATACAATTGTTACATATTCTCGTAATTAGGTTGGAATTACAAATTTCTTTGAAATACGTCTCCGATAATACACATGATGTTACAAAAATAGGGGTTACAAAAATTCACATGATGTTACAAAAATTCAGTTGCGTAGATTTGGATTGCGTTGTATTTGTTTGGGCGGGGCTGGGATTGATTGGGTTGGGTTCAATTGTTGTGGGTTTGTTTGGTTGAATTGATTTTTTTAAATTTTCAAGAAAATTTGCTTTTCAAGAAATTTGCTTTAATTTTTTTTAGGTTATTTTGCTTTGAGTTGTGTTTTGGGTTGGGTTTATTTGGCTTTGCTTTGGGTTAGGTTGGCTTGAGTAGGGCTGAGTTGGGTTGGGTTAGCTTTGGTTTGGGTTTGATTAGGTTGATTTTATTTACTTTAGGTCGGCTTGCGTTTCGTTCGGTTGAGTTTAGTTTGTTTTGGGTCATCGGAACCAGCCGATGACATACAATATAATTTTTATAACGAAAACTTGTCGACGAGACATTGTCTCGTCAAAACTAAGTCCGCCCCTTTTTAAAACGGCGGTCAAATAGGAGTATTGCTATCCCAAATACTCGATTCTACATTCCTGACCAATCCATCTGTTTATCAAAAACAAATTACAGCCAAATTAAAATGGCCAATTTACTTTTTCAGGATCATTTAGCTGGGGCATTTTTATTACGAATATTGCTACTCTAAAAAAATTGGCAGGTAGTATCGCTACACAACCGTATATTTTTTTGCGTGAAAACGTCTTTCGCCGACCACCAGATCGCATCTGGAGCCGAATATTTTCATAATTGCGTGGCATTTCCTGAAAAAGTAATTTTAAGGTTTTATAAGCTATACCCGTCACAACCTTTATCTTGACACCTTATTTTTTTTCCGTTTAACTTTATTTTTAGGGCACCATAATATCCACACGACAATGTGCCAATAACTCGTGTAACGGATAGCCGTTACTGAGTTACTTCTAATTCTTTGGTCGCGTAAAGTAAACTTCTAGGCTCTTTTTCGACCCCTCCTCCTTCGCGTCGATGATATAAGCGGCAAATGATGGCGTATGTATACTAACAGGTAACTTACAGTAGTCCATTTTCAGAATATTTACACCACTTTGCGCTACAACCCTTAAGTCGCGAGATATAGAGATATAAATTCGGACAACATAAGCGTTTTATTACTATCTCGTGTGGGACCTTAGTATTGAAGCCTTTTTAAAAATATTTTCGCGTTAAAACAATCAACTTCATAGACAAAGTTCCAAAGATTCACAGATAACTGACATATATATAAAAAAAAAGTCACAGTTTTCGCTATTAGACCAGAATTATCCCAGTGATAATGGAAGGAGGAAAAGGTGAATGGGTTTTGCTAGTGTAAAGAAGGATGAGAGTGAGAATTAAAGGCGCACAAAGTTTCATGTACACCCAAACTACATTTACTTCTACCCAGTAAATTATTAAAAGACCTAGCATGATAAAGCATAGTGAAATGGTCCGTGAGAGATCTGTTGGAAAAATAACTTTTAATTAGGAAAGCTTATTACTAAAAAATAATGCGTATTGTTTTTGGATATTGACCTTAAACTATGTTTGGGATAAATATAAATGTATGATTATAAAGATATTTTCAAACTCATTTATTGGAAAAAAATTAGATACCAAATATTATATATATATATATATATATATATATATATATATACACATATATATACATATATATGTATATATATATATGTATATGTATATATATATATATATATATATATATATATATATATATATATGTATGTATGTATGTATGTATGTATAATGTCCCGACTGACATCAACGCCCGCTAATGAAAAAAAATTGAAATTTGGAAGAGGTGTTGATTTTATAATGGAGGCATCGCTTAAGAAGGAATTTTTCGAAAAGAGGGTTTTAAGGGGGTGAAAAGGTGTAAAGCAGTTATACCTAGACAAAGATAAAAGCAGTAACATTTGTATGGTAAAAAATATTTTATGGTAACTTTTACTTAAAGCTAAATAATGTTACCAGTGTTTAAGGATTTTCCGAGATACAACGTCTAAAGGGTTGAAAAGGGGTGGTTATATTTGTACAGGAATAAAAATATTATTATGATAATGTTTACTTAAAACTAGGCGTACGTGCTCTTTAACAAAAATGAGGTTACCCGTGTGTCAGGATTTTCCGAGACCCTCTAAGGGGTGAAAACGGGTGGTTAAGTTTTTAGGGGGTATATTTTTACTTGAAAATTGGTGCTAATTCTCTTCAATACAAATAATGTAACATGTGCTTTAGAATTTTCTGAAATTCAACCCCTAAGGAGGTGAAAAAGGTGGTAAAATTTTTATTGAAAATAAATTATTATGGTAACTTTTACTTAAAAATATACATTAATGCTTTATAATTCAATCATTAAATCAATTATTTAAGAATTTTCCAATATTAAACTAGTAAGGAGGTGGCTATAATTGTATAAGAACCATAATTGTTATATTTTTACTTCAAAATTTGCAATAATATTTTTTAATACAAATAATGAAAGAAGGATTAAGCATTTTCCAAGATTCGACCCCTGAGTAGTGAAAAGGGATGGCTAAATTTGTATGGGAAAAATTATGGAAATTTTCACCTAAAAATTAGTATTACTGCTTTTCAATACAAATAATGTATCCAGTATTTAAGCATTTATAATATTCCACGCCCAACAGGGTGAAAAAAGTTATCTATTGTAATGGTAATTTTTACTTAAATATCATTCAATTATTTTTCGAGTTTCAACCCCTAAGGGGGTGAAAAGGTGTGGCTAGATTTGTATGGGAAAAATTGTTATGGTAAATATTACATAAAAATTTTGGGTTATTGCTTTTCAACACAAATAATGAAACAAGTATTAAGCATTGTCTGAAATTCAACCTCTAAGGGAGTGAAAAGGCATGGCTAAATTTGTATGGGAAAAAATTATGGAAATTTTGTATTACTGCTTTACAATACAAATAATATAACAGTATTTAAGCATTTTATAATATGGAAAAAGTGGTTGCTACATTTGAATTTTTTAATTTTTTTAAAGAGTAACAATATTCGTAATGAAAATATACCAGGCAAATGACCCAAAAAAGTGAATTGCGCCTTTAAATTTGGCTGTAATTTTTTTCGATATCCAGATGTTTGAGATTATAGAATAAAGTTTTCCGGATGGTAACACTCCCATTTGGCCGCCATTTTAAAAGGGTGTGTATTTAGTTTTGACGTAACGGTGTCTCACTCTGCACTTGTATATCATTAGCTGTTTCTCGGAAATTGTGAGTTATACATATAAAATCTTTCGTAATTATGTAGTGTAAAACCCTAATAAAATTCTAAAACTATAGAAAAAAAACAATGCCTAAAGACCGTATCAAAAATTATATTGTGTCTAAACGAATACATATATGCATATAACAAAACTGTAGAATTGGTGTATCTGTACATTGAAGTTATTTACGAAAAAATAATTTATGGTCCCCCTGATAATGAAAGTAACAAAACACAAAAATTATATTTTTTAAATTTTTGTCTGCTAAATTCTTGAACACGCATCACTTAAACAATTCTTTACAAAACCCAAAGCAAGCCCAACCCAAACACAATGAAATCAAACCCAACCCAGCCTAATAAAAACAGCCCTAACCCGAAGCAAACTCGACCCACACCAATCGAAACTAAACCCGATCCAAGCAGTTGCCCGAGGAAACCTAATTAAACCCTACTCAAAGCAAATCTAACCTTACCCAACCTAATCCAATACAAAGCAAACACATCCAAATCCACTCTGAAGCAAATCGAAAACAACTGAACCATCTCTAAGAAAAACTCAATAAAACTAAGCCCAATATGACCCAAAATAAACTCAACTCAACTCAACCCAACCAAACGCAAGCCAACCTAAACCAAAATAAAATCAACCTAACCAAATTTAATCCAAACCAAAGATAACCCAACCCAACTCAACTCAAAGTAAAATAACCCGACTCAAAGCGAAGTAAACCCAATTCAAACGCATCCGTGGCAAAAGATCTAAGGAAAATTCAATTCAACTAACCAAATCCAAAACAATTGAACCCAACCCAACCCAACCAATCGAAGTCCCGCCCAACCAAGCCCAACCCAATCCAGATCAACGCAACTGAATTTTTGTAACAGCTACGTATTACATTACATAATAATAATAATAATAATGCCTTATTGTCTCTAAGGTTACATTAGTTCTTACATAGGATGGATCCCCCTTTTAAGTTCAATACTTGTGTTAGGAGGATCCATTCTTACTTAAGGAACACTATACTATTTCAAAGGAAAGTATAAAATTCCAACCTGATTACAGGAACATGTGATAATTAATTCGAAGTGCACATAAAAAGTTTACTTTTGTAATTATAATATTACGTTTCTGACACTAGAACGCGTGACTAATTCAAATCGATGGGCGGCATCATATACTAAATTATTAGTTCCAATGGCACAAATGAAACTAAATTAAATATAGTTATGTATAAATTTTGGAATTTATTTTAATGTAAGTAACGAACTAATTCAGGTAAAAATAAACGTGGTATATTATGAAATTATTTTGAAGTTGAAAGATACTTAAGCTCATAAAAATAGAATAATTGTAATCTGATTAGTAGTTTCTGAGAAATACGTGGAAAAACATATAGGAAAATATTTATAAATTTTTTAAATTTTTTGTATTTGTCTAGAAACCTTAAAATACTAACGTATTTAATAATATTAAATACATTTTTGTCGAATTTATAACCTCGTTTTTTGAAGATAATTAAAATTTTGACTGAAGTTTAGAAAACGAATCGTATACACAAGCGAAGCCGCGAGTGAAAAGCTAGTAATATATACATATATATGTATATATATATATATATATATATGTATATATATATATATATATATATATATATATATAAATATATATATACACATATATATTTATATATGTATTTCTTTTTTTCATTTTATTTTTAACATGTTGCTTTAAATTGCAATTCACCAAAAAAATGTTATGATGCTTTTTATAAATATTAATATGAAATTTGTGTAATACTTCAGTTCGACTAGAAACTGAAAAACATTCTCTACGCTTAGTCCATTGGACCATACCGATGACTCGTCGCATTTTATTTCTACACATATATTATTTACCAATGTTCATAAACTAATATTAAAATGGGCAATTTGGTTTGTCAGCAGATAATCTGCGAAACTACTGAAACGATTTTAATTAAATATCACTAATATTATATTTAATTCGCATTACAATAGGAGAACTGATCGTCATTTGGCATTTCAATCTCAATACAGTTTAAAATTTAAAAACTAGACTGCTACATATTTACATACAAAAATTACCGAGTATCACAATTAAACAATTAGTAAAATGAATATAAATGCGCATGAGAAAAGGAAAATAATAAGACAATAAGAAAAACAATGAAATTATAACTTGAATAATTTCTTTGACTGACTGTGTCGTGCTTCACATACAGTCGGTAGAGTGAATGAGAGCAGTCATAAAAGGCAAAAATATGTTTCGGATTGAATGAGTCAGAAATATATAGAGCGTGATTCGCAACACAATCAAATAATAACATAAATTTGAATTAAGTTAACATAAATTTGAATAAATTAACAAAAATTCGAAGATGTAGGTATGTACGTGTAGACAATTACTTTTTATAGCGTTAAAAAAGCTATTCCATCATAAAAACGAGTGGGCCTTTTACCGTATTAATTTTTATTTTTCATTTTGGTTATTTTAGTCACAATTTAGTTGTAACTAAAGGTAGCAAAAATGGTTAATTTCGAAGTTGTTTTGATTTATGTAAAAAAAACTATAATAACATCGAAGTGGTCAGTATGAAAAATAATATGAAAACAAATGAATGCAGTAGTTGCTGACATGCAGTAATATTTTTATTGCATTGCGTATTACGCAATATTAAATTAATTAAACTGGATATCTTTTAGATTTCCAATTTAAAAAAAAATTCGCATAATTTTATATTTCAATCACTCTTAAACCGGACATACAAGAATGTCGTCTGGATGGATACGAAAATGAGAAAATTATTCATGATGTAGCAGGAAAATTGTGGATAAACAAACAAATTCCTTGAGATATAAATCCAAAAATTAAATAATTTTTTGGTGTACTACATAACAACATTTCACTCATTTTTTCTTTTCCCTTCCTTAAGTATTTTAACCTTTTTTGAACGTGTATATTGTGTTAACATTCATTCTGAGTTACTCAGAATGAATGTTAACATATAAAAAGGTCACAATTAATATTCAAGTTTTTAATAACTTACTTTTCATTGGTTATTATCCAGTCTCTAAATTTTACTGTTACTATCTTAACTACGATGTAAAAATAATTCTTTGTTACATCAACATTTAAATATTTAATAGTCATTTTAAGGTTCCGTAACCGCAGACTCCTAACGAAACGCTTTTATTGCGCTAAACTCTTGCGTTATCATGCTCGTCTTGGTAATATTGACACACATGCATCTGAAATTCTTTGCTAATTTCGCATATAACATACAGAGTAATTTTTTTTGTCATTTCAATCATGTATGGCATCCTTTTTAATTATAATGTGAATAAATCAATTTTGTACCCATTTAATACTTTTTATACTAAAAATGCGTACATCTGTGTAGAATTACGAGTGAATTTAAAAAAAATATAAATTTGAAACTCCCACAATGCAAACTCGACTTGTTTTTAGACAGCCACTTAATCAGGGTTTTTCGACAAATTTAAACGATTTCTTTCCAGTTTCATAGAAGAATGAACCTAAATTTTAAAAAAATATTTGTTTTACTACTGGCGCATATTAAAAAAAAATTCTTTAGTAATAAATTCATTTTAATGTATGTCAAATTGATATACATATAAATTGGTGACGAG
This sequence comes from Druceiella hillmani, assembly GCA_039881145.1. Lineage (NCBI taxonomy): Eukaryota > Metazoa > Arthropoda > Insecta > Lepidoptera > Hepialidae > Druceiella > Druceiella hillmani. The sequence goes on along the minus strand of JAYKKI010000116.1, from coordinate 2,843,618 downwards.
TATAAATATGTATATGCGCGATGCAAGCCTATGGTGAAAGAGATCTAAAATTAAATATATAAAACAAAGGAAATATTCATAATTAACATTTCATATCTATCCAGCGATATTATGTGCGAAATTTTATTTTTATAAGACACAATATTTGAAACACCGCGGCATATTTTTTATACGTTTTTTTCCGTTTGCATACTAACAGTTCTTTAATTTATGTGATTTTTTTAGATCACGCCAATAATAAATAAAAACCAATATTACCCTCTGCGCGTTGGTATTCCCGGCACAAAGAGGGTATCTCGATGCTTCCGCGATTCATTCTCCTTTTGTTCGCATTCACTTGCTTTTTTTATTGTTTTATCAAAGGGGGAGCGTAAAGGGCGGACGCAGAGGAACGGGGTGATTTTAAATTGGACGGTAACTTATTTTATGAAGGCGCTACAGACGTTTTATTCTGCGGCCGCGGTCGTGGGGGTTTATTGCGATTTTCTCCATTTTTTGTTTATGTAGCTAGCAGGTGCGATGAAGATACATATATATACCTCTACTATATATATGTATATATATATATATATAGGTATATATATGTATATATATATATATATATATATATATATATATGTATATATAGATAGATACATATATATACCTATACTAGAAGAGCAAAGGAAAAAAGGTTTGCTAAGGATCAGCGAAATTGCTTATCTCATCCAAGAATTTAGTTTGTTCAACCCCTTTAAGACTTAACGAGTAATAATTCTTTGTATTTAAACCTATCTTATTTCCAAACGAAGCGGAAAAGTAACTTTTCCATTAAATTTTTAAAAGAATTCTTACAATTTTGCAATGAAATAGTCGTATATAATAAATTGAATGATGAAAAAAAAATAGTTAACATAGTTCCTATTAATTGTCCCCACTTGAAAGTATCATATATTAATAAAAAAACAATTTATAGCGAGCAACTCAGTACATGTGACAGAAGTGAAATTTATTTTTCGATCTAACCCTCGATTTCTAAGTATATATGCTTACTTAATTTTTTTTTATTTCTAAGTAATTATATATACTTGTAAAGAGTAAAACGACAGAAATATAGAGAGGGGAAAATATCCTAAACGACTTGAACTTTGTGTGTGTATGTACGTGTGCACTTGCGCGTGCACGTGCACGCACGCTACAACAGTTGTATTACCCCTGTTGTAAATTATATTTGTGACAACTATATGTTCTGGGTCATACGACGACTATATATGGGATTTATAAATAAATTAATTACATATGTTCTCAGTTCTCATTCCTCTAATGGATTTAGTACAAAACTAGTAATAAGTTAATCATAAACAGATAAATAAATCGACAAATTTTTGACAGTTTGCATTTGACACATACAACGTACAAACGATAGTGGTAGTGAGCAACATTTTTATTTGTTTTCGCTGTTGCGTACACTTATTGTCTTGTTATATTATGTTCATCTATCTCTCTCGATTGTTAGCTAAGTACCTATTTTCTATTCTTCTTGCGATAGATTCGTAACATTCAGACGTCACAACCAAACTTTGCAAAACTTTGCATGAAGAACACTGAAAATTTTAAATTTACTGCGCCCAAAGAGTTTTACATCAGAAATATATTGATGTGAAATTGTATCAAAACATATATCTCATGCAGTTTTGTAGCTTGCAAGTAAAATTGTATCAAAGCATATATCTTGAAGCAATTCAATAGCCTGCTCCCACCATAACCTCATCGAACTTCTTTTTCTTTTAAGTGGAATTATTTTCCATTTATATTCTTATTCTCAGTTAAGCCACATGAAATTTCCATTTTCTCTCCATCTTCTCACATTCTTCATGACTACAAGCTTGGCATTCTATGTATCTCGTCTAGTAATCATGGCAGTACCAATGTTACCCTTTCCTTTCTTTCTGGAATTTCTGCGGATTGCCTTTCCTTGAAAAATATTCCAACTTATAAAGCTGCTTTTTACCTTTTTCACAAAATAAATAGTAATTTTTTTAAGCTTTACATTTTCGAAATTTTAACATTTTAAGAAATACAAAATTTGGAGTCTGAATTAGTTCTTGAAAAGGTGTTTTTAAAGTAAAGTTCCAGGATTTTCTTTTAATTTTGAAAAAAAAGTTTCTCTTCAGAACCGAATATTTATTTCCTTGTTTCTTCAGAGTAAAGATCTAAATTTTCTACGTGTTTTTGGCCCTTAAGAAGAGGTATAGATATTAATAATTCTGGCGCGATGTTGATATTGATTTAAGAGAGCATACATTTGCATACTAGATTTATTCTCAACATTGAAGTTTTTGTTCGATAGTCTAAGTAGTCTAAGAATTATTAATATTTATACCTCTTCTTAAGGGTTAAATACGTAGAAAATATCTAGTATATATTTGCTCTTATTTGCTAATAGTATATATTTGCTCTGAAGGAAACCTACACCTACATCAACGCCTAAGGAAATAAATATTCGATTCTGAAGAGAAACTTCTTTTATCAAAATTGAAAGAAAATCCTGAAACTTTAACTTTAAAAACACTTTTTCGGGAACTAATTCGAACTCCAAATTTTACAAAAATACAAAGCTTTATATTACTTTGGCCACTGGAATACTAATTGTTTAATTTTTTATTTTTTTTTAAATTTATTATTTTACATTTGTTTAATGCTCTTAAAAATAAACCTAAAAGGATTCGAGGTAACAAAGAAAAGGCTGAAGCTAAAAATTACTATTAATTATGTGAAAAAGTTAATAAGCAGCTTTAAAAGTTGAAATATATTCAAAGGAAAGACAATCAGCGGAAATATCAAAAAGAAAGCAAAGGGTAAGGTATGGTACTGCCATTGTAATTAGTCAGGATACATAGAATGCTAGGCTTGTAATCATGTAGAATGAGAGAAGATGGAGAGAAAACAGAGATTTTATATGTTTTAACTGCGAATAACAATTTAAACGGAAAATAATTCCACTGAAAAGAAAAAGAAATGCAATGAGGTTGTGGCGGGAGAAGACTATTGAATTGCCTCAAGATATATGCTTTGATACAATTTTACTTGCAAACTATAAAATTGCTTCAGATATATGTTGTCATACAATTTCACATTATTATATTTCTGACTTGAAACTCCTTGAACCTAATAAGTTTAAAATGTTCAAAAGTGTAGCGTTTTTCATGCAAAGTTTTGCAACATTTTTGCAAAGTTTGGTTATGGCGTCTGAATGTAACGAATCTATCGCAAGAAGAATGGAAAATATGTACTTAGCTAATAACCGAGAGAGATAGATGAACACAATATAATGAGACAAGAAATGTACACAGTGGTGAAAAGAAATAAAAGGTTGCTCACTTTTGCTATCCTTTGTACGTTATATGTGTCAAAAGCAAACTGCCAACATTTTGTCGATTTATTTATCTGTTTATAATTAATTTCTTACTAGTTTTGTACTGTATTACCGGACTAAAAATATATGTACTTAATTTATTTATAAATCCTCAATGACCCAGCACATACAGTTGTCGCAAATATAATTTATAACATGAGAAATATACATCACGACTTCTTTAAGCCGCATTTAGTCGTTGCGCGGGTATTGACAGCTTGGCTGTTTTTTCTTTTCTCTAATGTTTTACTTAAGAAGGTAAATAGGGAGTCTTCAGAAACATATACGCACGCGCACTCGCTAAAATTCAATATTTCCTAATATTAACAACCAATGAAAAAAATTGTGAATTGCCTTGCCTATTTTGTCATATGAAAAATTATTCATATGAAAAATTATGAATTGCCTTGCCTATTTTGTTAGGGAATCAGTTACCTATAACCAAAATAATTGTAGTTGTGCCATATATTAGAAATAATTTTTACACAATATTTAATATTTAAAAATTTAATAACTTTTAAAGTATAATTGTGAGGCGTATTGTGTAACTGATCTGTAGGAATAATGCTGCGGTCTTAAAAGTTGTTTATGATTTTAAGACAACATTTCCAATATTTCCATCAATAAAATATGATGTAACCAACAAAACGGCTCAAATTGTTATTAACACCAATCAAGACAATATGACCAAAGTTGTTGAAATCCCTGGATCTTTTTATCAGCTCTAATTTTCCCAACGTTGCCTTCCAGATATATAGTGCTCCGAGCATACGATCCTTATTTATTTCCCTCCAGGCGGGTAAAAATAATCATCGAGTGTCCGGAGATAAACTGGATGACATTTTTATTTACCGTCAAGTAATAAAATGCTACAATATTTGAATTCACCACCTACCTCTGTGAGGAAACGTGGTTTTGTATTTGATTGCGATAAAGATCGCTTGATGAAAATTGCCGAAAAGATTAGATATGTGAAACAAAGTTAAAAGAAATGAAGATAATAATTCGTTTTATTAGGGAGTTGTAAAAGTACGCTATTGCATGGTTTCTTTTGCAAAGTTTGACCCAAGTAAAGACAGAATAGGTCCTTAATTTAGATTACTAAGAAAGAGTTTTGTATAAAGGTAAGAAGTTTGATTTTACAAAAAACCTAGCTTGTTCACTTATACGAATCCATTGTGTTTTATTATGCAGCTCAGGCTACCATAAGATATAATCACATTATCTGGCCTGTATACATTCTAACTTAGTTTCATTCACAGCGCATTCCCTGAATACATTTAAATATTACGATATCTTTATATATTTTTCTCTTTTCGTTTCTCTAGAATGGAATCTGGCTGAGGGATTTTCCCGAATATAGTTCTTAGAATTCTGTACTTTGTTTACTAGAATACAAGTGAAACTAACTGAAATATGATCAGATGCTATTCATATTGAAGATATTTTCATAAAAGAGATATGACTTTTGAACATAGATTTATAATCCATTAAATTAAATTTAATCCTGACTTACTTCAATAAAAGGCAACAATAAATTACGGAATGGTTTAAAAAGAATAACGGAGTGGTTACTATCAAATAGTTTTATGTAACTCCAAGTCCTTAAATATAATGTAATATTATGCTTTACAGACAACTTTAAAAAAAATCGTCAAGTAATAAAGGGAAAAAATTTTACCCTTTCTTAATGAAATTATCGTTTTGATTTAGAGAAATGTTTCAAGCGATGTTTTAGAAATTGAATTTTTAATTCCCTTTTCAAACAAAAACATACATATTTTTTTTGTTGATTTTAAAGTCAGTCGGTTTAGAGGGTTAATCTGTAACTAAACACTCGAGAAAATTGACGTAATAAACAATGTCACAAAAATAAGAATATATTAATTAACTAATTAGTTTCTTGGGTGGTTAACAATACGTATAATAAATATATGTATTGTTAACCAGCCAAGAAATTTTGAAATAAGAAATACAATTATAAAACTATAATTTTTATTGGCATTGACAAGAGGTCTAATAAATGTTAGAACAATAAAAAAATAGAGTAAAATATCCACCTTCATTAACTATAATGATATAATCTTTATATATAAAACTCAATGTATGCATGTGTGTAAATTCCGTATAATCCACGATTTTCAACCGATTTATTTCAAAGTTTCCGCATTTATCGTCTATCATCTGACAACAGATATTAAAAGAGTCGTATCCACAACTTAACCCCTTGCTACTATATTGGATGGCATATTTTATTACTATATTACAAGTGATTTGGATTTATGTAATGGTTATAAATTTTCTTTGAATTTGTCACACAATAAATATCTTTACCCTTAAGAATTTTTTTTTTCAGTTTATGACTACCCCAGTTCCACCTCCAAAAGTCAAATTTTGCGAATTATGATAAAATGCACCTCAAATTATTTGGGATGATAAAAATTGTGAGGGTTTCCTTCATCGTCATCTCTAAAAAAAGATGAATGTGACGGAAAATTGGTTAAAAAAATTAAAAACCATCTAAACTTTCCAGATTTACTTCGGAATGGCTGGTTCTATTTTTTCGAAAATTGGCAGGCATTTTTCTTCCTATTTGTTAGAAACACGGCATTTATACATCCACCATCTAAGGGATTTAAATTAATATGCATTTTTCTTACTATTTTTTAAAAAGACAGAATTTCTCACGCCCTCTATATAAATAGTTTAAAAAGAGATATTATGAAAATTAATATCTTGAAACACTTCGGAATTTGGAAATCTTAATACTCGACGGAGATGTTTTTTATTTATCGATTCCAAAATACTGTAGGGTGAAATCATATTTAACTCACCTTCTTAATTGTTTGGTCTCGATCAATCAAAACTCTGTAATGGAAAAAGGCACATTCAATAAAGATGTTTACTTATGTGTTGAAATTAACTACTCTTCATAAATTCAAGAGATTGCTACTTCCAGTAACGCTTGCAGTTTCTACCAAAATTTGCAGCGATATAGATTTAAAGATACCAGGTTTTTTACATGGGCTACTGTATTCTTCCGTATGGCTGTGTGAGTTAGCAAAATATTTATATTTCCTCTGGGTGAAATCATAATATAAACTCTAATTTATAAAAAATATCATAATAGTATGTTAGATTTTTTCCGTTTACCTTATAACTTGCCAAATATAAATTTATTTGACTCTTTGAATACCTAAAATTATTGTTATTTAATAATTATATTGTTCCGTACCATTTCATTTTTCGGCATTATGAACTATGGGCCTATTCGATAATGGTGTATTGTACTTGTAATTTTTTTTGATGAAATTCTGTGTCATTTTTAATAATACCTTATTGCTTTTTGTCCGCCGTAAAATTTAGGAAATAAAAAGACCGAACAACGCCAGATACTTGGCTATTTACCTGAAAACTTTAAGAATAATTTTATTAATGTGTGTATACACTTATTTTAAACATAAGCTTACAGTTCAATTAACATTAAAATTACTTTTAATTGAAATCAATCTGAATTTTTAATATTTGTTGGAGCCATCCCACAAAACAAAAAAAATTCTCTCACTTGAACAAGCAATCTTTAAATTGTGTAATATTGGCTGATTTTCCATAAAAATATCACTTTGGCTTCCTTGTTCCATCGAACTATTTCTAACTTGATTCAATTTACCTACTATCAAGAATTTTTTTACATCATACACTGGTCATTGTATGTTTACTCTTATAATAAAGCTGTATACAGATTTTATATTAAATATATCATTACTGAAGTTTATTTCCTTCTGGACAAGCTCACTCCAGCTAACGTTTTATCCAAATATAATTTATTTCAGTTCGTGAAAACTCACAGTAAACTACAATAAATTATGTAAAGAAAGCAAACGTAGGCTTCTGTAGTTGTTTACATCTCTTATAGTTGTCCGTACAAATGAATCAAAATAATTTTAATTGAAATTTCCATGGATGTGTATGTGTCCCTATATTAAATAAACTAAATGTAATAAATATGTATGCTAATTTATGGAACTGTACACCACATGACATAAATAATATTTTTTCCAACAATAACTCTCACGAGCATATCCGTGAGTGTGAATGACAGCGAACAAATGTTTACGCATTCGTCGTAGATTTTAGAAACGAACTAATAGTAGAGAATCGAGAAGCTAACCTTTTTACTTGGCCAGTTGGTCAGTGCACCTACTATTGCGTCATCGTTCTGTTTTGATTACTCCAGTTCCAGCTAAACATTTTTTTCAGTTTTTTTAAGTATTTCGTTGAAACATTTGACGGAGAAAGGATATATTACACGTTATTCAAAACTAATAGTTTGCAACGGAGCCTTAAAATCATAAGTAGAATTTCCATTTCATTTCAAAATGCTTTCCAATGATATCCAACACGACATGGTGTGAGAAACAAATATAGCGCTTTACATATAAGGGAAGGTTCATAATTTCACGATGTTTTAATTCACATAAATTTATTTGACCCTTTGAATTTTTTAATTGACTATTTGAAGCATCTACTTACAAAATTTCATAGATAGGCCTAAAATCAAGAAACTGGTGAGACAGTTACAGATTGACTGACGTGCTCGGTGAACAATATTATGACATATCTTTGTTTTTAAGTGCGGCACCTTAAAATTTAAAAAAAATCATGTAACCAATTTTTACAATCATCTAATAACGACTGAATTATTTACTAGGTTAAAAATAAAGTGAAATTTGTTTGTTGTGATTCCGCATACAAAACTTAAATTCTTTATACTATTACGTCATAATAATAAACCGTTTATTGTGACATTTGAACTTTAGTCCCCTTGGAATGAATAAGGTTTGTGTTACCAACCGCACATTTTGGACAGAGTAGATCAGTTTTTATAACTACATTATTTGTCCAGTACCTAAATCTTTGCAGCCGGTAGTGATATCTAAATCCACTGAGTTTTAGGGCGAAAAAATCTTTTCAACGTATGAAAACTTTTAATTTTTCTCCATCCGTAAAATTTTGGATTAAAGAATAAGAAGTCAAATATAACACCTAGTAAAATTTAGTGTTGGTAGTTTTTTTATATCAAATATTTATAAAAAACAAAACATAAAAACAAAAATTAAGAATCCTGAAACTCGAGTATTTTATAATCTAAACAGGTAATCATTTAATTATGTAACCCTATTACATATACTCGTATAATTATCATTACAATGTATGTAAAGCTTATTAAATATACAATTACATTTTTTTGTTGTATTTAATTATTACAATAGGGAAAAATATTTATAACATTTTGTTTGTTTTAATTAATAAAAATATTTCAGACATAATTTTTATTTGCTTTCTATGACGTCCGCTTAACATAAATGGTGAAGAATTCCTTCAGTGCAAATAAATTCTACTTTACTTAATATTACTAACGCTCTTAGAGTAAAATTCTTAGAAAAGACTGTGCGACGACAATGATTTTGTGAGAATTTTACTCTGAGGACTTATCGTTGGTTTTCTTAAATAGTATTTTTAAAATTGCTCCAAGTACATTGTAGGGTTCTGTCTGTACGCGATATTACAGTAAAAATAAAATTAGCAGAAGGCGATAGAAGTAAGATTAATGAAACAAAGATATAGAGAGATGCAAGAGTAAAATATTTTTGTTTAAAATTTAATCATTTCTATAAAAATAAATAAGTTTTTTCGCCTACATACGCACAAGCATACCGAGTAAATAGAAAAGTTCCTTATTCATTTGATAGTCCGTCGAGAATTCGGGTATACAAATCAAAAGGGTTAGTTAGTTTAGCAAAATGAAAAAAAAAAATTTAGTTCTGTACCGAATCAAATCGAAAATTAGAGGTCCGCAGGTAAATAAAAACAAAAATGTAATTATTAATCATACACAAGCAATTCACTAATTGTGCCGATTCGCTTTAATTTACTGACGCATTTTTTAGTTATCACAGCTTTATCTTATCTAGCTATTATTTATATTCCAATTGATTAAAAAAACAGAGAATCTTCTATTAAAAATCGAGGAACAATATTATTAGTAAAAACTGAAACATGTGTCTTGATGCATTTGACCGAGATATCTATTTGATAAAGACCGGATAATTGTTTTAGTCCCTTAATTATGAGTAGAGTATTAGTGTAGCCCAATTTAATTTGCAGGAAGTTTATATTGGTGACTGAAATAATACAGATTCGGACATGAAAAAATATACGTTAAACAAACAAACGTTGAACAAAAATATGTATTTATGTTATACAACCAAAATATTTTGATACCCAACAGTGCTTTAGGTCGGACACGTATGTATATATCGAAGCACTTCAACGTGATTAATTATTAACCAACATTTTTTTCGTTTTTTTCGAACTAATTTGAATAAATAAGAAGGCAAGTAGATGCAGTCACGTTCAAAAACTTACTTCAAAAGATGCCATGCATTCGACTTTATCTATGTTGTCGAGTTCAATTTGCAGCAAACTTTGAATCGTCCGTAGTACAAAATAATCGGGGCATTTGGTGTCCCACGTAACGCTTCCGTGGGACATATCATGGCACCTTAAAAAATTGGGACATCTCACGAAATAGGAACATTGGCAATAGGAACATTTGCTTTGTGTCCTACATAAACATTAGAACATACATTAAGATTTTATTAGCTATTGATATAGCTAATAAAAAAGGTATGTACAAAATGTTCAAAATTATTAAATAATAATTACTTTTCATAGGGCAAAAATAAGTGAAACTTTGACTAAAATAAAAAAAGGCTTATGTTCCTTCAAAATCAAATTAAAAAAATTAAAACTATCATTTTAAGTCGATCTAAAATGTTTATATATTTATTTATATAAAGAAAACCAATTCTCTATAGTTAAGATACAGCAGAGCGGCTATTGTTGCCAATGACAAATAAAAAAAATGTGTGCTGTTCCACATCATAACTATCCATTTGTAAATATTAATAAGAAAATTTTCTACTGTGATTAACTACTCATACACCGTAAAAATGATGGTTCACATATAACTTTGTGTTTATAATGTTTATGATAATTTGAAAATACCATAGGTTAATATTTTATTAATGCATTGGAATATAAAAAGATATTGATTTATGTTGCAAAGATATTTTTTGAATTAATTTTTACCGCACTATTAGAGAAGCATTGCATTATGCGAGCAAAACTATGCATTTCGTTAATGTTAATTTCGATAGTACGCAAACATATTTCATACAAAAAACTTATTCATGAAGAATATATATTATGAAATATATGTCATGAAAATAAGTTTTCCCAAATGCGCACAATAGCCACAGTTTCGTGCAATTATGGTTAGGTGTTTGATTAATTGAATACCGTTGAAATTTTAAGAAATATAATATTTCTCTATGGTCTCGGGCGACTTTATTTTTAAAAAATTAAATTGTTTCTTAAAAAATTGAATTGTTACTTCAATACAATTAGGGTTGCACAAACGCAAAAGGTTTGTTATTCACAAATAATATGGATTTGTTAGTATTACGAGACATCAAAATCTTCCTTATAATAATAATAATAAAAAACAGATTCTTCAAAAAAATTCCTCTGCCGTGTTGCGATGAATGGAACATTAAGTTTCTGAAATAAATCGATTAGATGAAAAAAATAAAAGTAACTATAATTTCCTATGTACAGGCGTCGTAAAAGTACATTCTAATGACTTGACTTGATATTAGCCAAAGGTTAGGGTGCCGTATTCCAATCTGTTTCACAATAATGAGGTCTGCCCAATGAAGTAATGGCAAATTAAGAGAGACCTTAAATTGTAATTGTCTAGGATTTTACAATATAAAACCAAATTTTATACATAACTGATTTACCATATACATCGTACGACCCTAACTAAATCGGCTATCAATCAAATTCCATACAAAAAAACGGATCTGTTTCAAGTCTTAAAATCAAAAAATCTTTTTGAACAAGTCGATATTACTTTACAATCAAACTGTCGGCAAACTGCTTAACTTTTGATAATAGAAAAAAATGTCATGTCATTAGCAAATAACAAGCAACGCACTAAATATCACAAAAACAAAAACCATTTTCCAATATCCGTACCGATATCATTTACCAATACCAATATCATTATCTCCTACCCGACCACGAACAGATGCAAAAAAAGTTTTTCACTTAAGATACGAATGTACTGACACTTTGAAAAATATCAGTATATGCCGTTAATATAATAACCTATCTATTATATGTTAACGTATACCGTAGACTACGTGAAATAAATATCTCACTTCACTTTTCTTGTTTTGGTGCACCGTGCTATATTCATGAAAATCTTGTTTTGGGCAACTCTTTATTTTTATAATGGTGTCCTTGACTTCCGTTTTATCGTTTAAATCTTATCTCAAAGTACGTGATAATATGAATCCTGAAACACCTACAAAACCAACATGAAAAACTGTTTAGCGTTATTTTTATATATCAAGATACGTATTAACACTAAGTTTTATATTCCCTAGGTTAACACTGGCCAGAATATTGCCGCTTTTCTAAGATAAATATACCTTTTATAATAAAATAATTCATACTTACAGTTTTCTATTAGCCCTAAATTCGTAAAATTTATCAATACGTGAGTAAATGCTACTCTGAGAATCTGAGGTTGAATGAGAGCAGCAAAATAATTTAAAAGATCTCATAAAACATATCCAGGATAGATCGAACAAATTTAAATGCATGCACAAAAATTAATTAGTTTCGAATATGCACAAACATATTATAATTATATATTAATAAAATAATGAGAGAGAAGTATGGATAGATTAAATAGAAAACATCGTTTCATTTATTTTTTCATTTTCATAAAGTTTTAGAAAGTAAAGTAATAGAATAAGACATACGTCAAACTTGTACGTAGATTTACGTAAAAAGGTATTTGCTACTATCAAGTAAGTATAAGAATTACCTCGATAAAGACAATTGAAATAATATACTGGAAAACATGATACCTAAAGACGATAGTTTCGAAATACGATTACGAGTATAAAAAATAGCAGTTTGCGTGCGCAATTGCATGTGTGTGTGTATGTTTAAATGTGTATATGTTTATGCATAGATGTGTATGTTTATACCTTTGTGCCAGTGTTTATATGCATGTATTTATATATATATATATATATATATATATATATATATATATATATATATATATATATATATTTATATATACATATATTTACATATATATGTATATATATATACGTTCGCGTATATGTATGGATGTGTTTTAAAATATATATTTAATCGTTTTAATAAAAGTCGGCGGCGCTAAATACCACCAGTTTAGTTAAGACTGATAGTATTAATCACAACGCAGGCTTACCGAGTATCATAATCACACATGAATCGCGGAGACGTATCTTGGTTTTCCTTTTCCGCATCGGTTGAATTGTTTGTAGCAAAATTAATATGAGGGTCGCAGAGACAACTTTTATTAACTTTTTTTATTACTTGAAAAGGATTTACTAGATAGCAATGACGATAAATGCCAGATAAACTTGTTAGTGTACGTCCTGTATGAATTATTATATTATGTTACTACGTGAAGGTTTTACGAAACGGTATTTCTTTATTGCTTTTAATTCATTCAACAGTAATGACCGCAATACAAATTTTTTTTCCCTTTGTTTTTTCATTTATTTCCACATTTGTCTTCCACGAAGCAATAAACATATCTAACGGTTTCTTAGTTTTCTGTTTTCATTTAAATGTAGTATTCAGTGCTTACAATCCTCGAGCTAATAGATTATTTATAAAAACTGTTTGGCTGAACTAAAGACGTATGTAATTAATCTTTAGTCTGATGTATCTGTCTGGTTCATTTTTCTAAGAACGGCATGAAATTTTCTTTTTTTCTCAATTTGTTTGTCAAGGCTCTGTATGCATAATCACTTGAGACATTTATGTCATTAATGTACTTAATTCATTAATATTTTCAACGTCTGTTACAATTATAGGTGATGGTTTATGTATTTGTTTTGGTCGTGTTGCCTTTGTAGTTATATCAGGATTCATATTATTTTACTTTGTTTATCGTTTCCCGGACACGTTTCGCAGATTTCAATAGGCCAACTTCCTTTTTCCTTGCAATTTTTAACTCTTATCCATCTCTGTAGACAGCAAGGTCATCAACACTTAACATGTTTGTTTCTTGTTAATTTATTTGATGGGACTTATGTTTTTGTTTTAATTTTTCAATTTATAATTTATTGTTTTAACTTGTTCAAGAATATCAAAGAAAATTTTTTTCTTATTCCCTTCTTTCTTTCTGGCTCATGCAGTCAGAATGCACAACAAAATGAACAACACAAATAAATATATAATATAATAATAATAATAAATGAACAACAAATAAATTTTATTAACTGTATTAACGTAATATTGCATCATCACAGCTTGTGATAGTGTCTTCAATGGCTCATTGTTCATGTCATTTTACAAGTTATTCGATATCACACGAGGGAGAATGATATCTTCGTATCCCAACAAAATATGTATTAATGTGATTCCAAATGTTCGATGGCGGCATTGATAGATGACAGTTTTCTGAATCCGACCCAAGCGAATACTTAAAAAAATCGCTCTACTGGTTTAAAACCTAGAAGTTCACGTGGCCCGAGGCTTGGCGGAAAGACGCGGGCTGAATACGTTGCGCTACGAACGTACTGCAAGGAGCCGCAATGATGTTCAGCGTTTATACGCGGCGACGTGCGATTGTCAAAAAGCAGAGTTTTTAAAACATTTCGTTTTCCCTCCTATCACTAGCTTAAAATCACATACCACCCACTTATTTATTAATATTAAATCACAGTTGGGACCACGGTGTTAAGTTATAGGTTCAATTTTAATCGATTTTTAATATATTTTAAGAATATTTATAACCAGTTCTACACGATTTGATTTAGTATAATTTGAACTAAATAAATGTATATTGTTACTTATACAGAATATACCTTGAGATTTTGATATTTTATAATTATACCGGAGCTATCTGGCAGTTTAAGAATGAAAATTAAAGTAAATGAAATGCGTTACTAGTTCTGTTCGGCCTGCATCTAGAACAAATGACAAAATTTGACCAGATGTAAAAATTTTCAATTTTATTATAAGTTAAAAATTTAAAGTTATTTCAACTTTGTAAAATGAACTACAACTGATTCAGATCTGCGTCATATTCCCGAAATTATTATCAATATAGGTTAAAAGATATTTAAGAATTTTTTATTACCACTTAATAATTAACTACACTAGCAATACGGTTTTAAAATATATATTTCATAGTACACGCCAAAGTCATAGGTGATAAAACGAGAATAATAACACGAATGTAATAGACAGAATGATAAAACGAGATGAAGAAGAGCGGGAATTCATTAAACATTTCATTCGACCTCGTGGGAGGAAACCATAAACATTTAACCTTAAACATAAACGTATAGTAGAACGTAGAACAGAATATTATGAATATTATGAGAAGGTAGAACAGAATATTATGTATTAAGTATGTAATAATCGGTGTCAGTCTGCCGGCTTACTTATAATGGCATTACGTAATAAGTTTCAATTTAATGAAATTAGCCATCAAATAAAATCAATATAATTAAAGTGCAAGCAGTATGGCAAAAAGCTTTATATTATTTGTCATTGCTAAGTAATGAAAAGCGTTAATTTTTCGTTATTCGGTACTAATGCGCTCTCCTTCTTGTTTGGAAATAATATTATAAAACTATAAGGCTTCTGTATAATTTTAGTTAACGTAAAATTAATGAGTCCTAATTATAATAATGCAGACTTTAATTTTTATCCATTTCGAAAAAGGACAAAAAACCAAACTACGATGTTTGTGATTTCTGAGCAAAAACCAGATTGTAGCTGTTTTCTAAACTACTATGAAAGAAATATATTAATAATAGTAAACACAGTTTTCCATTAAATGTACACATTTACTTATTTTTAGACAGATGCAAAAAAATTAAAAACTGGCTAACCATATACGTAACGTACATTCCAAGTAAGACTCCATCATATAAATTTACCCGGATTTTATTGGTTAATATGTTCTTAGATTTCGGTTGCTAAGTTTAATAAGGTTTTCATTTACGTGTTACTGAGCGTTTTGAATTTATTGCCATTTTCACTAAAAAACTTAAAATACATAATGTGACCAACCTTATTTTGAATAATGTAATTTAAACAGCCACTTTTTTAAAATGAATCTCCATTTAATAGTCAGCAGTTACATATACTCTACGAACAAATATCGTTTAACATCGTTTTCTCTTCAAATGAGCGGTTAATGTCATAACAAATGAACCCTGTTCAAGCATGTCCCCCAAGACTGACAAGGGTAACAAGGTGAGGTGACCCGTGGTTTGTGATAGCAACCGCTATTTGGTCTGTGCTTGAATTTTGAAGGAACTCGCTCAATTTGCACTTCAGTTCGGAGTATGATTTTGTTGGAGGGATGGTTAACATTATTATACTCTGTTAGGTGTTAAAGTTTAGCTGCAATAAATACAGATGATTAAATTTCAGCTTTATTCATTTTTCCGATTGTAACTTTCATTACCCGGACTGATTTATTTTTTTTTTAAATGTAAACAACGGCACGTGCACTGATATTATCTGTTATTATGTAATAAGAGTATATACAATAAAATAAAAGTCTACATTGAATAACTTAATTTACAATAAGATAAGTTGGTAATTCCAAAAGTGAAATAATATATTGAAATATATAGAAGCAATTGGAAAATGCTAATTTTATAATAAGAGGTACATAAAGATGTAATTGCCATTTATAAAACATACGCGAGAATTAGATAAGCGTGTGATTCAAAACAATTTCAGTTATAAATTCTATGTATGTAAAATCTATCCAACTCGCATTACTTGTTTTGGCATATTTTGATATAATGGGAATGATGCAATCAGCAAACATGTTAAAGGAGCACATGGACACTTTTCTATTTTATATATTTTACTATTGTATCTATTTTTCCTACCGCTTTATTCATAAAATAAATCAAACACATTGGAATTAGATAATCAAAGTATTACTTAATTAAATGTTGTCAAAATGCTATTACGCTTAAACTTGATGACATTCGACAAAGACTTACAGTGGAATGTATTAATAGCGTCATCCATATTAGAAGAGCATTATTAAATTTCCTAACTACAAACATACAAATCATTTTATTTCCCATATCCTGTCAGCAGAAGGGAAATTCATCAGTTTTACGACTCGGTAGTACTAACAAGAAACGCTAAACTCTATTGTTTAACCATATATTTCACCATAATGTGGATGAAAATGGCGGTAAATGGTTTAATTTCTGCTGAATATAGAAAAAATCGGCGAAGGTCTTTTATGTTAAACTCGGCTCACAGTAACTTTTGTAATTTTTTTATTGCAAGATTTTAAGAGCGAATAACTTTTTTTTAGAATTCTTGTGTGTCTGTGTGTTAATTTGAGTATGACCTATGAGTATAGTATGAACTAAAATCTACTAGTTTTAGAAATTTAGCATGATAATAGTATATGCACAGGAACAACATATAAGAGAAAAAAAGAAACATTTTTCTATCTAATTACACGAGAACAAAGTTGTAAGCACAATAGTATACAATAATTGAACCTAATAACCCATTCTGATAAATTACATGTTATTGTGGGCAGTAAGGAATTTTCTTCCTAATATTAACAGAAATATTTGTCACAGCGGTCACTAAGTAAATTTATTATCTACCTGCACTACCTTGCGTCGTCTGAGCATCTATCCGAAGTGCTTTGCAACTATTTTAGTAGCCACTAAACTCGCATTCGGCAAGTGCTGGAAAGGTAAATCGTATTGTGCGGAGTGTATTAAATAAGGAGTATTTTACGGGGGAGAGTTTTTCAGATTCAAATGCCAGGCTATGGGTCATGTTTATTTCAACCTATTATATATTCTGTGTACGGAAGTAGTAAGTACACTAATGTCAAGTCAAACTTATGTCAAAAAGTTAAAGACCCTGAATGAGTAATGCGATCAACTATCACTGAAAGTCAACGTATTGAAGAGCCCGAAGAAAGTAAAGCAAAAACAGTTATAAAAAGAAAAAGTTAAAATTCTAATCAAATCTAAATAATAAATCTATGTTAGTCAACAGGCTTAAAATAATTCGACACAAAGAAGTGAAGGTCCATAAAAAAATTATCTTTAATAAAACTGGTCACTAATTATACGCCGCTGCCAAGTTCAATACTGCGATGGATAAGAAATTTAATATATCGAGATGCAAAGTTTTAACTCACTTATTTAGACTTCTTTAGTAAACCTCTATAAGAACTTGACTGCCATTATCTCACCACTTTTTACGGTAACGGTAACTTTGATATCATTATGTTGTCAAAATTATTTAAAATTATATTGTATTAAAGAACTCGTGTGTGAATGCGATCGCAAGAAAAATGAAATAATTTTAATATCTTGATTTTAAATATTTAAAAGTATTTTTGTCCACTTTGAGTTTTCTTTCAATATCTCTTAAATAAAAAAAGTCTCCCTAATTATTGATAAAACTTAATAAATGATGAAGTTAGTCACTTCTACAAATTGTTTATTTTTTTTATATATTTATAAGTTAATTATTTTTATGAGCATCTAGTCCTACACCTTGTTCCTCGACCCACTCTACAGTTAGTTCGGGCGCATTAATTTCAGATATTTTTTCTATCTCGCTTAGTAAGCTTTCTTTTCTCATTGGTCCTTCCCAGATATGCTCAATGTTTGTCCAGAACGATACTTATATTCACTGCGCAACTTGTTTTATTAAGTATGCGTCGCATAGATCAAAGGAATTAAAGAGAACAGTTTTGAAATTGCTGTATTGTTCGCATATATTTAACGGAAGAAAAATATAAGCACACATACATACACGTGTTACATCAAGTTTGATCGCACACTGTATGTAGAAGCTGTTACTGGTATTTGAAACTGTGGCTTTTACTGATTTAAACCCAGCTGTCCTTCCCTCTACCCAGTGAGACAGAGGTCAGTTTGTCTTCAATTTGTTTTGCATTTAGAATCTCAAGTAGTCAGTCCCTATTCTTACGCAGTGGAAAGAAAGGTAGAAAGAAAATCAAGTTTATAGAAAAACCATCCTTCGGATTGATCCTCTTATCACCTCAGGAATTCTTGTAAGCATTGTGCCCATTTAAGGACTTATTAAGAAATACCAGATAATAACTTACTGACCACTTGATAAAAATACACATAGCCGATTTAAAATTGAACAGAGTTCAATTAAAAGTAATGTTTGTGGGTACGTGTAATTCATGTCCACACTCATTGAAATAAAACAAATACATTTTTGTCGAATGAAAAAACTGAGAAGAATTAGACTTTAGTTTGTCTCCCTTTTATATTTCTTTTGTAGTATCTTACTTTATATATTAAAAGCGAATTGTTTAACCTGCTCGAAAAACCTTCACAACTCATTCGCATCGCAATTAATTTTTAATTTTAAGGGGTCACAATGGTCGAGTGCCACAAAAAGTGTTTTTAATTATTTTGAATAGAATATTGACAGACAAAATAAAATATACGTAACCCTTTATTATTAATCATGTAGATATGATAAAAACATTTTTTATACACGAGTTAACGAATATTATTTGATTATTTGGTTTATTCAAAATTCCAAAAAAATACGGCCCCATTGTTTATATGCGTTTCTTTCCATTGTTCATTGTTTGTATGGATCTCTTTCTTAGAAATATTTTATAAGACAATTTTAAAAATATATATAAATGGCATTTCTTGTGAAAAACACATTTAAATGTTCCATGCTATAAATTGTTTAATTTCTGCAAAAAAAATATCAGAAAAATTATTAGTAAATTGAGAAAAATAAATCAGTCATTACCACCTGATGTACTCATTTTTCTCGGCGACATTCGAGGTATCAGTGAGATGAAAATTTACTGAAAATTAATGATTATGGCATAACTGTTATTTCAAATACATGTTGCTTCTATATATGAGGTTAATTTCCTTTTTTTAATAACGATAATGCATTTTCGAACACTTTTTCTACATCAGTTAACATCAACAACAGAAATTGGATGTGTAAAATACAGAAAATAGAAAATACATATAAAAACCGGTCAATTTTAAGTCTCTAGACTAATATATCCATATCACAAAAGTTTTCATTTCAAACCACATTCGCTTTTAACAATCATCTAACGATTCATGAATAAAATCAGTATATGCTGATGGGTCAATTATCATGCAATGTACTCTTATATATAAATTACTTAAAGGTACTTCATTGAAATACATGATTAAATAATTCATTATCTTTGAAGATATTTCTTAAACAATCAAGTTAAGGCATAATTTTTAAGTTTGTAATAGTACAATAACATTTTGGTATAAACAATTTTCGTTTTACGTTGAACCCTTAAACCGTAGCTAATGGAGAGTGATTTTGGGTCGTTTAGAAGGACACGTGATATTTAATGTCTTATCGCTCGTATTTTAAACGAGCACAATAATACACGTAAGTGTATTATTTTAATGACAACTTTGTCACATGACTTTTCCCGTCGTAACTTTGATTTATTCATAATTACTAGTTTATTATAATTGTTAGTTTTAAGTGCAGGTCAAAATATACAAAAGTAAGATTCCGTAGTTGTTCATATCATATCCCCTCAATTTTTGACGCAAGTCAAAATAATATATAAATTATTTGACATTTGTGTTAAAATTCCAGTATTTAGACATCTTTCTGATTTTCAAACTCGGTTGAAAAATTCGAGAAGGATATTGACTATATTTGCAATCTTAAACTTAATATTTTTTTATTTGAAATATTTATATACTGTACGTAAATGGAAAGTAACCTTAAGTTTTTTTTAATGTTCTGCATGTTAATTAAATGTCCATATATTTCCAAAATTTCTTTCAAATTGATAAAAAGCTGTAAAAAATTTAAACTGTGATAGATGGACTACCGGAAAAACGAGTATGATGAAATTATAACAAGGGAATGTCTTTAAATTTTATACTTAATCTCGTCCCTAATAATCATCATCCTGTTATAATGATAGATGGGCGACTCTCCTTAAAGACTATTCTTTAGATGATAGTTTAAATTAATCAGAATAATTGTTTTACCAAAATTGGTAATATCATCTTAAAATTAATTTTAAAGTTTTGTCTTTTTTAAAGCGTTAGCTTTGTGTTTTTTCTTGTTAAAGCTTTTAAGGACCTATTAACAAATAATTAATTATGCCATTATCTATCATGTGGGCCCAATATTTAAACTAACCATTAGAATTATAACATTGCAGACACTTCACTACAGATAGTACCATTGGTTTGATAATAATTTTTGGAAAAAGAATACAAATTATATAAAAAACTATCGAAAAGAAAATCAAGGATTTTTTTGGTGGAAATAAGGGTATGGAAAGTAGAATGAATTACAATAGTACTGAGATTGTTTAATTGTGGCGAAAGGTAAAATAATATCATATTTGGTAAAAATAAAAATTTTCGTTAACAAATAATATGCCTAAAGACTGTGTAAAACATCGTTATGAAAAATAATCAGTATAATAGACGGCGCGCTTAGATAATGCATTGGTGCATGTATTACGATATTCTCACCAATATATTTTTAAAAAGAACAAACATATCAAGACTTTTTTAAATATCATATTGATTCCGAATCATTTGAATAATCACTAAACCTTCACTCTCTGAATGAGCAGTGGACATTATACAATAATAAACTCCCAGCAACAATTTGAAGCTTGACTCCCCGAAGTGAGACAGCAGCAGTGCCAAGGCAAAGTCGTCTATTGCATGCGACAGCCGTCATGGCTGTGACGTGCCGGTTTGTGAGCACTAAAAGTAATTGCTCAATTTACGCTTCAACTAGGAAGTTATTTTACAAATTTAAATTATACGCCCCTGCTGAACGTCGCAGTTATTAAAGATATCGAAGTTATGAAATGCTGGAATTATTAAGTTATTTTTTACCCACACTGTGCAAATGCAACACTTATTTATTTTCACTGATAATTTAAACTTAAATAATAGTGTCTAAATTTTTTTTACCCCGTGTGATCAAAACATAAACCAAATAGGTATTTATTTATATCTTGAAATAAATATAAAAGCTAATATGAAATTTGATAAATGGAATGAAGTTAGGTCTCGATAATCTGATAAAACAAATTGCGACAATATTTCAAGTTAATTAGAAAAGATAGACCAATATGAGTAGTTTTATACATTAGCTTTTATTAGTCCTGCTATTCTCTCAAATTATTACAAACTAACTTGACAGAAGCCAACATACTTAGGCACATATCAATATAAATATACCATACTGTTAGATAGATAGAGTATTGGAATTGTTTTTCATTTTTATATACTGTTTTGGTTCGATTAAAATTTACAGAAGTACATATGTTCCTACTTTGTTCTATTTCCGTAACTATATGTATGTAACACATTTTTAATTCATACATTATACGTATTTTGAGAAACTTATACTCACAAAGATATTTCTATCATTTGTTGCTTAATGACTTGGGTAGGTATTTTCACATATCTACTTGAATATTAATATTATGAAAAGGGACATATTTGCAAAGGACGAGCTAATCACAAAACCGTTAAAGCGATTCTATAAATTCTTCCATGATTTGAAAAGTCAGACGTTTTTATCACATAATATATCTATTTTATCTGGCGTCAGTTATTTTTTAATATCCTAATTTATGTTATAAATGTGAAAATACTTAATTTCCTTATTAATAACTTACATTATCGATTCGTATTATAGTTCGTCTAATGGAGTAATGTGTAAACTTTAATAGTTTCCTGTCCTTTCATTGTGTACAATATTAACACCATGAAAAATGGGTTTGAATGTTACTCAATCACGCGTAAACGGCTGACGAGATTTTTACGAAACTTGATATATAGATAGTATACGATTTAAGTCTAAAAAATATTTTTAGTACCTTTTAAAGCAGCAAATGGCATAATTTATGTAGAAATCCATACCTTGATTTGTAATTAAAACTTGGTATTAAGCTATGTCAATTGATGGCGCAACATGTATACTAACAGTTAAGATAGTTCATAATCGGTTCACGTGGACGAAGCTGCGGGCAAAAGCAGGTATTTTCATATAACTCAAATTGATTTCTGTCGATTGAATTATTAAATCTTTCACCCATGTCTCGCTCTATAAGATGAAAGTTATTAATTACAGAAATTCAGTTGTTGCTTTTTAAATACACACCTTAAATAAAAGTAGACCTGACACTACGAGTTCCATACACGCTTAGACACAAGCCAACATTTAAGAGTACATCGTGAAAACATTCTAGAGATTTTCCATTAAATTGTGTATAAATATGTGTTATTTTTCACCACGTAAATACATTGTTTTAAAATACGTAAAATTATTATTGATTTCTCAAATATTCCGGAGATTAAGAATCATTGTTATTGTTGTATAGTAAACTTTTAGTATTGTTACCTTTTTATGATTTCTATTTTAGCAGTTTCAGAAATGGGGAAATGGGGGAGACACGTTTCTCGTAGTCATTTCCAATATAATTTTATACTATGTCACAAAAAGTTTCTGAAAACAAATAGTTTTTTTAATCAGAATAAATCGTTCTTTTGAATAATGTATCACAAACATATGAAAAAAAATTCTTTACCTTTTCTTAATTTGTTTCCTCTGAAACTTGGAACAAAAATAAATCAGAAGAACGTAGTTGCATATGTCTCTTAAAATTGTTTTTGCATAAATTGTTTTAGTGTTTACTGCTGAAGTATAAGCGGGTTAATGCGGTAAAACAAACGGTATCTAAAAAAGGCTGCGATCCGTGGACAGATGAGTGAGTGACATTATGTGTTCCATTTCTTTCCTGATATGGAAACCTAAAAACGAATATGAGTAACGATACAATGCCGCCACTGCTATCAATCCAATGGGTGACGGCCCAGTGCCGTACAATAGAAATAATCTGGCGTCTGCTACAATACTATGTTAATTTGTTTAATGATAAAATATATGCAAAAGTTCTTTCTTTGTTATGATAATATTAAACGCACAATTGCAAAAATATTCTTCTGTTTTTCCAACGATACGATGTTATATTTTTATATTTTCTGCCAAATATTTTAATTAATGCGTGTATATATATGTTTCGCGGGCATGGGTGCTTGTATACGTCGTGAGTGCGCACGCTTGTACGTACGCATCTGAGTACGTCAATATATGCGTATGTAAATCCGTGTATGCGTTCATGCAACAACATGTTGCACACGCACTTGGGTGTGTGTTTGTGCACTTGCGATCATGACTTGTATATTTGTATTTTTGAATTGAGGGACAAATAAAAATATAAGTTTAAACATTAAATACTCGTAAAGAAAAAAGTAAGAAGTTAAGATATTCCTTGAGTCGTTAAATAATAGTAAAATCGAATAACTGATATAGAAAAGGAATTGGAATTATTAATGAATTTAAGTCGATAGTCCGTGACAAGATAACAGTTACTTTTTACTGTCTTCTAAGTTTTTATTGTTTCCAATTTGGAAACATCCTTTCTATTTAAATGATAATAGCTATTTTAAAGTTTATCCGCGTCGACCAAATTATTCAATATCGTTTTGCACCGTAAAACTTATTAGAGTAAAAGAGGTCAATTTGGGATAAACGTGCGTACGTTTTATGTTCAGCGTTCGACAGTGAGTCTCACACGCTTCGTGGACAATGTTTCTTCTTAAATAAAACTCACTGCAGGTTTCTATTTAATATATTCCTAATTTAATAAGATACGATATCTTACTAAACAGCCTTTATGAAGGCAGCCACTCTATTCTATTTGCACATTTATGTTCCTTCTCTCTGTTTGTTGCGAACAGAAATCAATATGTACGAATGGGTAATTTAATGTTGGAATCCTACCTCATGTAGCAAAATATAAGTGAGAGTTCGAATCCCGACCATTCTATTCATAATTTTGGTAAATTGCAGTGCGCGTTATCTTTTCTTTGCATTCGACTTAAAGTCTTTTTTATAAGTAAAAGTTTTGTAGATTTTTGGTTTCGCATAGCGTAACAATAATTCCATCCTCGAATGGAGCCGTGCGAGGGGCTTACGGCTCAACGCAAACAAATGCTCAGCGGTGGGTTGCACCCCGGTGTACACTCCTCCCCACTACGAATGTATCGTTATCGGAATGCCCCCGAGCTGACTTAAGAAGGTCATTCATTTGAGAGTTCATGTTCTATCATTCATGTTCTATCCGCACCTAACTTTTTGTAAATAAAATATCGTTCAGAAGACATGAATTTGTGCTGCGTAATGTTAGGGATTTTCCATGAATTTCTTCAATTAAATTACTAAATGTGTCCATTTATATATAATACAATCTTAAAAGAAAATTATAGGCAAAATAATGTTTAATACGCCCCAAAAATTAATTATATTTCATAAAAGTTTAATTAAACTTGAGGATATAAGCGAAAGAGCTAATTGTTTAAGCTAATAATGTTAGGAACTACGTTGTATGAAGACGTGTAAAGAATTTGAAGTGCTAATTGCAATCATCGACTGCATTATTTAAATCCAAATTAATTATAAAACAAGAAAACGAAATATTTCTATTGAATATTTATTTAAATTTTATAACACTTATCTTGAAATATAATGAAATAAAATAAACATTTAAGTCACAGCTAGGTGGATAAGTAGTAGAACTGGGTAACTAATGTAAAATGGCAAAACATTTATTTCAAAACTTGGGTATGGCTCTTTTCATATCATCACAGCCGACTGCTATAAGTTTTTTAAAACATATTTATATATTATAATAACCACAAATATTTCAAGTAATTACATAAAAATAACCGGATAACAAGGAGTAAAAGCGAAAAGATAATTTTTGAAATATATTATCAAAAGAAACATAATTGTTAGTACGTCTACCCATATATGTATATATCAACAAAAAAATGTGTTAAAGAGACTCAATCACAAACTACAGCCAAATGACGAAAAGTAGTGACAGTATATGGTATATGGTTTTAAAATCAACTTTGCAGGTAATAATGGAAAAAAAGCTCAAGTTCCATCCATATAAAATTCAAATTGTTCAAGATTTACACGATTCTGACTTTGAATTAAGAAAAACTTACGCGGAGGTGATGTTGTTGAGATTTCGTACTGCTACCCGGATGGGCAACATATTCTTTAGTGACGAAGCTCACTTTCACATTGGAGGATATGTGAATAAGCAGAACTTTCGTTACTGGGATGTCCACAACCCAAGACTCATTTTCATCATTTAATTTGCAATAATATGATAAAACAATTTTCACGTACTTGATACTCGATTACAAATTCTGAATATCATATTTCATAAATTAAAATGAGGTTAGCATACCTCTGGTTAATACGAGTAAATGTTATGTCGAGTTATAATACTTCTTGCAATCGTATTGACCGTAATTACTAGAAATATTCTTGAGTGAAAAAGTAGTTTTGTAACATATGCTTGATAACGTCATTTTACGACGAATTAAGCGTTGAAAATGAAACGAAAATTAATTTGAAAAAAAAAACAAAAAATAAATCGTAGCCGAGATGAAGTAATAATTGTAATTCTAATAATGAAACAATTTTTTTAGAGAAATTTAATTTAACAATTCGCTCATGAAATGTTAAAATGTAAAATTATGACAATATTATCATAGAATGCTTTGTTACAAATGGTTAAAACGTATTTCTATTGATTTTGCTTTTGTGGTTATTGCAGTAGTCTACTCGAATCAGTGGAAGTAACTTTTAGGTTAAACAGGTTATCGATTTAAACTTCTAAATATTGACAGTATCGGTATTTATTTGATGTAATATCAAAAATCTTGATTATTTCTTTGTTGCGAGTTCATTTTTCGGAGTATTTATACATTTCTACCTTTAGAGGAAGTTCGTTAATGTCGTATTTTTTAAAAATAAGTTATGTTTAAAATCATGACACAAATTAAGAAAATTGTGAATTTAACAGAATAACCTATTATAATGATTAAAACTCTCATCAGGAAGCTTTCATACCCTTCCGTCAGACACTTTCGTACACGTGTGAATATTTAACGGTATGTTGTATTCTTATTGAACTATTTATAAACATTACTATTATTTTTCATCACATAAATATGTTGCTTGGTATATTATCCGCGGGTCTGCAAAAATTGTAAAATTCTCGAAACCCAAGAAATTGAAAGTTATTACTCTAGTTTTTCGGCAAATTTTTGTTAAATCTTCAGTGATACTGATTTTTTAAATTCTTTTAACTGACAGTTTCGGTATGAAAAGGGGAGGACATTTATTTTTTTTGCCGATACTTTTAGCAATATATCTAAAACTATTTGAAATGAAGTAAATATGACTCCAATAATATTTCCATATACCTATTTTTATGTATTAACTATTCAGATGAATGAGGATTTATATGTTTCTTGCCTAAACTTCAAGCTTTTACCTTAAACTGTTTCTGATAAAAACTAGTGCAATAGATAGATGGATGGATATGTGGGTGATTTTATAAAAGTAAATTTGTTTGATGTATGGGACCTTAAAATACTATGAAATTATATTTAGACATTATTTATTTAGGTATTAACTGATATAAAAACCGTACTAAAATGTTTTTAGCAGATTTTTTTGTGGCAGATTATTTTCCGACTTTTCCTCAGGAAGACTGAGGAAAAATCTTAAAATGGAAATTAATTTATGGACCTCTCATTGAATAGAAACATGGATTTTTTAAAATTATAATGTGTTGAAATAAAGAAACAATAATATGGAACGATCGAATTTTTACTTTTGAATGAAAATTATTAAGATGTCCTTGACAATTCTTGATTTAAAATTCGTGTTCAGTGTAATCCGTGCTTGAAGTTTGAATGTTTTGTGAGAAGTAATATGATTCTTTAAAGGTGCAAAAATTAACATTACAAAATAATTTTCTCGATGATTAAGATAGGGTGGATATTTATTTACACAAAGAAATACCTTTTTGAATATAACGGAGGGGCACAAATAGCAATAAATTTGAAAATCGATACCCTATGTTTAGGAAATTAAAAAAAAAATCATAAATTTATTATTTACAGCGGCACTGCTCGTTTATTTTTCAATATAATTAAATTTTTTTTAATATGTAATATTTTTAAGTACTCGAAAATGCAATTTAAGTAAGCAAACCCACGTATTATTCGCACGCCCCTGTTTTTTTATTACGCTTAGTTTTATAGAAAAAATACGTTAACTTTATTCAAAAATAGATGATTATAATATAGGAAAACATTCACTTATGAAAAACGTACAATGTTATAAACAAAAAAAAACAATGTTTGTATTGAAACTAATACCGTGTCCGCCAAATGCATTTCTTACGTCAATAGACATTAAAATATACAAATTGACATGAAGAAAGTTTTTTACGTCCTTGCAATCGTGAAATTTATTGAAAACTGTGTTTATGTTGGAAGATTTGTTTTTATTTGTCATCTCTTAGAAAATAATTGTAATATTATAAAATATTATTAAGTGCCTCTTAGAACAACAGACGCTTAAGTTATTCACGAAAGTTAAAAAAAAAATAAGTTTACCTAATATTGACTTTGTGGCATAAAACAAGGTATACTGCTAAGTTTTTTTTAATAATGTGTAAAATAAACTTAAATAGACATGAATATAAACCTAAAAACGATGGATCTTGACATTGGTGACTAGATAAAAAATACTTTGAAATTATTAAATCTATTTCTTTATTATTAATTATAATTTACACGTATTTCTTTGTATGGGATGTTATTACTTTATTGCATTAAAATCAAGTCAGTTTTGTAGTTTTAATAATGGGGAATATGCAGACGATCTATAATGAAATATTATCTGGTTAATTATGCACAAAAATATGTAAAAGAACATTAATAAATTTCAAAGGGAAATTTGTAATTTAAAATTTATAAAAAAGTTCTCACCATACCGGTATTAAACACAACGTATTTCAAGAGTACGTCAACGAGTGACAAAGCAAAAAAGGTAGCGGTTTAATATTATAATTATTACGGTTCATTGGCGGTTTGGGATACGGATGCTGAATGAAATTACCTTGTGTTTCGATATAAGAGTCGTTTTATTGGTTTATACTATGATACCATAAATATAAAATTTGTTTTTGTTATATTGAAAACGGACACAAAACAAACTTTTATATCCTACATCCTCTTTCATATCCTACATCCTCCATGGAGATTAGTGACAAAATATTCAAAATTGGAATTTAATTAAAGCAGGTATTTCGTAACAATGTTTCTAGTTAATAATTTCCTTCAGACAGGACTTACATTGTATACTAACTTAATCATGCATTATTAAGATTCTAAGTGTATATTTGTATCTCTACTTGATTAATAAAATAAAAGTGTATGAAGAAACTCCTACCTTTAGTTTGAATAAAATAAGGCGATAAATTAAAGATAAATCTTAATATTTGTTTATTTTAAAAATACAGTGAATATAAGTATTATATTTTATATAAGTATTCATTTTGAGCATTAAAATTTTTTCTTTTCCTTAATGAATGCTTGCAGTAACTATTTATTGTTCTTGTAAATTTAGTTAGCTCAACCGAAAAGTTAGCAAAGTTTATTTGCAAGATACACATTAAGACTTGTTTTGCGAGCAACTACGGGGTAAGTGAAAACTTTCGGTCACAAATTAATTATTTATTTACGATTCTACCACGCTATTAATATTGTAAACTTGCATTGAATTTAACTAGCTGCAAGGAATAGCGCTAATGTGTATGCACTTGCGTACATAGTTTTCTAAGCCAAACGTGTTATAAATAAATTAATAATTTTAAAAAAATTTGTAAAAGTTTGTAAATAAATTATTAAATAAAAAAAAAGTTTGTAAAAATTCCTTGAGAAAGTGGGAGAGTTTATTGTAATTCACTGAACAATAACTACCCACTTTAAATATAAGCCCCGAAAAATGTATTCTTCCGAACGATAGAAATATAAAAGTAATTACTTGTTTATAGTACCTGAAGATCATTTTACTTTTCAGAAAACCCCGTCATCCGTCCATCTAAAAACAAGAGGTTAGTAAATTCCTTTTAAGATAAAGTGACCCGTGAAATCGGAGTATAAAGAGCGGGATAAAATCAAAAGAATTCATATTTTCAAACTTGTTCAATTATTATTTCGTTTACTTTGATAAAACAAAATGGAATACTAAAAAAATTGGTGATTAAATTTACATTTTTTATTATTTTATTTATTACAAATATTCGAAATGAATAGAATAAGAAACAATGAATATTAAATTATTAGTGTGAAATTTAGTTAATAACTACAAATTACACCAGTATATCGTTGGCACAGGGATTGATGTCTATAGTATAACACACTTATGTTATGCAAATGATACCACATTTTTTGCAACTAGCCCCGATAATATGAGGGAACTATTTTTTTATAATGGAACGTATTAGTCTACAGTTTTTTTTTAAATATCGAAGTTATCCCGTGAAGTTGTCCAATCATACATATTCCGTGGAGTATTAATCTCGAATAATAGTAGATGCATAGCCGAGGTAAAACAACGCAAGGCAATATCGAAACCCACAATGAATAGATTGAAGAAAATATAGAGGAGTCGAAATATCACCAAAACCACTAAGACCACGCTCGTAAGAACCCTTATTTTTCCCATATTTTCGTATGCCTCAAAGACCTGAACTTTGCGTAAAATCGAGAATAAAATAACACGCTATAGAGATGTGGCACTGGAGGAGAGTGTTTGGAGTATCATCGACCGAATTCCGAGCAAATGTTTTCATATTTCAAAAAATCCGCATCAAGCAGTGGCTGTTCTTATTAGTAAAAACTCGCATTCTCAAGTTCTTTGGAAATATATAGAAGAGAAACCATGACTCTATTGAACATTTTGTCGTGCAGGCCGGAGTGGGTGATACCCGACCACGCGGAAGACCACACATACGATGGACCCATCAAATCAAATCTGCTATAGACCATCCCTTGCAAGAGTGTACTAGAGGGACGGCAAAGAGGAAAGCATGGCAGGAAATCGTGAGGCGGGTGACATCTACCCACGTAACATAATGACCAACGCCGCTCTATCAAGAGAGTACCAATCAACAAGAATAATTGTTAGTGGGACCACAGTCTATAGTATTGCTTGTGCAATTTTAACATTCTTGAAAACTTCTGACATTTACATAACTCTCCTTACCTTTGAGCAAACGAAGGGTCTCACCGTTTCCTGCGATTTTTAAAAACCCTTCAGGCAATTATACACAGATATTTAATGAAAACCAACAAAATTAACTCTGGCTTAAATGAAGTTCACATATACAATAAAATCTGCCGTAGTTAATGTTAAAGGGCGCATGTTGACATTACGGATAAAAATGTCGAATAATTAGTCAAAGTTGGTCGAAAAATAATAAGGATTGCAACATCAACCGTGTTGTCACTTTGGATGTAAATGTTCGGGTCAGATTTAGACTAAAAGCACAATCGATTCCAGATAATTACCGACTATACAGTATAAGTGGAGATTGACTTCTAATAAAAGCAATCATCACATTAACACAATAAAAAATATTAATCAGGAAAATATTAATAATAATATTAATCAAAAAAATATTACTAGTGTACCAGAAAATACTGAAAATTGAGAGAGATATTAGGGAAATATTCAGGACTTGTGACAACTATTCCGAAGCTAACCTGATATTATACCATGTATTTTATTGCCGGTTTTCCTAGCTTTTTTTACAAAAAAATGGTTCTATGATTATTTTTCAGAACTGACGTACTGAACTGATAGTGCAAATTATCAAGGACATTATATACGCGTATTTAGTCCAGAATCACCACGTAAAAGGAATTAGAAGGAAAAAATGATTTTGTATTTTCATACAGCCTGTTTTTTTAAAAGAAATGCTATTATCTGTATAACTAATACCATAAATTCAGAAAATTAAATTTTATGGTTATTCAACATGCATCTACATTGTTTTTGTATATTTAAATTTTGGTTTAATTTTAGATTTAATGAAATTATTTTAGATATCCTTAGATTAGTTCTTCCCTTATTTCGTTAAAATTATCAGGATTTTACCCATGCTTTCTCATTTTGGTCACTTTTCTTTTTGCGAGCTACATGTTTAATTAACATACATTAAGATTTTACCGACATTTCGGATGGAATGCACCAGGAAGGCATTATGAGGGCATTTACTATTTAAGTTGAACTTTGTTTTATTTGATCTAAATTAGTTGGTGTTTATTCGTTTTTTAGTATGTTTTTAGTATTTTCGATTCTACTTTGTATTCAATTTTAAATACACCGGATAAGCTTGACAGCGATAAGAAATAAGACAACTTTTCCTGGAGTTGCATCACGCAGGTATTAAAATTAGATTCCTTTTTCTTAGATTCAGCAGAGAAAAACACAAACACATTATTATTAAATTTATATCTGGCCCAAGTTTATAAAAGCCAGAGCGTTAGTGGATTTTCCTGGCATTGATTTCACCCTTTTCTGTATCCTGTATTCTGCAAATTCTATGTAAAAATTAGCCTCACATTCATTCATTCACAAGTTGCTTGAAATAGACAGAAAAATATTAGAAATAGAAGCAGAGTGGAAGAGAAATTTGAATTGGTTACATACATACATTATGTAACTGACACTTGTTTCGCCTGTAATATGAATCAGGCTGGTAATAAAATATTATAATATATATATATATATAATATTTAATAAATTATAGCATTTTTTAATGAACGTAATAAAGCATTAGGAAAACGTGTAATACCAATATTTAAATATTAAAATCAACATTTAATAAATGATAAAACTATTTAATAAGTATATCATAAGAAGTAACTTATTTTAAACTAAGTATGATATATTTATTACGACAATTTTATGCTAATACTAGTTTCATAGCGACTATACGTTATATTAATTTTACTCTAAATATTATATTAGCTCTATAGTAGTTTTGCCAGTCCCAGTTTACAACCGAATCTATAAAATATTATGTCTATTGCCGCATTGAGTTTGACTGTGACAAATGTTTTCTGATTTTTATCACAATATCAGTTTTATGTAGAAAGGTAATTCCGACGGCTTTATAGACTTTAACACACGATAAAACCGTATAGATATCAATTTATCGCAGTCAAGTTGTTCAATGACCATTCATCTTTGTCGACCTTCGAGCTTCCAAAAACATAATTTAGAACGACAGTGTTAATAAATTTGACCGAGGCTTTGTCTTGAAAATTGAGTAAAAGTAATGAAGGAAAAGTTGTTCGTTAGTTCTTAGAACGGCCTTAAGTAAAGTAAATCTCTTAATTTTAAAATGAATTACAAATGAATTGGTGTCTAAGCGTGTT
This sequence comes from Druceiella hillmani, assembly GCA_039881145.1. NCBI lineage: Eukaryota > Metazoa > Arthropoda > Insecta > Lepidoptera > Hepialidae > Druceiella > Druceiella hillmani. The sequence continues at coordinate 2,810,621 of JAYKKI010000116.1, read as the reverse complement.
CAATTCTCGACAAAATTTATTTTCATATTTATAGTTTATAAATACCTGAGTTGAGTTTCCAAGATGCTTTACTAGTACCTTAACACTTAAATCCCCTAACTGAAAGTGTGATAATTCACCCTTCACTTTCTAATATTTGAATAAAAGCATTTAGTGTTCGTAAGAAATATATATATAATATAAGTATATATTAAACTAACGAACTGTAACGCCAGGTTTGAATTCTAATTATTACCGTAAACACTAAAACATAAAGGTATACATTCTAAGCTACCAACGGCCTGGTTTCTGATTAGCAATCGTAAGTTTTAATTTGTTTTGTCTGTCACATCGAATTTGAAGTAAACTTTTTAGTAAGCAAATTCCAACAATCCGACAGTAATGTCGAGCTCAGGTATTACAAGAATATAAATGATACTGCTATATAAAAAAATAAAAAAAATAAGCACCTTAAAAGTTTTATTAAATGAAATTATTGAAATTCAGAAAAAGGCAAATATTTTTAAAATATTATTTTTAAATAAATTTTCGAATAATTAGAGTGATTTGATTTGCCTAAATTCAGATATGAGTGACATGGAAGTGAGTGAAAGTTTAGTTGAATATTAAAAGCAAGCATGTACAACTACTAGAATTGCATGCTTTCACAAAGAACAACATTTTTCAAGATTTAATATAAATTTTGTGGTCTGGTATGAATTTTAATCGAACCACACCAATCACTCATTGGATTATCGGCGTTATTACTTTGAGAAAGATAACTTTTTTCAGAAAATTAAAAATAATATTTATGATGTCTCCTACACACGATACTTGCACATATTGTTCAGCGCCATTCGGGGGAATAACCCGCGAACAGCTGCGAAGACGCCGCCACTGCGAGTAGAAACCGCACTCTGGCTAAGTATTGGATGTTTTAAGAAGAGTTATGTGTAACATTTTTTTTTGCACTCAATTAGTAAAGGGGCGTGTTTTTGTAGACAAAAAACAGCCACATAATAACGTTATATATTTGAGTTCAAAGTTATGGTTCCAGCTGTGTCTTATATCTTTACCTCTTTTAATTATATGTATAATTCTATTTATTAAAAATATACAAAATGAAATCTATACTACAATTAATATCTTATCCAATTACTCTCATTGAAATTTGAAAGCTAAGTAATCAGTTTTCTCTATTCGATGTTTATACCGACTTACCATGTTTAGAGTTTTCCTATGGAAAACGTGTAGCTACTTGTAAATAAACTGAACAACCTAAAAAATTAATGTTATCTAACCCCAAAAATACCTTCAATTCGACAGATAATTGCCTTTAGATTGGAATAGATTCTTTAAAAATGGCAATAATAATTTCAGTATAATTTCTCTTTAAAATGCAGTTTATATCCACTAATCCGCTCATTTTCCCAAAATTCTTCAAAGCCGAAATCTTAACCAAGTTACTTTTTAATTTTTTTCAATATTAAAGTTACTTTTGCTGTATTTATAAATCTTATCCAATCAATAAATTTATAACTATCATAAACGGTAATTAGCGGTTACTTTCTAATGTATATGTTCTAGATTTATCAATAAAAAATAATTACTAATAACTATAATGTAATAACACCAGATAACTAATTTTTTCATTCCTTCATTTGAACTTGTGTCTACTGATTAAACAAAATTTAAATGGCTCAGCACAAATAGTATTTGAAGTCCATTTTAACTAAAACAAATTGAAATCGTCTTTCATTTGTTCATTCCTTAGTTCTTTAAATTTATCACAAACTACAACTCTCATTTTTTCACGCTTTAGATTTACTACAAGTACAACCCACATTACTTCATTCAAACTATATCTACCGACTAATTAAAACTTATCTGATTCGGTCGAATGAATAGTGTTTACTGTCTATTTTAACTAAAACATACTCAAATCTTCTTCATTTGTTAATTTCTTAGCGTTTTAAATTAATTAATAATTTATCACAACTATAACAGTCATTTCTTCATGCTTTATATTTACCACAACTACAACCCTCGTGTCCCTTCATTAAAACTTTGATCTACTAGCAAATCAAAACTTATATAGTTCGTTCGAATAAATAGTGTTTACTGTCTATTTTAACTAAAACAAACTTAAATCGTTTCTTATTTGTTTCCGGTTTTTATTTATAATGTAAATTAAATTGATTTTATAATGTTTCTATTTAGTTTTTAAATTTGAATCATGTTTTTTAGTTTTAGAATCATCTGTTTCGTTAACATTGGATGTAATCCTGATCTTTTTTAATAACTTCTGTTTTTACATGTCAAAAGTAGTTAACAAAATTATAATGTCATAAATGACATTTACGCCGATAATCCAACGAGTGATTAGTGTGATTCAATTAAAATTCATACCAGACCACAAAATCTAAATTAAATCTGGAAAAATTTTGTTCTTTGTGAAAGCATGCAATTTTACTAGTTGTACATGCATGCTTTTAATATTCAACCAAAAATTCCATGTCACTCATATCTGAATTTAAACAAAATTTATTTGAAAAACATTTGCCACTTTCTGAATTTCAATAATTTCATTTAATAAAACTTTTAAGGTGCTTATTTTTTTAAATTTTTCTATACAGCAGTATCATTTATATTCTTGTAACACCTGAACCCAACATTATATGGACCTTTGAGGTCTCTTATAGCTTAGCTAAGAATTTTGGTAAAATTTTGAAACGGCAACAATTAATTATTTTCTAATAAATATTCATGTCATCTACAAGTATGGTTTGAACCTACAATCAAAACGCATTTAGGTCTGGCCGCTGGCACGATTACCTCCAAAATTGCCTCTTTTAAAGCCATATTCAAGATTTTCTAATATCTACTTAGCAACTAAATAACTATCAGAAATATGTCACCAGTATTGAGCTCTGAAATAGTCTTCCGTTTAATTATAATGTACGTATGGGTATAATAACAAAATTCATGTTAATTTTTCCGTAACTTTAACAATTTGTGTTGATTTTCTTTAAATTATGACTTAATTTAATTTTTTTTTCAAATGATATAACTATATTGTTAAGTTTCCCTTATTGTCATTTCGAGTACCATCAAATTCATTTATAGGTAAATTCTTGATTTAACCTTTAATAGTAACCTTTAACAGCCTATGGTATAGAACACGAAGTCTGAGCATAATTCCAATGGAGGAAAGCGACTGGATTAAAGTTTAATATGAAAAAAATGACATTGGAGACTTATAAGTCTTACTTGCAATGCTATCAGCTACAATGATCGCGTTGACATTAACTTGTTATGTAGTAGAACGTAATTCACATATGTTTGATAATTAGATTCAACACCCAGGTTGATTACAATGATGCGTGTTCGGGTACGATTCATCTTCACTTACTTTTAGATTTGTATGACACAATTATCTCACGTTACTATTTGTTATTTCATTATTTAACGCATTCGTTTGCAATAAACGGGGTCAATTGTCTTATCTCAAAGTTTTGAAAAACCAACCATTATCTTAGTTTTGAAAGAATATAAAAGGCTTTTTGAAGATGCATGATAACATGATTACTTCCTTTTTTTTCTACCCACTATTATTTTATCATTTCTGTCGTCAACTATTATTAACTTCAGTGAAAATCATTATTCATTTTTATTCTAAATTTATAAAAAGCTTTAAATATTATGTAATCTCTTTTAATAGAGAATATGCTTTTTGTTACAATAAATTACTAATTTAATAAAACTCCATGTATGATGTATTAATGAACATAAATTTGAACTTCGTAAGATAAATTTACGTTCGAAATTGAGACTACAAACTTGAATTCCACAATAAACTTCAATAATTTAAATGAACCTGTAATTACTAGCCTTTTTGGTTTCCGTCGATAAATATAAAACTACTTTATCGCATTACACAACCTTGAACGCTTCTTTGCCAATATAGTTAGTAATGTGGTCTAGATTGCATTTAGTGGTTTAGTATTTCTGAGAAATAAAAATTTCTCCGTCAAATGATAAATTACTTAAACTTATTGTCGTCGAACGAACCAGAATTTGTACCTCCGTTGCCAAAAAATGTACTCATTCGTTGCTCGTGGATGAGATTCAACAGACATATTAATTTCTATCTAAAATATTTTTGAATAAATCAGTGTACCGAGCAGCTTTTAACCAGAATATTAAGCTTCTATGCCTGCAAAGTATTATAAATATAATTAACTTTAAGAAATGCAAGTTATTGCCTCAACACTCGCACTCAATCGCGAGAGCAGGGCTTCACAACGGCGTGTGCTAACGCTCTTTAGTGCCAAAGTAAGTATCCTGGTTTACTTTAATTGTAACAATATAAAAACACACATAATTAATAAACGGTTTGAGCTAGATACAAATCAAGGTGATCTAAGTGATAATACTTTCGTCATCAAAAATTTCTTTTTGATAAGCATTTAAAGATAAGCAAAAAATGTATAAAGTAATTTAATACAAATTATATTAAAAATTGATTTAAATAAGGACGAAACAATTGTGAGTTTCCCTATTTTTTCCCATTAGAAAAGTACGAAATGCCATTTGACCTGTATAAATCTTTAAGTTCGGTATTGAATATACAACGAGTTTGAAAATCAAGCTTCTGGAATTGGTTTCACGTTGTTTCACGTCTATTCCCAAGGAGCTGTTTTCCGATTCTAACAGTTTCAGTATTACAAGATGGAGCAAGAACAAAGTTTTGTCATAAACGTTATTGCTCCGCCCCTTCACATAATACGACACATGAATTAAAAGCAGAAATGTTTCAAAAATTTAATTTTACTTAGATAATAGACACACACACACACACACACACATATATATATATATATATATATATATGTATAAATTATAAATTGAGATAATTTATAATTATAATAAATTTAAGGTTACTATACCGGACGATTTCTGAAAAAATAACTGTGACAAACAACTGCATCGGTCATATGTGAGTGACTTTACATATCTCCGTTTATTTAAGTTTTAGATGCAGAAATCTATAAATAGGAAATAAAACCTCGATTTCATTTTACTTTTCCATTCACACTTCACTCGACGTAGTGTCCGCAAGCAAATATTTTTCCTGCTGTTTCCACGTATTCTCAATCATTTTACTATGTGGTAGTGCATTCATTTTTTAAATATTTTACTCTAGGTTTATTAAGATATTCATATTATGTATACGCAAAATTTTACACACATGGGTCAACGTCTATAGAAATCCAAAAGTTGTGACAGATCAACGCATGGACGTATATAACGAACATGACGAAGTCGAACAATTTTGTTTCCATTATAGAAACCTAGCAATTATTTGTTAATGCAGATCATTATGAATTTGAAATAGTATTACATTGGATTCAGATAAAAAAGACGACTTACAGAGAACCAAAAACCGAATTCATGGTCTTTGTAAGTGCATCTGCCTTTACCCCAAACCTCAATGATGAAACAAATTTTCCAAAATTTTCCACGATTATTATACTTGCACTATTCGCATCACATACCTTTCTCAATAGAGTGATGTTAAGTAATAAACAATAAATATTATTAAAGAAAACTTGGCGTTTATTTGTTATGCTCTTAAAGAGGTATTCCAGTAAAAACTAGCGGCGATGTAAACAATAAAATTATCCGCCAACCCTATTTATCTCTTTAGTTCACAATACGATGGGGTAACATCAATTGTCTGGAGTATTCATGAAACTAAAAGTAGCATTATATAATATTGACATGGTCCGATATATTTATAAATCAATATATATTTATAAAGTAGTGGGTTTATAAGAAAGATCTCTTACGAAATTGGCTGCCATTCTCTGACCATAGAAGCCAGATGTAGAAAAACAAATTTACCTTGTAACAGTATCTAGTTTCCATACACATATATTTTCAGCATTTATTAACCTTGGTAAAACCGTACACCATATTATTTTGATTTACTATAGTAATTGTTAGCCCTTAATTACTTTAAATACTAAGCAGAAGCAGTTGGCTCATAATTCATGGATATGATTTTTACATACATGCATATTACAAGCCGTATATTAATATGTATCAATAAAGTTGCACTATAATGTTAGGACTATAAAATTGATAAACTTTTTTGAAATTATATTTGCTTACCAACATGCCATCATATTACTATTACTTTTAAATGAGGATGTTGTATTCCTCTACAAATAAACACTCATACATATCGCAAACACTACGTCTGACTTCACAAAATAATGCTCTATGTAAAAAGGGAAACGTCTCACAGTATCGCTTTGGCAGATCAGTGCAGCACCGAGTAAATGCAATTACGACAACTCGTTCAAAGAATCATCGCCACTTAAAACTCCTTTACTGTAGGTTAGGGAGCATTAAATTTACTAATAAAATAAAAGTTAAAGTGTTGTCACAAATTGCACGTATTTTAAAAGTACCTTTGGTAACAATGTTCGAATACTTCGAGAATTTTATGGATATATTCGATACTAAATATTTAGAATTCGGTGATAAGTGTAAACAAGCAGCGCGCATACATTAGAAAAGTTGTCGTCCTTGTAATGCCGTAGCTCGATATTTCTAATTCGGATTCACAATTTCGAATTTCACAATTAATTTTTGAAGGGTAATAGAGTGAGCTAATGTAGAGAATGATTGACGATATTATTAAGTATTAACTTTATTAAGACTTCATGAGCTAAAATGTATGTACTTAAATGGGTATTGATTATGAATTATAATGCGCCCGTTTCTTACAGCTACCCCAGTTTTAAAACCCATTGACTAAATCTTTTAATTGAAAACATACATAAAATATAACACCACGCCATGGCGAGACCGATGAGAGGCATTGAAATTAAGTGAGCAAACGGGTGCGAGTTGACTTTGCGATTGAATGTCACATTTATTATTCCCAGAATATAATATTTGTTTTTGCTCGTTCTAATTCTAATGTAAAAAAAATTACACTTTATAAATCAACAAATTTAAGTAAAAAATTAGGCTTACCTATATTATTTAACGCAGTGGTATTGAATTGAAATAATTTTTTAGTGTTGATTCTACTTCGTCTTGAAAAACAGGCAATTTATTTTTCTTTTGCGTTCATTTCTCGTTTGATAGTAGATAAAAAAATTTTCAACCAAATATGAGCACAATGTATTTGAGGAAGATTTCCTCGTCGTACACTACTATCTGTCAAACACACATCATGATTTATATTTAAACTTATTTTTTAACAATCTAACGGTATATCAGAGTGAGAATGAATATATCTTGCAAGAGTAAGTTATATATTAACATGTGGTGGTTTAATAAATGAAGAAATTAAATTATATTACTTTTCAATATATTTTTGAAGTTTTGATTAAATTAATATGATTTCAGTTAATGTTTTTCACAAAGGTAATCTTATCATATCCTTGACGTGTCTGTCCCTCTATATTCTGTCATGGCCATTTTTCTTAGAAACTGTTTGACGCAGAATTTTAAAACTGTTAGAATATGTTAACTCATATAGAAATATTTTTTTAAATATGTTAACTTGCATATATATCAATAATAAAGAGTCAATAAGTTTTATTTGGAATGTTAGAGTGAGAAATGAATTATCCAATATTGTTTTAATATTCTGTAAGGTATCAAATGAACGATCAAGTTGTAATGAGGATTTCAAAACAATTTTCGATATTGAATTTAATGTACAATAGTTATATTGCTGAGATATTCATCAAAAACATGCATCCCTTACCCTCTACACGTTTAGAGATATTTGTCCAAAGTTCACCTGAAAGCTATGGCGAGGTCTTATTACTTTTGAAAACTTTGTAATATTTATACCAATGTGAAATATATTTACATGGTCAAAAAATATTTCTAAATAGTTCATATGAAATATTAAGTATCAAATAATATAATCATTATTCGTGCCTAAATATATACGGAAATCTCATAGAATGGAATCGTACTCAAAAGGTTATTTTTATTTAATAATTGCACCACTCAGTGCCATTTTATCCCGCCGCAATATGCATGCATAAAAAGGCACTGACAAGAAGAGAATGCTCGTGTTTTAAATATAATTTTATATTATTGCTTTCAAAAAGTATAGAAATTTCTTGTACCTAGTTATTTTTGCAGATATCCGTTTGCTCTTATATACAAGATGTTACGAGAAATGCAACTAATATGTTAATCAGAATGGTAAAAATTATGCGTAGAAGAAAATGTTCACCATATTTATGGAAAATAAAATCTGAAACACTTTATCACGATAGGAAAGCTATTTGACAACAATTTTTGCTTCATTTATCACAGTTAAAAGTCAATATTAATTTGACGACGGTGGCTATCGATTTTAAAACACACCAAATTTAATATTATCAGATCTATCGCTTCATTAGCAAATGCTTATACAGCTAGAGTTTACAAGAATGACGTAAATATACAATATCAATAACATTTTATATTTTTAAATTACAATTCAAATGTTTGTTTTCATCCATAGCTTTCCTTCTGTGCACTATTTTATTGTTAGCAATATCATATGATAAATGAAGATAATGGCAAATACTTTTAATAAAGATTTTTGAAAGAAATTGTTTTCAGATATAATATATAAATATTCTTAATGTTTTCAACGGGATAGTAAAACAAATCAACCAAATCAACCGGGATAGTAAAACAAATCAAATAGTAAAACAAATCAAACTAACCTGCTTATAAGTCATTAGCCAATGTAATGAATTAGACGTGTGTCTAGAAAGTCATTGAATTGAAATGGAAAGTTATTTACCCTCAAGAGTACACGTAGAATAAATACTGGTCAAGTTTTTCGTGTTCCTCTATAGGTGAATTTCAATTGTCAGTCCAACCAGATTTTCTGCAAAACTATATGTCAATAATACAGTAATGCTTAACGATAGTCCTGTGGGATAATTGGTGGGCATTTTTTTAATTTCCCTTTATTTGTGTTTGTGTTTATATAAGTCAACATTACATTACTCAAGTTTTTATTAGTTGGTTGGCTTGCACGCGTACGTGCGTGAGTGTCATTAAGTTATGTCCGCTTTATTTCACATTATGTTAAATGACTTGTTTTCATTTGTCAGCACTGCAGGCTTCCTTCAGCTTACCGATGATTACAAACTCTTCTTAGAAATCAATTGTCTATCTGAGAGTGACCTCTTCACAAATGATATTAACTCAGTATTCCAATGAAGTCTGAGCACTAAACTACATTTTAATGTACGGAAATGTACAATCATGACGTACTCCTTCTTGTACATGTTTATGCTCTACCTTCTATTGCGCTCGAAAGGGTTTCATCCGCACGTGATTCCGATATAATCATGGACAATCATACGGCATTTGGCAGTTATATAATCAAAACTTCTCAGAAAACCTATAAAGCACTAGTATTTTCAATGCAGTATTTCCATTATTTTTATGCCATTGTATTACAAATGTGAAACTATAATAACTTCGTTTAATTCTTCATTCGATATGTAACCCTATCGGGAGGAAAAAATAACCGCGGTGTATCATGGGAGAACAGTAGCGATTTCTTATGCTTGAATGACAGGCGGGCGGTCTTGAGTGTAACTCTGAGTATGTCAGTATTGTACAGAGAATATACAAAATACTTCCACGTATCAGGAATGTCAGTATTATACAGAGAACATACAAAATACTTTCACGTCTTAATCTTTTGTAAAAATTGTGAAAAAATATATAATTTTTTTTGGTAATTTATGTTTTGATCTTGAACTTATAAAAAAAAATTAACTTCAGTTATCAATAAATTAATTTTTAATCATATAATGTATGTATTTGTTAATTTAAATTTTAGATTTTTTTTTTAAATTAATATATCAATATTCTAATATTTAATACATCTCTACCTGTACGAAAAAACTTGAAAACTTACATTCATATGTAATTGAATAGATACACTCTATTATTTTTATAATCCAACTTTAGACACTAATTGTGAATCCAAACTGTAGTCATTTTTTAAAATATTTTTTTATTTCCCTAATATTAAATAAGTATAAAAATCACAAAAACTTGGATCAAGGAACTTATTTCTGTTACGGTCACATGAAGTCGTTTGGCATTATTTGTTTGACGTTAATTAACTATGAAAACTGGGAGCATCACATTTAAAACTAATATCATTTTCCTAATATTAAATATACAAAAAAAAATAAAAAATGTTGTGTGTGTTCTTTGGATTGGTGAGATATTCCAATTCTATTGGAAGTATATCAGTGGTTTGAATAATTTGGAAGGAAAGAATGAAGCCAAGTTTTGTAAAGTTTATGATCATTGTTTTCATCCAGAATTTGTAGATTCCACCATTCAAAATTACTGAAAATGAGGGATCCTCTATAAGTTGTTTAATCTCCGAAAGAAAATGGACCTTGACTAATTTATTTGAAACGTTTGAATATTTGTCAATAAATCTGTTTTCCATCCATTGCTGTTATTTACATATATTTACCGATAGAAAGCCATAGTCGGCATGTTTGTGTAAAATGTATAAAAAAACTATACGTTTTTTAACCACAATACGCAGTTTTTATAACAAGTTCATTTGTTTTTGTACCTCAGATTGTAATTAACTTCCCTAAAACGTGTCCGATTTAAGCCAAGTTGTAAACATATAAACTGTTCTGTAGTGTCATTGCTTGTTTGTGGTTAAAAGCTTTTTCATTATCCATTTTTTTTAATTTCATTAAATTATTTTCTATTTCATCATATTTTTCATTTTATAGGATACTACATACTTTGGTTTTTAAAGCAATAAATGCTTTAGGTACTTATGAATTGTTGAAAATAGGATTAATTTGAATTATAGTAAATCTGTTTGACATTCGAAATTCATTTGAATATTTTAGTAAACTTTACAGCGCAATGTTATTGCAATTTTTGGCAGCGATGAATCTATCAGCTAAAATTTACCCTTTCACCACTAAACTATATTCTCTCATTATTTACTCTGTTTAGGAGTAGAGTAAACCGGAAATGATTGAATTCTATAATAGCTTTAAGTGCGATGTAGACGCTTCAGATAATAAATTTGCCTATTATTCAGTTTTAAGAAGAACTCAACGATGGCCCTGTGTAATTTTTTCGGCAATAGTGAATATGCATTCGTGTTCTGAAAAGCGCGAAACATAGGGTAATGCATGAAATCAATACATGAAGAAAATAGGATAAAATTTGATAAAACCCTTTATAATGGAAAGAAAATTTAAGTATTCCACATAGCGAGTTTTAAAAATATAATGGAAAACTTTTTGAAGGCGAAACACCAATCAACATTACGGTCACGTAAGAGTACGATGTTTCTTATATGGCCCTAAACGTGATGATAAATGTACGCCTAAATGTGACAGATATCTAAAATATATTTTTAAATGCTATGTATACAAAAAGTTCTGTGTAACCAGCATCAAAATCTTTTTATCAACGCTTTTACTGACTTGCCAGCCATCTATGCAGTGTGGTAAGAACTCGGACTTCCGCGCCATTTAGCGTTGATATTTACATTGAAATAAGAAATACTAAATTGGTGACGGTGTCATAAATTTTTTTTCTTTTGAATAACCCCCGATTTCTATTTATGAGGTCGTCATAAAATATTTCGTCAACTACGGAAAAAATGGAGCTAATAGTTTTATAATTAAGTTGATGTTTAAAAAACGAAAATATTTTATATTTTCAATTATGTGTTTTCAGTCTAATTATGTTGAGAAACATATGAACCAAGAAAATACTATTGACCATTTGATACAATTTTTTAAAAGTCAACATCCATGCACATGAAAAATAATTAATAGATAACAATTATTTATTGAAATAGTGATAGTAGATACTCCAATCCATTTAATATAAACGCTGACTTCAATATTAAGTCGGTTATTATTGCTTTAAAGTAATTTGTTTTTTTATGTTAAGAGTTAATAGAATTCGTTTTAATACATAGTAATAAATGTAATAACAATGGTTGTTGCCATTAAACGTAATAGGTATTATATATGCACATATCCATAAACTAGTCTCGATAGTAATATTTTAAAACAAAAGTGCGTCTTTTTCTCTTTTTTAATATGTATGTTGCTACGATCGTGACGTATTATTCCACCCCTATGGGTGGCAAGCCATTAACTTTGATGAACAATATTTTAAATTTTCTTTATAGAAACTGAATTTAATCCCCTATCATTTACCACCCACTGATGAAATTATAATAAATTTTATAAATTTAATATTTAGAATCAATCTTCACAGTTTCGGGGGAACTAATTTTAAGTTGAATATTTATCGAATTTTTGAATATTTACTGAAATATATAATCTACTTTATGTAATGCAAAAACAGTATTTCGCTATGCTAACTCAACATTAATTCCATAGGTTATGGGCGCAGTAGATTTAGCGTTGAAATTTTTCAAGATGTAAAAACCAAGGGGCTGTCAAAGGGTATAACATACTATCGTGCAAATTGTCAAATTATCAACAAAGAAATAATGCAAAAATATCTTTATACAATTGATTGACATTAATAGAAAAGTTAACTGGTAGCGATATTTATTCCACGTAGGGATTCAAAGTAAAAACATACCTTTAACATGAAAATTATGAAACTTTGTCAAAAATAATGAAACAATTAATTCGAAAGGTGATTTGAAGGTAAGTACAAAAATTCTTTGATACTAGATACACCGTTTTATGTTCATATTTAAGAAGCTTAGAGTGCAAAAGAAGTCTAGAATAATTCGGCACGTGCTTTCGACGATTCATGACTATCATATCGCGTTGGATTGTTTAGAGATCTATGTACAAACTCTTGGGAAATACCAAAATATGGAAGACTACATCAGAAAAATAATAATCAAGGACATAAATTTAAAAATATTTAATTTTATCTAGACGAAGAATGGTTGGGCACAATGTAGCACTCGCTTCGACCGGTATCATATAAATCGATGATTATAGCAATCTAAAGCTCGTGTTTGAAAAAAGGGCAGATTCGGTCAAACCTTAATTATCATAAGATGTCAGACCATTCGAGGATGATGGAAAGGGGTTCACGTCAAAACCAAAATGGTAAAGAAATAGACACCAAACCAGTATTAAGTAAGGACTCCGGTATTTCAGCCATAAAGCGTTGGTCATTTAAGAATAGAATGCACGTCCAAGCAAAAACAAAAGCATTTAAACAAAGATAATTTTAGCCACGCCACTGCTTTCACTACCTTAGATACCGATGCATGGTGAATGGGCTCGAGTGCATGCTATGTATATAACAAAGCACATTTGCTTTATATGTGCCATAATTAGCAACAAACTTATTGTCGGTTAGCCAAGTCATTAAAAGCGGTGGTCAAGTAAGGTATAATAAAACTTTGTAACAAGCAGAATCAATGAAATTTTGGCTACTGCTAATTTGTAATATTGCGTACATTTCGGATGTTGACAAATCGGACATTTTTGGTTTATTTTAATTTCAACGACCTATATATATAATTCTAGAAATTATTGATGTATGAAATTATTCAGGAAAGATTACGAATCTACACGGGACTACACGTGTTACATGTCTAAAAGGCAAACTAATACGACTGCTTCTTGAAAAGAAAGTTTAAAAAATTACAAAAGCACTCAGATGTTCGCAGCTCGATGGAAACTACATCCTTTATTAGGGCAAGATACTTCCTAACATTCATATTTGACTATTCGAAAAGGTTTTTACCTACCTCCCGCTAAGGAAGTCGGAAGCACTAAAAATGAGAGAATTGAAAAACCGAGTTGAAGCTAAAAGGCAGCATTAATTGTCTCCACGTAGTTAATGGGTTCGAATATGTAAATAAAAATATCTCCGGGTTCATAAAAATTGCTTGGATCTTATATAAAACGACCACGCGATCTACATCCGAATAAAATGAAGTAGCGGAACGATCGAATCCTAGTTGAAATTCTATGTGCTTACTGTTTGATGGCAATTTTCCAAAAGAAGTATTGGGTTAAAGCAGTGTATACGGCTACTTATGACATTAATAGAGCCCCAATAATAACACTGAAATAGAGAAATCCAGAAGAAGTATGGTCAGGGAAGTATCTAGATATCAGTCATCTCAGAGTATTATAGTATGAAGCGGTGATTAATTTCCTAAAGGAAAACTGAGGAAAGGGAATCCTAAAACAATGAATATCACCTAAGTAGGATATTGCAAAAACATAAAAGAGTACCAATTTATAACACCCAACTCAAAAACAATAATAAAAAGTAGCGACTCGGCGTTTCTGGTATACACAGTTAGAAGAAACCAACTTCTAGTACAGATCATAGTCAAAGTGCAATTCAGGCACGCGTTGCAATTTGGAAGGCTTTCGAAATACATTAAATTAGACACAGATGTAGACTGCGAGTCTGGAGGTAAGAACGCACCCCAAAGAAGTTGTCACCAAATCAAAGATCGTATTCATCATATATAAGAATAAAGATTCTTAAGCCTTTTATAATAACATTAAGACCAAAAAACAAACCAACATGATTAAAGATAATCATAGAAAACGGTTACTTAAATTACAATAAAGTTGGCATGACTTCATCATACTAACCTATGAAAAAGCAATGAAGGCAGCTGAATACGAAAATTGGAAGATGTCAATAAGAAAAAGTTAGAATCCCACAATTTAGATAAAATATGGATACTAATAAAAAAATTTCAAGTTATCAAACTGCTAGGATGCAAGTGGGTATTTCGTATTAAGGATGAGTCTACAGATAAGTCACAAATCTCTGCAAAAGGATACGCACAAACGTAAGGCATTAATAACGGCGAAATCTTCCCCCCTACAGCCAGGTGTCATTTCATATTAATCTGATGACCCTCCATAGTAGCTCAGAAAAATCTTGAAACAATACAATTTGATATCATCCTGGCCTTTTTTATACAGTGATTTAAAAGAAAATTTTTACATGACCCGCTAGAAGGAATGGAATGAGAACTAGATACGGTATATAAATTAAATAAGTCGCTCTATGGATTGAAACAGGTACCCATATGCGGGAACACAAAATCTGTGTTATTCTTAAACAAATTCGGCTTTACTTAATCTAAAGTTGACCAGTAGAGAACTCGAGAGTTCTCGAAAGAGAAAAATATTTTGAATAGGGTAATTTTCAACTTTAAAGCTGACTTTGATTCAAAAATCTCGATTTTTGGTGATTTTTGAAGAGAAATATAAAGTAGCCACGTTTTCATTCATCAAACCAAATACATTAGGCAGCAGTTAAATAAGTTTAACATGAGTGAAGCCACTACCGATTCCCATGCAAGATTGCAAAAAGACACCTTTATACCTGAGGAATATATATCCATATAGAGAAACAGTGTGGTCATTGATCTGAGTAAACCAGATATGTTAGTAGTAGACCAGATTATTATAAACTTAGTAAACCAGATATATTGAAAACAAGATGATTTCAATTTACCAAATGGATCGATATTTGAAGTTTTACAACAAAGCTCATTGCAACGCATCAAGAAGTTACTGAAATATCTAAAATAATGCATACACCACTGCTTTGATAGGCTATAGCGACGCAGGTGATGCTAACGACATTAAAACCAGACGCTTTGTAATCGGTTACACATTCTTAAAGAACAGTGCTGCCGTCACATAGTCCAGTCAGCGAGAGCAGACTGTATCGATTTTTACTACCAAAGTAGAGTTCATAGCGGATTGTACTACCACTTAAGAAGCAACATGGTTGAAGCCATTATTGTGTAGCCTAAGAGAACGTAATCAAAGGCTGAGTGTGTGAATACCGTTAAAAAAGTATTAAAATTGTAATCAAAAATATATACTTATCAAAGACGCAAACATATAGGTATTATATTTAAATATGCAATAGAAAAAAATCATGAAAATACTATAGACTTATACCATGTAGGTACAGAAAAACAATATGTAAATATATTCACAAAAGCCTTGCCTTGACCAGAATTTTAATTAATAAAAGAAGGGATTGGCATATCCGTGTCAAACACAAATTATTATACTTAGCAGTCTCGCCAAATGAAAAATTATTAGATCAATGTTAATAGTCTATCAGTATTCAAAATTGTATAGTCATTATGTCTACCATTAATTACATTGTTAACCATAAATTATCTAACTTATGAACATGTCCACTTATGATCTATATGTAAAGTATACAGTTAATACTATTAAGTATACAATATCATAAGTAGACCATATCGCTCATGTGCATAATTTCATGATAAATAAAACTGACTTCTGAATTGTAAATGAGTTATAAACACATATCAACTTTACCTTTGGTGCTAAGACTTCACTACTACTGTTAAATATTGGTAAAGCATGATTGTGTTAGTCCAAAATACATATTTCATGGTGTCTAAATTTTTGTTCTTAAGTTGATTCAGGTTTAAGTTTTTTTTATTTTTAAGTTTTAAATTTTGCTATGGAAATTGAAGTAATGAACAATATTTTGAATAATAAGTAATTTTAGATACGATTTAGATATGTGTGTATATATATATATATACATATATATACCTATACACATATTCATGTAGAAATAAAATGAGTTACCGTGCAAAGCTTTTTAATGTAAATCAATACTAGATATGTAAAAATTGCAAACACATGTAAAATCAGAAATATATATTTATAAATAGAATAAAGATAGTTGTGTGACTGATGCAAAATGTAAAATTAAAAAAAGTACGTGTAAAACGTGAACTTATGTAAAATTAAATAAGTGCCTATCTAGCAAATTTGAGATCAGAGTTAATGCAAACTCGTAACGTTAGATAGGCATGTGATATTATTGTAGCTTATCTCATATTGGAAACCTAAAAAATTGCTCTAATTGAAAGAGTATAATAAAATATTAATTAAGTATAATTAGGCTAATTATAATCATTGATGTGGTAAAACTATTATACTATATATACTATATGCTATATTCTATACTATATACTATATGTATTATAATCATTGATGTGGTAACAGATGTCTAGAGAAATGTAAAACATGTGGGGTGAAAAATGGCAATTAAGGTAATATTAAAGACATATCTATTTAAATGGAGCGTAGAGCTTGCCGTTGAAGTTTAACCAATAGCTGAAACTTTTATTTGTCAGAGAAAATTTAATTAAGGGAAGTGTTAAAATATATAGTCTATAATGATGTGATATACAGACATTTCTTTTAGTTGCATTAATTTTGTCTTAAACTTATCCATAGCTCTAATTATTATTTTTTGTTGCAATAGGTTTAGTTTTATCTGATTCACACTCTATAAAACTACGCATTAGTTTTTTCATGAATAAATCGTTTTTAAAAATGCCAGTTTCTTTTATTTTCTACTTTTCTTAAACGTTTGATATCTAATCGAAAGTTGTTTTTTATAAACACTTTTGTTCATTTTCCCTTTGTTTAGACTGGTTGATTTGTGTTCCTTCTTATTCATAAACGATTGATTTAATGACGAACAAAAATTGAAAATGTACGGTTTTTATTTATTCTTTACATTTTATAATTTTTTCGGAATTTTTAGGTTGTGATTCAGTAGGTAAGTTATAGAAGATAGGTACGTTTTCTTTAGAAAATTCATTAAAGTTACATAACATAGATTTGTAATAGTAATTGTTTGTCTATTTTTTCTTTTTTCTTAATTACTGCCTCAATTTTTGTTTGCATAATTTTTATTTTAATGATGCTGCATTATGACCATTGACGATGTTGTTCATCGATTAGTAATCATATGAAGGATAGATCATAAACGTAGGTTTTACAGAGCATTTAAATGGGAGGAGGAAACAGTTCTCATATACTAATCTGGGGGATTATTCTCACTCCAAACACTAGGTGAATTCCTAAAAATGATAACATTGTACAATTGCACGCACAGCACATTTTACATAAAATTTAGGAATGAAATTCGTGTTTCTAGGTGACGTCTTTTGGTATGGATAGGGAGATTGTAATGCTTAGTTTTTCACCAATTTTCTCAATCTAAAGTCAAATATATCACATAATTGGCCTCGCATTTCCAAGTCAGCAACATAAATTCCTACAGATACAATTGATGGGGGAATAAAAGCAATGAAATATGTCGCTTATGTCAGTACATTCGAGGAATAGAAAGCGATACTCTTCAAAAAATTATAGAATTTAACTATATTGTTACCATCATTAGAAAACACACCAGGAGAGGATTAAAAATTGGTGATTCACGCCGACTGTATATCGAGTGATGTACGCGGAAGACATTTTAACGCACCATTGGCAAATGATACAGTGCCTCTGGTTACAGAAGAATGGCTTGCAACCCGTACTGGTTTGTATACCCGTATTGATAGATTAACTAGGGTTTGTGATACACATAAATATTATGATGTATTGCAATACCCGATTCTTTTTAGCAAGGGGTCGAAAGGATATTATTTTGACGTTTCGCAAATCGACCCAGTAACAAAGCTCGCAGTGACTGATATGATGTAATGGCAAGATTTTTTAATTTAAAAGTAAAAAAAAATATTGAGTATATTTGGCATTAATTTTGTAGCAATTCATTATAATTAAATTTTTCTCAACTAAACGAAACTATGTGATAAAATATTATTTCTACTTTATTTAAATTCTTTACCATGACCTAGGTTTCGTTACATGACAACATCTTCAGGTGGGCAATATTTAAAGATCTTTACGAATGGCCCACCTAAAGCTGTTGTCATACAACAAAACCTAGATCGTGATAAAGAATTGAAATAAGTGGAAATCACGTATTTTCATTTAGTTTAGAAAAATTTAGGTAAAAAACTTA
This sequence comes from Druceiella hillmani, assembly GCA_039881145.1. Classification (NCBI taxonomy): domain Eukaryota; kingdom Metazoa; phylum Arthropoda; class Insecta; order Lepidoptera; family Hepialidae; genus Druceiella; species Druceiella hillmani. The sequence goes on along the minus strand of JAYKKI010000116.1, from coordinate 2,791,727 downwards.
CATCGATTGTAATCAAAAGAAAATATATGGCAAAATGTTTTACTTCATGAAGACTACAGAATAGCAAAAATGTGGCTTAACGCATATTCATATCTTGCATTAGTTTAAAGGCAAGTTTAGATCCAATGAAATTCACATTCAATCAGCAAAGCTGAAATGTAAAGACAAGTTTACATCCAATCAGCAGAGCAGAAATATCTCATTCAAGCAATGACAAGATTCCATATAACATTATTGTTAAAAGCATGATTTATAGTCTATGCGGCCCTTAAATTTTCCATCTTCTCTGCATAAAAGTTGGGAAATGCACCAAAACATCTCCACGTGAGTAACAAAAGAAAACCGTTTGCAGTGAAAAGTATTGTCCCTTGTATCGAGGAAGAGCGCTAGCATACGCAGGTTGAAATGTCTAAAAATTTTGGAATGGTGGCAACCCAACAGTCAATATTTTGCTGGTATTACATTTCACTATTTTGTTACACATTTTTAATGCCTTCGTTGATTAAGAGACTTGCAGTTCCGTGCACGCAATAAAATTTATATACAAATATGCATAGTGTTTTTATCTATTGAATTTGTGAATTCCATAGATAAAGTATACATATATCAGTCCGGCCATTACGTTAGTAGAAATGAGGCCATGGGCCGACTTTTAATGTTTCCATTGCATGAAAGGCATACCTCCTTAATGTAACTTTATATATACTTAGAGAATGGAAAAAAAAAATTTTTAATGAAAATAATACTCGCGACCGACAAAAAAGAAACCACCAGACAAAAAAGAAACATATCACATATTTTTTAACTTGGCTAGAACTCTTTTATATGTTGAGGTGCCAAAACAATACGCCTGGAATATATCAAGGAAAGAATGGAAACGTCGAGTTCAAAGAATCCTCTTCAGAGGCCGGGCCTTAAATCCTGAGATGCTTTAATTCAAGTTTACATGGTGAACAAATTGGTAAAATGCAAGCAATTTGGACTGTTTTTTTCTAAATATCTTAGAAAATGTAATGGTTAGGAATTACCAACATTCAGAGAAACGTGTGAGACAAAAGGGTTATTAGAGAGCATAATAGTACTAAGTTATGATACAGTTTCCTTACAACTAACTGAAAACGTTTTGCTTTTAAACATAGAGTAAAAAAGTTGGGATGGTGTCTATACTTTTTGGACGCCTGGGAAGATTTGGGAAAAATCTTCCTTTGAAATTTGCTCCTTAATCAAATTTAAAAAGACTGAGGAGTCACCTCTGCAGTGTCATCCCCTGGAATAGTCGTAGCGCTGCTTAAGGATGGATGAATGGTGCATTCTCTTTTTAAACCACTATTGAATTTAGCCAATGAAGGGGCACTGATTTGTAATTAATAGCAACCAAAAAGTAAAAAGTTTTAAGTTCAGAGGAATTAATAAATAAGATTTATCCTGGATTGCGAACTAATATGGCCAATAAGTATAGGTTATATGAAAGGCCGATTTTGGCTGGAAATAGTACGAAACAAAATAGTAGAGATAATGAATGAGAAAAACAATGTCACAGGTCGATGGAGAAACTGTAGAATATTCATCACTGGTTAGTATTAAGGACATAGAATAACTTGCTCTTTACACTGTAGAGTTTCTCCACTCTTCGTGTTCAGGCGTAATCTTGATGCTCTAATATTAAACAACTGTACCAGATCACACCTTACGCAGCCTAGCTGTGGCAAAATATTAAAAAAAATTATTTATAAAAAAATCGGAAAACAAGCATTTTAAATATATAAAATTTCCTATTTTCTTATAATTATAATATTAGCTTTTTAGGAAGTTAATCAATAATTTGGGAGACATTTTAAGCCAATCATTCTAAATGTAATGTTAATTGGTAGCTCAACAATCTCATAAATGAGGAAAACAAAAGTTCATTGTAGAGCTACCAAAACCTAACAAAATTGCGATGGGTCATATATTTTCACAAGTTTACCAGTTATAGTCTAAGTTAATAAAATTTCACATTGCGAGTAGTTTGTTGTACGTTTTTTCATTTTTCCAAATTGGCCATTGAGACTGAAATTGCTTCATACCATCGTGCAAATTAACATTTTTAACTTTATTTTAAGGCATCAATGAATAAGCATATTTTGAATACCCATATTCACTGATTCCTAAATCATTCTATTCTAAACTTCTTCGAGAAACCATAACATAACATTCACACTTTAAATAGCATAACATTTACATTACTAAAAATATTATGTGTCGCTCTTTTTTCAGTTGCCAGTCAATAATTTATAATTTTTTTTAGTAATTTACACTCTTGTAACTTTGCACCATAACTTACCGAAAATGTTATTAATTTCCATTTCGATAAACCGTCGAGTTAACTCTGAACCACAAGGTATTTTCCAGAGGATGATTATAATTTCATTTTTCCGCGGAGTACTGGTTCCTTTTAGTTGTAAATCGCAATAAATGAAAAACTTATCATTTTGCCCATAAGCATAATTATCATTATATTTTCTGGTGTTAAAAAACTAACTTTACCATATCTAACTTACATAATACTGAAACTAACTTTTACATACCTATTCTTTCTAAATGTGGTCAACGTAATTTATTTTAATTAGTTACGTCAGTGTCAAAGGCTCCGAGCCTCAGAGGGCCCCGAAGTAGCTAATAATTTTGTAGATATAATATCTATTATATAATAAGTGTATTCATTGACTTCAAATTTATCGAAATGAATTTTTATTTTAATTACGTTTAACGTTTTCATAAAATGTATCATAAAAATGCCAAGTCACTTTAGTAATCCAAACACAAGAATAAATTCTGTCATCATATTAAAAGTTTAAATAATATAATTTAAGACATAGGATTAATAAAATAAAGTTAAAAAAAAATAATCATAATTTAATTTACAAATTTTCCTTTCAAAAAAGTGGCATGGTTTACACACGTAAAGAAATAAAAACAAATTTTCTATCTAATGAAATATTTAAAATTATCCACAAATTTTTTCAGTTTTTTCTGTAAAATTCCATATTTTACAATTAGAATTACAGGAAGTACGTCTTACAAGAACAGCACTGACAATTTTTAGATTCCCAAAAAATAGTTTAATAACGATGGGGTTCGCAAGGATTTCGTATATTTTGCATATTAAAGTGTTCAATTTCTACTAGTCTATTTACAAATATTGTTATTGTTATTTCTACTAGTCTATTTACAAATATTATTTAAGAGTATATATTTATAGTAAATAATCTAGTATTTATACCTTTCACAGGTGCAAAATAACGTGAAAATCTGATATCTATGAGATCAAAAGTCAGAGTTGTAATTCGTCGGTGAATTGTATGTAAATTTCTAGTAACCCCATATTTTATAATTTTTACTTTAGTAAATTTGGAGATGGAGTTGAATTGTTTTTGTTGATATTTTCGGCAATATCTCAAAACCTTTATTAAAATTTTGGAAAAAACATTTTGAGATACTAAGTTCGCCCTTACAATTAATGAATGTTTTTTTACACTATATATGCTATATTTAAAATTATGAAAAGAAAATTTACTGTTCTTTTTTAACGAAATGCGCTGGGCAATAGCTCTTTTACCTACTATGTTGAATTTCAACTTTCCATATTAAACGTTGACAGATCTATGCGTGGATACATGAATGATTCCATAAAGTTTTTTTTTTTGCCTTCTAAGGTGTGCGACCTCAAAAGTGAAAACAATTATGGAGTTTGTCGCTATGCAATTTTTTCCAAAATTTTCGTAATTTATATAATTTTGTATCCGTGATTATATCAGAATAAGAGTAGATTAAACTATCAAAAACAATCAATGTGAAAAGTACAACGAGTGATGTTACCGGTTAACACTTTGACAACGGAGCACGCACACAGTTCGTCTTGCTTAATATTCTCGTACTCGTGAGTCACGACCTGAAACTGTGATCAAATTTCATACTATTTATCTAAAAAACGACGGAGTCAGGACGTGAGTCTCGGTCATTTCACTTGTAGCTTAGTATCTTAGCTACGCAGATATGTATAATTCGTTGCTGTATGTTGCAAAGTGGGAGCGGAAGGAAAGGACGAGTCGCGCCGCGCGCGAACCGCGGTCATTCGACCGTGAAGGAAACGATCGAGTGCACCTATTGCGTTTTGGTGCAAAACATGGCCATGCAGCGACGAAATCGTGTTTTATCGAACGAAATTTTGAATGAATTACAAAATAGTGATGACTCGGATATTGATGAAGTTGACGATTATGAAATAGAAGGTAAATTATTGATATATTTTTGTATTTCTATGTACTTCGGCGTCATTTGCGAATCGAATATGACGTTTGGTATTCGGCTGGATCTTTTTTAGAATCGGTTCCGACTGTGCAAGATGTCCTGGCTAATCTGCTCTTACCACCTGGTAAAGAAGAATATATGCCTGAACTTGTCAATGTCCCATAACCACGGCGAGGGCGATCTTTAGAACGGGGGAGGAGAGGGTCCGGCGAGATCGTCGTGGCTATTCAGTGCGCTCGACTACCCGCGGCTGGACCTCACAAATGCGGCAGAGTCTACGAGAACTTGAAGCTAATTGATGTTGTTACGAACTTAGCGAGCGACCACTTGAAGATCGATTTTCGAAGAGGTGAACAAGAGCCCCTATTGACAAATATTCATCGGAGTATGATTTTTTTTCAATTTTTTTCCGGTTGAATTTTAGAAGGTTCTGAAAACCAAAACCATACCGGTTATATGCTGCACAAATTAAAGCGAAACAGGCCAGGTGAGGAGTATGTTAGATACATGAACGTGCAAGAGGTGGTAAATACTTGGTAACGTTGCAAGAGATGTAGTATTTCACAAACATTGTCGTACATATATCGCTAGTACGCAAAGAATCTTTTGACGCTTACTGGTTAGTTAGAAGGATTATCCAAACCCCATATCCAGCCAAAATAATGACCAGGGATCGGTTTAGAGCCATATATACTTGTCTGCATTTGAATAATAATTCAAATTACATATAAAGCGGTCAAGATAATTACGACGCCTTCTTCAAACTGGGATCATATATTGACATGCCTAGTCGCTTATGTGCCTCCACTTTTTTACCAGATGAAGCCATTTACGAAAGGACTTGTGGCTTCAGAGTTTGAATTCACTTCCGTGTTTTTAATGAGGCCAAACCAGTTAAGTATGGGATAAAAATTTACATGCTTTGTGACTAGTTACATTTTGAATATGGTTCCATATTTAGGTGATTGCAAGACTGTTGAACAGATTGTAACAAAACTGAGTGAGCCATATTTCGAAAAATTGTACACTGTATATATGGACCGATTTTTTAAAAGGCCACCTATTGCAGTTCTACACTGGCTGAGAAACACACGTATTATCGGCATTGTGATGCCCAACCACCGTGGTTTACCCCAGGAGTAGCGACATCAAGAATTGGATATAAATGAAATGGCTTTTAGCTACTGCGGCAATACGGCTGCTTTTAAGTGGAAGAACAAGCGAGACGTTCACTTCCTCATCACAGAATATGCCGCATCATGGTCAGAAGTGACCGCGAAAGCCAAAGCAGGACCTAAAAAAGAATGAAAACCTACTATATTTTAGATTATAGTCTAAATAAAATTGACGTAAACTTGAACGATCAATACATGTACTACCCTTTGCACAGAAAGTCCATGAAATGGTGGAAAAAGATTTTTTTTTATTTAGTGCCACGTGCTATGGTCAATGCATATGTTATTTTCAAGAAATCGAGGACAGAGAAATCAGCTGATATTTAAACAGTTTTTGATGATATATGTCGAAGATTTGGTAGAAGCTGGGTCTTTTGATAATGCAGGCCCCTCTCAAGGAGCGCTCTTAAGCTGCCAGTCCGTTAGTTGGCAGACATTTCCTGGAATGAATACCGCCTACAGAAAAGCAAACGAAAGTGTGTTGAGCTTGCTAAGTTTGCGCAGAGACAATCAAGAAGGAAACTGGCAAACGAGAACGCAAGGAGACTTTGTATTACTGCCCAGATTGCAACGTGCCACTGTGCTACAACCCATGCTAGAAAGAATAGCATACCAGAAAATATTATAATTTGTAAAATTTTTATTTAATTAAAGTAAGAGTTTTTTTTGACGATTGGTCTTCAAGGCGAACGATTTTTTAATATTCTAAAAATAAAATATATATATATATATATATATATATATATATATATATATATAGATATATATATATTACTAATGAATATTTCCAATAAAATTATGTAACAAAGCAAACTTATTACGATTACGAACACAAGATCGAAAAATTTTATGTTCAGAATACGACAGACAACGATGTCTGGCCTCATGCATCTGCTCCACTCGGGTTGCTTATTTAAGCACGTATGCCTGCCATACAATACCACACTTCACTTCTGACTTCATTTTTGTAATGTATCTATAGATATACTTGGACACGTACGCAAATAAATCCATTGGCATAATTACTAAGCGTCGTGTTATTAGGCACTTCTTCATTGTAAATTATTTTTATAAAATAATATATTTGCATATCTTTTGAGTAACCCGATTACGAGAGAGTAAAAAATAAGTTTTGTGTAAAGTCAACCCTATGTTTAAAAACCTCTGTCTGAATTTGGTCCATAGTTGACATGATTCGTGCTCAACAAATAATACAAAAACGGACAAACAAATAAAAAGACAAAAATTCCAAACATAATATTTTTGTGTTCTAATAATTTTATCATGTGCTCCTAAATATTTTTTTCGTAAATTGTACAGAGAGGCCAAATTTACGATTTCATTAAATATATTGATTAGCAAGTAAAATGGAAAATATTTTTTAAAGCGTTACAATTCTTGAATTTTAGTAAAACTTTGGACGGTAACTAATGGAAATTGTTTGGAAGTGGTTACACTAAATGAGTTTGGGAAGATTATGTTTTTGGAATTATTATTTTTTAAACAATCATAAAAATAAAAATATATTATGACTACTGTTGTTCTTAGTAACTTTTATGCTATTTTTGTGCCATCTTTCTCTATTAGCTATGTTAAGAATTTTTGTAAATGAAGGATTTCCTATATGATATGAAGGATTACCTCTGAGCACCAATTTGCTCAAATTTGTACCCTCAAATTTAATCCCTTTTAAGAAAATTTGACACTAAAAAATATAAAAAGCAGTGAATGCAGTGTTCTAAAAGCAGTGAAAAGAGGACACAGTGTGGTGCCTGTTTTTGGCAAATATTTTAAATATCCCAATATTCTCGTCTTGGTCACATAAAAATATAAAAATATTGATTTGCATTTTATTTGGATCATTGTTTAGTAGATCATTGTCTTCAAAGAAAATATTACAAATAAAATTTTATCCATGACATTAAATTTGAAATATCGTTCATTATAATAAAGCGTCTGTAAGAATAATACAAAGTAATTCATCAAAAAAAATTTTTTAAATTCCTGAAAAAATTTGGATACTAATAATCAAAAAGAGACCAAGTAAATGTACAGGGCAACTGCATATATAATAGTTGTAGTAGTAAGAAGACTTTTATTGAAATTAAACGTAAACGAAAAAAAATTATATCGAGTCACAAAAGTAAATAGACTTTTCAAAAAGTACAAAACTATAGGGACAATCAGAAATATAGCAAGGATAGTCAATGGAAGAAAAATTACTGTACGGAGCAGCGTCCTTTGCCCAAATGTTGTACTTTAGTTCGAATTTGTTTTCCAATTTCTAATTTAAATATACGCCGAAATCATTACGAATAACTTATGGTTTACTTCGTCCAACTCGCATCAATATTTAATGGATGTTAGCGATTCTTCTAGTCAGCTGCCTTTAAATATTTACGAAATTTATTGCATGTCCACAACACATGTGTCGTTCTTACCATTTCAATATTGATTAAGTTACCTGTTGAGTAAATGAGCAATGTTGACGAGACTGAGTTGAAAAGACTAATCAAGGCAATATCTGAACGTATAAGTATAAAGTTATTGTTTTATAAAAATTCTACAAAAAAGTTTCGTTCATAAAAAATTCAGAAAAATCAAAAATACTCTAGGACGATATTCTAAAATTGTTTACTTGTAAGTAGAATTGGTAGCGATTTTGATAAAAGGTTTGTATTAAACTAAGAGGCTATTACGGTTTGGCGTGGTATAGTTCAACGAAAAATTCAAACCACCAATGACATTCGACATACGCCAAACCAAGGCTCGAATAATTTACAGTTAATTTGGTATTTTTCCATTAGAGTTAATCAAAAATGTGATCTTGCGAAATAACAAGATATTTAAATTGCAGTCGACAAGTTGCTATATTAGTGTAGCTCAGCATAGTGTTATAGGACATACTGGAGGTAAAACTTTTTTTTAAAGAAATAAGCGTATATTTTAATCGGTAAATATTATTTTTAACGTAATTTACCAGATATTATCTTACGATGGTAGTCTGGAAGTAAATGCAGTGTAATTATAATATACCGTAGCATGGTAAGTAAAGTGCTTATGATTAACAAAAAAGCCCGGGTTCGACCCCCGGCAGGATATTTGAACATTATTGTTGCTTTCAAAAAGTTACTTTCCTAATCACTGACTGTTATTTACACCGTAATTAATTTAGGTGCGAATTCGGTATGCTGGGTGTATCTTTATCCTGCGGGGAATAAAATAAATCCTAGTATTGGCTTCCAAACATCAACGATGTTAAATTCTTTCTTTTTCTTTACGTACGTTGCTAATACGTAGGTTGTTAATTTTCAATATTAATTTTTTTACAAAAGACACACACACACATACGTGTATATACACGCCACACACTCCCTCTTTTTGTTTCGCCATAGTCAGTGTTTCTAGCTTGTATCCATACATACATAGGCACTTACTAGCCCAACTAATATTCTGATTTCTCATTATATTTAGACTATTATTTATTATATTTATATCATTGAATGTCGTTTACGGAAATTATTTCGTTCATTATTGGGGAAATTTGAACCTTTCTGGGGTAATATCAATTTTTGTAATTAAATGTTTAAAATACCTCACAGAGTTATATCCTTTTAAAGAAGGAAACAGTTACCCATATAAGATTATTAATGCCGGCGATATGAGGTAACAATCAGAAAAAGTGCAGTTGAATTGAGAACATTTTTCTTTTTTGAAGTCAGTTAATAAGTGATCAAAATAAACTGACCCAAATTGTAAATTTCTGTATTTTGTTAATATTATTATAAAGTTTGTTAATGTTATTGTAATTTTTTTATACATCCGAAACCGCGCATTATATGAAACGTGAGTATTGTTAAATATTTCCATTGAATACAAACCAGAATCGGGTAACCGATTTCAATAACGTCTCATCCTTAGACCTGAAAAGAAGAAGAAAATAATATAATGGAAAAGTAAATTCTTTAAGAATTGTATGATTTATTCATACACATATACAAATATTTGTGTGTGTTTGTGAGTAATGTATACAAGTAAACTTAATATGCCTATATAATAGGAGGTAGCCATTTTCACCTGTATGTTATTAATGCCATCGAAAACAATACCTGAAGACCCTGCAAATATAAAAAGGTGACAAAAGAGTTTCTTGGAGTTTTGATCGTAATGTTTCATCAATTGCTTAATTAAATATCATGTTATAAAGGAAACATACTTAACAAAACATCACGTAATCAAACAGCATACTTATCACTTGCGTCGCGGTGCACCGTTGGGACCCGGATTCAATTCTCGATCGATGGTTGAGGGGGGCTAGACTGATGTTCTGGATGGCTGTAAGAGATTGCCTTTAGAGAGTGTCAAAAAGTTAAAGTACATAAATAAATAAACAAATAAATAATTTTTTTTTCTTAACAAAACGTTTATTGCCTACACCGAATCAAGGATTTTTCAAATTTTTACTTACAAAACTAAATTAAAATATTGAGCGCTCCTTGTACTACTCGCTAAGAATAATAATAAACAAGATATCCTTCTGATAGCCTGTACAGCGACAACTCTCCCCCATTTTAAAGTGAACAAATTAAAATAAATCTAGACAGAAATTTGGCTTATCGGTTATGTGTCCATGAATATGCTAATGAACGGTACCGGATTCCCGGATCTCTGTAACAACGAGCGATATATAACAAATATGTTCGTCGAAATCGATTCAATAATTCGATTAGAAATTCGATTCGATAGAAAGCTATCTGCAATAGCGGCTCGAGGGTGGTTCCGCAGTATGGATTGGAAATTGCTACTGCATTAGCGGGATCATATTTATATTTTGAATATGATTATCTTTATCTCTAACTTGGCATGTTTTCACATACGAATCATTTATTTATAACAGAAAACTTGCAAAGTAAACAATTTAGTAAAGACCGAACAATAGTTTGTTTTAAACAATTTAAACAATATTGTACATACTTGGAGGTAAATTTAGTAAAACTTGGCACTCGTTTAGACCTCAATTATTTTATTGGCGATGCTGACAACAACAGCGACGTTTTTCACATTTGTGCTTTAGATGACATTATATTTAACTGTACAAACTTTTAGTCGTTTTTTAATATATATGGCAGATGTTCCCAATAAAGAACCATACTTTAATTACTAAAATATTTAATAACTTATATTTTCTGCATTATTATCGGTCTAATTTAAAAATTACAATACTAGTTTCAAAATTATATTCCCAATATTTCCTAGGCGTATTTAACGTCAGACTAATTAAAATAAGAATGTACTCTGAATTTATTCAGAGTACATAAATAATTAAAATAAACCAATACACTTTTTAATTCTTTTCTTTGAGATGAGTTTCAATAAAACAATTATTTTTTTAAAATTTAAATTTATAATAATGTAATTTTAATTATTTTAAGTTTATAATATAATTTATTTTAAATTTTGTGAAAAGATAGAATAATAATTTATGGAAATAAATACTCGTAGATTTAATTTCGGCGATTTTGAAAAAAAAATATCTCTATGAACATAAATTCTACACACAATAAGTAGATTTATTTAAGCAAGTTCAGTCTACTGAGTTGTATAATTGGTAAGATACTGGAATAAACCATGAAGATTCCAGTTAAAAAAGTAATTGAATTAATATTTTTCCCCTTGCTTTCAGAAGGTTCTAATATTGCTCGTATTTCAGGACAAATTCCAGATAACACTGTAAAAACCAATCAGTTTTTTATTTATTTAAATAGCAGTAAAAGAAACATAGGTAAAATTATTCCTTTGCAATGTGTTCACTTCGTTTTGTACATTATTGCCACACGTTATTGTCAACAAGGAGTTACAACATAACTGTAGCAATAAAAGTACTATGGTGACAAGGTAATTAAGAACTATGTAATTACAGTATAATTTGTTTAAAATCAACAGTCTTTTACACTTTCCCTCGTATCATTAGTTAATTTACTTTACATCAACTACGCAAACAAATATTTATTAGATTTTTTATTTGTTTCAGCCTTTAAAAAAAATTATTTTCCAAAATTTCTAAAATAAATCGTATCAGAATAAAGAAATAATAAATTATTATCTGAAAATATCTGTGATTTTGTTCTGGTATACCGAAATTCAGAAGATATTAAACCACTAAGTTAAAACATTATACTTTTTTCACAATATCTTTTAGTTTCAGAGATAGTTTTGGGTTTTTATGTAGGTATTTTTAAATGGTTGCCCTTATAAAACAAATAATTATGTGTCTGTTATGGAACTCGTGTTACATTCACTCTAATATTGGCCAATTATTTTCTACTGTAAGTTACTACGTACGCTTTTGACTTATTTACCATGTGTACCATATTTTTATTAAGTTTTAAGTTTATATTTCATGGAAATTGATAAATACATTGTTATTTAATGAATTAAATGAGTGAAATATTTAAAGTAACTAAGAATTGAAGTCCAAAAGATTATCTTCGTTAAATTTTCAGTAACCATTCAAATAAATATAAAACAGGAAATTTGGAAAAAAAATTACGAGACTAATTAAAGATTTGTTTGAACTATTTATTTTTTAATGCGTTCAAAATTAGTTAGATCCATAATTTTTAAACAAAATTATTGATTAAATAAATCATTTCGACGAAATCGTGAGCGAAATGAATAATTTTCAACGTATAAATTTACAGTTTCATCAAAATTGCCGTGGCAAGCTAGTGAAAACAAAATACGCACTAATTGTTTTATATATATGTACGTTATATCACTACAAATCGTAAATATATTCTTCTTATATCGTTAATTATATAAACAAATATGTCTACATATAAATTTAATATTTAAGTACAAATCGAAGATCGAAACAGTTTTCATTGCCTAATGTTAAGTGACTTCTGAGTAAATACAAGTGTGTAAAAGTAAAATTTTAATTTATTATCGAGACAAGCAAAATAAACGTGAAAATTATCATAAAGTCGAAGAATTTTCCTCTAATTCTTTTATTTATTCTAAAATTTCCTTTTTTTTTAATTTTACCATCGCGACATAACTCCGTATAATTCAATTGTGACATAACTCCGTATAATCCAAATTCCGTTACTGAAAACCCATGAATGAAGTATAAAAATATAATAAAATAAACCAATAAAATAAATTAACTAAGTAATATTTTAACTTCACGTCTCTTAACATCTTTAATGGGATTATATATCTTATTATTATATGTCTTTAACATCGGGATTATATGTCTTTAACATCTTTAATGGGATTATATCACATCGTCTATTTTTTTTATTTCTAGCTAGTTTACTTGCAGCCATAATTTCTTTGGTTTGTAAGGTTTCCGACCTATTTTTATTAAATTTTGCTACTCATTTACTAAATAAAAATACCAGTATCCCATAAAAGAAAATAGATAATTTATGTGTTATTTATATTAGTTTAACAAGTATTAATTTTTTGTACAGCTTTACTTGGACCATATATTGAACATTTGGAAAAACATGATACATTTGATAATAACGTTAACAAATATAATAGTATACTGAAATGCATTGGTTTCAATTATTATCTGCCAGTTAACCAATCACTATTCATAGGATTACCTAACACACATCATAATAATGAATTTACTACTGATATGCGGCAGTAAATTTTTAAAACCAAAAACACTTTTGGTAACAGTTTTACCATTATTTATCCTTCGATAAAAAGTGTATCTACATATATGCATGGTCATCTCTATCTACTTCCATTTACCAAGTAACATAATATAATATAATCTTATGATTCCATAGTTTTAAATAATAATACGTCTTCCTGTGTGTATATCATTTTTATATTCCCTATTTGTTACATATCTAATTGTTATGTCTGTTTTCAGATGTAGCGAGTTCTGCATTGGCATTTTCAATGCGGTTAGTTATTGAACTTAAGGTTATAATCGTATTATGCTATAACATTTATATGGCGACAAGTGTAATTTATGGCAATAGTTTTTAGTTTAAAATCAGTCTTATTTTACTATAAATTTCCTTCCCATAAAATCTTCAAAAAATAAATCGTCGCAGTATCTTATATTTATCAAATTTGTATTATTAAAAAATTATATTTATTAAAATTATGTATTTCTTGTCATTAAAATCTTCAATTTTCATTTAAATTTTTGTCACTGGAAAAACTCTCATGAACTTTGGTAAAAAACTTTTACTCTCATCATTAGCTCTCTAAATATTTATAATCAAAACTTCTGAAATGTTCGTAGAAAGGCCGCTATATCCTATCCTAACACAAAAATCTCAAACATTTACATTCTCTGTATCTCTGAAATCTGACTTGCCCATAGTGTTTCAGATAGTGAAATATTCGATACGCAAGTGTACAACGTATTCCGACATTATAGACTGGTGCAAATGGCGTAATACGGTTGCGGCGTAGAGGTTTGTTAGCAGTAATCCTTCGCTTTACTTTGTGTGCACCCTTTGTAGTTCTATGTTGACCTGGCGCGTTTTGGGTACTGCTACTTTCCTGCTCCCATCTGCTACCACCCTTTAGTTTGCTGCACATTCATTCCCCATGGTAAACCCACAAGCACATATACAACCATTCTCAGGGACGTTGAATCTGTATCGAGATAATTACCTGGACGATCATGTTTTAACTTAGCAAACATGAACTGGATATCTTAAAATGAGACGTTTTCAGTCGCTATAAACGTCAATGATGATGCTTTCGCAGAGATAAATCTTACTTTTCGACGTTTAATATAAACCTTCGTCGTTTCGACTACACTTTTTAATATTATTTTGGTATTTAGTGAATTATTACAACAAAATATTTATATTTTTGCTTTTATTTGAAATGAAAAGTATTAAATTATATATTTCTGAGCTTATATTACCCATTGTAACATATTTTTATTCTAACAATCTTCTTAAGGAATTTTTGGACATATGGCACATATTCCCCCTTTTTTGCTCAGATGGTACATCGGCTACATTTTTTTGCTCAGTCTCATTTGTAACACTTTCACTACTAATTCCTGGCATATTTAAAATTTCTGTAATTGAGTCCCGCAGAGCAGTTTGTAGGGTTGGTATAACCAATATTTTTTGTATGTGTGACTCGATCTGTTTGTGATGAAGAGCTTTTAGGTATTCACGCCTCGATAAAGGTTTTTTTGTTGCCTCTGTAGTATTCGTTACATAAATGACGTAACTATTTTTAATGCAATGCTGAGCATTCCATAAAGATTGCACAACGGCCAGCGCCGTGTGTTTAGGTTGCAAGAGACAAGGGAACACATTTGGTCTAAAGTATCTATCCCACCTGTTGTCTGGTTGTAAAACTCTTGTTTTTTAGAATTTTCATTTATACTTCCTTCTTCGTCACAGTTTGTTGTTGGAAAGCAGTTTGAGTTCATTATCATAACAAAACATAGCAGTTCCAGTTCTTCTTGTGCGTTCATTTTGAAATTTTACTGGTATCTCTCTTTTATACGCTATTAGAGTTCCAACAATATATGCTTATATGGTTCTTTTTCTAAACTTTTGGCTAATGGGATCAAAGTGTTCATACTAATGTTTCTATCCGCACCATGAACAGTGCGTGTCAATTTTTTTACAAAATATTCACCAAGTGGTATTCCATATGTTATAGTAAAAGAACCCAGGTAGGGCTGGGCATCCACCATATACTTTGTAGAATTGTGAACAATCATCACGACTTTTATACAGTATTTATTTGGTATTTAAATACGAAAGAGACGTCTACCTCTAAAACCTAAAAATTCTTCATCAATTTTAAGGTGGCATCCAGGTTGTAGTTCTCTTTACATTTAGTTAAGAAAATATCCCTTGAAATGGAGCAAAGACATCGGCTAGCCTTTGTTCTTGACGCGATAACTTATCGTTAAATCTCAGGTAATTTATTAGGAAATCAAACCTCCCAGAAGACATTGTACTGCGATATCGATTTCCACAAAATTTGGTATCAAACAACTCCCTTGATAGTAAATGATTATCTTTTATTGCTGCAGATAATGAAAAAATGCCAATAAACGCTCTAATTTCATTAGGATCTGTTGGTCTTTCAGTTCCGTTTAGTATATTATATTTTTGAAATTTTATTGCTATCTCAGCATTGGTGTGGATCACAATTAAATAAATCATATCATGTATAATAAAAAGTGAAAAGCATTGAATTTCTATAATAAAAAGTGAAAAGGATTGAATTTAAGACATTTTTGCAAGAGAGTATAGATCTAGGTCTAATATGAATGATTTTTCTTAAAGGTCCTTTCTGACGTTGACTTTAGCGATGACCATTTGTGTTTATCTTTCCCACGAAGAATGTTACGCAATAGTCTTATAATCAAATAGCGTGGTTGTACTGAAGTGCTAGGTGTTGAGTCTTCAATGGATTGTGGTGGAGATATATCACTACTTGTCTGATCGTTTTGAACTGGAAGCTTCTGGTGGTTGAAAGTAGAAATTTCTTCATCACCATCCGTTTCATAACCCGGATCAGCTTCGATGTGATCTTCATTCGATTTCACCTTACAACAATAACTGCAACAAATTGTATCTAAAATAAGAAATAATAAACATCATTATATTAATATATAAAAGAAAAAAAACGTAAATCCCACAAACTAAATAGTATAAAATGTTACGTTACTTCTAACCTTCCTCGATGCGACGAGCCATGGTTGCTGGAATTGCGCTCACAGGCTTCCTATACACAAAGTACTACCGTCCGTTGCGAAAGCAACGGGTAGACTGAAATTAGTCGAAATGCGAAAGCCGCACGGTCGCGCGTGCAAAAGTTCCCACGATTTTTTTGAAGGCGCGTCGTCGATTCGATGAAGGTTCGTAATCTAGGGTTAATACGTTATAATGAATGAAATGAAACAAAAATATCTTTTAACGAGTCCGTAAAACTGATTAAACTAGATTAAATTGACTAACAAATTGTTCAAGATGCAGTAAATTTATGGTAGATATACATTGTATGTTTATTATTTTTGCTTTATTTCAATAAAAAGGGTCGTAAATATTCTCTTTCTAATAATATTTTATAACTTTTTTCACAACGTATTAGGTATACGACATCATTTAAACAATTATCGTTATGCCCTGAAGTTTGTCATTTAATAACTTATTATAAAATTTTTACCTATTTCGGTTAAAAGTTTGTATAATTTTAATTAAATGAAATATTTTCAAAATGCCAGTACTTCTTTTAGCCTTAGCTTTTTTATGCCAGTACTTTTTTTTCTATTTTGGAAATAAAATCTATATATAATCAAGATAAAATATCAAGTCTTAAGATCCACAGTTAGGACATCGGCGATTTCATGAAATATGTAATAACGGTGCAATAAATATTTCTTTCAATAAAGAACACATGGTTATACTACTACTAAACATTTCTTCATTTGCTGAACCATTAAATAATTTATTTTTTCACCCGATTACATAGTTTATAACAATGAAACAATAAACGTACGAGGGTTGCTTTGATACACCGTTATATTTACAATTGCGTAATCTATAATGAGATAAAAGTTGGTCACGATAATGAGCCAATTGTAAAAAGTTATTTATTGCCCTTCATATGATTATCGTTACGTGAAAGGAAAACTGAAACCGACATAGCTACGTCTATAAACAGGCCACACGCGTAATTTTAATAACGTTTTTTTTCATTTGTAACGCGCACAAAAAATGATAATCAATTTCCATATAATATTTGCCCCTTTCTAATTATTTTGATGAATAATATATTATTAATATTCTTACTAATTTAATTTTCTAAAAAGGGCTATAATAAAGAGAGTGCGAAACCTATAATTAGTAATGCTTTATCAATATAGGTCACATTTCTATTTCATTATGAGGTACTGTACCCCCAGTTACATTACAATTTACTCTTTTCATAGGTCGCAATAGGAACAAGTTTATTGTAGTTTAGTTTATTTATGAAATATTTAACTATTTTCAAAAACAAACCAAAATTATATACGTCGAAATCTATGATAAATATAATGTTTTTTCTGAGAAAATTACTCTAAAGCCATAAACAAATAAATAAGTACAAACTGTGAAAACAAAATGTAAAAACTGGACAAAGAAATATTAAAAAAATTAGCATGATTCAAAGAAGCACATTATGCTAAAGTGAGGTAAAGAAGGTGGAAGATAGAAGTTAAAGAAGTGTTAAAAAAACTGCAGGCAAAGAAAAACTTATTAGAAAGAAAACGTGTTCAAAGCAATCACATGTTGCGGAATTATTAATCTCCATTTTTATTACTTAATTAGGATCTTATTACTTAATTAGGATCTTACGGAAAAATATTTAGCGATGTTTTTGAATAAAGGGGGAAAAAAATGTTAGGCGATATTCAAGTATATTTGAAAAGTGGGAAACAAATAAAATACAGCGACCAGATCTCTCAGTATAAAATATTGAGCTACTGAAAAATCTACTGTGACTTTGTGGACGTTAAGGTGGAATATATCTTGAACTTACAATAGAATATGAAAAGTATTTCAACAATAAAAAATCGACTTAGGAAGTAAAATTGTTATATTATTAGTATATTTTTGACTTAGAGTATGAGAGTATTGATAGTTATTTTAATGGATTAATATTATAAGAGGTAGAAGTTTTTAAGTATTCTGATGTCAATTAAACTAAGGCCGTAACATGTAAGTAATCAAATTTTTACTTCACTTAAGCTATCTGTAGGTGGAACTAATTCCAAACAACACTTCTTGAGGCATTTGCTACCAATTTCTAATCATATCTTAATATAATATTTTTACTGAGTAATGAAATGTCTTATGTCTTTCTGTCCGATCTTTTATTTCTTGATTGAATGTAGTTGAAGTCGAAGGTTTAAATGTAGATAAACTACATAATAAATTTATTTACTTGTTCGTAATTGTATTACCATACTAGGGTTTTGATGAAACAAAATTACGAAAAACAGTAGATATACTAATATAATAACATTTATTAACATCGATCAACAAAAATGTATAATTTTATACGCCTTGGTTCCCGGACCGTAATTGAAAAGTCGGGATTGTGTGTGATTAATTCAAAATATTCAATGTTTCTTTCATTACTCGTTTAACAGGGTATTTCCGAATTTAATTTTCGAACAAAAGCCCTCAGTGTTTGTAAATCGCCTCTATATAGTATCGATACTTTTATTGTCGTATATCCTCGTTTTATTCATAGCTACACGTAGCTATATGTTACAACTAATATATTCGAAATATGGTCATTATACACAAAACAAAAAAAAAATTAAAGAGAGGTAATCGCTATAGAAGAGAATTATAATCTATACAAGTTTACGATGGTTTTGATATACCTTGCGAAAAAGTATTATACATAATATTTATCAGTTAGTAGCAAAGAAGAAAGAGCGGAGACAATTTATGTAAATTATCCTGAGATAATTAGATTTCATAGATAATATCGTGATGTGGATACGAAAGTGTTGTAGTTAATAATAATTGACTTGTGACTTTTATAAACAAGAAACAAAAACGTCGTATAATACCAGAAATGTTCGCTTTAAAAGTTATTCATACTAGTTGTATAGTTATAGATATACAATAACATTTAAATATATTGTATATTATTATTGTTGACTTGAGTTAATAATATACGTAGAATCACTTTTTTGTAACTAAGTTTCAAATTTTCATCGTCGCTTTTAAATTTAAGAGCGGTATGAAATATTATAAAATGTGACTAAGTATATCTTTTTATATAGCATACTTGCCAAAAGTTGGGGAATTTATTGGGTAAAACTGGAGAGACAACATATTTTTAAATCATATTTTTTTATTTATTATCTCTAAGATAAAATTATTTTTACCTTAAGAATTAGTTAAATTATCGTAGAAATCGTAACAGTTCTAAAAACATTATTTCAAAGTACCTCATAATAAAAATAACTAACAGTGACTGCTTATTAAAAATCGTCTAGCCGGAGAAGCAAACGATGTGGTTTTAAATTTCTACTTTGTTCATTTCTAGTTAGTAATATAAACATTTTACATATAATTTTGATATAGACAAAAGAAATAAGCGAAAAACTAAACCAAATTGAAACAATAAGTATATCTCACTGACAAATAGTCAACACAAATATATGATTTGTGTCGTTTGCTTCAGTAGTATGTACAGCTTTTATGAATTAAGATAAAACTAGCGTGACCCGTGCGAAGTCTTCGCATTATAAATTATTCAACTCAATTTAATAAATCAAAATTGATTGCAGGTATTCAACTCATTTCTAATTTTGCACACTGCTTATTACGTTTTTATTCCATTATGAAGCTCAGATGACAGATCAAACAAATATTTTACTAAAATTGACATATAGAGGCGCAAGTATCAAAAGCATTGAGCTAAAGCGCCACTTTATTTATACGTGAGTGGATTTGAAATTAAACAAAAATTTTACCGACCGTCAATCATATTGACGTTGAATCGTTAGAATGCTGCCAGCATTGCTGTTTTGTGTATTTAATTTTAATCATTAATTAATTTGCAAAAACAATAGCAATAATAATTTTTTTAGTTGTGGACGCCGGTAGAGCAAGCAATTATCTATAAAATGATATATAATTTATGTGGATTAGTTGTGAGGTTTTTTCTAAAAAGGGAGAGTAACATCTTAACCTTAGCGTATTAATATATATGATGATGATGATGATGATAACATCAATATATTTATTAATGACTTTAAGGTATTGTCTAAAATCCTGATTTAGTATTTTGCATCTTTATTTATATTTTTAAATTGTTGCTCAAATAGGTTAGCCAGGTACATTTCAATATTTTTAATTCAGTTCTAGTTATTTTTTGCCTAAATCATGTTGATTTATATTTTATTAGAAAAATGTACGCTTCATCAGTCACCTGTGTCTTCGTCGAGTTCAGGTTCTTATATTAAGATGATAGAAATTTCCTCTTGTTTAGAAATATACTCATTAGTTAGAATTGTGGGAGAAGTTACGATAATTATTTGTAATAAATTAAACTATTTTCATATCTGGATTCATAGTTCTATTTTTAATGATTTGAAAGTAACGGAAACCAAAGTATTCTGATTAAGTAATTTAGTTTATTTTTCGATGATAACTAGCATTTTGTTTTGATCTTATTTTTTAAGATATTTCTTAATTTTTCGGAATGAATTATATATATATATAATATTTGCTTCGAGCGATTCTTTACTTTACTGAATTTTGATATAATTTCTTTTTCATTATATCAAAACCTGGTAAATTGTTGTTAGCAGGAAGAAAAAGAGACAAATTTATAACGGATATAATGTTTTTTTTTAAACTAATCAAGTTAACATTTTAAAATAATTATCAACCTATAGAAATAAAAAAATGTCCTTTTTGATCATTGAATATAACTTCTCTTACGGGAAACGTCGAATGAAAAATATTGTTCCTGTTAAAAGATTTATATATATATATATATATATATATATATATATATATATATATATATATATATATATATATATATATATATATATCAATGTGAACGATCTTACTAAACACTAATATTTTATGGGGGTGGATATAGAGACAATGACGCGGCCATCGTACTTTCTCTCTTTTTCTGTTTGAAGACATCACAAGTTATGATATTATATGTATCGAATCCTCATCAAAGAATATCTCAAGAATCACCGATGTATTTTCCTTAAAGAATCTTCCATGTAGGCCCAGTAGCCTTAGCTTGAATATAATTCGACGATAAAAGTTATGAGACTGTTAATAGATAATACGATCTACAATGTGCGCTTGTCGAACTATCAACATTGCCACGTTTTACCTTCATTTGCAGCAAGATCGGACCGCTGTTGAGGACTGGAATAACTTAACACTTGCTTTTGATGATTCAGGGCTAACATGAAGGGTAGATTTACTTTGATAAATGTGTAGGGCAACTTCCGGAATATCAAAATATAGAATAATGTTTCAGTAGAACAATGACCGCAGCGCGTGAGCTCCGAAATTTCAAATTTAAATTATATGACGAAAAACTTGGAATAATGCTCCTCTCCAGTCCATTCGATTCATACAAATTAATGATCGCAGCTATTGAAAGTTTCTTTATAAAGATTCTTTAATCAGTACACTTAGATAAATGGCATACAATTTGCCGAGTGCCAGAAAAGATTCTTCACTTTTCTGGCACTCGGTAAATTGTTTCATTGTTTCAGTTATGTGAGGGCGGGAGAATATGTCATATATAATTCGTAAATGATAACTATATATTCACTCTCGATTTACACATATATTTCCGTAATTATGATATAACAAGTAGCCACTCATCAATAGCGGTGGTTGCCTGAATAAAAGTGTGCACTTTCGATCATTTTTTTGCTTTTTTTTCTTTAATTTCTTGTAGTTATTTACTCGATATATTGAGAACATTACCTTGAAAATATGCAAACAATTTATTTTTATACTCTCTAGGTAATGTAGATATGAATAGAAATATTTATATAATTTCTTTACGAGAGACGTAGACCAACTTTTTATTATTATAATAATCTACATTGATATAAACGAGAGTTTTTAAATTTTTTCTTCAGTTTTCAAAATTTTATAAAATATAAAAAATAGTATCGTATGAAGAATATATAAAGAACTAATATACGGAATGTGGATTTATTTTACTTGTAAATAAGGCTTTAAATTATGTTTCTAGTTATAAAATAATATAATTAACCCTAATGTGATTGTTTATAATTACAGCTGTTTAATATTTCAATATTTTTTCTAATTGTCGATCGAAGGAAATTATCGGTAAAATATAAAAGATACAATTCTGATGAAATAATTGATCGGACCAATGCGTCCAGTAATCAGAGATTTTTTTTTCTTTATCTGTTTAAGTGGCACATACCGATACAATTATTACGTATTGCCGTCCTTGCAAGGGGTCTTCTAAGCTCATAATTTTCTTTTATCTCGCTGTATCAAGAGAATACACTCGCGAGATACATAGACCAAATATCAGATATTTTTATAAGCTATGTAAAGAAATGTATTGCGAATAAATTTCCCTGTGGTCTGGTTCCCCCAAGTATAAATTTAAGTTGGCTAACGAGAAGAGTGAGGGTGAGGAGTTGGGATCTCAGATTTCGTTCAATTAGTTAAGAAGGATTCTCCTGCGAGTAATATTAAAATGAAGGACTTTCACAAATGTATTTATGTAATAAACATAATATAACAAGGTCCTTTGATTGCAATGAAAGTCGATATATCGCATTTTGCAAATAGCATAAGACAAATTCAACGTTTGTGTTTTTCCGAACATCCTTACTGTAATTTACACTATTTATTTTTTTAATGTAAACATTATCACACGATGACTAATTGTGTATTACACAGGTTCTTGTTAAATTGGTATACAACAGTTTATTTGATTTTCTGAGTATAGAATAAAAGGAGAATAACTGATTATTTTTTAAAATACGTTTGGATTAAACGTTGTGCAGTGCATAACAACGGCTGCTATGCGGCACCATTAAAATTATATAGCGCGACGTGGCGAACCCTTACTGAGATTTGAATTTGGAGCGAAATATCCATTACCAGAAGCTTAATGTTTTTCTTAAGTTTTTTTACATGGATATTTCGTTCATGATAATGAAATATGGAAATGTAGTTTTATTAATGAAAATTTTTAAAATATAAAATGTTTTTATTAAGAAATAAATTATTTCTAATTACATTTAAAAAAATGGTAATATTATTTTCACTTTTACTTTTGAGAGGAATTCGAATGAAATTTTTGTTTTGTCTAATTATTATGACCTTTATTCATAATATGAATGAAAAATTACTATTTGCAAAAATATGACTTTTTTAGTAGAATTACAAAATTATATTATATAAGAGTTACTAACTATATATATAAGAATTACTAACGGCTTTTTCAAATATTTGACATATTTAGAAACATTTATAGATGATAACTTGTAACCTTGTATAACAACTAATAGAAATTTCGTTAAGTAATTATGAGAGACAAACTATACAAATATGTTTTTGTAATGAACTTTGGCATAATTTTTCTTGACGGCCAATTAATAACAAATAAATAATATAAAAAAAATTACTTTATGCCAGGTGATAAATTTCTATCTACTATTTTATGCCTTGCAATAGAACATGACGTTCTGGTTTTCAGTTTTCACATCTTTCGAAGTGTTTTGAGAAATTTGCAAAATTTAGCATTTTCACAGTTGCCATTTCTATTATTTGAAGACCTCAACGCACGTAAAGGCAATTTCTTAAAAAAAGTTTTGTCAATCTCCTGGTCAAGAAAATCACGGTATTAGTCTTGAGAACTTTATATTTAAACATTGAAAAAGCATAAGCTTTTATGACTCTTCTTGTAAACAAAATATCTTAAATATTTGTACTGCTTTTTAATTTAAAATATGTATAGCTTTTTTGACATTATCTGAATTTATTTTGACAAGATATTGGAAATAACTTTATATTATAGTTCCGTCTTTGCAGAAACTGTTCCATTTTATTTGACAATAGGTAGGGTTATATATTTTTACTATGATACTCGCAACAACTGTTATCCAAACATTATAAATTCATAATTGTAAATCATCTTGCATGAAGTGTTTTTCTAACATTTCTCTGTTGGTAATTACCAGACTGCTGGATATTCCATTTTATATAATTATACAAATGTGAAAAAAGTATTTCAATCCTTTAATTTCACTGCTGAAAGTTCTCTTAAGGACATCCTTTGAAATGAAATTCAAACAACGTTGTTTTCCTACCTCTTGGTGTCTTTATAGAAAATTTTGTTTTATTTATCGGCGATGCTTTAAAAAAAATATCGAATTAAATGGTTCCGATACTAAAAATCTTAGCCCCATAGGAGCTATTACTTTTCTAAGCAGGTTTTTGCATTTTTTTACTTGTGTTACTCATAATAATTCATATAATGTCAGTTAATAAAAACAAGTATGTTCGTAAACTGAAACTGATTTATGTTTCCCACATTCACAAGAAGCATTTGCTGCATGCAAATACGTTAATTTGTCTTACGTTCGCATGCAATAAATTTAAATTCGCATACAGCCATAAAAGCACTTTTTGTGGAAATCCTATTTGATAACATTATGGCTCTCTATTATAATTTTTCCATAGTTTTATATTCGCCATCGAAGACTAATATTTATGGTATGGTATATATACATACATCCTCGGAAATTTTGCTGAAGGTATATAACAACTTTATATTTTGATTTCAAACAATTTACATCATGATTTCTAACACAAGGTATAATTTAACAGACTAATGAAAGCTAATATTCATTTGCATGTTATAATGACCTTCACTTACTGTTTTTTTACGTAAAATCTAATAAGTAATAATAAAAAAAGAAAATCTGATATTCTCGGGGAGAACGTGAATTAATAATGATTTACTTACGAAAAAAAAAATTTTTTTACGCACAAAAATTATGGATATGAAACAAATAGAAATTATAAATAAATTCTTAAAAGTGGTATCATCTTGAAAGAATTTTTTCCACAAAACCGTTAATTTAAGTATTCTCTAAGATATTTTAAAATAAACATTTTATTAAAATTTATAAATCTCAAAGGCATGTCATTTATGTTTTAAGAGATATTAAATTTGAAATAAAAAAATTTACACGCCAATTGTTAAATTTTATGTTATCGATCATAATAATAATCACATAATTGCATTGACACCGCTAGTGTAATCACATTTTTACAAGTTGTTCAGCCGTTTATTTTTGCGTAACACTTGGTATGTATGGAATTTATTGTTTACTGGTATCACTGTTAGATTTCTATGAAAAAATTGTAATAATAAAGGAAACAATGCTTTAATAGAATTTGATCCGACTGTCTTTTTTGGTCGTGCGAGTGTGCCGCTAAATTTCTTACTAAAAGTCTCTAATTGGTGACAAACACTCACATATAATTGTGGTATTAATAACACAACTAAAAGAACTTCTTATGTAACCGGCTTTCTCTTATCCAAATTTCACTGTAAGAATACTAATAACGATGCAATGGGGAAATTTCTCTTACATCCGGTTTTTTCAAATCATGACGTAATAGATGGAGATATTTCTCTCATATCCGGTTTTCTATGACGATGATCACAATTACCCGATATCTGGGAAATTTCTCTTATTTCCGATTTTCCCTGACATGGTGTTATTAATGATATATAGCTCGGGAAGTTTTTTCTGTGTCCGGGATTTCCTACTCTGATGCCATTAATAAATAAATAATTGGGGAAATTTCTCTCCCCTCCAAATTTCTCCCTATCGATGTTATTTATGACACGATAGCTGGAGAAATTTCCCTTGTGTTCGATTTTCCTCCATCAAGGTGCTCTTTATGACACGATTGCTGTAGAAGTTGTCTGGTATCCGGCGAGGTGCATATCCATTTGTGTCTTTTGTTTATTTTCTCTTTTTTATTTAACAAACATTCTTTTTACTATGAAGAGACAATATGTTTAAAAAAAATTAAATTAATGTCATAATTTTAATACCGACAATTGTTTTACAACAAATGAACAAAGCTTTTACAATTTCGTATTAATAAAAGTACAAAAGAACCTGAATAAATTAGGTATATAATATTATGAAAAGACGCATTAAGTTCATTTTAATTTTTTACTATTAAATATTTAAAATTCATTGCACGGAACATTTAAAATAAATTGCAGACATAAACTGGCAAATTGAGGAAAAAAACTAATTTATAATAAAGTAAACTTTTACTTGTTTGCTTTGTTATTGCAAGGTATATTTGACCACATTTTAAGGGAATAACCCTTAAGATGTATTAATTACTCAGTAGAATTTTCCAAGTTGGTGTGGTTTCTGAGATATTTCAAGAATATTCTTATGAACATTAAAAGTTATCGATCTTTTGATTGGTTACATTATAACAGCTGTATTATAAAAACTTACGAAAAAAAGTTGGGCATAAAAGTTGTAGAAAGTTAAATTAACTACAATATTGAAGATAATATATTTTGAAGTGTAATGAAAAGTTGGTGAGAAATAATATCTTGATATTTTGGAAAAAAATTAGTGATGTTTGGAAAAAACTCTTATTGATACAGAGGATGTGTTATAAAATATCGATGCTTTAAAAGTTGTTTTAAATAAAAATAATACACTATACAATAACAATAAAATGAACGTGTCGTATCGTATCAATTTTTACTATTTATTTGGCCAAAACGGTTTTTATGCAAATTTTGACAAAATGTTTGAAAATTGACAAAATTATAGAATGCATAGTGCTCTGTAAAATATCAGTAAATATCAGTTGTAATTTAAATGTTTGATTAGCGGTTGGCGAAATAATTAGAAAAACTAACATAACTCTTAAACGCATATAACTCTTAATAAGAAAATAATTCATTGAAATAAATAAAAAAATTACTACTCTTATAAATATGTTTACTTTTTTGTTATAGTAATTCATAAGATATTTAGCTTTAACATTTTCGAAAAGACGGCGGATTTAGCACAATGTGTCAGACTGCGTTAACTTAACAAATCATTAAAGACTTAATTCTTAAAAACTTTACCAAAACATTTAACTAAAGTAATCATGCATTACGATCCTACATTTTAGAACAATTTTACTGGCCTAAAAATTATTTACGTAGGACATTATTCGAAGACATCAAACAATATGATCAAATGATCCACACAAAATGAAAATTAGGATATAACCACACTGAACTAATATGAAAAAAGAAAGAAGCAAATTAACGAGTCAGCAATACAATAAATGACGTTTCAGCGATGAGTTTTTCCTGGAAATAGAAAACTTTTTTATCTACTTCCAGGATAACAATGAGCTTTATAAGTACAAAAATACACCAACCTTAAAACAGGCACACGCGGATCGTATAATAATACATTAAAAACTATTCAATAACTTTCAGATCTGAAAATAAAAAACATAAACCTTAAAGTAACATCCTAATTTTTCATGCATTATTTATATTACAAATGCGCACAAAGTAAAAACTAAGCATTTAACTAAACACACAGATGATAACAGATGGAATATGTAGTACAAAGAATTTGATATGAGAAACTGTATCATATCTTCGTTCATATTGCAATATTTTTTTTTATGTTTAAAAGACTATTTGTTTAATAACATATGTTATTTACTCAAAATCGGCTTTTGCAACTCAATCCTCGCTAAAATCGCAAAGAGGGGCAAGTTTGGAGGATTCATCCTAAGCTATAATATTTTAATTTGGAATGCAAAGAAGCAGTTATCGCACGTATAACAATACTGAGAAAGGAAAAACGGAAACCTTATAAGATAACTGACATGTATATCGGCTTGTCTGTTTCAGCAGTTTTTCCTAAGAAACCGCTCGATACAAAAACTGCAAATTTCGCATAGTAGTAAAACATATTTACCCGCACATACTTTAATAGCCTACATTCAAAAATATTCATATCAAAATTTTCGGGTATAATAAAAACTAGGAATTTATTTATATTCCGTGTAGAGTGTTATATCGTTTAAAAGGACTAGTCAGAGGGTAATTTTATTAAATAATTTTAGGTACGATATCTTCAGAGGTATTCTGAAAAATATGAAATATATACTAAAACCACGTATCTTAATTCTAAAATCGTTCCGTTTTTGAAAACCCACGCAAAGGTTTTAAGAAAACTGCAGCTATGGTTATTGATGTCATAATTTCTTAAATATACACCATGTTTTGACGCCTATGGTATGTCCATAAAAGGCAAAATATTTATATTTTTCTATATTCTCAAGCGATATTCTCAGAAACTATACGATATAGAAGTTTAAATTGGTATAGTAATATATCTTACTAATCTATATATTTTTTACTAACTTTGTGCTGGTTTAGCGCGGGTTCTACTCGTGCTTGACAGGTTTTAATATATTTTATGTGAATGTGTATACATAATATTTTGAAGTTTCTCTACCCTAGTCAGTCTAACGTTACGTTGGCCGTTACGCCTTAACGTTACGTAGTCTAACGTAACGTTATCTTGATTGTCTCTCGATCTTACCATTATTATTTACTTATGAAATTAAGTAATTTGTTTTCGTAAGTAAACTCTTAGGAAATATTTGAATTACTTCGTCCATTCGTTTGTTTCTTAACTTTGAATTTCGAATATACGCAAACGAATAAAACCCGATGAGTCTTACTTCATATAAAATTCTCAAACTAATATTCCAGAATGACAATAATTTATTCAAAGTTAACATACAAAACATCTAAAAGGATGACCCGTTTTATCCAAAAATACTAAATGTTTCCCGCAGCTTTACTTAAGTGGTCATAGTTAAAAAGTTATAAGGTTAAATTAAAATATGCAGCTCCATATATAACGAGTAAAGAAAATTAAAAGGTAAGCTTTGATTTTTGTGACCCCATAAAGTAAATGACAATGAAAATAAAAATAATACCCTTCGAATTATATATTGAAGGGAGAGATTCAATACCTTATATTGCGTAAGTAACGTTGAAAAAATCATGTCTATCTGTGAATTCGTTACGACGTTGATCCTTATTCCCATTGCGTACATTTTTGTTCCAAATAAGTATTTTCCTGAAGAAACGAGATTTTCTGAACTTATATCTAGCTTATATCTCGTTCCGCCATCCTTTTTCTGTATGGAAACCGCGTCCACCTATTGTTCAATTGCGACGTAAAAGAATAACAAAGAAACAGATCTTATCATGTGCAATAATAATTAGTATTATAATCTATATTAGTTAGAATGAGGCTTACCTGAAACAAAATATTATTTCTCAGTAAGCTTTCTATCTCTGGAAAAAAAATGACTTTGATAAGTTGTTTATCTGTGAAGTGAAAAAACGACAGACAATCACACTTTCGGATTTTTAATATTATTTATGGTCGTAATATTAGTTTCAATGAGTTTTCCTCGTATAAGTAGCTTATGTCATTTTCTGACACACAAGCTCTCTCTTTAATAAAATCACATCGATCCATAACTCCGTAGTGACATGAAAAAAACGATCATCAAACGCACTTTTGCATTTATAATAATTATTAGGATTATAATATCAATAAGAGTGAAATTTCTCGGGATGAAAAGGAGCCTATTTCTTTTCCCGGGTCGCCACCTACTTCCGTGCAAAAAATCACGTCTACCCATAGCTCCATTGCCAAGTGAAAGAAGGTAAATAAACCCGATTTTGCTTTTTCAGTATTAGTGCGCCTTGTGATATTAGTTACATTGATATTTCAGGGTCAAAAAGTACTCTACGCTATTTTTTAGCTCCTCAACCACCTTTGTTAAAAAAATCACGTAAATCTGTAGCTCCGTTGCGATGTAAAAAAAAGATAAACAAACGCATGTTCGCAATTATCCTATTAGTCATTATAATATTATTTTGATTGAGATGTCTCGGCATAAAAAAATAATTTATTTTGTTTCCTGCCAAGCCAAATAGTTTTGCGTAGAGTCACTTTGATGCATTGTTTATAAACGACGTGTCCACTTTTACACGTATAGTATTATAAGTAGGACTCCTAATTAAATAATAAACTGACTGATTCTGTCACTTTTATTTAATGCGTATGTAACGATTAAAAAAATCACGTCGACCTCTTACTCTCTTGCGACATCGCCTCCTTATTCATTTTGTGTACTTTTTCAGTTTGAAATAAGAAATTTTCTGTAATAAAAACTATCCTTTGTCATTTCCCGACTCGCTAGATATCTTTTTGCAAAATTCATGTCATTCACTTACTCCGTTGCGTCGTGAAAAAAGAATAAACAAAGATACTTTCACATTACATTAAGTAGGACCATAAAAATGTAGGGTTGGCCTGTATGTAAAATTTAGATATTTACGAAAAATATATTTAGGGTAACATATAAGCTGGGGTAATATATGGTAATTTGACTTTCCAACACAAATTATACTTACGTAAAAATGTCACTTTAAAATTTTTATTATAGGCGGCATTATGTGTATTAATCTTACAATTAACTTAACAGTACTCTCTAAGGAAACAAAGCTAGTTAGAAAATAATTTGTCAGCGGCTTTCTTTTATTTACATAACATTAAATTAAAAGGTTCGTCAATCTTTCAACTGCATATATGAAAAAGGATGAGGAGATATGATGTTCAATGATATTTTCTTATTAACATTCGATGTGTGATGCCGTATTCTTTTAAAGATAGTCGAGAGCTGGCTTTAAGGCGGTATCCAGGAATGAAAGCAAAAAATATCGTATTTGACGCCACTATATCGGTTTATTAAGATAGTTTGTCACGATTTATTAAAAGCGCATAGTTGCATTATAGAATATGTTAGTTTATAATAGGCTGACCCTAAAATAACCTTGAATTTTCATATTAATTATTGGTACTCATTTCAATTATTTGTATTAAATAAATCCTAACTTGTTTATTTCTAGACTAATGAATTTTGGAAAGGACGGATGAAACAAGCGCATCCGCAGCTTTAGAAGCATTAGAGAAGCTAATTTTTTGCATGTAAATCCTTATTTACGTGACATTATGACATTTAATGGCAATACTTTTAAGCCATGTTTTTAATTTACCGATAGAAGCCATTTATACCAATCAATGTGCATGACAACAGGAAAAACACTATTAAATATTAAGAGGTTGATAAAGCCACATGTGGAAAATAAAATCATTGTACGGAGTCATTCCGGTCAGCTGGCCTACTCAATTGATAAAACCCTAAATAATAACTTAAAAAAATTATATTTATTTTTGTTCTATCTCCATAATTTTAATAATACAGAATAAATAAAACTGGTCACCTAAAAATATTGAACAAATATTTTCATTTTAATTGTAATGTAAGCATTCAAAATAATGTGAATAGACTAAAAATTTCTTGAACACCATGGGCGGCGTAGCTATGTATGTGTTAGTGAGTTTGCGGTTGGTAAAAATCCGTTGTCAAGCGGCGGGCTTTTGTAAATACGTCCTTAAAAGAAAATCTCCAAAAAGTTAAAAAAAGCCAAAAGAGTTTAAAGTTCTAATACACTTAACACTGAAAATGATAATTTGGCTAAAAAATTTTTGTAATAAATTGCAATTCCATATTATGGTTTTGTTGATTGAAAACGTTTTTCCAACATCTAGTGACATAAAATGAATTTCGAAGAACTATTGTAAGAAATTGAATTCCTCTTAAACGTAAATGGTTTTCGAACAGACTAAGTCACCGTCTTTAAAGTTTACTGGATGAGAATGGATATTAGAATATACCGCTTAAATTTCCTTTGATCTATGTTTTCTGAGTTTTTCCATTTTATAATCTAATGTATGTAAGAGCATTTTATCTTTTATATAGGATTAGTTACTTTGTTATTTTATATTTTTTTATATTTATACTTTGTCATTTTATTTTATATAGGATTAGTTACTTTGTTATTTTTGACATAGATTTTGAAATATTTCTTTTAGTATGAGTCAAAATAAGGTTTTCAGTCAAATAAATGTGAAAGTTCCGAAATGTGGAATATTTTTTAAAGATATCTAGTAATTATTATAGCAAAAGTAGAGAGACTTCAGACATCAGTTTCAGCCGCCACCTTAAAAATAGAGTTATTTTTTAATCTTTCCTGAATTCGTCAAAAACGACTAATCATAAACTAGAATCAATCACAGCGAACGCAAAGGCCATAAGATATTCTATAAACATTTTCACTTTTGTTTTTTCTTTATACTTTCAGAGATAATCGAGTATTAAAATTAGTCAGATACACTCGTAAGTTTTACACATCATATATACATACACGTCATTGTATGTGACAAGTAAAACGTAATATTTTTGACATTGAAATGTTGAAAATTTATTCATCACTAAGGAACATTATTTCATCTGTGAACTAGGTGTTGATGAAATATATGGTTGTATATATAAACATGTATATATATATATATATATATATATATATATATACATATACAGTCTTTTACATAAAAAACGGGCGGTTTTAATTTTGCCAAATTATTAACAAAATATTATTAATTAAAAGGTTGTATTAATTGTAATTGTTCCTAGCAGGTATAGTGTATTCTGGCACATAAAAACGAACGTTCTTAATTTGAAATTTATTCTTTTTGAAAAAACATTTTCTTTCACTGACAAAAACATATTTCTTGGCCGAAAATGAAATCCAACTCTTATTAAGTTCTTTTTCATTTGTTATGTTTTTATTTTAACAAATAAATTTTAATTAAATTTCTTATATTTGCTGCATTAGTTCACTTCTCTATGCTGTCCTCAGTATGGTTGAAGAAACGATAAGAGATAGTAAAATTATTGCGCTTGCTTGATGAAGGCTGTAGCCAATGTTATGTGTCTCAGCAGTATAATGTGAGCCGTTTCACTGTCCAAAAGATCTGGCAACGATACCGAAAAACCGGGTCCTTCAGTAGAAGGCCCGGTTCTGGAAGAAAACAGTACACTGAACCACGGGACGACCGCTTCATAGTCAGTCAAGCGCTATGAAATCGTCAAGTTACGTATGTGGATCTCAAACAGAAACTCGAGGACATCAGAGGTACACAAGTAAGCCTATGGACAGTCAGAAGGAGACTTCAGGCCGTCAATACACATAGCTATCGCCCAGCTCGGGGCCCTACATTGCTCCGTGAGCATTGAGTTGCCAGATTGAGATTCGCTCAAAATTTATCGTCTGGATGGACTCAACAAGACTGGAATAGTGTTTTATTCCCCGATGAAACTCGTATATCGATTAGTGGTGAGGATCAACGTCGGCGAGTCTTACGAAAACCTGGAGAACGCTTCGCAGAAGTGTGCTTTGAGGAAATGACCCCTTACGGTGAAGGCTCCGTAATGTTTTGGGCTGGTATTAACTCAGATGACCGTACAGAGTTTTTATTGAAAATATCACACTTAATGTGCAAAGGTACATATCAGAGGTTTTTATTCCTCATGCCCAACCCGCATTAACAGCAGTTGGAGGCGAGTCCATTTTTATGGACAACAACGCTCGCGTCCATCGCTCTAGAGACGTTGATGCGTATATGCAGGAGGCCGGAATTCGTCGGTTAGACTGGCCAGCTAGAAGTTCCGACCACAATCCGATAGAATACATATGGGATAATTTCAAACGACGCGTCAGAGCCGTAAAACCAGCTCCAGAAAACATTTAGGCCCTTAAAAATGTGATCGTCGCTGAATGGGAACGTATTCCTCAGGAAATATAAAAAACGTCGTCGAAAGCATGCCTAGTAGATTAAGCGCATTGATTTTAGCTAGAGGAGGCCATACTCGTTACTAAATTTTCAAATTTTATGTTGAATTAATAAAAAAATGTACAAAAATAAACTTTAGCCATTTTTAATGTACCAGTATGAAAACGCCCGTCTGTGGACTTTACATCGTTTTTTTTTATTCCTATTTTTAATGACTGAAGTAGGTAAAAACGATATCTCAATAATAAATAACAATATTCTCATCATATCGCCATATAAAATGCATCAAATACTAATAAAATAACTCTGATATGGTTTATTCCTATAAGTGCCCGTTTTTTTTTGCAAAAGAGTTTATAAACATATATATATATATATATATATATATGTGTGTATATATATATATATATATATATATATATATATATAGTTTGTGTGTGTGTGTGTATGTATATATATACATATATATATATATATATATATATATATATATATATATATATACATATATATACAAGTTATTAACTTAGAATTTCCTACATTTTTTATTTCATTAATAAAGAAATGTGGGAATATTTTATAAAAAAATTTCTAAGCGACACAAGTATGAAGTTGACTTTCCTAACTATCCCTTCCTTTTGCATAAATATACAAAAGAAACTAATGCAAAAAACGACAGATGTTGCTATAATATTGTGTGGTAACTGTAGGGTACGATATTACTATTTAACAGACAAGAAAAATGTATGAGACCGTATGAAGGCGCTTTTAATACTTCGTTTACAGGGATTAGCATATCGTGGACGTCAACCATGTGCGGGCATCGGAATCGTTAATAATACATCGGACAATAATACAATTGGCATTGATATTGTAAAGAAATGTATCAACAACTACTGAAAGAATGATAACTAAATAAAAATTTAGAAGAATGACAGAAATTTAAACAGCTCATTGTCGGGCGACCATATTACCCAGATTAATTTACATGGATTTAAACAATTCAGTCCCACCAGTAATGTTACTTAGATTTTAAACTTTCAGAAAGTTAGTGATTGATCATAAGAAATTATAACTAAACCGTCATTTAACTTTCGTCGGTGGTTCAAACTATGATTGATCTCAGACATATAAGAAAAACATTAAGTTTTTCGTTACGTTTTTCGCAACAATTAAATAATAGTTGATCTTACATTTGAATTACATATACAAATATCATTGGATAGATTTACTTAGTTGATTATGAAATAGAATAAGTTCGAAGAATGATTTCTTTTGGTGTAATATTTTTATCATACTTTATCTACTCGAATACATTTTTAGACTT
The DNA here is from genome assembly GCA_039881145.1 of Druceiella hillmani. Classification (NCBI taxonomy): domain Eukaryota; kingdom Metazoa; phylum Arthropoda; class Insecta; order Lepidoptera; family Hepialidae; genus Druceiella; species Druceiella hillmani. The sequence goes on along the minus strand of JAYKKI010000116.1, from coordinate 2,756,578 downwards.
TCACATTATTTTTGCTAAGGTACGATGATTTAAATATAAAGACAAATAAATCCTTGTATTTTTATCGATACATAATATTTAATTGCACAATTTTTAAAGCCGTCTAGCCTTAGTTAAAGAAAGAAAATCGCTCAGAAAAAAAAATGTGTGTCTTATTATTATATACTGCTTTTTGTATATGAAGAGGGATGTATTATTTATATAAAACAGTACCATTTCTTTTTTTAATTGTTCATATACTTACTAAAATTATAACTCCAAATATAAGACGTTTGTTTTAATGCTTCGTTCCTGGCGTATTAATGGAGCCAGACACATATTCCAAATTAAAAATTTAACTAACCTTCATATCAAATAAGTCATTCCGATGAAAGATACTGTTATTACCTGGTGAAGAATAAGGTAACGTGCCAACTTTTGAGTGTCCTGAAAGCAGTTTCCTATTTCTACTTAAACGGCTTCAGCATCACTTCTTGATTTAAAATTAGAAATGTCTGCTGAACTATCTAAGACAATTTTAGAAATTACGTAATGCCACAAGGAAATGTTGCTTGCGCTAATAAATTCACCGCTGAAACAAAATCTACTCTGATAATTGAAAAATCAAATAGGCAAGCACAACGGAGGAAGGGGGAGGGGTTTAATGAAACAATGAAAGAAAAAGACGATATATTTTTATCGCAGTTTCTATGTCTTTCATTAATTGACATAGATCTCGAGATTTGTTTACGTCCGCAAATGATTTCATAAACATAAACTGCCTCCGAATAAATTTTCCTTTTTTATGTTTCTAAAAAAAAATAAAACAAAATATTTACATGGTATTTTATCAACACATACATATACTAGACTATGTGTGGGTGTGCGTGCGTGCGAGCGTGCGTGCGTGCCTGCATGCGGGTGCCCGTGCGTGCTGCGTATATATATATATATATATATATATATATATATATATATATATATATATATATATACATATATATATATATATATATATAGATGGAGATATTTAATCATTTTATTAGATTTTGGCAAAACGTAATAATATTCATCATTTAATAATAATTTATCCCACCTACCGTAGCGAAATCATAGAAATTAGCTCTCGATTACCCAAAAATAACAAAATCATCCCATTCTTGAATAAATAATTTTACTCCGGAATTACATGCTACCAAAAGGTTCATTCATTTAAACTTCATCGTATAATACCACCAAATCATTAAAAATACTTATGTACATAAAACAGTAACATGAAAATTTTAACTTACGTGAATTCAATTCGAGTCATATAAAGCAATAATGTTTCCATGTTTTTTATAGATGAAGTTGTCAGAAAATGTAACTATATTTATTTTTATTGCTAACAATTGCATCTTAAACCCTAATAAGCATTCATGTGTCTAAAATAAATTATTCCTTAAATTTTGAACTGCATAGCCATTGCATTTATACCCTAAATTTTTGTTTGGGGCAACCATTATTGAATGTTTAGAATGAATCCTGATTATTCATTGTTACCATCTTATCAATTATATTGCTGGAAAGGCAATAGAATTGATAAAATCTAAGATAAATCATAATAACTTATTAATGACGAAATCAAAAATCTTCCGATAGAATTCAATATATCTTAGAATTTCTACAAACTCAGATTTTTACACAGCCACATAGATTTTAAGAATTTATAATTTTTACAGAAGTTTTTATTTTTTTTTCATACTCATTTTATTTTTTTTTCATACTCATTCTTTTGAACTTTAATTTTAGAAAAAAATTCACTCTTTTAAGAAAATTTTACTAGTTATACTAAGCAAACATCTGCTAAAATAATTAATCTATTCCGTCGATGAATTTTACTCACTTTTACTTTATTTAGGTATACCTCTCCTCCTGAAATATCATCTACTTTAAAATTAACTTTCTAGAAATATATGATCTAATAGGAATATGAAAACGTTTTTTGCCTATTTCAATTGCGCCAATACTCCAGTCCAATAGCATCAGGCACATTTACCCTTCCAGTCGCCCAATTCATTTTAATCTTCTAGAAATTCTATTTGTAGAATTCATTTGGACACTGTAATTTCCTTACTTCCATTATATGGGCGAATCCATGTTTTTGGGTGATTAACAGCTTCTTATAACTGCCTAATGCAACATCCATGTCTAGTAATAAAAAAATAATACTATGTTTCATTACTAAATAAGGCAATGTAATTTCTAATCAGTTCTAATAATCGACGAAAAAGTTATTGCCTTCAGATTTTGTGAGGAATTTGTATTTTTGTTCAATTCAAATTAAAAAAAATTGGAAATCCCCGATGTAAAATGTTGTCGTCGAAGATTTTCATAAGGATCTAAAAGAATTCTTATAGATGCAACAAAAAGACAGAAGGTCCGATATCATTCCAATTGTTGCCCTTAGTGGAAATTTAAATATCTTAATAAAAAATATCTTCTCTAAAACTACATATTTTCATTGGGGTAAGTACTATCGTTGAGATGGTTCAACGTCTCCTTTTCCATCCCTGAATTCAGATAGAATTATCGGGAAATTACAGATTGAATTTAGAATTCAGGTAGCAGGAGATAGACATGCTACCTGAATTCTAAATTCAATATGTATTTTCCCGATATTTTCGGCATTCACTATGATATTAATCGATGTATTAAATATTGCCGCCAGTACGTAAGCACTAGTTCTAACGAGTCGTAACATTTATATATTATTATCACACTGAAGAGAATATAGGCAAGGTTTTGCACCTATCTCTATCTAAAAAGAAACATCAAATTGCAGCGTTTTGAAAACTGCAAGAAAATTTAAATTGACTTACCATGAGTTTTAATATTTTATGGAACATTAAAAGAGTGAAATTTGTTAATTTGATACCGAATTTAATCCTACAAAAATATATTTCTCTGCTAAAATGTAATTTAAGGCTATTTTCTATCGTTATTTTGAATACAGTACGTTTAATAAGAATCTATCAGCCAAGTAAGCATTATTGAGTAATAAACGTCTAAACGAACTTTCGTTGCATTTATGTTTCATGCAAGTGAAACCATGGATGTTGTATTAAGAACATAACGTAGATTAGTAATATTTAATGATACTTTGATCTAAGAATTACAGAGATGCTAAATTTGGTTGTAATAAGCTTGGTTGCAGTTATTAGATAAAAAATAAACCTACTTTCTTGCGCGTATGTGTAGGTAAACACAAACAAATCACTTTTTGTGTAAGTGAACTATTGTTTTTTTTTAAAATGTGCTTCTTCCACCATCCGGAAATTTCCATATGAATATTTTTAAATACAACCTAAATACGCAGGTTAATACAATTGCTATGGCAACTATATATGCAGGTTTACTATCATGCTAAATTTCAAGTTTATACCTCAAGCCGTTTCTGAGAAAAGCGATTTAATTGGATAACACTTTTTACTTCGAATGAGAATGGCCAATTCTAATTATAATTTTACCACTTAGTCTAGAGAACATCGCAAATATTTTTATTCAGAGTAACAGTGACACGATCGACTTGGGACGTGCCTCTGCGCAAAATACCTAGTCGGTGTTAAAAAGGTACGAGAAATTGAAATTATATTTTTGTAGAATAAGTATTTTTCTTCTTCTCTCTTGCTAATGCGTTAATCAAAATGTTAATTTATCACATTAAAGAAGTGAGTATTGTAAAAATTAATGAATAATTGTTTGTAATCGATCCTTTAAACTTGCCCCTCTATAGGGATTTGGTCAAAAATGATTTGTTAAAAACGATTATTATGAAATAGACATAAGAAATCAAGAAAAAGTCATATGCTTCAATTATACATGAAATTTGATCTATTTTCTTATATTATAATCATTATACCACATATTGGCAGAATAAACTTGACTAAAATAGATGTTTTTAATTAAAGATGTAAATACGTCTTTAAAACGATCAAATCCGATAACTGTTCGCGTTTCCGAGGTGCACCGAAAAGCCACTCGCAACGCTCAACGAAATGGACTTTACAACGTCATATAATTACTGAAATTATATTATAAAAACACGTGTAACTTTAAAGGAAAATTGGCGGATTTTTCCTCAACACATTGGCTGAGCATTACGACGTAATTGCTCGGAACCACAGTTTAATAAATATGAGGACAGTGATTTACACCATAGCGATCTGCGATGGTAAATATTTATAGAGTAGATTAACTATCACACATTTCTGTACATATATTTGTATCGTGTATCCCACCTTATGTGTGTACTGAACGTTACAATAGTTTCTATATGTATATCTGTAATATTTTTCAATAGCTTGAATAATTGTACAGTAAGCAAGGAATTCATTAAATTAATTATATATATATATTTATATATATATATATATATATATATATATATATATATATATATATATATATAAATATATATATATATATATCAGATGTCAGAAAATACTTGACGTGGTGCTGTCTGGTGATGGTGGTGAAGCAATGATATTATCCTTTTGTACGTGAGGGTGAACATCACTCGCATTATCTGCCTTTCCCGAATATGAACCCTTACATCAAATAGAATTATTTTAAGGGGGGTTATACGTCACATTATCATTTTTTTATGAAATTTATTAAATCAATTTATACTCAAATGGTAATATATATTTTGAAGAGACAATAAAGTTGTCGATATATTTTCAAATTCCATTTATTGAGAGGAGAGTTAGCAAGTTAGGAAGAAGATTTAGCAGTTACGAAGAAGGTTTTCTAAATATTTTTTATATAATTATTTATAAAATAGTTTCAGAAATATTACTGAAAGTGTTCACTCTCCTCTATCATCGAAACTCCTTAAGTCAGATGTATCTTTTGATGTCTATATGTGCCTATGTATATACAGAACGCTCGTAGTACGTATTGCATTAGCACTTTTCAGGTCTTTTTGCTGCACAGACGACACCTGATAAATATTTTGAATTAAATTTTTTTAAACTTCACATCTCTTTTTGTCTATTCCTAACCATTGGAAATTTTTTGAAAAGTTAGGAAAATTTCTACTCTACACTTGAAATTATCTCTAAAAAGTTGTAACATTTAAACGCACAGACGAGTGACCGGGAACCAGGTTGATTCCATACATATTACGCTTTGTCAATTTTTTTTAAAGCGAATTTATTGCAGATGACAATTTTTCCTATCAATCCTGACATATTTTGGTAGTTTATTAGAGTTTCTGGTCAAGATTTCTCAAATCAAGGAAATTCGGAAAAGCCGTCCGTTTTCAAGAAGAAGCAAATATGCCGAGAATTCGAGAACTCGAAAATCAGTTTCAATATGTGTCGCAATGTGAAACCCACGTTTATGCCAAGTACGGCGCGCTTCACTGGCGTTTCAAAACGCACGCACGTGCCGCCATTTGTTCAGTCGCCCACCCAGACTAGACAGTAAAAATTGTGTCGGCTATACATTTGCACGTCACGTGGTGAGGCTTCCTTTATGCGCAGCTGTTGCAAAAAACCGTAAGGAAAATATTAGTTACTTTAATAAATTAAAAATTCAACTGGAACCAGATTGAACGTACGAATTGTGAATGTTTTTAGATTCTGCATGATTATGTTAGTTGCCATCTTTGTCAGTGTGATAGTATATGTGTAGTTAGTTTTATTAATTATAATGTTTATGCTACATACATTTCGTTACGTAACTTAAACTTCTATATTATTTATATTAGTTAAAAATATATGCAAAATTTACTTACGATCAAAATATTTCAAATTTTTACTGCGTTACTTTGTTTTATGAAATTATCTACAGCTTATAAATAAATTAATAAGTTATTGCACATATATTATCCTGTAGATTTGCAAAATGCTATATGAGGTAGCTGATCTATGATATTATTGACTTGATGTTAGCAAATTTTTTAATGTTTTGAATTTCGGAAATTGTGCCGTTTTATAATATCATCCATATAATTTTATACTATTTTAGTATCTCTGCAATTAGATCACTATAAACTGCATTGTTGTAGTTACTGAGAGGAAACTGTAAGTAGTGAAATTTTAATTTTTTACTATATTTGGAAGTTCAAAATTTGGAAATATTTTACTAAGATCAGAGATTCTTCCTCTGCATAATGTCTCATACGAGTAGTTTCTGGTAAAGACTCTAAAAGAAACTGAGGCACTAATTGGTGGTGATACCACCTCAGCGGCGACGAAAATAAGTCAGAATTAAAAAGAACAAAACAGATAACCAACACAACTTAAAGTTTACATCAAAGATTAAACAGCCTCTTAAGAAAATTACATCAATTTTAGTTGCAAAAAAATGGTTTATCTGTTCGAACTATTACTAGAAATAATTTTATTTATAAATCTATTCAGCAAAAAGGGTATAAATTACTCAAAAATGAGTTAAATCTAATGAAACTCGTAGTGCAATTTTATAAAGAAAAGAAAAAGGAACAATAAATTATCTGTCTCTGTCTCTGTCGTTATCTGTCAGTAGGTTTGACTCAGTTTAAACCTAGTATACCGGCAATAGTTTAGAATAAAAGTGAAACTTTTAGTCTCAATATTAACGTATCTCGCACATTAAGCAATCCTGCTGAGGAAAGTGACTAGAGTGATAATGATTATGACTTCGGACCCAAGTGGAAAAATGATGCATAATATGCTAAAATATAATACACAAAATTTTGGGGAAAACACGTGCCTTGGTAAAAGTTTTTGAAAAGTGTTTATTAAAAGTTACTTTACAAAAATATGCAAAATAACAAATTGAAATCACAAGATGAACTTATTATCGGACGTGAGAACGCGTTGGAATTTAAAAAATGTTGAAAGAATGCCATTGAAAAAAGGAACGAAAAGAAAATGCAATAAAAAAGGCACTCGTTGGTTTAAATACGTCCCCAAGCTGGTATGATAGCAATGTATGTACACTACAAATTTTATTAAAAATTTTACTTCCCATGAAGTTGGCTACTGAGGCAATATCAACGTAAATATAAGCTTGATTTCCTTGATTGGTTATCTTGACTAAAATTCTACATTTAATTACAAGAGAAAAAAATTTTAACACGTAAGTCCATTCATATGCTCCTCACAATCTCATAATTTCTGCAGTTTGAAAGCTATATGCATACAATTTTGTAAGCTTTGTGAATGAAATTTTGTGCCTTCATGTACAGATCACAATTGATATACAGCCAAATATAAAATTTTCTTTTAACTTGAATAATGTATCCGAATAGAAAGCGAACAATCTTTTTTTATTTTTCTCATATATGAGAAGTGTAAAAAATAAAAAAATGTTCGCCCTATTTAGATTAAGCGAAGTATCATTGCATATGACTTATCCTAAAGTTAAATTGAAATCCATTATACAATTTCCCATTTTACATTTTTAAATCCCGTTTGCAAAATATTAAGCGTAAAAGTGACGTAAAATATATATCCTAATTTGTGTTAAAACTCTCATGAGATATGAAAAAGTTCCGCAATTTTCGACAAGAATTTTTCTATTTTTTTTACTTTTTTAACAAATTTCTATTTGTATTTTCTGTTTTAACAAAATAACTTATTTCAAGAATGACGATGACAAAACTCATAAATAACAAAATTACTTTTTATCAATTTCCTAAACGTAAATAAGTTAATAGTAGCAATTAGTCTACATAAATTATAGGACCATTTAAAAGAGCTATAAGATTATAAACTATTTCAAGTAATTAATATTTCGTTACGGTATTATAACAGGTAAACGATAAAGGAATTATTTGTAAATTAATTTTCAGATTTAATTCGTACATATAAATAATCACACGTAATTAGTAGCAAGTTGCAGAAGCTGAGTATACTTATATATAAAAGGAACAAGTTCGAAGGAAAAAATGAGGATTGGTTAAAAATATACTAACCGTAGTTTATGAAGTTAAGAAAGAGAAGGGTGCTTTATTTGGCTAATTATTTCCATTTATACATTTAGGTATATGTACTTATTTCCAATTACATATACTACTTAATGTTATCAAGCAGTTTGTCTACTATTTCGTAATTATTTTCAACCGTTTCTTCACTTAATATGTAGCAAACCGTTTACCGTTTACCGTTACCTGCAGTAACCGTTTCTTCCCTTTCTCTCAACTGTAGGTTCATGTTTCTTTCCACATGACTACTTTGACAGAGATCAAACTAATTTGAGCCTAAATTTATAAATATCTATGAATTTTTTTGAAACATAAATTCTATAATTAATGTTATACAACACCATATTTTTAGCACTATTATATATACAACAGCATATTTTTTATTGAGCAACGTAACCAATAATTCTACTTATCGTAGGCTTTTTCAATCACTACGAATAATCTAAGGAAAATCTGTTTTATGTATGCGTTCTGAACTTTAGTATCCGATTTGGGAGGTTCACTTGCTCGGTAAGAGTGTCGATTAAGATTTTGTATAAAATGTTATCGTGGCAACCCAGATATTCGTAACTAACTTGTTTCATTTAATATATCCTTTTAATTGAATAGCGTAGTACACGTACGGTTGTGCGCTTTTGAACACCTTCTCGTTCTGTCGATGAATATTCAATGAGAATTCAATATGTTAAAAAAGTAATTACCTGTGTAAATAAATTCTTTTTCATTCAATTTCATTCTATTTATTCGACTATTTAAAGTATTTACCTCATTGGTTCTAGGAAATTATTCTAGTAAGTAAACTCTTAAGAAGTGTTGAAATTATTTAGTCCATTTAGTTAATAATTTTGATTTGAATTTGGAACCTATGCAATCAAGTTATTCCCCACTAAAGGACCTCATTATTATAAAGAAATCAAATCAATATGTCATTTCACAATAACACTAATTTATTCAAAGGCAGTACAGAGAACGTCCATACAGAGAAAAGAAGAATCCGTTTTATTTATAAATACTAACTTTTTCGCGTGGTTTTACTTAGGTAGCTAAAAACATAAAGGCAGAAATTAAAACATGCAGCGCTATCTAAGATGATTAAAGGATATTAAATGCAAGCCTTTATTTTCGTGACTTTTTAATACAAATGAATACAAATATTTTCTTCAAAATTAAGAATTAAAGGGAGTGGTTTTGTTGCTACCTTATATTGCATATACAGCATTTTAAAAATTGACGTATATCCTTGGTTCCGTTGCAACATTACTTTGTTATCCCTATTTTTGTTGCAAATAACAATTATCCATGAGGAAAAATTTTCCCAAAATAATAAGTAACCAAAAAATCAAGTCGATTGCCTTTAAAATATTAATTAGGATTAAAATGTTAGTTGGGATGAGATTTGCCCATCAATTATCTCTGTGAAAAAAAAATAATTCGATAGCTAGTCCGATGCTAAAGAAGAAAAAACAAATACATTTTCGCTGTTATGATATTAGTTAGGATTATAATATTAGTTAGGATAAAATTTCCCAGGACGAACAGATTATATTATTTTCCCGCTTCGTTTATATTAGACATTTTTACATTTATAAAATTAATTCGGTTCATAATATTGTATAGGATGAAATATGTCATATCACAAAAAATAGTTATGTCATTTCCTGGCCTGCCAACTATCTCTGTGAAAAAGATCACGTCGATTTATAGCTTTGTTGCGATGTGAAATAAGGACAAGAAGACGCACTTTCGCAGTTATAATATTAGTTAGAATTATAATATTAGGTATAATATAGTTTTAACACAAAGTAGTCTATATTATTTCTTGATAATTTAGCTATCTTGTGGCAAAAAAGTGACAAAATTGTTCAGCTGTGACCTAAAAAACATACGAATACATTTTTGGGTTTACAATATTATAGTTATAACTACTGATAAAGGATTAAATAGAGTGATTTTGTTGCTCCTTTATATTGCCTGTGTAACGACTTAATAACTACATCGTCCCATTACTTCTTTGCAACGTTGTTTTCTTATTCACTTTGTTTACTATTTTAGAGTTAAGGTAATAAAACTGTAGAATTGGCCTAAATTGACCTAAAAAAATTAAAAAAACAAAAATATTATTTTTTAAATTTGTGTCTGTGAACATGTTTATATTTTTACGCACCCCGGAAAAATACCTAAAAGGATATCAATAAAGTTATTATAGGTGAATTTTGTTGGTTCTGAGGTAGCATATTAGTTACGTTTGATCGCGGTCGACCAACTAAAATGAAGATATGGAAATTTTACATTTCGATATAAAGTATACTCATTTAAAAATATATTTTATCAGTGTTACAATTGATGGCATCACGCAAATTAATTTTATGATTAAGTTAATAATACTTTCCAAAGAAGGCAAAGCTACTTAGCGCTTCGTTTTATTTGCAGATGATAAAGTTAAAATATTCGTGACTTTCAATTGCACGTATAAATAAGGAATAGAAGATATCCGAAGGTATATAAATATTTTATTGCAGGTTTCATTATTTCAGGCTAATTACTAAAGTTCAATGATATTTTCTAACATTTGATATATATGTAAATAACATATGTCGCATCTGTCGCCCCAACAATGCCAATTTATTGACATAATTTGCCACGGTTCGTTAAAAGAATATAGTTTCATTCCACCATATGTTATTTTACAACAGGTTAACTCAAACACTACTCGACACTTATTGTTGTTTCGGTGTGATTTTGATTTAAAGTTATATATATATATATATATATATATATATATATATATATATATATATATATGTATGTATATATATATATTTTTTCTTTTTTTTTCACATTTATAGAATTTTCGAAAAATAATCAATTTAAATGTTAAATGTATTTCTTAATTCGTATCCAATCAATAAATATGCGTAATAATTTTAAGTTTCATCCAAATGAAGCATGGTAGCTTATTTACACCTTTCAAAATTTATTCCTTACTTTAAGTGCACTTTATCAAATGCAGAAATTAGCATTGTCTTAAATCATACCTCAGGATTTTGCTGATATCCATCAATTTTGAAGATGTTTCAAAAACATAATCTACATATCAGGTTGATGTTTAATAATATTAAGCGAAAATAATATTAAACTAGTCATATATCCCTAATTATATTACGTACAGATCCGATATAACGTGACAGGATGCGTACAGGTACAATACATACAGAGATGTACGAACTGCAATAATGGAAATGGAATTGCCCAAAAACAAGAAACACTTTATTCCCTTGCTTTAGCCCGACCAAAAGAGCTAACAAACATACTTTTCCATTTATAATTTCAGTGAGGATGAGATTTACTGGAACAAAAATTAACCAGAGTCATTTTCCGGCCGTTCAACTACCTATTTGCGTACATAAAGTCACATAAATAATCACGATATAAAACCAAGTCCTTCCGTCGTGACATGAAAAAAGCACCAAAAAACCCACTTTTGTATCCATAATATTAATTAGGATCGTAATATTGTTAAAGAAGAAATTTCTCCGGTCAAAAGTTAATCATGTCATTCCCCGGCCAGCCAGCTAATTTCGTGCAAAATCACGTCTATTTGTATCTCCGTTGTGACGTGAAAGAAAGAGAAATATATACACTTTTGCCTTTGTTATATTAGTTAGGATTAAATCATTAGTTATAATAATGTTTCCCGATACAAGAAATAGTTCATATCATTTTCCGGTAAGTCAAGTATATCTGGGCAAAAATTCACGTTGATAGGTTGTTCATCTATGACGTGAAAAAAGGAAAAACAAATACATTATTGCATTTATAATATCATAGGTAGGATTCCAAATGAATGATTTAACTAAGTGATCAGTTGCTTCCTTAAATTTCGTATATAACGAAAATAACGTAAACCCTTTGCTTCGCTGCGACACTGGTTCTTTACTCGTATACTTTATCGGTTTAAAAGCAGAATTTTTTCGTAATTTGTCCTTTCTGGAAATTCAGTTACATATTGCAAAAAATTACGACAATCATTTGCTCGGTTGCGAAGTGAAACAAATACCAAGAAACATACTTTAGCATTACATTGGTTACAATATAGAACTGCAGAATTGACCGTCTTTACATCGAAGATATTTAGGAAAAAAAATATTTAGGGCGACAACAAAAAATATTGCTTTTGAAATGTATGTCTTTAAGCATGTTTATTAGTTCACGAGCCAGGTAAGAGGAGTATAATTAGTAAAATTTAATTTTTCTAGTAAATTTACTTTTTATAGTAAATTCGATGAAGTTTTTACTGATTCTATCGTGCTCCATTCCATGACTCTTTGACAGTATTGCAGATTATTGCCATGGTTTTGTAAGCGCATATATTACGCTCCGTATGTCAGACAAGATGTTGAATACTCTTATTTTTATATCAATGCTTAAACCTATGGATTTCATTATTTATTTAATGACCAATACTTTCTTCATTCACCGACTATAACAAAAGGTTCTTCATCCACTGGCTATTTTATTTATTTCTTTACATGTTTAGTCTGTAGGAGATGTGAGTCGTCGCAGGTAAGTTTACTCGCCTATAAATTTTAATGGCATCCTTTATAATCATTATCTTTTTGAGTTACTTAGTTTGTTTTTGTTGTGTTCATTGTCAATCCTACAGTAGCACTTTTTTGCTCAGAGCATGGACCGTCACTTCAAGATTATTGGAACTTTACTCGAATAGAATTAAGTCATCTGCAAATTTCAGATGATTAAAATTTTTTCCCCGACATGTTGAGACCCATCTGAACCCAATCTAACATACAGAATATGTTTTCCAAAACTGCAAAGGATAACTTGGAGGTCATGGATTCCCTTACGTCATAACTCTTTTTACGCGGAACTCTAAGCCCATTGTTTCCATTTGTATTCTTGCTTTACTATTTGCGTAGATAATTTGCTTATGTTTATATTTATTTCGGGTATATGCTTTTCCACAACGAACCTTCATTATATTCTACAGAGTCTTTATAGCGTTTTGTTTTATTCTTTGTATTTTTGCATTATTTTTTTCACTGTATGGATATGGACTATCATTGAGAATTTTCCTGTAAAGCGGGCTTTTTCCATCGGCTGATTGTCTTTCAATCTTTGACTTTACTTGCTAAGATAACTTTTGAGTATATTTTAAATATAATGGACACCAGACCCATGGCCCTGTAATGAGCTAAGTCCTCCTACATACCTCTCTTGTGTAATAAGAGTGAGATTACCCATTGTGTTTGTATGTATTGGCCAGTTATTTTTCTGTTTAACAATATTGTGTAAGATTAGGGACTATTTCCTCGGCAGTAAGTTTCAACAGTTCCTGGAAAGTTTTATCTGGATCTGGTATTTTTCTTATACTTTGACGTCTGGTCACTACCTCTACCCCAATTGAAATTTCCGGTTTAGACTCTTTTTTCGTTATGTTAGGTTGAATTGACTCTACAGGTTTTGCTTGGAGAAAGGTGTAGTCTGAGTAGAGATATTTTTAAAAATTTGTATTTTTTCTTTTTTTGTATTTGGTATCCATAAATTTTTTATAACTGTTAGTTCTTCCCAAGCTTTGTGTAAGCCTTTCAATTTATTTATATGTTTTTTTAGAGTCTGTATTCTCTTATTTCTATAATACCTCCAAATGTTTTTTTATTTCCGCTATTTGTTTCAGGCTGTTTTTTTAATTATACTGATAAAAGATATTCCACTTCTTTTGCTGATTCTATTCTTTTCTCCGTTAGACGATATTTTTATTTTTCGGGGTGGTTTCTTCTGTGAGATATTAATCGTTTTCTGGTTCTATTAATTCATTTTGACGTCCGTTTTATTATTTTTGTGTCCCATAAAATTAAAAAAAATAAAGAATGGGCCCATTTGGGATTATTTCGTGCGTTTTTAAAAGTGGCTTAGGAGATTTTGATCTAAAATAGCTTTCAACCAGATGATGGTCTTTATGAAAGTTTAATTTGCTTATTATTGAAATATATGCAAAATTCTTTGGGTGCTTACGTTTGATATAGTCTATTTCATTGTTATAATTACTATACGGTGACCTCCACGCCTATTTACTGTTTATATTGTTTTTAAACAGATTATTAAAGATATACTTATTGTGTTCCAGTGGAAACTTAACTAAAATCTGTCATTGACACTTATTTTTCCGTATCCATTTTCTTTTAGTTGCTCCTCACAGCTTTGTTGTGTACTAATCCATGCATTGAAGTCTAGCACTATTTAATATATTAATTTGAAAATTTGGATTTATAATTTATTTTTCTGTTTGTGCGTAAGTTTTTACAATAGTCCAAATCTTCCTGTAGTTAGGTGTATCGATTTTCAGGACTGCTGTTCTGTCATAGATTCCAATTGAGTCCTTCATATACTGAGTCATGTGGGAGTTTATCAGGAAGCCGACATTTCTGTGTTCGCTTGCTTCTCTTTTTGATAAAAGTATATAGCTTGATCTCTCTTCTATTGTACCTTTATCTCTCCTCATTTCACTAGTCCCTGAAATGCCCCATTTAATATTATTTAGCCGCTTCCATATCTAATAAGAATTCAGGATTCAGGAACTCGTCTAGAGAAGATTGGTCTTTTCCCCTCTCGGTGACCGGCCGTAGTGGGATAATTTTTTTCATATATAGGTGGAGTAGTTCTGGTTTTGTTGTAATTTCTGATAAAATTATAATGTTATTAACTTTGCGTGTTAGTTTTTCAGGTAGGAAACTCGTTATTCCCCGCATTTAAATGCCTTTCTTTTCTTTTTGTTTCTCATTTTTGGTTTCTCTTCGTGTAATCCCAAAAGGCTTAGGACTGGGTGTTTCTGAATTCCTTCTTTTTCTCTTTTCACTTTCTTTTTGGTTGTTTGAATTAGCTTTCCGCTCGTCCAGGTTTTTTGGGACAATCACGTGTGAAGTAAGTAGACGGTTTAATTTAATTTTTTTAAGCATCTTAATTTTTTTTGGAAACTTGAAATCGAGACAAGAATAGATCTCGCCCTGCCTATGTTTCCCTTCTTTGTAAGGCGCTGAATTCCGTTTATTTCACCTTGCTCCAACATTACATTATGTTAGAAAGAACCAAGAGGGGGAAAATACCAATACTCTCTAGCAAAAATAGACGAGTACCTGAATATTGCAACACTGATTACGAGAACATTAAGAACCCCTCAATCCTTAGGTTGACATTTGAATCGTCCATATATTCTTAATATTATTTTATTTTATAATTGTCTATTTATATTTTATTTTTTCCTCCCATTAGAAAATCCTTAATTTTTTAAATGCCGAAATTAAAATATTATGAAATTTTAGTAGAAAATTTATATATATGTATATATATATATATATATATATATATATATATATATATATATATATATATTTATATATTTGTACTTTTCTAAAACATATTATAATGCTGAAATAAAATTTTTGGGAAGAAAGTTATTAAACTCTATGCTTAGGCATTTCTCATATCATGAAAATGGGAAATCATTTAAAATTTAAAGTTGCAGTAATTATGGTCTTTCTTTGAAATCTACAGATATTTCTTAAATATTTTCAAAAACAGAATATGATTGCATTTGCGGTACCTAATATGCGATTGTCATAAATCTTAAAGTTTCTCAGGCTCTTGTTATAACTTTATATTTTCGTTTTATATAATTGATGTTTCAAGAATCCTAAATAGACGCTAGTTATGACACTAACACAGAACGTATTTGCACCAGGAGTG
The DNA here is from genome assembly GCA_039881145.1 of Druceiella hillmani. NCBI lineage: Eukaryota > Metazoa > Arthropoda > Insecta > Lepidoptera > Hepialidae > Druceiella > Druceiella hillmani. The sequence continues at coordinate 2,740,884 of JAYKKI010000116.1, read as the reverse complement.
ATATATTCTTCCATATTATCTATAACCAATTTACTCGTCATATGGTAAATATACCTACATATGTTAATTAATTTATTCATTATATAGCATGCAACAAATTTACAGTTTCTTTAGTACTTCATACCTTCATTCACGAGTTTTAAAGTCTTCTACTTTTAATTTGTATTTTGTTATGGTACCCTTCAGAATAATGCGTTGGATTATCTTCTTCATACATCGGCATTCATATATCTCACTTTTGATCCAGCCACATTTTTTCTGTTAATGAGTGCAGTGACGAATTCCGGTTCTTAAGCGAATGAGTATACACTAAACAAAATGGCCTCTTTAAATCCAGGGAAAAACACACCCGGGTTCAGCTCAAGCAGGTCAGGTGGTTTGTCATAGGATGATCATTCCCTGGACCAAGTCTCATTCAAATTCTACTGCAGGTCACACGCGCGCCACAAGAGCTCGTAGGTACTGAAGTGTCCATCTTGTGGTCCTAAATGTATTCAGATGCTAGTTCATGGGTAGCTCGAGGCTCCGGTGAATCTTTCTCTTTGGAAATGTTGTCAGAGATGATTGCTAGATTTCCATGCTGGATTTCTTCTATATTTTCCATACATTGGTCTTGGAAAACTAGTGCAAGATCATCTGCGTAGCCGAATTTCCTCGATATACTCTTTGGTGTATAGTGGATGTCCAGATTGATTAATATGGGAACTAGTTAGGGTAGTTCGTTATTAAAATCATTGACTTTGCTAACCTTGCCACTGAATAACATTTCCAAGTATCGATTAGTAAGGGCAACTTTAATAATTCTGTAGAACTATATGTAAGGGATCACCTTTAGTTGTTTCGAAAGTAGTACTTAGCGCCAAACGGCAGTCAAAATTGCCGTTTTTGCCCACCTATACATACATTAATACATACTAAAACATTCTAAGTTGATATTAAGCATTGTATTTTTATCCCATCATTACAATTTTAACAATCCAAACTAATGTTAATAATGCGAAAGTGAGTCTGTCTTAACATAATTTCTTATTTATTTTTTTGGTATTTAGAAAACTATCACATTAGGTATTCAAGCATTAACGAAAGTACCAGCCCACAGCTACCTACTGTTGAGAACAAGCTCCTTTTTCATTCCATTTCATTGATTCTGTCAGTTCAAACTTCAGTGCTGAGATCAAATATCTTTCATTTTCAGTGCTACTACTATTACTACTATTTTTTAAACGACAAATGGTAGGCCATTTTCTCCCTTTTCCTCTTTATGGAAGGTATTAATCAAAGTACAAATTTCATAAAACAATTAATAATTTTCCTTCGTTATAGAAAAATTATTGCGTCAGAAACTTTAAATATTAGACATATATCAAGCCGTCAGTGTCCGTAAACAAGCGATAATCATTTCTTTCCTTTTCGTGATATTACAAAAATAAAATTTAATGCAATTGACGCACATTTGAGTCATTTTATTCTATTCAATACAATAATATAAGAAACAAAATAATGCCATTGAATTTCATTAAATAATTGACTTATCACAAAAAAGTGCTACATATGTGGCAATCGTTATGGAAAACATAGTGATGACCAGTGATATCAATACCGCCATCCGAAATATTACGTTTCGTTTGCCATTTTTTTCGCCACTTAACCATCTTATATTGAAAATTACAATTTAAGATGTTCATTAGAATTGCAGTGACGTCAAGGAAAAGACAGAAAAACAATGAAATAATTATTCTTGATGCAACGAATGAACTATCATTTATTTACAATTAATTACAGCATTTTTATGCATGATTTTTAAATTCGGTATTAACACTATAAGTTTTAAAGGTCTTGTCATATTTCTTTTTTTATTGAATATATTTGGCGTTACTTTTGTAGAAATTCATTATTCACAATAAAAGAAATTACATGATGTAGTATTATTTCTACTTTTTTTAACTTCATTACCACGACATAGGTTTCGTTGTATTACAACATCTGCAGGTGGGCTAGTAGCAGAAATTGGATCTTTGCTAATAGCCCATGTGAAGATGTCGTAATACAAAGAAATCTAGATCGTGGTAAAGGATCTAAAGGGAGTAGAAATAATACTACATGACGTAGTCTTTTTTTAATTAACGGTTCTATGGATCATAAAACTAAATCAAAAGGAAGTAAATTATTTATTTTTTACAAGTATGGCAGTAAGTATTTTTTATTGTGGAATTTTTCATTTCCTTTCTTTGCTCATCACTTGCCTCATCAGATGGCGAATTTCTCGACGTTATATATCCAACGATTATTTAAACCTTATCTTCAAAGGTTCATAAGCTCATGTGCCAACCCTAACAATTGGGAGGAACTTAGTAAAGAGAATGAAGTTTCGAAATATACAATATGATGGGAATTTGCTGTAATAATTATGTCATGCTAACAAAATTAAGAGATTTTTTGCTTTGATTTTTAGAAGTAAAATCAAACTTCAAAATAACTTTAGAAAATTTTCTAACTACAACACAATACTAAGAGAAAATATTTAGTCTTTTAACAAGAACGTACAGGATATTGATTGAAAAAATTAATGCCTTCAAAGTAATAAATTTCACATCTTTGAAGAAGCGGTTAGATCTTGTGTTTAAATAAAATAAAAATAGAAAAGATTATAATTATACGCTAATTGTTAGTTAATGCATCTGGTAATATACTGATATTAAAATATTAAATATGAACTCTTCATAAATGGAATCCAATATTAATTTTTGTTCGAATAGCTCGTCGGTGCCTATAGCTCAACTGCACACTGCTAACTTTAGTTTTTTGAAAGTTAAAATTATGTGTTACCAAAATAATGAAGTTATTCGGCACTTGATACCTTTAATCAATTTTGTACTATAAAACATAAAATTTAGTAAACGAATATAACATTAAAACTTTCTAATCTCATTAAACATTTATTTCACAGCGCCCTAATAGATACTAAATGCAGACGAACTTATAAAAATAATAATAAGTCTACTGCATAATTATTACCCAATATAAGCTGAAATTATTAATTAATTATTATTCAATATAAGCTAAAATTATTATTTTATTTGGCCACCGATAGAACCCGTCAATATAAGCTGAAATTATTATGTTATTTGGTGTAACAGTCCGCATTCAAAATGAGAATAAAAATCAACCTACTTGAGCTTTTGAATTCGAGGCTACTAAACATATGTTTTAATTGCAACTATGAAATGGAAAATGCATTGGATGAAATTTAAATGTTTATTCTTTTTTTATTTGACGGAATAGTCCGATGAGGCCTTGAAATATTTTTCTAAATGGGTGTTTTCATTTAGTTTTTATTTTTTTTGAAACTGAGCGATAATTTTGTTTACTGCGGAATTTTTTATTTTTAGTTATGGACCTTTGTATATTTTTAGAGCAAAGTTTAATTTAATAAAAATACATTTAGTGTCTATATATTGGCTATATATGAACGTAAAAACCACTTCCTTTCCGTCGTTTCTAACACGTTTTAAATAAAATATATGCAAATCAGGTCGGTAAATAAAACTGGTCCCATTTTACTATCCATAATACTATCGCATTTTTTTTAACTAATGATTTGACATTATATGTTCGTAATTCCAGTTAGTTTAGAATAAATTAGAGCAAAGTTATGAATACCATCTACATTACTAATTAAGTAAAATAACCGCAGTCATAAATTGTTCACGTCAGTGTACGGTGGATTTTGTGAGAACTTTGTGTGCTGAGAAACTTATTAGTTTTAAGTTAAAAATTATTATTCCCTCCTGGAGCGTTTGGTTTTTGGCACTTTGAAATAAAAAGTTGCACGATGGCGAATATCTCTACTAATATTAAAACCACGAATTTGTCGTAACCGTATCTTTATTAATTGTAAAAAGAAATCTTTAAAATTAAAAACAGCCTCTTGAAGAACTATCCCTTATTATCATTGAAAGCATTTGTATTGTAAGTACTAATTCTGTGTTGAATGTATCAAACATTTGCCATTTTAAAAAGCATTTCAAATTAGTGCCTTATTTATTTCTATTTTATAAACGTGAATGCTTTTTTGCTATGTAAATCTGAAAGTAGGACGATCTCATATTATCTAAGTGATTAAGGTCTATCCTTTTGGATGGACTCAAGATGCGTTAATTCTATTACAATAATTTAGCACTATAACAATATTACCATAACATTGACCATTTCAAAGGATCGTTTATAAAATTATGCCACTCTTAAATGTATACCATCTTTAGTTGATAGAACGAGCGTAATAAACGGCTACAATAAATAATACCTATGATCGAAAAATTTGCAAGTACTTAAATCTTTTTCAATAGAAAAATAAATTACCGTAAAGAAACTATTAAAGTACAATAAACTCGTAAATTTGAATGGGAACAAAGAATGTTTGAATAAAAAATATCTGATCACTGGCATAGTGATCAATATATCAAATGCCATCGTCTCTGGTAATCGTTAAAACATTGCATTATGTTTATAATATTTCTTTAATTGAACTTACAGATACACTTTTTATTATATTTTTATAACGTTATACTTGCATTGCCATTATCTTCAAGTTTACTAGGAAAATATTATGTAATGATATAAAACCTTTCCTTTTCCATATTACGTCTTTGGAAATAATTTTATGCCATCTGCAGAAATAATTTCGCCAGTAATAGTGCAGTATTATTTGCAATAATGAGAAATAGAAAAATAGCAAAACCGAGTTATCACGCCAGTCTTTCATTGGTGGTCTAAGGCAAATGTACATTTTCAAAGTTAAAGATAAAATAACTGTATTTGTCACAAAACAATACCACAAATTAGACAATTACTCACAATTAGAAAATTACACTAATATCGCACTTAATTATGAAATAATTATGCATAAAAGATATGCTGTTATTATTCCGATATATATATATCATTTTTTCTAAATAACTGTGTGACGAAGGAGTTGGGTGACGTATATTAAAACGCTTTGTAGATTTGTATTTCATGAAGGAGCCGTCATGTCAGAAAATATTATGATACCCCCTTTACTAAGGCCCATTAAAAAAATTATTATTAGCTGTAACAACTACAAGGATGCCCAAGTATTATATATAATGGGCACATTTTTTAGAGAATAATAAAATGTTTCAAATTTCCCCATCATCTCTAGATATCATAAGAATAGGATCTGGATAAATAAATATTAGTAATTCATAAGGAAGATTTCTTGGAAATATTCCAAGAAATATGCGGAAGAACTTTTTCCATATCCATCCGAAACCAGATAAAAGTTTTACATTTTGAATACTGGTTTGACAACCCAATATATATTTTATCACATGTGTCTCTCCTAAGCAAATCTGGGAATATTAACTTCAAATAAATAAGACACAAGGCATCATTAGGTGTCCAATGGAAGAAGAGTCAATCGTTTACCCAGATGGAGGTGTAATTAAACAAAAAATATGTAAGCTGTGTTCGATAGCGATGCTGCATTTTATAATAATGGGTGCACTAAATAACAAAATATATTTAAGACAACATAACACACGAATATATTTATATTTGGTTTCGAGATTTCAAACTTGGATTCCAAAATAAATTTTAATAATTTAACTGAACTTGCTTTAACTTATTTTATTAATGACTGCAACACTCCGTTGACCCACTTGGCCTATCTCGAACTCTTCTTTATTAATATTTTTAGTAACGTGGTTTAGATTAGATTTCTGGTTAACATTCCGCCTAACAAAAAGGAGTCAAAATCTCTTCTAACAAACATTTTGCTCGATGGTCAAAATACTGAATTCATTTTCATTGAGCAAGCGTCTTCCAACTTCCATAGTCAAAAATTTAACTCATCATTATTCTTCAACGGAGTTCCGTAAATATATATATATATATATATATAGTTTTTTACTTCCATTATGTTGTAACTATTACCAATTTGCACTACCAAACTACCGACAACCAATTTGCATCGCTTCTAAAGTTGGATCTTCTCAAAATTATCTATTTCTCTATCTTTGTTATAAAAAAAATTGAGTTTTCTTAACTTTAGAAAGTGCTGGACAATGTATCATCTTTTGAAATCCGTCGTGCAAAAGCCCGTCTTAAACTTTATCCTATAACGACAATAAGTATACGGCTTCATCTTTTACTCAATAGTATAATTTTATGGATTATATTATATTGTAAGCACGATCAAGCGCATATGAAATAGCCTGCCTTGTAAAGGAAATACATTTCGTAAAACTTTCCTGCTAACTGTAAAACAATAGAGCCATTTTGAGCAATAAAACGATGCTCACCGTCGTTGGATTTATAATTCAGTACTACTTGTTATTTTATAAACTTAGAAAAGGCATCAAGGTTTATGTGCTAAAACTACTTCGGGTGTTATACGTTCACCCATGTTACCATACATTTTAGCAATATTAAACCTAAAAGTTACTTACCTTTATATCAGCATACAATAACAATGGGATACTTAAATATTTGGCTATACAAGCGTGATACTACAGAATTTTTAAAATTATGAACCCTGGCAGCGACTGACAGCGTTACCGTTTGCTCTGACAGCGTTAGCATTTGCTCTTCTTTTCCAATATTTCATATTACTAATTTTCACTATCTTATTCCAACCTAGTAGCCGGCTTTAAAAGTGTACCATTCTGCTAATTTCCCAAAGATTATACACATAAACATGTCGTCTGTACTTGTAGAATTAAATTCATTCACCGGATTGAAATTATAGCCCATGAATCTATTAACTACGACATTTTACATCTAAAATCCATATCTTCAATTCTTATGATTAACATATTTCTTAAAAAAATATTAAAAATTAGGCGAAGGAATTTTAAATGATTCTATAAAAATATTATAGCGAATATTTATTAGCGAACGTCAGTTATAGAGTAGCTTCTATGAGTAAAGCCCATTGAAAATTCTCCGAAGTATGTATTCATTTACATGACGGAATGTCGAAACTCCAACATTTCTGTGTTTTATATATTTCATCTCAGAAGATATGCTCATATTTATGACAAAAGGATTTCTAATTCATTATTATTTGATGGATTAGAAATTCTAGATAAATATTTCCAAATATTGTTTGACAAAATCCAGTAATTATTATTAATTAATATTTGTGCTGTGGTCCTTTCTTAATTCCATTTCAATAATTTTCCTGTTGGCAAAGAATACATTGAGATACCGAATAATATTGGAACGAAGTTCCTTATCGCGCGTTGCGAAAGGGGGCTAGACGGAAAAAATTAAGACCAAAAGTTGTAACGACACTTTTTGCTATAGTTGCTAGCGGGCGCGCTGCAAGCCGTGAGGCGTGCGCGTGTTTCTCGGTCTGTCTCTCTCTCTCACATAGAAAGCAAGCCAGTTATTTTCGTTTCTTCTTTCTATTTCGCATTGAACAGTGTGGTGTCGCGACGATTATTTTCGTTGAGTGTATACAGGTTTTTTGTACATAATAAATAATAAAAAATAATAACAATAATTATTGTTATAACTTAAAAGAAATAAAATTTTATTACAATTCCTTCACTAATGAATCGAAAGGAACTTCGTTCCATCCGGGTGTCCCTTAACACCTCTCAAGTTTTTTTTTTCTTCTTTTGAGTTGTTCGCAGATATTTTTAATTATTTTATTGATTTTTATATTATCTGTATTTATGTATAGTTTTCCGTATATATATTTCGTGGTATACTATATAACAAAACTTTCCTATTTACTGGCGATAACGGTGTCGATAATAAGTAGAAAAACTTCGTTGTGTAGTAGACAAATTACAGTGCACATGTGTGCATGTTAGTTTTTTTTACCTCGAAATCATAAATCTGTAAATATGTAAGACCGGTGCGAAATCCGACTACTTTTATCGTTTGTACCCATGGGTTTTTGCTCACTGTTATTAGTATCGATATAGCTATTTATTAAGCGTTTTTATTTCATAGATTGATGTTAAAAAAAGACATTCATTGTAGTAATTCAACTCATCAAAGTAATGTGTTCTCGTCATTCCTTCAACACGAGTCTGTGTTTGAAGCTTTTCCATTTTAATTTTCCACCTACTTGTTCAATTATCGGAAAGCTCTATTATTAAAGGTTCTATACTAAGTACTACTGATACTAAGTTTTTTGAATTGAATTGACAGCAATCATTACGGCTAGAGTATATTTTAAATCGTCAATATATATATATATATATATATATATTTATATATATATATATATAAATCGCAGTACCGAATTACATATACTTATGTACTGTGCAATAGTTCTGACTACATTATTCTAATAATTGTGTGAAAATATGCACCACATCATGCATTTCTAGCAATCCTGGAAAAGTGTGTTGTATTATACATCTCTAGATCTTCAAATTTTCTCCCTCCGACATGCATCCAGGTGAGTACCGCGTCGCCTATTTTATAATGCAGACATTATGGTACTTAGTAGTTACAAATATGTAAAAATAAACGTTAATTTTATTTTAAAACCTTTATCAGGAATAAAACAATTGGTGTTGTTTAGACGAGAATTATAAAACTATGTTTTATTAGAAATAAAATTAATTTCGACCTTCAGTGGAGAATTATAAAACTATCGCTATTAAATAATTAAGTAGTAAATCAATTAAATAACTGCTTTATACCCTTTATACCCATGGCGACATAAAAATATTACACACCACATTAATAGAAATGTTAAGAATTCACAAAGAAATGATAAAAAAATTGACGTATGTTTGCATATAACAACACAATTCATTCAGCTACACAAAAAGCACCTAACGAATTACACTTCCTTCTTAAAATTAACTCACTAATTAATAATAGTGTAACTTCCGACTTTCTATTAGATAAAAAAAAGGTTAGAAACTACAAAAAGAGATATCTTATTTGCTACATCCCTCTATTATGTCGCAATTATATATAGATCGAAGCATTTCTAAAATACCAGAAACCAAAAACTTGCCCAAAAACTTGTTAGCATTCTAAATCCAAATATGTCCAAATATAGAAATATCCTCGAAAATGATGATATTCCAGTTACATATCCCAATCATCAAAAAAATTAACATTACAGAAAATATATTTTACCTATCATCTCTGAACAAAATATTTTTTTTACAATTTTGGAATTGCAAGTCAAAGGACAATATTTGATTCGATACAACGAGGTATATAAATTAAAAGAATGTACTCGAAAAATTGGCACTTCAGAGACAGTAAAAATTTGTGTACAAGAAAATGTTATAAAAAGGAAGAACATGTGCGAAAAACTATCCACATCATTTCATCCACAAAATCTGTCCATATCATATCATACTAGGTGGAGGAGTCAAAGGAACAGGCCCTGGAACGACGCAGGTAAAGGAGAAGTCTACTGCGGGATCACACTGATAGCGACACTACGCATTGGAACTGCATAAAGATAATTTAGGAGATAAGAACAAATATAAAAGGCCTGCGAGCTAACACACGTCGCTTAGTTCTAATCGTTTAAGTAGCACCATAAGTATTTTATATTGTAACCGCTCTTTAAAATAAAATTTATATTTTTTTTTATCTACAGAAAGCATTTAACTCGCTTATTTAAGTAAGTTCGGCAATCAGGTGTTATGTGAATGTTGTGGGGATAGCGTCGTATGGTTCAAGCTGATCGATACGAGTTTTGACCTCTTGGCCGCGGTTGCGCATGCACGGATACATCGTTGATATTATACTTACGCAGAAAAAGACCCGATGCAAGAATAACAAAATTTTAAAAACCCACGACGTAAAAAAATATTAAGATGGAAAAATATGAATATGGTCGTTTAAAAAGGGTAAAATAAATAAGTGTAACTAAAATGTATTTTTCTTGAAAACTCCATGATGTGACCTATATTTATAAACTTTACATAATGAGAGAATTATCTTACCAATTAGTTTACCAAATACTTTTTCATCAAAATATACATAGTTATGAAGTTCATATGTAAACAAAGATATATTGATTAATATCAACTAAAATAATATCGAATATTCCTTTTACGTCGTGCGTGCGTTTTTACTCCCACGCTAATGTGAAATTATGACAATAAATAATTAAAAGCGACGAAACCATTAAAACTGACCACTCGTCTCTATATCTTTTACAATGCTACAAAATACTGCATTAATATTTTGGAGTTCGATACGTATAGTTGAATTTTTATGTATTAAATAATTTTGCTCGATTTGTTTAACAAAGAGCTGTTTAGTAACACCAGCTATAGAACAATTTCTTGATGAAAAAGAAATGCCTACCAAGCTCATATTTTTATATTTCCAAAAAGCTATGGAAGTAATAAGAATGAAAAATGTTGATAATGGCAGTTGATAAGGATAAAATTTATAAAACGATTTATTAGAAACAAAATATCTTTAACAAATATGAAAAAAATGAGTCCCTTTGTTTTCTCGCTATAAGCCATATTATAAATACCTGATATTGATTTAAATAGATCTTTAACCACGGTCCTGGATTTACGATATATTTAAAAATTCAATCATTACGATTTCATTCTACATTACTTCGCCAACATTTCTACTTTATTATTTTTTGACGTTGGTAAATTTGATGTCAATGGATAAAGAAAAAAACCAATATTTATTATACACTTTAAGAGCGAGAGCTTTAAACGTGTATATAACTATTAGTTAATAAATATTGTATTAATTTTTCCATTATACGAATACGAAATAAAAAAAAAGGTTTCCAAACTTTATTTGATAGTAATAAATGGTAATATATCATAAATATATTTTAAGTACAATACATATTACTTTATTCCATAATTTTGATAAATTTAACGTTTATATGGCAAACGACTATGTCTGTCACAGTCGAGAGATCTTACAAAAGATCCCTTTATTTTCTTCTTTTTTTTTATTTCAAAATGGTAAATGAAACCTCTTTTTTATTTTGATATAACTTTCAAATAATTGTTCATTTAATGGAATGTGTATAGATGTCTCTTTCTCCGCTTTTCATATATGGGGAGGTATGTTTATTTTTTTTATACTTTACTGTTTTTTTCATTACTTACTTATTAAACTTCACACACACATTTCTTAAAAACTAAAAATTTTTAAGTTATGACAAACGACGGAAGAAATATCGGGTAGGATGAATGTAAATTGAGTCCTTGTTGTATTATGGAACCCTAGAAATGACTTGATCATTTAGATCATTACGAAGCTAAAATTTTATCGCACTGGATACAGTTAAGAACTCTCCGGCTCTGGGGGCTACTGGTAAGTTTGTGTGCTGAGCAATGCGTGCCATTGTAGGGACTTCTCAACTGTTATCTCCTTATATGTTTGTTTGTTGTGTGCGTATTTATAAGGGATATTTATACAGACATATCTTTGTTCACAAACTCATATATTTACTGATCTTTCTTTAGTTGAGACGAGGAAGAAAAAAAACGATGAGGGCCCAAGAAGACCAACAGAATATTGGGAAGAGAGGTACATTGATAAACCCTGTGGGTCTATCTTGAAAGGTTAAGGTTGAGGAAGAGTACAAAGCAAGCATAGTGAAGCATGTTATGGATATTTTAAGGGAAAAAGAGCTGAAAGGAAAAAGAGCTATAATCTTGAAAAGATCCACGTCGGGAAAGAAATATATCCCTCTCCTTCCACCTCGAAGAAACCTCAAACTAGTAGAAGACCCACAAAGATTGACATTGTGACACACGCAGTGAACAATATTAACACCAAAATGGGCGGATCCGATTGAATTGCCATGGGCTGGCAATTAAAAAATTAAAGCAAAGATACAAAGAAAGATGAAATTACGCAAAAGAACACGGTCTGAAATAATAGTTAATCAATCTTGTCTTAATTTTGTTGTTAATAAAAATGTCTTTTAAAATTAATTTGACAATAGAGCAGCTAATGAAAATGATAAAACAATAATAATAATCCTAATCTATAAAAAGTGTATTCGTGGTCAAATACAGCAGATGATTTAAAGTTTTCAACAGCTAATAACAGATTTGTATGAAGATTACGTTAACAACCGTATTAATTCGGGGAAAAAATACCTTATAAAGAAAAAACATGAACAAGAAAAACAGAGAAATATTACATATCACACACCATCAAAATTTTAAAATTGACAATTATATATATATATATATATATATATATATATATATGTATGTATATATATATATATATACACACACACACACACACACACACACACACAAATATATATATATATATATATATATATGTATATATACATATATCAACGTTAAACGAGTAAGCATGAACCTTTTGATATCTGCTTCTAATTTAAAATAAGACTGTATATAGAGAAGAGCTAAGATACGTCAGATACAATTTAGACCGTGTTGGTCTTGTATTTGAATTACGTTAAAATACAATTGGTATAATAATATATTTTTAATTTTTGGATAATATATATCACAAAAGTTGGAAAATCAGGAAATAAAATATGAAATATAAAGAAGAGAACAAAAACGGGAAGCAAAGAAATGTAATAAATATAATGAAGAAATTTACTAAAATCATAGATGCACACTGTTTAATACTTAGACTAAAAAAATTTCAAACAAATTTTAAATAACATAATAAATCATAATAAGTCAATACTCGACCTAAGAAACAACTGCAAGAGACTCTAAATGATGATGAGGTACTAATTACAACACAGACACATATTAAGAACTTATTAGCAATTATTTGTTTTTCTTGATGTTAAATACATATCAAGAAGCAAAAAAAATACGAGAAAAGAAAGTGAATTTTCAATCGTATGAAACATATGTAGCGCGGTGTTAGATATTAATTTTAAGTAACCATTCTAAATATTTATTGAAAAATATTTCATATATTTTTTAACCGTTAACACTTATCTACAAGTGAGAAAAATATGGAGCATATGTGTATAACACCATTTTAGGCATTAATTGGCGATAACAATTGGGGCATTTTTAAAAAATAACAATTTGTCAATTTTCTAATATACAATGACACGTGTCATTGTATATTAGAAAATTGACAAATTGTTATTTTAATAAAAAGATAAGATAAGAAAAAAACGATGACCTGAAAATTTACACTCACTAACTAAATTCGGTCAGAGAACTCATTTTTATTAACGTGAATTATTAATAATTTAAAACATTTGTACAGTACAGTTAATCGTTTACGAAAACTATGGACCTTATTTTTAAGAATTATCATTATTTTTTCTTACATTAAATACATATATACAAACGAGAAAAATAAACATTACACTGATGAACTATTTTTTGTTAATTCCCAATCACATAGAACATGTATACAACCATTTTAGGCATCAATTGTCAATAACAAGTGTGGGCGTAACTTAAAATATAATCTATCGATTTTCTAATCTTAAGCATTTCAGAAAACAATTTAGAATTACATGCGGGAAATCACACACATTAGTAAAATTCTGTCTTATAGAGAGTGTATAACATGGTTTTAGGGGCTAATTTCCAATAATAACAGTAGCGTGTTTTTTAAATAATTTATTATTTTCCAATCTTATTAACATTAGATTTGTAGATATAAGTCACAGAGACACTTTTATAAACGTGAACGCTTATTCTTAAAAAAGCATATAAAGCACAGCTCTAGGGGTTAATTGTCAATAACAACTTTAGGCACTTTTTAATTATTAGTATCACTTTTTATATTTGTTTTTCAATATTAAATACATATTTACAAGTCAGAAATAAATATTGTTCAGGGAAAAGTATTGTTAGACCCGGGTAATTATTTATAATTTTACGAGAAAAGAGAATTTCCAAAATTTAAAACGTTTTGCCCACGTTGATTCCCGTAACTGAAGCATAGATATGAATAATTGTTTGACAATAATAAACTTCTGTCGATATCAGAATTATATTACCCTTATTTTCAAACTTGCACATCTCTAACTCAATGTAATATATTATATAGTTAAGATATATTGTAGCAAGAAGTATAAATAAAGGTATTGCCTTAGAAAGTTTGATTTTTTTGAAAACTGTTTAAGAAAAGTTATCGATAATTAGTTGTTTGCTTTTGGAGTATATTTTATACTTTTGTCAATCAATATAGGTCAATGTCGGTGACTCAAATTAAATCTAGGCTAGACTAAATATATATCGTGTCTCATCATACTCTTGCGCTAATGGTACTTAACATATATTATGATACTTAGAAATCACATACATTTTTAACAAGATTTAATTATATATTCATAAAATGACAGATAATGTGGTTCTTTGGAAGTAAAAAAATCAATGGAAAGATTTTTCGGATGAAACTATTTGTAAAAATAGACCAGGTGCACTCTATTTTTACCTACTGCACTAAAACTAAAATGCAGTAATAAAACTAATATTTTCTCCTTCATTTTACAATGAACCTGTATAAGATATATATATCAAAGAAAAAAAAATTCTAATACTAGCCTATTTTAAGTCCACAGAAATTTATATAAACTTCTAATCCGTGCACATATTTTACTGCAAGCTCTTAATATAAGTACTTATACCATACGTACATTTTATTGTCGTTAGGTTAATTATAGGTTATGTGCATTTACTATCGAAGTACAAGAAAATGTATTACCTTCTCAAAAAGATAAATAACGGAGTTAATTTTCAGCTAGTAGACATTTGATAATTTTTATGTTGTTTTTAGAATGTATTTAAGTTTTCATTTACATTTTGTGTTTGACATTGTTACTTGAAATTGTGATCCTATTTACCTCATTTGTTTCCATAAAATGAAAAATAAAGTTTGATATAAATTAATAATACCATAACCATATACCAACACCAGCCTTTTGATATTCAAATAATTCATACCACATTATGTTTAAAAATTACAAAAAAGTAAGAATAACCTCAACAAAAGTGCACGTCTTCTCCAATTATATCCCAAATTAAAGGGGTCGTTTATTTAAGCTGTTTGAAAAGTCTTCCGTTGAACAGGTTAAATTCATTTAGGTTCAGTATTTTGGAAAAAAAATGTGTGTAAAATGGTGTAATAAAATAATTCCAGTCATAATTTAGTTTATAATATGCCCATTCTACTTATAGATGATGCCGAGAAATATTGTATTTCTGGCTCAATATAATGCTCCGTTCAAGTTTGTTCCAAGTATTGTTAAAAACCTTAATTTTTTTGCACCGAAACTACGCATCAGTTTTTCTTACATAACAGTAATTCATTAATAAAATCTTATATTCTCATGAATATTACTTCAGTTTATAGTTTAATTAAAATGTCACTTCAAAAATTTCATTTAAATATTATTTCAATATTTTTTAAATATGAATACGCATATTGAACACTGAGTAGGTCATAAATTAATATTCAAGTGCGATGAATAAGCGTCATACAGAAGGATATGGCAGCGTCCTCATTAAACTTTTAAATTGATAACAAACATGCAAAAATCCCTTCCCTGTCATTGCAATATTAATGACGGGCCGGCGGCGGGCGGGATCCGACGATGATTCATTTCACTATGTACACATATACATAATAAATATTTGCACCACAGCATGATAAATGAGTTTTAACATTTTCCCCATGACACGTCGTTATTGTCTTTATTTATCATTTTGTAATTTTTTTCCGTTAAACGCCATTTTATGTAATCCTAAAAACAATTAAGTATTCGAATAGTAACTCGATCCCGTAATAGACAAGAATTTTCACAAAAATGTAATTTGTAGCTTGCAACCATAATGACTGGATCGATTCATGGAACAGTTTTACCGTACTCCTCGATTCGAATTTTAGGTTCGTGTACTATATACATGCTCATCCTAATTTTTTGTTTTGATTTGGATTTAGTTATTAGTCCAAGAAAAATAGTACTAGGTTGCACGTCCTAGATCTTCAAACTTTTTACTAGGGGTTTATCTAAAAGATTGTCTTAGAGTGCAATAGGTAATGATGATGCAGTATATATATATATATATATATATATATATATATATATATATATATATATACACACACATATATTCACATATATGTATATATATATATATATATATATATATATATATATATATTTATATTTATATATTAAATTTTCTTCTCAGAGCTTCAACCGCATAACATTGCATATCGGTTAAAATAATTTATTCGTGCAATTTTTAGGTGACGTTACTAAATTTCATTTAAATGAATCTAGTATTTATTTCATCATATCGTTCAGATTTATAATCAGGTCTTGCCTTTATTAGTCTCTATTAATATCCTTTATTATACTTCCAAAATAAAATAGCCAAATTCGGGGCTTAAGAATAAAAATAAAAATTTTAAGCTTTTAAAAGAAAAATAAATTGGATTGAAAATACAGGTATCTTAACGTAAATAGTTTTATCCATGAAGAATTATCACTTTATGCATTGATAAGAGAAACATTTAGAGAACGAAAAAATCAAAACGCGTAAAGCGAGAACTTGCAGTTTGTAAATAAATATAATATTGAGACCAAAAGTACGTCGTAAGAAAATATGTTTGGTTCATTTAATTCTTTCTAACAAAATAGAAATGTCATGCAGTGATGGTTTTTAGACATTTTGTCAACCAGCGGTACAAAAGTTCTCCTTTAAGACTTGCTTCAAATTATACTAAATTGAGACATTTTGTCTCATACAGAAATACTTAGTTATTTTGTAAAATACCAGGTTTATCCGGGTTATGTATATAATTTTACATATTTCTTTAACTGTCACATACCGTACCTATGTAATATATGTCATGGCTAGAAATTCTGTAGGATACCATTAGAGGGTTAGGTAAATTATAAAATAATAAACAGATTGAACGTAATTTTTTTTAAATCAGTGTTATAGAAATTATGAATTGTCAGTAAATATAACATTTCAATAAAATAGTAAACAATTTTTAAAAGCAACTTTTATTAAATTCAGTCAATATATGAAATTGTGTAAAAATAGTTAAAATGAGAAACAAATTAGTTTATTTTTACAGGAAGGGTTGTTGTGACGTTTGGATATACGCAGAATTATCTTTGTGATTTATAAGTACCTCCTAATATGGCAATGCTATTTTCAAATACATTTGACAAAACCTTGAACTGTTTAAATAGATTGTAAATTTGCAATGGAATGGAATGACCTCTTTTGATTAGGAACGTCATCTTCGCTTAGAAATTTCTGTCTACAAACTATAAGCTGATGCCTCGGAGTCAACATTTTAATTAAACCTTGTTTTGTTCCAAGTTGATAGAGTTTACAGTAAGTCTTTTGGACAACAATAGCCAAGATATTACGAACACCCCAGCGATCTTATCAACTTCTGGCACAGGGATTCTTACGGTGGTACCAATTGCTGCAGGGGAGATTTTTTCAGAAGTTTTAAGTATCTTTTGCACGTGTACTGGCAAATTACTTCTGGAGCCGGCGCGGTTCGATTTCGATCATAGGAGTGAAAACTTCAAGGACTCATTTTTTCAAGGACTCATTCACTTCTTCAAGGACTAATCACATTCCTAAAGATTAATAATGTTTTTTGGGGTTCCTGGAAGTAGGTAGATCTTAAAAATTTGAATGCTCTCCAAGTATCTCAGGACTTAAGATAGGTGGACGTGGACATTATAAATAAGTAAATTTTAAACATTTTAGGCTCTTTGTATCTCGAACCTCTCCAGGGCATAACTTGATTAATATTGAGCATCTAAAGTTTGCTTTCGTGCCTCAAATTGATCTTCTATTGCAGCTACTTCGGAAGCAACGGGCACTTAGTACTAAGTTAATAACAATTTCTGAAACTTCTTCACTTTGTAGCTTAGGATTATCGCCGAGAAGAGATCTTTATGATTTGTTCTTCATGATTTTTTGATAGCTTACAATTTAATTTGGAAATTCTGTGTCGTTGTCAGATTGCAGGATTTGGCTGGGGCTGGGGCAACAATCAATGTAAAAATAGCAAGAAAATTGTACGCTACGTCTACCGCCCTTTTCGATATGAGTAACACAGGATACTTCACAAAGTTTTTTAAACAGTCCCAATAGATCATTTTAAATATAAATTCATAATCGTAATCATAATGAAGTTGGTGATCGGCCAAATTTATTTGAGAGCGAGAATTAAACTCATATGAAAGAATCAGTTTTACAACTATTGCTTTTTCCTTAATTTTTGCTTTTACTTGTATGGTTTGCAAAATTGCAAATAGAGTTCTATATTATTGCGAGTTTTATTATTGTACCATATGGAGAGCTCTTCCAATATGAAGTCTTGTATGTCTCTATAACAAATACTCACATGAGTGTCGTTAATTGCATGAAATAATTCATTATCCGAGACGTATTTTATACTGCTGTTGTGGCTATTCGAAGCCAAACATCAATTTGTGTTTTGAGTTATAGCTATATAGTTATAATAGTGCAATAAAAAATTTCCCATGTTGATTTCTTCTTAAGCATTTTGTTGTACTTATTTTCATTTTTTTCCATCTTTTTAGTCTGAAGCCATAAGCATTATTTTTATAGACGATTTCTTTCTGTTAGAAAATGGAAAACGTGGTGGTGAATCAATAAGGAACATAATGTATACAATCATGGTAAAATGACATAATATATTATATGTTTGTTGACAGTTTATACAAAAATCCACAAAAATAGCCACCAGCACAATTATAGAAAAATTCTTGCAACGTCATATAGCATGTAGCATTCCGGTTATGACGATTACAATGATATTAGTCAATATTCGTCGATATTAGATTGTATAAGTTATAGCATAGTCGATATTAGTTTGTGTAAGTTATAGGAAGTCATCGATGTTCGTTGAAGCGTTACCTATCAACATTTTACAATTTACTCTTTCACTTAGATCACTTTTAATTATTCTATTTTATCTGTCAATAGTATTTCATCAGGTGGGAAAGATTGTTTACATGAATACGATAGAATAAAATACAATATTATGTATATTTGTGATATCAGAGTATTTGGGTTCTATCATTATCTTGAAATGAGTTATGTCAAAATTCTCCATCGCTTGCTGATTATTAATTATTCGACTACGCCCGAAATGTGATTAATATGTGGTTATTGAAAACAATTCTATCAAAATGCGTTTTCGTTGTTTTGTGTAAAACTACGTACATTGATGCGAGCAACCTGTTATTTGGACAAGACTTATTAACATTAGTGAGAATAATGACAACAGGGCAGATAATGACAATAGAGCAGACAATTTATTTCATTGAGGAAATAAAATACACTATCGCCCCAATACCAGTAAGTAATACCAGTATGTGAGGTAGCAAACTATAACCACTAAGTGAAACTAAAAAAAATGTGCGTTCAATAATACCAAGCACACTAAATATTAAATACCTAACCTAACCTAACCTAACCTAACCTAACCTAACCTAACCTAACCTAACCTAACCTAACCTAACCTAACCTATAAATCTACATTTCTTTGAACCCATTTATGAATAATGTACTATTAATTATTAACTTTAATTTTTTGTAAAAATTACATTATTACCATACACTATAGCACATCCTCACAAACATAAAGGACATTTTAGGTGATCAACTTTAACACTTTTCTTCATTTCTGCACCCGTAGAAGTTGATAGCAATTTTATTTATAATTATTCTCTCATTAATATCAAGCAAATATTTATATGACCGCAATATCTAGTAATCGTCATGGTAGGTAATCTAATAATAATTGATGCAGCGGCGAACCCGGCGTTGCAATGCAACGCACTTGGTGTTTTTTTAGACCAGGGGTCAAAAAAATACCGCGTTGCACGTATTTTTTTCTAGTTAACAACAGTCGAGCGTACATGCAATAAATGTTTCGGGAAGGAGGTGGGGGTTGTTTTGTTTTGTTCGCTACATTTTACTCAGTAAAATGAATCAATTTCAATATTAATGCTGTTTGTTTGAATATTTGAACTAGAATGTTCAGACATAATATTTGTATGTTACTAATAATCAGTAATTTTAGGATTAAGTAGGGAGTAGAAAACAATTTATGCAGTTTGACAATAGGCGGTAAGGGGCCAAAATACATGAATTTTGCGTTCGTATTTTCGAAATGGATCAATAGAGTTAATTATCGTTAAACGCTTTAAATAAAAATAAAAGATGGAAAAAATACAGCATCCAAGACATAGAAGAACCCTTTTATATCTAATATTTTCACACTCGATTGGTCTGTCCTTACACCAGAAGAACACACAATCTTAATGTATACCATGTTACGATGATTGCCTTAAATGGATATAGTAGTGCTTAAATGGACATAATGTAATGTCAATTTAAACAAATTTTATAAAAAAATATCTGTTCCAGGTTCGTAAATTTGTTTACCGACTGTACACAATGTACGGAAAACAACTTCATCTTTCGGCTTTCTGTTTATCTCGCTTCAATATCTCTGTATGAAGGTTTTAGGCATTATATTTTATGGAAGAGTCAAAATTTTGCTTGTAAACGAAATTTGCTATATAAAAACTGTCAAATTAATCTACTTTCAAGTTAATCTACTCTCTTTTCTTGTGAATAAAATACATACAAAATAAAATACATATAAAATACATATATAACAATGAAAAATTATAATTAAATATTTAACTTAACATATTACTAGGAATAAGAGAAGCGTTAAGTATAAGGAGAACAGGATAAAGCAGGTAGAGTGAACCGAGAGAAAAACATTTCGTTGAGGCGATGTTTAAAAATATAAATTGATAATGAATTCTTGATATCGGGATTAAGATTAATCCGTAATTAAACAACGAAAATACTAAATGAATATTCGCAGAAAGAGGTAGTGTTTTTGGGAAGATAGCCTGAGTATTTTCTCTGAGTTAAGACCCAAGCCGTGCGAGGACGGAAGAGTAAATTTGAAAGCAAGGTGAGAGTGACCGTACATAT
Organism: Druceiella hillmani; assembly: GCA_039881145.1. Classification (NCBI taxonomy): domain Eukaryota; kingdom Metazoa; phylum Arthropoda; class Insecta; order Lepidoptera; family Hepialidae; genus Druceiella; species Druceiella hillmani. The sequence goes on along the minus strand of JAYKKI010000116.1, from coordinate 2,719,882 downwards.
CACTTGAGACGTTAAAATAGGGTAAGAATATGAATATGTGGTCGATCACTAATTATACAAAAAAAATGGAAACGATTAAGTTATATAAACTTGTTTGTTTAGAGCAGATTGTCATTTTCCTATTTGTTGGTACCTGTAGGTCATTACCATGAAAGCATTCTACGTAGTAATACTTGGATGACATATGTTGACATTACGCATTTTTGCCTCGTAGATTAATTTTCAAAACTTTATAATGAACCAAGGCATCTTTAATAATTTAATACAGACGGATGTAACAAAATTATGCCATCGGTCCATCTGTCTATCATACAGTCTAATATTTTCTGTATTTTCAAATTTCTTTACATAAAATTTTGCCGTTTAGTGTTTCAATTGAATATCTCGATTAAAATGTATCTAAACTTTATTTCTTTTTATATAAACTTCTTTATGCACGAAAAGTGAAAAACTAAATATTTTCTCTGGCTTGCTTTCTATATCTCCAAAAATTTCTTCAATCTCATTCGATTGCTACTTTTAAGATAAAACAGAACCCCTATAAAATCACTCGTGTCTGATACCCGACTGTTTCAGCCATATAATTTACATGTGTATATATACACACATACACACGCACGCACGCGTGCTCGCATTCACACATACTGCATTTTTTTTAGATATTCACATTTTTAATCCTGTTAATGATATAGTAGGCAATATATTAATAAGTTTGAAGATAATATTACTATTTACAAATATTTTAATAGAAATTTTATATACCCGCAAATATATATGTAATTATATATGGAACGTGGTGTCAATTCTATTCGTACACAATAGAATTATTTCGTAAATATCCTTTGTTAATACTAGCAACTTAACTGCTACAACTAGCAAATTAGTCAGTAATTGGTTGAGACGTTTTATTTATTATGTTAAAATGACTGTTACATATTAGCAGTAACGTAAACAAATGTATGTTTTGCAGAAGCACTTAAGTTATTAAAAATATGTTGAAAGTACAGTTAAAGTTCGCGCTATGAGAGTCCGTCCAAACTTATGTTTATATGAATGTCGGAACATTTAAGGCTTTAAACTACTTATTTATATCGTTTTTATTTTTGTTTTATAAACATATTGCTTAGTATGCCTATTATAGGCGTAAACATTTCATGCATTTCTCAAACATTATAAGATTTAAAATGTCGCCATATTTTTTTGGTAAACAACTTACAATTTGTCGTAATTTCTCTGAAAAATTGAATTTCCACTTATCCCGTTTTCTTTATTTTTTTTAAATTCAGCAGTTTTGGAAAGAGATGGAAGTGGTAGAATGCTCCTTTTGTCTATTTTCATTCTTCTCTTGTTCATTTTCGGTAAAATTTCTATAACTATGATTTATGAAATTCAGAAAAAATAATATTGAAATTCGTATAACTCGCCCAGGAAAGCGAATGTGTACGGTGTCTTTTATAAAACAAGTGACGAAAGGCATATATTATCCCCCCCAATTTTTCTTGCACGAACGAAGTGAAACATTTTTTATACTAAATTTCTTACCTCCAAAACCAACAGACAAAATGTTTAAGCTCTTGTCCTTGTCAGATATGAGGTACCATAAAATTAATTATCATACGACTTTTTATGTACAATAGTTTCCGTAAAAAGCAAAGGTGACAAATGGGTAGGAGGATGCACGAGCACGTAAGAATTTAAAGTACAATAATTAGTGTTAATGATAGGAAATATTTTTTTCAATAACGTATTGCTGTAAGTACCATGTGAATATGTAAACTTTGGATTTTCGTTTAGAGGAAATTGCTAAAAGTATTTACTTTCTTCCTGTATTAAATAGATCTGAGCCTGCTTTGAAAAAAATACCAACGTTACTTTCCACCAAAGCTGTAAATTTTTTTCAACAAAATCCCCTAACCCTATTTTTGCATAATGTTCAGATTAAGAGTTTCGGTTATCGGGAATGATTTTTTTAACAAAGTCTCTGAAATAATCTTACATGAAATTTTGAAAAAGTAACGCTCTGGAATATTCTTCCTTTTATTCAAGTTAGACAGACAGAAAGCAAAAAAGAAAATGTTTGTATTGAACTATTCCTCTATAAAACTCTAAGACAAAAAGTTTTCAGATTTCGACTTTTATGAAATAAGCAAGTCAATATCTGTGTCAAAGTTTTGTTCGTCGAACGATTTGTAAGGGAAAAGGTTATGATAAGCAGACGGGCGAATACCAGTGCAATAAATGATCTTATACAAGCGTTTCGTTTTATCATCCTTTTGAAATATTGAGTCTTTTTTGATGTTTTGATGATAAATATAAAGAGAGTTGTCAAATACTTTTTAAACTTAGACAGATCATCATTTTTAGAGATTTTCTTCAGATATGGTAATTTTTTCTTAAGTCTTTGAGCATTGTGGGCTTTGATTAGTTTATGATATTCATTCGTAGCGATCAGAAGGTACTCAGCATTCTATCTTTCATATAATGCACTTCGCCCTGTCTTATTTTCTTTTTATTCACCTTCTTGTTTAATATTCGCATTGATAAATATATATATATATATATATATATATATATATATATATATATATATATATATATATATATATATATATATATAATATATATATATATATATATATATATATATATGTATATATATATATATATATATATACATATATAAACATATAAATTTGATATTGATAAATATCAAACTCCTCAATATATTTTCTTATATTTGCCTTTCAGATCTCAATTCTAATTTATTAATCCCGCTTCCATAATAATTACAAAAAAGCCCTTTTGAAATATACTTATTCCTTATTACATTCCTTAGGGCTCCGTTTACTAGCCATATACTGATATATGTCAATTGCTATTATCATTACTTCTCACCATCTTCTACTTTTCATCATCATCTACTTTCATTTCGTTGCTATTTTATTCGTTTAAAAAGTAATTTCAAACAGTTTTCGTCTCATGTCTCCGCCAGTTTGTTAACAGAACTTTGCAACCAAGTGCCGTCAACACAGCATGGTCATACAGACGATGCATTAAAGGTGACACTTGCACATATTAGTTTTTGTATTTTTTTCACAATTTTAAACAAGTGGCTCTCAGTGACAATTTAGGGTATTTTTAATATTCATAATGGGCATGTTAAACATTTAGTTGCAATATTTTTGTCCCTCACTAAAGTTTTGATTGCCTCGATTTTCACATATTAAAAATTCATTATTAAGACTATCATTTAAACTATCAAAATAAACATATCTTTACATCCATATAGAACGAGAAGAAAAAAATAGATGAAGCTAGATTCTTCTATCATTTTTCTTTCCTCCCATCATTTACGCAAAAATTAAATAATTGTAACTGCAATTAAAATAATATAAAAGTAAATTTTTAAAATACCGCTACTTAATTTAATTTGACCTATTAAGCCCATGCAGTATTAAATAAATGAGAGCCTTCTCGAACGTTACGAATTTTGAAATTTATTGGTCGTTACACAAAATTTAATTGTTTACATCTTATAATCAAGCAGGCAAATATATAATAAACTGTTGAACGTAGACATTATTATTACATCATGTATGTACTTACACCGTTATACTATTCATCGAACACTGAAAATGGGCACACTGATTTAATAAAAATGTGCTTATCTCTTGATAGTTTAATACCACGCTTTGTTTGAAAAATGAGCAAAAATAATAAAGGCTAGAAATAATTTTTCATTATGAGATAAATAATAAATTATCTACAGCAATAAACCAAGGTCCTTGACCAAAACGTTGACAAATGGCTTGGTAAGATATATGTTGCATTCATGAAATCCTTATATTTCTAATATAAAATATATCTACATCACTTTAGTATTTAGCGGATTTGCAATTCAATGAATTTACAGAATTGTTGTTATAGAAACAGTACACGGAGAATTTAATTAGGTTTGATTTTGGATGGACAACTTTTGATGTAGATCTTATTACAAAAAATGTTAATCTTTAAATTCATTAGGCCAACCCACCGATAAGTGGGATACATTAATAATATATGTGGTTTCAACTCAATTATATTATGTAATTCTTTCCAAATGGGTAGAACTTTTTTATAATGGGAAGGAATATTGATTTTACTTTAGTTGATGATATTTTGTTTACGTAAATGTGATATTAATCCAATCAAGATAAACATCACACTACCATCTGTGATAATAGACGTAATTTCTTAGAAGTAAATAATTAATTAGGTGGAATACTCAAGTCCCATAATTCAGAAATAAACATTATCTTTTTAGAAGAAAATATTAATTTTTCCTCTATTACTCTTGTTCTTCTACGATAGGTAGTTTACGGAAGGTGGATGGAGAGTCAATTAAATGCCGTCTTAAACGTATTATGGTAAATAATAATTTGACTTACGAGGCGTTAGAGACACTTTTCGTGCAGATAGAGGCTATCCTTAATTGCCGTCCATTCACTCCCTTAATATCAGAACCTAATGAACTTCTAATATCAGATCCTAATGGTCCTTAACTCCGGGATACTTCTTTATTGACCAAGCTCTCACTTTACTTCCATCGGCACCGGTCCCTAAGCATCCAACTTGGGATCGAACCAGCATTTTTGACTCAGGAGTTACGCGTACGTGGCGGAACTACTGCATGTGAAGCTCTATGGCAAGTGGTGTAGTAGGATGTCTTTAATAAAGGCCAAGATCTAGTTGTCCTATACTTAAATGGAGAATGGGAAGGATGGCTATTTCCAGGCTAGGACGACCTTTGCGAAGTCACTGACTTCAAAACCAGCAGCAGTATCAAGCTGCTTCCTTCCAGTTGCGCTGATAGGAGTGGAGGATTGTTGTACAACCGTGAGACATAGAATCAGCCCAAGTACTAGAGAGATGAGCCAGCCAGTAACAAACGCAGGAACAGGCCAATCAGAGAGCACGGCACGGCGAATCATTCATAATTAAAATAATTCTAACTTACCCCATTTATTAACTTAAGCTTGAATCTTGAAGAATCTCGCTCACAGCTAACTTTATTTATTTAAATAAGTTACATAAAACAACAATTTAAATATATCTATATATTACGAAACTTAAATTGTTTTATGTTAACTACAAGCTAACTAACTACCTCATCTTGAATTTGGCATTTAGAAATTTTATTTCATAAATCAGTATAAAATAGTTCAATGTAAATTGATACGCGGTACAAAATAGAATTAAATCGAAGATGCATTCAGTAAGTTATGCTTTATTTGGAGTTTTAAATTTTATGTTGATTGACTCATATTATATTTCTGATATAAAACTTAGTCTCAAGTAGAAGTCGCAAATTAACATGTTTATTATTCTAGACTGGGATACAATGTTTTTCTGATATAAACTACGAAATATGATAAATTTATGATAATTATGAATAAATATCAACATTAAGTTGGAAGTTACCACCGTTAAGTTAGGTTGCTTTAACAAGGAAATATTTCATTAATTAGGTTAATTTATTTTATCTTGCTTCATAATTAGTTTTTAGACTTCTTGCTGCATAAGACTTCTCAATTAGTCTTGAGTAGTAGATGGCAGGCAGCTGTCTGCCTACTATCTACTACTATTTAACGATTACAAATTGAGAACTACTCGCAGCTTGAGAAGGAATTATGTCACAATTAATGAAACTATGTGATGTATTTATTCTTCTTACTTTCTTTATGTTCTTTACCACGACTTAGGTTTCGTTGTATTACAACATCTGCAGGTGGGTTTTGTGGAATTATCTTTGTGATCTATTTGCAAAAATCTAGGTCATGGTAAAAAACTTAAAGAAACTAGAAATAATACTACATCCTTGAATATTGAATATATTTGGCGTTAATTTTGTAGAAATTCATTATTCACAATTAAATGATACTACGTATTATATCTACTTTCTTTAATTTCTTTACCACGACCTACGTTTCGTTGTATTATAACATCTTCAGGTGGAATATTTGGAAATATTAACTCTTAGGAACAACCAACAACATTTATATGTTTCAAACAGATTTTTCCATTGCTTATGTTAGTGAGTTTATTGCAGGGGCGCAGTGCAGGTGTTATTATATTACCGAGAGTTATACAATATACCAGTATTTTAGTGAGGGTAATAAATACAATTGTTGTTATTATGTGAGGTTATACAATGCAAACTTTACGGTGTATTTAATAAAATTAGATGGAAGTTACTATCGGTCATATATTTATACAAAAGCAAGGGTAATTGAAAGTAAGGACAAGGTAATACACGAATTCTATATATCTCCGGTTTTGTGTATTCATATATTTATTTATTTCTTTTAATTTTTTGTTTTTATTATATATACTTACATTTATATGTGTATTAGTGCTGAAACAATTTCCAGGGTACTGTAGTATCCATGTTGTACATTTAAATTATCTAAAAGATATTAAGAATTGGTGATGATATTATATTCAGTTTTTCATTTAATAATAAACAGATATAAAAAAGATACCAAGGTTAATATATTATATATATATATATATATATATATATATATATATATATATATATATATATATATATGTATATATGCTGTTGGTTGTTCCTAAGAGTTTATCTTTGCTAATATCCCACCTGAAGATGTTGTAATAGCACGAAACCTAGGTCGTGGTAAAAAAATTAAAGAGAGTAGAAATAATACTACATCAGGTAGTTTCATTTAATTGTGAATACCACATCACATAGTTTCATTTAATTGTGGATAACGAATTTCCACAAAATTAACGCCAAATATATTCAATATTTAGGAATTATGTCATTAATTCCTTTATTTAAGTAACTGAAATTGTTCGCCGCTGATAATAACTAAAACATTACATAAAATCTTCTTTTTTTTTGTAAAAAGTGACTCTTCCTAAATTTGCATTCAGATAAATATATTGATTTCGACGTATTTCTAGTAAAGGTTTGTCGTGAATATTTAAGCCTTTTATTTTAGAATTCTCTAAGTACAGACTATGACTTTGTTTAATTTCTTTCAGTGCTGTATCTGGTTGCTAAAAGATTTCGGAACTTCTCAGCCTAGTAAGAGCAATTTTGAAATTGCTTGTAAGCACTTGACACAATCAATATTTGTTTCGTGATAATCAGTTTTTAATAGTTACAGCAATGTAACCTTAATAGGCAAAATTTGTTTTACGTCATAATGCCTTCTGCATGTATTCGCCTCCTAACATACTTCTCAATAGCTACATAGTTAAAAAATATCTTGTCAGTTTTATAATCAAGAAGTAAAGAGTGAGATAAATCAGTTTGAATTGGGTAGGTCTTTTGCTAAAAGCACTTTTTACTTAGAATTCTATTAATAATACCTACCGTTGGCCTATTAAATGAGTGAAACAAGCTTCCGACATCATGCATTAAAAATTTTCATTATTAATTTAAAAATCGGATAAGAATAATATAATGTCGACCAGAGAAATTAATTGTGGCAAACTGTAGGTTTTTCATTATTTTTTTAAATATGTAGAAACCCTAAAAGCTCATTAAAATAGAATTTTAAAACTGTGTTTTTTTTCGAATATAAATGTAAGCCATACATAATACTACACCATTTAAGACAAAGTAAAAAATGCACTTTTTTACATATTAGCTATGAAGCAACATAAAATTACCGTAATGGTGACTAAGACTCAAAATTAATGTGAAAATTGCCACAACGGAATAAGAATCGTATGTATCAATAATGAAACCTTATATTATTTGGCTTAATTTAAGCTGGAGTGCACCTTCGTTATTAGTTTTGAAATATGATCAGAATTCGAAATTAGACTTAGGCTACGTTAGACAAATTGTGGAGGTCAATTCAGAGCTCGCGAGACACGAAGGGGTGTTTCCTTTTTTTATTTCATCAAAAGATTTTGCTTTAGAAATACTAGATATATTATTTTTCTTACTGAATTCTTCACTTCATTAATTTGTCGAAAGTGATAAGATGTGTTTAAGATGTGGCGCACAATTAATTAGACAACAGTAAAATATATGAATTTAATCTTCAGATTGTAAAATATAAACAAAAGGTAATAAAAATTATATAACGCTAGTCTATACATAGGGTTAAATTTATCAAAATGTAATATGGTTATTTTATTATTCCAACTTTTCTACTTTCCCACCGCGGAGATTATGCCGACTTTTATGCCGAATTTTGTTTGTCTTTTTCTGTGAGAACTGTGGGAATTAATGACTCTGTGTAATACCACCATATGCATACCATATTTGGAATAAATTCGTTTCACGGTTGCGGGGTTTTAAACTGACAAACGAAACTTAAAATTTATAATATTATGATATGAGGTGGATTTCTTTGAGTACGAGGGGATAAATTAAGACAGTACATCCTACAAAGTGTGAGGGGTAATTGAAAAGTAAATCCGTCCAAGACCAAGCAAAATTCCAATATTATATATAATGCTGGAAACGTGGAGAAAAAGTTCTGAAATTCTTTAACTGTTTTGAAAATTCTTCATCTTATGTTTTTTCTTCTGTTTATATATATTGAGATATTCAAAACATTCAATAATAACAATATAATGTCTCACTAGTCAGATTCGCCAGTTGACATACTGATTTGGTACACTGTTTAAACCTGTAGTATTTCGGAAAGAAAATGTTTGGAATAATTCAGAGTCTAGTGTATTTGAAATGTGTCACTATAAATGTGAAATATTAAACTTCCAATTTGAATAATTTAAATCAGTTTATATATTGAATCATAATTTTAGTTGCAAACTGGTTGTGCCATGAGGGTTGTATTCTATTACATAAAATTCTAATAAACTTTCTGAACTATTATTTAGTGATCTATTACGCTGTAAGGTATTGAATATATTTGGCTTTAATTTTGTAGAAATTCATTATTCACAATTAAATGAAACTACGTGATGTAGTATTATTTCTACTTTCTTTAATTTCTTTATCGCGACCTAGGTTTCGTTTTGTTACACATCTTCAGGTGGGATATTAGCAAAGATCTTTGCTAATTGTAGACGCTGTAAGATAATATTCATTATATGTTTAAATTTTGAGTTAATCATAAAATTGGGCACAGGGTTAATACAAATAAATTACTCGGCTTTTTTGACGTTTCAACAATGTTATGTAATCCGATTGCAACTTTAAAAACTAGACGTTCGCGTTGGTTTCATTTATTAGAATTTATTTAACTCAACTAAAAATTTAATTTGTTCGTTAAACATTATTTATTATTTTTTATATTTTGTGGGTCTAAAAAATCCTAAATATTTGTATTAATAATATATTGAGGTGAACGTCACTAAATAAACATGGCAAGATTGTATGAGTTTCACCAACAGATTTATATCTTAAAATTTCTTCCTGTCATTTCTGGTGACAAGGTAGGGCGAAAATACGAAGAAAATTCTATTCGTAAAAAAATTATGATTTTTAAAATTTCATTTTAATGTTTTGAGCCGAAAAGTTGCGAATAGCACTTTCTGTTAAACTTTTCCGTACATTTCTATGTGAATAATATAGAGGCTAATAAAGTAATTAAAAGACAAATTAAATATGAAAGGTTTAATTTTATTTAAGCTTTATTTCCCAAAAAGGAAACAAAAACTCATTATATGAATTTACTTTCATTCAATTGAATATAAATTTATGGCAATTATTTTAAATCAATAACAGGATATGCTTTTGTATACCTATAAAATATTTAACTTGTAGTATTTGTAAAGCATTTTACACATGAACAGAAATATCAATACTAACTTAGGTTTTCTACAAAACTGATTCCACTTATCTATTTGCTGTATTTTGTGGGTATAGCTGACGGAAGCTTGGTGAGTACGTGATACTTGAATGGAAGAAAATCGTAGGTTAGATACTATTAATGCCAATAACTTAGGTTACTTTGTTTCAATTTCTTTTGTTTGATCTATGTACATAAATTTAAATGACTATGAGTCCGACATTCACATCAAAACTTAGTTTAGCTTAAACATTTGAATTGTGCTAATGTTAGTATTTTCTCAACCTTTTTGCGCACTAAAACCCGCTATGTGCTTGTCAATATACACACAAAGCAGGGTTTGGTAGTCGTTTACGGTTACTGAAACTATTGACAACACAGTTGACTAATGTTGATTTTTTAAATTTGTGGTTGCAAAATTAAGTAGATAAGCATATAGATCCTCCAATCAATGCGATACGCAAATAAATAATTTAAGTTTTAGGTGTAAATCTATGTATGTTTTATTTTTACAATATTTTACTACACGTTAATTTACTCGCAAAATTTTAATCACGTTGATTTATAACTATAGGAATTGTAGAGCTATGACAGATGAACGTAGGAGCATGATAAAATTATAGGTATTTCTTGTTTCACGGAGCCTTTAGAATTAGACAGCCAAATAAAACAGCAACCTCTTCTAAAAATTACATCTATTCCAACTCATAATTTGTCTTCATACTACAAGCAGAATCTCATAATTTAGACACCGAATGTAAGACAGCAAATTAAACAATCCGGCATGAACAAGGTAGAGACTAAAATATAAAATAGTAAAGACTAATATCAACCCTTACAGGAACATCAGGAGCGATGGTGCCAAAATTTCTGAATCTTTTGATCAGTCATTAATTACCTAATGATTAGTACTAGACGGGCTCTTCTCGGAATACACAATCTTTACTTATTTCTCCCCAGACGCGCAAAAATACTGCACTCCTTTCGGAAACAACCTTCACCATATCTTTATTTACAGTCAATAGAAAAATAAATATAATGAAATGCTTTAGATGAGATGAAAATGAAAATTTCATTTTGCTTCATTAGCGAATTAGAAGCATGATGTCTTTTAAGCAATCATTTGCAAAATTTCGATCCAAAAAAAATGCAAGCCAATCGAATTACCCAAAATATTTTGTAATAGACAGATCTTATACAATATTTTGAAATAGATTGGGTGGTTATCCTGAATCGACAATTCATCTAGATTATTGAGAGGCGATTATTGATATTATGAGAGGTATTTTAATGTAATGAGAAGAAAAATTTATGTAAAAGAGAACGCACGTCATTTTATGAAAAAACATTATCTGATTGTTTACGAGAACGCAATGTCTTTCGGTGTGTGGCGTAGGCTACAAGGATACAATTTACATTATATATCAATCATGCATCATAATTTACCAACAATGATACATGAATACATTCCCATATTACGAATAACATATTTTCTCTTTTAGTAAATTTGACATTTAATACAACTAAGGACCAACAATGCTTCTATTATAAATATGTTATGAAAATTTCATGCAAGGAAAAACTCTGTAAAAACAAAATAATGAGGCAAAGAGAACGGTAGATTGTTGAAGGGGAAAATAACATTAACATAGTACAAAAACATTATATTGATATTGTGTGCGAGTCCAGAGTAATTACTTTAGTTCTTTCCATATTATTAAAATATTATACTCATTTCATCAGCATATTTTGGTAAAGTGAATATATTTATTTCGTCCATTGTGAAGATGTTTAGAAAAATAAAAATAATGCTTATATAATACTTTAAGTAGTAAGGTATTAATAAAGTAATAAGGTATTAATATTAGACACAAAAAAAGTATATCTCTCCGGTCTCGAACACGGTTTCTCCATTGTACCTGTCACGATATCACGATACATTGACTTCAAGAAGTAATAAAAATAAAATGATTTTGACGACATGTTTTAAATTATAACAAAGACTCAGAATACATTTTACTAAGTTATAATCCCACTGATACGATAAAATAACCGACTGACTGAAATTTATAGAAATTTAATGGGTTTTGATGCATAACACCGTGGGGCAACAAAAAAAATAGAGTATAAAAAAATCAAAAAATTTAGTCAATCTTTGTGAAATATAAAGTTAAAAATTATGAAAAATATTTTAAAATATGATTAAAAAATAGGTATTTCAAAATATGTTTGAAAAATTGCATTTTCAGTCCATTTGACATACAATAATTGCGCGTTCAAAATGAAACGCTACTTCATTTTTTTTTAATTTTTACCCTCAATTAAGATTAATCTATTTAAATATTTACTTTTCAATTTAATAGTCGGAAATTAGAAGTTACAATAGAGAAGAAATAAATTTTTTTTTTATGTATTCTGCTTAGCACAGCAATCTGTTTTTCACATTTAGCTGTTATTATTGGTGACTACAGTCTGCGTATGTAATTTAGCTGTAAGGAGAATCCATCGATCTCTCTCACTTTAGGTTTAGAAATCTGCTATGAATGGTTGGAATACTGTTCCTTCTTAGTTGTGAGTGTTTAACACTGCCATCTTCTGATAGTTTGGTAGCCAGCACATTCACATGTTCAGATAGCTTGGTCTGGTATTTAAGACTTCTGTTGGCTATTTCCTGTTTCACAGTTGTTAAGTTCAAATCTCGGAGTATGTATTTGTTACTTATACAGTTTGGGATTTGGAACATATATCTCATTGTCTTGGTTTGAAATCTGTCCAAGATCTCGATGTTACTGTTAGATGCTGTACCCCACAGCTCGATCCCGTATGTCCACACTGGCTTTAATATTATTTTGTAGACAGCCATTTTGCTTTCATTAGATAGTTGTGATTTTTTCCCGATGAGCCAGGACAAGCTTCGCGATTTTGCATCTAATTGTTTACGTTTATTCCAGATGTGATTTTGCCATATCAATCGTCTATCTAAGGGCATGCCGAGGTATTTAGCAGTATCTGAGTGAGGTATCTGTTGCCCGTTTAAAGTAATTGCTGGGCAATCTCCTTTTCTGAGACTGAATGTTACGTGAACGGATTTACTGTTATTCGCTTTTATTCTCCATTCTGCAAGCCACGCTTCAACTTCAGTAAGGTGTTTTTGAATAAATATAGACGCGGTTATTGCTTCAAAATGCACGGACAGTATAGCAGTATCATCTGCATAGGTCGCCATTACTGTGTCAACATTTTTAGGAATATCCGCAGTGTAGATCAGATACAATACGTGCCTGAGGATACTGCTTTGAGGGACACCCGAGTGGATTTCGTAGAGTTCTGACGTTTCAGTGTTGACTTTTACTGCAAAGCATCTTTTATCTAAGTACCTTTTTAGAAGTAGATGAAATGAGTACGGTAGATGCTTCTTTATTTTGTTTATTTGTTTTTCATAAAATTACGTATAAGAGGCCCATGTGCCAGACCTTATACGTCATTATATGAAAAACAAATAAACCGACGAAGGCCTGACTTATATCAAGAAAAACAGCGGATCAGTAGTCTTTGTTCTCTAAGGCTTCGTTAATTGTGTTTGTTAATCTATGAACTTGTTTGATTGTGCCATGTTTTTGCCTGAAGCCAAATTGATGGTCGGGAATTATTTCATTCAGTTTGGGTTGCAATCGACTCAGTATTATTTTTTCGAAAAGTTTGCCGACCAGAGGGAGTAAGCTGATTGGCTTGTATGATACAACTTCAGCTGCTTCTTTACCAGGTTTCAAGATCATTAGGACCTGAGCAAGCTTCCATTGGCAGAGGAAATGACAGAGTCTTAGACTTGCGTTGAATAGTACTACCAGGTACATTAATCCCTTTTTTGGTAGGTTAGTTAAGAGAGTAGTATCTATTTCGTCATAACCGGGAGGTTTTCTGACCGGGAGAGATTTAATTTGTCTATTAACTTCTCTGGGGCTCACTGGTTTTAATGGAAGACATAATTGACCTGGACAGTTTAAGAAGTCTGTTATTTCTTTGTCTTTTTCCAGGTTGCTGCTCGGTAAAGGCGTAAAGACGTCTTTTAGGTGTTCTGCAAAAGTTGTTGCCTTCTCGTGGTCCGATCTGGCCCAACAGTTATCTCCTCTTATAGGTGGCATGTGTTCTTTCGGTCGCTTAAGATTCTTAGTAGCACGCCAAAGCGAGTAATTACTATCCTGGTAAGGCGTGAGGTGGGCTAGATAATTTTGAAAGTTTAAGTTTTCATGATCATTAATCATTTTCTTGAGTTCCCCAGTCGCTCTGTTCAGGATTGTTTTATCTAAGGGATACCTAGATCTATGCCATTCTTTCCTTAATCTACGTCTTTCCAATACTTTCTTCATTATGTTCTTAGGATATTCTTTGTTTGTCATTTTATTTATTTTGCTTAATGTTGTTCTTTAGTATAACTGCAGTGCCACCGTGAGATCTGCCAGAAGGGTGATCGGTCCTATAGATCGTATAGCATTTCATTTTCACGTGGGAACGCTGGGTTAGTCTTGTTTCGGATATCAAGGACACATCTATATTCCCAATATCATAAATAACTCAAGTTCCTGACGTTTTTCAGTAATTCCGTTGGCGTTCCAAGTAAGTATACGCATATTTAAGCCCTCTGTGTGGCCAGACCTGTGATTAGTTGAACCATCCGGTCCACCATGCTGTCCATCATGTTTTTCATGATTTCTTGAAATCTATTAAACATTACGTCCAATAAATTGCTGATTTGGCTGTTGTCTGTTGTTGTGTTAGGTGGAGTGTTACTTGACTGCAGATTAGTTGTTTGCTCCATACGGTCTTTGAATTTAGTTTTTAGTGCATCTGAATAACTTCTCGAGTGCTGTACTTTGGTGTCATTTGTAATGGTTTGCGATGGTATTAGGACATCTTCTGAGGGTGTTGGTTTACCCTTGTCTGGTTTTGCTTTGATTTTGAAAATACGCTCTTTGTATTATTTATATTTCTGACATCCTCTGCAACTTGCCAGATGATTACCTTGACAGTTTACACATAGGGCGTTTATCTCTGGAGGTTTAGTGCATGTGCTCGTTTCCGCTTTTCACACATCCGAAGGGGCGGAAACATTGATTTTTGGAGTGCCCAAATCTTTGACACCATTTGCATTGCAAAACTTCCTTTTTTTTGTATGGTGCCTCAATTGTAACTTTAACTTGGCTGATATGTTTGATATTAAATACATCTTTATTATTAGGTCTCTGTTCTAGGTCTACAAAATATAGAGGAAGTTTTTCTTTGGTTACCCGATGTAGCACGTTGACAACTTGTCTTAATTCGTGTCCTGTAGCTTCAAGTTCAGATTTGATCAGTGATAAATCTTCCGATGCATGCAAACCTCTAATTACCACTCGATAGGCTCTCTCACTCTTTAATTTGTAAGTATAATGATTTACATTTTTTTCGATGAGAGTGTCTCTTATAATTTTATTAGTTTCGATGTCCTTAGGTATTAGCTTGATAATATGCCCTGATCTGAGCGTGGTCAATGTGTATTTCTGTGTCCACGACCTTGTTAATTGTGTCTCTTAAAGATGAGATGTTTATTACACCTATGACAAAAATAGGCTCCGGTTTAGGTACATATTCTTTGACCTGGTTTACAGTTTCGTGATCTTCGTTGCTGAGAATATCAAAGCTATTATGTACAGTTACCGAAAAGTTGGTACGCTTCGAAGCTGGTTGTTTGCTTTCTATTTCAGCTGGGCTTTCGTTTCTTCTTCTTTTGCTTTTGACATGGTCCTGCTGCCAATTTTCCTGAGTTTGTTCTGCACTTTGTATTTCAGAAGGGTTTTTCTTACTAGCAACGGGATCCGGTTTACTGCTTTTAATATATTGCCATAGGGTCGGTTGGAGGACGATAGTGGAGTTTGAGCTGCCAATAAAGGACGATGATCTCTGCCTAGTTTCGCAAAGATCTTCGGATAAGACTTGTGTTAGGTTGATTTTATGTTGCTTTATGTTTTGTAATTTATTTTCGGTTTTATTTAGACTCATATTGTTCCCACGAGTTTGGACGAATTTGTGGTCACTCACAGGGTGATGCCTTTCCTGGGAGAAGGCTATATACAAAGGTGTTCGCCAAGTTCACCAAGGTTGGCGCTAGAGACTGGGCGCCCTCCCAGCCATGCATCCTTTTGGCGCGGTCTCCACCGTAGGATTAGGGTGAATTTTTAATGAGGCTTTCTACGTCACGACACGGGCGGTTAAGCCAGTGCCCCCGATTCCATAAAGAGGAGTAGCGAGTCGTGGGGATCATTTCCTATCATATCATTCGGGTTTATTAACCGCCGCCCGAGGCTCGGCGTTGACCTTCTGTGGCTGGTACGGTCAAGTTCTCAGCCAACCCTCCTCCTTTTTCATCCGGGCTTGGGACCGGCAATGGCGTAGTTATAGAGAAGAAATAAATAGAAAAGAAAATATTAGGAGAAAATTTGGAATTCAAAAGGAAAATAAAGGAAGTCGAATTTATTTGACATTGATGACAAGCAAAAAAATTAAATAAATCTAAGAACATAAAAAAGAAAAAGTCAGCTTTATTCTAACGCATACATCATAAATTATAATATTTGTTAACATTTAAAAACCATTTGAAGAGATTTAATTAAAATTTAAAGTCAAATTATTGTCAAATGTGTTAAAATAAAATTTCATAATATTTCTTTATATTTTAGAGTTTAAAACGCGAACAGCACTTTGAACCTGAATTATGAATAACTAAGTATGGAAATGTGCTTACCGCTCCCTAGCGTAGATGCGTATGCGCGAAACAAGATCTGATGCGTACCCACCTCATGAAGAAATGAAGGTTTCGTCTCAAGTAAATACGTAATTTTGCAGTGAAAGCGTTAAACAAACATACAAACTGATTCCTTTTATGATGTCAGACTATATATATATATATATATATATATATATATATATATATATATATATATATATATATATATATTCTCTAGCTTCTAGTCATCTGCTTCACTGGAAGAATTTATCAGAGATCAGGGAAGCTTCTCAACTATCAATGTTACGATTAAAAAAATTAGAACGTAGAAAAGTAAAACAAAGACACTATTTTTAATATTGAGAAAATGTATTTAAGAGACAAAATATAAAAGACGTTTGCTTAGTTTTATTATGTATTTACAAAAAAAATAATCTTGATTTTTGTCGCTATATTTTCAACTAGAACATTTCGAATGTTATTATCTTGTAGCTTCAGGCAAAATACCCGAGAACTATATTCAATTGTCATATTAGCAAATAAAATGAAAATTAAAAGTTAGCCAGCAAGAAAATGAATTCCCTTAATTTACAACAAGGTAAGAAAATAATTTCACCTAATTTGAATCAGAGTAAACCTTCAAGAAATTTGTAGTAAAATAATATGAAAAAAACAAACACAGAGAAGAAGCAACGTGCGGCAACGAAGACGGGGTAGTTACTTTAGTTCTTGTTCGAGTTTTCTATCAAATAATTTTACTCCGTGCTAACAGTCGCTAACGAATATGATGTCCAGCTAGACGGATCTCAATATCTGAATGTACGCTATTCGAATTTTATCAATTTTCTAATCGAGTACCTTCTTACACCCGCTTCATTTACTTTCAGGAGCAAAGAACGTTTCATCGTGATTTGGTCCCGTAGGAAAAACTGCTATAGGAGTATGTTATTCTGAATGAACAGCTTTTTCATCAAAGTGCTTGTTTCTATATAGGTAAGTAATATCTCGGAACCGTATCAAGGGCTTGATATGGCGAATCCATCATGACAGCTGTTCGAGGTGACGTATAATCCAAAAAATACACGACAAATTGCCGCTCCTCTAATATATATTTTTTTCAATAATAATTAAAATTATATGGGTTTAATAAATAATAAAAACGTGTATATAGAAAGATTCAATTAGCATAAAAGTAGCAGCCAAATTGTTCAAACAGCGAAAAATTAAAAAGTGCGTTTATCGAGCTACAAATTATTAACCAAGTATTTATTAATGCTATTGAAAATATATTTTTACGTGAACTAACTAACTTTACACGTTATAAAAACTAAAGAAGAAAGAGCAACAACGCTGAAATCACAGAAAAAGTTGTTTCTTATTACTTTTCTATAAACATTTTCATTAGTTTATTTTTATTTTCTTTGATCAGCCCTTATGCTCAGTCGTCAAGTAGACAAATTATTTAAGCGGATTTTATTTAGCGGATGAGAAATTTTGTAAGCCACATATTGTCTAGAAATTAAAGACATTAAATATATATGAAAGGAAAGTTTACACATAGCTTTAATTATTATCACTATTTTCCATTAGATAGATAATAAACACCTCATACTATTTAACATTTTCAAAATCTATACAAGATATAGTTTTTTTTTAAAGATGGTAAATCAATTGCATCATTATCACACCAATAAGGGAAACCGTGCAAATTTAATTGACTTTAAAATACTCGCATTTTGTACTAATAGACAAAATAATGTGAAACGCAGTGTAGTCTTGTTTGATGAAATTTCAATAAATATAGAAATAAACGCTGAATTAATTTTGGGAATTAAGTAATGGTAATACAGAATGAACATTCACAAACATCACGGTGAGCTTTGTTCAACGGTCCTATTACTTTCGGAATATATATAGTACGTCTTGCAGTCATCTATTTGCATTACATATATTAATAGATACGACAATATATCGAAACAATTAGTCATCGTCTAAATGTACAAAAGTGTAATCTTCACAATTACATGATATGTGCATAACATTAACGCCGGGGGATAATAAACTACACATGAACATGAACATACGTAATTATGGTCAATAGTAAATTTACCTATAAACAATCTCTGCTAATTAATGTAGCTGAAAACTTTAGCGAGACTTTATACCGCATAAGTAAAAATTAAAAAAATATTGCAATTTTAAAATTAGTGAAATGATTATGAATCCGTCAGGAAAAAGAGAAAAGATATTTTAATTTTGATTACATATATATATACATGTACACACACATACACACACACACACACATATATATATATTGTTTTGTGATATGATGTGATGATGTGACACGATGTTTTGTGTGGACACAGCAAGACGAATATACTTCATGAAATTCAAAGCTAATGTTCCACAAGGAAGCGCATTGGGAACCGTCCCCTATCATCTCTACGCCGCAAAACTTCCATCTACCAACAACATAAAAATCACTACCTTATGAAACAATACAACGTTCGAAGTAGTAAATTAAATATAAACTGGGTTGTAAATAGCGATTTAGAGTTAACGCAACCAAGTCAACACATGTAATATTTACCATGAGGCACGATGATTACCCATAAGTTATACTTAGCTATCCTACAATTAAATAAGCTAAATATTACGTGGTATATTAGCACCCATTTTAAAAACGGTTGACCTAACAAAATAAATCTCCGTTAAAAGGTAATAATTCCAAATAAAATTTAGACAAATGTACTGATTGATTGTTTCATTTTCTACGCATCATTATCCAATCCCTAAATTTTACTATCACTAATATGTAAAATTGTGGCTAATATGTAAAATTGTGCGTAATATGTAAAATTGTGCGTAATATGTAAAATTCACACTTTATATATACGTCAAGTACTTTCCTTTAAAGTATCGCTAAACATATAGCCACAAAACGATGGGATGCTGGCGGACAAGCTAAAAATAAGCTAGACAGTATCGGTCACACACTACGAGCGTTTTTAACGGTGCTATGTAGAGCGTTGACTCAACAATAATATATGTATATGGGATAATGGATGTAATCCTATTAGAATGAATTTGGATAGTGTACTTCTTTAATTTGACCTTATTAGGCGATGTTAATTATAATAATTATAGAAATATAATAATTACCGTTAATGTGTATCTGGCAGTCCTGGCCGCTTGGCCTGGTGAGTTGATTGTTCACTGTATTATGAATTAGGTATTCATAATACTACGTTGTGAACATGCCTAGTAGAGCTAAGAGTACAAAGCCATTTCAAACTAAGAATTTTTATAATTTTGACGAGCACCTGGAATTCCAATAGTAATTTTATATACCCCGTATTTAAAACAAATTCTAAAATTACGTTCAAACGTAATTTTTGTTCAATATTATTTAACACCAAAATAAATGTTTCCATATAAACATGCTTTATATCATCATTTTAAAACATATTGTAAATAAGTAAATTTTGTATCCACATCGTGTATTTTTAATCTAAAAAAAGGAAAATTTTTAAACTTTTATATCAAAGTGCAAGGACTTTAAAAAATAAAGGCACGGAACCCTCGTATTACAAATCCGTTTCACTCCTAGTTGTTTTTAGGTGCCTACTGAATATGCTTTCATTAGTTTTGAATCATTTTGATGATTTGCTATTCTTTTCACCAGCTTGATTTAAGTATGGCGTTAAATTAAAACATATATTATATTGTCACTTATTCGTACCAGAAAAAAATAGTTTCATGAAAAAAAATTTTACATGAACTTAAAAACGTTTGATGAAATGAATTAAAAACATTGTTTACGCGGATATTGATTGTCGGAATTCAAAAACATAAAAGAATGAATTCATATTTGTGTTAAATTATGAACGCACTTCACTTACAACGAAGAAAGTCCCAAATGATGTAAATATATTAAACAATGGAATTATGCGAAATTATTGCTTCGAGTGTCTCCTTTGATATCGTATACTAAATGCTCTTTATATTAGATGCCGCATTTGAAATATCGTAGTTAATAATAAATACATTATATCTGCCTACACATGTTTGCACACGGCATATTGGGCATATAATTGCATACAGGATAAAATGTGGAAATGGCTTCCTGTATGGAACCTATATTCATGGTATAATGTCACCTTGATATACGAATGCGATTTATATGTTTTTCTGTTCAGCACTTTGACGCGAAGGGGATAATGTAAAAATTCGGCATGGCGTTAATATTAAATTTTGATGCTATTCATTTTTCCCTTGATCTCATTAGAAAGAGGAATCTAATTTGAACTTTTAGTTTATGTTCTATAACATATAATGTGTGTGTGTATGCGTGTATGTATTAATAATAAAGTGAGCGACAAAATTGATAAATAATTTTGTATTTTTATTTTATACTTTTTATGCCAGTGACTTCGAATATAATAATAGTTAAAAATTATATTAATTTCACTATTAGTTTTAAGATACACATGATCATCTATAATCATTATAAACCGTTTTTTTTCAAGTATGAGCGCTTTGTACTAATATTTTAAAACAAGATATTTTTCTTTAGTTAAGTAATGCACACACTTCAAAATTGAAAACGGGCTTATGGACAGGATAACTACATTGAGTATGCAGATAACAATTTTTCAAGGCCCAGATTTACTTGAGAGTATTCCGAACTTATGATTTGAGCATTTGAGTGACACGCAAATTACCTTACTCACGAGAATTTTTGGAAATGGTTTTTTTCGCGTTAGGGGCACTACTTTAATGACTGGGTATATAATTTGCCTTTTCTCAAAAACGTTTCATATATCTCGAATTATTTTTTGCTAAATGGTTAGTTGCATTTCGTTAGGCAATAACATTGAAACATATTTAGATATTGTCGACTAATATACGAGCCGCAAGGGCAGATCTTCTGCAAGCCGTCAAAGTACCCTAGCAATACCGCCAAATGCACCCCTGATAAGAAAACCAGTTTACACCAGATACCCGACTGCGTTGATAGATCCGCTGCAAACCACCACTGCAACTTCAAGTATAAGACTACGATAAGAAAGCATCACCTCGAATTCCAAGACCGTTAAAAACTCTAACATATGAGAATACAAACACACATCAGGCGCATTCATATATCATTAAATTATAACTAATAGTCACTTTATTTATAATACAAATTGTAACAATTATTTAAAAATTTATTTTCAAAAAATCTCTCATTTCGTCGAATTTCTTGACATGCCCGAGATTGTCGAGAGCTACGGAATAACGAGTCGAACGAGAACATCGATCGATTTGTTGGTATATGTCATGTTGTCATATCTGTACTGACAGTCGGTATAGGTACAAGCAGCGCGGTTCAGCTTCATTCAACCAACTCAGAACAATCGAAAAATATTTCTATGGTTACCTTAAATAATATCAGGACAGAGTTTTCTTTTAATAAATATGTGGAAGTATATAAAAAGTATCATAAATGAAATAGGTTTTTTATACTAAACTCAATATTAGCCAAATAACCTTGGAATTAGTTTCGATAATAGGCTAGTATTTCTCATGACTTTTAAATTTAGACAAATTATGTCATAGTTAAAAATGTAATTTAGATTAATCATTTTTTACATTTTAAAATTAAGAAAATTTTAATTTATTTCACAGATTATCGATAAGTTCGTTTAAATTGTAACTTAGATGTTTTATTGAAATTTTGTTAATATTACGGTATGTTTTTAAAAAAATAATTTTCTAATTTTATTAGTTCGAAATTTTGTATGCACTTAAGCGTAGCTGGCTGAAAATGAGAGATATGCTCATTAGTCTTCGAAGACTAAACTAAAGTTTAGCCGGCTAATCCTAAGTTTATCATCTAATAATATAAGATGTAACATATATACGACCAATGAAACGAAAAAACAAGTTTCCTTCCAATTTCAATGGTTTTACAAACTTTACTAAAAAGGTAATTAAAACGCAGAAATTTGCGATAAGCATTCAATCGGGTTAAAATTATTATTGAAAGCTAAACTTATGGAGTTGTTAGAAAACAGTCTCCTTACATTTCCTTATATTCATTTAAAATATAAGATATAATCAATGCTGTAATACTTAATAATACCTTATGGTCATCCATCAAACCACACTACAATGTAGTGAACAATTATAGATTTGCAACTCGCACATAACTATTACCTGTGTAACTAGATTTACACCATAATTTAAATTAAATATCTGAAATAATAAGCTAATATTTCAATAATAAAATTGTACGTGTATTAAAGATGCCACTAGTTGATGTTCACGAATTTAATCTATAACATAACCGACCTTTGGACATAATATATTATCTTATACAAACATAATTCCTTTAAATATACAAATTGATTTAACTAGACATGAGAATTATTTTCATAACACAAATATTCTAAGACATTGAAAAACGGTTAATAACCAATTGTACTTATATCGCATGATTAATATTTACTTTAGCAAAATAAAAATAATATACAATTTGCAAAAATAAAATTATTTTTAATGCTGTTACTTCTATTCCAAAAAAGGTGTGAAACTAAATTCCTTTACGGAAGTTCGGAAATATGGTAACAATTTGAAAACGACAAATGGATTTTCATCATTCTTTAAACTGCAAAATTTCAATAGATTACCCTAATGAATATATATATCTAGGGTATTTTAAAGAAAAACAGTTACGTACCAAATCTAATGTAAAAATGAAAACAAACCCAGTTAACTTAAACTTTGATATAATGAAAGATACATGTTACAATACATTAAAATATGAGAACTTCAAATTTATTACATCAGCTGCAAAAGTAATGAACATTGACTATGATTCTTTTAAAGAAAATGATAAAATATTAAAAAGTAACTAATAATCTAGATTCGATAAGTAAACCTCACATTTGGAATATAGTCACCATTGACCATGTACCACTATTTGAATATTTATAAGCATTGGTTTCTATATTAACTAAATTTTACGCAAATGCAAAAAAAAACATATTAAATTACACCTGCACCTAATTCAAATAACGCAGACTCTGAACGTGCTGTATATTGATAAGCTGAGAAAATGTTGTAGCACAGATAAAATGAACATATCATATTTTTCACAGATATATACTTGCAAATATGTATTACTTTGCTTATTTTTCACAGATTTAGAAAATACTTGATAATTTAAAAGGTCATTCATTTTATTAAAAGATTACTTTACAAACTGTGTAATAAACTGATCATGCATAATAAGTCACTCATTTTTCCACATGGTGATCACATAGTTGCCGCGAAGAAAAGATGAATTGCTTTAATGTATTTTAACATTGTTGTAACAATAACAATATTTTAACAACCGTGACAAAAACATTTTTAAAAACTTCATTAATGACTCAAAATTATCAAAAAGTTTAATATCTGGATTATTTGTCCTTAAAAATTACTTTTACTTTTAATTACATAGACGTTATTTTAACTTCTAATTACAGAGACAAAAATATGACTCAGAAAATGCTAGTTTTCATCGCATGTTGGAGATTACGAAGACATATTAACATTAATTGAAAATTAAATTACTGGGATATTTTCCAGGTGATATAAAATGTTATTAGAGCTGCCAAATTATCAGTTAAGGCTGGCAAAAATAAAAAATTATTTTAAGTAAAAAATTAACCCAGCGTTCGTATAAACCATTAATATATTATAAAAAATGGATAATTATGCGGAAAAACTAAGAAATTAATAAATAAGTTATTTCTTTAGATGATGAATCTAGACCAGCTATTAAACTGATTACGGAAACCAGCTATTAAACTGTCTACTTGTACTGTCTACTGTTATTATCCTGTACAAATACAGTCAATCTCCCAATACCAAAAAAAGAATTAGAACTTATATAACATGACCTCATACAAGGATGCAAGTTCACTCTCCAACGGGGAGCTGTTATGCCCTGTACTTGCTTGAAGTAATGCTTACACAGCACGGCTGTCGTGATTCACATATTAATATAACAAAAGTAGTCCAGTTCCTAGGACAGCACCTTACCCTGAAGAATGCCTGTTCTCAATCTCATTAGCAAACTCCGCTCCTAGATGCCTCAGCGCTCCTTAGCCTTTATAAAACATGGAGATGGTACGAACCATGCGAAACTTGCATGGTTCGTACCATCTCAGTTTAAGTCATTCCTCAGACGGCGTCAGTCGTAATCCAGTCTGAGTTAAATAAATTTGTATATTTAAAGGAATTATGTTTGTATAAGATAATACATTATATTAAAATTAATTTTAATATTTTTAAATAATAATACATAATTCAATAATAAATTGTTTTTTTCATCATCACTCTAGTTCGCCCATATTAAAATTCAAAATAGCATATGGTAAAAACATAATTTTTCAGCTAGTTTCTATATATCTTGTTTATAGTATAATCTTAATCAAGTAATCCCCACCTTTATCAAATTAATTTTATAATAATCTTTCTCAATTCTATACAAAACAAATGAAACTTTCCTTTTATAAGGATTTTTCTAACGACTAGTTCAAAAGTAACGATAGTGTTTTCTTATGGAAGCAAAATTATAAACTGGCTTCCATAAACTGACACGCTCGATTTTTCCGTCTTTCTCTTCTACCTACCGACTTTTCTTCTACCTAGACCATTGTATACCCGTGTGAAATCAGTGTAAGTAGTTAGAATAAGCATAAGTTGAGTATGTACTTGAGAGGCACTCTTCTCCATGTGAACTTAAATAGACAAACCGATAAAATATATCTAATGTTGTTCCGTTATTTCTTCGCATTTGGTCATCTTAAATGTATCCAGCTTTTACAGATCGCTACCAATTACACGTAACTGTTAATAAAAACGGACTACATCTGAAAATTAATTTAGAAACTAGGCTGGAGAAATTACGTCCTGCCACTAAATAGAAACGCTAAGTTCTAACTTAATATTCAACTTAATTTACTTGACTTTCCGTTGCCATATATATGTTAAAATAGCAAAACAAAATATAAAACGCTTTGAGTATTATAGAGATCAAATTTTTTTTCAATTCGAAATAAATTGAAAAAAATTTATAATAATAGTTCATTTAGGTACATTCTAAAACAAAATATTTGACATTTGATTTAATGTTTATTAATTTCCAGCAAAGCGTCAACATATTTTCAATTATGATTTCATAAATTTCAGTTATTAACTAAAAATATAAGTATAAAAAGCTTTAGTTAATGGAAATGTCGCATCTTCATAAATAATCCATGTAGTCTACCGTGAAGAGTATGTAAACTGTCGTTCCGTCGTCGCAATTCCATTTTTACATATTTTGTTCGGTATTATGTAGAGTTTTACCATTTGTCCCAATTACTGATCAAGGATTATTTTAACAATCATGCACGCAATGTCACTAGTGCCGAAACGTTTAGCATTGAAATAGTTCAACATTTAAAAACCAAGTAAGCTATTAATAACGCTAAAATCTACAAACGTGCGTTATCACACTATTAATAACAAAAACGAATTAAAAATATCTTCAAATAATTAATTAATATTAACTGTAAATTTAACAGGTCGTATTAAATATTCCATATGAAGGTTCGCCGTAAAAATGTGTTTTCAGATTGAAGAATTATGGACTTGTTATCAAAAGTAGTGAAACAATTGTTTAGAAAGAAGATTTGAAGGCATGAACAAAAACTATTATTTGAAATGTATTATTGAAAAATCGCCGTTTGTTCACATTCAACAAGCTCAGATTGCCAAAGAAGTCTACAATAGTCGGGCATATACTTCTGATGATACTGAGCTATCACGCTGCGTCGGACTGCTTAGAAATCGGTGGACGACTATTCTTGCAGAATATTAAAACATAGAAAGATACGTGAGCATAATAATGCTTTTAAACTACAAAATAAAAAATATACGGTGGACGTGGAGTGGCTTGAAACAATGCTACTCTCCGGACTACCAGAGTCATACAAGCCAATATTTATAGCGATCGAAAGCTATGAAAGATAAGTGCAGATTCAAACAAAGTAAAAACTTTTCAAGATGTTGGAACAATTGAAAGTGATAGCAAGGCCTCGCGACAAATAAAAACTTAAAGGCAATAATTCATAAAAATAATCCTCAGAAAGTACCTAGGTGCTGTAACTGTAACAAATTCGGTCATATAAGAATAAATTTGAGATTAAAGAACAAAGGAAAGATACACAAACAACGAAACAAGGAAAATGTAAGTTACGTTAACGTTTTCATCACCTCAACCAATGATACCGACGCGAGGTAAATGTACTTGGATGCCCGCATGCATATGGCAAAAAAGGATAATTTTTTCATGCGGGTACTAATGGTCATCACAACTCAGCGACAGGCACGGTGTTGTCGATTAAGTTGATAAAAGTAGCGAACTATAATCCACTTTACATAAATAGCTCTGTTTAATTTAGCCATGATTTTGTGATGATAATAGTCAGTATAATAAGATTATATTTAATGGGGTGGTATAAGTGCCTGATTTAGCAACAAATTTGTTTTAGGTCAATTATGTCATTAAAAACGGTGGTCAAGTAAAGTTCAATAATAAGACTGCTTCATAACTAACAAATATAATGTAATATTAGCTACCGATTGTTTGTCCAACAAAATATAAAGATTGAATATATATAGTAATATTGCATAAATATCGAATGTTGGCAAATTTGATATGTTTCTGTGGCGCCAACGTATGGGAAATCTAAATTGCAAGACCTAGACATAATTGTAAGAAGCACCAAAGGTGTGCAATTATCCAAGAAGGATAATGTGTTTACATGCAAAATATGTCAAGAGACAAAATAATACAATAGATTTTTAAATATAAAGAGGCAAAAACCATAACAAGTCCATATTAAATATTTAAAAAAAAAAACAAAAGTAATTTGAAGTAAATAAAAAAAATTAGAGAGAAATACATTAGCATAAAAATTCAAACACAGGCTAATCACCTCATATTGGGAAGCTAATAAAGACAATTTAGAGAGAAATACATTAGCATGAAAATTCAAACAGAGGCTAATCACCTCATATTGGGTACCTTGTGTGGTTAAATGTAAATATCTTTTTTTATAATTAAAGATCGTAACATCTTTATAACTGTAACTTTTTCCTGACATGTGACAATTTTTAAAAAGGTTTGCCAATTTTTTTTAGTATATTTTTTTTAGCATAATAGCATCAAATTTGTGTCATAAATATTACAAAATTCTAAAAAGTATAATTTAGATTTTTCCAGAGAACCGTATTAGTTGTGGAAAATATTTCAAGTAATTCAATAAGGTTATTAGTCAACTGTACTTAATTAAAAAAATTAATAACCAGACTTAACTTGTAGCCGTGGCAGCCAAAAGATTGACCTAGATTAGTGATTTTCACAAATTTAAAAAATCTCTCTATGTCTCTAAAACTAAAAGATTTTTCTTAAACCTAGTCATAATCCGGCCTGCTTTTCCTTTTCGGTTGTTCCATGACTTACAGGATAAATACATGTATATGTATTAACTATAAACTCATGTAAAATCAGAAATGTAAATGTAAGCATAGAATAAAAGTTATTGTATGACTTCAATATAAATTGCATGTAAAGCGTTAAATTTGCATACGTTTGTAAATTTGAAACAAAAGTTACTGCAAAATAATAGTTTTGGATAGGTTCGTAGTGTGTAAGCTCACCATCTTATATTAGGAACCTACACCTGTCAAAATATCTCTAATTGGAAGAACAAATTAATGTAAGATAATTACGTGAAAAGATGTTCATGTAAATGTACAATGTGTATAATGTTAACTAAGATAAGTAGAAATAGACAAAAGTTAACTTAGACTAAAGCTAACAATGTAATCTTAACTAGTATGGAAAATTTACATCCGTCAGGAAGGATCTAATTAGGGGGGAACATTAAAATATTTAGTTTATAGAAATGTTGCCCCACCTTTATAATCCGTATAGTCTATGGTGGAGGATACATAAATTCTGGCTTCCTGGCTTTCCTTTTCCTTTTACATATTCAGCTCGGTGACATGAGGAGTTGTACTGGCTATTTGCCCGCATCCCTCATCATTCGTCCAGCCAATCACCAACAAAACAATTATTCAACAAATTGAAGTAGGAAACTTATAGGATATGCTACTTTTGTACAACTAAAACCATAAATTTTAATAGAAATATTTATTTTATCATATTTATGGTTCATAAAATTGCTAAACACATCGAAAGATTAACAGGAAAAACCGCTGTCTGCAATAAATCTACTTCATGCGATGACGTATCTTTTACTATTTTATGCAAAAATCGACAAAGTTTAGCCCACATGGAATCAACTCTGTATATGTCTCTTTGCTAGTTTCTGCTTTTGGGTGTTATAATATTTTAGAAATCATTTAAAGTGTATAAATGGTATCTTGCAATGATTTAAGTTAGAAAAACATTAAACACAGATATGAACTAAAAGAAATTCAATCGTCATCTCTCTTATTAAATGCATGACGTCTGGATTTGAGTTAGATATAAGACGAAATTTAAATATATATTTAATATGACATTTTCTCCAAAATTACGTTTATTATTCTACATTATTGGTACTGTACGCCATAGTTACTTTATTTATATGCGCACTGATATTTTATCAAAATTGAGATTGCCATGAAAGTTTACCACTGTAAACGGACTTGTGAATTTCTAATAAATCTTTTTAAACTTAAAAATGGAAATAAAGAAAAAATTAGTATTTTGAAGAGTCACAAGAAGAGTTTAACAAGAAAAGTAGGTGACAGAAAGCGGCCTTGATAAGCTCATTTACTTACTTCAAAGATTCCGACATATTTTCATCAATGACTCCAATTTTCCAAATTTTCTCGAAATAATTTGACCATTTTCGGTGCTTTGAAATTTCTCTGGGTTTATTGTCTGCTCATGACATTGATATTTTTTTTATGATTCGGTAAATATTATGAGAAGAGGAGTTCTCTATCGGAGGTGTAAGAGAACGTGGAAATAAGATATCGCACTGAATATTATCACATACTTCTTGAGTTGCTTTTACTCTTGTAGAGCGTTACTGTGATTGCATCACGCATATCCTGCAGCCTAATTATTTTATTCCAAAATTTAACTACTAAGTTATGGAAAATTTTCATCATGAATCCATTCTGTAGGAATTGCAGTAAGGATGTTATAATTTTTTAAACTTTAGCCATATTCAAACTCTTTATGCCTTTATGAAATGCCTACGTAATTTATGGTTCATAAATATTTCTTAAGATTACCTGTTACAATGCCTATTTCTACAGCTCATCGTGCATACATTTCTCTATTAAGGTTGACTTGACGATAACGAAACATTCAATTTTAGATCTGTCTGTTACTACCTAAAATAACAAGACTACATATTAAAAACATATTTATCTCTGAATAAAATTATTCATATCCGGCTCTACTGATGTATATAAAGATGTTAACTATAATTATCTACATGAAAAAGTACCCCAGATGAAGTGATAAATTATTTCTAGTACATACTTATCAAATATATATTTTCATTTACTGATAATTCTCCAATATGAATATAAATCTAGCAATTTTAGTTAGATCTCATGACTTGCTTTCACTTTGATTTTTAATCGATTTCAGAAAAACGGCATGTTCTCAATTCACCCATATATATTTTTTTGTTTTAATATATTTGTAAGTAGACTGATTTCCAAAATAAGCAATTTTAATCCTTAAAACTACCTACCACTTATTCTTGCCGCCAAACCACCTGGCATACGTCTGTAAGACATGGAAAAAATAAAATTCCCAATAAAACCTCAAATGAAAGGAAATTGTAGGTTCTCAATTTATAGTCTTAATGAACAATGAAAACACAGCTTGTTTGAGCATTCAAGGCAAATTCGTGCTTTGGTGTTTCCCGTTTTTTTGGATATATGCAAGTTGAACAGTTCTCACGAACCGCCAACCTTTCTTCAGCACTGATGCTACATTTAACTGAAGCTGGAGTAGTCTCGTCTCTTTGGAGGATGCGTTGAATACCGATTTGTATATCATGTTGCAATTTCACTTTGGTTTCACGACGTTTCATGTGTGACCTCGTCAGTTATTCAACTAGTTCCTTCATAAACTTGAACTTACTTTCAATTTCATGTCCTTGAAGCTGAACAGATGGGCTCACGATGCAGCAATTTGAGGCAGAAATGTCAAGTAGTCGATAGCATACTGCCAAGGATTATCTACGAGTACGACGACCTGTGGAGTAATTCGAGCATCTTTGGTCGAGTAGATCCACTCCAATTTTCGTTTGGTTATAAAATAATATTATCTCCGTTTCTTGGTAGTTTAATCGACATTTGGCATGTGGTGAATCGAAGCTATGGTGACTGTTTTATTTTCTTTTACAACACCTATCTAAATCCATGCCTAGGTATATATAGGCGTTGAGTAAATATGTCGATCTTACTAATTATTGCTTCTGAGCACTTTACAGATTGGTAGTGTACTTAAATAAACTAACCTGAACTGTTCTTTAGTCAAAGTGGTCACGATCTAATGCAGCTGGAAAGGGGTCATAGAAACTTTTTACTCAGGAGGGGTAGAGTCGTCGTGTTGCGGCTCATTAGATTTATATGACCATTAAAATGAAAGCTCGTGAAAAGGCTCCTCAATGTCTCTAAATTAAATATCACAAATGCCTCTTTTATATAAATAAATAAAATATTGTTGAATTCTTCGTGAAATCATCACAAGCACTAAAAATGGAAAAATAATTCATTTAAAAAAATGAACTAACATTAAACAACCGCAGAATAACAAATTTCATAAAAATACAGAATAATGAAAATACGAGTATTTAGTTGAACTTTGCGATAAAAACCATTTTTGTTACAGTTGCGGATTGTTAGAGTTAGCTCTAAAACAAAAGAGACGCTGATCCGTTGGCAAATGGTTGTGCGTATATGTCAGAGAGAAAGAGAGGCGTAGATATTTGGAAATTTACTTTTGTACGGAAAGTTTTTTAATATTTTGTCTGCTATCAAAATCACAGTTTCTAAAAACGTAAATAAAAGAATTATTAAAATGGTATGCTTACACTACATCATATGATATGAATAGTTTCAAAGTCAACAAATTTATAAATAATAAATAAGTTCAAAATTGATTCTTTGATTTGGAAACAATTTCATTAGTTTTAATAGCAAGAAAATAGATTTTACGAAAATATGTTTCCAAACCAAGATAAAGTCGCGGTTAAATACAATAAGAATTTAAAACAAGCATGTTAAATAATAAAATTACCTGAACTATATTTTTTATTAGAAGTTAAAACAGAAGCAATTTTTTAAATTAGCAGTTATTGCAAATCAAAGCACATATTATACATAAATGCATTAAAAGTTGTCAAGAAATTCGATAAAAACTAGAAAAATACACAAAACCTTACAGTGTTATAAAAACCTAAAAAAACTCAATCGGAATGTATTGTGATATACAGAGCGATAATTTATAATAAATTATCGTCTCGTACTCAATAATCAACAATAATACTTATTAGTGCTAATTTTAAAAATGATTTCAAATTACCGCACCACGATGAAGAAGTACGTTAGAATGACATGCCAATAGATAGTAAAATGTTAAATAATAAAACCGGCCAAATGCGTGTTAGGACACATACAAAATAAGGTTAACTTGTTAACTCTACCTCTTAAAGTGGTTGATAAAAATTAATCGAAATAATCTTATTCATTGAAAGAAAAATCATTATCACTAGTTTTCCAGGTTTCAAGACCATTATGAAAGTCATATATAGATCAAAAAGGGCTTTATATGTCTTTATATAGAGGTAAATCGCTGCTGCTACTAAATTTTGAAAGTTGGAAGGGAAGGAGGACTCAGGTTTATACTTTTGTAAGTGCCATTTTTTGACGATTGTGAAAGCAAACATATACCGATGTGATGTTTAAAACCAGTGAAATTTTTGAAAACACTTCATATCTTATGTCGTATAAAAGATTGGATGTTTCTACAAATAATTTGATACATATAATACACATTCACAAACATACCCACGCATTTTTATAAGTAAAAGAGCATTTTCGCTATTTCTTGCTTAAATGTCTTAAACCGAAGGAATCGACTATATACTATCAATAAATTGGATGCAAGATTATTTCTGAAATCTATATAAAATTACTTATTTTTTTTAATTAAATGAGGATTGAATTACATCAATCAGGAACTTCAGATCAAACCATCAAAAGCGCCATTTAATAATGAAATAATGAACCAATAACAAAAAGTTTAGTAAAACATTCTAGTTTATTTATATATGTAATAAAACTGTGTAATGAGTGTCCGATGTGAAGGAGTGTCTGTGCATTGCGAATATTTACGAAAAAATATTTACTATAAGAAATAGAACTCAATAAAAATATTTCTGGAATTTTAGTCTGTTTGCCTGTTAATCTCTTTTTTGATATATTTATATGATTGTCAAGAAATTTTTGAATACACATCTCGTGAAAGTTACTGACTCCATTCAAATTGATGATGGATATTTTTTTTAAAATATGACGGTTGACTTTATGTAATATTTAATTGTTATTTTATAGCAATCCATTTACTCAATCAGAGGGTATGTCTTTAATATTTTCAAAAAATTATTTACATTGAATTACTACAACAATGAAGTGGCTAGCTATGATGAGTAGTAATAGAACAAATGTAAAGTATGCCTATGTACATCGACAGATGGGACTACGTGTATTTTAAAGTGTGCAAGGAAATTCTACACCCGGACCTATATTAACGGACTAGGTTTGGCTGGGAGTCAAGTGTCGAGTAGTGCGGATTAGATACTTGCTTGAATAAGCGACTGAATGCAGGAAGACGCATGAGAGCAGACCCACGACTAGGCTTATTGCATTAGTTATAAGCTTACTTCAGAACCTCAATTTGTTTAAAATTTAATGTGTTGTAGATATTGTTAATTTATTCTTTTGATAAATTTAGTATCAGTTTGTATAAATTTTCACTTATGTATATAATAAAATTGTAGAATATTATAATGAAAATGTAGGACGATGTGCCTGTGAACCTCAATTAATGACACATATTTTCAATTAGGCAATGAAGTTTTTCACCAGAACATACATTGGGGACGTGGACATGGCTAGAAGTGAAGTGCAGATTGATACGGTAGGTACAGGTGCTTGAGTAAGTTACCTGAATGAGGGCAGACGTCGTTTTTCGTGGTCTTTGGCATGTAACACATTTGGGTTATATATGTATTCGTTATCAACTTACTTTGTGTTACCAACTTATTTAACATTTTAATCTGTTGTTAATATTCGCATTCAGTTATACTAGTAGGTTTAATATTAGGCTGTGTGATTTTGATTGTTATGTACTTTATTATTATTAAATGTGATAAGAGAGTGAATGTGTTTGTGTATTTGCATTAAATGTTATTTCGAAAAAAATATTTAGGGGAATATTATAAAAGTAATGAAATACAATTATACATATCAATTATTACGCAAGAACAGAAATTTCGATGAAGTTTTTTTTTATAAATTTTGTTGAATCTGGGTCAACATATAAATCATATTTTACCGCAATGTCCAAATTAAAAAAAAAGATATCGTCATTTGAATTTTCAAAATAAGGTGTACTTATCTCAAAAATTAACTTTTATTATTATGTGTATCGATGTTCTTGAGTTTAATAAAATTAAACCTTACTTAATAATATTTTCCAAGGGTCCACATGCGATTAAGCTGCTAATGGAGCTGATACGTAATAAAAATTTAAAAAAGGCAAAAGACTTCCAAATTAATTATCTGAATTGACTATTCAAAATTGGTTAACATTTGATTTCTTACAACTAAATAAAGAAAAAGCCACGCTGCACGTATTTGATTGCAAAAAGTAATGCTCTACCTGAGTTTTTTAATGTTGCACTTAATTATAATTAGTATATTTTATTGTTGGATTTCCATATTACTAATTGTTGTACTATTGAATATATTTGCCGTTAATTTACCAAGGTTGCGGTAAAGAACTTAAAGAAAGTATAAATAAAAATATAAATAATACATTACGTAATTTCATTTAATTGTGAATTGTTGTACTGTTGCGCACACATCATTATACTCACCTAAAATTTATTCATACAATTATTCTATGTAAACTTATGAAAAACTTATATTATTACTTTTATAAAATACTTATAAAAAACTGAGAATGTTGGAAAGTTTGAGGCAAAGTCATTGAAACTCTTTTAGAGGAACGATAATGAATTCATATAAAGCTTCATTTTTTAACGTCAAAATGAAAATCTCGAGGGATGAGTAAAGAACCAGCGCCAGTAGTACAAGTTTCATGTGACATGTGCAACTTCACATGGTTATAAATGTCTTCTGAAGTAATAGAAAAAAATACACATCATAGTCCATAGTAATTATTCATAATAATAAAATGATAATACAATTTCTATCAATTTTGTTTCTTTTATTGAATATAATTTTACATTTCTTTTAAGAATCTTAATATCTTTAATCTGATGATATTACAGATGAACAAAGCTAGCTTTAAATATTTCATAAAATGGTCTTATAAATTAAAACGCCATTATACAAAAAATAGATATTCTTTGCGTTATGAAATAAACTTGTTAAAATTAAAATCATTAAATTATTTTTCTATTTAATCTAAATCGTAAAATAAACGAAAAGATTATATTGGCAAATATCGTGAATATTTACTACATTTCAGTGCCTAATTACAATAAATTAAGTTTTGACATGTAGTCTTTCTTTATTAGCGGACTTATTCATTAGCATTTCGTATTATAAAATAATGAACTGAACTACGTACTTATACATACCCTCAGATCATATGCGTCTACATAAGATGAACATCGCACCTTATGCCATAAAGTTAAATTTCAAGTAAGCAGTGATTTGAGGAGTGACATTTGGATATGATTTAGGTCCGTAAACGTATTTAGATCTGCCTACGACTTATGCAATTTATTGGCTGTTGTCAAATATCAAATTTTAGTCCGTTGCGACGAGTTTAAAACTAAATGAGTCTGGTTTCCCAGGTCTTTTGGGGATAACGAGAATTTTACCTGTTAATTTTATGAATTCTTTGGAATTTTCAAAAAATCTGCAGCTTGTGTGCGGTCAGTAAATCCTCATTGGAAAATATTGTAATAATTTTCAGTAACAGTGAGGCTCAATATTGACTTAGTGGATGACGTATGTCGTATACGTAATAAACGAATTAAGCATATCTTTATCAACTTATTTAACATTTTAATATGTTGTTAATATTCGCATTTAGTTATACTAGCAGGTTTAATATTAGGCTGTGTGATTTTGATTGCCTAATAGACGAATTAAGCATATCTTGGAAATTAGGAAGAATTAATAAAACATAACGTATTGCAACGAATAGATATTGTGACGGGATCTTATTTACAACGTGCTATTTCTAGATATAGTGAATCAATGGATTAAATGAATTATGGAGTAGGTTACTAGATAATTTTAGGATTGTTTTGTGAAGAAATTTAGTACAAGAAACTTTAATATGTTTTATAGGTGTTCCCATACCCAGGATGATAATTAGAATTCCGTCTCACCGTCAGACACTATACATTTATCATGGGCTTTTAAAGTTTATTAGAAATGTTGTTATTTTATTAATATTATATGAAGTCATTTTAACCCTATTTACACCCAATACGATGAAAAATTATATAAATAAATGTGAATGCACCCCATCTCTTAAGTAGAATGTTATAAATGACGAATCATTAAATAGCTTTATTCAATAATTGAAGTTAATAAGACCAATTCTTTTTGTTTTTATGAAAACATAAAGCTAAGCATATATCAAACTTAAATACATTCAAAATGATTGTGAATATATTGAATTTAACAAAAAAACCCAATTCACAAAATAGTATAATATTTTGATAAAAGTCATGCTGTGTTTTAAAAACCCAATCATCTTCAGTCGAATACTAATATAAACAAGGACGATACCCCATAGCAAACTATTGCTTAATTAATGGAGTTAAAACATTACGGAGTTGACATGGACTTCTAAAGGCTGAGCATCTTGAAAAGCAAATGTCTCTAATTGCGCCGTTTATGATATTGAATTTAAATATTGGGAAAATAATCATATGCTGGATCAAGATTTCATCATATTCCTCATATCTGTGTGCATATATATCTCGGACGAGTTTCTTAAATGGTAGCTGATATTTAAGGATAATTTTATGCAAATGAATGTTGTCTATTATTTTCGTAGTTACGGTGGTTATATATTAGCTTATATGTTACACAGCAAACTATTGTTAGACATATCATTTGGTTTCATAACTAATGTAAGTGACGAACTGTTTATTGCACATATTTAATTATAGTGGCATATCAGAAAATTAAATCTAAAGAGAGTAATTGGGGGAGAGAAAAGGTGTCTACATTTGATTACCTATTAACACGTTTTTAACAACACGAGTTATGTTTTAAAAATTGTTCACAGAAAGTAAGTAAACATTAGAATACCTATGAATAAAAAAGAATACGCCAGTTATTCTATTTTTAAATAACAGACTGCGAAATAACGGAGGAAAAGAACATATCGCACAAAACAAAGAACAAAATTCAATATTTCGAAACAAAGAACAATAATTCGAGAAAAATTCACGATGATATCAATATAGGAAGAAATCCCATTTATTTTTGGTTTTATACCTATTTTATTTTTCATGCTAAACTCAAAGACTTTGACAAAACTGAAATTAATTCATACCTTTATTTAAGGTAATACATTCTATTTAAAACACGCATAAAGTTACGCAAGCTAAAAAATTACACCTCAATTTAGTAACTTTTAAAATTATATCAGATATTTTAGCAGAATCTAAAACAGAATAAATTTGTTCTTTTTCATTTAACTATAGTAGACGATAAAATTTATATTAAATACTTCGAATCAAATAATTTCTTTCGTTAGACATTTGCATATCTAATGTGTCACCTTAAGTCAAAAAACAAAAATACAGCGAAAATATTTAAGCACATACATGATATTTTAGCACATACGTGAGAAAATAATTTCAGTCATTATCGAAGCCAATACTTTCCAATCAGTGGGGCGCACCGCCCTAGGGGCGTAAAGATTATAAGGGGGATCATAAGGGGGCCCAATGTTCAATACATATACGTACAGATACGTTCTAAAGTGTGCGCACATGCTAGAGAAAAATCCATTCGAAGTCTTAAATCCACTTATTAAATCATTCGGTCGTAGGTCGAGTCTCAATTTGCAGTACTTCCACGTTATCTTCACTCCATCCACCGCGCTCGCGCGCATCTCTAGCAATCAAATCAGCCGGGCCACGGAAGGCGCAGAAAACAATTGCACTATACGACTGTTTGTTTATTAATTTCACAAATTCAGTATTACTCCACCATGAAAGGTAACTTCCACCTGTTGACCTTGGAGAAGTTTGAAATAAAATGTGTTGCCCTTAATACAAAAGTTCCCTTTCTTGGTTTGTGAATTATTGTACCCTTTCCCTCAACTTACTTACGTGAAAAAGGTTTTTTAGCATTGGCTTGAATTAAAACTAGCCGTGAAATATCTTGACGTTCGATAATGATGACAACTCTGGTAAAACTGTACTTGAAAGCGACCAACTAGTCTAAAACATTCCCAATCCCAAACATCGCATTAATACAATTTTATTATTTGATTATGTTTAATATTTCTTGGGAGTGGACGCCAAAGTTTTAATTTAATGATTATGCTCGTAATTGAGAAATATTTAGCGTGAAAATGGTGTTTTTTTTGTAACAAAGTTAAAAAAATTAAAAAAGGGAGAATATATTTTTTATAATCCGGGAAGGTTCCCCGCAAAAATCTAAGCAATAATAATTTGTATTGAGACATTTCTCTTAAATATGTTTGTTTGTATGTCTTCGTGTTTGTGTGTTTACTTGTGTGTATGTGTGTGTGTGCTCGTCGTTGGTATTTGCTTGTGTATGTTTGGATGTATTTGCGTGTTAGTTTGTGTGTTGGTCTGCGCATGTTTGTGATATATTTTGTGTGTGTATGTAAACACTTGTGTACATTTATGTGCGTGTGTATGTGTTTGCATATAAATAATGGAATACTAGCCTAGGTGTCTGATGGTTGAACATATGCAATTTTTGTGGTGAATATAGTTGGCCTTTCAAGTAAAATGACGTTGCGGCTATGTATTTATTTAAGGCATTTTTAAGATTTTTTGCTTACATAACTACTTCTTAATGTTTTGCTGGTGTTTCAAACTAACAGTTTATTCAGATTA
Source organism: Druceiella hillmani (assembly GCA_039881145.1). NCBI lineage: Eukaryota > Metazoa > Arthropoda > Insecta > Lepidoptera > Hepialidae > Druceiella > Druceiella hillmani. The sequence continues at coordinate 2,680,898 of JAYKKI010000116.1, read as the reverse complement.
AGGCAAGTTTGCTGTTATTCATTACCTCTATCGCTTCTATCAATGCTTCTTAGGTCCACTCAGCATGTGGTGAAAAATCTCTTTTCCTTGTGTACTTACGTAGCTTTGTCTATTGCAAAAAAAATAATGCTTATTTTTAAGTAAAATGCTTTTATTTCTGACAGGGGGATAGACGCCTATAGAAGCCCCTAAGTGCGTCTATACCCACAGAAATTGAGATATTTGTTGTTTTCATGGGGCTAGAAACCCTTTGTTTTAAAGAAATGAAAAATAAGTTACCATGAAAAATAAAAGAAAACCCAATAAACACCTTAGTAACTAGACAACTAACGTAGAACATATTCACTTTACTCATTCCCTATAATAATTTTTTTTGCAAACTGGATAAAATAGCAACGATTCGTAATACAGTATCGATATTCTAAATATTACTGAAGATATTCGAAATGATCTACCATATGCTGCATAATGTTCAATCTGACAATGAAGAAATATATTCAGTACTTCCATGCACAAAATAAAAAAGTAGCATTAAATAAACATGACCCATCACTTGACATGTGAATTATGTGCCAAGCGATATATCACACAGTTGCACTTGCCAAGGTATGAAAATGCGATTTCTTCCCCGATAAACTAATTCATATAAGGAGGTTATTTTTTATAACACACGGCTATTTTTAAAGAGGAAAAATTAACCAATTACTTTCTTAAAAAAATACCGTTCAATAAAATCAAAGTAGTTTTAGGCATTTCAAATCAAACCATAGAACATTTTTAAATTATCGGCAAACTAAAACCAGTTTTTCTAAAACATAATGTTAATTTTTAATACCAAATTTCCATTTCAGTCAAATATCGTAAATAACAATAAGATTGATAAGAAATTGCCTATATGCTGTAACATAAAAAAAACACAGCAAGTGAAAGAAAGGGGCCAGAGTGTTATTTATTTATTTGAGATTTTCTATAAGAATGACATTTATTAAAATACATATATAGAAATCTCAAAAGCTATTACTCACGAAACATGATAGGTACACTTACATAAATTCTAGTTTTATTTCTAGTCAACAATTTCCAGATTTCTGACTTCTTTCTTCTTAGTACCCTAAACACTACGTGTTTAATAAATTTCACAGTTTCTGCTCTTCTAAGGAGGATCTAGAGGTTTTGATGATCTTTCAGGTGTTTGATGATCTTTCAGGTGAAATTGTAAATTTTTTGTCAAATATCTGAGATAAAACATTAATACAATACTTTGTAATAAAATAGTTACCTCTCCACTTGATAAAAGTCAAGATTTTAGACAATAACCCGGTTACAAAACATGGGAAGTTCTTTGAGAACATTTACACGAAAAAAAACCGAGAGATCAAGGTTAACGGTATATGAGGATTCGACTATGGGGTTGTTGAAACCACATTACATATTGCTTGGTGACAGATCTAATAGTAGCTTCATATTGTTTAAATTATTCGTGCATTTAAGTGAATACGGTGAACGTTTCCAGTTGTTACTCTCTGTGTCAGAACAAATATTAAAAGGGAAATTACAAGTAAATTCTAAAATTGCAAATATTTGCTAACTTATTATTTAAGACCAGCATGTTGAAATGTTTTTTTAACAAATTTTTTTAACGGGTTTTAAGAATTTTTAAATTTAACGAATTTTGAGTTTTTGCAATAAATTTTAACGAATTTTGTGTTTAATGGTAAGTAATTTATTGTTAAACGTAAGGCCAACAAGAAGGTGAAACAAACGAAAATAATAATTTATTATTTCCGAACGTAAATATAAAATTATAGCTGACAATATACGATTATATCAAGAAACACCCAAAAATAATTTTTCATCATTCTTTCAATACATTCATGTATGTAAAAGGTCTGTTAAGAAACCGATTTAGATACCGATTTTAAAAATAATTTTCTGATTGCAGGTTATCGATATTTCATTTAATATTTTTCCAGCACTATTAGTATTATTGGAAAACTAGCGATAGCGACTATCAAAATTATGAAATAAACATCGTTTTAGAATTCTACCTAAAGCTAATGTGCCTTAGCCTTTGAGGTATTTACATGTTTTACGCCGCGAAAGCAGAATTTTAAAAATAAAGGTAATATTTGTGAATAATTCAATATAAATACCTCCATTGAATCCTCGCTGTTTTTTGTATTTAAAGACAAAAGAAATTACACAAGTGAATAAAAAAAAGGGTGTGTGTACTTATGTAAGCGCGTGAGAAGTTATACTTCTTTGGCATCATTAAACAGTGAACAAAGGCGACGATGGTCCCAACTTGCGCGACTAATAGAGGTTCTATTTCTATTTTGTTGGTAGCTTTTGTTTCGAGACTGCAACCGCTGCAACTTCATACTGTAACTTTTGTGTGACGATGTTTCATAACGCGCCTAAAGAAGTATAACTTCAAAAATTGTATACCTCTGGTTCAATTCAATGGCTGTCATGCATAAATGTTAATAAGCCATTATTTATAATCAGCTTGCTTGTTTTCTTCCCGTATCCCGTACCGCTCATTACCGTTCATTAGTCTGTCAAATTATAACTTTTTTACAAAACCGATCAGACTTATGAAGACGTAACAAGAAAAGTATATTATCAGCGAACAAAATCAGCGAAATCAGGGAAAAGTATATTAGCATTAAGAAGCAAAACCAGAAACAAAGTTAGCATGAAAAAGAAGCAAATGAAATTTAACTTTCAACTTTTATTCTAAACACCACGAATATGTGTGTGGGTTAAAAAGTTTAAACAATTATTAGAAACCAAAGAATATACAAGCACATTTATAAAAATAAATTTTGTTCGTTACCGATGAAAACGCCAGAATTTTTCATATTTTAATATGAAAAACTGAAATTTGTTTTATTTAAAATACGTATTATTAAAAACGCTTGTAATGTTTTATTTAAAACACTTTTGATGAAACGTAAAAAATTATTGTTACCGAAAAGGAAATACACGTAACAAAAATACAAAAAGTTTCATGGAAAAACAAATAAACTCCAAGATGGCCAGGACAATAAGCATTGGAATCTTTTTTTAGAAACACTACTGGAAATGAGAAAGAATTTGTCATAAAAGAAGATGGCTTTAAAGCGCTAGGAAAACGACGGTATTTGAAAGGATTCACATATTCATAAATTTACAAAAGGATTTACATATTCATAATTGAAAGGATTTACATTTTCATAATTGAAAGGATTTACATATACATATTCAAAAAAGGAAAGGAAAGTGACATTGATAATTTTTGAAAATTTGTCTATGGCGAGTGCTATGAATTTTTTTATATATAGAGTACTGTCAGATCTGTCACCAAATAATGTGTAATGTGGTTTCAACAAATTTACCCCCTGTTAGAGTAGATCAAACGAAATTGCAGAAGAAAATTAAGTCCGTCATTAAAAAGTCGTAAGTTGAAGAACTTTAAAATCCTGTTTTTCAAAGGATCGAAAGGCAAAATAATGTGTAATGAGAGACCAGAAGTTTAACGTAATATGTATAATTGAAGTAAATATAATTGTGAATAAATAAATCGGAGTCGTTTACTTTTAATTTAATTCCCAGGAACAGCTCAAAATATGTGACAAATCAAAATAACAACTGAACAGTAGCATAACTTTTCACATTCTAAAGGGAAAATGATAGAAGGTAGGGAAAATTTAGATATTTCTTTACTTAAATTCACCGGAGTACCCTTACCATTAATAATAAAATTAAGCACATATCAGAAATATGTTTTTAACGTCTACGCAGGTATATATATATATACAAAGAGGTTTGTATCTAGCAACATGGTAAAAATAAGTCCCTGAAGAATATGTCAATAAAGACGACTTACCGATAGAATACTATCTTTTTATAGGACCCCACACAGGGCTTTAAATAAAACACAATAGTTATTGCTAAAGTGGAACTACAAATTTGTAATTTATAATATTTTTGATTGCATTTCAAAAGACTTCTTCAATAACATATCAATCGGGGGTTCCCGTAGAAAAGTGTGTTTCACCCCAAATTTGATGTATGTAAAAATCGATTTAAACAATATATAGCAGGTTTATTAATATAATTTAACTACATCTACTACTGCAAAATTTCATCACGATCAGTCTTAAACTGAAACAGTTACGACGATGTGCCACACGGACGGACATGACGAAAACGCCACTCTTATAAACTCCGGCCATTAAACCAAGGTGAATTATATAAATGTTACACTGATAATTACGGCATACTATTTTGATATTGACGATATGTATACATAATTCTACGCTCTTCATTTTACGAAATAATCGTAATACTATGCTAGTATTTTTTATTTTTATTTTTAACATATTTATTTACTAATTTCAATATTTTATTTGTACGACAAAGAAAATATTTTCCCATCTATATGGAATAAGATCCGAGACTCCGTTAATTGGTCCAAGGACCCATAATATATACCACCGAAACCACATAATGGGCAACAGAAGAGCGCCGCACAAAGGACTAATCGAAACCGTTCGCCTCCCGCACGCCTCATTAAACTCTCTAATTGCCAGCGAATACGCAAAAATCACTTTCCCTGTCGCTGTGAAATTAACGACGCGGCAGCGGGACGAATTTCTTTAATATCTAGCGCTGTTTTTTATTAACCGATTAAATACCGTGATGAACGGGAACTATAATATGTATCAATGTTGCGTAGCCATTATTTGTTTTGCTTATTTTATTTATTTCGTAAGTGTATTTTTAATCAGTGTTTTAATAGTGTTTTTGAACACAAAATAAATAGCATAAGGTACAACAATCCTCAACGAGAATAATTAAACTTCCTATAGGTTCTGCAAATATTTTATATTATTTGCAAAATGCTTTTGCATCGAATTTCGTTTAGATCAGAAGTTTGACATATTTGTTTTACAACTTATTGTTTTAAACTAATTTCTTAAGAAAAAAGTTCTTTGAGATATTCATTTCCTACAAGAAAACAGATACTAGTTTAAATCTTCAAAATGAACTATAATTATAATTGTGTAAACCGGACTCAGGAAATTTATTACTTTAATAATTTCTTATTAATGACAGTGAGTCTGCTCTTTAACATTACTTTTTAGAGAACTAACTAACATTTCTTGTATTATATTTTTTTCCAGCTACAAGGTGGTCCAAAAGTCCGTTAACATTTGAATCGGTAGCTGCGTTGAGCAGCGAGGGAGGGGTGGGGCGGACAAGGTACAGAATGTTAGAGCGGCCGATGGGAATTTAGTGTGATGGCGTCATTCAACGAGAAACAACGTGCGTTCTACGTACGCGAGTACTATCGAAACAACGATTCTTCGACTCTAACGCAACGAAAATTTTGCGCTCATTATAATATATGACATAAAAAAAGCTCTGAAAAAATGGGTCCAGAACTTTGAAGAAACTGGCTCAATAACAGACAAACCACGATCTGGCCAACCTAGAACATCACGGGATCCCAAAAACATAGAGCGTGTTAGAGCGTCTGTTCGTGAAGAACGTGGACTCTCTATTTGAAAGCAGTCTAGGGTCTTAAACATATCCAAAACATCTTTAAACCGCATTCTACACAAGGATTTGCATTCGTACAAAATCAAAATGTTTCAGCAGTTAAAGCCTCAAGATTATTCACAATTAAATGAAACTACGTGATGTAGTATCATTTAATTGTGAGTAATGAATTTCTACAAAATTAACCCCAAATATATTCAATACCTCAAGATTATGCTCACACGCTGCAGTTTGCTAATGAAGTGCTAAAGAGGTTCGCCAGCTTTAACAACATTTTTTTTTCAGAGGAAGCCCACTTTAATCTAAATGGACATGTAAACAGACAAAACTGCAGATATTGGAGTGACACTAAGTGAACCTCAAGTTTCAATTTCATATCATCATTATCATCTCATAATTTAGTAATTTAAAATGACCAAGCACCCAAGGAACGAAATGTTGCTTGATATTTACAGTCTACGATTTACAATTTGATACAATTTTTGATGGGGGATTATTGTGCTTAAAATTCTAAGTAGGTACTTAAATACTTATTGTGTGAAGATGATAGTGTACCACAAATTTCCGGACTTATGTACCGGACACTGCAACGTTACCCAAAGCGTTTCGCAGCTATTTTGATACCCCCGTAACTCAGTTTCAGCAAATTCTGGAATCTGACTTTCATATAGTAAGATGAATGCTTGATTATACCATGTCATAAATTTCAAATTTATAGAGAATATTTTCAGAGATACTTTATATAAAAATCAATTTGTATCTCACTTATTTACTAATAAATACTTCTTAATAACTTCCAAAAGAGCTCGGATTGGCACAGCTGTTTGATTTATTTTGATACCCCGTAACTCAGTTTCAGCAAATTCTGGAATCTGACTTTCATATAGTAAGACAAATGCTTGATTATACCATGTTATAAATTTGAAATTTATAGATAGTATTTTCAGAGATACTTTACATAAAAATCAATTTGTGTCTCACTTATTTACTAATAGATCATCAATACCTCTAAATAACTTCCAAAAGAGCTCAGATCTTGAGATTGGTACAGCTGTTTGATTTAAGACGCCGAAAATTGATGATATTTTATTGTATAGTTTGAAATATATAAAAATAACTTTACTTCTATTTATCGATAACTTGACTTAACGAGTTCTTTTTTCAATATTCTGTAGAGTACATGTCAAAGCAAAGTAGCGTTTATTTTAAATTTTGTATGATGGATATCTCTGTTAATAAAATATGTTTAAAACATAGACTTAATATACTACGAATAGAAAAACAAAGCGTGCGAACGAGAACATATTCTTTATGACCACTGCGAGTGGAAAGAGATGACAATACGTGGCCAAATAAAACTACTTTGACAGGTAAAATTGTCCGATAGTTTCTGCTTCGATAGCGTCTCGCCGTATTTTAATATTTTCGTGCATTTTCAAAAAATATTTCCACAATATTATTTTAGAATAAGCAAAGGTGTCATGTTCAGTATTGAACTGTGTAGTGATATATATTAATAATCCAAATAAAAAAACATTTCACAGGTAAATGCGATGCACGTCCTTTTTTATCACTTATTGTCCGCTATATTATGGTTTAACTAGGCTTGGTCGTAGTTAATATATTCTATTTTACGTTTTATTATTTATTTTTATATTTTGTGTGTATAATTACGAGATAGTTTATCCGTGAAAAATTACATTTTGCGGATTGGCGGTTTGATATAGGGATTGCCATTATTTTATAGACAAAACATGTCTATATTTTTCTATAGTAAAAATAAAAGTAGATTGTGATATGAATTGTTAGTAGATGAAATGAAACGAAAAATATTATTAATGTCATTTACAATGAAAACACTTAGCGATATAAGCAACCAAAAAAGGCGTGGATTTGAAGCACAGGCACAGATCCGAAAACTATTTTCAGACTTAAAACCATTGAATGTATCGAAATCGTTCGGTACTTAAAACAAGAGCTAGCTTTATATAATGTTAATATATAAAACAATAAAAAAACTGGCAATTAGGGAAAAAGTGACATTTGCATTCGATCCTTTGACAATGGTTTTCACATTATTATTCGAAAAATCACCCAAAAATATGTTTCTCAGTTGGCCAATGAATTCTGTGCGACGAGAGAAATGGACAAGAATTCTTAATAGATACAAACGGACTCCCCATAAAAATGCTACGGTGTCTAGTAAACATTTTGAAAGAAAAGATTGTGTACAAAGAGCACATCGACGTACTTTGAAAATGTATTCAATGCCTACTGAGTTTGTACCGGTGTGTTTGTCAACATCCTAATTTATATTTTATCATTTATAATTAAGCCCCTTATAAACGTATAGTATTTCCACAAAGATTGGACAAGCTACACACTGCTTAGTAAGCACGTGTTTACTCTACACTGTATCCGTATAAAGTCACAATTCTACAGAAAATGCATGTCACATATATAATTTTAGTTAAAACGGAAAATAAGTTTTCTTTTCATTTACTCATAAATATTATTACAAATATTTACATGTTTTGTGTGATATAAAAATGAAGTATTTATAATAAAATCGATAGTTGTCTTTCTCATTAACATTATTTTTGTTTCCAGGTAAAGTTAATGACAAAAAGACCAATCAAGAACTGAAAGTCGTCACTTTCAGTAAAACAGTTTTAGAAATTATACGGTTTCTTTACACTGACAAATTTTCTGGTTATTTAGTTAATCATCCATATGAGCAGAACCTTATTGATAGCCACATATATCTAATAATAAAATATACAATTGAAAATTATTCGACAATAAAATTAAGATACAAAACAATTTTAAAAAAATTGTCAAGAGAAATTTTGAGAAATCATTTGAATAAAATTATTCTATATTATAAAGGCCAATGATTTTTATAATAAATAACACAAAGATAATTTCGAATCGTAGAAATACATTTTTATGTTTTGGTGCCATAATATCATTATTTGAGGAACTGTGATGAAAATTCCTTTTTTCATATTGAATTGTATAATTTTTTTCTCGTAGTCGAGTTGTGCACTACAATTTCAATAATGTTTAAACTTAAAAAATTAATTATGGTCAAATTTCAATCACTGGCGGCAACCAATTTTAATGAAATTGTAAAAAACAAGAGATACTTTAAATGTTTTAACACGAATCAATATCTGTTATCTTTATAAGTAGTAAAACATGAGTCTTTAGAGAGAAGATAAAAGAGTTTAACCATGTTCTTTAGGTCTGTGCCATATACACTTTATCACAAACAATGAATTCAAATGATACCACTGTGAATGAACAGATATATACAAAAAAACAAAAAGGCTATTGTCACACAACACATAATAGATAAAATTGCAAAGATTACGAAATTAATAACTGAGATCAGGTTAGGTGAATCTTATATTATCTTACACAATATAATTTAATTAGTCTTTATTCTCTATACTTAATTTACAAGGGTATCTATACAAATACTATTATAGCAATAGTATAAATAGTATCAACTGAGTTTTAACCTGTAACTTCTCCTTTGTCAAAACAGGTTTTATCTCATAAGTGATTTTGTGTACAGCTGTACATCAATATATCCTTTATTTGAATGGACGCCATGTCAAAATATAATTTTAGGTAATCAAAACATTTCTGTCTTCCATGAGATTCTAAATGTAATTATCCCAATACACTTCTTCACAACACTATTTAAGAGTATATTTATATTTGAGAGAAATCCCCCATCATATCCAAGAGGCAGCATCAATACGAAAACCTGAATCGAATGGTGACATTGCGAACTGATGACTAGGTACTTATTTTACAATTCAATCAAGAACATAATGCTTTTAGCATTATTAAACGAATTTTTTGGTTATGAAATAAAAACATAAACAATTTATTTGTACAGCATATTTGCACATAGTTATGTAAATATATAACACATCAAAACACCAAATATAAAATTAGAACAAGTAGATTATATCCGTAAAACTTTAATAAATATAATGAAACAATTTTAATATATACCATAAATTAAAACGAGAAGAGGGAATTCAATGAAATTCAATTATTTCAGTTTTCTTTTTCATTTCTAATTTATTATGTTCACTCGATACTTAATTTATTTCGGCTCATATGTTTTTCTAGTACAAATCTTTTTTTACCGATAAGAATATTCTTGTCTTAGCAAAGAGAGAAATATTTCCGAATTGCTTTTGGTTTTTCGTCTATTGCCTTTACTTACATGAGAATTTCATACAAAGTTGTTAACTCTTGACTAAGCAAAGGTAGCAATTTACATTCGAGCCTTTGACCCTACTCGCCGAGAGGCTGCAATATCGAATACGGGATCCCGCGATGCGCCGCGCCGTCAAAAGCCGCAAGTCGGTAATCAATCCAATATATCACAACCATGATATTACGAGTGAATTCATTTTAAATTTCTATTCAAGTTTATAAATCTTTATATCGGAAATTTAAATTAGATATGTAACAGATTTTTTTAAAGAAAAAAATGGCGTTAAGACTTTATGACCCTTTGAAACTTATGGCATTAAGACTCTTGATTAGATTATTTGGAAGTCAGGTTATTTTTTCCGTGTAAAGCAATAAATTTCCTTAAGATATAAAAATTTAAAAATGTAATCGAGGATCACAAAGGCAAAAGTTCTGGATATAATCTGCACCTGTCCTTTATAGTTTTTCCTATCGGATATGATTTTTGTACTCGAGCAGAGATTTTGCATCTCGGTCTGCGTTTACTGCCAGCATTACATTTGGGCCTATTTTACTTTTTGATACGACTTCAGTTATTGAACGTAAATCAATTATTGAAACACAGTTTGTTATTAATATAGCGTATATTCCTATACTATATCTACTGATTTATTTTGTTTTGTTTTACAAATCGTCTTTTCTTGAGTTCCCTACCCGGAAAGTCCGAACGGAATGATTATGGCCACTTATGGTCGTGGAAAAATCCTTGTGTCCTCTGTACACGGGTTTGCAAATTACTCCATTCACGCCACATAATATGTAGTCACACACACACACACAAACTACATATTGATAATAAGCTGAGGTAACCGGCTTTGCTCAGGGAGTTGATTTGAGATTGTGTGGTAGTTGGAATAAAAAGATAAACTTTAAAATATAAGAGGTAAAAAATTGTTATTGAAAACATATTCTAACTATTTACAATATTTGTTTATAAAAAACACTTTTTATTTTGTTATCCGAGGTTTAGGTACAAATTTTTCGAATTTCCTATTCGAGATGAAACTATGTATAGTTGACTGTGAGGAAAACAGGACTCTTTGAGTTGATACCGCAATGTCTTAAAGTTTGTCTTTGCGCTTTTTAAATATAAAACTATAGGCTAATCTGCTTGAAAATTGCAGTCTTTTAAATTAGCATGGTAGTTAAGTAGAAAACAGTCGTATTCTGGGGATAAATACTACGTGTCATTTGTCCTTTCCAGACATAAGTTTGGCTTCTATGATGTTATTCGTTAGTTGTTTGACGATCATCATAAAAATTCTGTAAGAATATTGACACTTTCTTCCACGTTTATCATCGTGTCGATCGGTGTGTATGTTCTCACTTCATCGTGAATTTTGTTTTGAACATTAAAGTTAATCGTTAATCGTCGACAATATTATTTTTGAAATTGCCTTTTGAAATAGCCACTCCGGATTAGTACAGTTGCGAAGAATGCTTGAATAAATTTTGGTCGATTAGTTCGTTTTCAGCAGTGGCTATGTTGCAGAAATCATCGTTAGAGTTTAGTGAAGCCGGTCGTCTGGTCAATAAGATATGTGCCTTCGCCTACTTGTAAAAGTTTTTGAGCAAAATGTACTGTTATTCCGTCTTTCGATATTTCAACTCTCATATTTTTTGTTAGTCACAATATTTGCATGTGTGGCCAGAGATGTAATTTTTTTACCGTGCATTGATTTTGTCTGCTGGTATTGATTTGGGGATAACTGGAAATGATCGTTGATAATCTTTTGAGAGTATGAATAGAGCTCCTCCCATCACTTCAAGATTTCCTCGCAAGTCGGGTAATGTTCTGTCCATGGCTTCGAGTGATTTTTTCTGTGCCATTGTGTATTCGCCCCAAAAGAAAATATTAGAAGTTATTGTTTTAGAAGTTCACCCCGTCCAGATGCTGTTGAGATTTTACATACCAGGAATTGTTCTTCGGCTATATTCAACGGTAATTTTAGGTCGGAATGGGCAGTTCGTTCCATTCCATAAGTATGGCGGTAATGCCGGATGATGCCAGTGCAAGTGCAACGTGTTATTTGGCTCGTATTTCTGCCAGCAATAGATTTATTAGAAACGTTTTCCCGATGCCGCGTGATGCATCCAAGTAAATAATTCCTCTAGTGCTGTTGTTGATTCGGTTCATGATAACGTTATAATTTTTTTATTGTCATTGAGGAGAGGTTTGTTGTGAGCAATATATTAAAATTGTTTATTAATTTTGTGGTATTTTCTTTTTTAATTTAGAAGTTTAGCACACTAAGAGGATCTTGTTGTGGTGCTGGCATCCCAAGTCGTACTAAGGTCTGGTTTTTATTGATAAACATTTATCTTCTAGGCGAATGAGTGTTTCATTGAAGATATCGTCGTTGAATTCGATGGCCAGTTCTGGACCAGTGCTTGTCGGATTTAATACGGTATGTCATCACTCATACTCTCTTAGAAAGAGTCCCCTAACTGTTTTCATGTTGTTAGTATTATGGCGAATAAGTCTGATTTTTTCAGCTGAGGCTGTGACTGAGGCTTCTTGTTGTGTTTATTCCCAGTGGTTTTCGTTTTCCAATACCACTAAGTGTTGGCATGCTTCTCTGTATGTCTGGCATAGGTAATCGTCAACAGTCTTGTTATCTGTTAAACTTGTTGGTCCCCGTATATCGTGTACCAACATCCGTAGATTGAAACATTCGGCGGTATACGGTGTATACTTGGCCTAATGCGTTAATTTTCACGATTCCTTGATGATGCTCTACTGAAAGGTTTTTCTTTTTGTATTTGACATAGTTGGAATAAACTGTTACTGTTGTGTTCTTAGTTAGTTCGCTTGCAATTTTTCTGGCGGTGTCTTTTGTGAAGTAAACTCTCTGTCCATTCTCCAAATGTACTTCTATATGTAGTACAGTTGGTTCGTGTTCGTGTATGGGAAAACGAAAAATCCGCCATGCCGCTTCGTTACTGTTGATGTATGTTCCCATTTGGTACATGAGGATCTCGTCGTTTCATGTTTTGTTGTTCGCTGTCTTTGGACATTTTAAATACTGCCATGTCACTGCCTTTGTTCACATACTTAAAGACATATTCAACATAAAAAAAATAAATGGAAAATATTGGAATTGCAGTATTCTACGTTTATGCGTGCTTGGAACATTTTAGAAAGTAATGGGTTATATGGTACTACCCATTAATTATCTATTTCCGTCTCTGCCTCGTATTCGTATTTTTGTTGTGAAGCCACCTTTTTTGGATGATCGTCTTCTGTATTTGGGATATCCATCATCTCCGGTTTGTGTGTCATCCAAGTATGGTTTTGGGTATTTTTTGTGCATTTTCCATCACTCAAACATGGCGAATTGGGTTTTAATGGCCCGCATGGTCCATGAATCATGTTTTTCACAACTATGTCGTACAGCTCTAGATCTGTTTGTGTATTGAGAAATTTAGCTTGAATTATTTTGTCGATATCCGTGGGATGAATTCTGTCGTATACCAATATGAGATTGTGTGAGTGAGGCAGTCCTCGTTTTTGGCATTTGATTGTATATATCCAGCATCTAACCGTTCCAAAAATGTAATATTTTGTGATTACTTCAATAAATCTCATTTGTTTTTGTTGGAAAACTCGGGCTATTATGTCGTGTCGATCCATGTTGGCTTATCCGTATCTTAGTTGTTCTTTGATTTCTGGCCACGATCAGTTGCATGTGAATGTTATGAAGTGAGGTCGTCCATATTTTCTAACATAGGTATATCATCTTGGATGTATCCATGCATATGTCTTGGACTTCCCATGTAAGCTGAGAGTAAGATTACCATTGTTCCAATGCCGTCAATGTTTTCGTCATTTATGATCGCGTCTCGAAGATGGATGTATTCTTCCGTGCGTAGATTCGTCTGATTCAGTCTTAGGTAAAGCATCCGTTCCGCTTCAAGGAATTATTGCAATAACCGGTGAGTGTTGAGAATGTGATTGTATGTTTCATTATCTCTGATCATTAAGCGGTAAGCATAAAATTCGTCGCAAGTGACTTTTTTGTTTTTTTCCACACTTGTTTCAAGTTAGATTAAGTTCACATTAAAATTGATATCCTTCCTCTTCGTGCAGAATTATTAATGAATATTGGATGTGTCGTAATGAAAAGCTTCATTTGTTGAGTTGTACTGGTTACTTGGCCTCGTTCGCACTTCTCGTAGGGTAATATTTTCATGGGTGGCTTGCGTTCGCAGTTCGCAGTCTTTTATTGTGTCTTGCGTTTGTAGTCTTTCATTATAAGATTGTGTCACAATTCTTGATTCTTCAATTCTTTCATTTCGTTGTTCTTTGCTTTTAATGCTTCCTACGGTGCTCATTTACTTTCGTTGGGAACACAAAAGTGCTTCGCACTCTTTAACTGTTTCGTTTTTTTGCTGTTCGTTTTGATTGCACCGTTTTGTGTTGCAGAGCTGGCAAGATGTCCTCCCCTTGTAAGTTTAAGATTGTATAAAATATAGATAAAATCAACTTTTTATTACACTAAGTACCCTTTAAATACTTTATATTTAATTTATATTTAGTCACTGATCACTTTAATTACTCACACTTCACTGTTTATTTTAATTCACTCACTGCACTTCACTGATAAGAAACAGATGTTCGAACCCACGACGGATCTTGCTTTATATATCCCTACCAATGGGTAGGCCCACCCACAAAAAAAGGCTTCGAATGGTCCACAATATTTCAGAACTTTCCACAAAATTTCAGAGTATTCTGGAATGTCCCATAATGATTTGCCATGTTCCGGGATGTTTCCAAACATTTCAGATTATTCACATTCCACAATATTCCAGAATGTTCCGGGATGTTGCGAAATACTCTCAAATATTCTGGACAGTTTAGAAATTTCTAGAGGGCGGAACTTCCAGCTTTTAAGCACGCACTTTCGGTAAAAATGGGAACCTTCTTCATAGATGAGGGATAGAGGGCTACCACACCATATAACTCCCGAGATCGTACGGGGACTCGTTTCTAAATTTTAGCGGCACGCACATTGTACACTTACTTTTATAATATATACTGATTACTTAAAATTATATTCTGAGGTGGCGTCCATTCCTATAAATGAGAATTGAAAAAAAATACATTTTCATACATGGCCATGTATGGTATTGATGAAAAAAGTTCTTTAAGTAGTGCATAAACATATTTATTTTATTTTTTTCATTCAAAAGCTGCACTTTGATGGACCATAAAAATTGCCATTTTTAAATCCATTTTGTTACCAGGTCTATCTCAAAAATGCTAATACATGGAAAATTGTAATTCAGTCCTCGTATTTCCCATACCTGTATTTTAAAACCCGATACTGAAGTATTTAATAACAGATTCAGCTAAAAATAACATGTCAAAAAAATACGAATAAAAATACCAAAATATTTTTCAGGCGTTTATAATTTCTTGACGCCTATCAAAGATATATTGGGCAATATATTTATGTGGCGAAAACTGAAATAAATGTTTGTAAAGAATTTAACAGAAATATTATGACCGAGTACGCTTAAAAGTATATTTGTGATTTCTTGAGATTTTTTTATCCCTAATAAATGAAAGGCTGAATACAATTTTACCTAAAGGATTATCAAATATAAATGGTTTATTTTACATATTTAAGAAAAATACACAAGACCGATATATTATTATGTTTGATGCTGTTTATAAATTTAATGGTACGAAGAAAACTTGAACAAAGTTTTAAATAATTAAACCAATTTTTTAAACTTCATCTAATATTACATCGTATTATTCCTGTCTCCTTTGTCATATACATATATAGTTCACAAATACCTAGAACGATAGCTTTCTTACAACTCAAAAAGTTGACAGTACTTATTTAAAAAATTATGACTTTTACTCTCTTCCATAATATCCTATGCCCTACATTTCAAGATTGAAACTACTTAGGCAACGTTATTGTATTTTTCTAAAAGTTTCTGGTTCTTTTGTGTAAAAGTAGGTAGATTATAAAAGATACCAAACAGCTTTTGGGAGGTAGGTTTCTGTATTCTTTTAAGTAATGGTGGATTATTTCCTTGCATAATAGCAATTTACCTCCTACTAACTAATATATATTTGTGTTTTTCATATCCACTTCCATTCTATTTTTATTGGGAGTATATTCGATGTCGTTCCGGGATATTTTGAAGTATTGCCATTGGGTAACACTTAGCAACAGGCTTAAGTTGCAAATTATATCTACCTATACTGGTACGTGCACCATGCCTGCCTTGCGTATTTTGTTTTCTGCCTTTTAAAGTCTATTCTTACAAACTTCTTCTGTTTTCAAGTCTATTCTTACAAAATTTAGATCGCGTGAGTTGATTCAGTTTGCTCAACTTTTATGTATTTAGGAATTTACTCCAATATAACAACTATGTATTTACTCCACAACAATGAAACATAGTGTAAACGTAAATTCAGGCATTTCAATTGACCTACAGTAGCATCACTGTAATCAGAAATGAAGAGTTTTTCAGTACAATGCAAGAACTAAATTATCCTTTCATGGATATTTTATAGCAATATTTAAGTCATTACATTTTCCACAAATAGAAAATATGTTTCCGTTATTATGACAATTACAAAGATTTTGCTGAACTTTTTTTTTTAAATTTGATTGTCATTTTAATGTTGGAACTTCTTAATTGCAGATCTGGTCAGTTCAATATTTAGTTGTAAATCACAGGTAGTAATTAAAAAAACCCTTCTAACGTATGAAAACAAGAAAGGGATTATTTTTTACTGATTTTTGCATCAACATTTTTATTTTTATTCATTATTTTTAGTTTAAATACTCTGATTCATATTTCAAATCTATTAATTGAAATATATACCTATGTACAATTGTGAATAAAGCAAATATACACAATGGCTAAACGTTAACAAACAATTTGCTATGTGGTTGCAACTTCAGTGGAACTAATTTTCCTAAATGTTCACTCACAAAAAATGTTCGCCCTATTCAGCGAACGCGCCCTTTATTCTTTTCGTTTTTTTTTATTAATATTAAAGGGATTAGCCGCGCGTTATATGTCAACGTGACGTGCGATAAATTCAAATGAACAGATTTTTCAGATAATCTCAGACTTTCAGCCGAGAGTTATTGTTTTTTTTATATTTTTCAAAGTTAAATATCACCAACTTACTCATCGCGAAATCTCTAGAAGTATAAATTCTGTAATCTTGAAATGACTTGTGTGCTTCTTTTGACTTCCAAGTGCTCGCAAAGAAAATTTTTTTCCAAAATTTTTACTTGAAGGTGTAAAAGAGGAGGTAAAAGATTTTACATGAATAAAAAATAATTATTTAACCATATAAAAAAATTGAATAACACAAAATGCAGTTATATTCCCTTTTTGATAATGTTAAGCATAAAATTAAAACTAAACTATGAACAGAAAGGAACAGATTCTCGCGTACAAAATAATAATTTACATAGAAATAAATTGAAAACGCAAAAATATTTGCAGGGAAAATGCTTGTACAACTTACATATATAATATTTTCTACCTTTGTTCACAAGGCTCACAAAAATCTATACGTACACTTTCAATGCTCAGTAGATGAATCATTTTCTATTATTCATAATTTTACTCAGTGAATTAATTATACTCTAATGCTTTTAATCTCTTCAGACGTCTTTTTCTCTAAATAATGGCTAGCCACCCTGCCATTCTTTGAAGAATTCTGAGCCTTGAAAAGTTTCGCTCACCTTGTCCGCTTGTTCTTCCTTTTGTTACTGAAGCTTGAACAGTAATGAAGTATATTGACCCATAAATATTTCAATAGTTTACACTCAAAATTATTTATAAAGCATCATTACGGGGGCCAAATAAAGTAATCGAAGTTTTTCCTTTTTAAAGAGGCAAAGTTCAATAAAAATTAAAAGAGGCAAAGTTTTAATCGTATGTAGTCTGCTTTGTCGCCCCGCTAATTGAAAAGGCGAGTTGTAGGGATTACGTATCTACATTTTTCCAAATTTAATTTTAAACATATTGTTAAAAATATTAATAAAAAATATTCCCCCTCCTTATAACCAAAATTACTGAATACAAATTATGAAACAGAATTTCTGGAAGTTACCGTAAAATTTACTAGACTAATATACTCATAATCCTTAATATCATATATCTTATTTTCAAGCGTACAAATACCGTACAAATATATCAACAGTATTTGAGAAAGTCATGAAATTTTTACACTTGTGAAATACATACGGAACAACAGATTAAGGCGATTAAAAATTACATTAATAATTAGAAACAGTTTAATAAAAAAATCTAATATACCTTTAAATGTTTAAACTTTTATAGGCACCTAATAACCTACGGAACGTTTTAGCGCAACTCAAAATCGTGACGATATTAATATGCAACTATTTATTATAACTCGTGATTACCATTTCCTTTTATTACATTACTAGTGAAAAGATAATAAAAAATAAAAATAAATTTATCTCACTGATTCCAATATTATCGTAAATTTATCATATCATAAACATATATTATAACAAGGTTTTAAACGTAACACTTTGTTAAATTGTCAGGAGTAGTTTAAGAGTCTCATCACTATTGAATGAAAAATTTATTGCAGTTTTTCCTAATGTTATAAAATATCACTGTCTTGTAATGTGAATATGTATATATATTTGAAAATTCATACCTCACTATATATTTTACCCGGTTAAGTTAAACCTGGTATAGATAAAGTTCAAAAATCTTTGAAAATTTTGTTATGAATTTCATAGGTTGGCATAGATAATGATCGCAATTGTTAAAATAACTTACAGTTGCGCTGTGAATGCAGTTAAAAAGTATTCTTAGCACTATAGCTTTTACGATCCATTTAACTGCAATAAAGCAAAAATAATAGACATACAATGTATAACATAAGAAGTCTCGTTCGTCTTCAACGTTTAATTAGTTTCATTGACTCGTAAAAAGGTTTTTTTTTCATTTCCTCAGATGTTATTGTAAATTAGAACCATAACCTTTGAAGAACTTGGTTCAAAAATATGTAAGTTTTAAAGTTACCTGTATCAATATTATGAACACAGTAACAAGACTAGCTGATCACATTTTAATTTTCAGAAATGTTTATCTCCAAAATCTGTTTTTTTCTAATATTAACATTAAAACTTGAAGTCGACTAGATTTAATTTTTTCAGCCTACATCTTTTTAAAAGGAACATTCCTTCGATGTCAAATAATATGATTAATTTGATTAAATATAAAGTCGACTTTGATGTTCTGTGTTATTCCATTTTCAATATAATAAATTATCGTATTAATTTGCTTCATTGTATGTAATGTTAAAAAAATAAAGCTTGAAAAAAGTTAGCACACAGATTATCTTATGATTTTTAATAAAAAAAGTTAGTGGTGAGTAATATGCATTTTACTATTTTATTATTAAATTTTTAGCGAGACAATTTCCAAAGAGAGATGTACCTAATAATTTTGATGGTATCTAGCTGTAGCAATCTACATATAATGAAACAGAAAAAAATGAAACGTGTGTATATTGACAATTAATAATAAAATTATAACGTTATTGATACAAAATACATTTTTGCTATATACAACTGAACAGTTATAATTTTCGTACAAATTTATCACCTTCAATGAGTCTTATCTTTTCAAGAGGCAACATGCATGATTTAGGGTTAACATATACTGATAAACTACAGATCGCGTTGTGTCCTTGCTATACAGAGCATACGTTGCCTCAAACTTTATCATCGCACTTAAACGTACTTAGGGCGCAGTGGAGCTCGGTAAAAAATATTTGATATTTTTGTGATGTCTGTTCTAAAGTCGAAGTGTAAAGTCGATACTTAAGAAAAATTTTACATAAAACATTTTTTATTACCCTAGAGACGACTTCGCAAATTTCTTATGACGAAATATTATTAAAAATATAACAATATTGATGGCAATGAAAACGATACTAGGTACAGATATAAATTGTTTTGCAATAATTTTAGTATTTTATTTTGGCTTTAAATTTTTTTACAGTACGATTGCTTTACTCAATAAAAATCTCATTTATTCGCAATAAAATATAATTACGCTACATAAAGAAATAATATAGCATTGGCTGCCACGTAATACATTGTGACACGTTTGCATATATATAATGGTGAAGCGCTACGTATATATAAGAAAGTATCTGTACGTCAATTGTATCTTCCCTTTGCACAACCCAAAGTTCCTAAATTAGCAAAACAAGACATTATGCTATAATCCGAAAACTATCATTAAAGATTGGTGTAAATTTCATTATATATTAAAAATATTTTAGTCAGAAACTATTGCAGTCATGACCAGAAGCAAAAATATCGACAAAATGCAGTAATGTGCATACTATGTTATTATTAAATACAATTTTGGAAAATTACTAGTATGTATTAAATGAAATTATTATTTTATAATAAAACAGGACCATTCACTGATAATTTTATTATATACCGTCATTTATTTGTTGGCCACGAATATCTCGAATTGGGGTGAAATTAATTTTTTTGCTGATTCGCATATATAGCAGTTTGAGAAGATGTAATTTACTACCGAAATTTATTTTTATATATTTTATGGAAATAATTCTCTCAGTTTAATTAATAAACAATATATAAATGCGCACATTCAGTTGCTAATATACTGACCCAATTCATCAGTGCAAGAAGTGCAAACCACAATGTAATGTATTTTTTGTAGAATAAAAGATACCATTATCGCATTTATTAGAATATGATGGCAAATTAATTAATATATTACTCTTAATGTATGCGACTATACGAGTAATTGAGACTGGGCTTTTTTCCAGGTGAATTAAAAACGGGCATTTCTCTGAATATATAAATTAGGAATAGAAATTATTCTAACAATTTCTCAAGCATGAAAAATTCAAAATATTTATATTTAGCAATACAGTACCATAAAAAGTATTTATGCATCAGGCTTTAATCGGCCTTCAATAAGAGTGAGTACTTTTTTCACAGCACAATCTATTTAAATATTTCAATCAATTGATAGTGCATATTTTAAAAATAAAAAAAATGGTCAATAATTTTAAGACAGTTTTAAACTAAATCAAACAATAAATAATTTATATCAACCAAAACCTTAGTCCGTTAGGACTCCAATACAGGAGTAAATAGTAATATTTTATATATATATATATATATATATATATATATATATATTGAATCCTTTTCCGGTATAACAAAACCGTTTTCTGAAAGGATTTGCTGTGGCAGATAACATCATTATACATATTGCTGATTATTTTTTTCAATCGGCCCATGTTCAAGCTATAGCTAACCAAACCCAGTGAAACCGAGTAAAATTACCCTACTTACTGAAATTTATGGATAAAAAATAAATTATTGAGTAATAATTTGTGGCGGCATGAGGTCAATACTCTCGTGTGATGTTACTAATAGGACAGTCGCCACAATAACGCAAATATTATTGTATCCAGGGAAATTAGGAACAAAAATGAGGTAAATCGAACCACCTTGTGATACATAATATCACAAAACTTTTAATTTGGACGCATTACAAATATTTTAGTTTCATTAAAAAAAAAATAATAATGTAAACGAGCTACTATAGACGTTTTCAACTGGTTCTGATGATGTAAAACACTCATTTTTATGACAGACCTTTATTTTATAACACAAAAAACATGGAATCACTAATTCATTTCACACAGTTAATACTTATATATTTTATTTTCTTCTGACCAAATTAGCCACAGAAACAAGATTTTCCTTTTCATTTGGGTCTTCGAACATAATTTTATCATATATATTTTTTATTACACACATACGTAATCTTCAGTATATTTCCTTAACTTATATGTATATTTCCTTAATTAACCTTTGAGAACGTTAGTTGTTTAAGATTTTGTCAATGTATATTTTGTAGAAAAAAAAGTGAAAATACTATGGGCATTATTACTATGAAAAGTCAAGGTCCTTTTCAAAAAAATAGATGTAAAAATAGTGTGAGAGTGAGATGAACTTCTTGCAGAGTTTTGCTAGATAATGTAAATGAGTAAGTTAGAGCTTTACGCCTAATTATATTGAATATTATTTCAATTACCATATTGAATTTAAACACCGTGGATGATTTTCAGATATTTATTGTTTTAATAACTAGAGTTTGAAGAAAATATTCTACTAATTATGTTTGTATGTCTTATGCAGAAAATAAATAGAAACAAATGCAATGGAGAGATATAGACTTACTATACTAGATAGACAAACGAAGATTAGAGGGAGTGTGATGATGTATAAAAGCGATGTTTTGTGTTAGAAAGAGGTAGCAAAATAAACATAGTCAGAAATATTTTTTTTATAATGCAGGAAGCATATTGATTGAAGACACGCATAAAATTGGCCCCGCTTTTTTGGCGGTTGTGAATTTATTCCTTACTATGTTACCAAAAATGTGTTTAGAATAAGGATAACGTGTTCTCTTCTTGATAATATCACTTCACTTGAAATAATTTAGCTAAATGCACATTCCACAAGTAAATTTTAAAGAATGGATTCCGTTTTTTTTTACTTATTTTCAAAAACGGAATGGATTATTCGTTAAATATACGTATATGTTTTATGTATGATTTACGGAGTTTCGTGTAAAGGTAATTATTTGGCGTTTATGCTAGTGTTTAATCCATCGATAATTTTGTTGATCAAATTAATTGTGCTTTCGAAGTATTTTCGAATACATTTTTATACCGATAGAAATTAAGACGTTTCTCTTTTTATAGTTCTATAGCAAATGGGAAATCTTATAACTTAATCATGTCTATTCGCCCGTCTTCTGTACATGTATCACAGCGCAGCAGTTATGTAATTTTTTAAATATTTTGCGATTATACATATTTAGGAGGTTTATGTATTTAGTCAATTAATGGAAACTCGTGGTAGATTTTTTTCGCCTACCTCATCAAATGGAAAGTTGATGAATATTTTTAAATGTCGTTCAAAGTGAAATTAAAAACGTCATGTGATATTTTTAGTTAGATTCATTATTACGCTTTCTCAGTCGTATACTTTAAAAATCTGAGTGTAATCATAATAAGATATATTAAGCATTACTCAAAATATTTTATGTAATGACCTTTAATAATCGACTTAATTTATTTTAAATTTAACATAAATAATATTAATAACATTTTAAATTATGATCTATTAATTATACTAGATACAATTTGAATTAAATCATTTTCAAAATTTATGGATGGTTCTCCCTTAAAACAGGTATAATTTATTTTAAATTAATTATATATTTTAAATTATGAAAAAAACATATAATAAAATTTAAAAAATTATATTTGATTCAGTTCTCGAAAACTAAATATATTCAAAAGTGATTGAAATATAATTTCTAATTCATTAGAAATTATATTTCAATCACTTTTGAATATATTGTGATAATTATGTTACATTAATTAATTAGTTCTTTTAAATTTGACAATATTTACATTTCAAACATTTATTTATTAAACTTCTGTGCACGAGATAAAATCAAATATATTCCTATTAAATAAAATAACTTTTTAAATAAATATTTAAATTCCAATTTCAAAAATTATTTACATTGAAATAAAATAAATTTTCTTCTGTTTATTTGATTTAATAAACTCATCTTAATTAAATTGAGTATTGAAAGGAAGCTTTAATTTTTCTTAATCTGAATTAATGTTTTTTTTATTTTTAAATATAAATTACTCCAATTGAAAATTGTTTTGGTTTAGTAATGTTGATGAATAATAAGTTATAAAAATAGAATCTGTTAAAGTTTTACAAACGTTATCGATATTATTGAACACCACTAAACTTACACTCCCGTACGTTTACACAAACAGAAACAACGCATCATGTTACGATTTAGTTTATAGGGAATTTTAAATTGGGGAAGTCTATATAGTAAATCCACATAAAAGAGATAATAATTTATCACGTATTTTTTATGAAGCATCCTGCGTATACAACTAATTAAGGCATAAAATATTTTCTTCCTCATTGAAACGTTTCATAGCAGGTACGTACTTTCAAAACCAAATCGTTATCTGCATAATAAACCGTCTTATGTAACATACATATTATTTATATATAACAGTAATAAATAGTCCATAAAGGTATATAAAGTAACACCAAAGTGACTTTATCTTTGTTTTCACCTAACAGTTTCCTGATCTCCAAAATTGATACGATTAGGTGCCGAATATCTCGGAAAATATTATAAACATAAATTTAGCATTTGTGTGATACTTTATAGTCGAGAATTTATCTCCGTATCGCTAAAAATCAAACATCCAGCGTTTGTTGGAGATGTATTTTGAAAGTGTCGAAGTACTTCTAAAGGATGCAGTTTCAGATAGTGTGGTACTTGATGTTGCACTACCGTCCACACAGATGTTAAATATAATTATACGGATAATTCAAATACCCGCTTATCAAAAGAATGTATTTAGTAGTTATATATATACACTGAAATTTTTACTACCTATTGCCGGAGGGTTCGACCGCATGGATTTTCCATAAGAATGACGGAAATTATTTCTTATTCAATAAAATTATAGAAACATATCTTTACAATAAATTTTAAAAGTTT
The DNA here is from genome assembly GCA_039881145.1 of Druceiella hillmani. Lineage (NCBI taxonomy): Eukaryota > Metazoa > Arthropoda > Insecta > Lepidoptera > Hepialidae > Druceiella > Druceiella hillmani. Next base: position 2,656,415 of record JAYKKI010000116.1, on the reverse strand, counting down.
GGTCGATTATCTTAGCGTTATTCATTAAAATGTTGCACTAGTTAATTGTTATTATTGGAATTTTACAATTCCTAAAATATAATTTTCATGCAAATCTGTTCAGTCGTTTATGCATGATTGACTAAAGTTTCGCATTTATAATATTAATGGCGCCAGTTTTTGCATAGGACTTCGTCATTGTAATTTACTAAATATATAAAATATATGTAGTAAATTATATAAAATATAATATGGCTTTTTGTATCCTTTTATATCTGCTATTCTATTTGAAATTACTGGAAAATCAATAGTTTAAATAAATCCTCCAGTACTAGTATTATATGCGAGCAATAATACATTATGGTATTAAACAATTAATCAATTTACAAGTCAATGTAATATAAGTGCTGTGGTAGCGAAACCATATAACATGTAAGAAAATGTATTGTGGCCTTTGTGTTTTTTATATAAGTATATCGAAAAGATAATAATGAGTGTTGAAACAAATTGAGATTATTAAAAAGTTCGAGAATTGAATACAGTGGATTAAGTATTTCAACAAATTCCATCCATTAGTTGAAATGGACAGTTAATTACTCTTATTTTCGTTTTTATTATTGCTATATCCCATCACGATTATTACTGTAAATCTTTTTTCCAAAAGCATTATAATCAACTTTACTACAAGAATAAAAGACGTAATGACTAGCCATTCATTTAAAAAGATACAATTAGTTGCGTTGTTCCTGAAGGGATTATAAAGAAATTAACTATATGAAGGAAAATATAAGAGAAGAATTTACATTAAATATAATAGAATGTTTTTTGGTAAATTTTGTATAAACTCCTTTGAAAATATACTCTAATAAAATTGTCCTTAATAACCTTGTTTCAATACTATTTGTATTGTTATATTATGGACAAATTTTTTCATGGCTATAATATACCAAATAAAGTTAATGTATACGAACATACCTCAGTATTTTACTGCAATTTAGATAAAATAAAACTGACTTATTTTATCATGTCTACCTAGATTGTGCTCTCGAGAGCATAGCAGTAAAATTCCATCGATTTGAATGTCAAGAGAAAAAGGGTCACTACAACTTCATTTCAAACAAAGGAAAATAATTGAGGTAGTTTGAGGATTGGAATTTTCCGTTTTTCCCAATTTCTTACCTTTTATTCACCTTAATGAACTGAGCTTATTAAACGGCTTATAATGTTTAGAATTTGCTTTTAAATACGATTTCTTTGAAATCCACTGTACAGGAAAATTGCTGAGATTAAAACTATTTGTTCCTCTAAGTCATCGAAATAAAATGATTTTGTTAGCGCTCCTAAATAACTTTAAATATATACATATAGAGTGAACATCAAAACGTACGTTTTGTTCAAACGTGCCTCAAAGGAAATCATACGTTTTGTTCAAACGTGCCTCAAAGGAAATGGGATAAAAAATAGATTAGTTTTTTTTAATTCGGTTAGAAGGCACTATAATTGTATTTCATGAAATGCAGGAAATATTTTACTTTCATATTTCTGATAGAGAAAACCACTTTAAATATAACTTTGAGCAGAAAACTTTTTATGTCTAAAAATAAGTTATATTTATTGTTTATAAACTACTGTATTTTTGAAAGAAAATACCAAAGAGTTTTTTTTAAAGGAGGTTTAAAGTATTAACAGTCCTTTAATTTTCTATAAAAATGCAAAACACAAATTTTATCATTTCCATAAATTTTAAGAAAACAATTTTTTTAGGAAACCTCGGGTAGGTTGTCACAGCCATTTTTCTCAGAAACCGCTTAACACACACACACACTCACACACACACACACATATATATATATATATATATATATATATATATATATATATAGATATAAATATTGACTCATACACAACTCAGTAACATTCAAATAATAGTAATTTTTAGTTATATTTAGTAGGTATTCGAATACAAAATTATAATTCCTTATATAGTGCAGGGCATCATCAGCAAGGGTTAGTTAAAACGATCTTGAAATTATTTATTTTCATTATTTTAGATTTTTATTTAAGCTTTTTATTTCCGTAAATCCTATTTAAATGTTACACTAAATTTCCAACCCACATTATTAATTTAGTAGGATTAAATTTATTAATAAAATTGTCTTTAAAAAAAGTTATGTTCTAGTTGTTTATTTGTTTAAGATACTTTATAAAACATTTTACCTCCATTCCCGCGTGACTTCCGAAACTACTGAACTTCAAAGTATATATTTTTTTTTCATAATATTATGTAAAGATTATAGGAAAACCATAAAGAACACTCTAGATAAGATGTTTATGAGCTATTCTCGATTATGTATATTTATTCCCCGTATTTAATTACATCAGATTTTATTAGATATTTAAATACTTTATAGGGACGCTTTGTGACAAAAATAATTTCACTCCAGAAGAAGTTTAGAACTTTTGGTGCACGAGCTAGACTCGCACTTGACCGTTCTTTTGTCATATGAAAAGATTTGCTTTTTAGTTCACGGTGATGAGTTATTGAACGTGGGTGAAGTATTTTTTAAATAATATTCCCGCTAATCGCTAATTGATTTCGGTAAAAAAAAATATATGTATGTGTATATATATATATATATATATATATATATATATATATATTGCTTGTATTTGTTAAAACAATGCTCTAAAATTTGAGAGTTCTTACGTAAAGGAAGCGGAAATCCAGACGAAGTAATTCATAATGATAATCAAATTTAAATTTGAACGTGCTAATGCAGCCGCAATTTGGAATGGAAACTGTGGAATTACTCTCGAGCCGCCGTTACAAACCGGTTTCAATCGAGTCGAGTCGTTAATAGAGTTTATTGAATCTCTTTTAATGATAACATTTGATGCATGATATTATGGAGATTCAGCGAGTCCAGTATCCTTTACCATATTTATGGAAAAACAACCGATAATCCGATTCCGTACCTAATTGCATTTTTAGTCGTTTAAATTAAAATGAAAAAGATCAAAAGATCAAACCAAACACGAGAAAAATTACTTGTTCATTATTTACGCGTTATTATCAAGCATACAGAGCGATAAATATTTTAATGAGGCTTTGCAACTGAAGTATTCAGAAGCTGAATTCACTGGATTCAATTAATTATATGAAGGAGGTTGTAGATAAATATTACATAAAATAGAATTGCAATAATGTGGTTCTAATTTTGAATTTGAAATTCACAGACGTTTTAGCTACTAAAATGTGACATAGAAATACTTTTAATGAAGTGATAAGTACATTTATTACAAAAATATTACTAAAATGTTATGTTTAAAATTACTTTGAGACGTAATTTTGTTGCTTTTTTGTATTGGCATGATAGATCTTGTTTCTTAAACCAGAACCTTGGACCAGAAACTAGGCCATACTTTCTGATCTATTTGCTTCTCATGTTCAGTAAGTAAATATTTGTAAAATAAATCAAAATCAATATCGAAGTTTTCTTTTATATACCAAAAATTGATTCAATTCAATTCTAAACAACCTGAAGGTTGATATAAATTTAATTCATGGCTTATTAAAATATTTTTTTAAAAAGAAAGATTCTGAAACAATTAGAGAGGTTCTTGATAAATACAAAAACACAAAAAAATTAAAGTTGACGCCAAAATATTATATAACTAATGTCAAATATAAATAATTTAATTACAATAAAGAAAAATGTTGCTATACTTATTAGTAGTCAATAGTTTTACTTTGCTGCAAAGAACTTAAATGAAGCCGTGTCTTGTTTATTGCGACATTAACAAAGGATATGTAAAAATTACTACTTTATAAACAGGTGACACTCCTTCGGTTGGTGTGTTAAATGTACATATATAAACATGTGTATGTAAGTGTGTATGGATAAAGAACACATTTTTTACTGCTCTGTTCTTGGAATATATATCGACGGAACACTGCATAGTGGCCCAGATATGTCTCAGTTCGTTAAAAGTTGTGGTAATAAGCGTTTATATATGCTATGGCCACCGAAGTCTTCTGCGAGCACCTCAGCGCTGTCCTCCGCTCAATCGGGCGGAGTCCAGTTGTCATCTGTGCCGATGCTAATGCTCAATCTTGCCCATGGAACTTGAGGCGCCCCAATCTACGTGGAGGAATCCTGGACGATTTCATCCACCAGAACGGCCTTCTACTGTGCAACTTGCCTGATATGCTAGCAACGTTCTCGGGACCATCGGAAGAGAATGATATTGATATCGCTTTCGTCTCAAGTGGGTTAGAGGAGGGTGTGTACGGCTGGAGGGTCGAACTGGAAGTTTTCTCGAGTGAAAGAGCAATACTATTCTATATCTCCCAGGTGCGCCCCTCCCTGGAACCAGGGGCGCGAACCAGTACACGGTTCAGGATATGGTACCGATATTAGGAAATATTTGTCAAAATTTTCCGCCGAGAGCTCGATGATTTTTCTAAATTGTTGAAACGTATAGAATATCTTAATTATATGGCCGTTGAGTTTCAGGATAGGGCGATCGTTAGTACCGAAGGAGGATTGGGTACGGTTCGATCGGGCCCACCGAAGAGGAACCCCTGGTGGAGCAGCACCCTACAAACCCTGTGTTCGAAGTATCGGAAAATAAGATGTAACTACCGGCGCGCTAAGAACCTTTGAGACTCTTCGGACTCCTCGGAAATCTTTGAGACTCACCGGGTGGCGTCAGTAGACGCTCGGTGTATCTATAATAGAGAGCGCGGCGTATTTATAATTTAAGCGGGTTAGGTGCTCCATTTTCGACATTTCTTTACCCGTGTTGGAAATTCGGATCCCTGTGGAGCCGTATACAAAAGTATACGGAGACCCTTGAAACCTTTTATTTTCAGCTCCCTTAAGAGGATCGATGGGAGTTACGCCGGGAACATTTGCGAGACCCTCGAATACCTGTTGATATACTCTTTTCTGATGACGACCCTGATTTTGATACAGTTGAGGAGCGGAGTATCAGTCATACAGTAACCTTATTCACAGATAGTAGCTCTAATCCCGAGGTGCGACACTCAGAATTGGACGTCATTGTGGAGAACCCTGACTCAAAAAAGGCTAAAAGATTGGTTAAAATTGTATAGAAAAACGCGGTGCATAATATCTGCTGTCTCCGCACGGACCACTTTCCGAAGATATGGAAAGTCTGGAGGCTTAAAGTCATACCGAAGAGTAATGGGAAGTCGCCTAGCGATCCAAAATTCTACAAATCCATTATGCTCCTTCCGGCCTTCGGGAAGTTGCATGAGCGAGTATTGGCGGCGCGTGTATTGGCACAACTATCTCATTCGCCGGGCTCCGATAGACAATTAGATTTTTGTTTCGGATTGTCCACATCAGACACGATTTTAGCAGCTTTGTCGTGGGTCGACGCGTGCCCTGACAAATACGTTCTAGAAATCTTTTTGGACATCTCCGGCACTTTTGATAATGCCTGGTGGCCAGTCATCTTGTCCGCGATGGAATCCCAAGGACTGTCAGCGGACCTCCGCCGGATCATTATAGATTATTTTTGTGATCGTGTTGTCTTTTTGTAGGATACAGATATCGAACTCAAGAGAACGTTGAGGGGATTGGGGCTGCCCGCAGGGCTAGGTCCTTGGACCAATTTTGTGGAACGTGATGTTCAATGGTATAGTCACGAACCCCTTCAGGGATGTGGTACCATCGCCTATGCTGACGACACTCTGGTATTAGAACGAGCCGAAGAGAGATAGATATAGCGCCGGGTGGCAGACTCCCTAGCCAAGCTACGTGACTGGGGCATCAAGAACAAAGTTTGCTTCGCCCCACAAAAGTCTAAGACTGTCCTCTTCAAGGGACGCTGACGAGAGAACCGTCTGTGGCTGGTGCTAGGTTCGGCGTGCGGGATCAAGTAACCTACCTAGGTATGATCCTCGATGCACGGCGGAGTATTTTGCCTTAGACGCAGTTCATCAGTGAAAGGACTCGGGTAGCCTTTCACACCATGGGCCGACTTGCCGGAGCCAACTCAACTCCACCCTCAAACTGATGTAATATACCTTGGCATATTGGCCAAGCCTCAGTGGTGCATCGGGGTTCAGCAGGTTAGACGGGTGGTGCTAAGTGCGTTTGTCGCTACTGGCTGACCAAAGCTTATATGGTAGAACCCGACTTCGAGTTTTTGGCTAATGAATCTCTTGTTGATAAACAGAAACGTATTTTAGAGATCGTCCAGGTGGTCTTCCCCTGATTCCAAGGGAGACGAAAACAAGGGAAAGACGAAACGAACGTGCAGTAAGCACGATGATGCGCGTAGAGTTTTGTTAGAGCCCATCCATCTAAATATTAATGTTGAGAATGGAGTGATCTTTGAGTCATTTAAAGCATTTGCAAAATGCATTTTTGACAAAATGGAGATCCTAAATGATTCAATGCGAGACTTGCAAAGTCACCTAATAGTGTCCCGTATCTACGGTCTCAATACTTTCACCCAACAGCGTTAGAATCTGTCCCTTCGCATTGAATCATTTAGGGGATTGCGAGGGTCCCAGGAGGGACCCTGAGACAATCCAGGTCCTCGGCAACCCAACTTTTTGTCAGCTAAGACCGTGTTAAAATGGACCGTGTTCCACTTTGCAGTGCAATCATTATGAAAAACCTTGCGTTCATGATGATGCCCAAACATGGTTGAAACATATAAATATACAATTATTTATAAACGATATTGTTTTGTCATTTTTCTATAAAGAAAAATAATCACGGTACCTTACGTAAAATTGTATGTCAAAGTTATATTTCCAAAAATACAAAAAAAAAATGTTGAAGATATTAAATGTGGAGATATTTATTTTGAGTGACATATTATCTTAGCTAGAAAAAACAGAAATGTTTTCATTCTCCCACATGTCATTGAATGGTACATAAGTTTTAGTACAATTTTCAAAGTCATTTCGTAGATATTGGAGATGAGTTGACAATCATTTATGAAACAAAAATCGGCGTTTAAATTCGGACTTGCATTTTATTGATATACTTTTCCTAAACCTGTCGAGATATTACTTCATAAGAATACTGTAGTGCTGCTTGATTGTACACTTTTGGGAATGTGTGTTGTTTGCAAATCCTTGCTATAAGACCTATAATGAGACAGTAATACTAGAGATCTAATCAAAAATATGTGTGATTATGAAAGAATTTACAATTTTATTAGGAATTCCTCATAAACTATATCAACCTGAAATCTAGGACAAACATTTTCTGTTAGAGAATGCATCATAATATTTCTTTACGTTTTGTGAAAAAATTTCATTCGAAAGTGACAGTTAAACTTCTCATGAACGTTTTTTTACCGTTCCTTTAAACTAAAACCGCCTAAAAGATATATTGTTACCGGTTATTACTACTTATACCACCATACATATTGCTAAAATATAATTGGTGCAGCATTTGGAAAAGAAATAAAAGTTTAAACGCATACACTGCGCATATTACCATTAGCAGGCAATCTCGGGATATAATATTATTTTCTTTATATCTATCGAGCTAGATTTTGGGTTCGTTTTAAACGCATAAATTATGGATATGAGCTGCATCTTGTGTAAATGGGAGCGAGAAGAGATTCAATTTGCTTTTTACTGTCCCATATCTGTTGTTATTTTCTAAACTATCAACAAAATAATAATGAATTAGTATACCTACAATAAAATTGGAAGAGAGTAAATTCTGTGCATGGAAAATATTTTAAAAAGAGTGATTAGTTTAGCGTATAAAATGATAATAGAAGCCAAAAAAGCCTTTTTTACAATTTTTGTCCGTCTGTCTGTACAGCTAATAATAAATAAAGAACACATTATTTTATACCCTATCCATTATTAGGGTATTATTGTTCCAGATCAGCATACAACGGATATCTAGGAATAGATATCCAGATCAGCCACAATTTTTCCATTTTCTCCTTAAATTATTTACCAGACACATGCCTCTTTGAATTATGAGTGAGTACCAAATCAATCGCCTTGATTGTACTTGGGAGATATCGAGTAAAAAAGTTTTAATGTATTCCAAATAAAACTGGATTTAGAAAAGATGGCGTAGAATCTAATAGAGAAATATATTAATCATAAATAAAAAAAAATTATTATGTAAAAAAAATTCAGTTTTACTTGACAAGTGACTTTGACTTTTCCTCACAATTTTGTATTCATTTCAGCCTTGTTAGTTCATGTAATATTAGAAAAATAGGTACAGGGAATAAAAACATGCAATACGTATGCAACTTAACAGCGATAGCAAGGCTGATGGGCACAAGAGACGAGATTTTAAGTCTCATCAAGCTCGTTCTACACAAAAATTATGCATAATATTCTACACAAAAATTAGGTCGTTCTAATCGTAATTATGATAGTAAAGTGCAACGCGAAATATATTTTTCCTCTAAGCGTAAGCTCTCACACATATATCCTAACATGGAAATGTCGCTTCCACGTTTTGTCAAAATCTATTATCCATCAGTAAATTCACAGATAATAGACAGTGATGTTTACATTTCTATTACCATAGTGCCAATAACTTATCAAGGCAAACGTGTATACAATGATATATAACAGTAAACGTTGCTCGTTATTCTAAATTAGGTCATAATGATGCATGAATTCTACGGCACCATTCTGGATGCTGTTATTAATGATTTGTCGTATATATTTTTTTCAAATGCAATGCAATATAGCAATCAGCAGAGTTTAATTATTCAATATAATAGTAATTTCAAACTTCGACGTTATTAAATTAATAATAGAAAGTATGTGGTCAAAACACATATTTCGGGACGAAATTAACAATTCACATTTAGTAATTGGTAAAAATAATTGTAGTTGCTATTCTTCCCTTTTTATTACTCTTTCAGGATTTATATGGCAATACGGGTATAACCTTAGTATTTTATTTACTTGAAACTTCCATATATTATACAGAATCTATGGCTGAATTATTCGTTAAAGTCGGCTTAGTCGTTTTTGAGAATACCGCAAACATACACGAACAGCATTCTATAAGCGAATTGAATCGGTGGCAATAGTTAGTTCTTTATCTTTCTTTATCTATAATATTTATCAAACTTTATGCAATTGTAACAGCATTGCGGCCAGTAGTAGTTTTGCGTGTCCGAACAAGCTACCTAGAGCTCTGCGACCTTCTATACAGATAAATATTTCCTCAGCTTGTATTGATGCTAATCCGCACTACTTCACAAGCTTTGTGAAGATTGTGACAAGTTATTCCATTCTCTCGACACATTGTCATCTCAATATAAGTGGCCGATTGTTAGAATGTTATACGAACATCAGTCCTTTGAATCTTCGTAATATTGTATTTTGTCCATGTTATAGTCATAGCTTTATTCAAAATTGATAAATAAAGCATGCCAAATTATATCAATTTGTACATAATGAATTAAAAAATATAATCAAAGGAAGAAAAAATAAATAGAACACATTCAGCATATTTTTAATATTATGCAATTATTACTAAATAACAAATATTTTTACTAAGTTATATAAACGTCAATATAACATAAGTATCATTAACGTGTTAATTTTAGGTATTTACAAAAGGGTCGTCAAATATAAACTATATAATAACAAACAGCCCAAATAATAATAATACCAATAACACATACAATTTTAAGTCATAATACCAAAGATAATAATGAAATTAATAACAATAATAATTTTAAAATATTTATTGGTCTTCTAGTGCTTCATTCACGATTTAATTAGCTCATTTATAAGCATATTTTGTGGTATGGTCTTAAAACGAATATTTAACAAAAATAGCAATAGTGCTATTTTTTTTGATAGACTACCTACCTTTTATTAGTTGGAGGAAATTTATTAAAAAAACTGGTATAAATGTTTTTAAAACTCCGGGTAGTCTGTGCTTAGGCTTCTGTTATGTTTGTATCCAGTACCATACTCGTGTTTATTAAGGTTTAAAGAACATTGTTAATACTTTCGGGCAAGCAAAATGTTCAAATAGATTTTATATATTTTGACTCACGTTTTGACAATCTATCTCACAAAATCACCTTGGTGAGACGAAGTTCTCCGCTTCAATAGTATGATTTTTTGCATCATATCTTGTGGATATAAAGCAATACGTGGGTGTTTTTACATCTAAAACTTACTTTACACGATCGGGAATGAGCCAGGGTTTGAATCTAGGGCTCCTACTTTTCGCTATTTCGGTAAACGATATTGGTTGCGTGGTGAAGACTGCGCGTTTTTTATTATTCTCGGGCGACATGAAACTTTTTACAGTCGTCAAAGATGTCGTAGACGATGAAATGAATGAATTAATTTTGGACTTAAGGTGATTGGCGATGATTGATGTATTGCGGGCATATGGCGAATATAGTAAAATAAAATTCGAAAACTTGGACTGGTGTTGCATATTTCAAAGGTTTTTGAATCCTTGCAAAAAAATTGCGTGCTGTATGCTTCATTAATGCAGAGCCGATTGGAACCTGGCTCCATTATTTAAAGCTACACAAGACAAATATAGATTGATGATTGAACGCATGCAAAAGACGTTTCTCCGATATCTGTATATAAGATAGTATGGTTACTTCCCGTTTTTGTTTTCAACCGATTATCTTTTGGGTACGTTATATTTCTATTCCTTGCAATACAAAAGAGGCATTGCGGTCATGAAATTTTTCTTCTAGTTATTAAAATAAAAAATTACCCAAAATCTGAACTACTACTGAATAAAGTAACTTCTTCGTACCTGACAATTTCTTGTGTAATCATCTATTTATTCCAATCGAAAGATACGAACCTAAGTAGGTATGTTAAAAAATTTTTTCGAGGTTAGTGCCAGTGAAAGCTCGTCAAACTTACATACCAAAAACAAAACAAGAAACTTGTTTTGGTTGGCACCAACCACAATTAAAATGTGTTAACTTACTTACGAATCTTACAAATATTAGTACCTACTTTTGATTTGGATTTATTTTAGATATTATGCATATTATAATATTAATTTTTTTTCTCTTTTAGTTATTTGTACTTTTATTCATTAATTATTTTGTTGCTTTTAGTGGTGTCGGCACCTACCTACATTTTGAAGTAATTTTTTTAAATGAGTTTTTATAGACTTACGTTTAGTTTAAAACTATAATTATTGTTACCTTTAATTTATTATTGTGTTAATACCTCACTTGTAATGTATCGATAAATACGCGTGTGTAATTAAGTAAATAAACAAATATTTTAGCGTACATCATTAGGCATAGCCATGGTTTTCATGATTCGAAATGTCTCCTTACACTTAATTATCTCTGGATGTACTAGTAAATGTCGAGACCTACTACTAAATGTCGAATTCTGCGTTTCTAAAAAATAAATATTCTATTTCCATCTGTTCCAATATCCTAAAAAAGTAACCTAAAAGAAATAATGCTATGAAAATAAGCACAATAAACCATCTTTGCGACGTCCACTACCTTCTTCACTGCGAATATGACAGTACTTAATTTTTGAGCTTGTTTGGAGATATCAGAATTTCGAGTGAAATTTTCCTCCATAGTTACATCTAAAATTCGTTAATTTTATCTAGGAATACATTTCTAATTAGTTCTCCGATCAAGTAATTTCTAAATATTTTACTTAGTCCCAGAGAATAATGAAAAACATTTGCTTTAAACATATTTAGCAATAAAGTATTTTCTTCGAAACAAATGTATAAATAACTAAGTATTTCTTTCTAATTTAATATAAAAATTGGTTAATACTAAATATAAAATGACTGACATTTTCAAGTTTGAAGATTGTAGGAATTTTATCTTATGATAAAGGTTGTATAATCTGCAAACATGAAAATATCAGTGAGTTCATGAAAGTAAATACTGAGATCATCTACGTAAAGAAGGAAATATGAGGGACTTAAACCGATTAATAATTTTCGTTGGTAGGATATTTCTGACAAACGAAATTTGCTAAGTCCAATTTCCTTCCTCCTTAAACCATAATATTCAAATTTGTATGATAATATCAAACTCAAAACTAATATCAATCAAACTCTTTTTATATATCGCAAAACAGTATACTGTGATCCACGCAATAAAATTTTTTTGACATATCGCAAAATAGCCATAAAGTTTCCATTACTTCCAGCGCTAATAAAATGCTTACAGTAATTGCAGCAGTTGAATATTGTATAAAATGTTTCTGTCTGAAAACTAAATTTGATGTAGATAATACAGTTTTTAGCAAAAAAATCTATCAGTCTTGTCGCTAAAAGTTTTTAGGAGATATTACTTAATATCGACAAAATACAGACAGGTTGATAATTTTGCAATTCACTCTTTGAATTCTTCTTGGAGGAAGACAACCTTTATAATCTTCATGACGACCTTTACAATCTTCATGAGAATCTAGAACGAGGCAGTGCAAACACAATCATTGAAACAGCCGTTAAAGGCATTACTAAATCCTTGCACAATTTCTTTAATAATTTAGAACCACATACCATAAATGGATCGATAATTTTGGTTTAATGCTTTTAAGTACGTAATTTATTGGATCTATAAATGGTTCAATTATTAATTGTTTAACATTTTTATTTGTGTTGCAGCAAAAATAATAAAAGTTCCACGTTCAGAAAAATACGAGTTACTGAACTGTCATTTAAAAATAGTTTCAAATGTTGTCATTTTGCTTCAAACGTGTTAAACATTTAATTTCATCTATTTGAAAATTTCATTTATTAATATTAACTTGCAAATTCTTAATCATGTGCTTTGTCTTTTAATTTATCAGATATCTAGGAAAGTTGCACTACAATCTGTTTTAGGATAAAATAAATTGGTAAAATGAGTAAAATTAGAGGAATAAATTAGTGAAACAAATAATTTCACAATTTATACAGTAAGAATTCTTCGACTGATTTTACAATACGAATATGACGCATTAAATGATTATGGTCACCGTTGAAGTTACTTCTGTGCCAAATGTATTATATTCCTGAATAAAAACATTTATGGTTTATGTGTTTAAAATATGTGACAATTAGAATCTGCTACTCTTCTCTCTTTATTTTTTTTGTCGCTTTTACCGGAAACCAGAAATGTATAACCGGATAATATATATGAAACTTGCGGCGTACACGACAGTTGTGTTACAAATTTATATGTTATATTTGATAATAAATATGAGTTTTAAACCAGGATTTTATTCTTATTAGTGATATAGCAAAGAAGGGATTGTTTAAAATGAAAAAAATAAATGGTATTCTTCAAAACTATCGTTGAAAACTTCTTCAATGAAGTCGACATCACATCTACACCGCAAACGCATCACGTTCATCAAATAATACCGCAACACATTTTATTCACGCAAAAGTACACCCCCGTTCTCGCTCTGATGCGTTTTCACTGTATTAATATTATCATTGATGGATGCGCAGAAATAATACATATATGATATAGCACTATTTCAAACGGTACCAGCTTTAAGGAAAATAGTCATAAGACTAGCTGAGGTATTCAGTTAAAAAACTCTTTACACCATTAAAATCTACGCTGCTAGTAGCATCGTGGATACTATGGTGAGAAAACAGTGAAATTCAGTTCTGAAAAATAGTGAAATTTAATTTCGGCCAACTAATACTAGGTGAACTCCAGTAGCCAACTGTTGATTCCAAAATCATGCTCAAAAAATGTTATTCAGATATTAAATTTCTTTATTTCGCTATGTTTTAGTATGTTATAAAATGCGTGAACTACGTAATACCCATAGACGCGTCATAAAATATTGAATGAACTAGAACTAATATAATTTGGCTCTCATTTATGAAGCTATCTCGATAACGTTATCAAACACTATATAGAAAATATAGGTACACCTGCCCGTTATCGTGTACGGGGTGTACACTAGAGCAGACCGGTGTACCTATACACACGAAATGAAAAAGGAATTCGAAGTGGTGATTATTTTGATTTATAACAATCAGAAAAACCTTTCCCTCATATAACAACTATGGAAGAAAAAACGACATCGCTAAGCCTGACCGTCTGAACATCGCCTATGAAGGCCTGCTTATGTTTCCTATTTTTAAGCATATTATATCAAAATCATCTATAAGTTTGATTATAATTTTATGATGATCATAATTTTATGATGTTAATTTTAAGTATTATAAACAAATGTCGTTATATTCGTCGATGGAGCATATTGGGTAGATATTTTACTTGCTTTTAGACGCTATCACTCACTTCCTAAAAGAAAATCGAGTTAAAATTGAATATTTCGCGTCTACCATAGAATAAAATTTGATGTCATATATATTAGGCTTGTCAGGCATATACACGACTCCAGAAAATCTCTTTCGAAAAGCCGGGAGTTGTTCGTCAATTGTAACAAATTCGGAAACTGTATGGTGTTTTTTGTATCGATTACTCTTGAGAGTACAAAATTCTCTTATAGGAGCTAATTTATCTTTTATTTATAATTTAAATGAGAAGAACGCAGTACACCAGCCATTAACATAAGACTAAAGAAAGCTAGAAGTTCGTCATGGTTTTCATCATCTCTTTCCCGGCTGAATTTAGTTTCGATACTCTGTATGTACTCAAAATCAAAATCTTCAAAATCAAATCTACAAATTTAGCACCAACAAATATTCTAAAATATCAGTTATTTCCTTACCTATTCTTTTGGTACCCGGCAAATGAGTAATTAAATTATGAGCTCGAATTCGAATACTTTAGCGCATCGGCTCTTTCGACCATTTGGTTTCTTTATCTTTACCAATAAAATAATTAGTTGGTACCTCTGGTTCTTCATAATCGCTTGAATTAGATAATATTTCACTGCAGCTTGAACCTTGGACATTTTGTTCAATTTTCTGGATGTCTACATCTTCATTAGAACAGCTACAATTGTCAGAGTTGTTACTTTCCTCACCTTCCAATAATCGAAGAATATCATCATCTCTGAGCCGACTCATTGTCTGTAAGCAAAAATAAACATAAATATAAGAAACACCTTTGTAAAATGCATGAAATAGATAAATATGTAAAACTAATACCTTTTTGTGAATGAAACAAAGAATAACAGCATAATCTTGGACTACAATGCGATAATAGTGCATAAATATTCAAAATATACTAAAAAATAATGTGTTTTAAAATAAAAAAAAAGTAAGTAAAAACTTATATTTATGCTCGCGTGGGGTCAAAACCACCTCAGCACTATCACAGAGACGCAACCACTCACCGTCGCTGCTTGTCGGCAGCTGACGTTAAAGGCGCCGGTAAGTAGGGAAGCTACCTGGACTGATTTGTTTATAACTTGAAAGCTGTAGAACTTATACGCCTGTAAATGCGCTCTGGGATCAGATTGACCCCACGCGAGTGATTAAGGGTTAATACATTTTTACAGGCGTAATACATGGCACGCATTTAAAAAAACATGACAACTGGGTTTCTAGAAACTCTGTTTTTCATAATTTTAGCATTATTCAACAGTCTCAAAAAATAGAAAAGAAGGAGGTACTGGTAATAATAAATAAATTAATTAATTGGGTAATTTGCTTTCTTTTATAAAATAGGGGAACCTATTTAATAAATACGCATTTCATTTCACGAAATCACTATTTGCATTAAAAATTAGTTCATGCACGCCTACACAATAATTGATATTCAAATTACTTTGTTTTAGAATGTAGTTATATACTTAACTAAATTGTATTTGGGTACTGCTCAACATACATTCTAAAAATTTTAAAGTTTTATTATTGTATTCATTATATACTTAAAATATGTCCAAATATTTGTCAGCACTAAAAACGACATATTCACTATTTCAACTTACTCGAGAACGTGTTACAAAAATCTAACAGAAATCACCGATACGCATTCTGGGTATTACCGTTCTAAAAACAATAACTATTTCTTAAAAAGATTCAAACGGTTTGATTGGTTTAAATAGACATTTGTGAGTACTGTAGTATTAAATATTACCACAGTAATTCATTTTGATGCCTTATTTAAAATTAGACTAATTATATTACTTAGAAACGAATAAGTTATCTAAATAATAATTAAAACAATGCCGTATCAATAATTATTCGAATGAGTTTATTTTAAAAATCAACGACAGTATTTGTCATAATCCTAAAAATATGGGCGAATTATGGATATTAAGGGTTTTAAAATAGCAAAAATTGTTATTAACAAATTGTAGACCAATCTGATGTTGAAATTGAATACCAGTATCTTATGGGTTGTCATTTTATTTTCGATAACTTTCTTTTGTAAAACTCTGCAAGTGAAGGAGACAGTTAGAAAAGTTAAATTTCACGTGATATTGTTAAAACATGTATATTGCCACATTCCTTACCTTTATCGAAATAAAAGATATAAGCTGACATATAAATTGTTTTTAAATTTCAGAAATTAAAGTAGCAAGATTTAAAAGATATAGGTGTATTACAATCTACCCTTGATGCACGATCACTGGTTGAAGTGGCGCTATATAGTGAAGATATACACTGTGTGTGATAGCTGTTTTAGTTTAAATTATAACTCAGTGGATACAAACGAGACAATAGTATTATTTTTTGGTATTACCAATTTATCCTGATTGAATAAATTAGAATTATCGAAAGTCACAGTACATAAACTGTTCATCTTAATAGTAATACTTAAATAATGACAAGGTGTTCCTTTTAAAGTGTTATTTAATAGTAAATATTGTAGAAATACTTGCATTATATTCATCATATCAAAACTAAATATCGCTCTTTTCTGTATGATCCTTATTGTCGTAAATTGACAATATATTATATTTGATAAGGTCACTATATTTTCTCATTTCACTTTTTGACATTATTATCAGGGGCTGTTTTTCTACGATACTAATCATTAAATGAATAAAAAATCATGCACGTGTCTTCCAAAAGTTATTAATAATTGAGAAAAAGGTCCCATTTTTAAAGAAATTTGGAGATGAATTTGTCTAAAAAACGCCATAATTCCATCAACTTTTGACATTGAAATGAAATATATTTGGCGTTTCAAACAGAACGGCACTCAATAAAATCCGTTTTATTTTACAGTAAAAGGGACACGATTCTGCCGATTTTTTAAAATTTTTCTTCCAATTATAGGACATTTATAATTTATGGTTGGCAATACTATCCAATCAAAAAATATACATTTTTTTCAAATGACACTGTCAAATGTGTCAATCTATTTTTAAATTGTAACAGAAAACTAACTTCAATATTTAAAACTACTTTATGGAATTTTCGGGTAAAATTAATTATTATAAAATTATAAAATTAAAATTAATTTGCACTATTTTTCCTACGAAATAGTAGAAAAAAAATGTTCTTGAAATCAGTCAGGGTTGTAGAAAGAATAGAAAGATACCCTGTAAAGAGTAAATATCTGAAAACGAAGTAATTTTGACGCTCTAGGCAAATGGTTTCGCTAGTTTTATTTTAAAATTCATAAAGAAATGGAAATCATTGAGGAATTTCTAAAAATTTTCCTGCAAAAGAGAGTAACCACAAAAGAAGAAAATTTAAGAGAATATATTTACCCTCAGATTTAAATACAAAAAAAACTTCTGAAAATACACACTGATTCTGAAACTGCTGATTTAAAGTTATATCAAGCATGTTTAATGACGAATTGTATATCGGTTTCCCCACTTTTGCTTAATAGATGTATATAATATCTACATGTATAATGTTGTAATATAAAATTAGAGCAACGAAATCCCAATAAAAAATCAGAAATTATGATTTACAAGCGGATCCATTGTTTCGTGTAAATATATTTTATGATTTTCACAAAAATACTTGTCCCAGAGAGCACAATTTTATGTTTCAATCTTCAGCAGGTATTACCGATTCCTCGAACACGTATTCAAAGATCAAAGAATTGTAGTAGTAAAAAGTTTTAGTTAAACCCTTAAAATCTTTAGTGCGAAGAACTCTAAGGATTCTAAGATTACAATCTCAAGCATTATTTGAATCATAAATGTGAATAAGATCTAAATCGACGAAAACCTGAGACGTGCCTTTTTCAGGTCTATTATGCTAAAAAAGTTTCTTTTATGGTCTATACATGAGAACTATAGTTTAATGTCAAAATAAGAAGAATATATCAGCAAAATAAAGACTACAGCGCAGAGCAAATTCAAGCTTTGGGTGCAATATTTATCGGCTGAATATGTATAATAGTCACGCGTACAATTCTGACTTTGATGTAACAGTTGAAGCCTTAAATTTAGTCAACAACATTAATATTCTGATTATATATAACAGTCATACAAACCTATCCGACGTTGATTATCATCAGCATAACAGTTGAAACAACAATCTTAGTTAACAATATTTACCGGACGATTTAGTACAACTGTCACGAGAAACTATCCAGCCCTGATTGGCATCAGCGTAACAGTTGAAAGAGCAAGCTAAATCAAAAATATGTATCGGCCAACTATGTGTAATATTCATGTATGCAAATCTGATACTAGATAGAGTAGTAGTCTATATATCAAGCCTGGTCAAAGAAGTGTACCGGCTGAATACATATAATAGTCATACATACATACCCGACGCTTATGAGTAAGATTTTTCTCGTAAATATTTTATCATAAATATATGTACCCTGTGATTTTCCTTATAGTCAAACATATATGTCAAACTTTGATGAGGACCAGTACAATAAATAAAACAATAAGATTATGGCAGAAGTCAAACCGACAGCTACTATAATCTTATTTTTTTAAGTCACGTATTTGGCTCGATCAATAAGTGGGCTCAATATGTCAGTTTGCTCGATTAGTCGGCTCACGCCCATGTACACCACAACGGTCAGGGCATTGAGTCAGATGTAATGACAGTTAAAAACGTATTTTGTATGGATACTTTAGGAATTGGACCGTGCAATATGGTACAATCGATAAATTTGACTCTTGTTCCGACTCGACTGGCAGTTAATGAGAAACAGAAATACCTTATAAACTTTTAACTCTCAGTAAGTCCGACTGACAATCTTGACCGTGTGTGGTGCATATAGGCATCAATCGTTCGAATCAGTCAGTGATAACAGGTGGCCTATATTTCAAAGACGAAGCCGTTGTTGCCTGGTTTAGTTAGCATTGCCTGATTCAATTAACGTCAACCGAAGCGTGGTACTATATACTACCGCGACAGAGTTCATGCCAGCTTGTGCCGCCATCAAAGAATTCATATGGTTAAAACTATTATCAATTTATGTAAGAGAATGTAATCAAAAACTTTGTGTTTAAATATTGATATCTGAATGCTGTAAACCTTATCAAAACAAACAAATTTTTAAACTATGATAATAAGTAGCCATTAAGCAGAATTTTTAAAAGAATAATGCTGTGAACATTTTATTGACTTGAATAATATGTATACAATAAGTATGCTGACATGTTTACAAAAGGCCTTGCTCAGAGCTAAATTCTAATCTATGAGCTTATTTGAATGTTGGAATTAGTTTTACTTTATATTCAATCTGAAATCTCTAACTCTAGAATTTGATACAACTGTTAGACATCGTATTCAACTTGTACTCCCAAACTTCGCAATTTGAGACAATTGTTTAATTATTCCCTTTAAGTTTATATCCAATCGCTATCTCAATTCATATCTTTAGATTTCACATCTTTTGGGAAGATTGTAATTTTCAGGAAGTGTTGAAGAGTTGAGCTTCTTCTTCTCCATCGTTTCGCTCTTGGCAGAGCGATCGTGGTCTACATGTAGTATTGTTATGGATGGCCGTTGTTACTCACCTCACGATGGCTCTCCATCTCTTCCTATTTATCGTCGCCCTGTTACACTCATATAGAAGACAGCCCACACCGGTCTGTCCACCGCATCGATGACTTCCCACGTGGTCTAGTGACTTCTACTCTTCCCTGCACAACAAATCGCTTTATGGAGCTACTACATTATGAAATACTAGCATTATATTTATTATATATAAAGGCATTAATTATGTCGTCAAGGAGAAAAGTGAAAAGTGGAAAAGTTCTTTTAATATGACTGTAATTGTCTATATTTTTTTTTTATATTTTTGTTTCTTAGCCTATTTACTAACTTTTATATTATATTATCTGATTAATACCAATGTATTTAAATTAACTATTTTACCAATTATAAGTTCTTTATGTACTATTTTACGGTTAATAACTTACTCTTGATTAATTAATTTTTGTATTATTATAAACAACCTATTCTATATGTAAAAATATATAACTACAGATTTCAGGTCGTTCTAAATGCGGGCAAAGGTTTTCCCTTATATTTCCACTCTATTTCCTCTTTCTACTAGGTGATATATATATATATATATATATATATATATATATATAAATAAAAATAAGTAAATGTATATATATATATATAACAAACATATATTAAATTTGTTTGTAGCATACAGAATATGTGAATTATCCTAATCGCCCAGTCATACTCACGAGAAATAAATTTTTCATCTTATATTATTCATACAATTTATTTACTTCAATCTAAATAAAATGTTATATAAGTTGTGTTTGAACCAAAGAATAATATAAAACGACAAGTACAGGCCATGGCGATATGTCATTGAGGCGAATGAGAAAATCGCTTATAATGACGAGATCTTTAATAATTTTTTTCTGGAAATAGAGAAATTCTTTTCTACTAACATGACTGGAAAAGTAATGTTTGGACTTTTTCATCAATAAGACACTGTAATAAAATATTCAAAAATGCTCAGATCATCAGAAAATCTGTGATTAGAGCATTTAATTCCGAAATATTTGTCTGAATAATCAGCATCACATTGTGTCCAATGCTAATTTAAATTGCTATGAAATTGCATAACGTAGAATTTTCGATACAATATATAAACGCATACATTAAAAAAAACCTAATGCGTTGAAGCAGGGCTGTCCAGTCCAGATACGTTTACGAGTCAATAGAAACTATGACATAGTTTGGAGAAACGAACGCCGAGGGGTTAAAAACATTTAATCTAGTTTTTGTTCGGAGTTTGTAAAAGGGGTATGATAGTAGATCACATAATGCCCATTGAAAGTTATTTATGAACTATTTTACACTTAATAACTTACTCTTGATTATAAACGCTTTCAAAAGCAATGGTTAAAGAATGAGCTAAAATTAATTAATCGCCTTCTAATTCCCTAAAATTTTGTGAATAGCTGCTCAAACTAAAAATTACCTCATCATTTTACTTTTTGTGAACAAAAACATTGCATCTTTCGAAATTTCTCATCTCTATGTAACACGTTAAAAAACTTGGAAACAAGGAAAATCTTTCTTTTTTAATGAGTGTTAATAATTTCAGTTCTAGTGCAAAGTGTAAAACTTCTGGATGTGTCGTACAATGGATTATTGAATAACCAATACTATTTTATATAAGAAATCCCGTAAATCCTGTCGCTGTCATGGTAGTAGTTTTTCTTCTACCAATAACATGGCAAGAATATTTCTGAAACCCTTCGAATTGCATAAAAGTTTTATTGAAAGTTTGTAAGATATCATTGCCTTTATTGTATCCATGCGATGGACTGAATTTATTTACTCCGTAAGTGTGAAATCTTTTAAAATGCAGAGAATAAAAATTATTTCGTCAATGATGTCAGTCTGATAGGTATTTTCATCCATATTGGGTATTATTCACATTCCATAACGCAACACATATGTTTCTAAATATTTTACCTACATCATCTTTTAGTTGCGCCGTTATTTGGCGAGATAGCGCTACAGATTAAATTTTTCTACCAATTCGGCTGAATCAAAGGTCAAGCCATTGTAACTGCGTTTTCTTTTTTATTTAAACTCCATTACTGAATTATTTCTTAGTTTTAATTAATTATAAATAGACTTGATGCGAATTTGCCAAACTTTGCTAATTATTTGTATTTACTCTTGAAAAAAAATACTTGTATGTTCCGACAGTTTTTCTTTGTACTTGGTTGTAACTACTTTTCTTGCTTCTTTTATACTTTTCTTCATGTACAGTAGTAACATGTCGTTTTCTTTACTCACTGATAGAGGTTTAACACAAAATGTACACTGAATTTAATTTTTTCATTACAGATGCAATGGCATAATTTCGATTTTAATTAAAGTTATCATGCCTTTCATCGTTTATTTTTAGCTTTTTCGTATTATCATAAAAATCAAATTCTAAGCGGTCACATATAATAAAGATATGAGCTAAAATGATAAGCAAAGAGACACAATAAGAGATACACACAGGCATGAAGAAACGCACACAGACAAGCAAATTTTACTATTCACTTGCTATGCTTGACACATATTTTTGTAAAAAAGCACTTGCATTAACTTGGGAATTCCCCTAATAACAGTGGAAAACTACTATAGAGATGACAAGTACCATCTGAATAAATATTTCATTCAGTATTTGGAATGCAAGAAAAATAAACAAATTTTTTTTTTCCTATTACAATCTATCCAAGAGATATTCAGCAATATTTATGTCAATATTATAGGTTTTGCAAGGTAAACATCCTGTGACATTTCCTTAATTAATTTAATATAAGTCTTGTGGTACTCTTCTTTTCAGTCACCGAACACTTATGTTAATATGTCATCCATAAGATGGTGTGCCAGTTCATTTGGGTGTATCTGTAGTCTCTCCTTGTAAGTTTTAATGGTGTCTCTTATTACTTCCTTCACAGATTTTATACCAAGGTCGTGGTGAAGTCTCTCGTTTGTGACATACCATGGTGCATCAACTATCATTCTTAATATTTTTGATTGGAATCTTTGTAAGACTTCCAGGTTTGAGTTCGCAGTTGTGCTTCACAGCTGTATGCCGTATGTCCATATTGGCTTTATTATGGCTTTATATATTAGGAGTTTATTTTCCATTGACAGTGGACTGTTTATTAATTAACCAGTACAGCTTGCGTACTTGTTGACCCATTGCAAGGCGTTTAGTAGAAATGTGTTTCCTCCATGTCAAACGACGGTCTAGATACATTCCAAGGTATTTGGCCCCTTCTGCTTGTGAGATCGGTATACCATTTAGTGTTACAGGCGGGCACGTTTGTCTTCGGGTAGTAAATGTGACTTGAACAGATTTGGCTTCGTTCGCCTTAATGCGCCAGTCTTTTAGCCAATTTGTTATATTGTATAAGCTGGCCTGCAGTTGCCTTTTTGTAGAATTCAAAAGATATTATTGCTTCTTAGTTTTTTAACCAGCTTCTTAAAGAACTCCAAAAACGTTGATGGATATCAAGTGTAATTATTAAAAGAGTAATTCAACATTATAATGTATTTCAAATTCAAAGTTCGTTTCCATATCAGTTTCTGAGATATTTGAAATCACTTTAATAAAACCCAGAAATATGTAATTATAGCACAGGTTTATTTAGAAAAAAAATTGAGATAAAACTGAAAATCCTGTTAAGTGTCAACAAGGAACTTTTTTATAAAAAAAATTAACTGCGTTCAATTAAGTACCGAATAAAAAGTGCACTGAAAAGTATAAAACAATGAAATCATGGGTATTAATTGGAAAGCTTACTGTAAAATATAATATATATAAATTCGGAAAATACTGATGCTATCAAACATTTTTGGAATCAGAAAATTATACCAAGTAGACGCTTCTCTCGTCTCTCAATTTCTGAGATGTGCTTTCAATTTTTGTAATCAAATTCTAACCAAGGTTTTACGATACTACGCTGGGGCTTTTTAAATAAAAAAAGATTCGACCAAATCGGTGCATTAAAACTGGAGATAGGATTTAACATACCATAACAGCCGGATATACGAGTAGACAAGGCCGTACCACTGCAACATCAGATCTAGGAAATAAGATCCGAAGTTCAATAAAAGTGTGCCGACTTGACACCGACAATTCTAATTTAAAAACAGCAAGTACCCCCGCAGTATGAGGACTAAGGAGTTGGGAACCAGAGTTTAATGACAAAATATATTCTTGAGATCCAAAATAATAACTTAAAAATAGCAGATTCTCCACATACCACGATTTAGGCAGATAGTAACCTTGCAGTATTAAGAGTTGGCTGAGGAGTTGGAACTCCAAATTTAAAGGTTCAGCTTTATACCAACAATAAGAATTTGGAGACAGCACGATTTAAATAGGTAGTACCTCGGCAACATAAATAATAAGGAGTGGGAATACAGCTTTAATATCAAATGTTATTACCTAAATTTCATAACACTACCTTATAATAGCAGATTTTCAAATCTCACGATTTAAGGAAGCAGAACTCCATAACCTCAAGAATGAGGAGTTGGAACCCGGAGATCAATGGCAGAGTCCTTGCTTAAGATCCACGAAACTATTTAATGGAGAGTATGTTCTCAAATCTCACGATTTAAGTAGTAGTACTACCACAACACAAAGACTACGGAGTTGGGACCCAAAGTTTTATGGCACAGTTTTTACTTGAAACCAAAATATCAATTTTAAAACGGCATGTCCTCAAGTGTCACGATTTAAGTAGACAGTATTCGTGCAGTACAAGGCCTGAGGAGTTGGAACCTGTAATTCAATGGAAAAATGTTTATTTAACACCCGCAATACTAATTTAAAAAGAGCAAATCCTCCAAAATCACGATTAAAATAGATAGTATACCCACAACACCAAGACAGAAGTTTTAACCTGGATTTTATTGGCAGAACTTTAGACCCACAAAAGTTAACTTTTAGAAGCAAGCAGCTCTAGTTTCACGATTTAAGCAGGCAGAATTCAACGACAGTATTACTTATTGAGACCTGCAGTATCATTAAAAAGCAGCAGACCCTCAGTTTTATCTGTAAGGTGAAAGGCCCTATTGTAATTCTAAGTTTTACCGATAAAAAGCCTAGTCTTTAAACCTTGTGATGGTCAGCTGTATATTCCTAAGATAAATAATATGCCAGTGGATGGGGTTATTTTTACTTCACGCTATTTCCTATTCCTTATACGGAAGTGCTATATCATTTGAAAGGCTTCACGTTCCCGCCTGAAATGAACGCGGTCAAAATTATTCGGTCATCGAAATTACATACTCGCGAAATGCTTTAGTTATCTAATTATGAATTAATACGAGAATTGGTCACAAACGCCTAAAGCATGTGATAATTTTATACCAAGGGGTCGATGTGGGGGTAATATTGATGGTAATAGGAGAAGCCTGCGTTTCTCGGTAAATTATGTTAAAGGGCATTTATTTATATGGCATTTATTATGATGTTAAAGGGCATTTATTTATGGTATTTATTTACGAGTAGTAGCATATATTATGAAGTTCTGCGTCAGCACCCACAAAAAAGTCAAAGGCTTTGAATGTAATAAATCAAATGTTGCCAAATTAAAATACACTAAAGAGTTCGAGAAAAATGATCGAAAGAAATATCATGAAATATTAACTATTATCGTATCATTTAACAAATATTAAAGACAATTGAAAAAAGAAGTAAAATCCCAATATGAAACATTACATTGAAATGGGTAAAGTCCCTCTTTGAAAAATTATTATAAAATATATTGAAATAAAAGTACGTAAAAACGGTTTAGACATTATATCACTTTAAGAACCAGAATTATGTAAAGAGGATATTCTACTTGTTTCATATATCTAATCGGCGATGCGGAAATGAGAACTTATTGCGGCCAAATTAAATGTAACATGCCTAATATTGAATAAGTCTATACGCGAATCTAACTCAAACCGTTCCACTTCTTTATAAGGCCTGCAAAAACTTAGCAGTTCATATGTCACTATTTTTCACAACTAACTTTTTACAGAGGAACTTAAACCTTTTGACGGTACTATTTTTAATTGGATACTATATTTTCAGTAGCCTTTCTACTATATTTTAACCTTATCAATTACGTATCATTTTGCAATGTATCTTGATGAAATATAATAAGGAAAATTGGGCGTTAATATAATATTTCATTTTGGACTAAAATTCTAAAACATAAAAATATTTTCTTATTTTTCGCAGACCAATAAGAAAATATTCTTTATATAGATATTTATCCAATTAATATCTATATAGATATTTATCGCTTATTATATTTTTGCTAATATTCTGACCATTATCGAAATATTTCAATTATTCTATTAAATTGGTTAGTAGGTTGACATTTCTTCTTCAGTAAAGTATAAAGAAAAACAGACTCTTATCCTTAGTTTCTCGGTGTTGTATTGAGATGATAGGTATATGGTATCCTTATATGTTTGCTATTGAAAAGAAAATTGAAACCCTTTTAGAAATTAATCATAAAGTGTGTCTACTTAAGACGAATAGTTTTCTTATATATAGTATATTTACAGTATTTTTACTCAGAAATATCTTTAATTTTCAGTCATTTATTAACCATATTTATATATATACATATATATATATATATATATATATATATATATATATATATATAATGTTTTTGTTACTTTAAAAAATAAGTTCTTCGTAATTAAAATAGAAAGTTCGTAATCTTGTATTCAAGAAAGTAATTACTCATTAAATAAATAACATAATAAACTATGCATTAATATCTCCTACAATGTACTGAAAATTCACTATCCTTCTTTGACACAAAGTCAAAATATTCTTGATATAAGGAGAGGATGTAATAGGTTTTGTATTTCAAACGAAATCTCAGGTACTAATTCTCTTTTAAGAGACATTTTTTTGTCACTAAATTCACTTTCTCCGCTTTTTTTTAAATATTCACTTTATATGGATAAACTTAGTGAAGAAATTAAAACAAATTGGAAACTCTAGAGAAAGCAGAGATTAATACGTTGAGTTCATTTGAGACAGATAAAATAATTACTATCGTATTCTGTTTGTTCACTTCATAAATTTAGATCTCAAAAAAAATGTTCTGTAGTCGTAATATCTCAATATTTGCATGTGAATGAATAAAATATAAATGATCCATAGACAGATTGGTTTACAATATTTTTTTTACGAAATTCGTTTATTTTGACAAACTTACCTTTAATATATCAACCCTGGGCCAATTTGTATTACCTACGAATGTTTTCTAATCATATTTTGTAATACAACGTCAAAAAATTATAAAAATATTAAAACTTCCATTCCTTCGTAGAGCTTATTCCGTAAAGAAAATATTTAGCAAGTTTTATTGTAAAGGTTTCACTGAGGTTCTGCCTCACTTTGAGGAAATGTTCAATATTTTACTATGTATTAGGTACGAGATGTAAATTTTAAAAAACTCCTCAATCTACAATATAACTTTATCTCCATCGATGGACCGTAATTACTTCGTCAAAATTTGCAAATAGGCGAATATACAATTGAAATTAAAATAAAAAAGGTCACGTTTACTAGAAATATTAAAAAAAAGTAACGATATCATATTAAAAAAAAATCTATGTCGGAATCGATTGAAGTATTGACAAAATGATACGAAAACAATATATAAAAACATTGTCAAATGACGAGGTTATTCACTAAAGAACTTATTTTTTGCATATTCAGTTCATAATAATTAATTAGAAATAACCGGCGAATAATGTTTAAATAACGTTAATAATTGAAATAATGATCACAATAATTGTTAAAAAGGAAAATTTTGTTTGCTAATTTTTTTAAGTTTGGCACAAAAGCTACTTATTAAGTTGACGGGTGCATTTTAGAGTCAAACTTCTTAAATATTATAGCTTCATTAAAATAATAAATAATCAATCGTAGACAACATGCAATCTATGTTTTTCCAGTAGCCAACTTTTCCAATTTTGTGTGAAACACTAGAGCTTAGTAGTTCCCTACTGTGAAAGATTCTTCATGGACTACGAGTACATACTGATATCCATCAGTCTAATATATCGCAAGCTGAAGCCACGAAAGCTAAAATCTAGCAACCATAATAATCTAATATTGCACAAGCTCATTTTTTTCAAGGCTTTCGAAGCAGTTCTAAGCTGAAATATCTAAAGAAAAAGAATCTATAGTTGGTTACCTTTCAGTTTGTTATTTCACATGCATATCCTGAATCGACTTTACTATTACAAGCAAGCAATATACGTTCATTCTCTGCAGCATTCGCAAGGAAAAGTAATATTTTATCTAAAAAAATTTCGTAAACGGTTTGTAAAAATAGCTCGACTAGCTAAATCTCTTTGTTCTCCTTTGTAATCAGTCTTTTCACACGTCGCGTTCTCATCTCAATTTTTGTTCTACACCGTAAACTTTTCCATAGATACATGACAATGATATAATGACAACTGCATTTTTGATTCATTCATTTTTTATTCACTCATCACAGGAATTACATCCTAGTGAGTTATATAAACTTACACACACATGCGCGGGCGCGCGACACGCGCTCTCGCTCATGCGCACGCACACACACGTAACGCACACGCGTATTCGCACGAGCACGAGCACGCGCACGCTCACGCACAAACAAGTACAATCACATACTTGCGCGCGCACACACACACACATACATAAACACTCATAGGCACACACACACACACACACACACAGATACAGGTTGTAAAGTTGAGTACGAGAAAAAACAGCGAGGCAATTTTCTTCGGTATCCCAAGAGAACAGTGAAAACGGAATTCCGATATTTGAAACTGTTTCTGATTTATTTAAATGGAGAATTTATTTTTTTGCAAAATCGTTGTCATATTTTCCACCTATTTTATTCTCATTTTATAGAATGTCATCCAATAATACAAAATTATAATTAAAAATCTAAATTTTTGTCGCTAAAAAAACAAAAGAATTAAATAAATTACTCGCAAAAACTTTAGAGAAAAATTGTACAGAGTATTTGTTTGGAAAAGCACATTAAATACGTTTTTATTAAAATACATTACGTATAATATCGTTTTGTGAAATGTAGATAATGCATAGATATATATATATATATATATATTTTTTTTTTCTTTTTTTTTTTTTTCTTTTTTTTGTAATCAGATTATGTTATCATGTTTACTCCTGGCCATATTAATATTGTAGTATTAATTTAACTGAAAGGAAATCACATGATTACTATTTAGATGAGTTATTATATAATTTAAACATGCGTATATACCGAAGTGAAGACGAATTAAAAATGTTTCTCGTAATTAATTTTTACGGTCTAGAAAGTAGCCTTTACGTGGTTTAAGCACTCCGAAAAGAAAACTAATTGGGCAAATATGATAATTTTATGGGTAAAATGTTAGGCTCGTCAGTTGGGAAAAATAAAATAATTACACCAATAAAACATAATCACGAACCAATGATTTTATAGAAATGTTTAATTAACGTAGATGGTTAGAAGGAGACATTCCTTGAATCAATCAACATTTTATGATCTGTGTTATAGAAGAAAGTTTTTTCTTAGTGCTTTCACTTTTTGTTTCTGTAAAGATAGGTACAATAACCGTGTATGCGTTTAAATTTAAAATATTATTAGCTAGAAAAATTAAGTAAGAACGTTAGAAGGAACCATTTTATATCTTATTTTATAATAATAAAATTTACTAACGTGATGCAAAGATACAAATGGCTAATAACGAAATCCATCGAATAGTATGGTGTGGATATTTAGCATGAAGTATATTTAGCACCTATTCTGTTCATTATATTTGTAATCCAACGGATTTAAGTCGGGCTCAGTGTATTGGCTCGAATTGGAAAGCTTTCTCTTTTAATCCCAATTTGTTAACCGATGGTGGTATTTGTTATAATATTAAATTCGAATTTTTGGCATTTGTATTTACTTACGCACAACGGTATTATATTTGTTAGGTTTTTGGAATCGTGTAATGTAATTAAACGAATTTAAAATAATTTCTGACACAATTATTATCAAGATTTCACATGATTATCTTATACCAATGTCAGATATATGTGTTTGTACACATTTTGTAATTTTAATTGCACCTAGGTTTAATGTATACAATCAATTGCTATCAGTTTTTTTTCGTTTGCGCAGCTTTTGAATGGGTATCCACTTCAATAAATAATTTTTTTTACGTACCTGCTCTATATAGAAAATTAAAGACAGAAAGAAATGATAAAAACTGCAATGGATATGCTTTGTAAGATGGGAAGAGATGAATATATGATAAGATTATTTGGTATTAAATAACTTAATAACAGTTTAGGATATCTCTAAATATTTATTTATTTATATATTTTATTGTATCTATTTGATGCATATGGCGAACTTATTACTACGAGAGTAATCTTTTAAAGTCAACCAGAACACTAATCCAGCCCCGCACAACGAGCGGCCGGGAGTGCAACCCGGACCCCGCGGTGCATCGCGCCGCCAAAGGCCCAATGCCTTGTGATCAGACCAACACACCACGGCAATGAATATTGAATTATTCGATAAAATATTAAAAGTATTCAATTGTAACACTTCATAGTTTAGTGTCATTAAATTGATCAGAAAATTTAATGTTGAAGTTTTTACACGTAAGAAGGGGGACAAGGAGTAGGATAGAGAAAGAACGGAGAATTTTCTTTAAATTTGTTTTTTATTAAAATGGTAAATTTCAGTTTAAACTAGTGAGGTGATGCAAAAATTGAATAAATTGTTAAAGCCATCTACTTTGCAGAACAGCATATTTAATAAAATTTAGTTGTGCGCTTCGATAAGTATTAAAGGTTCTACTAAAAAAAATGTAATTCCTAAAATTTTATGGTTTAAGCTGAGTATAAAAATCATGGATTATTTGAGAGTATTTGGTTTGCGCTATTATATTTATTGGATTTCAGGTTCGTT
Source organism: Druceiella hillmani (assembly GCA_039881145.1). NCBI lineage: Eukaryota > Metazoa > Arthropoda > Insecta > Lepidoptera > Hepialidae > Druceiella > Druceiella hillmani. The sequence continues at coordinate 2,625,631 of JAYKKI010000116.1, read as the reverse complement.
AACTGTCAGCCTAGGAAACAAAATGAATTTTTATATTAACTATAGCGCAATACAGTAAAATTACTGAAGAGGAAATTAAAAGCCGCCGTTTTATTCAATATTTCTAAAAAAATAAGTTTGCAGAAAATTTCATTTACAGAAGTTTGTAATTTAAATGGCAAAAATAAAATATCTTAACTGCAAGTAGAACTCGTAATACGATGTTTCCGTACTCACTTAGGCAGGTATGGACGTTCTAAATTATATTATGCTCCTGTTATATAATTTATGAATATTAGTATTATATTATATCATGTGAATATATTTTTTGTATGGGTAAAGGTACCATAGATTTTTGAAAAGCTGAGAGGTTCAGTATCATTTTTTTAAATTTTCCGATAACTTTCAGATAAACCAATGACGGTATTTTTTTCGTAATTTTGACTTACCGTTTTACAGATTGGGAGTAATAGGCGGTATTATTTTATGTGTGCATTTCCAATGAAAACTATAGAACCACTTTAGTTAAATTATAAAAATAGTTTTGGTGTCCTTATAAACTCCTTTTGCAATTCATGTCCCTACTCTAAACGAAATTTGAAAAAAAAAAACTATTATCCAATTACCTTTTTAATATTTCTGTATAAATGTTTTTAATATTTGGATTTTGAAACATATGCGACTCAATAAACTTTATTGCTATGCCAAATTTTACGTCTAATAATTTATGAGAAAAACTTGTCACGTGAGTAATATTATAACCGTTTCGTTTTTTTCCATTTGAGTTACGAAACCCTAAATGAGCCAAGTTTAAATTCAAGGAGTCTAACACATCTAGCAAATTATCCGCAAAATTTGTCCTCAAAGTGTTCAATGTACACTATGAAGTTAATCACTGTTATTTGTAAACCGACGTAGGTAGATATACGATTTCATAGTATTCTGGAACAGAATGGTTCGTCCGTATTACCTCCGTATTATCTATTCTATATCAGTAAAATTTTCATAACACATTCTCAAATACTTTAAATTCGACATAAAGAAATACTTCAAACTTTTCATTGATTTAGATTTTAGATTGAAATGACGACAGCAAAGATATCATTGAACTATTCCGAAATAACCGATGTAATTCGTTATCTTAAATTTGTAAACTTATAGAGGCATTAAGAAAATGTTACACCTTTGTGTAATAGAAATTACGCACTCTTATCTAGACCAAGGAATGTTTATTTGCTTCGATTTTTCAACACATTTTTTTCCATTAGACATACAATAATCAATTAAAAACTTTAATTCATTTAACAAAAATTTAAGTGAATATTACAGCTTCTAAAAGTTTTTTGTTATCCATATTCATGTATTAAGCACATTTACTTTCGAAGATGAATCGCTTTAATTCGATGCCTCACTCAAGCAACGCCACGAGGTATAAATTAATATAAACAAATATTGACTGTCCGTACTTGATAATTAGATTACTCTGTGGAGATGTTTAGCTATAAATGTCACGTAATCGATATATTGCCACAGTGATATTTTTTTTAACATTTGTCAGTCGAACCACTATAAAAAGAATGATTCACTTGAATGTTAAAATATTTGCAAATAATTTTTCTACAAACACTTTTGAGAACTCAAAGAATGAATATTTTTTTATACTTAATGGGATCGATCACTGGCCAATTTTTTTTTATTTATTGAATCAATTATACACATAAATAGCCTACACTGTGTGAAACATAACCAAGTTGTATGCTATTATCGTCCGCGAAGCTGGAGCTTAGATGCCTTCATAAACCTTTTTCTAGCAATATTATGCAACCAAACCATATAAAGTATGTTTTGTCATAAATTGCCGTTCCTATTTTTGAAGTACGCATTACCCATTCCGTTAAAGGATTTGTTTTGTTATTATCTTTTCTTATCTCGTTTATCTTAGATGGTATCGTCTAACTATGAATAGTAACGAGATTGTACAGACGAATTTTTGAAATTAATTCAGTATCATGTGTGACGATATGATTGTAAATAATTCTTCTTATTTGAAAACGTGTCGTTTTGATAGAAAAGACCGGTCAAAAAATATGTGTAAACTAGTTGCGCTTAACAATAATATCTGGAAAAACCCCTACTAAATATTTTAGCTAATACTATTTAGAAAGTAAATTTAGAAATATTAGATATTTGGTCCAGACACAAGCGTTTTCAAGAAATCGCACCTTTTTGACCCTAGCGAAAAACTAGTATCCACTGATATAAAAAATAAAATTTTTGTCAAATAAGTATTTTCTTAAAAAAAATCTCAAAGTCAACCCCGAGGTTCGAAAGTGCATAACACATAAATAAATGTGTTCATTTGTTATAAAGTAATTTCTTTCGAAAAAATTAAAAAATACACTTGCAGAAGTTCAGTCTACCATTTCTTTTCATTTATCATTGTCATGCATTTAAAATGAAATAATACTGATAGAATCGTTTTATTTTCCTTTCAGTAAGCAGCGATTCACCTTTCAGTAAGTAGCAATTCACCTTTCAGTAAGTAGCAAATCACCTTTCAGTAAGTAGCAATTAGAGAACGAGTAAAACAAATTTTGCACATTATCCAATCTGAAGCATGTGCGGCATAAAGTCTTGACTTGAGATAAATGTTCCCTCCCCGAATGCATCATTTCACAACCCCCTGTGAAATGCCACCAAAACAATAGACCAATTTTGAAGTATAAAAGTATGACAACAATTATTTTAGTTTTGCGTAATTTTAATTATTATGTACGATAATATAATGTCAGTGATAATACAATTCATAGTTATTACAATAAATTAATAAAATAATAAATAGAGAAAAGAATAACAAATTCAAATATACAAAAAATTAACCAATGAATCATGAAATATTCAAACCCATATTTTAAAATACTGATTCGCATATTAAGCCGGAACACGCATTAAGTGAAAATCCGTTGTTGCTCATATCTCTGAAAATTTTTAAAGTTTTTTAATCAAAATATTTGCTATTGTCTTATTAAATTTTTTTAACGAGAGTCCTAATCAAATTCAAGTACCTATAATTTGATTAAGTTTTTCAAACCTTTTTTTAAAACATTATATAAAACCGGTTGAGAAACACATAACACATGTCATTTAAAGTTTAACATTTGAAAGGGACCTTAAAACTGAAAAAAAGAATTTAATACAATAAAATCTATTCAATGTATGGTATGTATAATATGTATAAGTATGGATAATATTTCTTTCGTCATCAATTTGGCACTGGCTCTCGTTAAAAAGTGTTTCATGTGAATTTTTAAGCACTCATATCGAGAGTAATTTCTTCTTCATACGGGGCTCAATCAAAGAGCTTGTTTTATTATATCAAATCATGTAAAGAAGATTATATCATTCTGCATTATTTTTTAACTAATGGTCAAATAATGAAGTCTGAACTAGCACAAGTATGCAAAACTATGTGCACGAAAACATTCGTTTACTGTCCAAGCTAAAATAAAACTCACAAAAACATCACAAATTAAAGCAATAATTAAAATAATATAAAATAAATGTGTGAAGTGAAAGCTTCTTTTAGCATTTTTGATTGGAAAGATTTGTGATTTCACGTCACTATTGATCGTCACGGTTGGTCTGATGTGTTTCGGATGTGTTTGGTGGTAGAATAAGTTTGGCCGTACAGTTAGACTTCGGGTTTACTTGGCACGAGGCTGAATACAATCGAAAAAGATGAACCTAGTTAGGAAGTATTTTTTTCGTTACTTTGTTCAGTTACCCATTGCTGCAATGGGCAGTGTTGGATTATGTGTGGTACGCAACAGTAGACTGAGTTTTCTTCTCGGGTTTTATTTTAGGAAGTAATATTTATTTACTGAAGTAGTAGTATTTATTATTTAGTAATGCAGTTCAAATAAAACTCTTTCGCGCTTACGCTCAAAGTATACTCTGTATATAAATTCTCGTTTATAATGAACAAGAATATTTTGTCTTTAGACAAACATATGTTTTTGGCATTGATACTTGAAATTGTGACTCAATTTATCTCATTTCTTTCACATAAAATAAAAATAACCAGCCTTTCGGCATTCGAATATGTCATATCACATTATATTTAAGAATTACAAATAAGCAAGAATAATCTACGGAAATGCACGTCTTCTGCAATTATATCCCTAATTAAAAGGGTCGATTATTTAAGCAGTTCGATAGTTCTTCTGTTGAACAGGTTTAATTAATTTAGGCTCAGTATTTTTAAAAACAAATGTGTGTAAAACGGTGTAATTAAATAACTCGAGTCTTAGATATTTTAGTTTATAATACTTATTGTGTTTCTGGCTCCATATAATGCTCCATTCAAGTTTGTATGAAGTATTGTATCAAATCTAAATTTGTTTGCACGGAAACTACGTATCAGTTTTTCTTACATATCAGTAATTCATTATTAAAATCTATGGCTTATATTCTCATGAATATTACATCAGTTTATAGTTTAACTAAAATGTCACTTCAAAAAGTTTTGATTAAAATATTATTTCAATATTTTTAAATTGTAAATACGCATATTGAAGGCTGAGTACGTCATAAATTGATATTCAAGTGCGATGAATAAGCGCCATACAGAAGGATATGGCAGCATCGTCATTAAACTTTTAAATTGATAACAAACATGCAAAAATCCCTTCCCTGTCAGTGCAATATTAATGACGGGCCGGCGGCGGGCGGGATCCGACGATGATTCATTTCACTACGTATATATAATAAATATTTCCACCACAGCATGATGAATGAGTTTTAACATTTTCCCCATGACGCGTCGTTATTGTCTTTCTTTATCATTTTATAATTTTTTTATGTAATTTCATAAATTTGTATGTAATTCCATAAAGTTTTTAAATCAATCAACATCGTAGCTGTATGATTTAATACTTCTTTTACATTTTCTTATTCAATATTTCCCACATACACAGTACAATTATATTTGATGCCAAAGTTTTAACTTTCACTGAATGGTTTTTAGAAGCCAATTTTTTAAATTAGTTTATAATAGTTTTATTAAAATGTGGACGTTGCATATTTAGAGCTATATCGAAACAAAAATTTTGGCCGAATTTTAAGACGAGTTAATTTAACAAATATTACGTTCTTTGCATTAGTATACACGATTTATATATATATATATATATATATATATATATATATATATATATATATATATGTATATATATATATATATATATATATATATAATATGCAATTACTATATCCAAAAATTCAAACTAATTTGTTCACTTTAACAGAAAAGATCAGTCTGCCATAATAACGATTATATTATATTTAAAAACGTTCCACGGACGTCGCCAGTTTTTTCTTTTGGGAGTGACAAGGGGAAAAGCCTACGACAAAATGGTTTATTTTATGCTTTTTAAAACTTTTGTAAGCGTTAACACTGAAACAAAGGTAAGGAGTAGGAACCATGTACATAAATTCTTTCGAACTTGCAGCCTATATTCTGAGAGACTAGCACTTACCAATTTTCGGTACAATTTTCCCGTTATAATAAAACCTGAAATCTATGCAAGTATGTTGAAAAAAAAAATAAAGCTGCGTGTTTTATCAGCATAATATTCAGAGCTTGGGTACCTCGCACAAATAATTTTTCAGGTGTTTTTTCACGACTACTCTAATAGTCTTTTATATTCTAGCATAAAATTGAACCTTAAATAAAATGTAAGCTCTATAACATCAAAATATAAAAATGTGACATCATTAAACCTATTTGAATAATAAGGTATCAAACGCTTTAAACGTCAACAGAGTCGGCTATAGTACGTGCATATAAAGAAGGGGAATATGTTCATTAAAAATTAAGTGTCTGTGATTTTCGAATACTTGTGTAACAATTTTCATCTTTCGTTTACACGGCACTTAGCAATGTTTCCCATATTTAAAACTATTGTTAATTTAAAATCCATCTGTATGGACGGACTTAATTAAAAGAATTATAGCAGTTTTTTTCTTGATTTGATATTTCAGACAGTTCCGAACTTGGTTATTAACACACTTGACTGCTATAGGAGAGTCGTGATCGACTTTTGCTATACCAATGTGACAATATTTCCGGCATGGCAACTAATAATAGTACTCCCGGTAAGCACATTGAGCATATCCATATATTTACAATTAACTGATTCGAAGTGTTCGTCTGTAGCTTTTGAATACTTAAGTAACAATTATTTTACTCATTTATTTATTCGAAATGGTTCCCTATGTGATCTTATAATTTAAATTAACTGAAAATGTATCTATGAAGCAAATATAGATTAATTACAACCAAGTCGGATCAAGTAAGGTATCGTTTCATCATGACATCGGGTATGATTCCGGAGACGGACTGTTTACTAGATTCGAAATACTTAGTGTTTCCTAAATTACTGTGATTAGGATTTATAATTTATCCTGTACCTATTTTATTTAGAACCCAATGTTACGATTAAACGTAATATTACTTTCAATAAATTTGGAAAGTCCTTTTAGAATGAAGCCGTTATCCATCTATAACACTAACAAATGCTATAATTATGCATTTCGAAATTTGTTTAGTTTTTATGTATTGTATTACTTCATGTTTTATTTTATGTAGAAAGACCTTCAAAACGTCATTGTGTTTAAGAGTTAAAATTATTTCTATATGCACGAGAATGGAATATATGTGAAGAATAACATATTTGAAACCATAGTAGATATATTGAATTTATTCTATGGGATATATTTGTCTATAACTTGCATATGTGACATTTTAAACGTCCACTGGAAAGTTTCCTTGCGATTAGATAAAATTCGTGAGGAGGTGTTTAGTGACGGTGGGATGCGGGATGAGGGGGTAGAAAGCAGCATATTGAAGGTTATTCAATTCGGGTAAAACCGCGAGGCATATATATGTTTCTGACCCGCGGTTAATGTTGTAAACTGTTATGTGTTATGTGTCACCACGAAACTACGTAACAGGCAATAAAAATAATATTTCGTATGATTGATTGATTGAGCCATTTTCGTATGATTGATTTATTTGTGACAAACATGAAATATCTTTAAGGGTTACGATATTTCTAAAATTCTAATTAATAGAATTAAGAAATAGTTTTTCTTATCTTTTTTGCATAATCGGTTCAAAATTAAATTTAATATCAAATTATAATTCTCGATAATTGCATTTCCTCTAAATGGGAAAAGTGCATTTGTAGTACTAACATTTTAAAGATATTTTGTGACTTAAGTTTGCTGTCTAAAATTATTATATTCGGTTCTCAGGCCGGTAGTAAATCTGTATTATAATCAAATTTATCTTCTAAAATATTGTGCTAAAATTGGTTTCAAATTTTACATGTATTTACCCAGGAAACGCAAATTTGCTTCTGATTCACTTAATTATTTTAAAAAGGTAAAAAATCAGAAATTGAAAATCGCTATTCCTCTGTTCCAGCAAATTCAAGCTTACACGCAACTTTGGCGGGTTATAAGGGCGACAAAATGTAATTAAATCTTTTATTAATTTTCAGTTTAAAATACTGAGTGCTTAGAGTGAGATAGCTTGGAAAGTAAGGGAAGCACTTTCTCAAATTCTTTATGGAACTATACCATTTCATAAGTACTAATTAATAGCAGATTTTAATGCACATTTTTTTTTTAAATTAAAAAAAAATTCTTTTCTAAAAATATTTTCTAGTTTTTTAATGAATGAGGAACGAGACACCAATTTTTGTAGAACTCAAATTAAAATGACGCTTCCATCAAAACTTAATATCTATTTAATTTTTTATAAACGTTTACCCACCACTAATTATAATGGAGCATGGACGTGGTTTTCTTAACACCCATTGATTGAGATGCACTTTGCAGCCTCGCCGTACGAAGTTACCCTTCACATCCATTTACATAATGATATCGAACATTTTTGATCCTATATACTTCAATATAACTTATAGTCGAATGCAAATGTTCCCCATATAATATTGTTTTTAAAAACACCTTTTATAAATATATGTATCTTCTCGGAAATACAGTGAGTAAGAATGAATATAGGTAATTTACTTTACACCTAAATTGGTCAAGTATAAGTAGAATTCGCCCTACGAGGAACCCGTACACACTTGTATACATACATACATACATATATATATATATATATATATATATATATATATATATATATATTTCAGGAGACATCATATTTTTATTAAACTATTTGGGAATAATAAATTTATTTTCACGGCATAAACATGTTACCCAGTTCCATCTTTCATAGAAGGGCATGCGTAATAATATCGCGAATGTGTAGAATGCTTTGGTTATAATATAACATTCTGTAATTTTATATTTAGCTCGTCATATATTTGACGTTTAAATATAAGATATAAGAAATATTGGAGCTGAATTACAGCTTTCTAAGAAATTCCGTGACTAGAATAAGTCTGGTAATAAAATGGGTCTATTAACATCAATTATGATACCTTGCCACATTGTTAGCTTTTCAATGAAAAACAAATTCAAAACTGATTTGTACTTAAATCGAAAAGATTATTCAACTTTCAGCCGATATCTCAAACACCTAATAAAAAAAATATAATGTCTTTTTAATTTTGGGGAATCCTTAAATATATTTTTAATTCATCATCTTAAATATTATTTCTAGATCAATGACATCTTACCCAATTAACCGAAGATGAAGTTATGAGGTATTTTCAAATAATTAACTCTGTTTCTTTTTTTAAAAGGATGCAATTAAGCATTAGACGAACTAGTGCATAAAAGGAGAATAGAGAATAACAATGTCATAATAACACGGAATGAATGAAATGAAGAAATATGGATATTCCAGGTATAAGCGATATGAACCGTAGTGAAAGGAATAAAGATGTGTTAAATTGAGTGGTATGGAGTTGAGTTGAATGGTTTTGCATTGGCACAGTGAGCTATTTTGGATATCGGTTTCTGTATGTAAGATAAGCTTTCTCAAATACGATACTGAATATATAATACAATGTAGTTTCGCGCTCTAATTTAATTAAAATATTAGCATTAGTTATAATGAATCTATAGTAGAAGCTAAGGTTTAATATTAAAAAAATATTGGGGTATGTGCCAACTGTAAAACTAAGTGCATGTAGAATATAAAACTAACTCGGAAAGATGAATTTAACAAGTCAGTTGATATGGTGAGTGTAAAAAGAATCAAATGTAAAAAAGTGGCGCTGTTCTTTTTACTTAGACGTAGTTCTATACAAATTTTTTTAATAAAAGGAAATACTTTCAAGTCACAATTGGTATATTTTCTCATTACATATTCAAGCACACAAGGTAAATTTCAGCAATACTAAAGATTGGCAAGACATAATATTATATTTGTATACAAAACGTATAATAAACTATATTTATATTTGAAGACTTACGAAGAGTAGAAATTAGGAAAAAATGGTAGAAAACTATTATTGGTAATAAGTTTCAAAGTTGTATATTTTAAGCGAATATATTATTGAAATTACGTATATTACATTATGAGAGTAGAAAATTCATATTTGAAGAGAAATGTTTAAAATTGTATTGCAATATATATCGTCTTCCTGATTCCTCGACTCAGGAATTACTAATTATGGATATGAACTTAAGGCGCCAGATATAATAAAAAAATTAAAGAGAGCTAATCTAGAATCCTGCAGTCACACTCATGGACTTGCATTATAACAATGAACTGTATGGAGGTTGTTATTGGGTCGATAAATTAAAGGAACAATTCCAGAAAAATAGAAAAATAATTATAACAATGATTTGTCTCGTTTATTCCGTTAAATAAAACACTTGACAAAACTTGCTATTTAAAACTTTAATTTTTACTATCTTTAATAAATATATGGAAAAAGTAAAATAAGCAAGAATACACTTGATGAAAGGTCTACTATGCCTTTGTCGGTCAATCAGTAAAACTAGAAATATAAAAATGTTATGGATGGATAGGTCAAAAGATCATTAGACTTGTGCAATATTATATTTATTTCATTAGTTTACTGTTTACATTAAGTGCTGAACTTGGTGACTTATTTGAAAATACTAGTGTAATGCAAAATTTGCTGGCGAGAAAAGTGGACACGAAAAATAAGTACATTTCTCATTTATCTAATGTGAGACTTGTATATTTGAACATAATTATAATACATATTATAAACTTAACGTAATAAAATAATGAATACACTCTCTATTAAGCAGAATGGTAGTAATATTTATGTTCCAAAATGTATTACCAAGGGGAAAATTTATTAAGTGCGAGCAGAATTCGTAATACGAGGGTTTCGTATACATTTAAAAGTTTAAACATTTGCATGACATTTAAAAGTTTAAACGGGTGCATGCTATGAGCTCTTCACAATTATTAAATGTTATTGTTCACTGTATTTCTTAGTAAATATATAGCCTAGCATGGCTTTTACAAAAGTAACATAAATTGAAAAAAAATCTGCTGAACAATATGAAATAAGAAAATTAAAGTTGCATGTGCAATACGAACGTGACTGAATAAGTCTAATAAGAACTGAAATTATGGATTTTTGAGATTTTTTTAATAAATTTGTTAAGATATTATGCTCCCTGCATATTTACCAGGTTAAATTACAATTTCAATTTTAAAATAATTTTACATACCAGTTTAAAGTTGTAAATCTTATATTTTAGACTGAGATCAAAGTCTTTTAGTAATTATTTTCAAACTATTAAATGTTCTTACATATTAACAATCAACAGGAGCTATAAGTTTTATCATCAGTGTTTTCTTGGACAGGTCATAAATAACAACACTTTTTTGTACAGGAATCAGATTTTTTAGATGGTGGCTAAACACGGTTGCAAAGGTGAAAGTCAATTCGTTTTCGATTAGTTGTCGGCCAGCTCATATTAGTTTTTTTTGTAAAGTGCGGACTTATCAATGGCATACCCAGATCTTTTATGAAAACCCCTGTGGTAGAGGTTTATTCCTATCATTGAGAACTTGAAAAAAATTTGCGTTTATAGCAGCTGTATTTAGTATCCAGAAAAACATTGTCTGTTTCTTGTAGTTTTAAGACACACCATAAGTGCGTATCAGTTTATACGCATTATCTTCATCACTTTTTGTCTTATTGTAGAACGTAATAACAGATTATTTTTGACGGTCTCCAGTTTCATGGTCTCATTACCATGCTAAATAGATTATAATATAAAAATATTTACTGCGTTTTAGAATTAAGATAGAATCTTCAAATATTTATGTAAGCCAAAAAGTAAAGAGTTAACTTCTCGGCGTTTCTCGAATTTGAATGAGATGTTCCTTGAATTTGAGTCTTTATTAGATTTCATGATCACAACAGCAGCAAGTTTACAATTTTTCAGAAAATGTTTATACGTGGGATAACTTTTGAACCAGCTATCCATTGTGACATTACGTCTTGTTTGAGATATTGGCTAAAATATACGATCAATAACATCACGAAGCTTATTACTTCCTTGTATTGCTTTTCTGGCTGTTCTCATGCACATAATAAGGTTTTCACAGGGAGTGCGATTTGTCATCTGCAGCTCTTTGCTCGCAAAAGATTACTCACACGATGAGACTCGTCTCCACTGGCGCCAAGAATATGTCAATTTCATCTTCATCTATGCCTTTGGGCATTAATTATTTGACCTTCTGATGGTGGTCTTAAAATCTTTTGCTAAAACAAAATACCATTTCACAAAAAAATAATCCACCAAAAAGTAATTACAACATTATAAAAATCCACTTTCTTATAAAACGTTACTTCTCAGATCCACATGCACTTTACGCACATATTACTTACAAAGAATCTCGCTTCGGACTGCAGTCAAAGTCAAAGTGACTTTGAGTTCTTAACGTGCAGTCAAAGTGACTTTGAGTTCTTAACGTGAAGCGCAGGATGCAGTAAGTATGGCATTTAAATTAACATCGGTAATTTTATACAACTATTGGCCACACCGAGGCTTAATATTGTTTGAGACTAAATTACCAATTTTGATAACCACAGGTACCTGCTTATCTATTTTGAGGTAATAATTTTTTACTTTTTAGTAGCTACCTTTTTTTGAAGTCGGTTTTTTAAAAGATATTTTATTTTATTCTTTTAGTGATTAATATTATAATATTAATTATCACAATTATTTTATTTCTTACAATATTGCATAATTGTTAATGGTCACAAGAAAAAGTTAGAATTTATATCATTTCCTATTTGTCTAAAGTTGAATATTAACAACGCATAGAAATAAAGCGATAGTAGGAGCCACCAATTGTTAGCTATTAGCCGTTGAGGAATTCTATTCTCTATGTCCGAAGTTAAAAACTACCACTTGAAGAGTTCTGTTCCGTATATATATATATATATATATATATATATATATATATATATATATATATGTATATATATATATATATGTATATATATATATACATATATATATATATATATATATATATATATATATATATGCATATTGAATTATAATCAATTTACTACCGTCGTTAAGGATTTATTATTCATCTTCAGAACAGATACATTATTAGGAGTTGTATTGTTCATGTCCAGAACTTATCATCAAACCCTGACTTGGTAAGTGGCGTAGTTATTTTGCAAAATAAGAACTGCCCTTAGCAATTATCTTGAATCATAATTGATTTACTGCTATTTGTTCAGGACTTCCATCGTTCATTTCCGGACGTCATCATCAGCTTATCATCGCATTTACATATATGAAAATCGGTCCACTCGGTAAAGCATTATTGCTGAACATACATAAAAAAAAAAGATTTCGACGAATTGAGAACCTTCTACTATTCTGAAGTCGGTTAAAAATGTAAACATCATACAAAATGAGCCACATTAAAAAAAATGAGGGTGTAAGGGAAGTTGAGAAAAAAAATTCAAATCAACTGAGAAAATTCATCTATAAAATTAGTTTATTGCATTGAATGTACAGATACTCTGGAAAAGTAAGTAGATGTATTCATTTGTTAGAACCTTGGGAACGAATTTTAACATTCACGATTAAATGAAACTACGTGATGTATTATTTCTAGTTTCTTTAAGTTCTTTACCACGACCTAGGTATATTTGCCCAACATATTCAGGTGGGCTGTTAGCAAAGAATCAAAATCTTAAAGAAAGTAGAAATAATACTACACTCGTAGTTTCATTTAATTGTGAATAATGAATTTCTACAAAATTCGTCATTCGTCGGTCATGCGTCGCGGCTGTTCTTCAAACACGGCAAGTAAACAAATTATATTTAAATAATTAAATTTGAAACAGTAGGATAAGGATGAATGTAAAAAATATTAAACGATTATGATCTAAAATAAAGTCTTCAATTTTATATAATTTATAGTAAGTTCTTACATACTGCAATTCAGGGGTTTTAATTTTATTAGTTAGCAGTGCTATTACAGATTTGAATTTTTTTCACGGCGCTCTCGATATTAAAATTACTACGCTGACGTTAATCAGGTAATTAAAAAAAATAATACAATTTTATACTTAATCTCAACTATGTAATTTTGATTGATAAAGAAACATGAAAGACATATTAATTGACAATATTTTTAATACGAGTTAATGTGATGGGTGAGATTGCCGACTATCACATAGTTTTTGAGATCACGGAATAAAACTTGACTTATTCCACAGTCTCAAAAAACAACTACATTTCTTGCTCGACTTTGATTTTTGAGCGATATTTGGTTTTCATTACAGCAACAGCAGGAAATCCAAATTTGCGTAGATATGATGTAGGAAAGGGAATCAGGATCCTTAAAGCTTTTGTACTTAGAGTTGGATATTATTTTTTGATCAAAATCCAAAACTCCGCTAAATGGGAATAAGCAAATTTCGATTTCAGGCTATTGTCACAAAATATATTAAGTAGACTCTTTCCTTCTTGTCAAATGAGTGCCGCTGGAGCTCGAGCGCCAAAAGAGTCGTAGGTCCATTAATATTTTCCAACATCGTCTTCCGCGATTTATTTCGCGAACCAGGTAGGGAACTGTGAAATGTGTTCTGTGTAAAGGTATAGCAAGTCTTGTGAAACAATGATTTCATTAAAGGCCTTATACTGATTCAATGAAGGAAACAATCTTGACTACCATCCTCACTTATTTTTCTCAACACAACTGCAAATGCAGCTTTTTTCTAAACGCTGAAATCTTTCCTACAAATGTCATATGTGCATGTTATTGCCTTGTATAGAAAGATTCAAGACATTCGTTTGTTAAATATATCGCACATGTACACAAATTTTAGCAAAAAATATGGTTCGGCAAAGCTACTAGCACTCACATGACCTTCCTTTTTCAGAAAATTATGGATTTTTTGACGCAATTCAAATTGACTAGATATTACGTTGCCACCTGAGAGCCATCGTAAACGGCAATGTTTAACTCCCACATCCTTGCAATTTTTTTAAAAATGTTGCTTTCAGTGGTTTAATTTTTATGTAGTTTAAAACAGTTATTACACATTCGCATACCACGCCCAGTTCCGGGCCAAGCGACTTCGATACAAGTTTTTCCCTGTAATGTAATGTGCCCTTGGACCATGCGACGCTTAGCTGCCAATACGCAACTTGAAAGGCCATTCCGCCATCGATAGAGTACCATCAATACATATGCTGATGCACTTCTCTTTTATCTTTGTTACTGTCAGTAGCCTCATCAAGTTGCAGACCAAATTCCTGTCCTTTAATTTTCTCTATTATTTAATCATTGAGATCCTCAGCTACATGCTGGATTCTTTCACTAACCGTGTTATTAGACAAAGGTAAGTTAAAATTGACTTTTTTATTAACAGATTCCCTGACCATTATATTAAATATGTCAAGTGCAACCGGCAGAATAAGCTCTTGTGCGATAATGTGCAACTTCTTGCACTTCACCACTCTGTATTCTCTTTTGAAAGATGCAAATCATATGGTACTTGGCATAGACGTTTGTTTAGTGATGACCGTTTTCTGCTTTTGTAAACCTTATAATTTCCTACTCGATCTTTCCTGATCGAAAAATCACGAGATTTGTCGATCATGTCAGGATGATTGATCTCGGGACCTCGCTTTAACTTACTGGGGACCTACTCTTGGGTCCTCAAGTTTTTGAGTAGAGCACACACTGCGGCCTCTCATCATTGTTTACTACTACTGAAGTTAAGCCAAAATCTAAAGAGTCGTCATAATATTTACGTTATTTCAGCTTCTTTCCTTCCACGCCACTTGTCGATGCATAATCATTCAAACTTGAATTATCGATTTGCTTGTTAAGAATCTGTCTATTTTATGAAATATCAGAAAGTACAGGTTTATTTACTAATATATTACAATACGACCTATGCCAGGAACACTACTTTAAGAACATATTTTACGCACACTATAGAAACCGACTTCTCTTATACGTCTTTGTTTCATATTGAAGGTAAGTAGTATGGTTTAGGGCATCCCGTTCCGCAGAATACGCTTCAAGCTACGTACTGTGCTGTAATTATGTACGTACGCGGAAATATATTACCAGAGCAAGGTACAGATAAAGAGCCTCGCGACGCCACTGCTCTCTTTCCATGGCGCCATAGGGCGCCGCGATCCACTTTGAGAACCCCTGCCTGAATTAGTTATGTATAACCTTCTACATACTTTACTGATCTAGTTTATTAGCCAATAACAATGACAAAAATCCAAATTAGTTATCATTTTTAAATAAATAAAAAAATAATGACTGTAAAAAGTTTAAGTTTAAAAAAAACATTATTATGGCATTAGGTATACCAAATTGGTTTTTTAAAAAAGTCAAATTTGAAAGTGAAGGTATGCAGCTTTAAAGATAAAAGTTTTGGAATATATCCGCATCCGGTTTCTCTCATCTGAAGAAACAGGGATTTAGGTGAATGCAAGACAAGAGTTATCCAATATTTTCCAACATTATTAGAAATAGTAAAACATATTTACTTATAAAAAATTGCTTATATGGAACGGAATATACTCCTTAAACAAGAATTTATATGATAATATCCCAGCAATATACAAATATGATCTCATTGAAAAGCAGTTTGAGGATATTATGGATACAGATTTATAACTTTAGTTCATCGGGCATTCTTAAAAATCTGTAATTAAAGTTCTTTTGGATTTTAATTGTCAAGTTTCAATCAAGTAAATTTTGGCCACGTACAGCTATCCTATTTTTCTGGCGTGTGGTTTGCGTATACATTTATAGAGTTGGAGTAGAAAGGTGTATTTTTATCAATAGGCATATACGAGTATACAGCGTAACTTGAGAGCTAATATTTTCCAGATTGCCATAGACTAAAATATGTTTGTTGTATAATTATTTAATTAAGTAGCTAATCTGGACGCTTTCGACGATAATGCTGGCAAAATTATCGCGTTTGAATTTGTTTAAAATCCTGCGCTTGTTGCTGAAATGTTTCTAATTGTTTTCGGTAGATAAAAATTGGCTCTTAACGCTTTGTAATTTGGATCAGTAGTTAAACATTTAACGGTAAACGTGCGAAGATTTTGCAATTGTTTTGTTTTGACACCCGAGGGAAAGACATTTAACGTGATGTACAGGGAAACATTTGAGATATCATATTGAATATTTTTTTGCCAATTAAAACATATTTTTGAATTTAAAAAAATTTTTAAGCAACATTTAATTGAAAAACATTTTTGTAAAGTATGAATTTTTAAATATGACATTACAGAGTTGCTTACACCAACATCACCACAAGGTCTTCAAGACTAAAAGAAAATTTAACTTTTTTTCATCACTAATTATTAATTATGGAAATCAATAGTTTTTTTTTGGAAAATGTTTCCAAAAAGAAATGCTTTCAAAATGATGCTCTCAATAAATATAAAGACAAATTAACCATTGAGGCCATTTCTTTAAAAATTATTTGAGACTCAATTGCTTGGTGGTGCAAATTTCGTAAATTGGTTATATAAACTTCCATAATGTGATTCGTTGAATTAATTATGTAAACTCTCTAAGTCCATTGACTCGTTTTCAAAAAAGCGGTATTTTTATAAGCAAATTTAATTTATTTTAGAACTGTCATTGCTTATTTGTCTTTTTCATATTTTTAACGAATTACGTCTTTGTGCTGGTGAACTAAATTTATTCAAATTTATTCTGTTTAAATTTTAATTCTTTAGAAACCCTTCATACATAATAAAACATTAAGTTGAAGAAATGTCAAGCCATTCTCGATACTACTATCTGTTCAAGCACACAATTGGTAAGAGTAATTTAGAATACGCTAGAAAAAAGTAAATCGAAAATCGAATTAATACTAACCGGATCGTGAATTATTACTATAATCGGCCCGTGGCGGTGAGTTTTTATGTCCTAAACTAGTGCTGAATGAGCTCTCAAACCATTTTATACGGGCAGTTGCAATGTTATACTTGGCAGTTGCTCTCAAACCATTTTATATTGGCAGTTGCTCTCAAACCATTTTATAATGTTATAACATAGCAGTTGCTATGTTATAACTTTCTTTCTGGGTTTCTACAAATTAACGTTAATATACAGTAAATAAGACTTACTTTTCCATCATATTTTAATGACAATTTAATGCATTTTCGGGAAATATTGTGAGCGATACTTATATATTTTCTAAGATTATTATGATTCACATTTACAACACATGTTAAAAATTCGTCTATGCTAGAAGTAACTTGTATTTATTTATAATATATGGGGCCAGCTAGAGCCATATATATAAAGTATATAAAAACTAGATGTCTGATGATCTTTTGTATAAATCTAAACACTGCAATATCCTTATGGTTAAAGGAAGTCATTTTGTACGGGAAAAGAAGAAAGAAATAATAATAGAATGATCGCTAATTCGTAAGTTATTTTGAATGAGATCGGCGAACTGTATATTTTATACGATTATACTTACGATGTGCCAAGATTATATTACTGGTAAATTAATTTCCCATTTATATTAAAATTATATTGTGGCCAATCGAAATGTTTCATTTATAAGGTCTTAACATATTGCGAGATTGATAAATTATATTTTTAACGGGGCTCTCAGTTATGTTTTAAAATTATATGTCTAAAAAAAGTTAAGGATATCACTTAAAAATTTATATTAACTGAAAAATGTTCTCTATTGGAGAATCAATCGATTAGCGGCTATTTCTGTAGATATGATGTTTCCCGATCTATTTCTAAAATAACTTATAATAAACTTGGCATCTATTTACATGGCCGGCATATCGTTTGTTACGCAAATGTCATTCTCTTAACTCCAATTTTTTTCCTTACGATATAACTTGTAGCGTAGTAAAGTGTAGCGCCATATTTTTTTTGGTAAATTTTCAAATATAAAATTTTTCCATAGAATAAAGTAAACTGCATCAATATTAACTGCAGAAAAATTACTGTAGTTGATTATATATAAATAGACAATATAGAACATTTTTATAATTATGTTTGTTATTAGACAGCAAAGTTTTATTGAAATATTGTTGCGTCTGTTTGAATATAGTATCCTATTTGATTCAAATTTACATAATTAATTAGATTCTCTTATAACAATAAAATTGACATTTCCAGTACAATTTCCTAATAGACCACGCTCATTTTTAAGCAACCAGTTCTGAAATCCCTCCTAAAAAATATTAATAGTACGTCTCTAAATATTTATCTATATTACTCTATTTTCCTTATCCTTTTGGGAAGATTTAAATCAAATTTAATACATTTTGTAAAGGGGGGAAATTATAAGGATTATACTAAAGAAATAAAAGAAATAAGAAGAGTAACTTAGAAGCCTTGAAAACAGCAATATTATTGATATATTGTAAGTAAAATAATTTAGTGTCTCTGCAGTAAAATAAGAAAAGTTAGAGGTTCACAGTTATAAGAAAAACAGCATTAATATCATGGTATAAAGGAGTCATTTTATGCCTTTTTAATAAATTTTTTTTTTAATCAATTACGCCATTGAACAGGAAAAAACAATTTTTGAAACAAATTTCCATCAAAAATTATGTTCTTGTTGTATAATAATTATTATTCTAGCTAAAATATTCTATTGGCATCGATCTAGTTATCACCATCAACTAAAAAAATTAGTGCTAAAATACAACATCATAATTAGCAATTCCCAAATGATTGTATGTACCAATTAAGTCATTATCCGGAAATTAACGTAACAAACAATTTATATCATTGAAATATTCAGTACAGAATACTAAACTATATCAAATTTATTAGTTAACAATTATCGATATAGGAATTACTGCATATTTCATTAATTTCTAAGAATAAGTTATATTACAAAAAATTAAACAAAAGGGCGCTTAATTACGAAAAATGATGTGGTCTTCACATGTCTTGCCACTATATTCTTGGGCTTTTTGACGGCACTGGCAACCATTTGTCAACAAAAATAAATATGTTTCATAAAGCTATATATGTATATATACATACATATACACACACACACACACACATAAATATATATATACATCTTAAACAAAAATTAATAATGGAGAATTGTGAACATCAAACATTTAGAGTAAAATATAAATTTTGCCAATATCTTAATACTGTAGATGGAATAAATGAACAATAGTAGGTTATATAAATCAAAGTAGGTTTTTGAACAATGTTGATAATAATTTTAACAAATAAATAATATCTAGAATTTTAGAGGAAAATAATATCTGCATATTTGAGAGGATAATGATATATTTTGTCATGTCTTGTCATTTGTCATCATATCACGATGTCCTTTTTGAATTACGTTCCATAAACATATTCACACAGCTTCAATTAATCCAATCATCTTTTTAGTTCCCGCTATCGATATCGTATATTTAATTACTAACTATTGCATTAACTTTGGGCAATAGAGATCGTGAAGAGTTGTGGGGAGGTATGGGGTACCAAAGGCTATTCTATGTGCTCCGCTCACCTCCTTTGCAGTCGAGATGCTTCCATAGTATTTAGTGTTGCGAATTAAGCGGATTTCCCAATAACTTCGTTCCATTTAGGATCAAGCACGGATATGATACTTTGAAATAAATATAACAATTCTGATATTAATAAAACCAAAATATGAGGCATTTGAATAAAACTATTAATTAAATTATTTCCAAATACAAATGTTTAAACCAATTTATTCCGAATTCTTTCACTGTTCACAATTCATTAATGTTTCTTCCATTTTAAATAAAGCCACGAATATAAACGTGCAAATGAAATGAGGTTATAGGAATAAATATATTATTTGTACATTAACAAGTGAAGAGAAAATTTTGTACCCCTTTTTATGCATATTGCGCTCACCGAGGAGTGTGAGATTTGGCATAGTTAAAGTTTATATGGAGAATTAGGGCAGAAAGTTAAAATTTATGTAAAATATGTGTTACAAATACATTAAAGGAATCATTATTTACGTTTATACTGTCAATGTCAATTAAGTAATAGTATGTGGTCAAACAGTCGCACAGCATAGATTGTTGACAAAAAACTTCCAAGTATTGAAATTTAATGAATTACTGTCGAATTACGCCCTCTACGCGACCACTAGTAATTTCTATTCCACAACAAATTCGAAAACTAAAAGTACGTATCGATAGCGTAACAAAAGCAATCAAATAAGTATTGAGGTTAAGACATCGTTGTTAAGTCGTAGCCTCTATTTACTTAGCATAAGACCACATGTTATAGTAGTAGTGCACATATCGAATAGACTAATTTTTTTCCTCAAAATTAATTTTAATGTTATTATTTATCTTATCTAGTTGCATTAACGTGTAATTTATGTTATTGTAATTAGTCATGTTGTAATGTCATTCCGAAAGTATCTTACATAGTTTGATAGTGAATATAAATTTCAGCTGTAGAATATAAATAAAAAATTACAGTTTTAGTCATCGTAATGAACAATACTCTCCAACATTAGACATCTGATCTCATAAAGACCTTTCTTTTTTTGTTTATTCTGCTCACTTTGAACTATCCCCTTTGAATGTTGCTTTGAACGCTAAAGTTACTTACAGTTAGTTAATCGGATTAATATTTTCATTGGAATTAGAAACCGAGGGGTTGAATGAACGAGTCGAGTATTCGCATCATTCGATTTTTTTAAGTGTCGATTTATGAATGCGTGTATATTAATTTTAATTTTATCTTTTAAAAATCCACTATGGAATTATATTATTTTTCTTTATAACTTGTAGTTTAAATTCTTCACAAAAAAAGTTTAATAACAAAATACTATTAGCTGAAGTTTCTTGTGACTATATATAAATATGTTATTTAATTAGTTTATTCGCATGTGTAGTACATTATCCCTTAGGTATTATATATTTAAGGTTTAAACCGAATTCAAGAATTTTAATGTTAAATGTATTTTCCTTTAAGAATTAAGCGATATTTTCTAAAAATGAGCCAAATATTTGAACGATATAAATCGTTGTATATAATAGTATATTGTAAATAATACTTTAAAACAACATCTATTTTTTATCATAATTTTAAATGCTTTTACGTGATGTAGTTAAGACTTAAAAATAGCACTTAGGGGGCATACGACAGGCGAAGTTTTTGTCAAATATATTAAACAGTCAGGTTTAGAGGTTTTTTTTTACTTTTTCATTAATTCTTCTATATGCGTTATATAAGCAAAACCTTTCTTAGCGAAATAAACCAGGTTAATCATTGCTTCCAATTCCTTCTTGATTTCTTAACGGAGTGGTTCATGAATTTTCAATTAGGCAAAATTAAATGTTTAATGCCTTTAACAAAATGATAACAGTTGAAATTTTGATTTCAAAAGGGCAAATTTGTAATTCGTATTTTTAAGTTTCCGTCCCTCAAAATAAAAAGGAATGGAATCTTAATAAGGTCACTTGGCTGTCTGTCCGTCCATCTGTATGTCAAAATAAATTTCCTCAGGAACGGCTTGAGTTAACAAGTTCATATTAAATATGCACCTGTGAAAGACATTGGAGACAATATTTCTTCATTTATACTAGAATCATATTTACTGATCATTAGAACCTATAGGATACTTCTGGTCGACATAAAATCTTGGAAGAAAAAATTTAAAAATCAATTATTTCATTTTTTGGGAAACTGCGCCTGTGAATCACATAGCAGGCAATATTTCTTTGCACCATCGCTAATCACCAAAATCTATATGGTATTTTCGGTCGACCGACAAATTTGAAATTCAAGATGAATTGATCATTCAACCGGAGGATTTGAACCGGATCTTATAGCACGAATAAAGGAAAAACCATAGCAATCAATGATTTAACTTTTGCTGTGTAATTACATTTTTTTATTAAATATAAAAAATTGTAATTCCACATCAAAAGTTAAATATATACTTGTGAAATATATACTTGGCTATATATAGGCTACAAAAAGTTATATTTATTTAAATAGTTTGCTAGAAATACTATGTACCATTAAATGTTTATAAATACCTAAATCTCGTTGTGGTGTGCTGGACTGATCACAAGGCATATGGTCCTTTACTGCATGATACATATAAATATTGCCGCACCAAGGGGGTTCGATTCGCGGCTGCTCGTCGAGCGAAGCTGGACTGGTATATTCTGATTGGTAGTAAGAGATTGCTCTCGTAGCCATAAATCCGCCTTATATATCACTTAATATGCAAAATACATAAGTAAACAAATAAATAAACCTGTGTGAAATATTCGTAGTGCAAGTTCCACTTGCGCTTCCCAAGTTTTTTACAATTAAATATTTATATGTTCTTACATTTATCATGGTGCTTGTGTGGTTAAATACACTTGAAACTAGTTTTTTTTCACGTTTCATTTATGTCGAAAACGATAAGTAATAAATATTTTGAATGATTATTTTAATTACGTTTGTAACGAACATCTTGGCAGGGGCATTGGTATTTTGTATTATTTTATACACTTTTATTACGTGTATATATATATATATATATATATATATATATATATATATATATATATATGTAAATATTTTATCATTGAACTCCCTCCATAACAAAAAGTATTTTAATGGACAAAAGTACTACTTCTAATTTTATTGTATTGCTGTGTTATAATTTTAATTTATTTGCATGTTTTAACTGAATGTGAAAAAATGCAAGCAGTTACGAGATTTCGGCTTTGGACACACAACTATAACAAATCTTGCAATAAATAGTAATGTAAGCAAATCTCTGTCAATAAGTCAGGTCAGATCGACAATGATAAACCCACGCCTGTTTGTAATAATCGGCTACGCAAAATGGTATAAGACCACGGACACGCATTAGCCGCAGAGCAATCCCCTCACCCTCGGCCCGCCTCTTCTAAACCGATCGCTCGTGCTCGGGCAGCACTACATATGACAAAATTTATAATATTAAATGATTATCGTTGGCAGAGAAGATCCATATAAATCACATCCGTCATGTGTGTAGAGCCCTACACGTTTAGAGTAGCGCTTTTCTTTAGCTTCATTTTTATTCATAATTTCGGAGCTTTTGAGGCACCGTGATTAAAAAACCAAGTTATGACCGGTATATAAATGGTATTCCCATTTATATACCTATAAAATAACCAGGAATACCTTGTAACTCTGTTTATGAAAATCTGTTCAGCCGTTTTGGAATTTATCCCGGAAAGACAGTATACAGGAGAGAAACATTTTAAAAATGATTATTCGTGGTTAGGTTTCTAATAAATAAACATTTCTAAATCACTAAAGAACACTTCAATTTTATTTACTATTTCAATTTATTTATATGCATACCCTTTCGCTTTACATATTATGACGGTATTCCTTTATTTATCTTTATTATCATTTTAAATAATAATTCCTTTAATATACATTTGGATTACTTCTCTAAGCCAGTTTTAAACAGTCTATTGATTGATTTTATTATAAGAAGCGAAATATACTTTAAAAACATTGAAGAAATATTGTATGTGTTGTTATGTCAAACGTCAAAAATTCTAAATAAAAGGTATTTTTATTTAATATTTTTCACACATTCGAACTTTATTAACACACTGACAAGTGAGCATTCTGACACATTGGAAATTTAATAACCGTTTTTCTACTCCTATTTAAAGAAATATTTTTCAGTCTAATTTCTGTTTAATCATTATTTAGTCACTTGTTCTCCAATTCGCTAAACCATGCCAATTTCATCAAAATAATTCTTAGTCATGTTCATGATTTTGGGATTAATATTCGGCTAATTGAAATTCATACATAGAGCAATGATAGCTGCAATTTTGCGGTTTTATAACATATATTTTTTTTAAATTTTCTATGTGAGTAATGATTTTATGTAGGTCTAACATCTTTAGAGTAGTGCAGCTTTTTAGTTCTGATTTTAGGTAATATCACGTAGATCAGCGAGCGTTATATTCAAATATTACTAAGATTTCTGCTTTTAATCCAATACAAATTAACTGAAACTATTTATTTTCACAATTTCTGGTACAATGATCGTTTCTCGTATCATATATATATATATATATATATATATATATATATATATATATATATATATATAATGCTTTATTCATATTGTCAACAATGGTCGGTAAAAATATTTTTCCTTATTTAAAATTTGGCGGTCTATTTATTGCAACAAAATATTAATTTTTCGCCTTTCGGAACAGAAAATATCCATTGTTTATTGACTAAGCTGAAACCTAATTGTTCTCCACTTGTCCATAATCTACGTATTTTTATACTATAATGATTATGTTCTTGTAGTTTTAATATTTTAAATTTCAATTATTTTAATCTGCTTCTCCTTATAGTCTTGCAAAGACTTATTAACAGTATAATAATAATTTATTATCCAATCTCCGTAAAAATATTCAACGTAAATTTAACATATTAAATATTTTAAATTTGTTTATGATGTATTTCCACGAAAACATGACTGAAAATCATTGGAACGACGAAAATCCTTCTGAAAAGTTTTAAGTTGAAATTTAATTTCGTCCCTCAGTTTGGACTTTCCATCGATGGGACGTCTGATGATATTATGTGAAATTTATTTGGAGTCAATTTCGTAGTCACTGCGGAGGCCCGATTGGGATAAAATATTTAATGAGTTGCCGAACCGCTGCTCCAAAAAAATTGTTCTCATTGGCTTCGGCTTGATTTATGGAAAATTCTTCGCTTTATTTTATGGAATATTTACTTTATAAACTTTTTTATAAATTAATGATATTTTTTAACATCAATAAAAATTATATTACTACCATGAGCGAGCATTTTAAATTCTTTTTAATTCCCTAAATAACCTGTTTTTCGAAACAAAATCATAAATGTAACTATATTACTTTAAGAATCAACCATCTTATTTTCTCTAAAACGCCGTTAATATTTTTTTCATAAAGCGCCTCCTTCGCGACAACGAAATTGTCGTTGTCTCCCAATGTTGACAATGTCTCCTATTTCTTTTAACAAGGTGTATAAAAAAATAGGATTGCAGATTTAGAAGTAATTTAGTGCAAAATTATTTCAAACGACTTGCATTAAAATATTGAAAAGTACAATGTCTTCAATTTATTTGTCTAAATCATATGAAAAATATATTAGTCATCGCGAAATTTAAATTAACATTTATAATTAGTTTAATAAAATACTACAAACTATTTTTTTTTAAACTTTAATATATTTACGGAACCTTGGAACCTACTAGCTGCCCATTCCTGCCGGAATGAGCGAAAACGGGAATGTGACAGAATATTATTTTAACCGTTTTTTGTGCAAAAATTATTTACCTTTAATTTATGGCCGGGACTCTAAAGAGTGCCATTTATTTTCTGTACTCTAATTGAGTATAAACGTGCTTGCGATTTTATTAACCACAATTATTGCTTGGTCACTGACTTTTTATAAAGTCGGTCTTAGCAGACCAATTAAACTAGATAAACGAAATAACTAATGAATTCCCACGATGGATTTATTGAAAAAAAAAGCTTAGTTGAGTTTTCAGACCACCAAATCCTTTTAGATATACATTTCGAGATGGTAAAAATGGAGCAAAATTATATTTTACCAAAAACTTTGAATCCGTCGACGGAAGTACCGTAGATCAATACCGTAATTTTTAAAATTCCCTGAAATAAAATATTTTATGGTTTTGTTTAATATAAAGTTAACAATTTCAGAAACATAAATAGAAATATTCAGAATTCCAGAAACGGAATTTTCTTTAGTTTTTTATTATTTTTTCTCAATTTGAGAAATTAAAAGAAATGAAAATGTAGCATTGAACTTAGTCAGGAATTTGGTAGATTAATAATATGCACATATTTTTGCAACCCTTACAGAGGCAGAATCCAATTTCTTTTATTTCTGAGTTAATTGTTTTATTATCACACATTATTTTTTTTATTTTATTCGTCATCAGTTTACAGATTCTGTGTAAGTACTTTCTTACATCTTTTCCACATATGCCATACCTTGCTGAAAAAGGCAAGATTATTGAGGTCTTAAGAAGGTTCAAAATTATTATTTTGATATTCTCTGATGCTACAAAAAGCAAAATTAACTTTGGTAAAGACGATTTACTCTAGGATTGGGAAGACTAACCTTTCTACAACTCCTTTTATACTACAGAATGTAGAGTGCCTGTGGTAAAAGTGCCCAAATTGGTTAAAAAATATTATCAATTTTCATCCATCGCCACTCTTTAGTTTTCATGTTATAATTGGTCCATTTCTATGTTAGCACATAATTTATAAAAATGTCCTTTTTTGCTACACCAAATCTATGAGACAAACTTGCGTCTTGAATGCTATATTTTTAACTCCGTTCAAGACTGCGATACATTTTCAAAAAGATTGGTATTTCTGTTTAGCAGTATCCCATTATAACAAAAAAAAATAATTATGAGAATTTTTTTATTACGAAATGCTTACTTGATTGGTATATAAATTAAGTGCGTTGGAAATTACATTCAACGGACGACTGGTACGCGATACATACGACTGGTACGGATCGCGTTGCAACATACTCCAAAATTTAAATGGTATATATTATGTTATCCTATTGTACATCTATTTACGCATATGTTTGCAATACAATGGATTCATTCATGTTATATACATAACTGGAGAGGCTAACAGTTGTCTTATACTTTGAAAACATTTTATGACATTTATTAAGAAGCTAATATGATTTCTTCTCTTTTCGCAGCAGCATGAAAGGTATTGATTACATTAAAAGTATTGTACAATGAATTCATGTCTTGTATCGTTTCCGACATTCTTTCTCTGTCTTAAAAAATATACGAGGGCTCATGAACACAATCTATTGGCCGTTCGTCTGTCGCAAAATAAAATATATAAAGGCAGTCGGTTATGCTATGAGCTGGAACTTGTGAACTATTTTCCTACGAGAATATTTGAAAATAATAAATTTGTAGTGAATTAGAATGTATTCAAGCTTTGTTACATTTTTAGATCCATTACGTATTTTATTTTAACTCCATTACTGTCTTTGTTTGTATTGATACAAATTAATAGGCCACTTTAGAAATAAATATGTAACAAATAAATAAATTTAAATAGATTCTATCCATAATTATTTTTTATGATATTCTTACGTTTTTCCCCCATGTTAATTATGCATATTTACAAAACAAATTACATATCCATTTTCTTTATTTTTACATTAATCAATTCAAAAACATGCTTTTTCATAAATGAAAACAGTAAAATTTAAAAAGATCTCAATATATTAATCGGTAAAATAGAGGCACTATTTTAGCCCTGTAAATTTATTAAAATTAAAAAACAAGGAAACATAGAATACACAGTTTCCTCTAAGTTTACGTAAAAACAGAATCAAAATTAAGAAATAAGCTTGTATATATGCACTAGTGTATAAGAAATGCTGATATTTTAGATAATATTTCGTTAAAGCAGGCAGATCAAGTGAATAATTCACATTTTTTAATTTTCATTCTGAACTTAATACACTTATTCGATATAGTTATAAAATTATATAAAGATAAGTGTATACTCATGTAATATGTCACTAATAAAATTAATTTAGCCCATATATTTTATAGTAATTCAATTTTAAATTGGTCTATCAATCTAACAATTCAATCTGTTATAGTAAAATTATCGTTACAAATTACTCATTATAAACTGCGGATATTTCATAAAAAATTTATTGAAACCATTTTGAAGTAATAAGTAACAAAACAAACGAAGCCGGTGCGAATTCGGAAGCCGACGCGTTAATGACACGAGGAGTTTAATTACTAAATGTGACTGATACCAACATAAAACTTAATTAAACGTATAATCGATAAAGATGAAATTCAGTCAACTAAAAACGTAAGATACCCAAATTTTATTATGTGACTTGAACATCCAAAATCCCGCGACATACTAAACGTGTTAAACAGAGTAAAGAGTTTGTTTAAAGCCTGAGCATGTATTACAAACTTTGTAATATAATTTATTGCAAGAGGTTGAAAAAAGTAAAAAATATTTTAAAAAAATATCAGCTCGGGTTGAAAACTTACATAGAAAAGTTAAAAAAGTACAAAAGGCTACAGGTTAAAAATATAATATTATATGAATAGAAAAAGGTGCAAGATTATTACTTTATATCATAATATATATTTCATACCAGCTTGAAATAAAGCCCTTTTAAGCTCCTTTGGCAACTAAGTAAGGCCAAAGAAAGTAAACCGGAAGTAAAACCAAGTTTCGTTCAGTAGTTGAAGTGCTAGATTTTAAAAAGAAGAAATAGCCATAAATCCATATATTATACTAGAAGAAAATTGATACAATTTAAAAGTTATTGTTGAGTAAAATGTATAAGTTTCAACATTTTTTCAGACATGATCAGAAAAAGATAGATTTGTAAAGTAAATTTTAATTTAATTGTTATTTTTAAAGTATTCTATTAATATAATGTGATAAATAGCATTTATTAAATATAAATGCAGATCGCCGTGGAGAAGTTTAATGGTGGTAAACCAAGAATTTTGCATTTCGGTATTAAAGTTTGGAAACCAATAATAAAAAAAATAGATATGACAATGCTAATAGTATATAATTGAACGGGTTTCAGTTATAAGATACCTGCGACAAATAATGCCCAGGAGAAAAAAATTCAAATTCATAAAATGGTACAATATGGTGGTAGCAAATGGGCCGCATATGGCTCGCCTTACCTTCCACGTTTGCAATGCCGCGTTCATCTTCGTTGCCTGTTGCGTCAACCACGTTTCACAATTTTATTACGATAGACGATCAAAAATTTCATTTAATGAATTTCCTTTGCGTCATTTCTGTGTAGTATTATTTTAACTTGTTTCTTAAATACCAACGTGTAATATGTATTTTAGTAATAAAAAGATTTACAATTGAATAGAACTACGTGATGTAGTATTATTTGTACTTCCTTTAAGTTCTTTACCACGACCTAGGTTTCGTTGTATTACAACATCTTCAGGTGAGCTATTAACAAAGATTTTAGCAAAGATTTAATCTTATAGCCCACCTGAAGATGTTGTAATACAACGAAACCTAGGTCGTAGTAAAGAGCTTAAAGAAAGTAGAAATAATACTACATCAGGCAGTTTCATTTAATTGTGAATAATGAATTTCTACAAAACTAACGCCAAATATATTAAATACGAAGATTTACTTATCTTTTCCCATTAAGGAACCGTCAAAACATTTTGCAGCATAATAATCATCTTTAGATTATTGTCCGAATTAGGGCTACTATCAAAAAAAAAGTGTATAGCAAAAACATAGTTTGATAACGGCTAGTACTATCAGCCGACGAAGTACCCTATTTTAGTATATGCAAGTAACTCATTAGTGTAGCACAGTTAGAACGTATCATTAAGTGTAGTTCAGTTTCAAATCACATATTGACAAAAAAGCAACACCGGACATACCATTTTCTTGAATCTTGAAACTCACCGTTTACGATAATTTTTGATTCATTAATTTTAGTAAAACAAACCCAGCTTATTGCCCGACTTCCACGTTTATAACATTGTGAACCTTCGCGTATGCAAAACGACAATCTTCTCCAAATTTTCCTGAATTTTTTTTCTATCGATTTATATTAATTTTAAACTAAGGTGGTACAATAATATTCGTCGTCCGATCATTTTAAAGAAGAAACAAAGAAGAAGTAGAAACCAAATTGATACCAGTATTTAACATAAAGATAGTGTTAAAGAAAGTAAATAATGTTATAATATTTCTTTGGATACTATATTTGACAAATACGTATGTTTATTTCTTATTCTTATATAGTTACACTTATTATTATATAGTTACACTGAAAATGTGACAAAATTTTGTAAAGAAAAATAAGACGAAAATTATTAAAATAAAGACTAATAAAAAAAATTTCCGATTGAAGCGAACGAAAGGCAACCCGGACCAACTGCACTCTTAGTTGAATCAAAAAGATTTTTTCTGTCTACCAAGCAAAAATTCACGTAAAATTGATACTAAATGGGAGAATTTCGCACAGTATTTTCATAGTAGAGCTACGTAACGCTGTCATAACAAAATGGCAAGTAATATATATTCACAGAGTTCTAGCGAGTAGCATTTTGAAATACTTCTACCTTTTTGCTGTGTATAAGGTCATTTAAATTTATTAAAAATACATAAAATAAAATTTTGTTGTAAAAGTTACATCTTATGAAAGTTATGTTTTTGAAAACATTCCAGTTACTAATTGGCAATAAAATAATGTGCATTATATTTAAACGGAAATGACATTTGTCGACACTGACAGCTCGTGAATCTTTAAGGATTTGGTTGACATTTCCATTCGGTGCGAAATACAAAAAAACGTAGCAAAGTACGCCGTTTGTCTCTTAAATATTAGATAACCTTTCCACTACGGATAGAGGAAACCATACTTTTAGAAAATAAATATTATGTTTAGTAAAGGCTCCACGGTTTTCGAGGTACTTAGATTTTCTATTTTATTTTTGAAAAATAGCCGCCGCTTTCCTTAGGATTCATTCATTCTTTAGCTACAAATACTTTGGATACATTCCTTAGGATTCATTCTTCCTTTAGCTACAAATAAATAAATTTCCTTATTCTATTCTTCGTATAATATTTTTGAATAGTGTTCTGTTAAGTGTTTATTAGAAATTACTTCTCTATATTTTTATTCACAGTTTACATTTTAATTAACTTGTTCTTCTTGGTTTAGGCTATTTTGAAAAGAAGAGAGAAGATCTCAAGAT
Organism: Druceiella hillmani; assembly: GCA_039881145.1. Taxonomy (NCBI): domain Eukaryota; kingdom Metazoa; phylum Arthropoda; class Insecta; order Lepidoptera; family Hepialidae; genus Druceiella; species Druceiella hillmani. Next base: position 2,594,318 of record JAYKKI010000116.1, on the reverse strand, counting down.
ATAAGTAGAAAACTATTCTAAATATGAGGCATTTAGTGGAAATATTAATATAGTTATTAATAAATAAATACCCTTGCATTTTTTCATTTGGAAAAAAGATTACTTGTATTAAAGTTTATTTTACTGAAAAGCAAAATGAAGAAGCAAGCTTAAAATAAGGTATTTACAACAAATTTTTAAAATTTCGTTGGTATCCGTTTCTTAGTGATAATTTAGTGTAATCACTCAAAAATATTATTTTCACTTCAACAACCGAAAAAGCAATTTTGCTTAGCCCACTATGATTACTTCAGTAATCATAGTGGGCCAGGTAAAAATTATTGCTATTTCACTCAAACATACTAATCACTATAGCACGGAACGAGTGTGAGCTGGAAAGGTAGTCTGCCAGGGTCAATGTAATTAAATCAGTGCTGTAATGCTGATCAGTTCTTTGGGCTTACCTGTTTATGATGGTATTTCGTTTCCGAATTTTATTTAATAAATTTTTGCCTACTGACTTTCGATCTCTGTCTAACGACTTAGCCTAAACCTGGGCTTATTTGTTGGACTTTGTTTTCGCTTCTGATCTGGAATTGCAAAAAAAAAACCCCATGAATTATTTGAATTATTTCCTAAGAATTTCCTGTGTAAGAATGCATTATTATGAAGACATGAAATAAATTCTTGAAATGAATGGCGCCCCGTGCCATTACGTGCGCCAAGTACCCGTCGATCCAACCAAAGTACATACAAACAGGTAGATTGGGCTTGAAAAATGAAATTACTCCCATAATTACCATAGTTTTTTTATACGGGTTGATTTTTTTAGGACACTGCAAGAAACCTCTACACAACAAATCAAACAGTGAAGAAGAAATCCGGTAAAATTAGGACAGGCCAAAGACAAGACAAAAAAATTCTGAAGCTTTTAAAAGTTTTAAAATTTACTGTAAATAAATAAGTTTGACTTAAACTTATTTATTGACTTATTTTATTCAATTTACGATATCAAGGAAAATTATACTATATACTTCAACTCTAACCCTGTTATTTTGGCAAATTTATAGTAAATAAAAAAGTATACAAATGTATGGTAAATATGTAGTTATATCGCTTACTTTAATTTATTTCCCAACAGCATGTTGTGTGTCCACTTCCCTAAACATCATTTTTCAATTTCAGATATAAAAATATTACTTTACCGTAGTGGGTAATTGCCCAATAGTTTTTCGAAAAGAAAGAAATAAATAGATATTTCAATAAAATAGAAGGAAGACAAATAAACCTTGTACAAAAGGCAAAATGAAACAAAAATCAAATTGAGATAAAAATAACAATCTAATAAAATGTACATATACAGAAATAAAAAAATCGCCAAAAATTATTGGGATAATTGGGACTCCGAACATTACTATTTGAGCCACCTTTGAATTGATGTCACAATACTATTTTCTCACTGCTACCTTTAATCTGACAAAGACCTAAATGTAGACTACTAATTAATAATAGACCGATATAAAAAATCACCAGACCCAACGGCATAAAAAATAAAATGAAAGGAGACTAAGTGAGCGGACAAGAGCGAGCTAAATTGGATTTCGTGACTGAAATTTATCACTCAGTGAATATTAAATTACTTTTCGCTCATTTTAGATTTTATAAAGCAACAACTTGAAACAAGGCGTTTAATTTTGGAGTATGATAATAAATTGAAGTTATTTCGCAACATACTAATTCTACTTCATGATTAAAAATATGTGATTTTTAACGTATAAATTGTTCAAAATTTCGCGAAGTCAAATAAAACCAAAATTTAAATTTGAATAACACTATAAATAAAAATAAAACTTGTTTGCTCAACAAAGGATTTGAAAAATATTCGTATTTTCTTATCATACATCCTTATTTATCACAAACACATTACGGTTTATATAATTTATCTTTTGCTTTATTTTTCTTAACAAAAGTTTGCAGAAGACGGGCGCTAAAATTATTGATTGGTACTTTAAGGTTATATTTTTATTGTCAAATAAATAAGATAAAATGACTAATAAATTTTTATAATTAATCAATTTTTTGATTTATTATTGGGATAAAATATTTATAGTGTGAGTTTTCCGAAACTAAGTACTTATGCATATGTTTTTTTAAGGTTGAAAAGAGAGTAAAAATAGATTTCTGCCATGATTGTGAGGATTCTGCCAAATAGCTACCAACTTTTAGAGAACAATGTAAAAGAACAAAATTGCAACTCTAAAAATTTGATACCGCAAATGGAACTTTTTTCGTGCATCTCAGAGAAGTTTCTGAGATATTAGCTTTTGAATAATTACTATTCGATCAAAAATTATCAGTTTATTTTTTCACAAATATTCATAAATGTTTAGCATTCCTACAGGATGAACCCTAAAATTGGCTAGAAAGTATATCTGACAATTTTTTTGGCATATTTTAAGAGCTGCCCCTATATTTGTAATTTGATAGATAATAGCAAAAACTAAACTTTTGGTATAGTAATTAAAAAAGAAAATAAATTCTTTTTGAAATGAATTAGTAAATATTTCTTTACGGTACATTTGAATCTTTTCAAAACAAGATTCCTTTCCATTGCATTCTAAGGGGTTAGAGAGAAAATGAAGAAATGTAAGTCACATCGTTAATTCAAGAATATATTCGAAGCCTGCCCTTTGATTCAATTGAAATAAGTGTCAGAAATATTTTTGTAACCTTTATTTAGAACACTCGATGCTCAGCTCAATATATTTTGTCTCTTTACTCTTTGTTATTATCAAACCGAAGTAAATAAATTTCTTTTATCTAGTAATTTTCACGCCTGTACATTTGTTCCTGTATAGAGCATATAAGGTGAAAATCGAATATTATATTAATCAAAATGGTTCGTGTTAAGCGTTTTCAAATAAATATTATTCATAGATGTACATTGGAAACATTTGATCACGACAGCCATATTGTTGTTCTTTGTTGCAATTAAAGTAAAACAATATGGTAAGTAAGTCCATACCACAGATTATTGATTTTCAAATACAACGAATTCAATATTTGATGAATGTATTACATTGTCAGGAGCTTCCTAGGCCGGGTAAGGTCTAAAAGATTTTTAACGTGAGTTTATCAAATTGAATTAATTGTTTATTAATGAAATTAATTGCTTTTTTGTCTTCATTTAATAATTACACAAGTACCTTAAATATTTAGGTAATTCTAAGTATTCAAAGTTAAAAAATATTATGCCATTATACATTTTTTTCTAAATTTACCCAAATAGTTACCATCCTCCATACCATTCCATTTTAAGTTCTTTATCTTCTTTCTTTGTTCATGATTATTATTTAATCCATTAATTTTATCTTAAGCATTTATGCACTTTAGAGTTTTAAAATAAATAAATTAAATAATTAGACTTGAAACCTTACACTTGTTAAAATTTTCAGTGCGTAACAGAAGTGTTAAATGAAAGAGGATCACCTTTCAGTAAAAAATCAGTGTATGAAATGACATTGCTACAATATAATTACTATAATTGAACATTTAAAAATATTTCGGGAAGTGATATGGAAAACCTCTTTACAACTTTGAAACACTTTTCTTTACACCTGAGTGTTACGTATGTCACTAAAATTTAACTAATGCCATTACTCAACAATTTTCAAAATAATTATCATCCTTTATTTAAAAAAGAATGTACATGTATGTTGAACACTGAAAACACAATAAAGTTAATATTCAATATATACAGAGTGCTATGAATGAGCGTCACGTACAAGGACTATCTGAGCGTCCTAATCGAACATTTAAATTGAAAAGGAGTATACAAAATTACTTTCCCTCTCACGGAAATACTAATACTAGACGGGTGATAGTAATCTGATGCCGATTCTTTTCCCTATGTATTGATATAAATAATAAATATCAGCGGCATAGTATGGTAAATGAGTTTTAGCAATATCTCGATGACCGTTGATGATGATGATCGTTTTAGTGGACACAAGAGGACGTGTCGTCATCTTGTATCCGTTTGTCGTTTTGTAATATTTCTGTTAAATGCCAATTTGTCTAACAGTAAGAAAAATTTAGTAATTGTATAAAGAGCGGATGATATGGTAAGCAAGAATTTTAACGTTATTTTTCATTTGTCGCTGAGCGGCAACCACAATGGCTGGGTAGATTTACAGGATGACGTTACCGTACTTCAGGATTTTGAAAGAAGCGACACGTTATAGCCGTTTCCTTCATGCATGCTCATCCCATGAAATTTGAGTTTTAGTTTAAGTATAGTAATCAAGTAAGTCTATTTAAAAGAACCTCTATTAACTTAAATTCACGAAATAGTTTTTTTTTATCCTTGAGATCTTTTGTGAGCTCAACATTTTAATTTTTAATCTGAATGAACACATGTGACCCTTCCATCTCTTTATTTAGTTTTCTTTTTATAATTTTCTCTTTATCTTTATATCGTTATACATACGGGATGGTGGGCAAAGATAAAGGGTCGCTCTAAGAGTCTAGTTACTTCCCGCAAAGAATATTTTACAAGTATTATTTCATTAAATACTCAGTCATCCTAGGTATTGAATTAATTTCATATTTTTAGGTTCTATCAGGTCATATGTCTGTCTGTACATCCGTTGTAGCTGATTTTTTAAAAATCTCGTAATTAATAAAATGTAATAGGGTATAATTTGGAAGGGCTTATTACGAGAAATACAAAAGTACAATAAATTTTTTCATAATTTTAAATTGCATATCTAAAATATATTCAAACGATCATACGAGAATAAAGCATCTTAGCTCTTATTTCTGAAACTATTGAACGAAAAATCATGAAAAAACAGAATTGATAAAATATGGCAAGAATGTTACAGGAAAATTAGATCGACTATAATAGGCCTTATTATTTTTGAAATATGGACTGTTATTATACCTGTATAAGATGTGGTACGCACTCTAGGTAGTGAAGAATGTATATTTATGAATAATTCAGTTGAAATGTTATGTATCACTATAAGCGGCCAAAAATCTACAGAATTCTCACAGTGTGCGTTCCAAACTAAACAAAAACAAACAGCAAAATATTTTGTAAATTTCCCATAAAACCAATCATAATGCCTTGTTACTAAAGGAAACAATTATTTAAAATTGTAACACCTTCAGAGAAAAAGCAAAATATTTCCTACATTTGATGTAAAACGAATCGTACTTACTGAGCCTTCTTAATAAATAAAAAAAATATATTTTCTGATATGCTTGTTTCAATAAACTCGTGTGTTTTGTTTTTCACTTAGTTCGATTATATCTAAAAGAACAAAATTAAAATTCATCAAAAAAAATTCTTTGAAAATTAGGAAGGATAATTTGACGGATTTCAAAGTAATAATTTATGAAGATGAATTTTATTTTATATTAAAAATTTCAATAAGCGGTGTACTTATCTTATTCCATTAAGCTATTTGAAAGGTAAGAAACTGGAAAGAACCATAAAGATTTCTGTAACAAAACTACTTCCAATATTTTCCTTTATCTGAAATGAAGTTGTCATATTCCCTTTTATCTAAATTTTTAGATGTCTGAAATTGTGTAATTATGCTCTATAGGGTAGGATCTACATAATGGTTTTAAAATAAATAATTTTTTTATTAGAATGGCAGTAAAAAAAATTAGAAAAGTCGTCTCCTATGAATATAGAAACTATTTCCTACATTACTTCCATGACAAGATCATCTACATGAAGAAGAAACAATTTAAGAGTAACGATAGAATCACTTATTATAACGAGGTCGTTAAGCATAATATAACTAGAGTGTGTTGTCAAAGGTGTATTATACAAGCATTAGTAAATAACACTTAAATACATCTTATGTAAGTTCGTCTTCTACATTTTACTTTATACAATTAATTACTTTAAAATCCCTTAAGACTGCGAAGAACAAAAATATGTCCTTTTAAATAAATGATTTTAGAAGTTATATATTTTATCCTAATCGCAAAGCCTTTAGGAAAAAACGATTTACAGTAATTTATAGGAAGGTTGTTAGAAACAATGTTGAAAATATATCTTTCCAACTTAAATATACGATATTGGCTTTAGTGTTATCTTAATATTTTTATGATTTTAAAGTTCATTTGTCCAATATTCAGACCTCGTTAATAACATAATCTACATTTATTTCAATGAGGGTTCTTTTATTTTTGATATACTTACATGATAATTAATTTTAAACTCTCTAATGACAAATTAGTGTCGTGGTACTTGTATTACATTCGATCAATTATTTTGTACCATAATTTACTATGATATTAGACACTAACACTCTACATACCTAAGCATTATCTAATGGAACAAATTAAACATTTTTAAACAATGTAAATACTAGAATATGCTTTATATAGATGGTCCATCGTGTACATAAAATCATTTTAAAATTAATAAATCTGTTATTTTAGACTTTACAAGCGCTATTAACTTTTTAATATAAATTTTATCTTAAAATTAAATATTCGAAATATTTTTTGTCATATACCTCAGTCAAAATCCCAACCTACTTAACGTTTTGTTGTTCCTTTTATATAGTTAATCAATCATATTCAAATACTGTTTACGGATTTAAAATCAAAGTCAGTAGTATTTTTATTAGCGTGAAATTTTTTTTTAATCATTTACAAATTTTCAAAAATCTAAACACAGTCGCTCCTAAAATCCTATAACTTTTATCTTTATTAACTTTCATTATTAATGCATTCATAGTGCGAATGAATGAACGCAGCGCCAAGTCGTCGGTGAGGCGACGACAGGGGGACGGACGGCGTCTGATATGGAAGAGAAAAACAGACGTATCTAATCTGCGACAGAGATGGACAAGGACTCGGAAATTCCTCAATCCGAGTTAGTCGATTTCAAAATTCGTGTAAACCGAATTGATCGAGTCGATTTAACAAACAGCAATCATCAGATAGTTTCGTGAATCTATTTCAATTATTTAAAAACTAGCTCATTTTAAATAATTTAATCAAATTGTTGAAGAAAAAAGGCTGTTGAATAATCGAAATAATAACAAATATATCGGAATTATCAATCTCCTGTAAGTTGAAAAACTAACCTGGACTAACGTGGCTCATGTAAATAAGCAACCAAATAATCTTGATGCTCCTTTTTTTATGTGCACCATCATCGTGCGCGTATTCTCGGAATATTTATAACACAATGAACACTTTCCGTGCACAATTTTTTCTTCTGTTGGCTTCTAAAAATCTCTCAAACTATGCACTTCTTTCTCGGGCCCGGAATTACAATTAAACACATGTGAATTCAATAGTTAATAGACTTAAACAAAACTTTTGTAAAAAAAAAATATGTAGAAACTAAAAAAAATAATGAATTAAAACCTACAAGGAATATACTCGTAGACTAAAGTAATAACACATGTCTGTCATCTCTTTGATTCGAACAAGCGAGCGATGCATTCGATTCGAGTATGCAAGCCACTTAGTACCAGGTAACCAGGCTAATTGGTTTATCATAGATGTAAATCGGTTTAACTCTTTTTAAATTCAACTCAGTTTGAAACGGTTTGCGAATTCCAATCAAATATCCAATCTGCGAGCGAGTTGCCCGAACGCAGGCAGACACTTGAGGGTAGACGTCGTTGTCAATCATCTCTTAAAATGCAATTTTCTAAATTGTTTATGCTTCAGATTTTGAATATTAGGAGATTGCATACTTAGTTCAGCATAAAACTCGTTTATAAGCTATTTTTGTTGCTATGATTTGTCCCTTTTGGTGTCATTATAGTAATATGTAAATAAGTATTAGATATCTGGTAAAGTGGAAAAATAGGTTAGTATTTCCTTTTGGTATATCTATTGCAAGAAGGTTTATTATAGAAAATCTTTTTATTGTCATATAAAGATTTCGAAAATATTTTGTGTAAGTAAATAGATAAGTACGTATGTATTTGGAAAAAATAGCATATGTTTGAGATTGCTATGTATTTTAGTTCCTACTTTTATTATTTTAAGTAATTTTAAAGATAGATACTAAAATGTACAACAATTTTAAACTTATAGTACTTACTTGTATCTATACTACAGGAAGGTAAGTTTAAGATTATTATATATATATCCGTTTAGTTTTAATATTTTATGCAAATAAGTTAACAGGTACTTGGACGTGTAATTTATGTAAATAAGTTTAAATTTGTTTTATATTTCAGCAGGTAAATTTCTAAATTATTTTTAGGTATTTACTTGTATACAGGTATATAGTGATTTTATTTTTAGTACTGCTATAAGAAATAGGTATGTTAAAAAAACGTGCGCTAAAAATACGTCATTATCTAGTTACTTATTATTTTTTTTTATATTATTAGTCATAAGTAGATTAGTTAATGTACATAACGGTATACAACTCAAATTTAACTCTTTGGTAACTATATGAATTAAAATTAAACTACCTAGGTACATAAGTACGTCACGTTATCTAATACATGTAGTTGCGTTATCTAATCTACTTGATAGCGTTTATTTTTGTTTTATTTTTCTTTAGTTTATTACGCAGTATTTTTGGTCTTACAATTTTAATAAAATCATGTTGAAAAGGGGCTCGGAAGAAATACCTAAAAAGTAAAAAATGAAACCAAGGGGCGTGTTTTAACACAATATGAGGAAGACACCAGTTGTTTACATCGCAAGCCGCTCAAACAATTGAATTGCGTAATATTGACTCTGTAGAAGCTCAGCAGTGACCTTTAAAAAGGGACGCGGTAACTAAGGCTTTGAAGAGATCGAAAGAAGCCGACGGTAAATGTTGTTTACGTCAAACGAAAGATGCCAGATCTAAGGATCTGTCAAGATCAAATGAGAATACAGATCAACGGGCTTTATGGTATACAAAAGTTGCGGTAGCTATGATTGTCAAAATCAAGTTATACTCCAGAGCAACGGGTCTCTTGGTATACAAATTATACAGCACTATGGAAATAATATAAAATATTACCTGGTATACAAATTATACTCTAGCACTGTTAATAGCAAATTAGACTGCAAAGCAATCGGCTTCACTGCGTGGAAAAAACGCAATAGCTATGACTCTGTTAAGATCATATGAGACTCCGGAATAACGGGCTTCATGGTGTACAAAATTGCGGCAGCTATGGCTTGGTTAAGGTCAAATAAAAATCAAGAGCAACGCGCTTCAGGGTATAAAAAGTTGTAGCAACTATGAATCTTTCCAAGACCAATTGTCACTCCAGAGTAAATGGCTACAAAAAGACTGCCAGAGACTTAATAGCTACAGTTGCATCAAGATTGAATGAAGCTAATGGAAAACATATTTCTTGACGGAAGATGCAGTTTGCACAGAAGTCAGGTTCAAAGTATTGAAACGAAAGTATAACAAAACACACGGTTGCAATTATCAAGACTTTACAATTGCATGTCGAGAATTCGATTTATTACATCTTTTAAAAATACTATCCAAGTATTTGCGGACACTCATTTGCAACAAATTTTATCACCTTAAACATATTTGTTCAGTTCCGGTCTCTAACTTACAAAGAAATTCATTATCGAATAAGCTGCTTACGATATACATATAATGTATTGCGTAATCAACTCATTAGGTACAGATGTGCTAGAAGTATCGGCAGCAGAATAATACCAACTTAAACTTACTGGATTTGTATGTTTTTATATAAAGTATCCCGAGGAATAGAGGTTTTGTCTGACATTGAAAAGCGATTACTAAAGTAGACTAACCTCATTTGTAAAAAATATCAAACTAATAGGCTGGTTTGTGCAATGTGATTTTCATAGGTACGCTGTATATTTTGAAGAAGTAACCTAACAACTTCTATCACAAATGAGTAGTGCTAGTCAAGTAATTGTTTATAAACAACTCAGTCCAAGCGTTAGTCTACTCTTCGTTTAAAACGCAAGTAAATAGAAGAAAGTAGAACCAGATTACTGTAATTCTTGACAGAAAAAAGAACATCATAATAGACACATATCGGAAGTTGGAAAAAAGGAATTAGTAATGGAAAGAAGGAATAAGGAATTAGGGAATCTTAATTAAACAACTTAATTTTATAAGTAAAATCTCTTCCTGTGAGTCGTGTTAGCACCTTGTGAAAGCTAACATCCTCCCCGGCTTCCCATGGTTATGGGAAGTCAAATACAAATGCGAAAAAAATATCAAACTGCTTACTGACACACGGAAAACACGGACTTCACACTTATTATAAGAATGAAGAAATGATAAAGTTATGTTAAAAGTATTATTTTATAGAGACAAATGCTAATTTTCATAAATACTTTGACAATGTTTCTTTGGAAAAAACTACAGGCTGCCCGCCTCGGGTTTATTTATTTACATACACACGTTTATTGATATATTACAGATAACCTATTCGTAAAGATAATAAATTAAGAGAATAACAAAGTTAGACTAAACTTGAATACAAAAACAGATAAGAACTATAAATGATGATGACGACATATTTCGTTCCATTTGTTTTCATTCAATCTAACCTAATCATACTCTGATGCAATCGAAACCAGGTATTTGAGCAGTTGAATACAACGGAAAAAGTTCCAATATAATTCAAGAGGAATTGTTTCTAACCAAAGAACAAATTTAGACTTCTTTGAATCCAGCTCGAAAGACATATTAGGCCAAGAAGTAAAACATGTCCTAAATTCAATGGAGAATGGAAAAAGTCCTGGTCCAGACGAATATGACAGGAGAGTGATGTTATCATACTTATTGCCGAGAATCACATAAATTTACTAATGAGATTATGCAACAATGGTGTTTATCATTGTCTGTAAGCTTTGCGTATTATCAGCTATCTATTTATCGATATTATCGTACTATACCGATTACCGTACTATCAGCTTGATGACATGTATACTAAAGCTATTTTTAAAAATAAAGCACAAACGAATTCACCAAAAATTTTGGTTTATTTCTCATGGACTAGACACACGAAAAACCTTTTTACCTTCAATGTACTAGGCAGGGATATTTAGATATCAAGTTACATGTACATACATATTTTATTGGATATAATAAAGTGTTTGATATGGTCCGTCATGACGATTCGATGAACACTCTTAAAGATGACATCTTGATCACAGAGATCTAATGATAATTTAAAATCTGTACTATAACTGAAAAGTTACGATATACATTAATCGATCACCATCATAAGAAATAGAAACAAGAAAAGGAGTAAGACAGGGATATGTCAAGTTACCGACACTCTTCAATGCGTATTTTGTAAAAAAATTAAAAGCGGCTTTGAAAGTGAAAAACAGCAGGAATACTAATAAATAATGGCAGATATGCGGATAGAATAATTCTGGCAGAAAATATTGAAAATCTGGAGAGATTTATGGCAAGGGTGGTTGAATATAGTAAAAGGTACGGCATAACTCTTAATATGAAGAAACCAAATTCATGATAATCTCGAAAAAGTAACAGAAATAATGTGAACCTCATAATTAACGTAAAGAAAATATAACAAGTAGATAAATATTTGTACCTTGGAGAAATTACTAACCCTTCTGAGAGGTTTGAAATATCTGATGTCACGAAAGTCGATTCATTATCCAAATATTTTTTTAATTCTGCCAATTCTCCTGACATGCCCTTATACAATCTCACATTGAAGCAAATTATAAAAATACACAATTATCTAATAGACACTATTGTAATCAGTAGTTGCACTATGGGAGAAAAGGTCATACTTAATACGATTAATCTTCACAGACTTACTGTTACAGTTTAAGGCATTTCAGGTTTCAACTCAACTTTGCCATTACCGTAAATAAAACACAACGCAAAACTTTAAATATTGCTGGAGTTCATTTAACCCATCCCTGCTTTTCTTATGACCAATTATTTGGAAATTTTTCCAGTATCAGTTTCCTCACAAATTTATTATGTTTTGAAAAAATGTGGTATACATTCATAAAAAGGTATACCACATTTTTTTAAGTTAAAGCTTCTTCAAGAAATTTTAACATAATATTAATTATATTGACGAGTTTAAAAATAAAATGTTACTTAAGATTAAATATTACTTGAATACTGCCAAGTAATACTTTTCCTACTTTAAATAATGGAAACAAATTGTTAAGTATTTAAAATCGCAAAAAAATTACATTACAACTTCCATGAGAACGGAGTCGCTGGTATAAGCTAATATAAAATATAAGTAAGTTCGATTGCCGCTGGACACAATTCATGTTAAGGAGATTAATTAAGAGACGAATGACGATTAAGTTAACTAGGGCATTCGAATTTCAAAACTGCTAATAACTTGCTTTACTGGTAAAAATAATGAGAGGCTACCCTCGTTTAGGCATTTTTCTATGTGTCTCACCTAAACCATAAAGCGCTTCGCAGATGATTAATACAAAGAGCAACCTTAAGCCATGTTTATTTTTGGTAGACATACGATATTCAGGTTTCTGATTTGTTATCTGAACACATTAACTGATGGTTTATGTTATATGGATTCAAAATGTCACGTCGATCCATTGCTCCGTTGCCACGTTGCTCCCTTATTCAATTTGTGTACTTTTTCAATTTGATTTAAGAATCCTTTTTTAACACTTAGTTGTTTATATCATTTTGCGATACCTCAGCTATTTTTTGCAAAAAAGAAATAGGTTAAATAGTTTTTTTGCTTATGAAGTGATAAGAGAACAAACAAATAGCCTTTCGCACCATATAAGTTAATAGTAAAAAAAATTGTAGAAGTGGCCTGTCTGCACATTGCGGCCATTTACAAAAAAAATCAGGGTAACATAACAAAAGTACTAGGACATAAAAATATTGCAATCGATCAACTAAAAAGAAGATGTGGCAATTTGATTTTTCAATATAAGGTCTACTTACTTGAAAATAGTTAACTTTTATAATTTGTATAATAGATAGCAATTTATGTATTAATCTTATAATACTTTTGAAAGATGACAAAGTTAAGTAGAAAGTAAAACGTTGCCGCGGTTTTTTATATGCAGATCATTAAGTAAAATGAGTTGTTGCCTAAATGAAGCCGCATGTGGAAAACTAAATTATTGTACACAGTCATTTTGGTTAGCTGACTTGGTCAATGGATAAAACTGTATTGAAAATTGGGATAATAATAATATTTGTAATTTTTAAATCATTGTAATCTATATATTAATAAGCATATTGTGGGCACGGATAATTGTGAGACTTGGCATAGTTAATGTTTACATAGAGAAGGAGTGTAGAAAACTAAAATGTATATGTAATATGTGTTACAAATACGTCAAATCATGTATTTCAAATACATTATAAGATCGATTGCTTACGTTCATACTATCAACGTTAAACAAATAAAAGTCTGTGGTTCAGATTGACTGAATGACTTACATGTAAACGAATAATGTCCACATTTAAAAATTTAATCAGTTACGGCCAAATTTCAACCACCGGGCAAACACTCGTTTTATTAAAACTGCTTGTCAAAACATATAAAATACATATTTTCATTTCAGTTACAATATATTATGAAGGTTTTCATTTAGTTACATTATAATATGACCGTTTCGTATGAACGTTTCGGAATTCAAAGTTTTTGCACGCGCACAAACAGCGTCGACATGCGTATTTTAATAAGTTTGCCGCTAGTAAATATCCGTTCTAGAGCTGCGGTATTTTGTAAATACCTCCTTAAATTCACTTTAGAATATTCTGATACGAGTTCTTCAATGGCTTCAACTGAAGAGATACATAAATTGTCCCCACCTTTTGAAATTTTCCCGTGGGTCCAGGAAATCTTTCGATTTTTTTAATTAATATTTTGGTTTATTAAGTATCTTGATATTTCACGTTGTCCCTTTGGATGAAAACACATAGTAATGAATGCAAATCCGGTTATTTTAATATATTTACAAGTTCTTCAACGCTGCAAGTTAAGTCAACCTTTCTCTTCTTCTTTATATAATATACGATCTTATCGCGAGATTATCAAAAAAACAGTTTTAATGTTCTTCAGTTTACAATTCTTTAACAACTGACTTAAGTTTAGTCTCTCATCATAAAATTTACTGTGATCTATGACCACATGGTAATATATTTTGAAACCAAATCTACATATTGTTGGATGATAAACCCAACAGCAGCTCTACTTTAAATATATTTTCAAAAAAAAAATTGTGTTAGTTTGTTTTCCTTTTGAAATGAAAATATTTACGAACAGTATTCTTTTCCTGGTACTTTGTAGCCATCCCCTTTTATAGAAATTCTGCTTCATTACACATTTCTAAAAAGGGTTCCGATACTGACTGTTCTGGACTTCTCGGAGATTTTTTATTTATTCTATGCAATTTTTTTGTAGTTTCTATATCTACGTCATATCTACGTATTTTGAATTTAATTTATTCATATATTATTAATAAATGGGACTGATTTATCTTATCCATATTATTTCATTATAATATTATTTATAAATGGAACTGATTTATCTTATCCATATTCAAAATAAGTATATCCTTTTATTTGCATGCAGCATCCTAAAAATGAGTTCATATTTGTTAAAGAATCCCTTGTATAATATATTCTTTGGTTTTTAATATAGTTTTTTTTATTAATTGTTTATACTTGTTACAAGGTAATATTCCTAGCATTTGGAATAGAGGTTAAATATTGAGTTGCATATTATTAATGTCTGAGGTTTGTTAGAAAATTAATCTCTTTTGCTTCTAGTTTTGTTTCCTTTTTTTATTGTTTCCGTTAGTAACATGCTTTTATTATTAGACCTTGATAAATTCATAAATAGTTTCAGAGAGAAGGCATAATTTTACACACTAATGAAAAATAGTACTTAGCTTTCCTAAAGTAGGGAGATATAAATATATAAAAAAAACCGGTTGGATAAATCATAGCTCAATAAGGTTTTCGCACGAAAGGTATAAAATTTTAAAAAACAAATTATTATTAAGTGCGACTAGAACTCGCACTGTGCATATCATATACGCTTAGGCATGTATAAATATTTAAAGTTATTTATATTGAATTTATTAATGTTATTTCTTACCGAGTAAATATATAACCGAGCGAAATCTCGAACGCTTTCAAATTTAGAACCATAGCTGCATTTTTCCTGTCCGCTTTATGTAACTATCTAGAACTTTGCTTTTTTCATAATTTTGGCTTCTACAGTTTCAAAGACGGTGGTGACCCTATTTTTTATTCATATAATATTTCAGAATATATTTCAAAAATACTTATTACTTACTTATTCAACTGATGTCCCAAAAGTTACAACAACTTTGGAAGATATAAATTTGGGTTATCCGAATAGGATCCAATCCGGCCCTCTCTTCGTTGACTATGCTTTTACGCCATTAAACTCCCTAAATGGTTACAATACGCAGGACTCAATTTCTCAGTCGCGGCTGAAATAATGTCGCGCGCGCTGGAGGAATTTTTATTGTCACCAGTGTCGTTTTGGTCTTCTAAATTAAAGTTTCAAAAGCAACCGAGTTCTTGCAGTTACTTATAAAATGACTTGGTTTTTCCTTTGTTGGTTTGTCAGTCAGATGTATTTTTCAACGCGACCATTTTACGCAGAAACTTGAAATTTAGAATACATGTGTTGTCTTAATTGAAGTATATAATAATTTAAAGACGAACTTATAAACTGATCTGTGACGAGGCCTACTTTGAAAAAAAATTCCGAATCGCGTTTCCTGATGCACTTTTCATTGTTAAACATTTCTTTAAATCCATGTTTCATCGATGTATTAATAATGTAATAATAATCAATGTTGCAATTAAATAACTTAAAAAATATTTGTATTGATTTTATATTTTTATTATTTACATATTTTATTGTCATATAACCTAACAAACTTTTAATTTTAAACTGTATTCACGATTAGTAAATTTGAATTTGCATTGCTAACTTTAAGAATGTTTGATGGTCCTGTCTGTCTCGTATAGTACACTAATAGATCAATATTAACTTGTGCTTAACTAACTTTTTAATAACAATATCATAGCATGAGCAATGGAGATTTCTATTCGTAACTTTTGTTTCTTTTCTCTAAATTCTTATGTAAAAGTATAATTTTTACTGACAATGATAACTATGCTTTTTAAAACCAAAATTAATGACTAAATCCGAAAATTACACATCTGCTACGCGGGAGAGAAAAATTATGCTTTGAATTTATATGTAAGCGTGTATTTCTTCGAGCAGTAATAAACTACCCGGAACTTTATTATAAAACCTTGTCGGACTAGACTAATATTAAATTAAATACCATCAGCATACAATTAAAATATCAATTTCAAAAATGTCCTTTAAATTTCCTGAAAGTTTTTCATATTTTTTATCTATATTTGAAGAATTCTGGTTTTTATCTATATTTGAAGAATTCCTTATACTTCTGAAAGGTTGTTTTAATTGATGTAATCGTTGATTATTAGCTATAATTCTATTATTTTATTCAGAAACAATATAATTTTTATTTTCTTTTGTTACAAGTCCTTTCATGCCTTCGCGTGCAACAGTAAGTTACTTACAGTTGAAAACAAAATCCGTTAAAATTAACTGTAAAAACCAAAAATTCGATAAATTTGACTTGCCAATTGTTAAACAAAACCTATTTAAGAAACTTTTTAACAAACAGGTTTTAAATAATAAGTTATAAAAATATAAAATATTGGTGTTTACTGGAAATTGCTCTGTCCATCTGACCCAGACAGTATTGATTAAAAACTTTTACCGTATTCACTAAACTGTAGAAAAAAATATAAATATCCTATAAATATAAAATTCAACATCGGATCATTTACTTGTTACTCGAAGCCCCACGTCCATTTACTTTTCATTCGAAACGCTTGGCAGTTATTTTGAAACTCATATAACACATAACAGATACTGGAATTCTGATTTATAGCACGTGGAGATATAAACGCATGAAAGGAAAAGAGTATACAAAAGGAAAGGTAACAATCCAAATGAGTAAATCTTGGTCGCGATGAATAATATTCAAGGATTTACGCTTTAATAACCAGAGGTATGTTAATAGGAGATTCAAATAATTTTACAAATTTTATAATGTAGAAAAACGAAAGAGGGATAAGACTTTGTTGCCGTCAAGTTCAATATTGGGACAAAGTTCTGCAAGAACTCGATTGCTTTACCTCATGCTTTTTGTAGCTATTTCATGAAGAATTCATTATAGATATACAAAATCTTTTTAACACGAATGAATCAAATAATTTTACCATATCGTAAAATTAGTAAGTCATCAGTGAAAAATAGTATGAAGATTTGATTAAAATATAATTTAATTAATTTTTAAATATGTAACTCTTCAAACTAAATCTCATGACATATAGGCATTATGACAAATTGGATTTCTTTATTCATAAATAGCCAGAGTCAATTTAATAATTGATGAATATCTGATGAAAGGAAAAAAATTATTCGTTGGGTTTTCATAGACACAGAAAGTAATTTCATATCTGAAATATTTATTTAGAAGAAGATCCGGAAAATACTATTGGTAAGGTAGCTATCATATAGAAAGTAAAATCGTCATACATACAAGTATTTCGATCGTATTATCTGCACCGGAAACGGTAAATTTACCGATTAATTTAAAAATTGTATTGCTTCTCAGAGGAAAGCCTAGGTAAGTAGTAAAGAAATGATAAACACGAAAGTTATATTATTTGATGAATACTTTATTACTCAGTATTTATGTCTATATTTTATAATTATATGGTAAATTGTGACATACGAAACTTCGAAGTAAAAAAGTGGACATCTAGTTATAGCTCAATATGTGATAAAAATTAAATAAAACAATATATATATATAAATATATATATATATATATACACACACACACACATATATATATATATATATATATATATATATATATATATATATATATAAATATACATAGTTTTTTACGTTACTTAAACCGTTAAATACAAAATTTAAAGCAAAAGACACCATGTAATAAAATATTTAATTTATTCTTTTTTCTTTAGCTTAAAAACAGTTCTATATCCACATATATAAACAATGTGGATAAAATCGCCAATGTTCTGAGTGTGTGAATGTGAAGAGTATCCAGAACAACGGTTCACGCGCGCTTCTCAGCGCAGAATTGACTGTGACATTGAAATTATATTTTCGTTGAGGAAATATTTTTCTTTTTGTTTGTTGCTATTCCATTAATGAAAATTATTTTTTCATCAAATTAAAGAAGAACAGACTGTCATTTTACCATTTCTTTTCAAATTTCATACTGAAGTATTATTGTTTGGAATGAATCTTATTAACTTGCCCCTTTTTTGGCGATTTTGGCAAGTAATAAGTTGCAAAAAACCGTTTTTAATAAAAGTATTGTTCGTAATTAATAAAGAGCAATGTATTGGTAATATAGATGAAGGTTTGGTCTGTATTTTCTATAAAAATAATTATACTGCATATTTCCACACTTCCTAATTAACCTCGCAAAAATAGAAGTTTTTCTTCGCAAAAATAATTTCTGCTTGTTACATTCTGCTAAATAGCATACGTTTCTCAAGTACAATCTGCTCACTATTTCGGTTCGAAAGATCACAGTACCTAGAGATATATTACCATGGAATACTGTATTATGTTTACCGTTCTAGCATGTGTACCTACAAATTCAAGTGTTCCGTTCCACTATAATTTTTTTAATTATGCCACATCACTGCGCGAACTGATGAACTCATTCGTTAACTAACTGAGCCACTACGAAATCTTCGGAACTATGAAGTCTACATTAGTGGGTATGTTTCACTTTGCTGCTAAGTGGTTCCCAGTAAAGGACTTTTTTTTAAATTGAGTGCCAAAATATAAAAATGGGATAGGTATTTTTATAGAAATTTTAAACAATTTAGTTTAGGTCAGGCTACCGAATGTTTCTTAGTGAAGGATTTTTTGAAACTCAACGCCAAAAATTTGAAAATGGGGGTGGGAGTTTTTATAGAAATTTCGAAATAATTGAGGTTAAAGACTTGCAAATTTGCATTTGGACTCCCAAATAGAAATAAAAAAATAGCCCTTGTCATAATTATTATTACCCTTTTTGTCTGGTAAAGCCGTGTCCTAGTCCCTTTTTGTTCGAATAAATCTAGGACAGGTAGTTAGTTTTATCCAAATTTTCACTATTTTTAAAATTTAAGTCATATTTTTCTTTTATTTGTAAAGCCATTAATTATATTTTGTGCAATGATGGCAGTAGTATTCGAGGAAAGAGAGAAAAACTATACTGAAATAAATGAATGTAGAGCCAGTGAAATAAGTAAATTCACATTATGGTCCATATAGAGGAGCAACGAATGGATGCGCAATTATATAGTTTATGCCGTTCAGGTAACGGCTTTTAACGACACACTTTTAACCATTTTTTAAACCTTCCAACTCGTAAATAAAAAATACAGTTGCTCTACGTCATTGTCGTCACCATTTCTACTCCAAAATAGAGAAATAACATAACGAATGTGCGTTAATAAGTGTCAAAAGTTAGGAGGAAATAAATAGCTAAATGAAAATTTTTTTATTAAATTTATAAAGACGTAAAATTATTGGTTTAATTTCCAAGATGATGTAAATATTGCTATTCATTATTTGCCACTCATTTTAAAAATAAAGAAAAAGATAAATCCAGTAATTGGTCGCATTGCTTGCGGTAATCCCTCTTTGCAACAGTGCTTTAAAAAAAGTCCAATTCTAATCGAAGTGATTTATAGCATGCTGCTCATATTATATGTTCAAATATATTGTCAGCTGAAATTGAAAAGCCTTTGTGTGGTGAAAGAGTAAGGCCTTTTTTAGTTTCTTTTTTTTTCTGAATGAAGAGAAATATTTTACTATGTAATTCTATTGGGTCACAAAACCCATTTCTAGCTCCCCAATTACCCACATTGAGAAGCTTCTCCATAGTTTTACGGTGCTATACAAAAATAAAACACTAATTTAATGTTACAAAAACTGAATTAAAACCTTCTAAGCGGACAATGAGGGTACAAAAAATATTTAAGTGGATTGTTTTCTTTTTCTGGTAACATAAACTCTCAAATATTATGACAAAAGTGTGGAAAATATTATTACGTTTGGGTATCCCAAAATTATTTCAATGACTGCGGATGATCGAAAAATATTCCAAAAATAACTAACTAAAATGACATATAATTAAAAGTATAGAACTTTGGTACATGCTAATAATAGGCTTCATGAAATTGCACGTATTTTTGATTGAAGTAAAGAAATGTACGCGATTTAGTTATTCAAGGAAAATTATGAAAGAAAGCTCAAAGAAACGCTAACGATCGTCCTAAAAATAAAATTGATAACTTGTTGCACTGGCGAGCGATTAGCCAATTTTATATGGATAGCTCCAAACTTAATTACATCAAAAGGATATATTAGAATAAATATATTTTCGTTTTGTGATGATAAAGTAGTAAGGGGAAGATCGGTTTTCTAGTCTAACCGTGCGAATTTAATAAAACGTGAAAAAAGCGGACATTCTCGGAGGCAAACGTGACACAGCTGCTCTTTCGAAGACAATTCCTTTGGTGGAACGGACTTAAATAATTAATAGATTATAGTGAGAACTGACCTAATAAAACCTATTCAATACGAGTATAACTCGTACTACAATAGTCGATGTGTACATGGGTGCATATAAACAATTAAGTGTAGATAGTAATTTTAACCATTTGTAATATTTGTCACAGTTTAAATATTGCCTAGAATATTTTTCACAGGCATGAAGGTATTACAGAATTCTCAGGTAAACCTATCAACCACGAGTAAAACTTGCACAACGAGGGTTTCTTATATCAATAGGCATTCCGGTTTACATAATATTTCCATTAAACTATTTAAAAATGTTCATTCTGCAAAATTTAAATAGATGTAATATCACCATTATTTGTGTTTTTGTCATTATTTGTGACAAAATTTTGTCATGTTATGAGAAGTGTCTAACAGATTCAAAGGATTCTTAAGCCTTCCATGAGTCTAATTTTGTCAACTCAAAGGTGAAAGTGAAGACAATGCAAGAACAGTGAATCGGAACTGCAAAGCAAAGTGGACTGACAATGAGTAGGTACGACATCTGTCCTGAGTATAGTTAGTAGGAAACGAGAATCAAAAGAGACTGAGCTATTGCTTCGACACAGTCTTTGTCCTTATTTTTAATTGGAGATAGAAACATCATTTTGAAGTTTGAAGAGGAAAATGTTTCTATTATTCTATTTTAGCTTAATAGATAACTGATCTGCAACGAAATACTCCTTCATATAGAAATGTAAGAGATATGAAGCTTTTAAAGTGCTGAATATATATCTGCTTTAAACTTTTTGCTAACGCCTACATAAAGATATTTATATAATTTTTTTTAATCATTCAAAATAAAAAATTTAATACCCAAAAAAGAAATAAAAAATCCTAAACTTAAATACTTGTTTCTCATTCATTCTTTCGGTGTTTGCTAATTATAAGCAGTGTGAAAGAATTTACGCAGTGTATAGTATTACCAGAAATCTTTCAATGCGATCGATGACATTACAGTCAAATCAAGATAAACCTTAATTTTAAAATGTAAGGAGTAAAGCTGAAAATTTATAAAGATTTGTTTTGAGGTTCTACAGATTGGCTATAAAAACCGGTTCGTTACAAGTATCTCGCTTCCTATGTCTTATACGTAGTTAGAAGTTATATCCAAATTTATGGACCATAAAATTCTCTGCATGTATGGTCACATTTATTTCTGATAGATTAACGGTGTTTGCAATATAACCCGGTAAGCGGGAAGCATGCATCCATTCATATAATAATCCTACGTAGTTGCGAAGCTAAATGCAAATAACACTTAAACAAATTAATTATATGATGAAAAATGTTATGAGGGTAAAAAATATTGATGAAGGTAAAAAATGATTTACCTACTGCTTCGAGCTTGCTACTGGCTTCGAGACCTGGGTTGCTCGCCGACGTTATTAACATTTTTTTCTTAGTATTTTACGGAGTTATGTGAGCTTGAGAAATTTAACACTACTTTTTAAATTTATATTTTTAGATTCAAATATAAGTTAGGGGTCGAAACTTTACCTATTTCAATTGGCATATTAAGGAGGTTGCAATATTGTTAAAGGAACTAGACCAGGTGTTTGAATAGTTACCCTATCTCCTATTCACTAATGAGTCTTTTTTGTAGATGCACATATTAACTGCCAGGATCTAAGGATCTAAAGCGTGATCTAAAGTTAAATCAGGACTACTAATCAACTAAGTCGTAAGATATAATCATGCTCTTAATCCTATCAACCAAAATTATTTTATTAGATCTGAATATTTGTGATATTGAGGTCAATCTTTTTTTTAATTCCTATCATTTTCCAACTACTGACATATCCAAATTATTTTCGCCTATCTTTAGATTTATTCTATGCAATGCACACAATCTCATCATGTTATCAATTTTTGTTCAATTCATCGCATGTTAGATTGCAACAAGAGGAAAACACTTGTTTTCTTCGCAGCGGGAAGCCAGTTAAATATAGTCCTAAGATGGAAAATTTTCTGAATAGTTTTCGACGTACCTATATAAATGGCAATTGAATTTTGAAAGATGACAACGAAAGATTTATATGAATTTTGAAAGACTATAATGAGAACGCTTTGTCCCGGCTCATATACATAAATAGTAAAAAAACACAAAAATATGAAACAATTTCATGCAACATTCTATAACTTCAGTTTTTGCAAATCATACGTAAATTACAAACTATACCTTTTCTCAAAAAACTATACCAATGAACAATTTGCACGATACAATATATTATGGTATGAATATTAAAAATTAGTTCCCTACAAGAGTACTTGAATTTAATATATTTGTGTGCTCACTATTCAGTTAAATAATATGTTATACAGTTGTTTTTATTATTACGCGTTTATAGCATGTAATGTGTAAATAAATATAAAATAAACTACTTAATAACAATGAAATAACTGATGTTTTCCATCAACGTTTCGACATAATGCCACGTCCATGTCAATTCTTTCTTCAGAAAATGAAAGTCCACATAATATTTATATATTTCATTTTCCTTCTGTCAACGAATTTACGTTAATTAAAAAAGACCCCAAACTCGTATTAATAATTTATTAAAATACATAGACATATCAAATGTTCACATATATTTTCTTAAAATAATTGTTACTTAAAACAACAATTACGTCGTTTAATATTAAATATATATATATATATATATATATATATATATATATATATATATATATATATATATATATCTATATATACACACATTTTAAAACAAAACAATTATGAAATATACAAGTTAACTATTGTAATAAATATACATAGACGTTCATAAAATGAATTGTTTTCTTATTAAAGAGAAATGAAAAGAATTGTTATTGAACGAATATCTCTGCTAATAGCCCACCTGAAGATGTTTTAATACAACGACACCTAGGTCGTGGTAAAGAACTTAAAGAAAGTAGAAATAATACTACATCACGTAGTTTCATTTAATTGTGATTTATATTTTAATTTTATTGAAAGTGCCAAGTTCAAAGTTAAAAATCGAAACGATTTTTGTTTTAATAATTTAAACCTGTTATTAAGAAAATATTGTTATAAAAATATATGTTTATGACTAACATTTATGACAAAGGGCTTATAGTATGTACATGTTCAAACTCACGACCTATGTTAATATGTGTGACGTATATTTTTGTTTCTCAATCAAGGAAATCTGCCTTTATATTACATTGTGGGTCCTTTAATTCAACATCGCCCCCATTTGTTCTATGCCGAAACTATTGAAAGTCTAGATGCCTCAGAAATTAGAGGAATCCTTATTTTTTACTCAACGATTTTAATCAATCGAATACTTGATTCGTTTACTACAAAAGTAGACTTTTAATAAAAAAAAACTATAATTTTACCACCAGCGTGCATCACCGGTATGTAATATGATGATCACACTGTATAAAAAATTAAAAATTTTAAAAGTAATCATTAGACCACATCTCTAGACAATATCTCTTTGATGTCTGTTAAGCCTGATTTTTGGTTAATTTTATCACGATAGAAGTTGATATCGAATAAAAATTAAATACTTTTCATATCAGCATTATACATGTGTCCACCATATTTAACTCCATATATTTCTCGAATCTTGTGTAACTTTGAAGCATTTCAGTTACTTCATCAACTTTAGTATTACCAGCATTTTCTTTTTGATTTGACCAAATACTTTGTAAAAATTTTCGTACCCTATGAAGGTTGAATTCAAGTAAAACTACAAAAGAATTTAATAATGATAGTTTAAAAATTATGATATAAACCTATTCTGCCTCTAATCATGATTTATTTTTACTAATTTCGATATCCTTAAAATATCAATAAAATAAAAATATTTGGAATTTTTCATATAAGTTTATTTCCATTTTTCCTTATGTTTCGTGTAGAAATATAAAACTGTTAAAAGAAATTTAAACGAAGATATTTTTTAATCAGTTCTAATATACGAAATATCAAAATTAAAAGTCAATCTTTTTTGTATTAGAATATACATCTAATGCTGCGGTCTTCATCGGAGTAAATATTTTTGATTAGTTTAAGCTACGATTTTTGATGCGGATCGTAGCAAACATGTAAATATTATTCATGTGATTCTCGGTATCAATCTGAGTAGAAAATGTGAAGAAAGCATATAAAAATTCTCAAACATTTCTGAAAAAAATCACTGCGATAGTTGCTTCCTCAACAAAAAAAAATGTATTTTTAGGTCACTTTGTAAACAATTAAACCTTAAAAGATTATTCATGTCTCTATTAGTTTGTCTATGGCGATCGTTTTTCTCAGAAATCGCTGACGTAGAATTGCAATTTATCGCAGTAATAAATCATATTAACCCGCATATATCTCAATAGCTAACACTTAAAAATATTCGAACAAAAACGTTAGGGTGGGCCATTTCCGCAATCGCTCTTCTTTTTTTAAGTCTTTCAAATACCTCATTATATATAAGAAATATATAATGAGGTATTTGAGAGGCACAAGAGTTTAAAAAATACTTATTTCATAGTAGGTAGTATATCTTCGGAGATATACTGGGAAATATGCAAAAAATAATGTTTTAGTATCCTACGTAAAGGTTGTAGGAAAACTATGACGATGATTTTAGATGCCAAAATTTTCAACGTCTGATGATAAGTTCTGGAGATGAACAATGAAACTCCTTAACGGCTGTTAGTAAATCAACCATGATTAAAAATATTTGGCACTAGTAGTGTTCACTCTGCAAAATAATTACACCGTCGACCAGGGCCGGGTCTGGTGATGAGTTCTGGAGATGAACAGTGGAACTCCTTAATGGATGATAGTAAATTAAACGTGATTCAAGATATTTGCTACTGGTGGCTATTACTTACCAAAATAATATATATATATATATATATATATATATATATATATATATATATATATATATATATATATATAATACACCATCGATCATTTCAGTGTCTGGTGATGCCTTATGGAGATGGACAATGGAACTCCTTATATGACGGTAATAAATCAACCATAATTCAAGATATTTACTGCTGGTAGTTTAAAATTTGCAAAATAATTGTACAATCAAGCACATCAGGGTCTGATGAGTTCTGAACATGAATAAAGCCACTCATTAACGGATGGTAGTAAATCAATCGTGATTCAATATATTTGCTACTAGTTATTTGTAACTTTAGTTATTACTTTGCACAATCTGATTTTTGATTTCGGATATGGAGAACGGAACTCCTCCAATGGCTCACAGCTAATTACTGACGACTACTACTATCGCTTTATTTCTGTTTGTTGTAGATAGCCAACTTTAGATAAAGAGGAAATTATATATATATATATATATATATATATATATATATATATACACACACACATATATATATGTATATATATATATGTATATATATATATATATATATATATATATATATATATATATATATGTACCAGCTTTTGCCCGTGACTTTTAATAATTATATAATACTCTAAGAATAAAATAACTGAGTGCTACTTATAGTGTGATGATTAATATTATTAGACATAAAATTTTATGTTATAAATACGCCCTTTTTTAATCTATTTATTTTTGTGAGTAAGTTAGAGGTTAAAGTTTTAAATTTATATTATAGATTAAATTATAAATTTGTATAAGTTGGCCGACAGTACCAGCACCAACTTCAAAAATAAGTAGCTTATTTATTGCGAATAAGTAGGTAACTATTATGAGTTTATTATTTTTTACTTCTTAGTACCTTCTTTCTTTTGAAGTCGGTTTCTTAAAAGATGTTTTATTATGAAATTGTAAAAGTAGGAATAGGACAAATATTTTTGGACCCTAAAAAAATAATTTTACAAAAGGAAATCGATGTAGAATCAGAAAAATTGCAAGATGGAGAAAGAAAAATGTTATTGTTCGATAGTTTTTGGTTGTCGTGATAAAAAGGGATGGAACTCTGATACCCGTAATATTTCTTTCCTACTTATGAAATCTATTTACTTATTTATTCACGTACTTTAATGCATACAGTTAATACATATGGTAAACTTATTGTTGCGAAAGCTATCTCTTACAGTCAACCAGAATACCAGTCCAACCCGGCTCGATGAGCGGCCAGGAATTTAACCCCTGCGAACCATGTGCCGAACCATCAAAAGACGTACGCTATGTGATCAACCTAATGCACCACGTTGACCGTATTTTTGTATTTTTTTTCAAATAAATGAAAAAAAAATAGAGAAGAAGCCCTAAAGTGTCTTTCAATTTTAAAATGTACAGAGTGTAAAAAATTTATTTCATACCATGACTTCCTTTTAAAGTACAAGTGATTCTCATCAATTTCGTTTTTTAGTGTTCCAGAACACAACGGTATGTGTCCGTTCTTACGTCAACTGAGGTAAAAACATACTTCTAGGGATATGAAATTGGGAAATACCTACTAAGTTTAAAATACATGCCAAGATGAAATTTACCAATATTAAATTCAAAACATGTTTTATTTTGTCTTTATAAAATTTTTATTTTTAATAAGACATGGAAAATGAACTTGGTATAGAAAATAAACGCGGCTTTGACTGAATAATCTAATGAGTACTTGCACATTTTTTGACATAAATATTTTGTAGGATTAAACATTTTTGACAATTCACCATAAATCCATTTTCAAATATTTGTTTCTGCTAACACTAGCAACAATAAGTTAATATAAAATCTTTTTTGAATTACGCAATTAATAAAATTTCAGTTTCATTAATTGTGTAACTCAAAAAACCAGAATATGATAAAATTGCAATTAATATTACAGAATGCCCTATTTTCATGTCTTAGCAAAATTTCAATGATCCCTTACATTTTATAAATTACCAACGATTTGATCATGTGGCATATTATTAATACTATTATGTAATTTATATGATATTTTAGGATATTTGAAATAAAAAATATTGATAATTAGAAAATTATAGAATATTTAAAAAAAAGTAAAGACTTTGGTAATAAACCATTAATGACAAATAAAAAAAGGAAAGAGGTCGCTAAAATGCAATAAATGAATTTTATAAAAAAAAATATTATTTTAAGCCATACTATGGGGTACATTTTTGGGTCGTTGTTTGCAAATTTTAAGTTTTTTTTTTTAAATTTCAACTTGTAACTATATAAATAGTAATAACTCTATACAAAAATATGAAAAGAAAGCTCAAACAGTACAAAATCTCACTTCAAAATTTCACACTTTTTGTGTTAACCGGATAATTTTTTGCGAGGTTACGGCTTTTTAAAACCATCCAACATTTTTCAAAATTT
This sequence comes from Druceiella hillmani, assembly GCA_039881145.1. NCBI lineage: Eukaryota > Metazoa > Arthropoda > Insecta > Lepidoptera > Hepialidae > Druceiella > Druceiella hillmani. Next base: position 2,566,369 of record JAYKKI010000116.1, on the reverse strand, counting down.
ACGGCGATCTTTCAACTTTGTTCTTTTTCGTTTGCTTCGTGTATCTCCTCTCGCTTTAAATTAAAGATGCCATATACACAGTCTCTAGCCTCCTTGTATTTAATTAGTTGGTTAACATAATTTTGACTACCGCATTTCCAAATATTGATTAAACGTACCCAAGAAGTTTCGCTATAATTTAGTTTAATAACTGAGATTTCGCATAAAGTAATGGATTGATTTTGTGTATAATGACACATTATTAGAAACCTGTGATAAACTAATTAAAGAATAATTTATGGCCGAGGACGAAATCTAGAATATATTAAGTGCTGTAATAATTATGCATCTAAACATAAGTTGAAAAAAATTTATTTTGGACTACATCCTCAATTTCCAAAAGTTTAATTTCTAAATTCCTAATTTTGTTCCTTTAATCATTGATATAAAATTAATAAAGATCGTAGAAGATGTTATCATACAACGAAAGCAAGGTCGTATTTAAAAATTTATATAAAATAGATATAATGCTACATCACGTAGTTTTATTTAGTTTTAACCATATTAATACAATTTTTTTATATTTTTCTTCACCGTCAATAATATCTTACAACCATCAATAATATTATCTAGCGTTGATAATATATTATGATTATCTACAATATATGCATAGGGTAACTTAATTTGTCTTCACTATTAATGAATCACCATTATCAAATCGCAGTTTTCGTGGATAACCAGAACATTATATAACGAAGATCATTACCGATGTTTGTTTAAAATGTAAAACAGGAAATAATTATTAGGAGCCATATCCAAACTATATGACCGGTGGTTGATTTCATTTATGCACAATCGCGTGCAATAGCCTTGACTATCTATACCGTGTGAATGGGCGCGTTCTCGCCGACACCACAAACGTTTTCTCAGTACTTCATGTCGCTTTTTTACTTACTGTGTTCAGCCAGTAAACAGTAGTTGGGTAGTACAGTGAAATTATCTTATAAACAATCAATAATATTATCTAAGGTTGATACTATATTACAAGTATCTAAAATACATGTAGAGTTGAATTTATTCCGTTGAATTTATTCTTGCTGTAGTTATAACAACTGAAAGATTAATTCTGATATTCAATAAAATTAGTAGCTTCGATTAACATTTTTAAGCGGGATTATTTATAATTTCCTGTTTATGCTTCTTAAAATTTTAAGCTTATAAATGACTAAGAAACAGACTTTGCTTAAAAAGTTTGTATCTCGTCTTCCATTGTTATTGGGCTTTTTTGTTTTGTCAAAAGTTAGTAACTGCTCTATGCTTTAGTTTCCTAATCATCATAGAAATTCTCGTAACGTTATATGAAGGCTATTGGACTAATAATTTTTAGTAAATATATATATATACATACATATATATATATATATATATATATATACATATATACATATATATATATATATATATATATATATATATATATATATATATATATATATAAGTACGTTAAATAAGTTTTATTTGATAAAAAACTTTGCTTGGGATATAAGTTAAAGCTAACTGAGAAGTAAAAGCATTTCGCTGCCGTCGAACAATAAATTGCTATATGGGATCTTACAGCGTTCAAAGTTAAATTGTAATTAAATAGATATGACCAATGAACAGACGGTAAGAGAAACTATTTTACCCGAACAGAGTTTAGAGGTACAACTACGAGTTTTTTTTATAATTCAGTTTATTTATTTTTAACTGCTGAAATAAATCATTAAACATAAATCACTCACAATAACTGTTTTATAAATAGAATATTCTGCCATACGATACATAGGGGTAATTGCATAAACAATTTTTTTAAAAAATCGTGGAGCCAATTTAATCAATATTTAATTTGATAACAGTACGATCTATCGTATAATAAAATGTTATTACTTAATGGATGACGGATACTAAAACTTGATGATTACTGCTTATAATAACTGTCGCAAGTAAATATAGATTTGTTAAAAAAATCCACTCACAGACTTCATTTTATTTGAGAGTAAAACTTGTAAATACCCTAAATATAAAAGAGTAAACTTATAAATACCGCTATACGGCTGTGCATTTATTTCGATAACATGATAATTCAAAAACCAGGTTGAAAAGATGAATATTTAAAAATAATGTCATTACAGCAACCGCTATTGTAAACAATACGAAGTAAAAGTCGATGACACCACGGCTGATTCAACGGACCTGTCGCAATGCTAATATTATTAAATATTATTAAAATGCAATATTCAAAAAGCAGGTTAATTTTAGAAGATTGCGAGAAACAGTCGAACGGACACACACCAGAGACGAGATCACGAGCGTTTTTTTCCAACATCGGCACGGAATAATTAAAAAGTCATTAAATAACATCTCCATGAAAGGGATGTGTATTAGAGCCAACATTTACGCAATTATGTGTGTTTAACTTTTCTCTTGACTATCACCCGATTTTATCCCAAAGTTCATTTCATAAATTAATTATAATTACCTTCATAATTTTGTAACTCTTTGAAAATTATAATTTCTTAAAAGTGTGCCCTAAAAGAAATATTACATGTTTGAATTATTTAACAATGTTTTCGAAAAAAAAATTATTACAATAAAACTTAACCTGAAAAAAAACTGTGGTACTGTGACCCATGGTCGAAAAGATGAACATGACGAATTTATAAGTGTCTGGTGTTTACTTCAGCAACAGAAACTTAATAAAATAATATTATACCTCGTTCCATTATTGTTTAATGAATAATAAGTATTTAAAACAGCCTTCCTTGGAAACGGAAAATTAGAACTGAATTCAGTTCTGTAGTAAATTAAAATTAAAATTGATTTGTAATGGTAAATAAATTGACTGAATACTGCCAGTATATAAGATAAATTAATATTGTTTTTCGTAGTGAAACATAAACACGAACAAAACGGACATGAATTTTTAACTAAGCAGACAGTTGCAAATATACTTGTTCATATCTATACTTAAAATTATGAAATGGACCATACTTATGTTAGGTTTTTACAGATATAATCATTTTTGAGGAATAATTTGGTTTGTACCTGTACATAAGGTGATAAAAATCCATTTCATGGAATAAAAAAAGTTGACTTTTTGATATTTTCTTATACGTAGCATATATTACTCACTCGCTAATAATTCTTTAAGAGAAATAAAGAGACGTACTTAATATGAAAAACGAATGCGTGCCAAATAGTAAAGAAACATTTCACTAATGTGAATACCAAACACCTCAACAAACCATTGCGGCAAGGTAATGCGCAAAGTTGCATAACACCCAATATATAAGTCGCAAGCCATACAACCAGTATTTGTTACACCAAAACGTTCCTAAGCGATAAGATTTCAAGGGAGCCAATTAACATAGCGAGTCAGTATACAGTATCGATTCTTTTGAATCGCTCACTGACTGGTTACCCACGCCTAGGTTACACGTTCACGTAAAGTATGAAAAGCAATGCTGCAAAAAATTAAAACTATTTTGCAAGATTTTCTCAAACAGAATAATATACAAGGTGATTACTTCGGCACTATTAAACAGAGGAATGATTTTTTGTAACCGATAAATCCAGATAGTATTTAGGTATGTAAAACAAAGGATTTACAAATGGAATATTTTTTGGATGCACATATTATTATTATTTAACATTTAATACTGACTAATAAGCACTCTTCAAATACTCGCTATGAAACAATATATAAATTCATCACAATTACAGAAAAAAAATCGCAAAAATAAACAAAACTTAAAAATTCAATTAAGCATTTAAGTTATGTTCGCCATCAGTTTGAGATAAAATAGTGTTGAGTTCGTAATTTGTCTTAAATTACATTATCTAACGAGTATTACTTGGACAAATTGAAAAGGATAAATAAGAGGTTGAGAAGGGATTTTGTAATTACAATATTAAGCTGACTGAAATTGCTAATCACTAGCAGTAAAGCAAATGAAACCTGTGGTACATCATTGAACAAAAAATTAAATATTGTAAAAATATCTCAATTATTTATTATTCTGATTACTTTACTAATTTTATTTCACCATATTGATTTATTTTTTCATACGAACAAAGATAACTGGTTTGGTTATTATTTTGTTGAAATTTAGTCTAATTCCCAAATATTTTTGTAGTTTTTTTTTGTACCAATGAATAATGCCTTTAATTAAATAAAAATACTGAAATGAAAAGGTGAAATAAACTCTATCATTATAACTTAATTTAAACTACGATTGACAAGAAAATGGGATAAACTTTAATTTTGGTGGTTTGGCGTTATTCGATTAGAGAACAAGGATATTTTCATTCTCTCATTAGTATTTCATCCAATAATTAAAGTAATGGCTAAGTTTACTTAAAGACCAGATATCCATATTTTATGTATTGTGAAGTTTGAGCAATTTTAAATATTAATAATATCGTTGGTTTCACAATAACTATTATAAATTTCTATGACTGATGCGATAAGTATTCGGTTATTTATTTAAGAGTTATAGGTAAATATTATTAACATATGCTTAGATTTTAATTAAGTTTTTCACTTATCACAACTAATTTAAATAAACATATATATATACGCTATATAATTATTGATAAGGGCACTATTAGTATTACTTATTTTTGCGTGCATGTACATGTAAGTCTATTAAAACGCAAAATAAAGTACTTTCCACTAAAATAAGTTAGTTCACTAACAAATTTAAATGAAATGTGGACGAAATGTTGTTTACGTCATTTGCATATAAGCAAATAACCTGTCACAAAATGATCAAAAGTTCAGAGGAGTCATAACAAATAGACTTAAAAGAAGAAATTAAAGAAATTCATTTTAGATTCAAGAGAACTTTAAAACAAGAGACAATACTGTATAAACAATCTTTACTAGAAAATTATTAAAACCAATTACGTTTATTCGGATGCCAATTCAAAATGAATATCCCCATACGTAAAATAAAATAAATTATTGTGCAATGTTATGTTTATTTGCTAATAATGAGCAATTTCGACCTATAATTAAGAAATTAATTACAAAATTCTTCCCCAAGCTGTAAATTGGCGTTCCTAATTTGACCGAACTGACAATCGTTGCCGCCAACTACTTAAGACTAATTCTGAACTCGGGTCTCATCTCAAAACTAATAATGAAGCAGGACTCTGGATTAAATTAAACTAATTAGTGGAAAGTTTCATTACTAACCCAACCTAACGTAATGGTGAAAACTTTAAACTTAATATTGAAACTTCTCTGTTGTTATAATAATTTAACTAAATTTCGTAGTTTACATAGGAAAAAAAAACCTACATCCCAGTCTCGATAAACATCGGTCGATATATATTTAATAAATAATATATGTATATAATAAGTTTCACATTAATTTATAAATTCCTTTTAAAGTTTCATATCAAATATTTCATGACAATGGATTAGTAAAATCTTTAAATAAAACAGCATAATATCCCAACTATATCATCGATTTTATTTTTGTTTAATATCCAAAAAAATATTTGCGTTAAGAACTTTCTAAGATACTTAGCAATATTAATATGATCTCTTACCTTAATGAAATCGTTAGCTGATGAATATTGAATACACCTATTCCAGGTCACAGGAACTTAATCTGTATTTTTCAGTGCTTAAATAACTTCATTGACATGTTCTAATTGAAGCCAAACTGGCTGTACCTATAAATAAATACACATACATTTTGGTGCTTTCATTGCCACATGAGCAATCTCCTTCAGTACAAAATAATTATTTCATTTAAAAATTTAGTTTCGTAAACGACAGTAAAAGATTTCAATGAATTTGACTCACATCAAATTTATGAATTAAAAAAATTACAGCAACAAATGAAGTTTGCAATATGTGTTACATCCATAATAAAATTATTAAGAGAATGGAAATGAGGTGAAATTAAAGAGCGGTAGAGATAAAATGGCACGAGACATAAGAATTTCTCTGAGGACTTCTGGGAATATTTAGAAAGCAAGCTCCTATCAAGAACTAGTTTATTTCAAATTGTGTGAACTCAGATAGCGAAGGACGATTCGTTGACAATGGTTGCACATTTGGAAAATTGGGACTGAGTAAGTATTTGGAACGTAGCTCAATATTAAGAGCAGGCAAGTATTTGTATCTACATCTAATATAAGTTAAACGATTACAATTTTAGTTGTTCAAATGATTACCGATTAACATAGACGAGGGACAATTATATCATGGAGTCGAAATTAAGTATTTACTTTACAGTAAATAGTATTTAAGGTTCTTGGCGGTTAACAAAATTATTTCTAGGTTGAACTAGGTTTGCTCAATTTCAACAAAGTATGGTAATAAACTATTATTAGATTAGAGCAATTTTATTACAGCGGTGTAACCGTTTTCAAAGTTTGTTGAGTTGAATAACGATGTAAGTACAAACGCGATAATAAAATAATAATTACACTCAACTGATTATCAGATATCCGCCTGCATTCAGTAATTTAATATATATTGTGACTAAGGATTTCTTACTTTTCCTTTTATTTTTATATATTTTTAATATCGATAATATTTAAGTAAATTCCAACTATTATGGGGCTTGACGGCAAACCAAAAGTTATAATATTAAATCGCCTCGCTCTCACTTCTATTATTGTTTTATTCCGTTAACGTGGATATTAAAAAATGAGGTAAAATTCTATAGAAATATATATAATCGTTTTTAAGAAAATAGTTATTTTAAATTACAGGAAATAAAATTTATGTTTATTCCAATTGTTTTAATGCTTAAAACTAAATATACGTGTATCGGTAGCCACACAAATTAAAATGTACAAGTTACAAAAATGTTATGGCTATTTTTTTAAGTTGTCTTTTATAAATTCACCTATATTTTACTAATAAATGCTGTAAATTGTCTATCATTCACGTACAATGAGCCAAGGGAATAAAATAAAAAAACAACGACAGTAATATGCGCAAGTCTCGCGTTTAATGCTTGTTCTTCACGACAATGTTATGTCGATGGCACCTGGCTGCAAACTTATTGAAACTAAATCGGTTGAAAACTGTTTGAAATTACTTTTAACAGAATAAAATAAGAAAGATTTGGTAAGCGAGTGAAACGGATATGATTCTATTAATTTTGACAAATCGTTGATAGTTGACGACATGCGGCTGATGAAAGTAGTAATGGACACAATAAATTGAGTACTGAGGAATGTAGTAAAGAATCAATGTTCCGAAAGGGGCGCATTTGATTAAATGATAGAGTACTAATTTGTGCAAAAACTATAAAACGATTTTTATATAAGAGCTGTGGAAGTATGATGAATAAAGTGGAATTGAGACCTGAGAGGAAATTATACGAAAAATGTCGAGTTTTATGATAAAATGAGAATAGTAGAATGGTACATGCATAGGTTTAAAAATTCGTTTTAAAAATGTATGCCTTGTAATAAACCTAAAACACCTCGACGACGAACATGCTAGGTCCATTATGCAAATATGTTATATTAACCTAGACATTCAGCAATATAATTATTGCGTTCTCTATCTTAACAATATTATGATGAAGGTTCAACAAACAGGAGGACGGCAAAGTATTCCTACACGGAAAAGAATATGTAACCTAATTCTTTGTATAATTGGTGATCACCGGCAAATGCACATTCTTAGACTACTTTTAACGTCTCAAGTAGCTAACATAGACCCTTTTATCTTACTTTCACATTTACATCCATCTTCGCACGTTCTCAAAGGAACCACTCACAAATTCGAGTGCATTTCGGACTATGCTGTTTTGCATCGGACATCTAAGTCGCAATAAGTCGCCTACAAATGTGTGTCATTGAATAGATGTCCACTAGAATAAAAGAAACGTAATTATATAACTAATACAATAAATTATTCAATGGCAATAGCCTGCATATGTATTCGTTTATGATGAAAAAGTTTCTTCTATCTCTTATTGTTCAATATAATGTTACATTTCATTAAATATATAATTTATAATTATTTAGCTTACTATTTTATAGCCTAGTGGAAAAAATGCAGCTGAAGCTACTGCCCGGAGGGGAAACAGTGGTAACGACTAGTCAGACAATATTTGAATGAACGCACGGTGTCTACAAAAATAATTTTGAATATAAAATTGCCTTAGATAATACACACTTATGAAAATAATACACGGTTAATAATAAAATAATAGACATACAATTAAAAAAAAAATGATGACAATTGTAATAAAAAGTAAACCGCCAATGCTACAAAGGATCTCTTATGCGGTTTAAATGAGTTGAGAAATACATTATAATTGGCGTGTTCCCCAATCTAGTAACTTTTTTTCTATTCTTAGATGTTTATTTAACAATAAAATATTAGACAAAAAATTAAAATAAAACGATGGTAATTGTTATAATCTTTGCTAATATCCCACCTGAAGATGTTGTAATACAACGAAACCTAGGTCGTGGTTGGCAATTAAAGAAACGAGAAATAATACTACATCACGTAGTTTCAGTTAATTGTGAATAATGAATTTCTACAAAATTAACACTAAATATATTAAATAATAAAATAATAGTGAAATAAATTTTAAAAAATGATGGTAATTGTTATAAACGAGAAACCGCCAATGTTCCAAAGGAAGCACCTATGCGGTATAAATGAGCTCAGAAATACATTATAATTTGCGTGTTCCCTAATCAAGTAACTTTTTTTCTATTCTTAGATATCTATTTAACAATAAAATAACAGTGAAATAATTTTTAAAAAATTATGGTAATTGTTATAAACGAGAAACCGCCAATGTTCCGAAGGAAGCACCTATGCGGTATACATGAGCTCAGTAATACATTATAATTGGCATGTTCCCTAATCAAGTAACTTTTTTTCTATTCTTAGATATCTATTTAACAATAAAATAACAGTGAAATAATTTTTAAAAAATTATGGTAATTGTTATAAACGAGAAACCGCCAATGTTCCAAAGGAAGCACCTATGCGGTATACATGAGCTCAGTAATACATTATAATTGGCGTGTTCCCTAAACAAGTACCTTTTTTTCTATTCTTAGATATCTATTTAACAATAAAATAATAGTGAAAAAAAATGATGGTAATTGTTAAAAACGAGAAACCGCCAATGTTCCAAAGGAAGCACCTATGCGATATAAATGAGCTCAGAAATACTTTATAATTGGCGTGTTCCCTAATCAAGTAACTTTTTTTCTATTTTTAAATATCTATTTAACAATAAAATAATATAGGAATATGTAAATTAAGAAATATGAATGTTTATGTAAAGTATATAAGGAATGTTTATGTTGAAAATAATTTTATTAGCGCACCCTGCGTTCATTAAATATTATCTGATTTGTGGATACCACCGTTTCCCTTCCGTACGGTAGCTTCAGCTGCATGTGGAAAAAGGGTTATTTGGGTAGGTAGCTATTTTGTTTTTTCGGTATGTAGGGGAATTGTTTGAAGTTGTCAAACCAACTTTTCACGTACAAAAAACAGAAGGTGGATGTGTATGGATATATATGTTAAAAATATTCGGTTTAAATACCCTGTACTTAATGATCGAGCATTCATTATTATAGAAAAAGTAAATGGCTATTTGGTGTTCTTTATTAAATTTAAAAAAAAATTCTGTTAAAAAAAGGTAATAAACTCACAAGTATTGAATATATTTGGCGTTAATTTTGTAGAAATGTATTATTCACAATAAAATGAAACTACGTGATGTAGTATTATTTCTACTTTCTTTAATTTCTTTACCACGACCTAGGTTAGCAAAGATCTTTGCTGAAGATGTTCCCACCTGAAGATGTTGTAATACAACGATACCTAGGTCGTGGCAAAGAAATTAAAGAAAGTAGAAATAATACTACATCACGTAGTTTCATTTTATTGGAAACTCACAAGTATTTATTAAATATAAACACTCGTAAAATGTTCATTTCATCATGCTGTATCTAAAATATAACTGGCGACATATAGAATTAAAATTTGAATAATAAAAATTAAATTACTATTGAAAACTTAAATACATTTTTATAGTAGCAATCATAGATATAAATAGTGGGTCATGAATTTAATAAAATCACTCTTGATTTGCGTTCAAAATTATTAATTTTTCAACCTCTTTTTTGGCGTTAAATACATGTATACCTGGAATAAATAAAAGTCAATTTATTTGCAGGATTCTAAGAGGAGATTTAAAACACTGACTTACCTTGCATAAAATCTATCTATTCTGTCAATGAGAATTAATGTTATCTCAATATGCGTCTTCAAATTATAAGAAAATTACTATGAGTCATATATTTGGCTTCAGACTGAAAATTAAATTAATTCAAAATAACTAACGAAAATAAATAAAATTATTATCAATTCCGACATTGTTGAAGTCATCAAAACCTTTGAATATTTCTTTAGTCTTCTTGCCCCCAACATTGAGTTCTAGACGCTTACGTTTTTTAATTTACCCAGACATGCAGAAAATACCTCGAGCTCCAATAACTCCATCCACTATGTTTTCATTTTCATCAAGTAATCTTAATGAACATTTGACGTCACTATCCCATGGATTAATAGAATTTTTAATTTTAAGGACAATTTCAATTAAAACTACTTTATATTGAAATATTCACATTTTTCGTAAAAATATTTGGAATCGTAATTTCATGAATAACTGTTTGTTGCCACCCAGCATAGCTGCTTAAACACAATGTGCTGGGTAGAACTACTCTATGAAAAAATGATAAATTCATCTCAATTCAATAATTTTTAGGTGTTAAACACCTTCGCTGAAAAAATTATTTTTCGTCGAAGGATAAGTCGTAAAAAGTTATCCTCCTGATGATCAATATGACAATAGGAACAGTTTTACTAAATTATTTATTTACATTACCAGAAATTCAAATGCCAGGTTGCCTGCATACATTTCGCTTTATTAGAAGATTAAGCTTCGTGGCTTACTATCAAAGGATTAAGAATACTATAATGTAATCACACTGTTATCAATATTTAAAATAAAACGACTACTGAATGTATAATTCTAGTAAAACTTTCCAGATAGAAAAATTGCGATAGAAATCGGAACCGAATTTGCTGATGACGATCCGGATTTTCATCGCGCTATGTCTAAATAAAACATTTTGAAATTCATCTCGTTTATTATCTTAAAACTGCAGGTCAGAACCATGAGGATTATAACCAATCCATTTTATAGCATATAAAGTATGAATAACATGTTTCTCCATATTAAAACATTGCATCCAATTAAACCCATCATATCCAATTAAATCCTTGTCAAGGCTGTTAATAACTGGCCTTCATATACCTACCCTCTGCAGAAATTGAGAATCGGATATCTACTCTTGCAATAGAGAATTATACTCAAATAGAAATTTCACTATTCTTAGAGTGGCTTGAAAACATTTTCTATTCCTTGTAGATGTACTCAACCCAATCAACATTTTATATCAAAATAATTTTCATCTGGATTTCATAACAAACTACTCCCATTAAAACTTTTGCAAAAATCAGACCAATTGCATAGCAAAGTACGCATAAATTGCTAATGGTATAGTTATATTGCAAAATAATAACTATCCGTAGCAAATATCTTAAATCATAGTTAACTTACTACCATTCGTTAAGGGGTTCCATCTTTCATTTCCAGACCTCGTCATCGGATTGTCATCATATTTATATAGATCCACATCACTAGCACCCTTATTCAAATAAAAAAAGAATCATCAAAATTAGTCCAAAACATGAAGAACTATCGATGAATATACAATAAAAAGATTCCGACGAATTGAGAACCTCCTCCTTTTTTTAAAGTCAGTTAAAAATTAATATTTCAATTTCACTAAACTGACAATTGATAGATATTCTCTGCGCTTGATACTATTTGCTGTTGAGTGGCTATTCATATACATATATTTGAATATGATAAATAATACGTTTCTTTCGAGATTATATATCTCCAAATGTATTGTTTTTACGACAACTTAAGTTATTTTAATTGGTTTTAATAAAAGTTCACTGATAACCTTTGTAATTTGTGTTACAGCAGGCAACCTGGCAAACTGTTTTAAACGAATCTATTATGATTAATTTATAGGCGGCAGAGTGACTGAAAGAATTCATGAAAGTCCGTGTCGTTTTTGGAGTTGAAAGGGTGAAACGGTATTGCACAATTCACGTGTGTGTACTTTCACTATAGTGTTTTTTTAAAGTTTGTTACCTTAATCATACCTAGTCTTGAAAAAATTATAACTTCAACGTTATTATGATTTGTGTCAATAAAATCATAATAATATTGGAGTTCCCAGCATCCCATCAAAAAGATGATTTCAGATATGAAAATTAATTATTTCGGTTGTCACTGACATGAAATATTGATGTCAGTAACTAATAATAAAAAACTAAAGAAGGCCCAGTTCTTGAAGAAAACGGTGCACTGAACCACGGGACGACCGCTTCATAGCCAGTGAAGCGCTACGAAATCGTCAAGTTACGTACGTGGATCTCAATCAGAACCTGGAAGATGTCAGAGGTACACGAGTAAGCCTATGGACAGTTAGAAGAAGACTTCAGACCGTCAATATACGTAGCTATCGCCCAGCTCAGCGCCCTACATTGCTCCGTGAGCATCGAGTTGCCAGATTGAGATTTGCTCAAAATTTTTCGTCATGGACTCAACAAGACTGGAATAGTGTTTTATTCTTCGATGAAGCTTGTATATCAATTATTGGTGAGCATCAACGTCGGCGAGTCTTACGAAGACCTGGAGAATGCTTCGCAGAAGTGTGCTTTGAGGAAATAATCCCTTACTGTAGAGGCTCCGTAATGTTTTGGGCTGGTATTAACTCAGATGACCGTACCGAGTTAGTTTTTATTGAAAATAGCACACTTAATGCGCAAAGGTACATAACAGAGGTTCTTATCCTCATGCCCAACCCGCATTAACAGCAGTTGGAGGCGAGTTCATTTTTATGGACGACAACGCTCGCGCCCACCGCTCTAGAGACGTTGATGCGTATATGCAGGAGGCCGGAATTCGTCAGTTAGACTGGCCAGATATAAGTCCTGACCTCAATTCGATAGAACACATATGGGATAATATCAAACGATGCGTCAAAGCCGTAAAACCAGCTCCAGAAAACATTCAGGCCCTTCAAAATGTGATCGTCACTCAATGGAAACGTATTCCTCAGGAAATTATAAAAAAAAGTAGTCGAAAACATGCCTAGCAGATTAAGCGCATTGATTTTAGCTAGAGGAGGCCATACTCGTTACCAAATTTTCAAATTTTATGTTAAATTATTAAAAAATATTGAAAAATAAGCTTTAGCCATTTTAATATACTAGTATGAAAACGCTCTTCTGTGGACTTTACATCGTTTTTTTTATTTATTCGCATTTTTAATGACTGATGTAGGTAAAAGGATATCTTAATAATACATCATAATATTCTCATTATATCGCCATATAAAATGCATCAAATAATAATAAAATAACTCTGATATTGTTTATTCCTATAAGTGCCCTTTTTTTGCGAAAGAGTGTATATTGCCCTTCACACTACTCGAGTATATATTGCCCTCGGCATTCGCGATACATAGATAGTAACTCGATCTTCCGCGATTCACTCGCTTTTTGCTCGTATTCAGTTGCCACTATTATTGTTTTATCAAGTGGAGGGCGCAGAGGGCGGACAGAGAGGAATGGGGCGGCGCTAAATTGGATCGTAACTCACTTTATGGAGGCGCCGCAGACGCTTTGTTCTGCAGCAGTACCGTGTTGGCTTAATGCTTTTTTCATATTTTGTTTATTTAACAAGAAGGTGTAATGAAAATACATACGAATGGCGACAGAGAAAGGAGTTAGGTACTGGCACTGATATCGTTTATTATGTTGATCTACCAATTTGGTTTGTTGAAAATATTTTCGTAACTAAACAATACCGCTTTACAAATTTGATAAAAAATTATTATTAATTAATTTTTTTTATTTAAAAATTATTATATATTTATTTTTAAGAGGTAAAAACATTTAAAACATAAATTTTTACTTTAATTTACTATGTATTTTTTTCTACTTAAAACTATTTTAATTATATAAATAATTTTTTATTTTAAAAACCCTTAAATAATTTCTTCACTTACAGTTTTGTAATGAAGCAGGCAAATACTATCTTTATTCTATCAGTGAATTCAAGTGATTATCAACAGTTTAGCTTCGAATATTCTGAAATCAGAAATTTTTATTGTCGATGGTTAAGTTTGAGTTCAGCGTGTTTCCGTCATAATGTTTTCTCAGCAACGGTCAAGAAAAGATCGACGAGAAATCTTTTTAAAAGTCAAGAGTGAATGTTCTTTTTTTTATTAAAAATATTTTATTCAAGTAAGATGCTTAAACTTAATAATTTTATAATAAATAAAAAACAGAAAAAATTTTTATTACCGTTTCTTCAATTGTCGTCACTAAAAATATATTATATGTTCTGTTAATATAAAATTATTCTGACGATTTTTCTTCTTCATGTGGAGGCGTTTCTCAGAGAACCTTTGTCAATATCAAGCTTAAGACATGGCTAGGACTTTCATATCAATTACGGAGCCCGAAAACCTAAACAAAACCCATCCACACTTCTAACTTTAGGAGCATAGATCTAGGTTGTAGGGATAGAAAAAAACCCATTTGATAAGACATCGGTGTCTGTCGGTAGATCATGGTTATTTTTCTCGACAACTAGTTTTTGCCATCGACTTAAAACGGCACAATGGTTAGATTTCCTGTGCCGCATCTATTCCGAGCCAAAAAAGTTTCCAATCTTTTTCGTGCAAAACAAAAGAAAAATGTTATTGTATAAATGAAAGAACGTTATTGACACATTCCAAAAATATGTTTTTTTTTAAATGTTGAGTATCATAGTTTTTATTGATTCAAAATCAGTGCAATAGCTTTATAATAAAAATTAATCATATAGTAACTAAACTGACAAACAAAATTTGGGTATCGACACGAATAGGGAAAAGGAATACCATAGGAGTAGAAGGAATTTGATGATAGGGTATTAAGCTAAGTAAATTTTTTTAGACCACTTTAGGAGGCATAAGACAACGAGACGTTTCGAATGTTAGGATTAAGCTTCCCCTAGTGTTTGGCAGAATGTATAGTGAAAGAGTACCCATAGAATATAGGGCAGGTTCAAATATATACCGAATATTTAAATTTTGAAAGCGCTTTAGTTTATTTAACTGACTTTCAGTAATGTTTGAGTAGCACATGTTTCCTTATTCGAGCAAGCTTATAAAAGCGTCTGATAAAAGTAGATTTTAGTGTTGATTGAAAGCAAATGATCAAGACTCCTTGAAGAGTGTAATTTCATCACAACATCGTTCAGCCTGCCTACTTGCTGAACAGTGCTGTGAGTCTGCGTACCTGCGGTAAGTTTGACACAAAAAAAATTGGAAAGGAGCCTCGATCTCCTATTCATAAACCATCTAATACTAGGTTGGTATTATAGTATTTAGTTGGGTAATCAGGCAGAGATCTGCGAATAGGTTTAGATCACTATTGTTCAAAAAACTAGTAAAACGAAAAGTGTTAATAGCGCCATTATTAAACATTTGAAAAAAGCATCGAAGAAAGCACTCCGCCTTAGAGTATACCAGCCACTAAATCATTCCATTCAGAACAAGTATTATCAGATTAATTTCATAGTTTACCGCCATGAAGATAGAATTAGAAAAAACTTAAAAACGATCAAAAAACATTAAACATTTTAGCCGAGTAAGTAAGATGTCAAACACACAATTGCCTGGTTTTATTTATTATCCTCACCTTATCGGTTTTATTATTTCGCTTGTCTGATTGTTGCACCGATATTGTTTACAGGCCTACTAGTACTTTTAATTGGCTGTTAGAAATTTGTGTGTAAGTAAATTAAAAGTAAAATTGTGTATAAGTAAATTACTTGCTAGAATAATTTTTTATTTCATTCTTTAAATACTGTATATAATTTTCTGAAAATTTTAGTCGGCATATTAAAATGTGTTTTTACATATCTTAACTAAATATTTGAATTCCGAAGTATTAATTTTCTCTAAATAAAATTGTATCTTGTAGGCGATTAAATATAAGTTAATAACGAACACCTTCCCGACAAAAAATGGTTTTTCTTATCGGGCTGTATTATTTAAGGTTTGAGTTTTCCTGTCACTAAAACCGGTGAAAAGAGGGTAAAAGTACAGTATCCGATTTTGTTAAATTCTCAGTTTTTTAAAGTTGTAGTCCTTTAATTATAATAAATATTTCCCAGAAATAGTCAAATATATTTTGGATTGCTATAGAGCAGGGAAAGACAACATTTCTACAGTCTTTTTGGTAATTACAAAATATAGGGTGTTTGGAAACTGAGTGCAAAGTTGAAAATACTAATATTTTAGACAATTAAAAACATTTTGAGTCATACTTGTGTTGTCCGAAGTTTGAATGTTTTTTATAGCTATTTTAAAATTTTCTTTGGAAAAATTCAAAATTTGACAGTTAATTGCTAGTTGTGTCCGAATATAAGCTAGTACATCAACAATTTCTTAATTTTTGGATTTTTTTGATGAAATAGACTATAAGCGTCTATGTCATCAGAAAAAATACTAGAAACATTTGAAGTTTACGAAAATTTTCAATACCGAAGAAAATTATAAAAAAAAGTTCAGTAACCAAACATGTTTTTGGAAAATTTTGAGCGACTCAGGCTGTTTTTTATATTTTTTTTTAAATGCCACAATATAAATAGTTTTCTCCAATTTTACAAATTGTTGTAGATATAGTTACTTGCAGTCTATTTTATTAGATTTATTACTTATTATGCAAACACAAAATATATCAATTTTTACAAGAAAACTATTAGTAATTAACTGTCAAATTTTGGATTGCCCAAAAGAAAATCTTAAAATTTCAAATAAAAATATTCGAACTTCGACTAACACATGCGAAGCGCAAAATGTCTTAAATGATCTAAGCTATTGACTATTTTCACTTTTTTATCCAGCATCCAAACATCTCTGTGTAACATTGAGAAATGGAATCGGTTTCGAAATATTATTATTTTCATCCATATTTACTATATAGCATTGTTTTTGTAGGTAAACTCAAAGTACATACAGAAAAACTCAACGTAAAATTATAGTAATTAAAAGAAAAAGGGAATAATGCATATTTATAAGTTTTATGCATTTGGTTTATTGTGATAATATGGAATATTTTAAATTATCCTTGCTCACAGCCATACGGATTCAATTTCACTTATAATCATTAAATAAAATTAAGTATAAGTATAAATAAAATTAAGTAAGTCCATTAAATAAAATTAAGTATGGAATATGATGGTACTTTAAAAAATTCGATTAGTGGAGATTGAAGAAATGAAAACCCTATCGGTTTATGGAACAAGATATTTGAAAATAAGAAAATAAATCAAGAAGAGGTAGAAGAAAATAATATTCCATGAAGCCTGCGACACGACCATGAAGAAGAAGATAAAATAATAGATAAAATAGACTAATAAAAAAGCAGCAGTAACTCAGAAATATAAAATGCACATTGCATTAGATCTACGGAAGCATTGCAAAAAAAATGTACCTTGCGGCTACAACGAAACATACATCGTTTTAGAACGTGCACAGTTTCACGTTTGCCAGAATTCTAATTTTCGAGGTTGAGCAAAAAAAATTTCAGAATGCCAAGAATTTTGAACATTTCTCAAACCGGTTTCTTCGAAAATGTTCACTTTGTGCGAAAGATACACTTCAATCTTCAAATCAAATCAATCAAAATTTTACAGTCAACCTGTGTTATCTTAGAATAAACGCTAATAAGATGTCGTGTACATTAGTTTAGAAAACATTTGTGTGACATAAATTAGGGAACAGTGCCATTAAAAAAATCAATTTGACGTATTTACCAGCACATTACCAGCGTCGCATAGGATTTCATAATCGCATTAAATTATTCTTACACACGAATAAGCGCATTATCCACGGTCGTTCCATGTGCTAAGATAATATAAAAACTCATACAAAGGACGCACACTAACAAGCCCGTCAGCTTTATTGTAATTGCAATCTAAAAAACCCTGCCCATATAATGGAAATAAATTTTCGAAAAATATCCTCTGCATAAAATTCATATTAATTTCTTTATAAAACAATCAACCGATGTGGTAGAGAAATCTAAATTGGCACCTAGGAGGGAAAATTTTAAGGAATATTGGCGATATGCTCCCGCGATTTAAGTCTTTTTATGTTACTCAGTGAACGTGCGTGCCAGTCAATTGTTATATAAATGAAAGCTGTTATTGATACGAGAGCTGACATTTTTGTGGAGACATATCTACTTTTGGCAAATTAGCTTTAAACTCTAGGATGCGTAATACAATGATTTTGACACGATAATAATAATATACATCCACATCCATTTTGAAGTGAGAAAAATAAGACGCAATAAGCCTATTATTGCAATTAATTTCCAACCAAACGATTGAAGCAAAATAGTAAAGAAACGATCCTAAGTTTAGAGAATAGTTATTAAATTATTTTGCTTGAATTTGAAATATGAAAAAAGTAGCAAAATGTTCCTTTCCTTTTCTTAAACTGATATCTAATGGAGAAAAGTACTTATTCATAAAAATATAGTTTCAAATTTCTTAAAAAATTTGTACAGAGGGACGATCGTCTCGGCGAGCACAGTTAACGCAGACATCGTCATTAAGCGCTGAGGTGCGCTTAAGGACTTTCCTTAGTGCTACTTAAGCCTGCACACTGCGGTAAAATTCCGTAAGGGTTATTTCCGCACAATATGTGAACTATGGAATTATATGTATGTGCGCGCACTGCGGAAAAAATGCATGCGAATTGTAATAGTTTAGTTTTAGTAACAGGGTACGGTGTATTTCCGCACCGATTTTTTGTGCACAGTCGTATGAAGCCCTGCGCACTAAAAGAAAAAACCACGCTAGCGCCGTCTCACTCTGCAATAGCTGTCTGGTCGCAGAGTAAGGATGTTACCTTTGTCCAGCGAATCTCCGACGACAGAGCGAGCCTCAATTGCCGATATAAACATTGAAAAACTTCCCACTTTTGTTCTTTTAGTAAATTTCAGGGCCAACATTTTAATAAATATTATCTAATATAGTTTTGTAAAAACCGAAAAGTTTTCTGGATACAAATAATATTTCATGAAGAGTAAATTGTCAAGCACTAGTAGAACTCGTACTATATAGTTCCGTACACATTTTTGAACTTATGAATGTTTAAAAGTACAGAAAATTACTATTAAATGGTTTAGAAATATAAATTTTTAGCAACTTTAGATATTACCTATTGACAGGCGTCAAAATAGGGTTTATATTTTGTAAATATAAAACTGAAAGAGGTAGGGTAATTCCTTGTGTACTTCTGGTCAGATGTTACAAACCCTGTAGATGTATTTCAGCTCAATAATTTCGGAAATATTAGTTATGACTAGAGAAACGCGCAAATAGGATATCTTTCATAGGCGAAGAAACATCATATTAAAAAATTATCACATCTAGAACATTGCTATAGTTTTCTTGTGATCCTAGCGTGAGCTTCTAAAATTTTCGTTTTTCTCACAATTTTAAGTTTAGTAATTTCAGTAATAAAGAGCGGTATATATAGATACTATGTGTATATATAATAATAATAATAATAATGCCTTATTGTCTCTAAGGTTACATTAGTTCTTACATAGGATGGATCCCCCTTTTAAGTTCAATAATATATATATATATATATATATATATATATAATATATATATATACATATATATATATATATATATACATATATATATATATATATATATGTATATATATAAATATATATTTATATGTATATGTGTGTGTGTGTGTATCTGAAAAAATAGTTTCGAAAATTATGAAAAAAAATATTTTTGAGATCCTTTTAACTGACAATTTTAAACGATACCCCACACAATATAAATAACTAAAAAAAAGTTCATCACATGATACGCATCCCCAAAAATTTTCCAAATAAATTTTCTTAACTTTTAGCTTTTGGGATATGTGCGTATTAATATGTTTTATTACAATGCCCAATTGGTAAACCAAGTGATTTCTGAGAAAAACGTCTGCAACGGACGGACAAATACTTAAGTGATCTTTTAATGGTTTCATGTTTCTTTTTGGGGTACGGAATACTAAAAGACGTTTTATAGACCTCAATGATGTAAGTGGGTGCTCTCAATATTGTTTACATATAACTTTTTCTTCTACGCAATAGTAAACAAACGGACACTTCGGTTTTGTAATCCATTATTGGTATACATTTATTACAAAAAAATATATGTATATACATATATATACATATATATATATATATATATATATATATATATTGTATCGGTCCGTATTTAGTTTTAGGTGGTGACAATCTGCATCTGTCGCTATCCCTCTTGCTTCATTGTAAGAGAGTTTGAAGATGTTCGACCCATTTATTTAAAAATAATGCCTGATAATTGGTATTCATTATTTCGAAATTCATAAGATAATGGATATTATTTCAATTTGTTGCCGATTTGAACCGCTTAATTTTCCGGACTTGTGGCTGGGCGTCGATTTACTTGCCTGCGCTCGAACTGAAATGTTGTTGCGATCCTGTACAGTCGAGCAGTATGATTAATAATTGCTCATCGAGGATTTGGGTTCGATTTTTATATTTATTAATAATTTATCTAATTTGTTAATATATTTATGTATTTGCAGTTTAACAAACTTATGCAAAAAGTTACTATAATAGAAACAATGTACGGAGATTTTAATATTGTCTTTTATATTTGAGAACAAACTGGGCTTTATTACCATTTGACATGGCACTTGTTTGTATTTCAGGTGTTGATGATTTTGAACTGAATTTTTCAAAGACAACTTATTTTTTTATTCACAACTAAATGAAACTACGTGCTGCAGTATTTTTTCTACTTTATTTAAATTCTTAACTACGACCTAGGTTTCGTTATATGACAATATCTTTAGGTGAGCAATTTGTTAAGATATTAAATATTTCAAAAGCCATTAATGCTAATATATGTTCCTTAATACATATTTTAACTTAAATGTTTTTGTTGCGATAAATGTAATTTTAGTAAGAAATAAGTAAAATGCTGTCCAAATTCCTAATACATATAAACGAGAGGTATGTGAACCACATTTCAATATTAAAATTCGATATCTTAATTAAGAGAAAAAATTGAGTAAAAAATATATATATATATATATATATATATATATATATATATATATATATATATATATATATATATATATATATATATATATAATATAGAATTAAAAGTTGTAAAAACAATTACTCAAACTTAAATAAAACAATTGAAATTTAATATTTGTTGCAGTTCATTTTATTCACTAAATGCATTTATTACGTGAAATAATCGTTAAATAAAAACAAACGCACACTTGTAACTTGATGAAATTGGTAATACTTACATATAAATAATTAAAATACTTAATGAAATTTGTTTTCAAATGAAGTAGAATTTACTAAACATGAAACTATTATATTTAAATTCACAAAATTACCATGAAAATATTAAATTCAGTTTCGCCTTTATTAATTTCTCGAAACATTACCTTTGTTTGTTCATGTACTCCTTAACGAAGGCGAGACATTTGGAATTGGTCAGCGACCTCATATAACATGTCCACATTACACACACACATGACATGACATATCCATTCACATGACATGACATGACATATCCATTCTGATAATAGAGGTAATTTCATAGGAGCAAATCGTGAATTAGGCAGAATATTCAAATGTGTAGTGAGAGATGGGCTTCAGCCATAAAAGTTTTTACTTTAAAAGAAGGTGGTAATTTTTCTTTCTTTTTACGATAAGTGATTTATGGGAGGCGGTTTAAATTCAGTCAAATGCCATCTGAAACGCTTTAGGTGCAATGATAACTTAATTTACGTGGAGTTAGAAACACTTTTCGTGCAGATAGATGTTGTCCTTAATCTCCGTCCACTCACCCCCTTAATATCACATCCTATTCACCTGTCTTTCTTAACATCGGAACATCTTTAATTTGCCCATCTCTTACTACACTTTTGTCTATACAAGTTTCCAGCCATTCAACCTGATACGAGTGAATTAAAAAATTGAGACAACATTTCCAGCTCATATGGAGTAGCGAGTACCTGGCGGAACTGCAGCACCGCCGTAATTGGCATCGTCGCCTTTACGACGAGTTGGCTGAAGTTATTCTGAAGGAGGATAATACGCCTCAAATGAAAAATGGGAAAGGCGGTTAAGTTGCTTCTGATTACAAGCCAGCAGCGGATCGAGTGAAAGGCTCTCAACAAGATCTGCTTCCTTCCGACTGCGCTGCCGGGTGTGGAAGATTGTGTTCAAACACCCACACACACAAACACACACGCACACCCGCACGCATGCATGCACGCACGCACACATGCACGCACGAACGCACGTACGCACGCACACATGCCCGCACGCAGGCACACACACACGCACGCACGCGTACACGGACGAACGTATACACGCTCGCACGCATGCACGCACGCACGCACTTAATAAAATCTGAAAAGTTAAAGATACATATTTTACTTTACACCAATCAAAACATTTTTGTGTCCACTCCTATCTTAATCTACATATGGGGGTAAGCACTTGGACACTAGCACTGCATATATTTCATGTCATGTGCGTGTAAGTGTGCATATATTTATCTGTAGTTTGTTATACCATTACTGCCTGTCTGTTCCGATTTCTTGGTAATCTGAGTAACCAATGAACATAACTACTGGTTAACGGCATTTACAGCTTACAAATCATTCTTCACATTTTTACATCACAATAATTAACATGATTAAAAAACCGTTAATAAAAGCTTCTTAAATATAGAACTCACGTAATAGGTATAATCAGTTCAAAGATAGTGTATTTTAAATTTTCTAAAAAAAGAAGCATGTACATAATTATGGTTACATAATTTTTTGTAAATAATTTTTTAAACTAGTTTTTTTCATGATCTAGGCTTAATTTATATTTAACCTGCGTAAAATTATTGTGAATTTTCCGGCCAACTTTAAATAAACTCCCATTATTGGTTCTTGTAAAATTTACTTTAGTACTTATGAAATAATATTTTCCGTCCTTACATAGCAATATTTTTATTAGCATTTTCAGCAATATTTCTGTTACTATCTTAGATAAAATTAAAAAAAAATGTTTTTGTTATGCTTATGGCTTGCCCTTTCTGTTTATATGCCACACAAAATATGAAATGAAAAACGTAAATTTCATTGTCGCTTTCTTAGCTAAATAGAAACTATGATAATACATTCACAATTTAAACAAATTTTATTTGGTGTTTCTTAAGTTTTTTCCACATTTACATTTCAAACTTATAAAGCAACGAAGCGATAGTGTAAAGAGGATAGAAAGATTTTTCCTAAATAATAGTAGACCAGATATTTTAATAAATTTTATTCAGTGTCAATCGTTTTTGAAAAAATGTCATTATTGTGACTTCAACGAATGAAGTTTCCTTTTTTTTTTAAAGATACACCGCATAATATGCGCCGAAACACCTGAATGAATAATATATTCTTCTTCTTTTATAGCTTGTATACCTGTGCCTCATGTATTAGGAACAGACAGAACTCTGATAGTCTTGTGAGCATTCACAAAATAAATTTCACTCAACAAATACTTGGACTTGAAAATCAATTTGGCAGAGTTTATTATTCAAGTTGCTGTATATGTTGACTAAAATAGATGTCATTGGCTATTGTTATATGAAGCTGTTATCAAGTAAAATAATCTCTTTAAGTAATTACAATAGAAACAACGCACACAAATCAAAACTTATTGCATTTTCCTTTATATCTAAGAACAAAACGGGGATATATTTAAATGAAGATAAAAAAATAATTGTTTTGTAATTTGAACATTGCGAAAAGTTAATATTTTTTCTTTTCACAATAATTAATTTTGGCGTCATTCTTAAATATCACATTATTAAGGTGCAAATTTTTATTGTAAACTCTGAAATTAATGTGGGTCGAGGTAAGAATGTGATGCAACAATTTGAAAAGTAATAATTTATTTTTATAAAGGTGGATGAATATAATGCAAAATATTAGATCATCTAAATTGTCTAAAAACCGTGTTTATAATGTAATTCCATGTATTCTAAATAAATCTTGAATAAATCTATTAAATCATGTATATTTCTTAATCAATGAAAAACTGCTTACATTTTTCTAATCCATAAATCAGGTGACAAAAACTGATGTAAAAACTACAGACCTATCAGTATCTTATCTGCTTTCCTAAAACAATTTGAATCCGTTTTGTACAACACTTTTTATTTTTTGTTTGTGGTGTGGTTTTGAAAAAATCAAAAACTAATTTATAAGTATATAAAAACTATCTTTGCAGCGCATTTGGCAGAAGAAGGGAGGTAGACTCCATTTATATAGACTTTTCGAAAGCATTTTATAAGATTAATCATCCGATACTATGCGCGAGACTTGAAGGTTATGGTATTCAGAGGAATTTATCAATGTGGATTAGATAAATAACAGGAGTCAACTTGTCAGTATCAAAGGTAATCTTTCCGCACCTGTAACAATCCCCTCTGAATTTCTCGCCTCGCATTTGGAACCCTTCTCTTTGTAATATTCATTAACGATCCGATACAAATATTTACGTGTCCCCGTTTACTCTATGCAGGTGGCCTTAAAATCAACCTCACTGTGAATGACGTTAAAGGCTGTCTATATTTACAACAAAACCTACTTGCAATAGCTGAGGGGTGTGCCTCCAAGAGGATGTTTCTTAATGTTGAGAATTGCTTTATTATCTCCTTCGATACTGTAAAAATAAATCTTTATTTAAGTACATGTTGGGCGGCTCGACTCTAAAATGTAAGTTTGTTGTTAGAAATCTGGGAGTTTTCTTTGATACAAAATTGGTATTCCGTTCTCACTGCGATCATATTGCTCATAAATCTACACAACTTCTAGGATTCATCTCTAGTTCCACTAAGGAATTTAAAAACCATCACAATTTTATATATTTATATTGTTCACTAATCAGAAGTAACGAATATGAGCCAATTATTTGGTCTCCATACTACAAATCACACAGTGATTGAATTGAAAAATTACAAATAAGGTTCTTGGATATTCCTTGCTACCGACTTCATGTTTAACGAGATTATAGATCCTATGCAATCCAATTAAAGAGGATTAATTTGTCTTCACTAGCTACATAGAGGATAGTCGTCTATCTGTTATATTTATACAAAATCATACATCTGTATATTGATTTTCCCTATTTCCTCTCTCTGGTCAACTTCTCACTCGAATACTCTACTCAACACTCGACTCAAATTCCATATATCGTTACAGAGACTATTCGTACTACAAGTTTATAACAATAGTACTTCTTTTTATAACCCCATAATTCGAATGTGCTGATTCAATAACAATATTGTTTTTCAGTATCCTTCTTTGGACGTTATGAATCAAAATTAATAACATTTCAAAAAGAAATACAAAATACATTACTTGTAAATTAAAACCAGCCAAAATCGAATTAATATTTTGTTCGGTATGTAGAAAATTATATTATTCTAAGTTAATACTAACTATAAAATTAACTTTAAAATTAGCAATAAAAACAAGTTCCGGTCTATAATAAGATTTTGTTTATGTAATTTTGTATTTTTTTATTAGTGTCTCTAATTAGTTGTCCATTAATAAACTATTATGCAAGAGTGGTTATGTTGTTTATTTCTATAAAATAAATATGATTATACCGCTATTCATATAATTTATTATACATATTTAAACATTAGTGTACTTACTTGTCATACTTGACATTAGAGTAAGCATCAAATTTTCAAGAATCTAATAGTTCCGTGGACTTGAACAAAAATATTTTTCATTTAGTACCAAGTAGTTGATTAAATATTGAAATATTGATTATTTATAGAGGTGAACCTCTATATGAAATTTGTTATAAAGTGCGATTCTAAGGAAAGAAGAGTTTTTTCCGCACGAGTTATACTACGGAATCTATTCATTATTTCATCCTAGTTTTCGAAAAATTTTATGTAATGTAAAACTTTTCGCATTAAGGCATATACCATTCATTGGTTTATATTTATAATAGTACCGCTTGAGAGTTAAATACAAGTACATTTTACGGAGGCGAACATATTCGACAGCCACACTTTTCCTTCCTTTTTCGTCTTTAATCCACGTTTAAACTTAGTGATTTGGGAGATTAGTAGCGTATAAAACTTTTTATGGCTCTTAAATGATGAACTAAGCCACGCTATGTGTTTGTTGGTAAAGTTCTCAAACCCCACATAAGTCTAGACATATAATAGAGAAAAGCAAAGGCAGGAGATTCTTTGCTTACAGGAAAAGTATAGGGAAATAGGGAGAAAGATAAAGGGATAGTATGAGAAAAAGCAGAGGATCTCCTGTATATTCCTAATTATATTCGGCTGATGCTCTAATTAAGAGTGTTCATAATAATCAAAGAAAGGGTGATCCAAAACTCGATGCGCTGCAATTATCTTTTGAGTCCCCAAGAAGGCATAAGCTTTCCATCACGATATTCGTATAAAAAAAAACACGAAAACACAACTATCTGCTCTTTTGTGGTAAACAACCAAGATGTCGGAAATGCAGAATGGAGCATTGCCCATCTCCCAAAAAAATACGATACGAAAGATGCATAGAAAATGTTGGTGATTATTTAAAAATAATATTTGCTTTATAAATAAGTTTTAGTCTATTTTTAGGTGATTATAGCCAAAGTGAAACCCTTATGGAATCGCTTTATCCGCTCGCCAGCCCGCCTGCCTATCATAGCCTTGCACTTGCACACTATTAGTGCTACAAATCTAGCTAAAATATTGGCACCAAATACAAAGTTAAAAAATAATTCAATATGCTTCTCGTATATGTAAAATGTATTTAAATTTTTTTAATCCTCAAGAACAGCCAAAGATATGATTTTTGTAGATGTTTTATTACTAACTAGAAACATGTTAGAGTATGTGGTTGAATGCATAAATTTTAGAATTCTGTGTATTTTAAGAGATAATCACAACTTTCTAACAACTGAAAGGCAAATATAAAGCCGGAAGGGGAATAACACATTTGTCTTGGTTTGTTTTTATTGATAATTTAGATGCTTATATATTTCGCGACCTTTTTGACTCTCTAAATGCAAGCAGGGTAAAACAACATAACAAGTACGAATAGCTGTATGGAATCTCGCATATTACAAGTATATAATGAGCCATTTTTTGTTTATTCTTAGTTTCTGCTATTGTATGAAACTTTCTGTTGACTTTTTTGTGTTTTCAAAACAGAAACGTATGTCTAAAAATATCACTGTAGTAAAATCTGTACAATTAGAGATTTGCTTTTTACTTTAAAACCTACCTTAGGATGTGGTAATAGTCCAATAAAACAATCGTAGTGATGTAACTATTACTATATCTTTAGAAATTAACATCGTATCACTAAGTCACTGAATGCAAAATTTTGCGATAGCAAGTTTAGCAAAACAAAGTGTGAAAGATTTAATATTCAATATTTCTTATGTTCAATATTTATACACAAAATATATTTAGGTAAAATGGTATCAGAAAGAGAGTGACACACGCGCTTCAGTAAGTAAAAAAATTTCGTTATTCTGTCTTTCATTCGTTCCGTATATAGTTCTGGATATTCTTCAAAATATCTTATTTATTATACTTCATCCAGATGGATCCCCACCGTCAACTTTTTTATTGCTGTGCCAAAGTTTATTAAAAGAGAGTTGTTATACTACGAAAAATAATTCGTCAACGAAATAAAGCAATATTATCATAATAGTCGTGACTGTGATTCTCATTAATAAATATTTTATTTTACTAAGAACGCTCCAACACTTACATTAAGATATTCAGAAATGTTTAATTACTTGATTGATTCAGTTAACATTATCTCGCCGCCCATGACGCCTTCGAAGCGTTCTAATATCCCGTTACAAATCGAGATGTCACAACTTTGCTTGCGAATGCTCAACGATAATTTGTCTACGTCCAAACAGGACTAAGCAAACACTGCATTCAGCGGCTGCGTCTGAAACTTTGGTGGTTGGGGTGGGTACATAAGAGGCCATCCAATAAAAATATCAAGAAGATGTATATTTGTGGACACATTCCTTCCAGGCATTGTAAATATATAAAATCTGGTACGTTTATTTTTGACATCGGATGTTGCATTATTTCAATTCATGAAATTGAACCTTAACTTACTGAAGTTAATTTAAAAATGCCCGCTACATCCATGCCACTCGTTGAATCTTTATATTTATATTCACTGAATATTTTGTATGACAAATTAATATAAAATAAACGTCCTCTTATTTTGTTAGAATAATCTAAATTCTAGAACTTTTTACAATTAAATGAAACTACGTGATGTGGTATTATTTCTACTTTTTTTAAGTTCTTTACCACGACCTAGGTTTCGTTGTATTACAACATCTTCAGGTGGGCTATTAGCAAAGATTGGTTCCCGGCCGTTCTTTGCTAATAGAAGAAAGTAGAAATAATACTACATCACGTAGTTTCATTTAATTGTGAATAATGAATTTCTACAAAATTAACGCTAAATATATTCAATATAGAACTTTTCTAAATTTTAATTAAATCTTACAGGTTAAATGTTAATAAATTAGGAAGTCAAATTTATTTATCTACTTTAAATGATCTATTTGATACATATGGCTGACTTATTGCTACGAGAGCAATCTCTCACAGCCACCCAGAACACCAGTCCAGCCTCGCTCGGCAAGCGGCTGGGAACCGAATCCGAGTCCCCGCGGTGCGCCATGCTGCCAAAAGAAGTATGCCCTGTGATCGACCCAAAACACCACGACGACGACATCTATATAATGCTTTGATTCATGAAAAGTAACTGTCGAAGTATGATCATGATCATGTCACTCCTTCCATCCATTATAAATATATAAAATCGGGTACGTTTGGTTTTTATCAAACTTTTTACATTGGATGTTGCATTAATTCAGTAAAAAAATTAACTCTAGCCTACTGACGTTATTTCAATAATTCCCGCTAGATCCATGCCACTTGCTGAATATCCTATATTCACGAAATATTTTGTGTGACAAATTGCAACAATCATTTTTTTAATTCTGTTTAAATAATCAAAATGTGAATAATAATTGTCAAAGGATAGATCCTTAACAATAATTGTCTTCAAAAAACATAATATTCTGCACTAATACAGACAGTTTACCCCAAGGGTTTTAAATTTGAATTAGATTTTAGGAAATTTTATAATGTAACTATAAGAGGCATTTTAGTCAGACAAACGCTGTTCTTTATTTTAAAAATGTAATGAGAAGCCGCCTTAGATTTAAATTTCCTGCAATCCGCCAATTTGTAAATTCCTATCTGAAAACACTCTCATTACGTTAAACAAAAATTTTAATAATATTAGTATCAGTAGTCGATTGACGTTTCTTTCAATTATAATATACTTACATATCATCAATTATAATATACCTTCTTTCAGAAATTTCTTTGTTTCTTTCAATTATAATTACCGGTATCTGTAGCTCATGGATTAATTTTCATGAATCAATGAATAACGGCCCAATCTATTTATTATATTTTTCGATAAAATTATATACACTTATACTTTAATATTTCCTAAATAATTTTCTATGGAGATATGTAAATGTAAGTTCAGTTTATTTTACAAATTATAGGCTATTTTCTGACAATGTGGTGTCATTATACAGTGAACGAATATTGATAATTTTCTATCAGTATATAGACGGTGAGTCGCAGCTTTATATCGATTGGGGAAAAATACATTCCATATTTTTTTCGGCGGTACAAAAGCTTCTACTTAAATAAAACTTTCATTTCAATGTTTAAAATAAAATTTAGATTATCCCTTGTATATTAATGTTCAAAATAAAATTTTATCACAAAAAACATTAAAAAATGTTAAAATTATTACTGCGATTTGGTATTCGGGATTCAGATTCCGCAGTAAAGTTATAACTATTTTTTCTTATTAAGGGTGAAATTGAGATGCCGATACGATATTTCTCGAGGATTAATAAATTTCCACCGCAATAATAAAAAAATACGTACACAGCCGCGGGAAAATTTAAAAATAATAAAAATATGTTTTGATTTCAAATACTAATTCAATATTTAAATATTTTTAGGAAAATATAAAAGACTTTATTCCATAAAAAGTTATGTACACATCGATGTATAACTTAATTAAATTTTATTGAAAACCAAGTAGTTTACATCAAGTGTCGACTGGGATTAATAAGCATTCTATTCTTTTCATTCTCATTCTATTTCTTTTGGTTTTACTTCATAATTCATCTTTTTTACTTCAAAATCATTTAATTTATATTTATATTCAACTAGCTAAAGGCTAGATGGTTTTAAAACCTTCTGCTGTGAATTTTAATTAAATTTGGGAAACAATTATTAAAAATTTTAAAAAAAATTTAATGTATTTGGCGTTAATTTTGTAGAAATTCATTATTCACAATTAATAAAACTACGTGATGTAGTATTATTTCTACTTTCTTTAAATTCTTTACCACGACCTAGGTTTCGTTGTATTACCACATCTTCAGGTCGGCTATTAGCGAAGAATCTTTGCTTTTGAAAAGATAATACTACATCACTTAGTAGACCATACATTATTTTAAATTGTACCGTTTAGAATTTTTCTTCAAATAACAGAAGAAGAAAAATTGCATAGTTACGTAATTTATAAACTAAAAGGTGAAAAAATTTTTATTTTTCTTTAAATTGCTGGTTTACGACAAATGTTAAAATTAATTTTTTTAAACATCTTCCAATTAACAAAAATATCTATTGAATATTTATATAAAGAGTAAAACCAGAGTTTTTATTATTGGAATATCTCCATTATTCCCGATTATTTTCCTTCGTAACCGATGGATCAAGAACTCGCACTGCGCCATTTGCGCCACGTCGTGGCTCAGTATAAATTAAATTACGTACAGCAGCACGGTTCAGGTCCACTCGATCTACTGGAAACAATCGAAATATATTTCAATTGTTTTTGATCCTCAAAAAAGTCAGTGGTTAGTGTGGTGGTAATTTGAAGTATTAATACTCTGAGAACAATCAGTCTTATAGATTCAGTCTAACAAATTTAATTAAGATAAAAGCGGTTTTATCCTAATCACTTTTCAGTTAATAAATATCTTAGGAACTTTGTCATCACTTAAATTAATCAATAGTAAACGTTATACAACCAGTAATAATGATTAAAATTAATTTGTATGGTATCAAAGTCAACAAAAAACATTTTGCACTAAGTAGTGCAGAGCTAAATTCCTAACATGAATAATGAATTCTTAGTACATTCTTAGTACCGGTAGATAATATCTATGGTAGATTTAATATGAATAGTTGTATATAGTGTTATCTAATAGTAGTTATCTACAGTAAATATTATGGTAAACACAATATTTAATTCATGATTTCGTAATAAATTGAAATTAACAAATTAAACTTATATTAGAATAAAAGTAACCAGTAAGTTCATTAAGTAAATATTTCTGCATCTTTATTTAAAAGAAGGGGTCATAAATTTGTTTCGTAAATACCATGTTACCAAACGAATTTGTGCTTTCTACCTTTAAGATAACATGCTACATTAAGAAATATGAGGCGTAATGAATAATTTGCCTTCAGGGTACAGAAGTT
This sequence comes from Druceiella hillmani, assembly GCA_039881145.1. Classification (NCBI taxonomy): domain Eukaryota; kingdom Metazoa; phylum Arthropoda; class Insecta; order Lepidoptera; family Hepialidae; genus Druceiella; species Druceiella hillmani. The sequence goes on along the minus strand of JAYKKI010000116.1, from coordinate 2,534,435 downwards.
TCCGGTACATTAGGATATTTCGGAGCAAGCTAAGGGAATTTATTAACATACGTTTTCCAAAACATCAATCAATTCTATGATCGAAATAAGACATTTAAAGTAATATTTGATTAAAAATAAGGCATTAGCACTAGTTATAATCGTCGAAAATATTCGTTTTTATCTTTTCGTTCGTTGTTATAATCGTTTTTAAAAGGACGAGTAAAAGTTGGTGTTAAATTAGATAGCAGTTGCATATCGTAAGTACTTCAAGTATTCTAAATAACTTTGTTAATTGTCCATCTACTCACTATTCTCTACAGTAGCATTTTCTACAGTACTAAGGCAATATTGTTTAAATGAATGGAATCTGCAAAATAACCTTTTGCTACTGCTTTAGTTTTTCCTGAAAATTAAAGTCTTCTAAAAATAACACCCAAAAGATATAATTTTAATTTTCTTCAGATATACCTTCTGGTATTTATATTTTTAATATATCTTAAAGCCCTCAAAAATTGCTATGGTTCGAAATATACTTGGGTATTTTTCTCATCGGTCATGACTAATATTAATTTAAATTATTGTGCGCAATAATAAATCGTTTTTCATTTCGATCCGTCAATATTCTATAGACATATTATATAGATACTAGGGGATTGAACCAAAAAGTCCATCTTTCGGTCTCATCTTATATGTTGTAATTCTTGAAACCCTATCTTGTGCTCTATTCATGTTAGTTCTTTTATCACTAAATGGCTTTGTATGTAGTAACTAACTAATTAAAAAAACTAACCAGATTACTGACAAATTGAATGTCTGAAGAAAACATGAATGATGGTATTTAGGGGGATTCTCGATAACCGCCTTTGTCAATTGGCAGAATTATCAGTAACTACTTTAACAACTTTGTAATTTGCATTCCATCTTAAACGTTTAAAATGTTTTAAAGCAATTTTGACTGAAAAGTTTCGATGGTTTTGAATTTATTCTGTAACATAAAAACTGATTTAAAAGACATAATTATACAAAATATCCAATATAGATTATGTACATCCTGTTATCAGATGACCACTTATCGGTGATTTCGGAAATGTATTTCATTTCATACATTTCTGAAATTGGAATTTAGTGATACATATTCCTGAAGTAATGTTTTTTCTAACAACACTTTCCGGGATGGCAAGTTTGATGCGGTGTATATTCACCACTCCATCGCTCTCACATTCATCGAATCTTTTTTGAATTGGTTCATTCTCTTTGCAAGATAAGCAGTTACAATTTTCAACTGATTACTGTTAGAAGTAGCCATATTATTATAGACGTGGCCATACAAAATTGTGTGATATACAAAACCCGTAACGCCGTAAGTCTCTGTCCAATTTGATGACAAGCCGTTCACTGCTTTATATGTACATCTGCCAATAAAACAATAAAAACTTCAATCAGAGAAGAACGCAAAACCAGCAAACACCAAAAAAATATAATTAATATACATAAAATATATTATTCATTTTTGCAGCTAATATTGAAATTTTTACCAAACACAAGATTAGCCAATGAAACTCAGAATTAGTTTTGATCATGTTTGGTAGTGTACATTAATTCACTTCCTACAAGTGTTATCATTTTCACCTGACTAAATTTTAAATAAACCAAGACCCAATATTTAAAATATAATTTAAACTAATAATTTCTTATTTTGTAAATTTAAGGTATTTTTAATTTATTGTCGGATTATTTCTTTAATTTATTGTATTAATTAGTAAGAAATTTACAAAAATATTTTCAATATATATAATATTTGTTTAAAAGTGGTTTAGTATTAAAGAAAATAAAAATTTTAAAAAATTTAAATTAGAAAGTTAGTTTTTCTAAACTATGCCACCCACGAATTGGTTTTATGAGACTAATTTCGTAAAGTGTATCGATTTAGAGAGTTGTAACATTTGAACAATCCACCTCTAGGTAACTAATTTTTGTTTTGTGAATATTTTCTATGCTTCTATATTTTTCGTCATTGGTTATAAGTTAAATTTATATCGCTAAATTTGAAAGACATTTTCATTAGCCTGTGATTAAAACTAAACCTAAGTTCAGCTAGCCAATCTTAAGTTTTTATCTATATTAATATTACCCATTACCTATATGCAATTAAAGAAATAACCATACAAATATTGTTTCAATTTCATCGTTTCGTTTAAAATAAAATTTTAAAATAAACGTAGCAGAAATGTATAAACGAGCTGTAAGTATTAAATTGAATGATAAATATTATATCTCAAGGATAAGCCAAGTGCATGCTTGTGATAGTATTGGAATTTGGTTTTCAATACGTTTAGTAAATAGGCTACGAATATTTCACCATTGCCTAAAATATATTTTCAGCATATTTTTCAATATGCCGAGCGCACGGGCAGAATTTCAGTTTTCTATTTAACTAGTATTGAGATAATTTTGTGCAAAATTTCGAAGGCCTTAAACTACCACCAAAAATTCAACATTAATCCTTGGGATAATAACAGAATGTCGTTTATATATAATAAAAAACACAGTGAAATATCAAAGAATTTGAGAAAGTTGAAATTAATGACTGGGAAAGAAATGAATACCAGAATCAGAATAAGAAAATCATATATTGAAAAGGAATATTATTTGAAGCTAAACGGTTTAATCCATCAGCGTACCTATCCATTTACTATCTCGTAACATAATAGCCTATGTAAAGTGCTATATCATACACTTGTGAAGAGAACTAGGTGTCTATTTTTTTATACATGTATGTACCAGAAATTGTTTACAGAAACAAAATGTATCACTGAATATTTAATATTTAAGGATTTATTTAATATTTTAATATTTAAAGGATAAGTTTCGAGATTACGTAAAAAACCTTAGGAGCTCTGAATAAACAGAAAGTCAAATGTCAACCCCATACCAATGTCGTCATAACATTATTTAGTAATAATGTAAAGTATTATTTATTATATGATCCTGTAACAAATGAAGTTGACACCAGCAAAGATGTTCCTATCATTGAATTAAATGATGAATCAAATAAGTTTTAGGTAACTGTAGAAAAATGCCAAAGTTCATCAAATACTGTGGAGCAACGCAATAATGCAGATAAAAAATACAGATTCTGATCAAGCGTGACTGCGAGCGGTGCATTAAGGCATAATGATAGTATCAATGTAGAAAATGAAGTAACTTCTAACACTTCTCCAAATAAGCTCTTCGACCCTATTGCAAAGAGCGACTTGAAGGATATCACACATAGAGGTAAATTTAGATATTATTAACGAAAACGGGGAGACCGTGACAGATAAGATTTCAATACCATGTGTATAGAAACTGGTGTGAGTCTACATGCAGATCAAATAACATTTAAATAATATTTAATTATTTAGTCGGTATATGGTGTTTATTTGTAGAAAAGGAACTGAAATCATCCGAAGCGAATGAAACATGGAAACAAGCCAGAACAAAGAACAGTTAAGTGAAATTGAGTAATTCCTAAGAAACTAGAAAAATAATGTGCGGTATAGGACAAAGTGGATGGCATATTATTTCATACAGAAAGTAGAAATAGTCTATAAAAGCCTTTTTGCCACTGTTTCATCATTCAAGCCTAAAACTGTTGTTCACTCTAAATATTTAATTTGATCTAGACATAACTCATGTCAATGCCCCTACTGTATTCTTACATGGTTACTTAGGCGAAACTTTCTATATGATTTTACTAATGAACATTGTAAGTCAGGATAGTACAATAAAAATTTTAAATTTCAAGAGACAATTTGTGACCTAAAATAGTCCGCAAAGATATGATATTAACGACAATTTTTCACAAAAAATGTTTTGAAATTTTATGTACGAACCTTGTTTATTTGTTAAAGTAACTTCATATTATATAAATATTTGTAGCATTATTTGTAGAAGATTTGTTACGTTTTCAAATTATACTAAAGAAACAGAATATTAAAAAATGTGATAAAATGTAAATTTAGATTAAGAAATTTAGGAAAAATGGAACAAGATTTGGTTATGCCAATTAAAAAATAAAAGAATGGACTTGGGAACGATTTGTGGATTGTTTAAAAAAAACATTCAACACGGAAAATTTTAAAGAAATAAGTACTTGAATGGAGGTAAATTTAAGACTTCAAAAATACATCATTTTTACTCAATATCAGTATTGATAAATGACTGATAGTTATATTTATCAGTATTAACATGTTTGAATATATCTTCTGTTATACAACTAGTTAAATTAATTGAATTCATGCGAAATGCATTTTAAAACGTTTAAAAAAACCGTTTAGTTTGAAATATATAATGGGTAATAACGACTTATTTGGTTATGTAGGTGCTGATTGAGCTTTAAATTCCCATGATATTATATTCTATAAATATCATGGGATCTTATATTCTATATATTTTTAATGTGTCGGGTAGTATAATATGGCACGAACACATAACAATAAACTATTGCGGTATCCATTATTGTGGTAGTGCATATAGATATTTTTGAAGCGAGTAAGGAGAATATATATGATTGATGTGATTTGAAATGTAGAAATTATTCACCCATCGTACTTAGTGATAACCAACGTACTCGGAAACTAAATGAAAATTATTTAATTTTTATAAGGAACGAAACGTGTCGACATTTAAAAACATATTTTTAGGTCAGTTTCAAATAAAATTTTCATAACAATTAAACATTCGTGAAAATGTAAAGATTGTAAAGATTATAAATGTAAAGTGCTTTACACTTTAGCGTTACTAAAATGGTTAAAGTGTAATTTTTATGTGAGATATTAAATAATAATCAATGTGAAATATTTATTTTTTTAACATGCAGTCATTCAATTATTTTGACAAAAGAATATGGTAACAGTACAAACGTTTTTACGGTAATGTGGTCCAGTGACGATTATAATTTACTAACTTATTTCAGGTCTGTCAACAGAGTCAAATTAAATTCAGTGATAAAAATGTTTTATTACCTGTGGAAAAAGATTTCTTTCTAACTTTAAAGACAATTTTTTAATTTTCTAATTTACACGTTATCTTGTAGAATTTCCACCCATAACATAAAATTTAAAAAAAACTCGATATTCAGTTTAATAGAGTATGTGTTTTATGGCTGTTATATGTTCAAATTCGATGTTTGGTTTCATATATCATATGTTTTATGGTTTCTATATGATAAATTCCTTGATGTAAACTCTAAATACTTTAGTTTTCAACGATGTTATTCATAAAGGTCACCTGTTGGTTGATTGAGAATTAACTATTAGAATACACTCCGATAATCGTGTCATGTATTTTCCCACATTATCTGAGAAATTGTATGGTTGCATTGACACCACAGATCATATGGTAAATATCATGGAGCGGTCTTTTATTAAGAAGTTAATATGAAATCTGTATAAAACATATTAACCAGTATAAACATTATAAAACAATTTAGGGAAATTTTAAATAAAGTGACCTATTGCAAGAACGCTCCGAAATTAAGTAAAATGAAACTCCAGTACCACATGAATAACAAATAATCGAGCTAATGGAAATTTACGTATTACGCACGTTCGAAAGTTCGGTGTATCACAATATCGCATATCAAATGTTGTGGAAGGTAAATTCGATGTAATTAAAATATATCAACTATGCGCCCTCACTTCTCTAGAGTGTGGATGTAAATGGCATAATACAGGTCAATATTAACCGACATCGGGTTGAACAATATCATCTTATTCGAATTATATTTATTTATAGGCAAATATGGAAAAAAATATTATTCCTGGATGGGGAATAAGGAATATAATCAAGAGCTTTTAGATATTCTAGTGGCCTTGTCCCTCCCTGTTTGCCAAGATTTGTAAAGTATTTATAATGATTATTTAAAAAAATCTTGTCTTCACCAGTGGAAACGATTTTATGAGCGAGTATTATTTTTCTGAACAGAGTAACTTTTACTCCTGGCTTAATTTTCACAAAACTACATGATTTTCTGGAAAGGTATTGAAATTATCACTCAACATTTTTTATAATGTTAAAGAGCAAGAGAAATCTGTGAAAGTATTAGAGAAGCATCGAATTTTAGTGCAAGTATCGTCGTACTTATTTTATAACGTCTTTAGTCGAAATGTATATAATTATATCTGCCAAAATAGTTTGGTAATATTTTAGGAATCTCTTTTTTATTCATTTAAAATATAAGGCAAACTAGGCGCGCTACTTTGCCTCATAACTATTTATTTAATGTCCCATATGTCATGTTGCCAAATATGTATGTATGAATAAGTTTATTTAGAAGGATTACTCTTTAATATTTTTTTTCATTGTAATTAAATATTAATTATGTAAAATTTATATATATTATATATGTATTTATATATATATATATATATATATATATATATATATATACATACATATATATATATATATATATATATATATATATATATATATACACCCACAGAATTAAAAAACTCTTATTAATAAGATTAATTTAGCATGAAAAGAAAAATTAATTAATATATTAAATAGACTACATTTTGCGCAGCACGTCAAAACATTCTGACCCGTTTAATGAGGTACTGCGAGCCACTGCCAGCATAAATTCTGGATTTTCTGTTGAATTCCGCGATTACACGGATCCATTCATCATTTGTTTGAAAGCAAATGTATAACTGAAATATATTGGTTTGTTCTACTTTAAAATTAAAACTGAATATAACAAGGTAATTTCAAGTCTTGATGAGCTATATTTTTATAAAAGAAATTATCTTAAAAAAACAATTTTATTGTTAATCAAATAATATTTGAAAATTGATCTTTTTACATTTAAATACTTTTGTTTTAAAGCAAAAAAATATGTTTACATTAAGCTTTAATATAGACACAGATTCCCATTATGAAAAACAATGAGCCCATACTTGTTAATGAGAATGTCATTTAGTAGTGTTTATTTATTTGTATACCCTTAAAATACGTACATTTCTTTGTAACATGACATAGAAAATTATTACACTTTTTGCCTTTTTCTCGACATGATCGATTAAGGATTTAAAAATAAAAACTGAGTACTCACTAAAATTACAACAGTTCATGGACACCAAAAGGTAAACTATAAACGTAATTTCTCATTGTTACTTGTTCTCCAGTGCAACAAGACAACCTGTAGTTTTCTTCGGAGACTCACATCGGGCCCCGGAAAATACCAACGAAGTGACGGATAGAGGATGTTCGCCAGCGTAATATGTTCAATATCACCAGAAATGAAGTAAAATGGAGAAAATCTGCATCGAAAAATTGAATACTAACATGCCTTCATTATGAACTGACCATTTCCGTAAGTATAACACTTGTACAATATTAATACCATATAATTAATGTGACAATGTAAGCATGCAACAATTTTACCTAAAAGAAAACCAATAATTCCTAATGTTATTTTTATAATTGCACAAATTCACAATTTTTTGTAAAAATGTTACCACAGATCTTATTAACAAATTTTGTAACAAACCCATTCTCATTAAAAAAATCATATCTAAGTGCCTTGCAAGGTGTGCTTTGCTCGAGTTTAATATCCGTTAAACGGAAGAAGCTAATATTAATATAACTTTCTACATACTATTTTTATTCAATGTTTTAATCTACCACTCATAAGAGGTTAAATTAATATAACATTTTCTAACTTATTAATTTAATATTCACCCTATAAATAAAATAATTATAAATTTGTCACATATGTTAGAAATTATTATCTCAAACTATATCAAACTTAAAAATATAACAATTATAAAGAGTAAGAGTGGGGAATATCGGGTGTAGCTAAACTACTGAAATAATGATACAGTCTTAAAATATATTAATTTCTTTTGTAAAAATTAAACATCTTTACCACAACATTCCAACCTATTGCAGCACAAAACCTTATGTCTTAATAGAATTTTTATTCAGGAATATGCTCAAAGATCTGAGACAAAAATAAAATAAACCGAATACTCTGAACTCTCTCTCACTTGTTAAAGTTAAGAAATTTTTTCATACGTTTTCATGGTTCGGAGAAATCGTAAAATACATACCAAGAAAATTATTTCAAAATTTCTGGCGGAGAAAGTCTGCTTATGACGAAGGGGAATAATGCCCTTTTATGATGTTGTTCCTTATGCCACAAAAACCAAATACAAAAGTAATAATCTACTATTACATAAAGAGGTCGCTGAATCGTAAAAAAAACTCTTTTTGAAATTTCACTAACGAATATAAATTTTTTTCGTAGACCTCTCAATGTAGATATAAATTTTGGAATGTCTATCATAAAAAATGGTGTATTTTAAATAACTGTATACCAACTAAAGAAGAAACACAATTTGAAGACAGGCCAATTCTAGCTTTGTGCAAGAATTTAACGTCTAATTGTACACGAGAAAAAATCTTTCCAGAGGCCTAAATATCTTATAGTATGTAATGTATTATTTTGTTTCCCATCAATGGTAATACGACAAGATCTAAATTAGTGCTTTTATTGATGTAATAATAATATATACGACTGTGAATCAAATTAATACTTCTCTAAAAAAAATTATTCTCAACACAACGATGAAGGTTTCGACTCAATTGTGAAATAATATAAACTATATTTTGAGTAAAAGCCCGGTTATTGCACAGAGCAAAAATAAGCAAAGTTCACAATAAAAATAAATTTAAAGTTGATTACTTTTTAAAAAAGATTTTAAAGGTCACTAAAATGGTAGTTGAACCTATTAGAGTTGATTGGTATTAATCATTATTCTAAAGGTTATGATTATATAAATATACGGACATCTGAGAAGACTTGTATCTTATTCTGAGAAAGCCATAGAGGCAATTATTCCATATTCTTCAAATAGCCTTTTGTTATGTCACTCGTAGAAAGACAGTATCTGTTTCTGCTTTGAATTAACTGCAACCTCGCAAAGCCCAGGCTTTGCAAAATTTTACTATTGAAAGTCTTTGATAATTTATTTGACATAAGTAGCCATTTTTGAGTACCGTGCATAGTACGTTGTAAAATTTTCACGATACTACTACGGTTTTAAAACCTGGTACGTGTTTGTGTTCCTAGGAAGCTTTCCACAAGACATTGCAAAGAATATTTCAAGATATTCTAGACGCTTCTATAATCCTTTCATAGTATTTTCTCATCTTTAAAGATCTTGAAAATATATCAAGTTTTAATGACAATCCCGCTTCTGTAAATAATGTGCTTTATACCGACAAATCGCCGAGCAAAAGGTACCATTGTGTTACAACATTAATTGTTAAAAAAATCGTTCCCAGGATTTCTTATTTAATTGCGGTGGCAGGATTTCTTTAAATAATCATTAATAATATTTTACATTGTTCATAAAATAGGAGAGTTTTTTGAAGTAAAAATATGGGAAAATACGGCTGGAAATAACATAAATTTTAATTTTTATTACCTTTCTTTATCAGAGGAGTTGTTGCTTATTTGCTTTCTTAAATTTAAGAAAATAATAAAAAAACGTAGCGAATAAGACATTAATATTCCACCTCACAACTGTTAATATTGATCTGTGCGGCTCTGTTTACTCCCACACGCCATACATTAGTATTTAATTGGGGTTTACCATAGACCGCATTTGATATGTATCTAGTGATACGGCAAGCTATCGAACTCGCTTAATTCTGTCATATCCATAATTTGTTATTCCCGCTATACTGGAGATATTATTTTAATAAATTTCATGGCGTACTTAGCGTTTTATTTTATTTTAATTACATTATGTGAATCGGTACATTTTTCGACCTGTTTCATACTCACTCCATAATAATAAATGGTTCATGTATGTGTCGAAACAGGTCTCTTGAAATTTTGGATGCAAGTTGAATGAACTAATTTCTAATGATCTGGGAATTTCCTCAGATATTTTGGACACATGGTTGAAAAATGGTAAGAGGAAACCTTTGTACATCATTTTAATATTTGACCCTAACCAAATGGAATTAAAAACTAAAAAAGGGCAATTGAAAACTTACTTTTATTTTAAAAAACGTATCCGTTGATTCTTCCCTCTGTGGACTGCGAGAAAAAATAGGTCCTTAGAATTCACCTCACTAAATTTTTATGAGGCACCCACATAATATATTATTTATGAAACCGAAGCCGATTCACAAATTTTCACATTTCAAGTGACCAACTCGAGTTGAGAGTTCATATCCTTTGCACTGTTACTCATTTTTTGCATGAAAAATTCTGAGAGATGAAACGCTAAACTCAAAATTAATAATTCATAATGTTATTTAAAGTTTAAATGAAACCTTTATACACGGTCCATAAATTAATTAGTGATGAGACTTTTTAATAGAATTGGCCATCTTGTTCATATTCGTAGGAATATATTGCTTTTTAATAATTTGTTTATTATATGGATTATAGGAGTCAAAGATGCAAAAAGGAGTCAAATATGCTTTCATTTTCTTAAATTTCTCTTAATTTGTTTAATTTTGTTTGTATACTGGATATTTACATAATATTGGTGCTTAAAGTTCATACTAAAGTTAAAATTTTTTTTTCCTGTTTATCCTACTAGAAAATATAGCTACTTAATTAATACATATTTGTATTAATTAAGTAGCTATATTTTCTAGTAGGATAAATATGTATGTTGAATAAACTTTATCAATGGAAGTAGGAGATGAAAAATACATCGCAATATTTAATAAATTTTGTCTCAGCCAAAATGAAAAAAAAATTAAGTATCATTCATTAATTTCATTAATTTCTCAATAGTTTACAAAAATTACGATCAAGGGTCTGTAGGGGTAAACTTCACTGTACTGAACCATTTAGACTCTGTCCGTTGTATTTTAACAAAAAAAAATAAATTTTCTTTCCCAATCAAAGTTTATGTAGGTTACATTCTTACCTTTTACGTCACGTGAAATTTCGTCAATAAAATTGGATTGCGTGTAGTATTATTTAAAAACTTTACTATTTTTAAGTAATTGCGTTGTTTTTAGTATCGTTATTAGTTGTGAACTTTGAAAAAAACAGACGTATGATATCACTCAGGTGTCCGTGCGTTTGATTGTTGTGCGACTGGCTCAATAAAACTAACAACTCTCACACATATCAAAATGTAGTTAACACCAAAAATATTTTTGTGGAAACATTAGATGGAACAAGCTATGTGAATACCATATTTGTTTAAATTTCTTATTAGTAAGAATATCCTAAATATTTATTTTCATAACACTGTGTCTGATCAATTTTGATCACTATTCTTATAGATAAACCAAACATTATGCAAACATACTTAGAGGTTTTTCCTCATTTTTAACGGACTTCAAAAAAGGAGGGGGTTCTCAATTCGTCGGAATCTTGTTTATGTATGTTCAGCAATAATTCTTTACCGAATGGACCGATTTCTATGATTCTTTTTTTATTTGAAAGAGGATACTACAGGTGTGGTCCCATGTAGATATGATTATGATCTGATAATGAAGTCTGGAAATGAACAATGGAACTCCTCAACGGACATTAGTAAACCAATCGTGATTAATAGTATTTGCTGCTAGTAGTCCTGGTCTGATGATGAGTTCTGGAGATGAACAATGGAACTCCTTAACGGATGGTACTAAATTGAAAGTGATTCAAGATGTTTGCTACTGGTATTTGTTACTTTGCAAAATAAATATCGGTCATATTAGAGTTTGATAATGCATTCTGCAACAACGGTGGCTAAATGCGAACATAGAGCAAATAAATCGGGAAATAATCTGGTTACTCTCTCTCTCTCTCTCTAGTCAGTAATATCGTTGCCGGAGGGCAATATTGGTTTTCTATACATGATGATGATCTATATTAATATATTAAAAAATAACAAAAAATGGTCAGTGCATAAAAAGATATAGGGCTTCGCATGTACTCGTAAAAAGCATTTCACGCACGACATTACAGGAGAGATTTACAATAAATGCGGTTTCATAAAAGAATAAACATCATATAATAACAAACATTTTTTTTAACACGAATAAGTAATGACTACATATAAATTTTTAAAATTAAATCTATACTTTTATCAAGCTAGTGAAAAAATAGTAAACTATTAAAATTGTTTAAAACTAATGAAGAGAGATTGAATTGAGAAGACGTTAAAAACAATTAAGCGTTAGTTGGATTCGCACTGCGAGGATTCCGAGTCTCTGTTTTCTAAAATCAAAGGCGTTTTGATGTTACATAATTACATGTTTAATTTTTATTTAAACTAAAGAAAATGTAAAAACATCAAAGTTGACTTCTAGAATTTTTTTAAGTCATACAATAGAGAGAGGAGATAACTTAAAATTATTTCATAACATAAAACTATTTCAGTCAAAGGTATCTTTGGTAAATATTGTTCAAGTACAGGATATTTGCAATATGATGTAGGAATTCAAGATATACAGGTATGAAGCTTATATAAATTTCAGAAAATACTTTAACATTCTTAACTGTACTCAAAGAATACTTTTCAATTATATCTCACTTGCCTAGAAAAAAAAACTGAACTCCTTTTTGCATGATCCTTGAAATAAAATTGTGTATAAGTTTTGAAAACTATTCCCGATCGTAGTAAAGCCACTAAATGGTTTATGTAATATTCAAATTCCTCTCCTATTTCGTCTAGCAGTTAGAAGCATCCGATATACAGGACGCATGCATTGCACGGAAGAACGGCGTCGCCTCAACAAAAAAGTTCCGTTTGGACTCTTCGATTACGAAAACTTAAAAAAGGAAATAAAATTTGTAAAGATTGATGCAATAAAGTATAAATTTTACTTATTAGTCAATATAGTGACAATAACATTTAGAAACTAGGTAATTACTGTATAAAAATGAAGTTTTAAACATTTTGAGCATTTTTTTAAAAATAATAAGTATCTTTAGATGATATACAGGAGTTTCCTGCATTAAAGAGTTTCTTTAGCTTTTCACTCAATCTTAAGTTATTAATTAATTACGAACAGTTTAAAAATTAATACCGATAGTGAAAACATTACAAAAATTATAAGGTGTTGTAACATTCCAAACACAAACCTGTCTAACAAGTCTTCGAGTTTAAAGTGTTTTCTTTGTCTATTGAAATAAATAAATTTTGCAATAATGGTATACTTTATTTATTGTAATTTAAATGAAATTAAAAATATAGATATGTTAAATTAAAACGCATTTGACTTTAGAAGGCACGGAATCCTGGTATTGCAAATCCGACTCATACTTGATTGTTCTTTCAATGTCTTCTAAATTAAACTTTCATCCGTTACTTTTGAAAGGCTTGAATAATTTACAATTTTTTTCTCACCTTGATATAAGTAGAGATTCAATTTTAAAAAAATAATTATGTAGTCATTAATTATAATAAAAAAAATGGTTAGTATTGTATAATAATTTATTCTTTTATGTATTTGGATTATATGAATTCCAAAATATATAGACTTAATTCGTATTTATATCAAATTATAAACATATTCAACGCAAGCTGTTTAATATCCTGTGACAGTGAAATAAGTCACAAGTGAAATATATTAAACAATGGAAACATGCATCAATATTATTTAAGTCTACCCTGTAATGTCGCATGAGAAACACTTTTTGCATGCAATGCCTTATTGGAAATCTCGTTACATATTTTAGATACATTCTGTCCGTTCACGCACTGACAGTTTTTTTTATTATTTCATCAGAGATCATGAACAACAATTCATAGAAAATCAATATTGCCCTCCGCGCATCGATATTTCCGGCACGGAGGAACCAGATTGTTTCCCTATTTCCTCACTTTATGTTTGCATTCAGTTGTCGCTGTTACTTTACAAAAGGGAGGGCGTAAAGGATGTGAGGAGAGAAACAAGGCGTCATTCAATTGACTCGTAACTGACTTTATGGCATCGGTGCAGAATTCCTTTTGGGTCTGTCGCATCCATCTTACTCGGATAATGTCTGTGGATGAAAAATAAACTCATCATATCGACTGAGATTATCTTCTTTTGGATGCTCATTTTAGGATTAAGAAACTTAAACTCAATTCAAAAAGGATTTCAAAAACTAGGAAATCCTTTAAATATAATGTCTCCAACTGATCTTGAGAGTTCCAATCCGTGACCGGATCATCAATAAAAGCAAGTCAAATTAGATTTAAGTAACCAACGATCTGAAGAAAATCATGGAAGACCTAAGGAACCAAAAACCTGATTTCTCAGCTTATACAACTTATCTGCGGCTACTGACAGGAAGAAATGGCGAGAAGTAGTACAGAGGGCTTATGAGTAACGCCTAGAGTGACATACTGACTACGAAGTCGCCCGCCACCGGATGTCACTTAAGGACCGTTCATTCAATCGTTCCTACATACAAATATGTATTCACAAACTAACATAACGTAATGATTCAAACGTGATAAACCTGTCGGAATTTTATCTTAATTTCGCTCTAATAAATCTATATCAAGTAACAACAAGAAATTTCCGAAAATTTCTCCCCGCTTAACATATTAATTTGCGGCAGCCCAATCGACGGACGTGGAAAGGTAAATTTGCGATGAATCGAGGATGCTCCTCGATTCTTGTGTGATTATTTTATTCGGTGAAGTCAAATGTTGTATAAATGATGGTTTAAACGGCACCCTTTTTTTGAAATTATTTATTTATATACGAACTGGTGTCTTTTGTCTTACGTACACATAGTAAAGTACACATAGTGTGAAATAATTGTGCATGAATACTCAATGTACATAAAAATTATACATAGATAAATTAGCTGCTCAATTGAAACAGGGGTGTATTCTTAAGTATTTAAGATACTTTTCATACCGACTCCAAAATTATAAAAAAATAGGCAGACGGACGAACAAAGAATTTCCATCACATGAGTTCTTTTTCCCAGTACCTAATAACGGCAAGTCCATCACAAACGTTAAGAAAAAATGAAAACCTGATAAAATAATGTAAAATGCGGGAGATTTTCCAAAACAAACAAAAGATATTAACTGATGTGAAACATCAATGAGAGATCCAGATAATTCCAAATGTACCATACTTAACTGCGGACACTTTTTAACAATGGCACAGTCATACAAATTAATTTATGAAAATGTTAATTTGTATAAAGTCATATGACTACAGATAATTTACAATAACTCGACTTTTTCACGATCTTGGAGACCAGGAAGTTATAGGTGGCGAAAATGTTATGTATTTTGCTTCCTACTTTCATTGCCACGTTATTAATAATATGTAACTAATACAGTACTATCCATTGCAGTAAATCTAGTTGTTTATTTTCTATTACCATAATAATAGTTTTCACTAAATTACCTTACTAGTTCTTAAATAAAATAAAAACAAACAAACACCATATTGATTTGATTTATAATATCAGTAGACAAGTTTTATAATAATTCTCGATATCTGGTATTCTTATCTCAAAATTTAAAAAAATATTTTACATCTATTTAAATCCACCTGGTAATTTCATTTGGTAAATGAACCAACATTTTCATTTCTAGTTTTCTACGACCTTACAGGGTAGATTTTTTTTCGTTTAGTTTATAGTTTTCTTTTAAGTTTTGAACTTATAGTGTTCTTTACATTAGTTTTCTGTGTAAACTACATATTAAAAAAATGTGTTTTCGCTATTCCTTCCAAGCAAGAAAAACTATTTACTAAATAAAAAATAATTCCTTTTAATATGTATTTCTTCCTCCGCCTTATTCTCCAAAAATTTGTCGATCACACATTTTTCATTCCATCATTATACATATTTTTTTTATTTCTCTCTTCAATTTTTCGACAAACGTTCTTTTACTTTCAAATATTCTTCTGATTTTTTATTGATTGATGAGATTTATTTCACTTTCACATATTGATCGTCAACCCGATCTTATACCATGACAAAGTTTCTTATTAGAGTACAAGTGTTATAAGCAAGAATTATATTAAAAGAAACCTAGAGATATGTTCTTATATTAATTACTCTTTTCAATTTCAGGTATTTATTTTGTAATTTTCCATTGAATATGCAGTAGAATATATACCACGTGTAGTGAATTTCAAGCTACTTATGAATAATAAACTAGCCAACAAAATTAAAGAAGACTATAGCTCTTATTTCCAACTCTTATCAACATTTATCACTATAGTTACGTTTAACCATCGTTACAGATATGAAGCAAGGTTATATTCACTAGAATAATCAGCTATCGTTTACTTCGGCTTGCCATCACAGCCCATAATAATCCTAGGAATTGAACTGCCCAATAAAATAACAATATTTCTTAACTTTGAAAATATTATATTTCCAAAAACATTAGCGTTATAATACGTCTTATTATCCCACATATTTTTACTAGTTATGATTTTAAAAATATTTATGTAGGAATTAAAGAGAAGATAAAGATTTTATTTTATTTTAAATTTGTTACATTATATGATTTGAAAGGATTTGTTATGAAGAATACAAAAGTATTTTTTTTTATAATTTTAAATGGTACGTTTAAAAAGATATTCCAAAAAATACATAGAAACACGGAAATTAATATTTTAGTGATGAGTTTAGGACAATGGTAGCTGAATATTGAAAATGAAGAAAAAAGAAAAATTTGAACAATTTAAATCGTATAATTTATATCGGCGCACCAACTTCTTGAAAATTAATTATAGAAGCGACTCGCTGATACAAAGCCTTTGTCATTCTAAACATCTCCTAATAACGTCAGTTACAATTTTAGTCCTTCAGACTCTCCGGCCAGATGGCTTCGACATATTACGTTCATAATAAATAAAGACAAGTAACGTTTGAAGTGGTTTTACTAAATTTTTGTCTTATTTAATTTAAAATTTGTGACAATTCAGAACTTGGGGAAAGGGTGTTTTATTTATCTATTATCTTTGTAT